>JAWIIG010000032.1:2400000-4800000 GCA_033557465.1 Ichthyophis bannanicus | reverse complement strand
GGGGGTTGGGAAGGAGGGAGGGTTGCTCAACTGACTAGCTTGGCATTAAACTTGGTCAGGGAGTGCATTGATCCCCTCCCCAGACAGTTCCCAACGGGCATTGGGAGCTGTATAGGGAGGATTGGTGCTGAAGGGGGGAAGAAGGCACTTTTTAAATATTGTCTGTGTTGCAGATCTGTATATCTGCAGCGTCAACAATTTTGTTGGCTCAGGAGGGGGCCGATCGGGGTGCTGGGGGACTGCTTGCTGGCTGTGATGCCGCGCAAACATGATTGCCTGCAGATAACATCACCTCTTGAGGTTATCTGCAGCCACGATCAGGGCAATTTTGGCAACCATTGTGCAAAATATTTTTGCATGATAGCTGCCAAAAATAGTACCGCCTAATCTCCAGGAACAAGCAGGAATGAGTCTTCACATATGGGTACGTCGGTACCGACGGAGTCTGCGTGGGAACGCTTCCCAGTGTCCAATCAAGAGCTTTTGGAAGCATCCCAGCACGCCTGCATGCTGCCTTCCCGCCTTTCCCAACTGCCTTTCCTCAGTTTTCATTTTTCCGCGGAACCGGCAGGACGTCCTCCTGTCACCGCAGAAAATTCTTGTTTTTATTTTTTAGTTTTCTTGTGGTCGCGGCTGTCTTCCCAACGCCACCGGTACCGCTGGTGTTTTCTTTTCTTTCCCTGAAAAATTTTCCTTTTCCACGGGATATTTTTTCTTCATAGTGTCCACGGTCTCTTAGGCCTTTTAGGCCTCTTCTTTTTCCTTCATGGAACCGCCAGACACTTTCTCCAAGAAATGTTCAGACTGTGGCGGTACAACTTTATTTTTAAACCCTCGAAGTCAGTGTCTAACCTGCTTGGGTCCTGACAACAGTTTGGTAAGAAGAGGTTTTCAACATCGAGGCTCCCTCGATACACGGTTGCCCTCCAACTTCGGGGCACCGTCCCCTTCTTCATCCACACAGGATCAGGTAACCCACAAACAGTCTGTTAAGACTAGGCAGTCCTCGAGTGGTAGGTCTCATGCGCAGCATGTAGACGGCTCCGGCCTTGCCCTCGAGGGCCCACTGGCTTCAAAACCCCGGCGGGCATCTTCGTTCTCCAAAGCCTATAAGGGGTTTCAGGTTGTTCCTGGGGTTCACCCCCCACAGAACATACCTAAGCCGTGCACGGTGGTGGCATCCGCTTCGAGCGGTACCGATACCCCGGCATCGGCACTGGTGTTGGATGAAACACTCCTCACAAGGGATCGTCATCTGGCGTCCTCGGTACCTTCGAGACCAGTGGATACCCTCCAGATTGACTTTCCATTATCGGTACCAACACCGATACTCCAACCGACGTCAGTACCCTCCAGATGTGCATCGATAGCCTCGCTTCCTTCGATGCCGAGTCTGGAATCGATCTCCAGTCTGGAGGACTGGGTACCGACTCGCCTTGGTACCGGCTCTCGATGGTACCGAAGGCTCAGTTCCGATGATTCGGATCTGCAACTCTCGGTTCCCCCGACGCCGATTGAGTTGCCACTGGTTACCCTTCCTTCACTGGTATCAGACACGGTACCGAAGTTGGTACCGATGTCCTCATTACCTTCACGGTCGGTGCCTTCCATGCTTCGCTTATCAGGCTCTTTGCCCTCGATGCCGAGTTTGGAATCGATCTCTAGTCTAGAAGACTGGGTACCAATTTCGGTACCGAGGATAGCGGGCGGAGGTTTTCGGTTACCTCGGTACCGATTGAACTGTCACCGATGACTGCTCCGATGTCTTTGTCGAGTTTGACTCCGACATCAGTACCGGTATCAGCATCGGTACCGGTACCCACAGTAGCATCGTCGCCAATTCCTGCCATGCTTTTTTCAACAGGATCACTCCATTCTATACCAAGCTTGGAGTCGATACCTGGCATGGATGATGTGGTAAGGATGGGGGCTGCTCCTGACAGCCAGTACCAGCAACCATCTTTTAAGCATTCCACACTGCACTCTGCAGGATCTTCTATTCCTATATATTTGGATAACTCTGTGGATGCTCAGGCTAGTTCTTTAGTTCTACCCTGTCCAGGGGAGATTCCTGTTTGGGATCCCTCTTTTCAGAGTTTCCTCCTGGATATAGCAAGATCTCTTGCCATTCCTATTCCAGGACGTGATCCTGCACAAGGCTCTGTTTCTGCCAAAGCAAAGGACAACATAATGCTTCCTTTGCATCATTCCTTTCAGGATCTCCTTCTAGGAATGTGGGAAACACCTTTAAGGGTACTCCCACCTCCCAGGGCAACTGATCTTTTATATCAGGTGCCCCCCTCTCCAGGGTTTCAAAAGACTCAACTTCCTCATCATTACATAGTAGTGGAATCAGCAATGAGGCAGGTAAAGAGTAAGAAAAAGCACTCTTCTTATCCGCCAGGTCGTGAGTCTAAGACACTAGATGCCTTTGGACGTCAAACCTTCCAGACATCTATGCTTTCTGCAAGAATTCTCTCATATATTTTTTATATGAGTCTTTCTCTTGAGGAGGTCACAAAGTAGTTACATCTTTTGACTCCTTTCCTTCCAGATTCTAGGAGTAAAGACTATTCTTCACTGCTTAAGCATATCCAGAATATTTCTTGGTTTCTTTCTCGTGCTTCCCTAGACTCTTTTGAGTCTGTTAGCAGAACTTCTGCTATTGCTATAGGGGCACGATGTAGAGCCTGGCTCCAATCTTCAGACTTGGACAAATGGGCACAACAACGTCTGGGACATACTCCTTGCACTGGAGAAAATCTTTTTAACAAGGAGTCTTTATGTCAGGTTACTCAGTTATCCACTGATTTACCTGTTCCTAAGGTTTGTTCTACACCTTCTTCTGTCCCACTAGGTAGGAAATCTCCTACCAAACTTTCTTCCCACAGGAGAAGAAGGTTTTATTCATCACTTGCCCATCATACAAATGTTCCCCAACAGGGGAGGCATCGTCCTGGTCTGAAGAATCCAACCTCTCACCAGGCTCAGCAAACCCAGCATCTGCAGGGTTTCTGATCAATCATCATCAGATGCTTGTGACTCTTGGGGTTAGCATCTACAGTTGCTTCTTCTCAATGGAGGCAATCCACCGCTTCATTCTAACCCCTACACATGGATCCCTTTCCAAAAGATATCCATTTTTTCTATATTTCTATGAGCTGTCAGGATATTCATGCCTATAGGTCACAGGTTTCTCCTCTTTTTCCCTGTGCCAGCATGTATCTTTCCTTTCTATAGACTTCCTACTTCGTAAGTCTTCCTCAGCTCCATTCTCTCCACCCTCTTACCAAATTTTTCCCCTGTAAGAGGGAATTACTTACTGGGAGGCTTTTTCTTCAGCCTCTCTACTTTTCTCACTTTCCAGTGCGGAGTTACCTCCTCTGCTCAATCTTGCTTTGGGGCAGCTTATCAGACATATCCAGAGTTTCCTACTCCTGTTCTGTCTGTTCTTTCTGTTTTTAAACAGTAAGATTCGTTCTGCTGTCTTGCTAACAGCTGCCTATGCAGGAGCTTTAATGTTTGGACCACTGGTTCTTGTCCACAAACAACCAGATTGTCCTCCGCTAACATTCTGTCTAGTCTTAGTAGTGGCTCCAAGTCAGTGCTTCATCTCTCTTGGAGATCATCTCACTACAAGCTTTCTAGTTTGTCTTCTATTCTGCCATCTTCATTTTCCTGAATTTGGCAGCATAGTTGGCAGAGATACTGGCTCTCTAACAGCCAGTTCTATCTCCTCATTCTCCTGCATCATGCTTTCTGCAATCTACAGAGAAGCTTTCCACTATGGGCCCTTGCTAGAGAGCATGGGGTTTTTTTTTCTCCAACAGCTATCCTAGCTGGTTAGAAAAGGCTTTTCAGTCATGTCTCCCATGACTAGAAGGTTCTCCCTTCTTTTACTATCTCCTTTTTTGATATAAAGGACATAGGCCTTCTCTTACGTGAAAGCTCAAGGAGTTGCCAGTTCCCTGCTTTGGTCCATAATATTCCCAATCGGGGATATGCTCGTCCTCATGGTAAGAACGCATGATACCTTTTCCTTTAAGCAGGTCAACATGGTATCTCATCTCTAGGCGTCTTCTGTCTACTTACCATGCTAGAGTCCTGGAAGACTCGGGACTTGCTGGCTGCACATTGACATTGTCCTTTGTTTTTCACGTAACAGTCCTGGTTATTTTTCACTAACTAGCATTCTTGCAGATCATGACCAGGAGGAATAGATTCTCTATATGTCTTCTCAAGTAGGTTCCACCTCCTTGTTATTAGATGAATCTTTCCTCTCCACATATCCTATGTGATCACTGTGCTGTAGGCATATCTCTGTCTGTTTAATTGCAGACATCCATATGTAGGTCTACATATCCATATTTATTTTTTGGTGTGTATTTTATGCCCTGCCATATCTCACTATAGATATATTCTTATATGTCTGTCTATCTATCTATCTATCTATATAGGGAGGAGTGGCCTAGCGGTTGGGGCAAGGTACTACAGGCCGGAAGGTCGGTGGTTCAAATCCCACTAGAGGACAGCAACCTTGGGCCGGAAGGACTGGGGTTTCTAGTCCCGCAGGTGCTCCTTGTGGTCTTGGGCAAGCCACTTAACCCTCCATTGCCCATGTTCCCTGTAAGTATTAGTGTATGTGTCTCATATCCCCTCGTGTTAAATGTATCCCCCAACCGCTTTGACCTGGTGAAAAGCGGGATATAAATGCAGCTAAAATAAAATAAATAAATAAATATATATGTACCTGTTGAGATATTTTATTATAGATAGATATGTATCCACATACTTATCTATCTCACTGTCTATCCTAATATAGGTATATGATTCTGACAGAGGGGCTTTACCCATACCTATGCTTTCTAGCAAGTTTGGGGTTCTACACACACAACCTGTGGTAGTCAACAATTTTTATACCATAACCTAACGGTTTAGGTACCTCTGAAGCTCTCCGTGCTCAATATCTCTCCTAGCTTACCCCAGTTAGGAGAGACATTGTGGATTTTCAGTTAATCACAGGCTTAACGCCTCAGGCATTTGTCTTCTCTTTTTGGGATACAAGGAGTTCCCACACCCTTTCTCCCCACAAGGACTGTGCCTGTTTGTCCAAATCGGTTAGCCTTCTCTTTTTGCTCCTAAGAGTGACTCACTCTGCCTCCAAAAGAGCTAGGTTTTTTCTCATAAAGCCTTCCGCTGAAGGCCCACCGTTTTTGGACTACCCCAGTTTCCCTACTGGGGTTACCTGTTACCTTTCAAGATTCTGACCTCCACTGGTTTTCCTTCAGGATTATTACCTCCACTTACAGTGAGGTCCTCTTCAAGGTTCCTCTATTAGGTTTCCCAGTAGATCCATGAACCTCCATACTTCTGTGAAATCCTGTCAGGGGAGGTCCATATTGCAATATCTTTTGCAATATTATTGATGACCATCATCATCCATACATGGATTCCATCTCTGCAGTCCTATGCTAGGTTAGCTGTTCCACAGCATCCTTCTTTCTTCAACTCCTACCCTCCATCCTCAGGATGCATGGTGTTCTAGGAGATAGCATGTTCCAGCCTATGACATGCTGGGACTCCAGGCATCTCAGCTTGGGAGTCCCCATATGTGAAGACTCATTCCTGCTTGTTCCTGGAGATAGCACAGTTACTTACCTGTAACAGGTGATCTCTGGGAACAGCAGGAATAAGTCTTCACAACCCTCCCACCTCCCCAGGAGTAATATCTCTATCTATCTTTCCTTTCCTGAGCGGGTGTCCAGTTTAGTCCTCCACATCCGGGTAGTGCACCTCCTCCTGCAGCAAGGAGACTGGGCCAATCAACTCTTCAGAATTGTAGCCTGCTTACTGCTGGAACTCCCATGAGCCCTCCAGTGTGTCCAGTCTCCTTGCAGCAGGAGGTGGTGTGAGCCTGGATCTAGGCTCACTTGTTATTTCTAGTTGATGCTTTTTCTTCTTTACTTTACTTTACTTTAGCTTTTCTTTTTCTGTCTACTGTCCCTTTAATTGACTTAAAAAAAAAAAAAAATAGACTGAGGGCTCAGACCTTTGCTGTGCGTGTCAGTAGCACACGGGGATTCCCGTGGGAGAGAGGCTGACCGGCACTGACCTTCCTCCCTGCTCCCTGCCTGCAGTCTATGCCGGCTCCGCTGATCGCTCCCCCAGGACTGTTCGGGGGCAGGATCACTTTACCCGCGGCGCTCATTCTTGCCTCCACATTTGCATGAGCACGCTGCCAGGCACTCCGGCTGCGATCCGGTGCTTGCCTGCCTTTCAGCTGACCGGCTCTCTGCTTTGCTCCGGGGCTGCTCGGCGGCTGTTACAACACTTGCTGGGACATGTTTTCGGGGTAAGTGTTCCTTCATAGCGGTTTTGGTCTGCTCGGGATATTTTATTTCATTTTCTTTTTTCGTCGGTTTTGGCGCTCTTTTTTTTTCTTCAGCGCGCCTTGGTCCCGGCGGCCATTTTGCGTTTCATTTTTTGGCGGTAACTGTCTTGTCTGGCCCTTAATTCCTTTTGCTTTCTGTTTCATTTGGGCTCTTGCTATCTGTTTTTTTTTTTTTTCAACGAAACAAAAAGAAAGGGGTTTAAGCATGCGGGCTTAGTGTGGGGCTTACCTGTATAGGGCTCTCTCACTTGATCTGTCCCTGCCTCAGGGTACGCGGTATCTTTCTTTCCTCAGCTAGCAACCTGATTGCCTGTTGGCATGTCCTCCAAACCGCAATGCTTGGTCTGCGGTTTGCGTCGGCGGTCCGTCTCTGCCGCTGGTTTCTGTTCCAGCTGTGCTGCGGTCTCTTCTGGCATAGAACATCAGGGGGCCACCCCTCCTCCAGCAGAGCACTTGGTGGCTCCGCTGTTGACGGAGGGCGCTCTCCCTCCGGGGCCTCTGTTGCCATCTGTGCCTGCGGGCTCTCAGACTCCGGGGTCCGCAGTCGCTGTGGAGCAGGGGGATGCTTCTTCTGCTCTGACGCATTTTTCGCCTGATTTCATACTAATTATGCATCAGGCGTTCAAGTTGGGGCAGTTGGGCAAATGGCCTGAGTCTTCCCCATCTAGTCTTGTTCCTCTGCCATCTGTCTCCGGTCCTCCGGAGCCGCCCGCCAAAGCGGCTAGGAAGTCGCACCCGGTTGGCTTGCCGCCAGAAGATTTTGAGATTCAGGACCTCGAGCTGGATGCTGACCTTGAGGGCAGTGTCGATGACCTTGAAGAAGGTGAGATTCCAGACCCTGAGGATCAGGCTAGGATTGTTCGGGTGTTTCGTAGGGAGGAGTTGGTTCCTCTTATCACGGAAGCTCTTCAGACACTCAATCTCTCAGCGCCATCTCCGGGGGAGGCCGATGTGTTAGAGGATCCCCTTATCCAGGCGGTTCGGGACTCGCAGATAGTCTTCCCTGTTCACCGGGTGGTAGCTCAGATGATACAGACCGAGTGGGACCATCCGGACGCTGGCTTGAAGGGCATCCGTACGATGCATCGGCTTTATCCCTTGAAGGATGAGGATAAAGAGAAATTCAAGTCCCCTCGAGTTGATGCGGCGGTTTCTGCGGTGACCAAAAAGACTACTATTCCGGTGGAAGGCAGTGCTGCCTTAAAGGACATTCAGGACAAGAAAGTGGATGGTTTGTTAAAGCAGGCATTCGAGACCAATGCCTTATCGCTGCAGGCTTCGATCTGTGCGGCATGGATAGCTAGAGCCTCTTTGCGATGGGCTCAGCGCCTGCGTCAGAATTCTTCCCTAGACCAGCAAGCGTTGCTTGAGGTTACTCGTCTAGAGTCGGGTTCCGCTTATCTCGCAGATGTCCATTATGATTTGATCCGTACCATGGCAAATAGTATGGCTTCCTTGGTGGTTGCGCGCAGATCCCTTTGGTTGCGTAACTGGGCCGCCGATCCTTCCTCCAAGTCTCGCCTTAGCAGACTTCCCTTTAAGGGTAAGTTGCTGTTCGGGGAGGATTTAGACAAGTTGGTGAAAGACTTGTGTGAGACCAAAGGGGGTAGACTTCCGGAGGACAAGCCCAAGTCGGTTAGGCCTTTTCAAGCGACTCGAGGTTCCTTTCGGGATTTTCGGAGATTTCGGTCGACCCGCCCTTGGAATTCCCAACGAGGCCGGTTTGGGTCTCGGACTCAGTCCTTTCGTGGTTTCCGGGGGGCTGGCAGGGGTTTCGCCATCGCCTCCTCCAGTGCCTCCTTGTCCTTTAGTCGTAAACCACAATGAAATGAGGCGGGCTCCGGAGGGTGTGCAAATCATCGGCGGACGTCTTCGGAACTTTCTTCCCTCTTGGGCCCACATTACTTCGGACCATTGGGTCCTCGAGATAGTCAGCGAAGGTTATGCGTTGGACTTTGCCTACCATCCAAGCGATTCCTTTGTCCTCTCTCCCTGCAAAGGGTCGCAAAAGGAACTAGACATTCGGGTGACTCTGGAGCGCTTGTTAGCGCTGGGGGCCGTCGTCCCTGTTCCTCCGAACGAGTGCGGACTCGGTCGTTACTCCATTTATTTCATGGTGCCAAAGAAGGACGGCTCCGTACGTCCTATTCTCGATCTCAAGGGCGTAAATCACTGTCTACGGGTCCCTCATTTCAGGATGGAGACTCTCCGTTCCGTCATGGTCGCAGTCCGACAGGGAGAGTATCTGACTTCTCTGGATCTCACTGAGGCTTATTTGCATATTCCCATTCGAGCCGCGCATCAGCGATTTCTCCGCTTCGCGCTTCCTTGGGGTCACTTCCAGTTCCAAGCCCTACCTTTCGGCCTGGCAACCGCGCCTCGCGTGTTCACCAAGGTGATGGTGGTGGTCGTGGCGGCCTTGCGCAAGGAGGGGGTTCTAGTGCACCCCTACCTCGACGATTGGCTGATAAGGGCGAAGTCCGCGGAGGAGAGTTTGCTGGCCACGAACAAAGTCATTCGTCTTCTGCAGGATCTCGGCTGGGTGATCAATGTGCCCAAGAGTCAGCTGGTGCCGACTCAACATCTCGAATATCTGGGTGTTTGTTTCGATACTTCCACGGGGATAGTGTCTCTCCCAGATCGCCGGGCCCAGGGTTTGCGTCAGCTCCTACGGCTGTTCCTAGCGGACCCCGCCCCGTCAGCCTGGTGGTATCTCCGATTATTGGGCACCATGGCTTCGACTCTGGAGGTAGTTCCGTGGGCCCGATTTCATATGCGACCTCTTCAGCGGGCTCTGTTACGTCGTTGGTCCCATCAATCGGATTCTCTGAACCGCCGATTGTGGTGCCCCCTCCGGGTTCACCTGGCGTTACAATGGTGGCTGTCCCCGCTCTCCCTTCGGACGGGGCTCCCTTGGAACAGCCCCTCTGGTTGCCGGTCATCACGGATGCGAGTCTTTCTGGCTGGGGAGCCCACTGTCAGGGACGGTTTGCGCAGGGGACGTGGTCTCCGCTGGAGGCTCGGTGGTCCATCAACCGACTCGAGCTGCGAGCTATACGGCTAGCGCTTCAAGCGTTCGAGGAGTCAGTCCGCGGCCGAGCGGTTCGTGTTCTGTCGGACAACGCGACGGCGGTGGCATACGTCAACCGGCAGGGCGGCACCGGCAGCGTGTCTCTAGAAGTCGAGGCAGACGCGCTTTTTGTTTGGGTGGAAAAGCGTCTCCGGGCCATTTCTGCAGCGCACATTGCTGGCAAGGACAATGTCATGGCAGATTTTCTGAGTCGTGTGCGGATAGACGCCGGAGAGTGGGAGTTGCACCCACAGGTTTTTGCTCAGATAGTTCGTCAGTGGGGTCCGCCTATCATGGATCTCATGGCGACGTTCGCGTCGGCCAAGACAAGTCGTTTCTTCAGCAGGCGCAGGGAACGAATGTCCGAGGGTATCGACGCGCTTCTCCAACCATGGCCCGAGTTCGAACTGCTATATGTCTTCCCGCCGTGGGCTCTAATCGGCAGAGTGATTCAGCGCATAGAAGCCCACCGCGGCCCGGTTCTCTTGGTGGCGCCGGATTGGCCCCGTCGTCCGTGGTACGCGGATTTGGTGCGCTTGCTCGACGGCGTACCTTGGCGGCTTCCTGCCCTGGGGGATCTCCTGGTGCAGGGGCCTCTGCACATGCCTCAGGTGGCTCGGTTCTCGCTTACGGTATGGCCATTGAAAGGGCTCGGTTGAGGAAGAAAGGGTATTCCCCGGCGGTTATCTCCACCCTACTGCGTGTGCGGAAGCCTTCTACCTCCCTCACTTATGTTCGGGTTTGGCGAATTTTTGAGGGTTGGTGTTCCCGGCATGCCGTCCGGGCCGCGACTTCTTCTATTGCGGTCATTCTTAGTTTTTTGCAGGACGGTTTTGACAAAGGTCTGGCCGCCAGCTCGTTGAAGGTCCAGATTGCCGCTCTGGCATGCTATCGCGGCAAGGTTCACGACATGCCTCTTACTTCGCATGTGGACGTTCGGTGTTTTCTCAAAGCGGTGTTTCGGTTATGTCCTGCTCGCAGGATAACCGTACCTCCCTGGGATTTGAACCTGGTGCTGCAGGCTTTGTCTCGGGAGCCTTTTGAGCCTCTCCGCCATGCCTCCGTAAAGGACTTGACGTTGAAAACAGTCTTTCTCATTGCCATCTGCTTGGCGCGTCGCATATCTGAACTCCAGGCGCTTTCTTGTAGAGCTCCCTTTTTATCCTTTCTTTCCGATAGGGTAGTTTTGCGGACGGTTCCTTCCTTCTTGCCTAAAGTGGTGTCTCCCTTTCACGTGAATCAGCCGGTGGTTCTACCGGTTTTGGCTCCAAAGTCATCTACGGCTTCCGGCTCTGTTCTTCATAAGCTTGATGTACGTCGGGTCCTCCGTCAGTATCTCAAAGTGTCCGAGTCCTTTCGAAAGTTGGATCGTTTATTCGTACTGTTTGGAGGTCCGCGGAAAGGAGAAGCGGCGGCTAAGGCCTCCATTTCTCGGTGGATTAAAGAGGCTATCGCGTCGGCTTATCTTATGCAGGGCAAGACTGTTCCCTTGGGGTTGCGAGCTCATTCCACTAGGGCGCAGGCCACGTCCTGGGCGGAGCATAGCCTCGTTTCGCCGCTGGAAATTTGTCGGGCGGCGACGTGGTCATCTCTCCATGCCTTTAGTAAGCATTACCGTTTGGATGTGGCAGCGGCTCGAGATAACAGTTTTGGGTCTGCGGTCTTGCGCGCCGCGTGCCAGGATCCCCCCGTTGTTAACTGCTCTGATACATCCCGGATGTGGAGGACTAAACTGGACACCCGCTCAGGAAATGGAAATTACACTTACCTGGTAATTGAAGTTCCTGAAGGGTCCAGTTTAGTCCTCCTTCCCTCCCGAAATTCTCTTTTTGCGGCGCGCTGTGACCATCTTACTCTGCGATCGGTTAATTTGCAGATTCCTACGCACTAAAAAATAAAAAAATAAGAAAATGAATACATACATAAACGGTGCAGGGGACCATCACCCTTGGGTTACCGTTCCTTGGGTTTTCGTCCCTTCGGGTTTGTGCCTCGGTCTCGTCTTTTTCTTTTCCCTTTGGTTTACTCAGCTTCCGGTGCTGACGGTCGGTGTTCGGAACAGGGAGCGGAAGCGAGGTGCAGCGTTTTGGCCCTCTCGTTTGGGGAGGGGGTTTGACAACTCCTTTATGGGTACCTTTCTGTTCTCTGTACTTTCTTTAATCTGTTATTTCTTCAGTCTGCTTTGTTACTAGTTCACTAGAGGGCTCATGGGAGTTCCAGCAGTAAGCAGGCTACAATTCTGAAGAGTTGATTGGCCCAGTCTCCTTGCTGCAGGAGGAGGTGCACTACCCGGATGTGGAGGACTAAACTGTACCCTCCAGGAACTTCAATTACCAGGTAAGTGTAATTTCCATTTCCTCTCTCTCTCTCTCTTTGTCTCAGCTTTAAAACTTAACTGAGGAGAGGCAGTTGGGAAAGGCGGGAAGGCAGCACGCAGGTGTGCTGGGATGCTTCCAAAAGCTCTTGATTGGACGCTGGGAAGCGTTCCCGCGCAGACTCCGTCGGTACCGACGTACCCATATGTGAAGACTTATTCCTGCTGTTCCCAGAGATCACCTGTTACAGGTAAGTAACTGTGCTTTCCCCGCCCTGATCCCGCCTCCCCATGGGTCCACCACACGAAATGTAGATATTACAAAAAAGTAGTGGGCAACTCCTGCGTTATCTGCATTTCCACAGCATTAGCTGCTACTGCCGGGCAGTATTTCCATGTTAGCCCTGCGGTAGCAGCTAACATGGCTTAGTAAATATGCCTCTAGATATGTATACCCTAGTTTTGGCTTTAGATGGGTGCATGAAGTATTAAATATTTGGGTGTACAAATTGGGAGGAACTGGGACCAGTTATATAATTTGAATAATATCCTCTTTTGGGAACAACTTAACATAGTAACATAGTCTATGACAGCAGATAAAGACCAGTATGGTCAATCTAGTCTGCCCAGCAAGGTAGCTAGAGTGGTTGTAACTGCAGCCCACCCTCTATGCCTCTGCTTAGGGTTGTACCTGCTGCTCCTTGCAGGTCAGCCCCCTCCATTAAAATATATTTAAGTTTGCTTTGATTTCATCCTCTTGCTATAAAGGGATCCATTGTGTCTGTCCCAGGCCATTTCAAATTCTGTCACTGTATTTGCCCCTACCACCCCCATAGGAAGGGCATTCCAAGCATCCACTACCCTTTCAGTCAAAAAATATTTCCTGATGTTGCTTTTAAGTTTACAGCCTTGTATGCTGTCTAGGTTTCAGCTTCCCCTTCTTTGAAAAAGGTCTGTTTGTTCATTGATACCCTTTAAGTATTTAAAGGTCTGTATCATATCGCCCTTGTCTCTCCTCTCCTCTAGGTTGTCGAGTCTCTTATTATTTATTTAATTTATTTAACTAACTAGGCGTATATACCACTTTTCTACCAGTCAAAGCAGTGTACATTCAGGTACTGTATATATATTTTCCCTTGTCCCCGAAGAGCTCACAATCTGTGTTTTTGTACCTGAGGCAACAGAGGGTTAAGTGGCTGTCCAAGGCCACAGGGAGTACCTGTCTCTTCTCATACATCTTCTGCACAAGCTCTGGATCATTTTGGTTGCCTCCTTCTGAACTGTTTCAAGTCTTTTTCCTTATCGTCCCCCCAGTCCAGTCCCACACTTCTGGGTTGTGCACCTCTTCCAGCAGCTTGGAGACTGAGTATGTCATCCTTTTGATGAAACCATTGTACTTTTGCAGCTGGCACCGCCCACTAGCCCGAGTATGCTCAGTCTTCAAGCAGCTGGAGGAGATAGTGAGCCAGGGTGCTGGACTATCTGAAGGGACAACTAAGGAGCACAGTTTAGCTTTATCTTTATTTTCTCTAAATTCCTTTATAGCATGGGAGTTTTTTATTTGGTTAAGTAAAGTTGCAAGGGAAAAAAAAAAAGGAAACAGAGGAGTGATACCCCCCCCCCCCAGGTAACTTCAGACCGGTGGGTGCTCGAGGTTATCCACGAAGGTTATGCCCTAGAATTTCTACGTCCAGTATCAGACTCATTCGTTCAGTCCCCCTGCAAAGCAGTTCTAAAATACAAGGCAATCAAACAGACAGTGGACAGGCTCTTAGCCCTCAAGGCGATAGTGCCAGTCCCTGTAGACGAAGGCGGTACCGGTTGGTACTCTATTTATTTCGTGGTACCGAAAAAGGAAGGTATGGAGTGGAGGAGTGGCCTAGTGGTTGGGGCAAAGTACTTCAGGCCAGAAGGTCGGGGGTTCAAATCCCACTAGAGGACAGCAACCTTGAGCCGGAAGGACTGGAGTTTCTAGTCCCACAGGTGCTCCTTGTGGTCTTGGGCAAGCCACTTAACCCTCCATAGCCCATGTTCCCTGTAAAATAGTTATCTCCAAGTTATAATGCCCTGTTCAATGTAATTTCAGTTTGTTCAATGTAAACCGCACTGATGCAGAACAGCGCGGTATATAAGAGAATGTAAATAAGTATGTTTCGGCCCATCTTAGATTTGAAAAGAGTAAATCGGTGTCTCCGAATCTCGCATTTCCACATGGAGACGTTGAGGTCCGTTATAGTGGCTGTACGAAAAGGGGAGTTTCTGTCCTCCCTGGACTTGTCGGAAGCGTATCTTCACATTCCCATTCGTCAGGAACACCAGAGATTTCTCAGGTTTGCGGTGCCGATGGGGCATTTTCAGTTCCGAGCACTTCCGTTCGGACTGGCTACCGCACCAAGGACATTCACCAAAGTGATGGTGATAGTAGCCGCTGCTCTGAGAAAGGAAGGCATCCTCGTTCACCCTTATCTGGACGATTGGCTCATCCGGGCAAAATCAAGGTCCGAAAGTGAGGGGGCCACGGCCAGAGTTGTAGAGTGTCTCCAAGACCTAGGTTGGGTAGTCAATGGAGCGAAGAGTGTGTTTACACCTTCACAGAATCTGGAGTACCTGGTGGCAAGATTCGATACGGGAGTGGGCAGGGTGTTCCTTCCTCCCAGAAGAGCAGAGAGTCTTAGGAAGTTGGTGCGCGAGTTTCTGCAGAAGCCAGTTCCCACGGCATACAAACAAATTATCTTAGTGGAAAATAATTATCACTCCTAATTTTAACTATTGGTGTGTTAGAAAAGCTGGGGGCACTGGTGTTAAATAATTTTTTCGTTATTAATCAATTAGTAATGTTAATAATCCAGGAGGTTTCAGCTCTACACTGCGCTTTGACGAATGTTCATTGACTTGTAAACATCAGCGCATGAATAACATCAATAATCACCCTGGAATTTTGCTTTTTCTTCAAATTGCTAATATATACACCAGTTCTCTACCACCAAATGTATTGAAAAGCTATTAAGAGAATCTCTTGTTCAAAACGGAACAGAACAAAAAGCTTAGCTCAATGATCATCTGATGTCTCTCCAGTTTTGCACAACAAATGCTCAGCTCTTTGCCTCTTGTCTCTCACACCACAATGTAATTATCAAAATGTTAAAAAGCTATTGAAATAATCTCTGTATTTCAAACAAAAAGCTTAGCTTAATAATCTTCTGATATCGTGTCTTCTTAGTTTTCACAAAAAATGCTCTGCTTTTTGTCTCATAACTTTCTTGCCTCTACGCTTCATACGCTTCAACCGGTATCCTTACAGCGTTTCACTCCGTGTTGGAGCTTCCTCAGGAGGGTCTACAAATATAGACATAACAATAGCACAATCGAATTCCACTAATCAGCTATGATTCTTGCAATAAAGATTGAAACTCACCCCGTGAAGACCATAAATACGCTTGTATTGAGTTCCCACGGCATGGCATTATCTTCAGTTGCTCCGGAGAATGGCGGCAACGCTCGAGCTGGTGCCGTGGGCGAGGTCTCATATGCGACCGCTACAGAGGGCATTGCTCAGGAGATGGTCTCACCAGAACGACGACCTCTCGCAGAGGTTGCCCTGTCCAAGAGAGACAAAGAAGTCGCTAAGGTGGTGGTTTGTTCCAAGTCATCTGCAGCGGGGGATGCCCTTGGAACCGCCCAAGTGGTTAGCCCTAACAACGGATGCCAGCCTTCTGGGCTGGGGTGCGCACTTCCAGGGAAGAATTGCTCAAGGTCAGTGGTCGGAACAGGAAAAGAGTGGGGCAATCAACAGGCTAGAACTCAGAGCGGTAACGTTAGCCTTGCAGGAGTTTCAGCCTTATGTGCACGTGAAGCCGATTCGGGTTTTCTCCGACAATGCTACCGTGGTGGCCTACATCAATCGCCAAGGGGGCACAAGCAGTGTGGCGCTGGAAGCCGAGGCGGAGGAGTTGTTCGTGTGGGCCGAGCGGAACCTCGAGGCCCTGTCGGCGGCTCATGTGGCAGGAGTCGACAATGTCGAGGCCGATTTCTTGAGCTGGGTGAAGGTGGATCCCGGAGGGTGGATTCTTCATCCAGAGGTTTTTGACATGATAGTGCGTCGATGGGGACTGCTGGTAATGGACCTGATGGCAACCTTTCACTCGGCGAAGGTCAGTCGGTTCTTCAGCAGAAGATGAGAAAGAATGTCAGAGGGTCTGGATGCTCTCATTCAGGATTGGCCAACGGAGCAGCTCTTGTACGTGTTCCCTCCGTGGGTGTTGATAGGCTGGGTAGTGCAACGTATCGAGCTATACAAGGGATTGGTGATCTTGATAGCCCCGGACTGGCCAAGGAGACCTTGGTATGCGGATCTTTGGTGGTTGTTGGTGGAGCGACCCTGGCGGCTACCAGACAGGAAAGATCTCTTGTCTCAGGGTCCCCTATTCATGCCTCAGGTGGATCGATTCTCACTTACAGCTTGGCTCTTGAAAGGGCAAGGTTGAGAGCAAAGGGATATTCCACAGCAGTGATTTCCACAATGTTGAACGTGCGGAGGCGATCCACTTCTTTGGCATATGTTCGAGTGTGGCGCGTATTTGAAGCGTGGTGCGGGGAAAGGTCGGTAAAGGCCTTGAAGTCTTCAGTTCCCCAGGTTCTCGCCTTCTTGCAGGACAGCTTTCAGAAAGGGTTGGCGGCTTCGTCCTTGAAGGTACAGCTGGCAGCGCTAGCCTGTTATAGAGGAAGAATCAAAGGAGTGGCCATGGAAGCTCATCCGGATGTGAAGCGGTTTCTACGGGCGGTGCTGCTGATGAGGCCTCCTAGTCGTCAAGTAGTCCTGACTTGGAATCTGTCCATAGTTTTGGAGGCGTTGGGGCAAGAACTCTTTGAGCCTTTGACAAGCGCTTCATTGAAGGATCTCACATTGAAGGTGGTGTTTTTTGTGGCCATTTGTTCGGCCAGGAGGATTTCAGAATTGCAGGCTTTGTCTTGCCGGAAGACCTTTCTGTCTTTTTTTGATTCAAAGGTAGTCTTGAGACCGGTTCCGTCCTTTTTGCCAAAGGTAGTTTCCCCTTTTCATATGAATCAGGTAGTGTCTCTGCCGGTATTCAGGGAAAGTGCTGGGGATGCCACAACGGGGGGTTTGCATCGGCTAGATGTGCGCCATGCCTTGAAGAGGTATGTTAGCCGGACGGCTGATTTCAGACGGTCGGATAGACTTTTTCTCTTTGGAGGTCCCAGGAAGGGGGAAGCAGCTTCAAAAAGCGTCTATTTCCAGATGGATTAAAGAGGCCATAGCGTCGGCGTATCTGTTAAAAGGTAAACGGGTGCCGGAAGGGCTGAAGGCTCATTCGACTAGGGCCCAGGCGGCTTCCTGGGCAGAGTGTAAGTTGGTTCCGGTGGCAGAGATTTGTAAGGCGGCTACTTGGTCATCCTTAAACACATTTGTCAGGCACTACCGTTTAGACGTACAGGCGGAAAGGGATGCCTGTTTTAGATCAGCAGTGCTTCAGGCGGGGATAGCAGGTCCCTCCCATTAATAGTTTTCACTGCTCTGTTACATACCCAGAGATTCCGGGACTAGACTGGAGGGACAATCAGGAAGAGGAAATTAGACTTACCTGCTAATTGTAGTTCCTGGAGGAACTCCAGTCTAGTCCCGGGTCCCGTCCAGGAGTTCAAAAGTGGACTGGAGCCTGAAGCAAACAGTTCTCGAAGGTAAGAAAATGTAAGTTTATCGGGCAGCTGGTCACAAGCAGGGGTTTTGATTCGAAACACGGGTAAGGAGGTCACCTGGCTCCAGGAGGGTAGGGAGCAGGCCTCACGGAGTTTTCATTTACCCATAGTTTGATGGGGGTAAGGGGAACCAGGGTGTCGGTAGGTTTCCCTTCCTAGTTCCTAGTTTCTAGTTTAGTTAGTTTGTGGGTCTGGATTATGGATGGTTACTTAATTGTTGCTCCGGTGAGTTTGCTTTGTCAATAGGTTATTGGTCTGAGGAGGCGTTCCCTCTGTATATATACCAGCATCATCAAAAGTGACGTTTCTCAGTCTCCAAAGCTGCTGGAGGAGGTGGACAACCCAGAGATTCCGGGACTAGACTGGAGTTCCTCCAGGAACTACAATTAGCAGGTAAGTCTAATTTCCTTTTGAGAGGCCTTCAACCACGTGGTGGAGGAGTAGTTAGCTGCGTGAGAAAAAAAAGAGGCGTCTCTCTCTCTCTCTCTCTCTCTTGCGGCAAGGTGTTTCCCCGCATAGTTTTTTCTCCCACTATCGGGTTGGGGGAAGCTTAGCATCCCTTAATCTAATTTAAAAAAAAAAAAGAGGGTTTTCAGTTTTTGAAGTTGTTTTAATTTCTTTGAATTTCTCTGGTAGGAGAGTCTACCTTTTAGCCTCAAATAGGGTCAGAGGCAAACCTAGAGACCAGTCCACTGATTTTTCAACTATGCCGGCCAGACCACAATGCCTGATTTGCGGGACTTGGTGGGGGGCAGTCTCGGACACAGGCATTTGTAGGGGGTGAGCGCAAGAGGACACCTCGATGGAACAGAACCTGCAGGACAGGGCAGGTCAGGAGAGGACTCCTTCTCCATCTCAGGAGGCACAGGATTCAGGGGGTTCCATGCTTGCACCACTACAGATGACTTATTGCTTCCCGGCCATTCCCAAATCATCCACATCACAGAGCACTGAAGATGTAGGTGTCCTGGGTATTTTCTCACCAGAGTTTGTCCTCCTTCTCCATAAGGCGTTCTGCTTGTGCTGGAGCGCGGTACCAAAAGGACATTGGACCCGAGAGAGAAAGAGCCAAGGGCAGTGCCTTCAAAGAGGCCCAGGCCCTCAGAGGAGTTGCAAGGGCTGTCTCCATTTTCTAAAGGCCGGAAAGAGACGACCTGGACATGGAGCTAGATTTGGATGAAGATCTGGAAGAAGGAGAGATCCCGGAACAGGAGGATCAGACGCGGATTGTATGGGTGTTCCGGCAGGAGGACTTGCCAGCACTCCTCGTAGAATCCCTGAAGGCTCTTAATATGCTCACTAGTCTTCCAGCAAAAGACGAGTTGCTAGAGGACCCGCTGCGGAATAGAGGTGATATGATTGAGATGTTTAAATACCTCCGTGGCATAAATGTTCAGGGAGAGAGCCTCTTTCAATTGAAAGCAAGTTCTGCTATGAGGGGACATGGGATGAGGGTGAAGGGAGATAGATTCAGGAGTGATATGCGGAAATATTTCTTTACGGAAAGAGTAGTGGATCCGTGGAATAGTCTCCCAGTGGAGGTGGTAGAGATGAGGACAGTAACTGAATTCAAAAAAGCATGGGACCAACACAGAGGATCTCTAAAGGTAAAAAGTGGACTGTTGTAGTTATGGAAGGACAGACTAGATGGGCCTTGTGGTCTTTTTCTGTCATCATGTTTCTATGTTTCTATGCTCCAAGTGGTACGGAAGACGCAGAAGGTTTTCCTGATGCATAGAGTAGTCAAGCAGATGATCCAGGATGAGTGGAATCTGCCAGAGGCTGGCCTTAGGGGGATGAGGATCATGACATGCCTGTATCCACTGCTGGATCAGGATTGCAAGCTTTTTCAGTCCCCTAAGGTGGATGTGGTGGTTTCAGCAATTACAAAAAAGACGACGATCCCTGTTGAAGGTAGTGCAGCACGTAAGGATGTCCAAGATAGGAAGTTGGACACCTTATTAAAGCAGTCCTTTGATATCAATGCCCTTTCGCTGTAGCCTTCCGTTTGCAGGGCCTGCCTCTGCTGGTTGCAGCGGGTTCAACAGCAGGGGGAGCCAGCGACGGACTAGTCGGGGGAGGCAGCTTAATTGAATCGGGAGCTACTTATCTCACGGATATCTACTATGATCTCATTAGAGCATGACCTCGTGGTAGCGGCTCGCCGCTACCTTTGGCTAAGGAACTGGGCAGCAGACAGTTCCTTCAAGGCCCGCCTCAGCAAGCTCCCCTTGAGAGGGAAACTTCTATTCACAGAGGAGCTGGACAAGTTAGTCAAGGACTTCGGAGAATCTAAAGGTGGGTGTCTGCCCGAGGATAAGCAGAAACAGAGCTGCAACGCGCCCGTGTCTCAAGGCCAGCCACGGGACTTCAGGCGTTTTTGTACAACATGCTTTACCCCTTACCAGAAGGGAAAATTCCCCTCCAGAAGGCAGGGGTTTCGAGGTTTTCAAAGAGTGGACAGAGGATTTGCTGCCGCCTCATCCTCAGGGCCCAAGAAATCCCAATGAAGCGAGGGGGCCCCAGACAGCAGTGCAGCCTGTGGAAGGTCAGCCTGTGGGAGTTCTAACCTGCCTGGGTCCAGATCACTTCCAACCAATGGGTACTAGAGGTCATCTGGGAGGGGTATGCCCTCGAGTTAGCTCGTGTAGTGGGCAACTCCTTTGTTCCATCTCTCTGCAAGGCGTGAGGCAAAGCAGCAGTGGTAAGAGACACCTTGATGCAGCTTCTGCAGCTCAGGGCCATGGTGCCTGTTCCCCGAAACTAGTATGGCTGCAGTCGGTACTCCATTTACTTCGTAGTGTCCAAAAAGGAAGGTTCCTTTTGCCCAATCCTCGATCTCAAGCAAGTGAATCGTTGTCTGCGGGTTCTGCATTTTCACATGGAGACGTTGCGATCCGTCGTAGTCGCAGTAGGCAAGCGGGGAGTTTTTGACATCTCTCGATCTTAATGAAGGTGTATCTGCACATCCCCATATGACCAGAACACCAGCATTTCCTCTGATTTGCGGTACTGATGGGGCATTTCCAGTTTTGGGCTTTGCTGTTCGGTCTAGCAACGGCACCTCGTACCTTCACCAAGGTCATGGTGGTGGTAACGGTAGCACTCTGCAAGGAAGGAGTTCTGGTGTAACCTACCTTGATGACTGACTAATTTGGGCAAAGTCCAGAGAAGAGCATGAACGAGCAACATCACAGGTGGTACAGTTCCTGCAAAGCCTTGGTTGGGTGGTCAACGTGGCCAAGAGCCATTTGGTCCTGTCTCAGGAGCTGGAGTACCTGGAGCGCGCTTCGACACCCGTGTGGGGAGAGTCTTCCTGCTGGAACAGCGAGCACAGAGACTAGGTCGATTAGTGCGCCAGTTTCTGAGGATGATGTAACCAATGACCTGCCATTATCTGCAGGTCCTGGGGACCATGGCAGCCACTCTCAAACTTGTGCCATGGGCAAGGGCACACTTGCGTCCACTGCAGAAGGCCTTGCTCCATTGGTGGTCGCACCAATTGCATCCCTTGTCCCAGAAACTCCCCTGCCTGCGAGGGGCCAATAGAGCACTCAAATGGTGGCTTCGCCCGGGGAATCTGCAAGGGGACATGCCCCTTGAGTCACCACCTTAGGTCCCGCTGATGACTGATGCCAGTCTGTCTGGTTGGGGAGCCTATTGCAAAGGACACATTGCTCAGGGATGATAGAACATGCAGGAAGCTCTTTGGTCAATCAACAGGCTGGAGATGCGGGTGGTAGCCCTGGAGCTCCAGAGCTTCGAGCCATTTTTGCAGGGGAAGGCGGTTCACATCCTTTTGGACAACACAACCACAGTAGCTTACATCAACTGCCAGGGAGGCACGGGCAGCGCAGCCTTGGAGGAGGAGGCCAAAATGCTGTTAAGCTGGACAGAAAGTCATCTCCAGGCATTATCGGCGGCGCACATGGTTGGAGTCGACAATGTGATGGCAGACTACCTAAGCCGGATGCATGTGTACCCCGGCGAGTGGGTGCTCAACCAGGAGGTGTTTGCACAGGTGGTGCACAGATGGGGCACACTGGTCATGGACCCGATGGCAATGTTTGAAATCACCAATGTGAGCTGCTTTTTCAGCAGAAGAAGAGAAAGAATGTCAGAGGGCCTGGATGCCCTAGTGCAAAAGTGGCCCACGGAAGGACTTCTCTGTGTTTTTCCCCCATGGGCTCTCATAGGCCGGGTCATGCAGTGGATCGAGGCTCACCAGGATTTAGTCATTCTGATCACCCCAGATTGGCCAAGATACCCGTGGTGTGCCGACCTGGTGCAGATTCTGGCAAATCGTCCATGGCATCTTCCGACTCGAGAGGATCTCTTGATACAGGGGCCGGTGCACATGCCTCAGGTGGATTGAGTCTCGTTTATGGCATGGCTCTTGAAAGGGCGCAATTGAAGAAGAAAGGCTACTCGGGTCTGGTGATATCAACCTTGCTGAAGGCAAGGAGGAGGTCTACCTCTCTAGCCTATATCCGGGTATGGCTCATCTTTGAGGCGTGATGTGCAGATCGGCAGGCTCTTTCATCCACTGCTACCATTCTGCACATCCTAGCGTTCTTGCAAGCTGGTTTCTATAAGGGCCTAGTGGCTAGTTTCTTGAGGGTACAACTGGCGTCAATTTCCTGTTATCATGGAAAGGTTCAGAGGGTAGCGTTGGGTTCACACCTGGACATAGTACAATTCCTGAGGGCGGTGGCTGTCTGCATCCTCTGCGGAGGTCAGAAGTTCCGCCATGGGATCTCAATTGGGTGTTAGCAGCGCTTATCAGAGAGCCCATTGAGCCAGGCTTCGCTGAAGGACTTAACCCTTAAGACGGTATTTCTCGGCACATAGGATTTCGGAGCTTCAAGCTTTTTCTTGCCAGGAGTCATTCCCTTCTTTTTTGAGGGAGAACGTGGTCCTGTGACCAGTGCCTTCCTGTTTGCCCAAGGTGGTATCAGCATTTTATTTGAATCAGTCTGTTTCCTTACCGATCCTGGTGAATGTGGGGAATGACTCCACCAGCCCACAGTTGCACCTCTTGGATGTTCATCGCATCCTGAGGTATTATTTGAAGAGGACAGCAGCCTTCTGCATATCAGATCGCCTGTTTGTACTGTTTGGGGGGCCGCGCAGAGAAGAGGTGGTGGTCAAGGTCTCTATTTCTAGATGGATCAGAGAGGCAATCGTGTCGGCATACATCTTGAAGGGTAAGCCAGTACCGGCGGGGTTGCATGCACATTCCATGAGGGCTCAGGCGGCCTCATGGGCGGAGTATAGTTTAGTTCCACCAGTAGAAATCTGTGGGGCGGCAACCTGGTCTTCGCTTCATACCTTTGCTAAGCATTATCGCCTGGACATCCAGATGGCGGTTGATGTCTGTTTTGGATCAGCGATGATTTTGCAGGTCCCTCATTAATTTAACTGCTCTCTTACATCCCAGAAGTGTGGGACTGGACTGGAGGGACGATAAGGAAGATGAATTGTTGTTCCTTAAGGAACTCCAGTCCAGTCCTGGATCCCTCCCCGAGTGCCGGCTGTCTGTGACTCGGTCCTGAAGCTGTTTTCCTTGGCGATGGAAGGGGCCAGGGGTGCCACGTGATTATGGGGAGGAAGGCAGTGGGGGCAGACCGAAAGAGCTGTCTGCCTCACACTCAATGCTGGATGTCATCGCCCAAGTGTTCCATAGGTAAGCCTCCTCATTCTGGGAGGAGGGGGGTCCCTCCACCGGTGAGGGGGACACCAGATAATTTAGGTGTAGAATTGTTTGTTCGAGTTTAACTACTTATTTGTTTCTCCTGTGAGTCTGCTTTGTCAATAGGTTACTGGGGCTGGTGGGCAGTGCCAGCTGCATTAGTTCTGGTGTCATCAAAAAATGACATGCCCAGTCTCCAAGCTGCTGGAAGAGGTACACTACTCAGAAGTGTGAGACTGGGCTGGAGTTCCTCAAGGAACAACAGTCAGCAGGTAAATCTAATTTCCTCTTATGTCCTTTGTAAGATATGCTTTCCAAAACTGAACATAATACTCCAAGTAAGAACTCACCAACGACTTGTACAAGGGCATAAGTACCACCTCCTTTCTACTAATTATTCCTCTGTGTATGCAGCCCAGCATCCTTCTGGCTTTGGCTACCGCCTTGTCGAATTGTTTTGCCACCTTGAGATCATAAGAACATAAGAAATGCCTTATTGGATCAGATCAAGTTCCATCAAGCCCAGTATCCTGTTTCCAGTAGAGGCCAATTCAGGTTACAAGTACCTGGCAGGTTTCCAAAGAGGCACACAGGTCCCACAGTGCTTGTCCCGGGCAAGCAGTGGATTTCCTGGGTCCTCTTTAGGTCTGCAAAAATTTTTTTTTCGAGAGCTGTTTTGGTTATTCCACGTAATCTTTATGTTTTTTGGTGCGCTGAATCCGAAAATGACCTCCATTTTGTCATAGGACATCACGTTTCCTGACAATTTAGGTAACTATGTTAAATAAGGCAATACCTCAAAATAAATGGAAATAGACTTATAAAATTAAAGTTTTATTACAATATTTTCATGAAAATCCTTTTTTGAACTGAAATGAGCTCACCTACACACACTAAACTCGATTCTTCTTCCTTGTGAGGCTCCTCTTGGTGCATTTACGCTTGTGAGTAGCATCTGGAATGTCTCTCTGAAGCATCCAACAGTAGTCTGCCATCATTGTAATGCTCCATTTTCCCTGGTATCTCCTTTCCATCTCTTTAATGTCTTGGTGGAATCGTTCACCTTGTTCCTCACTCACAGCTTCCAAATTTTCAGGAAAGTAGTCAAGGTGGGACTGAAGGAAATGCACTTTCAAACTCATCAGGCAACCTAAAGCTTGAAATGCTTTCAGCATTCGTCCGACAATCTTTTTGTAGTGAGGATCTTTGTTATTGCCTAAAAATTCCTGTACGACTTCGTTAAATGCAATTCACCCTTCTTTTTGAGGATCCGTCATGAACATAAGAACATAAGATATGCCATACTGGGTCAGACCAAGGTCCATCAAGCCCAGTATTCTGTTTCCAACAGTGGCCAATCTAGGTCATATGTACCTAGCAGTTTCCCCAAGAGACACAAGTTCCACAATGCTTGTACTGGGTCAAGCATTGATATCTTCGGTCACTTCTTAATAATGGTTTATGGACCTTTCCTCCAGGAACTTGTTCAAACCTTTTTTAAACCCAGCTACACTAACAGCCTTTACTACATCCTTTGGTAACAAATTCCAGAGTTTGATTACACGTTGAGTGAAAAAATATTTTATTTTATTAGTCTTAAATAGTTTACCCTGTAGCTTGTGATAAGGAAGCTTATCATAGCTCAGGTAGGAGCTATAGAAAAGATGATGTGACTCTGAACAAGCAACCTGTCAGTTCTGGTAGAAGCAAGAAAACAGAGTTTTCACATAAAAGACTACCAGTCCCAGAATGCACCAGGTTTCCAGCAGCCATGAGAGGGGCTGAAGTGAGAAAATGTGTGTGCAATCAAGAGAGCTATGAGGTAATCCCTAAGCACTCATCTCAAAGGGCAGGGCCTGATTCAAGACAGCTGCGCTGTGTTAGGGAGCAGCACACATTAGGACAGAATAAGAATAGAGCTTATTCTTCAGATAACAGTTACTACAAGCTCCAGCCCAGCTTCAGGGAGAGCTACCAGAACAGCTTCAGGAAGAGATACAGAGGGGAGAGCTTCAGCAACGGCTACAAGCACCAGTATCACCTGGAGAAACAGAAGCCAAGCCAAGCAGATAGAGAGAGAAGGAAACTCTCTGGAAGGAAGAGAAGAAAGGCCATTGGAAGGTCTGGGAGATTCCAAGGCAGTACTCATACTGGGAGGTATTCCAAAAGCCAGCAGAGTCCATTGGACTGGATTCAGCCAGAGGAATGGAGTGGCAGAGATAGGAATCACCAGTGGCTACCTGGAAGAGAGAAGACTGCATGTGGAAGGGACTTTCAGACCAAGGCCAGAAGGTATGTGAGAGAAGATCCAGTGTCCAGGGATCAAGATTGGAAGGCTGGACATCAGAATTGGATTACATATTGGCCAGGCTATACAGAGAGGAATAATGATAGCAGGAGAGGCTCAGGTATGAACACTGATCCAGACCCTATCTATAATAGAGAATGGCAGCAAGGGAATAAGCATTCTCATGATAGTGCCTTAATGAAAGACTCATCTGTGCCAATGTATGATATAGACCCTATGATTGTTGATGAAGAGGGAGATACAGCAGATGAAACTATTTATATGGACTGTTCTCTATCTAAATGCTATTACTAGCTTTCTCTGAGCAAACACCTCAGCCATCACAAAGAAACCTAACTTTGTTCTTTATTTACACTGCAAACAGCTCTTAAAGCAGGATTTGGGCTCACACAGTAGCAGCCAGCCAGCTAAAGGCTTTCAGCTGGTCCATTGATAGTAATTAGGGCTGCACCTGATTGTGTGTGTGAGCAAGGGAGAATCACTGCTGAGATCGGCGTGGAAAATAAGCAGAAGTTAACCTAACCAGCAAAGTTTATTCTTTTCTTTGTGCCTTTGTATTTGGTAATTATTTGCTAAGAAAACATTAGCTAATTGCCTGACAAGCTGAAGGTTGTTTTCTGGTTTACTTTGTGCCTTTTTGTTATCCATTTTAAACACTGCAAGCAAGTAACCTCATTTATAGTGCTATCAAGCATACATGTGCTGGGTGAATTAAACCCCATCAATAAAAGAAGTATTTTATTGATCTTACCACTTGGTTTCACAACTCAAATTATTGTCATCAGCTGTGTTTGGGAGTGAATGAACTACAATACCCACAATACCTTGCAAGAATCATATGAATATATGCATCGTCAAGATTGTGTAAGTTCTCACCCTAGGCAGCCGTCTGACAAGCTTCATTGCATGTCCCCTAGTCTTTCTATATTCTGATAAGGTAAACAATCGATCTACGTTTACCCGTTCCACTCCGTTCATTAATTTATAGACTTCTATCATATCTCCCCTCAGCCGTCTCTTTTCCAGGTTAAAGAGCCCTAACCTTTTTAGCCTTTCTTCATAGGAGTATCCTTCCATCCCCTTTACCATTTTGGTGGCTCTTCTCTGTGCCTTTTCTAAAATCGCTATATCCAGGGCCGGATTTACCTTGAGTGAGGCCCTACGCCAACAAAAATTGTGGGCCCCCAGAAAAAATAAAAACGAGATCAACTTACCAAAACAGAAATGGCAATAGATGTATAGAATTGCCTGACATAAAGAGGCAATAGGGACAAAATCAGCATCGGAATTCAAGAAATACATTAAAAAAGACATATTCCAGTTAATAAATTCAAAATAAAAAGTATTTTTCTACCTTCTGTTTGGGCATTTTTTCAGTTGCAATTGCTCCAGTCACTTTCTTCTGGTTTCTTCGTGTCTTCTGCTAGCTATCTATTTGTCCTTTCTTCTCTTTTAGATGTTTTCCATTCTCTCTCTATTTCTGCTTTAACATACTGATTGTTTCCCTTTTGCTCTTTCCCCCAATTCTTTCCTTATTCCTTTATCATCCATTTAAATTTCACCCTTCCAATTTCAAGCCCCTCTTACTCTCCCAATACCCAGCCCATCATAGACTTTTCTTCCACACAAAATATTTTCCCCCTCTCCATTCTCATTCCCCATCCATTCTAGTCCTCCCCGAAAATCAGTTCCCTTATAGTTCTAGACCCACCCAGCATCCACTCCCTTCTAGTCCCATTCTCCCATGCCCCACATCAGCCCATTTCCAGCCCTATTCTAGCTCTTCATCAGCCCATTTCCAGTGCTAGCCTTCACATCACAGGCCATTTCCAGTCCTAGCCCCCCCCATCACAGCCTATTTCCAGTCCTAGCCCCCACCATCACATCCCATTTGCAGTCCGAGTCCCCCTGCACCATCACAGCCCATTTGTAGTCCTAGTTCCCCCCCCACCACCATCACAGCCCATTTGCAGTCCAAGTTACCCCCCCCATAGCCCATTTCCGGTCCAGGTCCCCCCACCATCACAACCCATTTCCAGTCCAAGTCCCCCCCCCCCATAGCCCTTTTCCGGTCCAGGTCCCCCTCCCCATCACAACCCATTTCCAGTCCATGTCCCCCCCACATAGCCCTTTTACAGTTCAGGTCCCCCCCCATCACAGCCCATTTCTTTCTAGTCCACGTCCCCCCCCCCCCGTAGCCCTTTTCCGTTCCAGGTCCCCCCCCATCACAACCCATTTCCAGTCCAAGTCCCCCCCCCATAGCCCTTTTACAGTTCAGGTCCCCCCCCCATCACAGCCCATTTCTTTACAGTCCAAGTCCCCCCCCCCCCCCATAGCCCTTTTCCGGTCCAGGTCCCCCCCTTCACAACCCATTTCCCGTCCAAGTCCCCCCCCCCCATAGCCCTTTTTCCGTTCAGGTCCCTCCCCCCCATCACAGCCAATTTCTTTCCAGTCCAAGTCCCCCCCCAGCCCTTTTCCGGTCCAGGTCCCCCCCCACATCACAGCCCATGCAGTCCTTGGCCCCCCCGACCAGCACCGCAGCTCTCTGAGGGGCTTCAGAGGGAGCCGGAGAAGCCCGCGCGAGGCCCCGGCTCCCTCTGTACAGCCGCCAGCATGAAGAGCCTTTTCCTTCACGCTGGCGGCTGTATCTGTGAAGCCGCGAATGCTGGGAAAGGTTAAAGGGCATTGCCTTTAACCTTTCCCAGCAATCGCGGCTTTACAGATACAGCCGCCAGCGTGAAGGAAAAGGCTCTTCACGCTGGCGGCTGTACAGAGGGAGCCGGGGCCTCGCGCGAGCTTACCCGGCTCCCTCTGAAGCCCTGCGGTGTGTGGGCCGGCCCCGGGTGGGCCCTTGCCAGCTGTGGGCCCTACGCCATGGCGTATAGGTAAATCCGGCCCTGGCTATATCCTTTTTAAGATACGGCGACCAGAATTGCACACAGTATTCAAGGTGCGGTCTCACCATGGAATGATATAGAGGCATTATAATATCTTTTGTTTTATTTTCCATTCCTTTCCTTTTCATACCTAGCATTCTATTTGCTCTCTTGGCCGCCGCTGCACACTGGGCCGAGGGTTTTAACATGGTATCCACAATGACGCCTAAATCTTTTTCCTGGGTGGTGGTTCCTAATGTGGAACCTTGCATCGTGTAACCATAGTTTGGGTTGTTCTTTCCTAGGTGCATAACCTTGCACTTGTCCACATTAAATTTCATCTGCCATTTTGATGCACAGTCTTCCAATTTATCAAGATCCTCTTGCAATTTTTCACAATCCTCTTGGGTTTTAACAACTTTAAATAGTTTTGTGTCATCTGCAAATTTGATAACCTCACTCGTTATTCCACTTTCCAGGTCATTTATGAATATGTCAAAAAGCAGCGGACCCAGCACAGATCCCTAGGGTACACCACTATTCACCTTTCTCCATTGGGAAAATTGGCCATTTAGCCCTACCCTCTGCTTTCTATCTTTTAACCAGTTCCTGATCCCCAATAGTACACTGCCTCCTATCCCATGACTCTTTAGTTTTGCCAAAAGTCTCTGATGAGGGACCTTGTCAAAGGCTTTCTGAAAGTCCAGATACACAATATCAACCGACTCACCTTTGTCCACCTGTTTATTCACTCCTTCAAAAAAACATAACAGATTAGTAAGACAAGATCTTCCTTGTCTAAAGCCATGTTGGCTGTCTCCCATTAGGTTGTGACTATCTACATAATGAGTAATTTTATTCTTTATGATGGTTTCTACCATTTTTCCCGGTACTGATGTCAGGCTCACCGGTCTGTAGTTTCCCGGATCACCCCTGGAACCCTTTTTAAAAATTGGTGTTACACTGGCGATCCTCCAATCTTCAGGTATTAGAGTTGATTTTAATGATAGTTCACAGATTACTGATAGCAGTTCTGCAATCTCATATTTCAGTTCTTTCAACACCCTTGGATGTATACCATCCGGCCCAGGTAATTTGCTACTCTTCAGTTTATCTAATAGTTGTAAGACATCTTCCCGATGTATCAATATTTCCTTCAATTCTTCCGCACCTTGTCAGACGGCTGCCTGGGTGAGAATCTTCACAGTCTTGTCAAGTGCATATATCTATATGATTTGCAAGGTATTGTGGGCAATGTAGTTCATTCACACCAGACACAGCTGCTGACAATAATTTAGTTGTGCTCTTGGGTAAAGCCAATAAGATATTTATTTATGGGGTTATTTCTCCCAACACAGATATGCTTGGTAGCACATAAATTAGGTTACTTGCTTTCAGTGTTAACTTGGAAAAACAAAGTCAAAATCAGGAAAACAACAAATGAAAAGCCACAAAGCAAGAAACAAACTGTTCTTTTCAGGTTAACTTCTGATTACTTCCCACATAGATACAGAAGTGATTCTCTCCTAGCTCACAAGCAATTAGGTAAGGCTTAATTGCTAGCAGTTATCCAGCTGAAACCCCTTAGCTGGCTTGCTTTCCACTGTGTGGGTCAAATCCTGCTTCAGGAGCTTTTCTGAGTAGATTAAAGAACAAATTTGTATTTCTTTGTGATGGTTGCTGTACTTTATAACAGAAAGTTACCAACGGAGTTTAGATAGAGAGCAGTCCATATAAACAGGATCCTCATCTGCTATTATTCCCCCTTGTTCAACAAGCATGGGTTCAATATCATGGATTGGCACAGATGAATCTCTCAATGGAGCATTTTCAGGAGAATACTTGTTTCCCTGCTGTTGTCGTGAAGTACAAGGTTCAGAGCCGATGGAAACAGAGGATTCACTGCAAAGTGAAACCAGAATTGACAGATCTGAAACAAGCATGGAGGGTTGGCATGGAAACCCCAAACAAAAGACGTCACAGTGTGCTAGGGAACGCCCATCCCCTGAGCTAGCTCCTGCTTCATCAGGGAAGAGGGAACAGCTGGTGGGAGGTGTGGCCAGGTCCAACGGAAAGAGAAACACAGATAAAATCTCTTTAGTTAAGGATAGAGAGAGCACAGGAGGGAGCACAGGAGGAGTGGAGAAAACTGAAGGAACGAGGAGAACAGAGAAGGATAGATATCCCGAGGGCAGCCAAGGTTTGTGGCTGGGAGAAGAGGAAAGGGAAGGGAATCCCAATCTTACTCGGAGAAACTTCTCAGAGGAAGAGAGCTGTGAAAGACATACAATTCCAGCTCACAGAGAGCAGTGCTCAACTACCAAAAGCACTGGTGATTTTTACCACTCTAAAAGCAAAGACGTTTATTCTGGGAACCAGAGAAGACAACCATGCTGTGCTCATTACAGTCATCCTGAAGGTAAAGCTTATTTCCCTGATACCAAGCTTTTATCAGAAAGGAGAGAAAAGTTTTACCTACCAATTTGTAGCCAAGGGAGATTCCTGGGGGAAAGCAGTTTAAAAAGCAGACACAGAACTTCCCATAGCCAAGCAGAAGAGGGAAGCGTGTATCCTTTCAGTTACCGGGAGCTGTGTGCACAAGAATCCAAACACCCAGACTCCTCTAGCAGGTTGGGGGAAGGGAACCCTTTGATTGAAGCAGAGAGGTTTGCACGGCAGACAGAAGAACCCTCTCTAAGAGACATTGAAGGAGAAGGTGATCCTATGCAGTGGGATTCTTATCAACCCCCAGTGTCTGAAGTGTATATGGACTGCTCGTATATGATAGCAGACAATGTGCAATCCCTTTGTTAATATTGCTGAATTTTGCTAAAGAAGAAAACAGCCAAAAGGAGCATTTTGGAGAGAAACACTGTTTTATTCTTTTGTGCCTTAAAAGCTGAGAATAAGCATTTATCTGAGTTACATATTTTTGTTCACACCAGAAGCATGGTTTCTTTGTTAATATAACCTTCTGTTCATGGTCAACAATATCCAACCCCGGGAGGGGAAATAAATCCCTATTTAACCTGAACCACTCGTGTACAACTTGGAATCATTTCAGTGCTGTGGAACTGCGTTACCCAGGAGGCCCTTCCAAAACCTCCATTAAGTAGTTTTAAGCACAAGAAGCACAACTGCCCACTCGCCTTGCTCATGCTATGTGCCTCTGGCAGGGTGAGTGGTGACACTGTCTTTCAAGGTTATAGCTAGGGCATAGATCAGTGTTCATACCTTAGCTTCCATTGCTGCTAGAGTTCCTCTCTATATAGCCTGGCCAGTATGTAGTCCAGTTCTTATGTCCAGCCTTCCAATCCAGATCCCTAGACACTGGATCTCTCTTCACATACCTTCTGGCACAGGTCTTAGGGTCCCTTCCACGTGCAGCCGTCTCCCTCACAGGTAGCCTCTGGTGATTCCTAGCTCTGCAGCACCATTCCTCTGGCTTTCCCCAGTCCAATGGTGTATGCTGGCCCTTGGAATACCTCCCAGTATACGTACTGCTTTGGACTCTTCTAGACCTCTCAAAGGCTTTTCTCTTCCTTCTTCCAAAGGGTCTCTTTCCCTCTCTGTCCGTCCGGTTTGGCTTCTGCTTCTGATGATCCTTCAGATGAAACTGATGATCAAACTCAAGCTGATTCTCAGGATACTGAGGACAATTCTCTGGATATCCAAGGTGATCATGAAGATGGTCATCTGTAGAATAAACTCTACTCTTATTCTGCCTTGATGAGTGCTCCTCCCTAACACAGCGCAGCTGTGCTGAATCAGGCCCTGCCCTTTGAGATGAGTGCTTAGGGATTACCTCATAGCCCTCCTGATTGAACACACGTTTCCCCACTTCAGCTCCTCTAATGGCTGTTGGAAACCTGGTGCATTCTGGGACTGGTAGTCTTTTATGGGAAAATTCTGTTTTCTTATTTCTACCAGAACTGACAGGTTGCTTGTTCAGAGTCACTTCACCTTTTCTATAGCTCCTTCCTGAGCTATGATAAGCTTCCTTATCACAACCTTTAAATACCACTTCAGTCATGGGTAACATCCCTACATCTTCCTCAGTAAAGACCGAAGCAAAGAATTCATTCAGTCTCTCCGCTATCGCCTTGTCGCCTCTTAGTGCTCCTTTAACCCCTTTATCATCTAATGGACCAACTGACTCTCTCACAGGTTTTTTGCTACGAATGTACTTGAAAAGGTCTTTATTTCGCGTTTTTGCTTCCGCAGAAAGCTTCTTCTCAAATTCTCTCTTTGCCTGCCTTATCAATGCCTTGCATTTGACTTGCCAGTGCTTGTGCTGTTTCCAGGTTTCGTCGTTTGGCTCTTTTTTCCATTTCCTGAAAGATGCTTTTTTGGCAACAACAGCCTCTCTGACCTCACCTTTAAACCATGCTGGCCGTTTTTTGGACTTCCTTCCACTTTTCTTAAAGCGTGGAATACAGCTGGTCTTGGCTTCCAAGATAGTATTTTTCAACAACACCCAAGCTTGATGTACGTCTTTAACCTTCGCAACTGCTCCTTTTAGTTTTTTCTTAACTGTTTTCCTCATTTTATCATAGTCTCCCTTTCGAAAGTTAAAAGGTAGTACTGTGGATTTCCTTACTATCTCTCCTCCACTAATTAAATCAAAGGCGATCATGCTATGATCACTATTGCCAAGTGGCCCCAACACCCTTATCTCTTGCACTAGATCTGGTGTTCCACTAAGGACTAGGTCTAATATGTCTTCCCCTCTGGTCGGTTCATGAACCAGCTGCTCCAAGAAGCAGTCATTTATTTCATCTAGGAACTTTATTTCCCTAGCATGTCCTGACGTGACACTGACCCAGTCAATACCGGGGTAATTGAAATCACCCATTATTATTACTGCGCTGTAACTTTTGTTAGCTTCCTTGATTTCTTTGAGCATTTCATCATCCATTTGGTCATTCTGGCCAGGTGCTCGATAGTACACCCCCACTGCCATTGCCTTCCCCCTTTTATATGGAATGTCAATCCATATAGATTCTACAGCAGATTTTGTTTCCTGCAAAACTTTAATCCTTTCTGAGTCAATGCCCTCTCTAACATAGAGCACAACCCCTCCACCAATTTGATCAGCTTTATCATTACGATATAGTTTGTTCCCAGGTATCACAGTGTCCCACTGGTTGTCCTCCTTCCACCATGTCTCTGATATTCCAATCATATCTAACCTTTCATTTAGTGCTATATATTCTAACTCTCCCATCTTATTCTTTAGACTTCTAGCATTTGCATACAAGCATTTTAGAGAATGTATTTTATTCATGTTAATTTGGCTATTGTTAGACATGGGTAAATTGGGATCTTTAAGCTCTGTCTGCTCCATACTTGAGGGCATTTGGGCTACTTTACTCTTTTGTGGAACCTCTCTGCTTTTGGTAGTATCCTTCAAGGATACATTCTTCCGAACCATCCGCTCTTGGGCGACTGTCGGCTTTCCCCTAATATCTAGTTTAAAAGCTGCTCTATCTCCTTTTTAAAGGTTAATGCCAGCAGCCTGGTTCCATCCTGGTTAAGGTGAAGCCCATCCCTTCGGAAGAGCCCCTCCTTTCCCCAGAATGTTCCCCAGTTCCTAACAAATCCAAAACCCTCATCTCTGCACCATTGTCTCATCCACGCATTGAGACTCCGGAGCTCTGCCTGCCTTTTGGGTCCTGAGCGTGGAACAGGAAGCATTTCGGAGAATGCTACCCTGGAAGTTCTGGATTTCAACTTCCTACCTAAAAGCCTAAATTTTGCCTCCAGAACCTCCCTACCACATTTTCCTATGTCATTGGTACCGACATGTACCAAGACAGCAGAGTCCTCCCCAGCACTATCTAAGACCTTATCTAGGTGGCGCGTGAGGTCCGCTACCTTCGCACCAGGCAGGCATGTGACCAGGCAATCCTCACGTCCACCAGCCACCCAGCTATCTACATGCCTAATGATCGAATCACCAACTATAACGGCTGTCCTAACCCTTCCCTCATGGGCACATGGCCCTGGAGAAACTTCCTCGGTGCGAGAGGGTTGTACATCACCTGGAGGACAGGTCCTAGTTACAGGATCACTTCCTGCCACACCAGGGTGATGCTCTCCTGTCACGTGACCTCTCTCCTCCATGGCAACAGGGGTGCTGCCAGACTGGAGGTGGGACTTCAGGACTATATCCCTGTAGGTCTCGTCTATGTACCTCTCTGTCTGTCTTATGTTTTCCAAGTCTGCTACTTTAGCCTCTAGAGAACGGACTTGTTCCCTGAGAGAAAAGAGCTCCTTGCACCTAGTGCACACGTAAATCATACATGTGACACTCAATGCAAAAGACTGGAAAGCCCCCATCCTGCTGCTGGACTGCTGTCTGCATCCCGCTGTTGGACTGCTGTCTGCATCTTAGTTTTAAGTTTGTCATGGTATTGACAAACTCTTGATCAACTATAAGCCTTCTAATGTCTGGTCTGACGAACACACCTTCCTTCAATTTTGCCTCTGACGGCCTGGAAACTTGGTGACCAAGTATTTGAAGCATTCTCCATCTCTTGGAAGTGATTTTACGAATTGCTTCATTAATTTAATTTAATTTAATTTCATCAATCCCAATTTTATGTGGAGAGGTGGTAGAAGAACGTTATGGGAAGGTACCAAAGTTTCTCGGAGGACATTTGTTTCACCGACTGTTAGCACCCTCGGCTGCCAACTCTTCTTGGTCCAGTGATTTTGTCGGTCTCGACTGTCCCATAGACACAGAAAACAAGGCTATTTGGTATACCCAGCTTGTTGCCCAAGCAGCATGCACAAGACCTTCAAGTCCCCACACACTTGCCAACCATGGTCTTCATATTTATGTTTACGAAGAACCAATTCCAAGTTCTTGAAGGTTTCCTTCAAGTGTACGGAATGACCTACAGGTATGGAAGCGTAAAAACTGTTGTGGAGTAAAACTGCTTTGAGACTTCTTTTTGAAGAATCTATAAAAAGACGCCATTGCTCTGAATCATATTGGATTTTAAATTGACCCATCATACCTTCGACATCGATACAATAAACCAACTTGTCTTCCTGGGTGAAGTAAGGAACGAACTCGTTTTCACGATGTCTGAACCATGAAGATGACACTCCTGGCAACAATAAATTCCTGCTTTTCAGCCTTGATCCGAGTAACTCAGCGGCATCTTTGGGAAGATTCAAGTCTCTTACCAAATCATTCATCTCCTCCTGAGAAAACAATTTTAGTCTTGTATCATCTTCAAAGTCAGAACTTGATTCATCATCTGGTTCAAGTATGACTTCACCTTCATCGGAGCTAGGTATCTCTTCCAAGGTTACAGGGGGCTTGGGTACTGGTATATCTGTGCCATGGGGGATGGGACGAATTGCCAAGTGAAGATTATGGTATGAAATGGAATGCTTCCATTTGGAATTAAACCCTTTCACATCGCATGAACAAAAGTAACAGTTGTCACTATGGTTCTTTTGCTCTCGCCATACCATAGGAATCCCATAACGGAAAGATTTTTTCTTACCCTTGAACCAGTTTCGGAGGTCCTCAACACACCGTTTGCACACTTTATGAGGCACCCAGACTTTATCTTGATCTCCAATTTTTAGTCCAAAGTATGCAAAGTATACTTTTTTCACAAAGTCTGTAATATTCTGCTGTTGCTTCAACACTGTATATTCACCACAGATGAAACAGAAACTGTCTGGCGAATTAATACACTTTCGCGGAGCCATAACATAACGGTTGAAGAATGACGAGCTAACAGGAATTGCGATGAAAAAGTGTGAACAGCAGCCTAGAACCAAGAACCTGATGATGATTCGTGCACAAGTGTGGCATGCAGGAGAGAGCAGCTCTGTGTCTGTACACGAGACGTCACAGTGCTGGCCACGCCCCCCTGCCCTGACCAGAGCTGCTGCTATCTGCCCTGTGTCTCCCTCCCACTGGATTCTTCAGGAAAGATTAACCCCTTCTACCATTAGAAGCACGGACTCAAAACTTGCTTAGTTTATGTATATATTGCTGACCATCAGATTTACAGTGCCATATTTTTTTTTTACATAACTCGGACAACCCCTTTAAGGTTTTTTGGCATTTTATATCTTAAATGCACTTATGTGAATTAATTAATAGTAATTTGAATTAATTAATAGTAATTTGAAAAAAATTGATAAATTTGAAGACAATTTTGCATGTTGTGGCAAATCATGACGTCTAGGAGTTTTTTTCAATATTTTATTTGTTTTCAGCACACCAAAATACATGGAAATTAGATGAAAATAATCAAACAGCTTTTTAGTCGCAGACCTGTGTAATGGTTTATGGACCTTTCCTCCAGGAACTTGTCCAAACCTTTTTTAAACACAGCTACACTAACAGCTTTTCCTTATCGTCCCTCCAGTCCAGTCCTGGAACCTCTGGTTTAACACCTCCTCCAGAAGCTTGGAGACTGAGCACGTCATCATTTTGATGACACTGGTATAAAAAGCCCAGGACCGCCTCTCCGCTCCAGTAGTCTCAGTCTCCAAGCAGCTGGAGAGGTGGTGAGCCTGTATGTCAGGACTCACTTGAGGACAACTAAGAAGAGTTGGGAGTTAGTCTTTTTAGATTAGAGTCAGGATAAAATAAAAAAAATAAATAAAAAAAGGATCATAAGGGGTGAGAGTGGGAGTTAGGCTGTGTGCCGACTGAGGAGCTGCAGAGGATTGTTTTGCCTCCTCCCTCCTCCTTTTTCCTCCCCTCCCCTCTGGCAGTCTGAAGTGGGGTTCTGAGGGGTTAGCCTCCCAGCTTCCGAACCCACGTTGACGGGTGAGGAGCTGGTAGAAGGCTCGGCGGGCTCTGTGGAAGCTTGTTACTGGATTCCCGGCATCTGAGTCAGCACTGATGCTTTCGTCTCTCCTGCCCCGGCGCCGAAGCCACGAGTCTGGCTGAGCATGGGGAGAGGATTGAGGCAGAAAAACCGAGGGCTTGCTGCAGCGGCAGTGTCAGAGGTAAGAACCAGGCAGACCATCCTCTGAGCAGGTGATTTCGGGCTGGGTAATTCTTTGCGATCGCAAAATCGCCGCGGAGTGAGGCCTGACCACGTGGTTTTCACGCGGAAAGCGCAGACAGTGTTTTTTTTCTCATATTACCTTTGCTTTTGGTCTCAGCCATGTTTTAGCTGCTGCCCTGAGGTTTGGGAACCCCCGATTCGCCAGGGGTCTTCTTATATAAGGTCGGGCAGTTGTTTAAAAAAAAAGATTTGGTAAATTTTTATGCTTGAGTTTGATGGAAAGCACAGGCTGGGAGTCTACTTAGGGTTGCTAAATTTATTTTCTTGGTTGGTATTTTATGTGTGTTTCTGGGGAGCATAGCCGGTGGGGCGGGTTGCTTTCCAAACCTCAATGTTTAGTGTGTGGTACCCAACGTCGAGCAGTGTCGGACACAGGGGTGTGCAGAGGGTGCACTCAGGAGGCAGCCTCGATGGAACAAGCCCTGGAGGAAGGGGTGGAGGTTCAGAAGGTGGTCACCCAAGGTTTGTTCCTTCGTTCAGTCCCCCTGCAAAGCGCGGTCCAAGCGGGTAGCAGTACAGGAAACCTTAGACAGGCTGCTACAGCTCAAGGCACTGGTGCCGGTACCGCCAGGTCAGTACGGGTGCGGTCGGTACTCCATATATTTCGTGGTTCCAAAGAAAGAAGGAGCGTTTCGGCCCATCTTAGATCTCAAGCGGGTAAATTGTTGTCTCTGAGTATCACATTTTCATATGGAAACACTTCGGTCAGTCATAGTAGCGGTCAGAAAGGGGGAGTTTCTTACTTCTCTGGACCTGGCGGAGGCTTATCTGCACATCCCGATTTGGCAGGAGCATCAGCAGTTCCTCCGGTTTACGGTGCCTATGGGACATTTTCAGTTCCGGGCATTACTGTTTGGTCTGGCTATAGCACCGCGGACATTCACCAAGGTGATGGTGGTGATGGCGGGGTGGCATTGCGCAAGGAAGGAGTGCTGGTTCATCCCTACTTGGACGACTGGCTGATTCGAGCGAAGTCAAGGAGCGAGAGCGAATCAGCCACGGTCCGGGTGGTACAACTTCTTCAGAGCCTGGGTTGGGTGGTAAATTTATTCAAAAGCAGGCTGATTCCGTCGCAGAGCCTAGAGTATCTGGGAGCTCTATTCAATATGTCCGAAGGGAAAGTGTTTCTTCCAGATCTGCGAGTGCGAGGACTGAGGACTCTCATGTGCACTTTCCTAGACAAGGAGGCTCCTGCGGCGTGACAGTATCTGCAGCTTCTAGGGACCATGGCAGCCACTCTTGAGCTAGTACCATGGGCAAGGGCCCATATGAGACCGTTACAGAGGGCTCTTCCCCGGAGATGGTCGCATCAGTAAGACTCGCTGTCTCAAAGGCTTCCCTGTCCGCCGGAGGTGCGTCAAGATCTGCGTTGGTAGCTAATTCCAGGATGCCTTGAGAAAGGAATGCCGTTGGAGTCCCTAGCCTGGAGGCCACTAACAACGGACGCCAGTCTGATAGGCTGGGGAGCACATTTCGAAAGCCATTTTGCTCAGGAACAATGGAGTGCCATGGAAAAGGAGTGGTCCATCAACAGGCTGGAGATGCAGGCAGTGGCCTTAGCTCTCCAGGCGTTTTGGCCTTGGTTGCAGAAGAAAGCAATTTGAGTGCTTTCGGACAACACAACCACTGTGGCCTACATCAGTCGCCAGGGCGGCACGGGAAGTGTGCCCTTGGAAGAAGAAGCCGATCACCTATTAGCATGTGCCAAGGAGAATCTTCTGGCTCTGTTGGCGCAACATGTGGCAGGAGTGGACAATATAGAGGCAGATTTTTTGAGTCGGTTCAGAGTGGATCCAGGAGAGTGGGTTTCCATCGAGACGTGTTTGCGATGATAGCGCTCCGCTGGGGGACCCCAATTATGGATCTTATGGCGACGTTCGAGTCGGCAAAAGCCAGTTGGTTCTTCAGCAGGAGGCAGGAAAGGATGTCAGAGGGCCTCGATGCTCTGATGCAAAGGTGGCCAGTGGCAGGGCTCCTATACGTATTCCCACCATGGCCTTTAATAGGTCACGTGGTTCAGCGCATAGAGATCCACCAATATCTGGTGATCCTGATTGTGCCAGATTGGCCAAGGAGACCGTGGTATGTGGATCTGGTTCGGCTTCTGGTGGACAGTCTATGGCGTCTGCTGACGTGGGAGGATTTGTTACTTCAGGGTCCACTCTGCATGCCGCAGGTGGATCGGTTCTCGCTTATGGCTTGGCTCTTGAAAGGGCACAACTGAGATCCAGAGGATACTCAGCAGCAGTGATTTCCACCTTATTGAAGGCCAGGCCATGGCGTATTTTCGAAGCGTGGTGTGCGGACAGGCAGTTTCGGCCATCAAGGGCTTCGGTTCTGCAGGTTCTTTTGTTTCTGCAGGATGGTTTTGAGAAGGGTTTGGCAGCCAGTTCTTTGAGAGTACAATTAGCAGCGCTTTCCTGTTATCGGGGAAAGGTTCAAGGGGATGCGCTGGGCGCACATGCGGATATAAAAAGATTTCTGAGAGCTGTATCTCTCTTGAGGCTGCCGTGTAGAATTATGGTTCTGACGTGGGATCTCAATCTGGTTCTGGAAGCATTGGTGCGGAGCCCTTTGAGCCATTGGGTAAGGCCTCGTTGAAGGACCTTACGCTTAAAGCGGTGTTTTTGGTAGCCATTTGTTCCACTCGTAGAATCTCAGAGTTGCAGGCTTTGTCTTGTAGGGAGCCTTTTCTGTCGTTCTCGGAGCAGAAGGTGGTTTTGAGGCTGGTACCCTCCTTTCTGCCCAAGGTAGTATCGATCTTTCATGTGAATCAGGTGGTTTCTTTACCAGTGTTCGATGGAAGGGATGAAAATGAGACTAGAGGGAAGTTGCGTCTCCTAGATGTTTGCCAGACGCTTAGGAAGTATCTGCATAGTACAGCGCCTTTTCGAAAGTCAGACAGGCTGTTTGTGTTATTTGGAGGGCCTAGAAAAGGGGAAGCAGCAGCTAAGTCTTCTATTTCCAGATGGCTCAAGGAGGCCATAGCGTCAGCTTATATTCTGAAGGGAAAGACTGTTCCAGAAGGGCTGAGAGTGCATTCGACCAGGGTGCAAGCTGCTTCTTGGGTGGAGTATAAGTTGGTGCCTGCCTTGGAGATTTGCAAGGCGGCAACTTGGTCATCTTTGAATTCTTTTGTCAAGCATTACTGTCTGGATGTTCAGGCGGCGAGGGATGCCCGTTTTATTTATTTATGTATTTAGACAGTTTTGTATACCACCTTATCCTTCAATCAAAGTGATCACAAAACAATTGGGGGATACATTTAACATGAGGGGATATGAGACATATACACTAATACTTACAGGGAACATGGGCAATGGAGGGTTAAGTGGCTTGCCCAAGACCACAAGGAGCACCTGTGGGACTAGAAACCCCAGTCCTTCTGGCCCAAGGTTGCTGTCCTCTAGTGGGATTTGAACCACCGACCTTCCGGCCTGTGGTACCTTGCCCCAACCACTAGGTCACTCCTCCCTCGTTTGGATCAGCAGTGCTTCAGGTTGGTCTAGCAGGTCCCTCCCGTTGATATTTACTGCTGTGTTACAGAGATCTGGGACTGGACTGGAGGGAGATAAGGAAGGTGTCAATTTTGGACTATAGCCTGAAGTAGGGTGACACTAAGATTAGGATAAAGGTTCCATTTTTGGGCGAGTAGTTCTTAAGAGGGGAGTGGAGTTTGCCAGTGATGGGGATTCCGGTAGGTCTGCTGTCCTCATTGGGGGGGACGGGGGCACATCTATGCAGCGGTATACAGGTTAGCTTCCCTTCCGAGGAAGCTTAGGTTAAAGCTTAAGTTAAAGCTTATTTAGTTATAGACAGTTAGAAAGTTTGGTTGGTTACACTAACTACTTATTTGTTGCTCCAGTGAGTCTGCTTTGTCAATAGGTACTGGAGTGGAGAGGCGGTTCTGGGCTATTTATACCAGTGTCATCAAAATGATGACGTGCTCAGTGTCCAAGCTGCTGGAGGAGGTGCTAAACCAGAAGTTCTGGGACTGGACTGGAGTTCCTCAAGGAACAACAATTAGCAGGTAAGTCCAATTTCACCTTACTACATCCACCAGTAACGAATTCCAGAGTTTGATTATGTATTGAGTGACAGAATATTTTCTCTTATTAGTCTTAAATGGGTTGCATTGTAGCTTCATTGTGTGACTTCTAGTCTTTCTACTTTTTGATGGTATAAACATCCGATCTACGTTTACCCGTTCCATTCCATTCATTAATTTATAGACCTATCATATCCTCCGTCAGCCATCTGTTTTCCAAGTTGAAGAGCCACAACCTTTTAAGCCTCTCCTCATATCATTCTCTTTAGCATTTTTGTCGCTCTTCTTTGTGCCTTTTCTAATTCAGCTATATCCTTTTTAAGATATAGCGACTAGAATTGCACACAGTATTCAAGGTTTGGTCATACCATGGAATGATACAGAGGCATTATAATATCCCTGGTTTTATTCTCCATTCCTTTTCTTATGATTCCTAACATTCTATTAAAAAGGATATAGCAGAATTAGAAAAGGTACAGAGAAGAGCCACCAAAATTGTAAAGGGGATGGAAGGATACCCCTATGAGTAGAGGCTTAAAAGGTTAAGGCTCTTCAACATGGAAAAGAGATGGCTGAGTGGGGATATGATAGGTCTCTAAATTAATGAATGGTGTGAACAGGTAAATGTAGATCGGTTGTTTATGCTATCAAAAAGTAGAAAGACTAGGCGACAGGCAAAGAAGTTATAGTGTAATCCATTTAAGACTAATAAGAGAAAATCTTCTGTCACTCAACGCGTAAACAAACTGGAATTTGTTACTAGAGGATGTAGTAAAAGCTGTTAGTATAGCTAGGTTTAAAAAAGGTTTGGACAAGTTCCTGGAGAAAAAGTCCATAAACCATTATTAAGGAGGATCTGGGAAATCCACTGCTTGCCCCAATACAAGCATTGTGCAACCTGTGTGTCTTTTTGAGAAACTGCTAGGTACTTGTGACTTGGATTGGCCACTGTTGGAAACAGGATACTGAGCTTGATGGACTCAGTATGGCATATCTTATGTTCTTATGCCAATGCTTACATTGTTTCTTGTGTTCATCATTAGGCTCCTTTTTCCATTTCCTACAGGATGCTTTTTGGCAACAACCGCCTCTAAGATCCTCAGAACTAGCATTCCAAGCTCCCTCTCCTGGCCTGTGCACACCAACCTCTCTCTCCCTATCGCATAGAGTTCCTTTGGAATTTTGCATCCGAAGTGCATGATTCTGAACTTCTTTGCATTAAATTGTATCTGCCAAGCATTTTAGACCATTCTTCCAGTGTTTTTAGATCGTTCCTCATATTGTCCACTCTCTTAGAAGTGTCACTCTGTTGCAAATGTTTGCGTCATTTGCAAAAAGGCAGACGTTTCCATTCAGTCCTTCCAAAATATCACTCACAAATACATTGAACAGTATCAGTCCCAGGATCGATCCCTGAGGCACGCCACTACACACCTTCCTTTCTTCTGAGTGCGTTCCATTTACCACCACCTTCTGTCATCTGTCAGTTAACCAATTTCTGCTCTAGTTCACCACCTGCTCAGTTTATTGATAAGCTTCCTTTGAGGAACAATATCAAAATCTTTGCTGAAATTTAGGTATATCACATCCATTACATACCCTTGATCTAGTTCTCTGGTTATCCGGTCAAAGAACTCAATCAAATTTGTTTGACATGATATTCCCCTGGTAAAACCATGTTGCCTCAGATTATGCAATCCATTTGTTTCCAGAAAGTCCAGTCTTTCAAGAGCACCTCCATTACTTTTTCCACCATAGAGGTAAGGCTTACCGGCCTATAGTTTGTCACCTCTTCCCTATTACCACTTTTGTGAAGAGGTACCACATCAGCCCTTCTCCAGTCCTGCAAAATCTCTCCTGTATCCACGGATTTATTAAAAACATCCTTTAAAATCCCTGCCAGAAACTCTCTGAGCTCTTTCAGCATTCTGGGATGTATCCCATCCAGTCCCACGGCCTTGTCTACTTTCAGGTTTGCAAGCTGTTCACACATATCATCTTCTGTGAATGGTGTGGTATCTACTCCATTCCCATTTGTATATTTGTCACTCATATCTGGTCCTTCTCCAGGATTTTGTTTCATGAATACAGAACAAAGTATTTGTTTAGGTGACATTTGACATCATGGGAGGATGACTATCTTCACTGATGCCATCCTTCCCAGCCAAGTCAAGCTATGCTTTTCCAACCTATACAAGTACTTTCACTTTTTACCTTTTACCTCAACCACATTGTGTGATGATCACAGTGCACATTTGAGCAGCAGTGATCATCACACAGTGTGGTTTGAGGTAAAAGCCAAGGCAGAGTCCAATCACAGAAAACTCATCCTCCCATGATTTTTCAATTTATGTCAAATGTCACCTATTAGAGTCCCCGATAAGGCACCTAAAAAGATACAACATGATATGTTTAAATTTCTTTGGAAGGGCAGGGTACCATGGGCTGCCAGGAAAATCTTGTACTGGCCCAAAATTGGGGGAAAGAATTGGGGTTCCAGACTTAGAGATATTACTAGGCAACACAGTTGTGTTCAGTGAATGGGGTATCCTAAGAAACTCTGGATTCAAGTGGAGCAGGGTATAGAACAGGGAACGACTCTTAAGAAAATATTGTGGAAAGCTGTGGTGTGAGAACAAGAACGTAGTCAGGCGACTGCATGCATGCAATGTGCCATCGAGTCAGTGCTGACTCCTGGCTACCCAGCAGCCCCTGGGTTTTCATAGCAGTGTGACTCGAAGTAGAAGTCAGGTGATTATGAACTATTAAATTAAAGGTGTCTTATTAGGGGGACAGATGTACTCCCTAGGATTGCCATTAAAAATATTGCATAGGAACTCCCCCCCCCCCCCCCAGAAGTAGTAGGTCCAGATTTTGATTGGTAGGCAGATTTTTGGTTGGTAGGCAGAGGAATGGAAAGAGTGAGTCAGTTTTGGGACAGTAAGCTTGCTGATTTTGAGTCTTTATGAGTTGAGTTTTGTTTGGGTTCAGAGACTATCTGGGATATAGACAGGTGGGATTTATTTATTTAACAGCTTTTTTTTTCTACCAGTCAAAGCGGTTTACATAGAACTTTGTTTTTACAAGGAACAAATTATGAACAGCATTAGAACTTGTACAATAAATATGGGGAACTCATAACAAAGAACAAGTTTTAAAGCTGCTAACAAATGAAAATATACACAGTGGGATGAGGGGTTAGCAAGTGTGGGGTCATATTTTTTATTTTATTTTATTTATTTATTTAACAGTTTTTATATACCGCACTATTCATCATCAGTGCGGTTTACATTAAACAACAACATACCTGTCAATATATAACTGATCTAGGTTTACAGATAACAGGGAAGGTAAACTGGGTGCAAACTGGGGGATAACTATATACAATTAAATATGTTACATCAAGGTTTGGTATTTGATGAAGTTCGGTATTTTCCCATTTTAAACCTCTGTTCTGGGTTGTTGATGTGTGTAAGAGTTAGTTGAGTGATGCGGAAGACAGTTCTCTGGTGTGTATGGGTTTTGAGAGGGTGGTGGGGAGTGGGGTCATATTTATTTATTTATTTATGTTCTCTTCTATACCACGCTATTCAAATCAGTGCGGTTTACATATAACAGAACCATATACAAGGCAGTCGGGCTGCATTGTATTTACAATGAACAGGAACTATAACTTGGACATAACTGGGGTAACTATCTACAAAGTATATACACTAGTAACAGTCTGAACCTCCTAATATTTACATGGAGTGGTGTTTGAGGGGTTAGCTGCAGTAGAGTGTGTTATGGTGTGGTGTTGGCAAAGTCCTGCAGCTTGGGGTGTCTGTTTGTGTGCTGTCTTCCGGGTAGTACTGCAAGAATAGGTGGTGCTTCAGTGCCTTCCTAAATTGTGCATGCTCTAATGGCTGTCGGGAGGGATAGATGCACGGCGTTTTTTGATGATTCTGGGTCAGTACTGGTGGAAGTTTTCAGAGAACGGATAGAGAAGTTTTCAGAGAAAGAATTGAGAAACGTGGGCAGCAGCAGTTTAAAGAATTAAAGTGTTAGCGCCAAAGTCCCCTGAGGAACCTGCCCAAGAGAAACACGAGGGCGCCTAGGGGATTTTCGTGTGGAGGAATTAGCACGTTTTGGATTCAGCATTCCATATATTTAGAAGTTTGCAGTGACGAATATGCTTTTGAGCTAAGTACTCCACTATTTTTAGTTTAGATTACAGCAGATCATTGATGTGAAGAGCACACAACTGGAGATTGTTTAATCCAGAGTTTGGTGCTGTTTATCTGAGATCCGCTGTTTAGAAATCAAGGATTATAACAAGGAAGATTGAACTTAAATGATTCATTGAATGAATAGTAGTAATGTTGTGATACGGGGAGGGATAGAAAGCCAATGGAGATGTTTGAGGATGGGAGCGATGTTGGTGTACCATGAGGTTTAAAAAATGGTTCTAGAAACAGTGGTTTGGGTGAGTTGCAATGGAAGGATTGAGTACTTAGGTAGTCCCTGATAAATGGAGTTCCTTATCGTCCCTCCAGTCCAGTCCCGCACCTGTGGGTAGTGCACCTCCTCCAGCAGCTTGGAGACTGAGCATGACCAAAACTGAAGTCACCAGTACAAGTACCGCTGGCACCACCCACTGGCTTCCAATATGCTCAGTCTCCAAACAGCTGGAGGTGGTGAGCCAGGGGGGCTCACTGAGGAGCAAATAAACAGTTAGGGTTTCCCTTTCCTTGGGGTTTTTTATTTCCTTTACTTTCTTTGTTGCCTTACACTTTAAAAAAAAAAAAAAAAAGAATTTAGGAATGGCGGAGAAACAGCAGGAACCCCTGGTGCAGGAGAATCTCCTCTCTTCTTCATCCCCCCTCCCCCCACCTTCCTCCGGAGACTCGGGGGTAGTGTGGAAGCATTTGGCGGCATCCAGGGGTTTGGCGGCTCCCGATTCTGTGATCGGGAGAGGAGCTGCCGTTTCTGAACTGCAGCACTTGGAAACAAATAGGCATTTCCTGCTCTGTCTCCTCAGCGCTGAAGCCGTTGAAAGGCTGAGCGCGAGGAGGCTTTTCCCCTCTCACAACTTCGGGGGTTCCCTCCACTTCAGAGCGTGAGGAAAGAGGCTTCAGATATGTGGGGAAGTCCCTTTTGAGCTTGGTCTCTCTCTTGGAGCACAAAATGGCAGAAATTCTGAGGCCGTGTGGTGCCAGTAGCTGCAGCCGAGGCTCCTGCTAAAGTGCGGGAAACGAGCGGGTTTCCATTTCCCGCATTTTTCGGTGCTCTTCGTGCTGACAGAGGGTAAGGCCCATCCGGCAGAATTCCTAGGGGGGTTTGCTAGCTGAGAATGTTCTTTTTTGATTCGGCCTGCCTGTTTGAAAAAAATAAAAAATAATAATAAGAGGAGAGCAGTCCCTGCATGATTTGTTCCTTTGGGAGAGGAAGATAGCAGGGCTGTAAATTAACATTAGGTCAGTTCAGGCTCTTCTTTCCTGGTGAGAGTGCCTAGGCAGGTGGAGCCTAGGAACAGTGGCCTACCCTCCATGCCTGCGCGTCCGCAGTGTCTAGTCTGTGGATCCCAGCATGGGGCGGTGTCCGAGACAGGGGTCTGTTGTGGCTGTACGTCACAGGCTCTGAGTATGGAGCAGGCATTGGAGGACAAGCCGCGGGAGCCTACTGGCCTCTCATCTCATGGGGGTCAGGTCTCCATGGACTCTTCTCCTCTGCTGGAAGTGTCTGCGGTGCTTCCCGGGCCCTCGACCCCCCCAAAGCCTTACGGTTGGGGGGCTTTTGGGAGAGTTCTCCCCCACAGGGCCGGCCCGTCCATTGAGCGAGAATGTTTTTTGCACAGGGCCCCGCGTTTCAGGGGGCCCCGCGCAAAAAACATTCTTTTCGAAAAGTAAAATTGAAAAAAAAAACCAAAAACCTGTCTGCTGCCGCGGTCGGGGCCGCCGCGGCAGAATCGAGCGTGCCGCGGGGCCCCCCTGTGCACGGCAGAGCCTGCCCTCCCCTGTAGCAGCTCTCTCTTTGGAGCTGAAGTCAGACGCGCCGGCTTGCAGAGCGCGAGGGAGGAGTTTCTCCCTCGCTGCTCTGTTAAGCCCGCGGGGGCTGATGGGAAGTTCCCATCAGCCCCCGCGGGCTTAACAGAGCAGCGAGGGAGAAACTCTTCTCTCGCGCTCTGCTCTGCAAGCCGGCGCGTCTGACTTCAGCTCCAAAGAGAGAGCTGCTACAGGGGAGGGCAGGCTCTGCCGTGCACAGGGGGGCCCCGCGGCACGCTCGATTCTGCCGCGGCGGCCCCGACCGCGGCAGCAGACAGGTTTTCTTTTTATTTAATTTTCCCTGGGCTGGGCTGGGATGGGGGGGTGGGGGAGTTGTTAGGACTGCTAATGGGCTGGGCTGGGCTGGGCTGGGGGGGGGTTGTTAGGACTGCTAATGGGCTGGGCTGGGCTGGGGGGGGTTGTTAGGACTGCTAATGGGCTGGGCTGGGGGGGGTTGTTAGGACTGCTAATGGGCTGGGCTGGGCTGGGGGGGGTTGTTAGGACTGCTAATGGGCTGGGCTGGGCTGGGCTGGGGGGGGGTTGTTAGGACTGCTAATGGGCTGGGCTGGGTTGTTAGGACTGCTAATGGGCTGGGGGGTTGTTAGGACTGCTAATGGGCTGGGCTGGGCTGGGCTGGGCTGGGGGGGTTGTTAGGAAAGCTAATGGGCTGGGGGGGGTTGTTAGAACGGCTAATGGAATGGGCTGGGCTGGGGGGGGTTGTTAGGACTGCTGCTGGGCTGGGGGGGGGTTGTTAGGACTGCTAATGGGCTGGGGGGGTTGTTAGGACTGCTGCTGGGCTGGGCTGGGGGTTGTTAGGACTGCTAATGGGCTGAGCTGGGGGGGGTTGTTAGGAGAGCTAATGGGGTGGGCTGGGCTGGGCTGGGCTGGGGGGGGGGTTGTTAGGACTGCTGGGGGTGGGGTGGGTTGTTAGGACCGCTAATGGGCTGGGGGGGGTTGTTAGGACCGCTAATGGGCTGGGGGGGGTTGTTAGGACAGCTAATGGGCTGGGGCTGGGGGTGGGTTAGGACTGCTAATGGGCTGGGGGGGTGTTAGGACTGCTAATGGGCTGGGGGGTGGGGGTGGGTTAGGACTGCTAATGGGCTGGGGGGTGGGGGTGGGTTAGGACTTGAGGTGGGCTGATGGGGGGGGGGTTTAGGACTGGCAATGGGCTGATGGGTTTAAGACTGGAAGTGGGCTGATGGGGGGGTTAGGACTGGTAATGGGTTATAGGGGGGGCTTAAACTGAAAATGGGGTGATGGGGGGGTTAGGACTGGAAGTGGGTTGATGGGGGGCTGCTATGACTGGAAATGGGCTGAGTGGAAGGGGAGGCTTGAACTGCAAATAGCTGATGGGGAGGGAGCTTGGAATGGAAATGGGCTGTGAGGGAAGGGAGCTAGGACTGAAAATGGGCTGATGGAGCAGCTAGGATAGGACTGGAAATGGGCTGTTGGGGGGAGCTAAGATTGGAAATGGGCTGTGGTGGGGGCTTGAATTGAAATGGACTCATGGAGGGGCTAGAACTGAAAGTAGGCTCATTGGGGGGGGGGCTTGGACTGGAATTGGACTGAGTGGAGGGGAGCTATGATTTGACATGGGCTGATGATGGGGCTAGGAAATGACTAGAAATGGGCTGATGGGGGGCTAGGATTGGAAATGAGCTGATGAAGGGACTCAGACTGAAAATGGATGGGGGAGCTAGGACTGGAAATGGGTTGATGGTGGGCTAGGACTGGAAATGGGCTGATGCAGGGACTAGAAGGGAATGGATGCTGGGTGAGACTGGAACTAGAAGGGAGCTGATGTTGGGGGAGGATTAGAATGGGATGGGGCTGGGAGAGTAAAATGGAGAGGGGAAAAATATTTTGTGTGGGAGGGATGAAAAATCTACAATTGGCCTGGTATTGGGAGAGTAAGTGGGGATTGAGGATGGAGGGGTAAAATTTGTGTGGATGAAAAAGGAATGAGGAAAGAGCAAAAGGAGAAAGATTAGTATGTTAAAGCAGATGTAGAGAGAGAGAATGGAAAAAAAAACTAGAAGAGAGAAGAAAGAACAAATGGACAGCAGACGATGGACAGTTAGCAGAAAACATGAAGAAACCAGAAGAAAGTGGCAGGAGCAATTGCAACTGAAAAAAATGCACAAAAGGTAGAAATATCTCTTTATTTTGAATTTATTAACTGGAATATGAAACCTCTAGGAAATGTGCATCATTAACGTCTGTGCTTTGTTTGGTACAAGAGGAAATTAATTTATAGTTTTATTTCTACAGTGTTGTTGTACTTCCAAGTTTGGCTTTTGGGGTTCCCAGTTTAATTATTGCCTTCCTGTTTCTAAATTGTGATTCCTTGTTTGGTGATGGTCTATGTTCTGCATGTGTAACTGAGCTGATGTATTCTGTTTATGTAATTCCTATTTGACATTGCCACTTGTTCTCTTTCCCCAGTATTCTCTGAAATGTATTGGTTTAATATCTGCAGTGTTGCCTTTTGATAGGTAGGGTATGGTGCTTTGTGAGTCCTGGTAATGCTGTCAGGATACGGCGGGTTTGCTATGGGTTCTAAATGGGCAGTGTTTGTAGTAGTTCCTAATGTGCCTGGCGGTTGGCACTGGATTATAGTAATGTAGAAATCTTTTAGTCTTTCTTTATCCATACACTCATTAAGAGACATGTTTACTAAAAGTTAGTGTATGGTAACATTATGCAAATATTTATGCAAATAAGGCCCCTTATGCAAATGAGGCCCCGCACTGAGTCTCCGCACATGGCCCCGCACCCCCCTTGGGCCGCCCCTGCTCCGCCAAGTTTGTGCTTTTATTGCATCTGGCATTTTGCCTGCGTCATCAGGGCACAGGGGAGGTTTCCTGTCCAGCCGTGGCTGGTGTGAAGTGCAGTGTCACAGAGAAGGGAAATGACATGGAAGATGTGCCGGCCACAAAGGTCAGGTCCACGGTAGGGGGACCAGAGTAGTCTCCCCTTTCTGAGACCGGTGACTAGGAGCTGGAACCGGAGTTGGAGGGTGCGGAACTCGCGGAAGGTGAGATTCTGGAGCCTGAAGACCAGGTGCGGGTGGTCCGCATCTTTCAGCGGGAGGAATTGCTGGCACTGATCACAGAGTCACTTAGGGTGCTCAATTTGCCGGCTAGCTTCCCTACAGAAGAGGAATCTCTAGAGCAGTGGTTCTCAACCTTTTTTGTACCGTGACCCCTTTTACCATTGGTCAACTTGTGGTGACCCCAATGATAAAATCAAATGCGTCGCTCTTCCTTTATCGTTAACACATTGTCGCTGTAATCATTTGTTGAATTATTAATATATTATAGGCCTTTGTAATATGTTTTTATTTATAAAATTTACTTATTTAAACCACAACAACAAGTAACAATATTTGATTTCAAAATTATGATGATTTTGTAGTCTAATCACTAATATGAAATAAAATTATTTTTTCTACCTTTGTTGTCTGACCAATTTATTCTCTGATCATGCTGGTCCCGATCTGAGGCTTCTGCTTTCCTGTCTTCTCTTAGCTCTCTTTCTGTGGTCTATGGTCCATCTGCTATTTCTTATCTCTTCTTTCGTTTTCTTCACTTCTTTCCATCAGCCTATTTCCAGTCCCAGTAACCCTCCCCAGTATCAGCCCCTTTCCAGTCCTCACTCCCAGTACCTTCCAATGTCAGCTTGCATTTCCATGACTGCCACTGCTGGTGTCCATTCCCTTCCAGTCCCCCTCCTTCCCCACTGACCAGTCCCTTCTAGTACAAATACCATGGCAACCCCTTTCAGATCCACTCCCTTCCAGTTCCATTCTCCCATCCCCTCGTATCAGCCCATTTGTAGCCTTAGCCCCCAGTTTTCTTCCAGGGCTAGCAGCTCTATCCTCCCCTCCACACAATCAGTCCATTCCCAGTCGAAGCCCCCAATCAGCTCGCTTCCAGTGCTAGTCCCCCCTCAACACCATTACCAGTGCTAGCTTCCCCTAATCATCCCAATACCAATCCTACCCCATCAACTCATTACCAGTGCTAGCCTCCCCTAATCAGCTCATTTCCAGTGCTAGTCCCTCCAACCCCATTACCAGTGCTAGCCTCCCCTAATCAGCTCATTTCCAGTGCTAGTCACTCCTCAACCCCATTACCAGTGCTAGGCTCCCCTAATCAGCCCATTACCAGTCCTACCCCCCATCAGCCCATTACCAGTCCTAGCCTCCCCTAATCAGCTCATTTCCAGTGCTAGTCACTCCTCAACCCCATTACCAGTGCTAGGCTCCCCTAATCAGCCCATTACCAGTCCTACCCCCCATCAGCCCATTACCAGTCCTAGCCTCCTCTAATCAGCCCATTTCCAGTCTTAACCTCCCCGATCAGCTCATTTCCAATGCTAGCCCCCCATCAGTCCATTAGTACCCCCCTATCAGCACATTACCAGTCCCAACCCCCCTTGATCAGTCCATTCCCAGTCCTAGCCTTCCCTAATCAACCCATTACCAGTCCTAGCCCCCCATCTGCCCATTATAATCCTAACCTGCACTGTCTCTCCCCTCTGTCCAGCATTTATCCCCCGTCTGTCCAGTATGTCCCCCTGCCTCTTCCCTTTGTCCATGTCAGCCCCCCTCCCTCCCTCCATGTCAGCCCCCCTCTGTCCATGTCAGCCCCCTCCCTTCCTCCACCCATCAATGTCAGCCCCTCCCTCCCTCCCTACATCTCTGCATGTCAGCCCTCCCTCCATGTCAGCCCCCCTCCCTCCCTCCATCTCTCCATCCCTCCATGTCAGCCCCCTCTCTCCCTCCCTCCATGTCAGCCCCCACTCTGTCCATGTCATCCCTCCCTCCCTCCCTCCATGTCAGCCCCCCTTTGTCCATGTCAGCCCCCTCCCTCCCTCCCTCCAAGTCAGCCCTCCTCCCTCCCTCCCTTCATCCATCAGCTCTCCCCTCCCTCCATGCCATTGTCCCACCTCCAAAGGAAGTAGTAAACAACTTCCTTTGGAGGCGGGACAATGCTGCACGGAGCCCATCGAGAGACAGAAAGGCTCCGCAACGGCTTCACTCACAGGCACAGCCACGGTTCCCTAAGAGGCAGGGAGCCGCAGCTGGAGAAGATTGAAGTCTGTCAGTTTGCCGCTGCCCAGAAGCGGACTCGGCAGCGGCAGTAACTTGTGTGTTTTCTTTTTTTTTTTAACAGCGGAGTGAGGTGACCCCTGCTGAATCCTGTGATGACCCCTGTGGGAGCCGTGACCCACAGGTTGAGAACCGCTGCTCTAGAGGATCCTCTCATTCAAGCGGTGTGAAAGATGCAGTCAGTTTTCCCGGTTCACAGGGTGATCAAGCAGATGATACAGGATGAGTGGGACCTTCCCGAGGCAGGTCTGAAAGGAGTCAGGACCATGTCGTGCCTCTACCCTCTGTCAGACCAGGAGCGTGAAATGTTTCGATCTCTGTGGGTGGATGCAGCAGTTTCTGCGGTTACAAAAAAGACCACCATCACTGTGAAGGGAAGTGCGGCATTGAAGGATGCACAGGATAGGAAACTGGACATGCTGTTAAAACAGGTCTTTGATATCAATGCCCTGTCTATGCAGGCTTCCATTTGTGGTGCCTGGGTGGCAAGGACCTGTCTCCGGTGGTCTCAACGTCTGCAGTACTCGGCACCGGAACAGCTAGCGGAGGTCGCTAAGCTGGAATCGGGAGCAGCTTATCTCTCTGACATCTACTATGACCTCATTCGTGGTCTCACAAAGAGTATGGCATTGGTAATAGCGGCTCGCCGTTATCTCTGGCTGTGCAATTGTGCAGCGGACAGCTCGTCCAAGGCATGGCTTAGCAAGCTGCCCTTCAAAGGCAAACTGCTGTTTGGGGAAGATATAGATAAGTTGGTGAAGGATTTGGGGGAGTCTAAAGGAGGACGTCTTCCTGAGGACATGCCAAAGTAGAGCCGCAATGCCTCCTCCTGTTTCCGGGGTCAGCCTCTGGATTTTCGGCGTTTTCAGATGTCCCATCTGGGTTCCTTCCAGAGGGGAAGATTTCCTGCCCGAGGGCAGGGGTTTCGTAGCTTCCGAGGGGCAGGCTGAGGTTTTGCTGCAGCCTCTTCCTCGGGTTTTAAGAAGCCTCAATGAAGCGAGAGGGACCCAGACAGGGGTTCAGTCCATGGGGGGATCAGCTGCGGGACTTTTACTCTACTTGGGCCCAGATTACGTCCGACCAGTGGGTCCTGGAGATAATCCGCAAAGGCTATGCCCTCGAGCTGGCAAAGCCGGTGGGCGATGCTTTCGTTTGGTCCCCTTGCAAGGCCCTGAGCAAGACGGTGGCTGTCAGAGACACTCTAGCTCGCCTGCTCCAGCTCGGGGTGGTAGTACCCGTTCCCCGGGAGCAATACGGTTGCGGTCAATACTCCATATATTTTATGGTACCCAAAAAGGATAGCGCCTTTCACCCTATCCTAGACCTCAAGCAGGTGAACCACTGTTTGTGGGTTCCGCATTTTCACATGAAAACTTTGAGGTCTGTCAAAGTAGGGGTAAGAAAGGGGAGAGTTTCTTACGTCCCTCGATCTGACCAAAGCGTACCTTCATAATCCCATCAGACCAGAGCATCAACGATTCTTGAAGTTTGCGGTGCCAATGGGACACTTCCAGTTTCAGGCCTTGCCAGTTGGTCTGGCGACGGTGCCTCGCACTTTCACCAAGATTATGTGGTGGTTACTGCGGCACTCTGGAAAGAGGGGGCCCTGGTACACCCTTACCTCGACGTTTGGTTGATTCGAGCAAAGTCCGTGGAGGAAAGCCTGCAGGTGACGGCATGAGTGGTGCAGCTCCTGGAAAGCCTCAGCTGGGTAGTCAACTGGATCAAGAGCCACTTAGTGCCGGTTCAGGAGTTGGAGTATCTGGGATCTCGCTTCGACACCAGAACGGGGAATGTTAAATGTATCCCCCAATTGTGTTGTGACCGCTTTGATTGAAGGATAAGGCGGTATACAAAACTGTCTAAATAAATAAATAAATAAATAAATAAATAAGAGCAGCGGGCTCAGGGACTACGTCACTTGGTGCAGGACTTTCTGTGCCGGCTGGAGTTGACAGCATGGCAGTACTTGCAGCTGTTGGGAACCATGGCAGCTACGCTGGAATTGGTACTATGAGTAAGAGCACACATGCGGCCCTTACAATGGGCCCTGCTCCGATTGTGGTCACACCAGTCGGGTTCGCTGTCTCAGTGGCTCCCATGTTCTTGGGGGGTTCTCAGGGCGCTTCGCTGGTGGTTATGTCCGGAACGCTTGCCAGCAGGCATGCCGCTCAAGGCCCCTCGGTGGATCCAGTTAATGACCGATGCCAGCCTGGCGGGCTGGGGAGCCCACTGCGAGGGGCGGTTTGCCCATGGGACCTGGAATGAGCGAGAGGCCAGTTGGTCAATCAACAGACTGGAGCTGCGGGCAATAGCCCAAGCGCTCAGAGCCTTCGAGGCACAGGTGCATGGAAAGGCAATACAGGTCCTCTCGGATAATGTGACCACAGTGGCCTATGTCAACCGACAGCGGGGCACAGACAGCGTGGTCTTGGAGGAAGAAGCGGAGCAGTTGTTCGCCTGGGTGGAGCCTTGGCTCCAGGCCCTGTCGGCGGCTCACGTGGCAGGTGTCGACAACGTGATGGTGGATTATCTCAGTCGGGTCCGGATGGATCCCTGGGAATGGGAGTTTCACTCAGAGGTCTTTGCGCTGGTGGTATGTCGGTGGAGAACACCGAGCATGGAGCTGATGGCGACAATCACAAATGCCAAGGCCAGCCGTTTCTTCAGCAGAAGACAAGAAAGGATGTCCAAAGGGCTAGATGCACTCCTGCAACTTTGGCCCACGGGGAGCCTTCTTTATGTCTTCCCTCCTTGAGCTCTCATAGGTCGGGTGTTACAGTGGATCGAGGCGCACTGGAGGCAAGTCATTCTGACCGCTCCAGACTGGCCATGGCTCCTGTGGTATGCCGACTTGATTCGGTTATTGGAGGATTGGCCATGGCGTCTGCCAAGTCGAGAAGACTTGCTGATGCAAGGGCCAGTGTGCATGCCTCAGGTGGATCAGTTCTTGCTTACAGCCTGGCTACTGAAAGGGCAAGGTTGAGAAAGAAGGGGTATTCGGGTCCGATGACCTCAACCTTGTTGAAGGCACGGAAGAGGTCTACGCCGCTTGCCTACATTCGGGTCTGGCTTATTTTTGAGGCTTGGTGTACAGAATGGTGAGCTCGGCTCACCTCAGTGTCCATTCGGGAGATTTTAGCCTTTTTGCAAGACGGTTTTGACAAGGGTCTAGCGGCTAGCTCTTTACATGTGCAGTTGGCAGCGATTGCGTGCTATCATGGTAAGGTCCACAAAGTCCCTTTGGGGTCCCATCTGGATATCTTGAACTTTCTTCAGGCAGTGGCTAGACTTCGCCCTCCATGTAGAACAGTTGTTCCATCATGGGATCTCAATCTGGTTCTGAGGGCTTTGACGAAGGAGCCTTTTGAGCCATTGAGCTGAGCCTCACTGCAGGACTTAATGAAGAAGACTGTTTTCCTGGTGGCAATTTGTTCCACGCATAGGATCTCGGAGCTGCAGGCCCTGTCATGCCGGGAGACTTTTCTTTCCTTCTCTCAGGAGAGGGTTGTCTTACGGCCTGTTCCTTCTTTTCTTCCCAAGGTGCTCTCGGTTTTTCATGTGAATCAGCTTGTCTCCTTGCCGGTGTTGGAAGGGACTGGAGACGGAGTAACCGGTCTTGGTCTGCACAGGTTGAATGTTCGCTGGGTCCTCAAGCGTTATTTGGCAGAAACGGTGGCATTTCGCAAGTTGGAGCATTTGTTTGTACTTTTTGTAGGTCCACGCAAGGGCGAAGCGGCGGCAATTGCTTCCATTTCTAGATGGATTCGGGAAGCCATCGAGTCTGCATATCTCTTTTATGGACAGGAGGTGCCTCTAGGATTATGCGCCCATTCCACTAGGGTGCAGGTGGCGTCCTGGGCTAAGGTCAGTCTGGTGCCTCCTGTAGAAATTTGCAAGGCAGCCACTTGGTCTTCCTTGCATACTTTTACTAAACATTATCGCTTGGATGTCCAGACAGCTAGGGAGGCCTGTTTCGGGGTGGCAGTTCTTTGTGCCAGGCTGACGGGTCCCTCCCATTAGTTAGGATACTGCTCTGTTACATCCCAGAGGTGCGGGACTGGACTGGAGGGATGATAAGGAAAGCAAAATTAGACTTACCTGCTAATTGTTGTTCCTTGATCCCACCTGGATTGAGTCGGCGTTTTCGGTGCTCAGGGGCAGATCGGGGATTTGTTTTTTGCTTCCTGGCCAGCTGTCATTTTTTGGGGCCCCCTTAAGTCAGCCTCTGTATATCGCTTCCCTCCAGGGGGGAGGGGGGTTGAGTTCTCCTCTGGATTGGGGGGAGGGAGTTCCTGTCAGTTCAGTTCTGAGATAGTTTACTGAGCTATTTATCTTGTTTATCTACTTATTTGTTGCTCCTGTGAGTCTGCTTTTTCAATTGGTATTGGAAGCCAGTGGGCGGTGCCAGCGGTACTTGTACTGGTGACTTCAGTTTTGGTCATGCTGCTGGAGGAGGTGCACTACCCAGAGGTGCGGGACTGGACTGGAGTTAAGAACATAAGAACATAAGACATGCCATACTGGGTCAGACCGAGGTCCATCAAGCCCAGTATCCTGTTTCCAACAGTGGCCAATCTAGGTTATACGTACTGTGGCACTGCAGAGCCTATTCACACAGAGAAAAAGGTTTTAAATCCTGAAAAAAGATTTCAACATCAGTTGCAATGCTATGGGGAGCCTGATAGGGGGAGCAGGAGTGACCTTCGAAGGCCTAGAGAACTGCACCCTAGAACTGATGAGGTAATGCAACCTAACAGCCAATCCAGGAAAGGGGGAGTTCCTCTGAAGAAAGGCTGGGAAGTTGAAAAGGAGGAAGTAGGACAAGTAAAGCAGACACACCACAGAGAACACTTGGGAAAGCACCAGGGGACACACCTGGGAGAGCACCAGGAGGAAGAGCAGCAGAGAGCGCACCAGGAAGAGCACCAGCGGTGGTACCAGCAGCAGCAACGGAAAGCAGAGGCTGTGGTAGAAGCTGAAAGAGAAAAAGAGTCTGGGCAAAGATACCAGAGAGGAAGGAGTTCCTGGCAGGAAGGCACAGTAAGTCCGGTGCAACAGAATTCCCGGAGTTCTTGGCTGAGAGATACTGGAAAGAAAGGTACAAGGGGAGAAATAAACCCCAGAGTTTTACATGAGGAACCGCCAGCAGTAAATGCAGGACACTGTGGCTGTTACCAGGGAAATGATGAAGTCATTGCTGTAAGAGGTAACTCTCCTTATTCAAGTAGCAGAAGGTGTGGGTGTGGAAGAGTGGTGACTCTACAGGAAGGTCAGCTGAAGTCTGAGAAGCCTACTGCTCGAGTAAGGCTGAACTACAGCAGGACTAGGCCTCGAGACTCAGCTAGCTGGGATAATCCTAAGAAACAAGGTAAACCACCTTTTTATTCTGCTAAGCATTATAACTTACTGAGACAGGAAGCACAAGATACAGATGTGTGCCCTCCTTATCAAACTGCCTGTGAGACAGGACACAAGCCTTTGGTAAAAGAAAGACTGTGTAACATAAGGCAGCAAGCCAAAGGAAATTACTGCCCTAACAAGCCTTCACATGGGCGCGGCCCAAACCTAGACTCAGAACACTGGAAGCTAGTGAATGTGCTGTATGAGAAGCCTCAATACACTCCACAAAAGTATATCGACACAGATTCACAGTTATCTGACCCTCAGCCTATGCAGGTGGAATTCTATGAGGACCCACCTGAGACCGCTATGGATTGTAGCTACTGCCAGGCAGGAAGCCTAATGTCTTTGCATGAAATGTAAGCAGTGCTCCGTAGCAAAGCCTGTGTAATTGGTTTATACAAAGTCCTGTGAAGTAACAGTAGACAAAGCAAGTTTGAATATATTTCTTCTTTTTGCCTGAAGCAAGGTTTCCTTTTTTTGTTGAAGTAGTCTCCACTGTTTGAACCATTGTGCGTAAAGGGAAATAAAGCCTTACTTTCCCTACATTCGGACTATTGTGTTCTCTTGAAGTTTGGTCCTCGGTAGGTCCTGGGAACAGTACCCAGACCCCTTACATAAAGACCAAATTCAAAGTTAGAAAAAAAACTCTCGTGTCCACCCGACCTGCCCATACCAACCTTGGCCTCTAGGGCGGCGGTGCGACAGTACCTAGCAATATCCCTAAAAGACACAGGTTCCACAATGCTTGTACTGGGTCAAGCATTGATATCCTGGGTCCCTTTTTAATAGTGGTTTATGGACCTTTCCTCCAGGAACTTGTCCAAACCTTTTTTAAACCCAGCTATACTAACAGCCCTTACTACATCCTCCGGTAACAGATTCCAGAGTTTGATTACACGTTGAGTGAAAAAATATTTTCTCTTATTTGTCTTAAATAGTTTACCCTGTAGCTTCATTACATGTCCCCTAGTCTTTCTATACTCTGATAGCGTAAACAATTGATCCACGTTTATCCGTTCCACTCCATTCATTAATTTATAGACCTCTATCATATCTCCCCTCAGTCGTCTCTTCTCCAGGCTAAAGAGCCCTAACCTTCTTAGCCTCTCTTCATAGGAGTAGCCTTCCATCCCCTTCACCAATTTGGTGGCTCTTCTCTGTACTTTTTCTAATAACGCTATGTCCTTTTTAAGATACGGTGACCAGAATTGCACACAATATTCAAGGTGCGGTCGTACCATGGAGCGATACAGAGGCATTATAATATCCTTTGTTTTGTTCTCCATCCCTTTCCTTATGATACCTAGAATTCTATTTGCTTTCTTGGCCGCCGCTGCACACTGGGCGGAGGGTTTTAACATGTTATCCACAATGACTCCTAAATCTTTTTCCTGGGTGGTGGTTTCTAATGTGGAGCCTTGCATCGTGTAACTATAGTGTGGGTTGTTCTTTCCTAGGTGCATAACTTTGCACTTGTCCACATTAAATTTCATCTGCCATTTGGATGCCCAGTCTTCCAATTTATCCAGATCCTCCTGCAGTTTTCCACAATCCTTTTGGGTTTTAACAACTTTAAACAGTTTTGTGTCATCTGCAAATTTGATAACCTCACTAGTTATTCCCTTTTCCAGGTCATTTATGAATATGTCAAAAAGCAGCGGACCCAGTACAGATCCCTGGGGTACTCCTCTATTCACCTTTTTCCATTGGGAATATTGGCCATTTAGCCCTACCCTCTGCTTTCTATCTTTTAACCAGTTCCCGATCCACAATAGTACACTGCCTCCTATCCCATGACTTTTTAGCTTCGCCAAAAGTCTCTGATTGGGGACTTTGTCAATAGCTTTCTGAAAGTCCAGATACACTATATCAACCGACTCACCTTTGTCTACCTGTTTATGCACACCTTCAAAAAAACATATCAGATTAGTAAGACAAGATCTTCCTTGTCTAAAGCCATGTTGGCTGTCTCCCATTAGGCCATGACTATCTACATGCTGTGTAATTTTGTTCTTTATGATGGTTTCTACCATTTTCCCTGGTACTGACGTCAGGCTCACCGGTCTGTAATTTCCTGGGTCACCCCTGGAACCCTTTTTAAAAATTGGTGTTACGTTGGCGACCCTCCAATCTTCAGGTATTACAGATGATTTTAATGAAAGTTCACAGATTACCAATAGCAGGTCTGCAATCTCATATTTCAGTTCTTTCAACACTCTGGGATGTATACCATCGGGTCCAGGTGATTTGCTACTATTCAGTTTATCAAATAGTTGTAATATATCTTCCCGGTGTAGCGATATTTCTCTCAATTCCTCTGCAGTATCACCTTTAAATACCACTTCAGTCTTGGGTAACATCCCTACATCTTCCTCAGTAAAGACCGAAGCAAAGAATTCATTCAGTCTCTCTGCTATAGCCTTGTTTCCTCTTACTGCCCCTTTTACCCCTCTATCATCTAATGGTCCAATTGACTCTCTCACAGGCCTTTTGCTACGAATGTACTTGAAAAAGTCTTTATTTCGTGTTTTTGCTTCCGTAGCAAGTTTCTTCTCAAATTCCCGCTTTGCCTGCCTTATCAATGCTTTGCATTTAACTTGCCAGTGCTTGTGCTGTTTCCAGTTTTCATCATTTGGCTCTTTTTTTCCATTTCCTGAAGGTTGCTTTTTTGGCAGCAACAGCCTCTCTGACCTCACCTTTAAACCATGCTGTCAGTTTTTTGGACTTTCTTCCACTTTTCTTAATGCGTGGAATACAGCTGGTCTGGGCTTCGAGGATAGTATTTTTAAATAACACCCAAGCTTGCTGTAAGTCTTTAACCTTTGGAACCGCTCCTTTTAGTTTTTTCCTAACTATATTGCTCATTCTATCATAGTCTCCCTTTTGAAAGTTAAAAGGTAGCACTGTGGATGCCTTTACTATCTGTCCTCCACTAATTAAATCAAACATGATCATACTATGATCACTATTGCCAAGTGGTCCCAACACCCTTATTTCTTGCACCAGATCTGGCGTTCCACTAAGGACTAGGTCCAGTATGGCTTCCCCTCTGGTCGGTTCATGAACCAGCTGCTCCAAGAAGCAGTCATTTATTCCATCTAGAAACTTTATCCCTTTAGCTTGTCCTGCTGTGACACTGACCCAGTCGATACCGGGGTAATTGAAATCACCCATTATTACCGCTGTTGTGACTTTTGTTAGCTTCCTTGATTTCTTTGAGCATTTCATCATCCATTTGTTCATTCTGGCCAGGCGGTCGATAGTATACTCCCACTGCCATCACCTTCCCCTTCATAAATGGAATTTCAATCCATAGAGATTCTACAGCAAATTTTGTTCCCTGCAAAACTTTAATCCTTTCTGACTCAATGCCCTCTCTAACATAGAGCGCAACCCCTCCACCAATTTGATCAGCTCTATCATTATGATATAGTTTGTATCCAGGTATCACAGTGTCCCACTGGTTATCCTTCTTCCACCATGTCTCTGAGAGTGCAGTCATATCTAACCTCTCATTTAGTGCTATATATTCTAACTCTCCCATCTTATTGTTTAGACTTCTAGCATTGGCATACAAGCATTTTAGAGACTGTATTTTATTCATATTAATTTGGCTATTGGTAGGCAGGGGTAATTTGGAATCTTTATGCTCTGTCTGCTCCTTACTGAAGGGCATTTGGGCTACTATACTCCCTTTTGGAACCTCACTGCTTTTGGTAGTATCCTTCAAGGATACCTTCGTCCGAACCATGCACTCCTGGGTGACTGTCGGCTTTCCCCTATTTTCTAGTTTAAAAGCTTCTCTATCTCTTTTTTAAAGGTTAATGCCAGCAGTCTGGTCCCATCCTGATTAAGGTGAAGGAACAACAATTAGCAGGTAAGTCTAATTTTGCTTTACAGTAATTGAAAAGAGGAGTGATGGTGGCCTGGCAGACTGTATGAAATGTATCGGTGGATAGGAGTGAGTGTAGGTTTTGGATGTTTTTTAGCTTGTAGTATACCGCTTTTGTGATGCTGTGAATTTATTCCTTGAAGGTCAATTGTTGATCGAGTATGATTCCAAGGTACTTTATGTGGGAGCTGATTTAGATCTCAGTATTGCCAAGTTTGACAGAAGCATTGGGGTTGAAATTGGAGTCCTTAGTTAAGTGGAGGAGCTCTGTTTTACTGAGATTGATGGAAAGGTTATGATGGTGGAGTCAGTTGCTGGTTTCAGTGAGGCAGCTTGAAAGTGTGGAGTAATCTGGAATGGAAGTGGAGAATGGTGTGAAAATCATTACATCATTGGCGTATATCAGAAACTGGACTGGGAATTGTTGGAGGATATCGCAAAGAGGCCGAATGTATATATTAAATAATAGAGAGGAGAGAGATGATCCCGGCGATACACTCTGGTTAAGGGCGAATGGAGTTGAGGTGTGTATTTGAATCCTTATATGCTGATTGTGGTTGGTGAGATATGAATGGAGCCAATTGAGGGAGGCACCATGGACTCCAATGTGGTGGAGCTTGTTAAAGAGAAGCTGGTGGGATACAGTGTCAAAGATGGCAGAGATGTCTAGAAAAAGCAGGAGGAAGACTTGTGTGAGTGATTCGATGTCTGTGATAAGTGAGTTTAGGAGGAAGGTCATAAGGATTTCCGTGCCATGATTGGGTCTGAATCCATGTTGCTGTGCATTTAATGGACCATAAAAGTCTATGTGATCTTGGAGTTGTGTTTGTACAGCTTTTTCAATGATTTTGTAGATAAAGGGTATACTGGTTATGGGTCTGTAGGAGGATGGAGAGTGTGGATCCAAATTTGGTTTCTTCAGGAGTGGTCTGATTGATGATTGCTTGAGGGAGGGAGGAAGGAATCCTTGGGTGAGGGAAGAGTGGACAATGTAGGATATGAATGGTAGGAATTGGTCTTTTGTTACTTTCACCCAGGAGACTGGACATGGGTCGAGCAAGGAGGTAGTGGTATTGAGGTTGCTGATGATTTTTCTGAGCTCCTCATGTGAGAGAGTGTTGAAGGTGGTCCAGTGGTAGTCTTGATAAGTTTCCTCGTTTGCAGTTAGGATGTGGAGGCTGGTTGATGGTGTTGGTTTGCTCTTGGCTAGTAGGTGTGAAACCATGTCTTATGGATTAAGAGAGTGGTCCCGGTTTGATTGAGATGGATCTTTGGTGAGTGATTTGACAATTTCAAAGAGTTCTCTGGGTTTATTGATGGAGTGTGCGAGGAGGTTGTTGTAATATTCTTGTTTGGCCTGGAAGGTGGATGACGCAGGTTGCGTTTCTGTGTTTTTAAGGCTGAGGAGTAACAGAGAGCATGTGATAATTTGGTTCTCATAGAGACTTTTGGTGGGGCTATAGCAGCGGCTGAGATGATTGAGTTCCATGAGCGTACTTCGGTTTCGAGGTCCTTCTGTGCTGGTAAGGAGGTTAAAACTGGGACAGTTTTTTGGATGGAGGCTTGTTCGTTGAATGAGAGAAATTTCCGAGTTGTTGGAGGGGAGTTCTGAGATGCTGTTCGTGGGCAGGAGTTGGGTATGATGAAAGAGATTAAGTTGTGATTAGACCAAGGGACGGGGATCATTGATGGTGGTGGGGTATATCCATGAGCATTTAGGAGTCAATTTGAGAAGAAAATCATAGAAACATAGAAACATGACGACAAAAAAAGACCACATGGCCTATCTAGTCTGTCCTTCCATATCAACAACTACAACAGTCCCCTTTTTTCCTTTAGAGATCCTCTGTGTTTGTCCCATGCTTCTTTGAATTCAAATACTGTCCTCATCTTTACCACCTCCACAGGGAGACTATTCCACAGATCCACTACTCTTTCCGTAAAGAAATATCGCCGCATAAATTTCTCTTGAATCTATCCCCTTTCACCCTCATCCAATGTCCCCTCATAGCAGAGCTTGCTTTCAGTCGAAAAAGGCTCTCCTTCTGTGCATTTATTCCATGGAGGTATTTAAATGTCTCAATCATATCACCTCTATTCCGCCTTTTCTCTAAGGTGTACTGTACATATTAAAATCCGTCTATCCTCATATCCTTTATAATGAAGACCACTAACCATTTTAGTAGCCACCCTCTGTACTCTGTTTATATCCTTTTGAAGATGCGGTCTCCAGAATTGCACACAATACTCCAAATGAGGTCGCACCAAAGACTTATACAGATGCACTATCACCTCCTTTCTTCTGCTGGCCATTCCTCTCCCTGTGCACCCAAGCATACTTCTAGCTTTTGCTGTCACCTTTTATACCTGTTTAGCTACTTTAAGATCATCAGACATAATCATGTCTAGGTCCCGCTCTTCTTTAGTGGACAAAAGTACTTCACCCCCTATACTATATCGCTCCCTTGGATTGCTGCAGCCCAAATGCATGACCTTGCATTTTTTAACAGTACATCTCAGCTGCCAAATTCTAGACCATTCTTCAAGCTTGTCTAGGATGCCACCCTTAGCATGGGTAGGGATGGATATAATCTGTGTGAACTGTAGATCTGTCATAGCTTTGAGGAAGGCTGATAAGTGGGTGGATGATGCAGATGGTAGGTTTAGATCACCGAATAGAATGACGAGTGGGAGCAGATTTCCTCCAGTAAGATAGCAAGCTCTTCAGCGTTGGTGTGAGGGGCTCTGTAGGAAAGGCAGATGGTGGCGATTGGAGATTGTGATGATATCAAGGTTAGGGGTGGAGGTATGGTTTATGGTGTTAAATTCAAGGCTCTTCCTTGTGAGTATACATACTCCGCCTCCTCTACTGGATGTTCGGGGACAGCTATGGATGTTGTGGGTGGATGTGTTAAGCTGGTTGATTTGGACATTTCATTCTCGGTGAACCAGTTTTCGGTGATGCATAGCACATCGATCTTGTCTGTTATGTAGTCTGCTATGGTTTGTATTTTGTTGCGGGTGGAGCGTCAATTAATGAGGGCACATTTTATGGAACTGAGCTGCTAAATGGGGTTCTTGTGCATGGTGATAGGATCACTTGAGACATCTGTGTGAATTTTGATGAGATGTCTGAACTTTTTGTTGTGATGAGTGCTGGATGGGTCCCAAATTTTCAGTGGTTTGTTTGTACAAATGGGGAATAGATGAATGGGAGATTGAGTGAACATGAGTGCATTGGAGTGAGAAGGAGAGAGGAAGATGATGCTCAGGATAAACAGGCAGTAAAGGTAGAGAGATTTGATATGGTGGAACGTTCAACATCTGTGTTTTCCTCAGAGCATCAGTTGAATGACGATAATGAGTGGAAGATTCAGCATTTGTGAAATACCATGGGCAATAGTTGGGATATGGGTGTATGTAATATGATTTGTTATTTTCTTATATATAAATCATTGATTTTATATTTTAAAAAAGAGAGGAATGAAATATCTAAAAATTTAGCAAATAAAGAGTATTTAGATATGTTTAATTAGAGTATAAAAAAGGGGACTTATTTTGAATATTGTATTTATGGGGTATTTGTGAACATCTATAAATATTGTTACAGTACATGTAATAGAGATTTGATATCATTTTATATTACCCTGTATATAGCTCACCATGTAACTAGCTCACCATGAAAAGCGTAGTTACTCACCTGTAACAGGTGATCTCCAGGAACAGCAGGAATTTAGTCCTCACATATGGGTATCATCGGTACCGATGGAGCCTGCGCGGGAACGCTCCCCAGTGTCCAATAGGACGCTTTTGGGAGCATCCCTCAGCACATGCGCGCTGCCTTCCCGCCTTTCCAACTGTCCCTCTTCAGTTAAGTTTGTAGCTGAGTGAAAGGATAGAGGGAGAGAGGAAAGAGAGGAAAGAGACAAAGAGAGAGAGAGAGAGAGACAACTCCTAGGAGAGGTGGGTGGGTTGTGAGGACTAAATTCCTGCTGTTCCCGGAGATTACCTGTTACAGGTGAGTAACTATGCTATCTCCAGGAACAAGCAGGAATGTAGTCCTCACATATGGGGACTCCCTAGCTGAAGATGCCAGGGAGATATCCCCAGGAAGGTGCCACCGTCAAAGGTGAAAATCCTTCCTCCCATGGATCTCTGGCATCCCACCAGGGTTGGTGGGTAGGAGTTGGTTTAGGTTTGAAAGAGATTTTGAAGAACAGCTTGGCCAAAGAAGGCATCCCGACGGGAGGCTTTATCTAGGCAGTAGTGGGCTGTGAAGGTGTGTACCGAAGCCCAGGTGGCTGCTTGACAAATGTCATCGATAGACACAGAGTGGAGATTAGCCATAGAAGCTGCCATGGCTCTCACATTGTGAGCTGTGACATGGTCCTGAAGAGGAAGACCCTTACTCTCATAAGTAAAGGATATACATTGGGCAATCCATTTAGATAAAGTTCTTTTGGAGACTGGAAGTCCCAAATGACTAGGGTCAAAAGCTACAAAAAGTTGTGAGGACTTTTTTTGTTGCTGTGTTCTTTGAATGTAAAAGGCTAAGGCCCTTTTACAATCCAAAATATGAAGGTTTCTTTCTGCATTAGAGGCGTGAGGCCTCAGAAAAAATACAGGAAGATAAATTGATTGGTTTAAATGAAAAGGCGAAACCACCTTTGGCATAAAGTGTGGATGAGTTTGAAGAACAACCTTATCATGATGAAATCTAGTATAAGGAGGATCAGCCACTAAAGCTTGCAATTCACTAATGCGACGGGCAGAGGTGATTGCAATCAGGAAGATGACTTTCCAAGTCAAAAACTGAAGGGCTGTAGTGGCTAAAGGCTCAAAAGGCGGCTACATGAGCTGCCCGAGAACTAGATTTAGATCCCATGCTACTGGTGGTGGCTTGATGGGAGGTTTAGTTTATAAAAGGCCTCTCATAAATCTCGATAGGAGTGGATGAGAGGAAATTGGTTGTCCATTTAGAGGCTTGTAAGAAGCTGCAATTGCACTAAGATGGACTCCTACTGAATTGGTCTTTAACTCAGAATTTGATAAATGAAGGAAATACTCTAGTATCGATTCTGAGGGTATGACCAGGGGGTTTAATCCCTTTTTTGAGCACCATATAGTAAAATGTTTCCACTTGAAGGCATAAAATCTTCTTGTGGAAAGTTTCCTAGAAGCCTGAAGGATATCTTTTACCTGCTGGGACAGGTTGAAATCCTGGATGTCTAAGCCTTCAACAACCAGGCTGTGAGGTGCAGGGACTGGGGATTCGGGTGCCATAGCATCCTGTTCTCCTGGGAAAGGAGATCTGGAGCATGCCCTAACTCTAGAGGTGCCACTTGAGAGAGATGCAGAAGCAGGGAATACCACATTTGGCATGGCCATCGTGGTGCTATGAGAATCATGCGACACCTGTCTCTCTGAAGTTTGAAGAGTGTCTTGGGGATGAGGGGAATGGGTGGGAAGGCATAAAGGAAGTCCTGACCCCAGTGAAGGAGGAAGGCATCCCTTGCCTGACAGTTGTGCGCCGGAATCCTGGAACAGAACTGGGGAAGTTTGGCATTCAGTAGACTTGCAAAGAGGTCTATGTCTGGAGTGCCCCAGAGATGAAATATTTTTGCCACCTGGTCTAGGTGGAGTGACCACTCGTGAGGTAGCAGTACTCGACTGAGTTTGTCTGCCCAAGGGTTTTGAATGCCTGGAAGATATACCACTAGAAGGTGAATGTGATGCTCTCTGGCGAGGGCCCATAGTCGTAAAGCTTCATAAAAACATAGAAACATAGAAATGTGATGACAGAAAAAGACCACATGGCCTATCTAGTCTGTCCTTCCATAACAACTACAACAGTCCCCTTTTTACCTTTAGAGATCCTCTGTGTTTGTCCCATGCTTTTTTGAATTCAGTTACTGTCCTCATCTCTACCACCTCCACTGGGAGACTATTCCATGGATCCACTACTCTTTCCGTAAAGAAATATTTCCGCATATCATTCCTGAATCTATCTCCCTTCACCCTCATCCCATGCTCCCTCATAGCAGAACTTGCTTTCAATTGAAAGAGGCTCTCTCCCTGAACATTTATGCCATGGAGGTATTTAAACATCTCAATCATATCACCTCTATCCCGCCTTTCCTCTAAGGTGTACATATTAAGATCCTTCAGTCTGTCCTCATATGCTTTATAATGAAGACCACTAATCATTTTAGTAGCCACCCTCTGCACCGACTCCATCCTGTTCACATCCTTTTGACAGAGAGCCTGTCCCACCCTGCTTGTTCACATAGAACATGGCTACCTGATTATCCGTCTGGACTAGGACTGTCTTGTAGCTGAGCTGGGCGTGGAACACTCGAAGTGCTAAATAAATTGCTCTTAACTCCAGGAGGTTTATGTATCAACCAACCTCCTGTGGAGTCCAGGTGCCCTGGGTAGAAAGATGATTCAGGTGTGCTCCCCAACCCACCTGTGATGCATCTGGTGTTAGGGTGGCCTGAAAGAGGGGTTGATGGAAAGGAGACCCTATTGTCAGACTTTCTAATGATTGCCACCATTGGAGGGACAAAATTAGTCATTGAGAGATTGTTATTTTGTCCGACAAATGACCCGTGGCCTGTGTCAACTGTGTGGAGAGGGTCCACTGAGCTGCTCGCATGTGGAGGCGAGCATATGGGACTACATGTGAATGCCATGTGTCCCAATAACTGCAGTAGCTCCCGAGCAGTGAGGGAGGATTTGCCTGCTGCTTGGGAAGCTAACTGCATTATGCGAAGACACCGGGCTTGTGGAAGGAAAGCCCTTGCCTTTCTGCTATCCAGACAGGCTCCTATGAATTCTAGGCATTGGGAAGGAACTAGTTGAGATTTCGGGAAGTTTATTACCAATCCCAAGTATTGGAGGATTCGCATTGTACAAGACAGTGCAGTGCTGGCCTCTGTCACTGTGGAGGCTCGGATGAGCCTGTCGTCTAAGTAAGGGAAGACAAAAATCCCCATGGTTCGTAGAAAAGCAGCTACTACTGCCATGCATTTCGTGAATACCCTTGGTACTGAAGCCAGACCAAAAGGAAGAACCCTGTACTGGAAATGTCTTCCCCTGAAAAGGAAACATAAAAATTTCCTGTGATCTGGATGGATAAGAATGTGAGTGTATTGTCATGCCCTAGCCCTCCGCCTAGGGCTTAGAGGGATAGGGATGCCATTAGCTTCCCTTGTAAAAAGCTTAAACAGAATATTTTCTTCTCCAGTGAAGGATGCTGGGAATAGTAGTTCTAGCCTTTTAATAGGAAGTGTAGTTATGCACCGAGATTGTAGGCAAAATGACAAAGTTTATTTCCCCAAAACGCAAACAAAGTTCAAGCATGTTGTAATAGGATACATTTCCAGGTATTCGCTCCAGGTCATTTACAAACTGGGCTGTATTAGCTTCACAGTCCTTTCTTTTATACAAGTGCTTCAAAATAACAGATAAAAAAAAACATAGCTTCTTCATTCAGCCAAAGTAAAATACCTTCTTTTACCTTTGTCTTCATTCAGCACTCAAATACAGAAGCAATAAGTATTCTCCTCTTAACAAGAGCATGCTCCTACCTTCTGCTTATGGCTAGGCTTCCTTGCTCAGTTTTTCAGGAGACTTTTATCTTCTTAGCTATTTCTTAGCTGAGAGACTCAACACTATCAGCTTTACACAGTGTACAGTCCATGAGCTCCTCTGGCTGCATAGAATCTTGCTCAGTGAGGTCCACCTGCATTCCCTCTAGCACCGGTAAAGCAGTGCCCTGCTCTGAAGCTTCAACAGACGTCCCAGGGTAAACCCTCTCTAAGGAACCCTGCGTTTCTCTGGAGTACAGCTCTCCCTGGTAAGGCAACGTTATCTGTGAGGCTGTGGACACTTCCCCCTGGTTGTGCTCGCCCGTCTCCCTCCAGCTTCTGGGAAACAATCCCTGGCTTACTTGCCTGCGTTCCTCTCTGGAGCTCTGCCACAGATTCCTGTTCCAGACTGGGCTCTGTGAACTCTTGGGCTGAGTCCTGGGCTTCCAGCTCTGAACTCTGAATCCTTTTAACAGGAACTGGGGTCTGAAGCTTTCCCTGTGCACTCTCTCTGAACACTCCTCTCCTGGTCTCTCTCCTCCCAGGCTCTCTCCATGGCCTTCTCATCTCCTCCCCAGCTGTCTCCTCAGCTCTGGGTGTGATCCTCCTTCTGGCTGTGGGTGTGGCTCTCCTCTCCACTGTGGGTCTGGCTCCTCTCTCCACTGTGGATGTGACTCGCCTCTCCACTGTGGATCTGACTCCTCCCTCCACTGTCCCTAGCCTCGGTTTATATCTCTGCTTCTTGGGCCGTGTCTCTCTCTCTCTAGACAGGTGCATATAATCATCTTCCAAGCCTGCAACTATGTCAGCAGAGCTTGGGTGTGGCAGCCTAAGTTCAGATTCCCTGTGCTTGCTCTCTCTAGGGAAACGCTGAAACCTGTGCACTTCAGGGATGTCACTTTTCTTAAAGGTAAAATCCTTAGTTTCTCTTATTTCCATAGGCTCACTATGGACTTCCTTATCACAGTATGCATCCTTTAAGTCTAGAGAGCAAAGCCAGTCCTGGCTTTGAAGGTATGGCAGAAGAGTTCCCAGAGAAATCATCTTGAATTTTTCTCAAAATAGATATTTGTTCAATTCTCTAAGGTCTAGAATGGGTCTGTGTCCCCCTGTTTTCTTTGGAATAAGAAAATAGGGGGAGTAGAACCCTGCACCCTGTTGAAGAATGGGTACTTCCTCTATTGCCCCTTGGGCAAGAAGTGTGGAGACCTCGTGATCTAGCAGATTGTCTGCAGAGCTTTGTGAATTGAACTGCTTTAGAATTGTAGGAGGGGGTAAGCTGTGAAAATGAAGTTTGTACCCCTCCCCTACAATGGACAAAGTCCAATCTTCTGCTGTTATCTGATGCCATCTGTTGACAAAGTGGCATAACCTGCCGGGAGTATTGGGGGGTTGAGGACCCCTCAGAGGCAGGAAGGAAAAGCTCTCTAGGAAGGCGTCAAAGCCCTTGAGGGGGCTGAACCTGGAGAGCTGGTTGGGCTCTCGGGCCTTTTGGTTTCTTTTGTTGTCTAGTTTGTCCCTTTTGGGCAACCTGACCTGGAGCTTGAGTCTGATGGGTATAAGGATAAAACTTCCTCTTTTTGCAAAAAGAGGGATTTTTTAATAAGGCTTTCTTTTGGCTGGAGTGGCTGTAGACTTTGACAATCTATCTAAGGTAGAATTGTCAGCATCTAATTCGTTAGCCTTCTCCTGCCAGTTCTTGCCAAAGAGGTTTTCTCCCGTGCAAGGAATGTTGCCTAACTTGTCCTGTACTCAAGTCTCCAAGTCTGATGCCTGTAGCCAGGCAATCCATCGTGCGCCAATGGCAATAGCAGAAGTTCTGCTGATGCATTCGAAGCAGTCAAAGGCTGCACGATCGACAAACTTGGAGACATCCTGAGCATGTTTAACCAGAGTAAGAAAGTCTTGTCTCTTATCATCTGGGAGAAATGGGCTCATAAGTTCCAAGTCTCCTCTGATTTCTTTGAGGAACATTCCCATATATAGGATATATGAGCTGATCCTAGCTGAAAGCATGGAAGCTTGAAAAGTTCTGCGTCCAAAAGCATCCAGAGTCCTGCATTCACGACCTGGAGGATTGGATGCATGTCTTTTAGCACTTTTCATCCTACGCATGGCTGACTCCACTACCATTGAATGGTGTGGCAGCTGTTTTTTCTGAAATCCAGGACAAGGTGGGACTCAATACATAGTATCAAGTCTCCTAGAGTGAGGAGAAGTAGTCAGAGGTGTCTCCCACATTCTGAGCATCAAGTTATGCAGAATTTCATGGATAGGCAGAGTAGCTGCCTCCTTAGGAGCTTTAGGATATTGGAGGATTTCCAATTCCTTTGCTCTGGGTTCCTCTTCAGGAGCTACTGTGATTGAAAGAACTTTAGCCATATCACGGATGAAATCCTGAAATGACATGTCCTCTGGAGGTGACATTCTGCGTTTATGTTTATGTTTATTACATTTGATATACCGCTCAGGCCAAAGCATCAGAGCGGTTTACAATATTACATAAGTGATCTTCTAAGAGAAACCCTCTAGTGCCAGCAGAATTATCAGAGTCTTCGGAATCGGAGGACTCGAAGTATTCCTGATTCCGATGCTCCTGCAAAGCATGATCCCGGTACCGATCGAAGTCGGTACCGAGGTGACCCGGTACCACTTTATCCACTCCAGCCGGAGGTGGAATGGGAAGAGTTACCATCGGGGCCGGTACCATCGGTACCGGCATCGTCGGCGTCGGTACCGGCATCGGTGTCGATGTCGGCACCGGTGCCCTTGGGACCACCGGTACCGCAGCTGAGAGAAGAGCTGTGGTACTGCGTTCGATAGCAAGAAATCTCTGGTCTATCGACGCTGCCGATGCCTGGGTGTCGGTACCGGTAAGAACGGCCGGAACCCCTGAGCATGGCACAAGTAGTTCTTGCGAGGTTGAAGCCTCGAACATCCTGAAGCCCCATCGATGCTTTGGAAGCCGAAGCCTCCCACCGGGGCTGTTTGCTGGTGTGGTTCCCTCAAGGGCAATGCCAATGCTCTACATAAATAACCCTGTCACAAGTATTTTGAGCTTGCCTTAGCCCTTCTTGTATATACAAACCTAATCTAATTGTATTTTGTACATATGTTTATAGTTACCCTGTTGCTCCAAGTTTAAACTGTTACAATGTAAGCTCCAAGTTTAAACTCCTGTTACAATGTAAGCACAGAACAGTCTTCTGACTGTGCACCCTTGTTATATGTGAACCGCACTGATAACAAATAGCGCGGTATATAAAAGTTGTTAAATAAATTAATAAATAAATGGCCTCTCGATGCTTAGCAGGAGAGCTACCCTTTGAGGACCGGCTTTTGTGTTTAGTTACCTGAGATCCATGGGAGGAAGAAGAGGCCCTTGACGATGTCGATGCAATGGATCTGGCATCTGAAGAAAAGAGGGTACCGAGCTTTGCGGCCCGGTTCTTTCTTCCTCTTTTATTCATCCCCATGCAGGAGAGACATTCAGTTGGAGAATGATCAGGTCCTAAACATTTTAGACACCAATCATGGGTGTCAGTGACGAAAATGGTACCACCACACTTAGTACATTTTTTAAAGCCACTAGTTGGCTTTTCCATGATTTTGGAAAAATGGAGCCTAATGCCCAAAATGGCACCTAGCACCAAAACAGGAAAGTTTCTGAAAAGAAACAGTGAAAGTCTAGGGGTTTTTTTTTTTTAGGAAAAGAAAAGAACCAGCGGTACCGGTAAGCGTGTGGTAGACAAACGCGACCACAAAAAAGAATTTTAAAGACGGAATTTTCTGCGGTGACAGGGAATAAGTCCTATTGGCTCCGCGGAAAATGAAGAACTGAAGAGGGACAGTTGGAAAGGCGGGAAGGCAGCGCGCATGTGCTGAGGGATGCTCCCAAAAGTGTTCCTATTGGACGCTGGGGAGCGTTCCCGCGCAAGCTCCGTCGGTACCGACGATACCCATATGTGAGGACTACATTCCTGCTTGTTCCTGGAGATTCATTTATACACGATACACACACTCTCTTGCGTTACAACCACTGCATGTCCCACCCCCACTCTCATTGCCTCTTGATTTGATTGATGTGTAATCCGCTTTGATTTCAGGATAAAGCGGTATATAAATCCTTTTAAATAAAATAAAATAAATAAAATGTTCCTGATCGGTCCTCCAGTTTAGTCCTCCACCTCTGGGTAGTGCACCTCCTCCTGCAGCATGGAGACTGGACCATTCAGAATCTTGTCCTCACCGGCTGTAGATCCCATCAGCCCCAATGTGTCCAGTCTCCATGCAGCAGGAGGACATGCTATGATTGCCAAAAAACCCCCGACGATACCCATGTCTAAAATGATGACAATCCTAGGCGCCAAGTGGTGGGAGTTCAGTGCTAATAACCCTTTCAAAGGTTCAGCTGCTGCTGCTGCTGTGGCACAGCAGGTATCCATAGCTGTGTCTTCTGTGGCTATTGCTGTCTTGAGAAGTGTAGCTATGTATTTGTGTGCAGCTATGGAATTTAGCGTAAGAATGTTTAATATAAATAAATAATTTTAATAATATATTTTCATTGATCATTTAATATAGTAAATTTATAACACACTGAAAATTGGATTATTTATATAGTCTGTGACTTTTTGATTAATGTATGATTATATTTGTGAAATCAATTTTTTATGCTTCTAAATTTAGGAGTTTAGGGATATTTTAAGAAAAACTTTAGGCACTCATCCCTAGTAATTTTTCAAAGAGGCCAATTTAGGAGCATAACTGTCAAAGTTAGGAGCATACATTTTTTAATATTAGGCCTAGTCTGTACAGTTCTTTGCTGAAGTGACTGCTATAACTGTTGAAAGGAATCCCAGATACTTGTTACTTCTCAGGAGGCTACAGGACTAAAACCATAAGTTGACTAAACTTCTATTCCTTATCGTCCCTCCAGTCTAGTCCTGATATCTAGGGTTTAAGCACCTCCTCCAGCAGCTATGTAGACTGAGAAACGTCATTCTTCTGATGACACTGGTACAAATACCGCTGGGACCGCCTCCTCTGTCCAGTAATCTCAGTCTCCATAGCAGCTGGAGGTTGGTGAGCCTAGATGTTGAAGGCTCACTGGAGAAACAGTTAAGGAGAGTAGTTTAGAGAGAATAGTGGTTATTGGTCAATTTATTCTTATTGAAAAAAAAAAAAAGAAGCAAAGAAGGAGGTTTACCGGTTGAGCGGCAAAGCTGTGCTAAGGTCCCCTTCCTATCTCCCTCCTCTCTTCCGGCAGACGGCAGGGGAGGAAGGTACATTTCAGAGTTCCAGGGCCGGGCTCCGGTTCCCGAACCCACGGGTGGGTGAGAAACCGGTGGCGAGCATACGAGCACAGCGGCAGTCTGCAGCGGGTGTGGAGAGAACACGTGGCAAGGCCGCTAATGCCAAAAGCTACTGGCTCCACAGAAGAAGTCTCTCTTCCGTTGCGGAAGCCGCTGTTCGGCTGAGCACGGAGAGACGCGTGGCAGATCAGCACAGCCTGCTGAGGGTCAGGTAAGCGGCTGAATTTCGCCATGTGGTGCGACGGAGAGCAAGAGGCCGCGGCCGTGTGACTAAAGCGCGGGAAAGCCGCGCGAGCTTCAGACCGGCAAAAAAAACAGGGAGGAGAGATTTTCACGGGTAAGCCAGTCACAGGGTGATTCCAGCACTATAGAAAGAAATTGGAGAGTTTCCTCAGCGATTTAGCCCGGAAGTTTAAAGCAGGTGTTCTGGAGAAATGTGGGTATATTGGTTTATATGTAGATAGATATATGTATAGGTGTGTGTTAATTCGTGGAACTGCCATAGCTCGGTTTTAGTGGGGAAAATCTATTTATAGAGATAACGATAGGGAGATTTTTCTCTGGTAGGGCTGGCAATCTAGTTTAGAGATAGAAAGGGAGTAAAAGTAGATCTTTCAGTTGGTCCACAGGTTGGAGGAGAGATGCCTTCTAAGCAGCTTTGTTTGCTCTGCGATCTTAGAAAGGGCTCGGTTTCAAAAGCAGGGGCTTGCAAGTCCTGCTCTCTGGAAGCCCTCTCTATGGAACCCCCAGTAGAGGTGGCTGGAGAGGGACCGAAAGGTGTTTTTCCAGTTCCTGCATTTATTTTATTTATTTATTTATTTATTTAATTTCTCTTCTATACCGCGCTATTCAATATCATTGCGGTGTACATTTAACTGTGGCTTAAACAATGCATCTCCCTCTGTTCCGTTTCTGGAACCGGTGGCCGGGCCTTCCTCAGCTTCGGATAAGCCTATTGCTCAGCCCATTTTGCCTAGTGGGTTAGGGGCATTTTTTTCACAGGATTTTGTGGCCCTTTTGCAACAGGTCTTAAAGTGCAGTAACAAGAGCACTGAAGTGCCTTTGCTAGAAGTGAACATGGGCGAAAAGCGACCGGGAACCCCTCTGGGCTTGGAGCTCATGGAGATTCCTTCAAAGAGGGCACGAAAGGAAAAGCATTTGCAGGATCAATCAGTAGCCTCCGAGAGTCCTTTTTCAGAGGATGGAGAGCAGGACACAGAAGTTCAGGAGGAATTAGAGGAAGGAGAGTTGGCGGAACACGAAGATCAGGCACGGGTAGTCAGAGTCTTTAGACGGGACGAGTTACTAGCGTTAATAGGGGAAACTCTAAAAGCACTAAATATACCTGCTGCAGGTCCGGCAGAGGATACATCCCTAGAGGACCTTTTGTTACAGGCGTTTTGAAAGACACAAAGAGCCTTCCCGGTTCATAGAATGATGCCTGAGATGATTCAGGAAGAATGGGACATGCCTGAAGCAGGACTGATAGGGTCCCGGATTATGGCTCGCCTATACCCGCTGGTAGATCAGGATCGCAAATTGTTTAAATCACCGAAGGTAAATACCGCGGTATCGGCAGTATCCAAGAAGGTGACAATTCTGGTGGAAGGTAGTGCCGCCCTTAAGGATGTGCAAGATAGGAAGCTAGATACCTTGTTGAAACAGGTATTCGACATCTGTGCACTTTCCTTACAGGCATCAGTTTGTGGGGCCTGGGTGGCGTGCGCCTGTCTCCGTTGGTCACAACATGTTCAGGGAGACCAAGTGGAAGAGACTGAAGGGGAAGCATCCAAGTTGGAGTCCGGGACTGCTTACCTAGCGGACATTCATTATGACCTTATTAGGAGTCTGTCTAAGAGTATGGGGTTGGTGATAGCGGCCCGGCGTTATCTTTGGCTGCGTAATTGGGCGGCGTGTGGTTCCTCAAAGACGAGTTTAAGTAAGTTGCCTTTTTAAAGATCCAGCAGCCATCTTCAAAGCTCCCCGGTCGGGGTAGAGCACAGGGGGAGCATCGGTTTCCCGCTCCTGCACTCCAGCCCAATCGGGGTTGTGGGAGGTCACAGCGGCCTGTATAAAGGGTGCCTCCGGCAGGAGAGAGCTTTTTTTTTTTATTTTTATTTTTTTTATTTATAGAGTTTTCATCAATATTACAACGTAATATGAAAAGAAAAAACTTCAATACAAAGATTACAAACAAGAAATCAATACTACAAAGAAAAAAGCACAAGCCCACATCATGGGAGAGCATACCCAGCATACAATATAAAATAAACATAATTAAAGAATACCAAAGAGGAAAAAGAAGCGAGACATTACCCAATCTCTTAATCCCTTTTAAATCTAACTAGCCAAGTAGAACCTAAATATCAATCCCCACTACAGGACTTCAAAAACTCCTCTAACTGAAGTGGCTCATAAAACACGTAGGAAGATTTCCCTAAGGTAATCAAACACTTGCAAGGGAATTTTAAAAAGAATGTAGCACCACTTGCAAGGACTCTGGACTTAAGAGCCAAAAAGCTTTTCCTCCGAGTCTGAGTTTGTTTAGATACATCAGGAAATATATTAACTTTTTGCCCACAAAATAATTCATTCTTTTTAATAAAGAAACATTTCAAAATCTCATTCCTAACACTTTCAGAATGAAAAGAGACCAATAAGGTTGCTCTCACTGAAATTTCATCCAATGAGGATTCTATAAACTGAGAAATATTCAAGGACTCCACTGAACCTAGTACATCCAAATCTCCTTCCCCTTTAACTTCCTTTTTAGAGCTAGGTATATAATAAATGTTATTAAAAACAATCGTTGAAGAATCTTGATATCCCAATATTTCCTTCAAATATTTACGAAACAAAATATCAGCAGACAAATAATGTGTTTTAGGAAAATTGAGACATCTAAGATTCTTTGCTCTAAGACTATTCTCAAATTGTTCATGTTGACGATGCAACAACAAACTATCCTTAATCGAGGAGGAGAGAGCACCATGCACTGTGGAGACCTGAGACTCCAATTTTAAACAACGAGAATCCAAAGAATTTAAACATACATCTTGATGTGCAAGCTTATCAACTGTCTCCTGAGTAAACTTTGCAAATTGAGGCGTTAACCTAGCTAGGGAAGCTTCCATACGTGTTAAAACACTCCATAAATCTGATAAGGACACATCCTGTTTAAGAGACTGAGCAGAAGGTTCATCCAATTCAGTAGAAACTTTTGGCGCCTCACCTATTGAAATCACACATGGGAGGGGAACTGCCCCAGCCCGAGGACTCAACACAGGAAGAGGAGCTACAGAGGAAAAAACAGGAGAGTCCCCCTGACCTAGAATAGGAGAGGGGGTTAACTCAACCATTAAATCACCTTTAGCTAGTGGGGGAGGGATATCACCCCCTTCTAAATTTGAGGAGCCAACAGAAGAAAACACACTATTGGACAATGGTGAAGATTCATTCACAGTTTCATTAGGGGCTAGTACAACATGCTTGTCCATAGGGCCAACTGCTTTAACAGTCTTAGATGGATTCATTGCACCAACCCCAATCACCTTTTTCCGTTTACCCATTCCAATGTGTACAATCGTTCCGGTACTCCTCAAGCTCCGAAGTGCTCAGAAGGGGCTCAAAAGGGGCATGTCCTGCCCCTTGAAACACGCCCCTTCAAACACGCCCGCGGCCGCGTCCCGCGGTAAGGGGGCACCTTTTAAACCCCTTCCAATGACGCTGGGGTACTGCGGCCAGGAAACAGGAAGGGAACCAGGGCTCCAGCAGCCTCCCGTGCAGGCAAGATGGTCCGGGTAGGTCCCGCAGCTCCAGGCACACTCTCCACCCGATAGCTCTGCAGCCACACTTTTAAACCCCTTCCGATGACGCTGGGGTACTGCGGCCAGGAAACAGCAAGGGAACCAGGGCTCCAGCAGCCTCCCGTTGTGACATAGCGAGTCCTTTTAGTCAGGGAAAAACTCCCAAAGATCAGCAAAAAAGTGCAGGGCTGCAACATAAACAACAGCACATGGCTGGTTGTCAGGGAAACCAAGCCTCAGGGAGAGAAACAGGCCCCTGCTATCAGTTCAGCAGAGAGTCACGAGGTAATTATGAACACCTGCTAAAGGGTGGAGTCAGGCTTGACCCGAGGAAGCTGACTCATAAGGAGGCCCCAGTTAACACAGAGGGCAGCGCAGGAAACACGGAGAGAAAGGCAGAGAAGAGAGCTGAGAGCAGAACAGAGAAGGAAGAGAGAGACAGAGACGAGGAAAGGTCAGATGCTCTGTGTGAGAGGTACAGCAGGAGCAGACCTTGTCAGTGGAAGTCCTCTCTGGGTTCTGAACAGGAGAAAAGGCCAGGAAGGCCATTGAATTATACTCTGCACAAGTCAGGTTGGGAACCGACAGCAATTTACAAACCTCAGAGAAAACCTGATACAGCCAGAGTAAAAGGTAGGCCCAAGGGCTGGAAGTACAATAACTACTGGGGGTTTATTGCCCAGGAGAGTTGGGGCTACGGTACAGAGGACTGTAATGAGAATGGTTATTTAGAGCTGTACCAAACCCCAGAGTTTATCCCAAGGCCTAGCGTGGGAGCGGGCGTGGCTCCAAGGAGAACAGAGCAAACAATTTCTGCCTCAGAGGAGGAGGGCATGGAAATTGAGCCATCTTTTGTAAATAATTCGTCGGAAGCAATGGACTGTACGATTTCTATGGCAGAGGGAATAATACCTCTGTGTTAATGTTTGATGCTGAAGGAAGCTGCTTTATTTTGTCCTTTTGTTTGCCAGTAGTGCAAGAATTTATGTTACCTTTTATCCTGGTGAAATCCACCCCGGGAGGGGAATAAATCCCTTTTTGCTTTACCAACTTGAGTCACACTACTCTTCATTGAGCTATCAAAGGAAATACATTTCCCTACATGCAGTTCTACAGGAAATAGTAAACCTCGGTTCAAGAAGAAAACTTAACCTCCTTAAGCCCTACCTACCTATGGGTACTGGCAAGGGGGGAACATCACACCGTGCAGGCAAGATGGTCCGGGTAGGTCCCGCAGCTCCAGGCACACTCTCCACCCGATAGCTCTGCAGCCACACTTTTAAACCCCTTCCGATGATGCTGGGGTACTGTGGCCAGGAAACAGGAAGGGAACCAGGGCCCCAGCAGCCTCCCGTGCAGGCAAGATGGTCCGGGTAGGTCCCGCAGCTCCAAGCACACTCTCCACCCGATAGCTCTGCAGCCACACTTTTAAACCCCTTCCGATGACGCTGGGGTACTGCGGCCAGGAAACAGGAAGGGAACCAGGGCTCCAGCAGCCTCCCGTGCAGGCAAGATGGTCCGGGTAGGTCCCGCAGCTCCAGGCACACTCTCTACCCGATAGCTCTGCAGCCACACTTTTAAACCCCTTCCGATGACGCTGGGGTACTGCGGCCAGGAAACAGGAAGGGAACCAGGGCTCCAGCAGCCTCCCGTGCAGGCAAGATGGTCCGGGTAGGTCCCGCAGCTCCAGGCACACTCTCCCAGGAGAGAGCATTTTAAAGATCCAGCAGCCATCTTCAAAGCTCCCCGGTTGGGGTAGAGCACAGGGGGAGCATCGGTTTCCCGCTCCTGCACTCCAGCCCAATCGGGGTTGTGGGAGGTCACAGCGGCCTGTATAAAGGGTGCCGCCGGCAGGAGAGAGCATTTTAAAGATCCAGCAGCCATCTTCAAAGCTCCCCGGTTGGGGTAGAGCACAGGGGGAGCATCGGTTTCCCGCTCCTGCACTCCAGCCCAATCGGGGTTGAGGGAGGTCACAGCGGCCTCTATAAAGGGTGCCGCCGGCAAGCGCACCCGCGCCTGAGGGCCTCGCCGTGGCCCTTAGGCAGTGGCACTTCAGCAACTCCACGAGCGAAGCCAGAACTCTCACCTGAAATAGAAGCAGTCTCCTGCGTCAGGAAAGTATCAGATTAATAACCTGAGACTCTGATTTACCCTAACAACTAGCCTAGTTAATCCACTGCTACTCCATCTGTAAGGTAACAGTAGACCTGAATATACCCGATAGTATTTCACACCTTGTTACTCTGTTACAAACAGATCTCCCTAGAAGTAAGTTGTGCTACTGTATCTTGTTAATAGAGTACATTGTTCCTCCTAGATAGGCCTTGCTAGTATACAATTGTTTGCCTATTACCACTGCTCTGTACCCTGACCAGATAATCTGCATTTACTGTTTCCACTGACCCATATTACTCTACATTGTATCCTCCCATTGTTGTAACCATGGCTATCTCTCTACTTGCATTAGTTAGCCTCTATCTGTTAACTAACACCACTCAAAATACAGCAGCATTCTCTCCCACCCCACACAATATCCCAATATTGCATGGACTAGGAAGAAGAAATCATTCCTCCTACCATCACTCAGCTCCACATCCACACCATATTAGGCACTCTCACCTACTATATATCTCCCTTAACACTATTAGTAGTTCCAAACCCAATCCTGTTCCCTCACATACTAAGTTAAACTGTGCACTCATCAACGCTCGCTCAGTACGTAAAAAGTGGCCAGCCGTTACAGATCTCATCACAAAGCTGAATTTAGACATCCTCCTGGTCACAGAATCATGGCTAGCAGACACAGACAATGTCCTCATAAACCAACTCATTCCCCCAGAATACTCAATACACACATGTCACAGAACAGACCGAAGAGGAGGTGGAGTCCTCATTCTTTCAAGAACTAACCTTCAATTTAGTCTACTTTCCTCTAAGAGTACCACACACATGGACCTAGTTACTATAGCTAACAAACATATTATCCCAAATCTCATATACAGAGCCCCATCCTCACCACCAGAAGATTTATCTAGTATAATAGAGCTTGCATGCAACCCAGAAAGCCCACACAAATCCAACTGGTTAATGGGTGACTTTAACCTCTCCTCACTTCACCATAGCCATTCTACCACATTCCTTGATGCCATGGCTGACCTCAACTACTCACAGCTAGTTAGCTCCCCGACACACCTCAAGGGTAACACCCTTGACCTCATTTTTGCGCCTCAGGCTACAGCAATCACCAACTTTAACCTATCCCATACCCCTGTCCCATGGTCTGATCATAATTTGTTATCCTTCCAAGTCCCATATCAGCAAAACAGTATCCCAGCAAGACAGATAAATATGGTCTCATCAGGATCAACAACCCGTTTCAAAAGCTCAACAAGGATGACTTCATCAGCCGTACTCTTCCAACTCTTCGTCTACCAGCCAAAGACCTTGATGAGCTGATCAACAATTGGTACACCACCCTGAACTCCTCTTCACAGCTACCTTCCTTGAGTAGACCACCAGCATCCAGCACATCACTAAAAAGTAGAAGTCCAAAACCATGGTTCTCGACTGAACTACGACTATCCCTCCAGAATCTAAGAAAACAGGAGAGAAAATGGCGCAGATCACGTTCTCCAATTGACCAAATGGATTACGAAAATGCCCTAAAGAAACACCGGGAGAAAATAGCTGAAAAGATGAGAGAACACCATACAGAAACCCTTCTCCGATCACTAAACAAACCACGAGACCTCTTTAACATTGCTAAATCCTTAACCAAGGCACCATCCTCCAACCAAACAATATCAATTCAGCCTCAGTCTTTTGCCGACTACCTTCAATCTAAAACCATTAACACGAAATCCACACTAAGTTGTATACCCAACCCCGTCTCAATTACTCAGCCTCTAAAAGATTTTGTCGCTCCTATGGTGAAATCCATCACTGACCTTATTGCTACCTTGAATACTACCACAGCCCCAAATGATCCATGCCCTGCCTACTGGATCAGAGCTATGCGTGCTGAACTGAGCCCCACACTTGCCCTTATCATGCAACTTTCCTTCACAACCGGACCATTCCCATCATCTCTCAAGCAAACTTCAATATGCCCTCTCCTGAAAAACAATAAACTCGACCCAGCGAAAACTGACTCATATCGTCCAATTTCAAGTATACCCCTTCTAGCCAAAATCATCGAGAAGGTGGTACAAATCCAATTGCAGCAGCACATAGATATTTCAGCCCCTCTTGATCCCTGCCAACACGGGTTCCGTGAATCCCACGGCATAGAGACCCTACTCACATTACTTATCAACACCTTATCAAGAGGGATTGACAAAAGTGAAAATGGGTTCATCCTCATCTTCCTCGATATCTCGGCAGCTTTCGACTCGGTTAACCATGTGCAACTTCTTCACCGTCTTCAAGAAAAGGGAGTTCAGGGATCAGCTTGGGAATGGTGTAGATCCTACCTAACTAACCGCTGGCAACAGGTGCGGATAGGATCCTCAACTTCTGATCCCTTCCAGTAACAACAGGGTGTACCCCAAGGATCCTCATTATCAGCTCTTCTATTTAACATATATATGCAACCAATCTGTGAAATCATCAGAACATTCAACGCCTCCAGCTTGATCTATGCAGATGACATACTGATATTCACTCCAATAAAAATCAATGCCCCCGACTTCTCCCCAATAATCGCTTGCTTCAACGCGATTACAGACTGGCTCTTAACCCAGAACCTGCGAATAAACTTCAAGAAAACGGAAGTCCTATTCGTAACCAGGAATAAGAAATTCTCCCCCCCCCCCCCCCGCAACATTGAAGGTGAGAGACGCGGAACTACCATGTAAATCATCGATTCACTACCTAGGAGTCACCATCGATCAAGAACTGACCTTCAAAGATCACATAAAGCAGACCGTCAAATCCATTTACTACAAAATAAGAACGCTGAAACCCTTAAGACCTCTACTCGCCCCTAATGACTTCCGAACAATCTTCCAAGCCCTTGTAACACCACATTTTGACTACGCTAACGTCATCCTGCATGGTCTGCCCAAGAGCACCCTCAACCCACTCCAATTGGCGATGAACTCAGCAGCCCGCATCCTCTGCTGTACCTCCAGAAGAGACCACATCACCCCCATACTAACAGAACTTCACTGGCTACCCCTACAAGCCAGGATAACTTACAAAGCACTACTGCTGTCCTTTAAAGCAATCAATCAAATAGCCCCACCTTCCCTCTCCTCACTTATTGTCAACACCCCCACGAACAGACTGAGAAGATCCGCAGCCGCTAATACCCTTGTCATACCAAAGGAGTACACTAAATGTAACCAAGCGACCAGAGACAGGGCCTTTATCTTATTCGCTCCAACTTGCTGGAACAATCTCCCTCCTCATATCCAATCAATAAAAGACCTCTCTCAATTTAGAAAGGTCCTTAAACACTACCTATTCTGTCTTCACCTTTTAGGCCCTAACTCTACGACTCCTCCCCTCATCTCGCAAATCACTCACACAGCCTCTGACACTCCAACATAGTCATAACAGAACACGAACCAGACTCTCTGCACACCCAAAGTCATGATCCCAACTTGAACTGTAAATTATCCAGAGGCGATATATCTTTCTGTATATAGTTTGTATATAGTTTCCCCTGTTATCTCCAAGTTACTGTCCCTGTTATAATGTAAGCAAAGGATTGTTCTAATGCGAAAATTTGTTATCTGTAAACCGCGCTGATACCAAAGAGCGCGGTATATAAAAACTGTAAATAAATAAATAAATAAATAAATAGATAAATAGGGGTAAACTACTGTTTGGAGAAGATTTGGATAAGTTGTTAAAAGATTTGGGAGAATCTAAAGGAGGGAGACTCCCAGAGGATAAACGGTAGCAGAGGAAACCATTGCCAGCTAACAGAAATCAGCAGAGAGATATTCGTCGTTTCCGCCCAACCCGGCTTGGTCAATTTCAAAGGGGACGTTTCTCCTATAGAAGTCAAGGGTTTTGAGGTTTTAGGGGAGCAAACTGAGGTTTTGCAGCGCCCTCTCCCTCAAACCTTAGAAAGTCACAATGAAGCCAGGGGGGCCCAAGAGGAACTGGTGGCCGTAGGGGGGTGGTTACAAGAGTTTTATCCTGCTTGGGCCTGGATTACTACCGACCGGTGGGTGTTAGAGATCATTCGAGAGGGCTATGCTCTCGAGTTCCAACACCCAGTGGCCGATGCTTACGTTCAATCCCCATGCAAAACGCCCCTGAAAGTGCAGGCAGTGCGAGAGACGTTGCAACGACTTCTGAGGCTCAACGCAGTGGTTCCTGTGCCAAAGGAACAGTGCAGGTTTGGTCGATACTCCATTTATTTTGTAGTACCAAAAAAGGAGGGATCCTTTCGTCCCATCTTGGATTTCCAAAAGGTAAATCGGAGTCTTCGCGTGTCACATTTTCAAATGGAAACGCTGAGGTCAGTTATTGTGGCCGTCAGGGCAGGGGAGTTTCTCACCGCCCTGGATTTGTCAGAAGTGTATTTTCACATACCCATTCAGCAAGAGCATCAGAAATTCCTCAGATTTGCACTCCCGATGGGGCATTTTCAATTCTGCGCCTTGTCGTTCGGTTTAGCAGCGGCTCCTCGGACATTCACCAAAGTCATGGTGGTAGTAGCAGTGGCGTTGCGGAAAGAAGGAATTCTGGTACACCCATATTTGGACAATTGCTTCATATGGGCAAAGTCCAGGGAAGAGAGCAAGGTGGCGACTGCCAGAGTGGTGGAGTTCCTTCAGAGCTTAGGCTGGGTGATCAACAGAGCAAAGAGCAGACTAGAACCTTTGCAAAGCCTGGAATATCTCGGAGCTCGCTTCGATACACAGGTGGGGAAGGTGTTCCTGCCTCGAGTGAGGGCTCAGAGTCTGAGAGGCCTAGTCAGAGCCTTTTTAAGCCGAAGGGTTCCCATGGCGTGGCATTATCTGCAGTTGCTAGGTACGATGGCGGCGACACTAGAATTGGAGCCGTGGGCAAGGGCGCATATGCGACCGCTGCAGAGGGCATTGCTCAGACGATGATCACTCCAAAACGATCCTCTGTCCCAGGTACTTCCATGTTGGCTGGAGACGAGGAAGGCGGTGCAATAGTGGTTACAACCAGGGGTGCTGGAGAGGAGTATGCCTCTATAGGCCCCCAGCTGGGTATCTCGAAGCAACTGTGAGACCAACATAACTCAAAACCAGTCATGGAAACACTTCCACAAAATCGGAGCCCAGCAAATTGCAACCATTGTCACAAGCCTAAACAGCACCACTTCCCCACTAGATCCCTGCCCTGCAACCTGGCTCAAGGCGGTGAAACAGGACATAGCACCATACATCTCACACATAGTTAACCTATCACTACAACAAGGAATCATGCCCTCTGAACTAAAGAAATCAGTCATAAGACCGATACTAAAAAACAATACACTCAACAGAGAAGACCCAGCTTCCTACCGCCCCATATCAAGTATATCATTCCTAGCAAAGATCATTGAAAAGGCGGTCCTTCTACAACTCCAAGACCACCTGAACGACAGTGCTCCTCTAGATGACCAACAGTATGGCTTTAGACAACATCATGGAGTTGAAACCCTTTTACTAGTTCTACTTAACAACCTCCTTAAGGGCCTTGAAAACAAAAAAAAAATGTATATACTCGTACTCATTGACATCTCAGCTGCCTTTGATACAGTTAACCATGGAACCCTCATAGACAGGATAAAATCAATAGGAATATCAGGAACCCCACTAAAGTGGTTCTCATCTTACATCTCAAACCGAATGCAACAGGTTCAATTCAACGGCGAAAAAGCAGAAGCTTTCTCCCAAACGCAAGGAATCCCCCAAGGCTCTGCACTCTCAGCACTCCTATTCAACATATATATGCAACCACTATGCAAAATTTTTACACGGCACAAAATTAATTACCACATCTATGCCGATGACATTATGCTATACTCACAAATCGACACTAAAAACCCGGACTACAGCCCACTCGAGACATGCATTGGAGAGATGCAAGACTGGTTACAACAAAGCAGTATGTCAATCAACCACAAGAAAACTGAAGTAATGTATATCTCCAAAGAACAGAACTTTGACCCACCCTCAACAATAACACTATGCAACAACACTTACCAAACAAAGAATGAAATAAAGTATCTAGGAGTCACATTTGACTGTGACCTAAAAATGGAGAAACCCCTCCGAAAGACCAACAGAGCAGTTTTCCACAAACTGAGAGTTCTCCAACCCATTCGGAGCATCATTGATCCCCAAGATTTCAGAACCGTGGCTCAAGCACTCATCATGCCACATTTTGACTACTGCAACGCCATCCTTCAAGGTCTACCTAAGAAAACTCTGAACATACTACAAATGGCACAAAATGTAGCTGCCAGGGTCATTATGAAGAAAAATCTAAGCGACCACATCACACCAGTACTAATTCAATTACACTGGCTACCCATAACAGCTCGTATAAAATACAAAATTTTGACAACTACATTCAAACTCATCCACAACATAGCACCATCCTTCCTCAGCACACTAGTCAGATTACAACCTCCTACCAGAAACAGAAGAACCATCAACTCCAACATCCTCCACACTCCAACAGATATAAGATCCACCAAAGTCAACACCAGCAACAGGGCTTTTTCATATGTAGCACCGACACTATGGAACCAACTCCCACCAGAACTACGAGCCAGCAATGATCTTCTAGACTTTAGAAAAAAACTCAAAACGCACATATTTCAAAATCACTTCAACCTGAACTAACCTCACATATGGGGCAAACCCCCGTCCCCAGCGACCAAGAGAACCTGTAATGTATAAATGTATATATGTAAACGACCTCCCCCATATCTAAGAAGTGTTAACTCTGTGTGACGTGCTTACCCTACCAATCTGTATGTAAACTAAAATTTGTACCTGCCTTGATTCGGCAGTTTCTCGATGTAATCTTACCCGCTTCTGATCGCTGGAAGGAGCGGGATACAAATGCTTGCTAAATAAATAAATAAATCTCTGACGACAGACGCCAGTCTCTTGGGATGGGGGGCGCACGTCGACTGAACGTTTGCTCAGGGTCAGTGGACCGATGTGGAGAGGGCTTGGTCCATCAACAGATTGGAGTTGAGAGCGGTGGCTCTAGTGCTGAGGGAATTTAGAGCTCAGAGCGGTGCGCGTTTTTTCCGACAATGCAACCGCAGTGGCCTACATCAATCGGCAGGGCGGCACCAGCAGTGCGCCACTAGAGGCCGAGGCCGATCACCTGTTGGGGTTGGGCCGAGGCTCCTCTTCTGGCGCTGTCGGCGACGCTGTTAGTGTGCCGGAAGCCAGCACACTAATAGCCCCCTCCACTACCTAGTACAGCAACACCAACATACAGGCAATCCAACCTTGACACAGTCTACTTCCGAGATGATTTAAACATGATGCCTATGTGTAAATAGTGTGTAAATAGTTACCCCTTGTTATCCAAGTTTTTTTAGTACCCGTTCTCTGTAAACACCGAGCGGCTTGCCGCTCTGCTGTAAGTTTGTGTTCCATGTAAACCACACTGATGCCGAATAGCGCGGTATATAAGAGTCTATAAATAAATAACTAAATAAATGTGGCAGGAGTAGACAATGTGACGGCCGATTTTCTGAGTCAGATCAAAGTGGACCCAGCAGAGCGGATTCTGCATCCGGAAGTGTTCGAGCTGATAGTGAGCCACTGGGGGCAACCGGTAATGGATCTAATGGCGACGTCAGGGTCTGCAAAGGCAAACAGATTTTTCAGCAGAAGAAAGGAAAGAATGTCGGAGGGTCTCGATGCTCTCATTCAAGGGTGGCCGGAGTGCCAGCTCCTGTATGTATTTCCCCCTTGGGTGTTAATAGTTCAGTTCTGCAGGGGATAGAGGTTCACAAGGGAATGGTAATTCTGATAGCACCAGATTGGCCGAGAAGGCCATGGTACGCAGACCTAGTCAGGCTGTTAGTGGATCGGCCCTGGCGGTTACCGGTTTGGAAGGACCTGTTTCAAGGTCCTATACTTATGCCCCAGGTGGATCGGTTCTCGCTTACGGCTTGGCTCTTGAAAGGGCGAGGCTGAGAGCGAGAGGGTATGCCTCAGCCGTAATTTCTACAGTGTTGAAGGCTAGGAGGAGATTGACGTCGCTAGCGTTTGTATGTATCTGGCGGATCTTTGAAGAATGGTGTTCGGACAGGAAGGTTCGGGCGTTGAGTGCGGCGGTGTCGCACATGTTGGCCTTCTTGCAGGATGGTTTTGACAAGGGCTTGGCGGCTGCCTCTTTGCGGGTGCAGGTAGCAGCTCTGGCGTGTTATAGGGGAAAGATAAGAGGGGCGACACGAGGAGCGCATCCAGATGTTAAATGATTTTTGCGAGGAGTTTCTGTCCTGAGGCCGCCTTGTAGGTCTCCAGTTCCACGGTGGCATCTGGTTTTGGTGTTGGAACCATTTGAACCGTTGGCGAGAGCGTCGGATAAGGATCTGACGCTCAAGACGGTATTTTTGGTGGCGATTTTGTTGGCACATAGAATTTCGGAGCTACAGGCTCTATCCTGTCGGGAGCCGTTCTTGACTTTTTATGATAATAAAGTGGTTTTGAGGCCAGTGCCATCTTTCTTGCCAAAAGTGGTATCGGCTTTTCATGTCAATCAAACCATTTCTCTGCCAGTATTTGTCAATTCGGGAGGACAGTCGGGTTTAGGATCTTCCCACTCGCTGGATGTTCGACAAGCGCTGAAAAAATATCTTCGCAGGATGGCAAGTTTCAGAAATACGGATAGACTCTTTGTCCTTTTTGGGGGAGCGCATAAGGGAGAAGCGGCGAGTAAAGCTTCCATTGTGCGCTGGCTTAAAGAAGCTATAGCGTCAGCTTACATTCTGAAAGGGAAGTCGGTGCCTGATTAAAGCTCATTCGATGAGGGCGCAAGCGGCGTCGTGGGCAGAGTACAGGCTAGTGCCAGCTATTGATATTTGTAGGGTGGTGACTTGGTCATCGTTTAATACGTTTGTTAAGCATTACCGTCTTGATGCTGTCTTTGGCGCAGCGGTGCTTCAGGCTGGCCTAGCGGGTCCCTCCCGATAAGAAAATCTTTCACTGCTGTGTTACATCCCTAGATGTCGGGACTAGACTGGAGGGATGATAAGGAAGATGAAATTAGACTTACCTGCTACTTGTAGTTCCTTGAGGAACTCCAGTCTAGTCTGTATCCCTCCCTGATTAGGTCTTCCGGTGGGCCTGAAGCATGCTTTTTCCGCAAAAGCATAAGACGACGAAGCTAGGGGAAGCATGTGGGCCATACAGAAATGAGGAGTTTGCAAGAGAACAGAGGGATCCCGAACGCGTCTGGATTTTTCAGGGAGCGGGGAAGTGTGGTCGTCCTTAGCACAGATTCCTATCCGTAAGTACAATCATTTAGTTTAACTATATTACAACGGGGGTATTGGGTCCCCGTTAGTTAGTTAGTTGCTACTTGATTGTTGCTTGGGTGAGTCTGCTTTGTTAATAGATTACTGGACAGAGGAGGCGGTTCCAGCGGTATTTGTACCAGTGTCATCAGAAGAATGATGTTTCTCAGTCTCCAGAGCTGCTGGAGGAGGTGCTTAAACCCTAGATGTCAGGACTAGACTGGAGTTCCTCAAGGAACTACAATTAGCAGGTAAGTCTAATTTCATCTTTTGTTGTGCAATGGCAGCCCATCTTGAGGTAGCTAGATGGTGGAGACAGTGGCCGTACTGTCCCCCCTCCCTGGTGCCAAACCACCCCCACAGCCCCCTACTGCCACCAATTCCGTCTTGGGAAGGAAGTGGGCAGCGGCAATATATTAAAAGCGATGGCTTTCTGCCACCACTTTGCTGCCTGCGGCAGGCCATGTGCTTCAGCATACATGGCCTGCTGCTTCTGACCCCCCTCCGACAGTGAGTTGCATCAGAGGAGGATCAGAAACGGCAGGTCATGAGTGCCAAAGCACCTGGTCTGCCACAGGCAACAAAGTGGTGGCACAAAGTAAGCCACCTGGGGTGGCCGCCTAGCTCGACTAGTAAACGGGCTGGCCTTGGCTGGGACCATGAGAAACTGAAATATCTCCTTAATGAGTAAACTGATAGTGCTGTGGAAGTGAAATTAGACAGTTTTGAATGCAGCTGGACTCCTTTGAAAGATGGGCACAATGAAAGAGGCAATCAAGATCTGAGATTTGAAGCTGGGATCCTCTAGGGCATTTGGATGTTGAAGCACGCTGAGTGGACGAAAGAAAGTGGGGAATATTAGTATTCAGAGGAGTATTTTGGGGTAAGATATATGACAATTCTTTGCTTTTTATGATATTAAGTTAAAAAAACCAAAGTATAAATCTACGAGTATCTATCTATATCTATATATCTATATATATAAAAGAATATTTTTAAAAAGAGAATCCGAAGGGAATGGGATCAGTTTCTGGGCAGGGTCAAAGTTTAGTTTTCGATTCATTATCATTTTTTTAAGCTCTCTGATGCTGTCAAAGCTCTCATTGACCCTTCTAGTTAATGATGCTACACCAAAAGGCACATTTTACAATGGGACATCCAAGTGCAATCTGGGACATCAAAACCAGAAGATGTGAAAAGAAAGCAGGCATGTGCAAGTTCAAGCACAATTTCAGAAATGTGGATATGCCTGATATGGATGTCTACATAGATGTCCCCAGAATAGTGCTTCAGAAGATGGCTGTCTAATAGCATAATGGTTAAAGAAGTGGGTTGGAAGCAGTGTGGCCAGGATTCAAATCACAGTGTGGGTCTTTGTGATTTAGACTAGTCACTTAATTCTTCATCTTTTCTCCACTCCTTGGATGTTTTAAGGCCAAAATAAGCATTTTCACAATGCCTATTTGTGCCTGCAGCAAGTCTAAATATGGATGTTCCTACAGACATCCCCATCATTCCTGAAATTGAACGGGAACATGTAAGTCCATCTCACCTCCCCAGACAAGCCCCACCACACCCCCTTGCCTACTTGAACATCCCTGCACTGGAGATGTCTGTAAACGCCATTTGTGGAATGGCTTCAGAAACATCTCTATGATTTTGATGTCCACATGTACGTCTTCAGACGTCCTAAATCATAACTAAACCTTTTAAAATGAGCCCCTAAGTCTGTAACACCAGGTTACTCTTTGGCACTAAACTACTGAAGAAGCAAAAAAACAAACAAACAAACAACAGACCAGGGGCAAAGAAAGTGACAAGGTTTTTGAACTTGCTTTCCTAATCACAGTGATCCCCTAGAGCTGCAAATCAGAAGAGAAGCAAGTTACCTGGTATTGGATTCAGTGTGGGTTGATATTTCTATTGTTTCTATTGTATCTATCAGCTAGAAACATGATTAGTTATCAAGCCTTTGCAGGTGTTGGTTAATATAGTAGTTAAGAGGGTGGAGGACAGGATTGTCAGGGATTATTGTGAATTGTGATGGGAAAATTGCTGTAATTGTGGGTTATTAAGGGTGGGGGAATGAGTGTAAATCAAGTGGTATATAAATTGAAATAAATAAAATATCTTCTGTAAAAAGAAACCCGTGGATAGAAGAACCTATCGGTTTTAGTATAAGCTGTTTAGATTCAAATGTCTGAGTGAAAACTAGCAAAGCATGACAGATATATTGTATTATAAAATGAGCCAGAAAATCTCTTGTAGGACCAGCTCGGTGTCTCGTTGACCATGCTGTACAAATTCAAATAAGTGGGTTCTGCTCCACCCCGGAATGCCCCTGACATGCCCCGATGCTATGCGGATTGCATTGGGGCATGTTAGGGATTTAGCCGGGATTTTCAAAGGGCAGTTCCCATGTAGGTGCCCTTCGAAAATCCTGGATAAGGCCTTTACATGGGTAACTTCCTTAGTTACCCATGTAAAGACCTTCAAATATTGGGCCCATTGTCAATAAAGTGCACCCACAGGCCAATAATGAAACCAAATTGAAGAATATAAATAAATTTCTTCAAAGTTAGAAATGTATAAGTTAGCTATACTGGGGGCAACTGACGCCCCCATAGCTACACTGTGAGTGTGCAAATAAAACTTCTCACTAAATCGAAAATAATTCTTTATTAGGACGATCTCTAAGATTTATTTATTTAGTTAGTTTTTTCTCTGGGTCAAAGCAGTTTATATTGAACATTAGAACAATATTCAACTTATTTACATATACTTTAACTTATATAAAATAGTTGTTGAGTTCCCTCAAGTGCAAGAACTTATGTACAATATATACAGTGGAACCTGTGTTGTTTTTTGTTTGTGGGTAGGTCAGGTGTGGTAGAGTATCCATATTCAGGTGGGGGGAGGGAGGATTAGTTGGAGGTGCCAAAGTGTTCGGTGAATAGGTAGGTCTTTAGGAGTTTACGAAAGGTGGGCAGCTCTATGATGTTTCTTAGGATGTCTGAGAGTGTGTTCCAATTGGATGGGATGTATAGTTCAATGAGCGCATGCATGCTCGTTGCATAGTTTTTGCATAGGGGATGATGAGGGTGTTCTTGCTGGATTGGCTTCTGGTTCTCTAGTGCTGTGGTTTTTGGAGTAGAGTGTGTAGGTGAAATGTAGGGTTGATGGCTTTCCTCTTCGTCTCTCCGGGCCAGTCCAGGAACCGTACGGTAGTCAACCTTCTCCAGCAGCTGAGGACTGAAATCTCAAAGTCTTGCTGACAGCCTATCCAGCTCCCTCTGGTGTCAGAGACTCAGTCTTTGTCCTCAGCAGCTGGATAGGATGTGGCTGACAGGCTCCCTGAGAGACAAAGGAATATTGTTTTAGTTGAGTGTAGGTGCAGGAAAGTGTTTTTCACTGGTTGGCTCTAGCAAGGCTATTAAATCCAGAGCAGTGGAGAATTGACTTGAAAAAAATAAATAAAAAGAGGACGGAGAATAAAGTGAATGGTGCTAGAGGCAGAGCCTGCCTCATGTAGCTCCTTGCAGTCATCCCCGGAGGAACAGGAAGGATCTGGGAGCCCCAGATTGCAGCCCTCTGCCCTCTGTGCTGGAACTGCCTCACCCGCGGGCAGCGGATGTGAGCGGAGTTCGGTGGATCGCAATCAGCAGTGCAGGTAGGATACTGGGGAGATGTTAGGTTGGCGTCACGGTGCTGTGCGGCTGTCGAGGAGCTGTGAGAAGGGTTGTCTGTTTCTTTTATTCAAGCGCATGCTGCCCGGAGCGGCAGCATGCGCACAGTGCGGGAGTCGGCGGGGGCTCTCGGGGCTGGGTATTTGCCGAATTTGCTTTCGCACAGGAAGTTGTGTAGAGAGGCTCTTTGGGGGTGTAATGGAGGCTAAGGCGGCATGGCTGATATCTCAGAGCTGAATCAAGGCATGGAGGAGAAGGTGGGAATGGAGGCCATTTTGGCTGTGGCAGCAGTTTCTCCTGCGCTTAAGAGCAAAGCGGGGAAAAGGAAAACAAAGTCAAAAAGGCCTTCTCCGGAGGTAGGGCAAGGGCTATTACCTGAGTTGCAGGGCGGCGTAGAATCAGGGTTCTCAGCGGATTTTATTCTGTCATTACATAGAGCATACTGTTTAAAGATAGAACAAACCCTGAACAAGCCTCCTTCATCAAGCGGGGGTAGCATGTCTCAGGGGGAAGTCTCCATGACAGATCCTGGAGAGGGTACCTCCAATAAGGCTCTGGGTACAGAAGTGGGCTTCGATGGCTTTGGGCTGCAACACTGTGCCCCTCAGGGGACAGAAGAGGGTGAGATTCTCTCGGAAGGGGTTTTGGATTCATGGGCACTTGGTGAGTTGGAAGAAGGGAGGTGTGACCCTGAAGGATATTCAAGACCGTAAACTAGAGGCACTGCTCAAGCAGGCGTTTGATTCAAGTGCGCTGTCCCTTCAGACATCCATTTGCGGAGCATATGTCTATCGAGCTTCTATTCGGTGGCTCCAGGGGGACTTGAGTTCCCACAAAGAAGAGGGTTCTTCCTCGGATCTAGACACAAACTTAAACTAAGATGCAGACAGCAGTCCAGCAGCGGGATGGGGGCTTTCCAGTCTTTTGCATTGAGTGTCACATGTATGATTTTCTCCCAGTTGGTGAGAGGTCTTACGTGTGCACTAGGTGCAAGGAGCTCTTTTCTCTCAGGGAACAAGTCCGTTCTCTAGAGGCTAAAGTAGCAGACTTGGAAAACATAAGACAGACAGAGAGGTACATAGACGAGACCTACAGGGATATAGTCCTGAAGTCCCACCTCCAGTCTGGCAGCACCCCTGTTGCCATGGAGGAGAGAGGTCACGTGACAGGAGAGCATCACCCTGGTGTGGCAGGAAGTGATCCTGTAACTAGGACCTGTCCTCCAGGTGATGTAAAACCCTCTCGCACCGAGGAAGTTTCTCCAGGGCCATGTGCCCATGAGGGAAGGGTTAGGACAGCCGTTATAGTTGGTGATTCGATCATTAGGCATGTAGATAGCTGGGTGGCTGGTGGACGTGAGGATCGCCTGGTAACATGCCTGCCTGGTGCGAAGGTAGCGGACCTCACGCGCCACCTAGATAAGGTGTTAGATAGTGCTGGGGAGGAGTCTGCTGTCTTGGTACATGTCGGTACCAATGAAATAGGAAAATGTGGTAGGGAGGTTCTGGAGGCAAAATTTAGGCTTTTAGGTAGGAAGTTGAAATCCAGAACTTCCAGGGTAGCATTCTCCGAAATGCTTCCTGTTCCACGCGCAGGACCCAAAAGGCAGGCAGAGCTCCAGAGTCTCAATGCGTGGATGAGACAATGGTGCAGAGATGAGGGTTTTGGATTTGTTAGGAACTGGGGAACATTCTGGGGAAAGGAGGGGCTCTTCCGAAGGGATGGGCGTCACCTTAACCGGGATGGAACCAGGCTGCTGGCATTAACCTTTAAAAAGGAGATAGAGCAGCTTTTAAACTAGATATTAGGGGAAAGCCGACAGTCGCCCAAGAGCGGATGGTTCAGAAGAATGTATCCTTGAAGGATACTACCAAAAGCAGAGAGGTTCCACAAAAGAGTAAAGTAGCCCAAATGCCCTCAAGTATGGAGTAGACAGAGCTTAAAGATCCCAATTTACCCATGTCTTAACAATAGCCAAATTAACATGAATAAAATACATTCTCTAAAATGCTTGTATGCAAATGCTAGAAGTCTAAAGAATAAGATGGGAGAGTTAGAATATATAGCACTAAATGAAAGGTTAGATATGATTGGAATATCAGAGACATGGTGGAAGGAGGACAACCAGTGGGACACTGTGATACCTTGGTACAAACTATATCGTAATGATAGAGCTGATCAAATTGGTGGAGGGGTTGCGCTCTATGTTAGAGAGGGCATTGACTCAGAAAGGATTAAAGTTTTGCAGGAAACAAAATCTGCTGTAGAATCTATATGGATTGAAATTCCATATAAAAGGGGGAAGGCGATGGCAGTGGGGGTGTACTATCGAGCACCTGGCCAGAATGATCAAATGGATGATGAAATGCTCAAAGAAATCAAGGAAGCTAATAAACGTTACAGCGCAGTAATAATAATGGGTGATTTCAATTACCCCGGTATCGACTGGGTCAGTGTCACGTCAGGACATGCTAGGGAGATAAAGTTCCTAGATGAAATAAATGACTGCTTCTTGGAGCAGCTGGTTCATGAACCGACCAGAGGGGAAACCATATTAGACTTAGTCCTTAGTGGAACACCAGATCTAGTGCAAGAGATAAGGCTGTTGGGGCCACTTCGCAATACTGATCATAGCATGATCACCTTTGATTTAATTAGTGGAGGAGGGATAGTAAGGAAATCCACAGTACTGCCTTTTAACTTTCGAAAGGGAGACTATGATAAAATGAGGAAAACAGTTAAGAAAAAACTAAAAGGAGCAGTTGCGAAGGTTAAAGACGTACATCAAGCTTGGGTGTTGTTGAAAAATACTATCTTGGAAGCCCAGGCCAGCTGTATTCCACGCTTTAAGAAAAGTGGAAGGAAGTCCAAAAAACTGCCAGCATGGTTTAAAGGTGAGGTCAGAGAGGCTGTTGTTGCCAAAAAAGCATCTTTCAGGAAATGGAAAAAAGAGCCAAACGACGAAACCTGGAAACAGCACAAGCACTGGCAAGTCAAATGCAAGGCATTGATAAGGCAGGCAAAGAGAGAATTTGAGAAGAAGCTTGCTGCGGAAGCAAAAACGCGAAATAAAGACCTTTTCAAGTACATTCGTAGCAAAAAACATGTGAGAGAGTCAGTTGGTCCATTAGATGATAAAGGGGTTAAAGGAGCACTAAGAGGCGACAAGGCAATAGCGGAGAGACTGAATGAATTCTTTGCTTCGGTGTTTACTGAGGAAGATGTAGGGATGTTACCCGTGACTGAAGTGGTATTTAAAGGTGCGAAAGAATTGAAGGAAATATCGATACATCGGGAAGATGTCTTACAACTAATAGATAAACTGAAGAGTAGCAAATCACCTGGGCCAGATGGTATACATCCAAGGGTGTTGAAAGAACTGAAATATGAGATTGCAGAACTGCTATCAGTAATCTGTGAACTATCATTAAAATCATCTCTAATACCTGAAGATTGGAGGATCGCCAATGTAACACCAATTTTTAAAAAGGGTTCCAGGGGTGATCCGGGAAACTACAGACCGGTGAGCCTGACGTCAGTACCGGGAAAAATGGTAGAAACCATCATAAAGAATAAAATTACTCAGCATGTAGATAGTCACAACCTAATGGGAGACAGCCAACATGGGTTTAGACAAGGAAGATTTTGTCTTACTAATCTGTTATGTTTTTTTTTGAAGGAGTGAATAAACAGGTGGACAAAGGTGAGTCGGTTGATATTGTGTATCTGGACTTTCAGAAAGCCTTTGACAAGGTCCTTCATCAGAGACTTTTGGCAAAACTAAAGTGTCATGGGATAGGAGGCAATGTACTATTGTGGATTAGGAACTGGTTAAAAGATAGAAAGCAGAGGGTAGGGCTAAATGGCCAATTTTCCCAATGGAGAAAGGTGAATAGTGGTGTACCCCAGGGATCTGTGCTGGGTCTGCTGCTTTTTGACATATTCATAAATGACCTGGAAAGTGGAATAACGAGTGAGGTTATCAAATTTGCAGATGACACAAACTATTTAAAGTTGTTAAAACCCAAGAGGATTGTGAAAAATTGCAAGAGGATCTTGATAAATTGGAAGACTGGGCATCAAAATGGCAGATGAAATTTAATGTGGACAAGTGCAAGGTTATGCACCTAGGGAAGAACAACCCAAACTATGGTTACACGATGCAAGGTTCCACATTAGGAACCACCACCCAGGAAAAAGATTTAGGCGTCATTGTGGATACCATGTTAAAACCCTCGGCCCAGTGTGCAGCGGCGGCCAAGAGAGCAAATAGAATGCTATGTATGATAAGGAAAGGAATGGAAAATAAAACAAAAGATATTATAATGCCTCTGTATCGTTCCTTGGTGAGACCGCACCTTGAATATTGTGTGCAATTCTGGTCGCCGTATCTTAAAAAGGATATAGCGATTTTAGAAAAGGTACAGAGAAGAGCCACCAAAATGGTAAAGAGGATGGAAGGATACTCCTATCAAGAAAGGCTAAAAAGGTTAGGGCTCTTTAACCTGGAAAAGAGACGGCTGAGGGGAGATATGATAGAAGTCTATAAATTAATGAACGGAGTGGACCGGGTAAACGTAGATCGATTGTTTACCTTATCAGAATATAGAAAGACTAGGGGACATGCAATGAAGCTACAGGGTAAACTATTTAAGACTAATAAAAGAAAATATTTTTTCACTCAACGTGTAATCAAACTCTGGAATTTGTTACCAGAGGATGTAGTAAAGGCTGTTAGTGTAGCTGGGTTTAAAAAAGGTTTGGACAAGTTCCTGGAGGAAAGGTCCATAAACCATTATTAAGAAGTGACTGAAGATATCAATGCTTGACCCAGTACAAGCATTGCGGAACTTGTGTCTTTTGGGGAAATTGCTAGGTACGTATGACCTAGATTGGCCACTGTTGGAAACAGGATACTGGGCTTGATGGACCTTGGTCTGACCCAGTATGACATATCTTATGTCTTATGTTATGTTAAATGGCGGAAAGAGATGGAGAGATGGTGGAGGAGAGAGTCAGGGGATCAATATTATGAAGGTCTCTAAATTTATTTATTTTATTTATTTATTTTTATTTCTTATATACCGCGCTCTTTTAATCAGCGCGGTTTACAAATGAACAAGTTAAACAACAATGGTACAATCAGCATTGGTTTTTTACATTTAACAGGGTACAAAACTAGGAGGTAAACAGGGTTAACTATCTACAAAATATAGTGTTAACTATATACAAGGTATAGGGTTAACTATATACAAAATGTGAATAGGGTTAACTATGAAATGGCAATTTTTAGGTAACTACATGGTAGCAGTGACAGAGAATATTGTAGTACAGTATACATATAAATAGAATATGAGTAGAGTGTGACTGAAAGGATCAGCAGAATTAGCCGTTTTCTACCGGGGATAACTGGGAAAGATCAGTATGAGAGCTGTGTTCATTTGCGGTTGTTTCAGAGTAGTATGCTAGAAACAGGTGGTATTTTAAGGCCTTTCTGAATGTAGTGAGGCTAGTGATGGATCTGAGTTCGGGTGGGAGGGCATTCCAGGCCCTAGGTGCAAACAGTGAGAAGGCCCTGGAGGCTGTGGTTTTAGAGCATTTGATAAGGATTTTTGGTAGGTTGATGGAGTTCAGAGCAGCAGGTCTCCTGGCTCTGTTCGTTACGGTGACTTGAATCATATTGCTGATTGGTGATAGGGCTGGGCTCTTGACAGCTTTGAAAGTCATGACCAAGGTTTTATATAGGGTCCTGGCCTGGAGGGGTAGCCAGTGTAAACTCTTCAGTATCGGAGTTATGTGTTCTGAACGTGGAGCACCTACGAGGATTCTAGCAGCTGAATTCATGGCTAACCGGAGGGGATTTAGGGTAGATTGTGGGAGACCGTGTAGTATGATATTAGCAAAATCCAAGTGAGGTAGTACTAGGGCTTGAAAAATAGTGCGCAAGTCAGAGTAGTCAAGGAGAGGTCGGAGATTACGTAAGGAACGAATCTTTTGGTAGGTTGAGTTTGTTGTTTTCTTGATGTGTGCTGACATATCAAGCCGCTGATCCAAAGTAATCCCTAAGTATCGGATCGTGGGTTGTGCTTTCAGTTCGATGTTGTTTACTTGCAATGATACAGGTGGTATGAAAGTTGGGTTCCGTGTTATGAATAGGACGTCTGTTTTGTTATGATTTATACGTAGATTCTGTTTGAGAAGCCAGTTTGAAACCTCTTCGAAGCAACGCACTATTGGTGTAAAATCTGGTTGTTTTACATTGAAAGGGGCATATAACAGGATGTCATCTGCATATGCTAGACATTGAATGTTGAAGGTACGTATCAAATCACAGATCGGCTGCATATATATATTGAACATTAGTGAAGACAATGAGGATCCCTGTGGGACGCCTTGTTTAAGTGGGAATGAATCAGATTGTACTTCTCCTGTTCTGACTTGCTGCTGTCTATCGGTTAAGTACGATTTGCACCAGTTAAGGGCTAGACCTTGAATACCCTTGTCTTTGAGGCGCTGTAGGAGAGTATTATGGTTTACTGAGTCGAACGCAGCAGCTATGTCGAGAAAGATGAGAATGAACCCTTGATAGATATTGTCGATGCCTATGATTAGGTTATTGAATAGGGTTGTGAGAAGGGTGTCAACACCATGATCTTCTCTAAAGCCATGTTGTGAGGGGTCCAGGGGTGCTTCCGAGTCGACATGTTGTTGTATTTGTCTCTGGACTACTTTTTCCATGATTTTAGCTAATAAGGGGATGCTAGAGATAGGTCTAAATGATTCGACTTTTGCTGGGTCTAGCTTGCTGTTCTTGAGGAGAGGGCGGATGGATGAGTGCTTCAGGCTCTGAGGGAAGGATCCAGTTGAGAAGGAATAGTTTACGATCATGCTTATAAATGGACTAAGTTCATGTCGTAGTTCTTTAATCCATTTAGCTGGGCAGGGGTCGTTAGGTGCCGTGGTTAGATTAATCGCTGCAATTATTTCTTCGATCTCTTTATTGGATACTAGAGAGAAAGTATCAAGCAAGGTTAGCCGGGGCACATTCTGTGAGGTGGGAGTTGGAAATGCTATGAGGGGCGAGCTAGTCTGTATCATTTTTGATTGTAGATATTCAGCATAATCTTGGGGGTGTGGCATAGGAGGTTGGGTTGTTGTTGGATCACCTGATAAGGATTTGACGATATTAAAGAGGTCGTGTGGCTTGTTTAAGGACCTCATTAATGTATCAAAGTGGTATTTCTTTCTTTTCTCCAATGACATCTTCCGGTGAGATTGTAAGTATGAATTGTATGCTATTAGTGCATCAGGAGACCGGGAGGAGCGCCAGCGTCTTTCAAGTCTGCGTAGGTGTAGGAGAGATTCTTGAAGTTCTGGTGAGAACCATGGTTTGTGTTTGCCCTTGATCTTGGTCCTGACGGTAGAAGGGATGCAGGCAGCGGCTTTCAGTGTGTTGTCCCAGTTGGTTTACCAAGTCGTCTGGAGAGGGTAAGTTCTTGTGTAGGTCAGGTAAGATTTTCTCCAAGATTTCAATCTTATTGAAAGGACGGAATCGTGTTTCAAGTGCACTTGGTGGGCGATCTGATTTGTTGTTGTTGTTGGATAGCTGTTCTGTGGGGATGTTAAAGATGATTAAAATTGTGATCGGACCAGGGTACAGGGGATATGGAGATTGTGAGCTTCTGAGACGTGTTGAGTACTGCTTGAGGAGCGAAGATTAAATCCAATGTGCCACCTTTGGTATGTGTAGGAGCATCAATAAGTTGATCGTATCCTAAATGGCCCATGGCTTCAAGAAATGCTGAGGAGTGTGAGGTTTGTAGCGAAGGTAGGTTAAAATCCCCTACTAACCAGTTGGGGGGTTGTGGGTTGGAAGGGTTACATGCCATATTGATTATTGATGGGAGGTCATCTGGGGAGGGTGATGGTGCACGATAGAGTAGATTGATCGTACAGCTCCTATTGGATATGGAAAGAGCATCAAGGTGTGGGGTACTGAATGTATTGCTCAGTTTGAATTGGAGGTCTGATTTGGCAAGGATGAGTATGCCACCGCCTCTCTGATTAGCTCTGTGGCAGGTATAGATGGAAAATTCTGGTGGGATCATCATGTTGATGAGAACGTTATCATTATCGGTTAACCATGTCTCCGTTATCATCAGAATGTCCAAGTTATGTGATGTTATCAGATCTGTAACTGCAGGCCATTTGGAACGAATAGATCTGGCATTTATTAAGGCACACTTGAGTATTCGCTTGGACTTGTTTTTCTCAGTATGGACTTTGTCAACAGGCAGCAATGGTATATGTAGGAGATGTGAATAGGATACTCTAGTTCTAGCGGTAGAGGGGCAGGGAAGTTTCATTGAACACCTTCCCATGCTATAAATAGGTCGGAGGAGACAGGACGAGGTCGGGACGGCAGAAGTTGAAGAGTAAATGTTAAGAGGTGATGGTCAGATGAGGGAAGGATTGATTTGTGGAAGTTTGAAGGAGAGGAGTTGGAGAATATTATTAGGTCAAGGCAGTGGCCGTGTAGATGTGTGGGGGCAGTGGAGCAAAATTGGAGGTCGAACGATGAGGTGAGAGCAAGGAATTTTGAGGCATGGGGGTCGGAGGGGTTGTCGATGTGAATGTTGAAATCGCCAAGAATAAGAGTGGGGGAGGGATACATAAAGGCAGAAAGTCAGGAGTCGAAGTCGGTGAGGAAGGTTGATTTGGATTTGTCCGGTGGGCGATAAATAACAGCTATTCGGAGGGGAAGTGGTGAGAGGAGACGAATGGAGTGCACTTCGAAGGAGTCTCCATGGGGTGGCAGAAGGGGTTGGAATTGGCATGAGGGAGAGAGTAGGAGGCTAACACCACCACCGTGACCAGTAAGTCGGGGTGTATGGGAGAACTGGTAGCCCCCATAGCAGAGAGAGGTAATGGAAGCGGTGTCGTCTGGGGGGAGCCAGGTCTCAGTCAAGGCAAGAAGGTGTAGGGCATTGGAGATGAAAAGGTCATGAATAAAAGGGTTTTTTTGATGACTGAGCATGCGTTCCATAGGGCACATGAAAATGGGAGAGCGGAGGGGGGGAGGAGAGGGATATGGATAAGGTTGGATAAGTTACGCGTAGATTTCTTATCAGAGTAGCGTGGGGGTCTATTTCTAGGGTAATGCCAAGATTTAGAGGGAGCAGGGTGTGGGTGGGTGTGTCTAAGTGAGTGTGTTCTCCAAGAGGGACATGAGGGAGGGGAAATGAGGGGTAAATTGATGGTATCGGGTAGGTTATGTGGGGGATTATTTTTTGGGGGTAGGGTTGGAGTTGATATCTATGGATAATTGATTGTGGGATGAATGGGGGAGGGCGGAAGGAGGGAGGAGCAGGATGTGGATGAGATTAGATGGGGTACGTGAGGAACTTTTTCTAGTGTGAGAAAGAAATCGGGGGGGGGGGGCCGGGTTGGGATTGATTTTACCAGATGAGAGAAGGAGAAGGAGTATTAGAGAGCCAGGTATAGTGGAGATAGTATGGCGGAAGCGAGGGTGGGGGTTGCCTTAAAGAGAGGGGGCTGGTTGAATGCGGGGGATGGTGTGAAGAAACTCAAGAGCTGGTGCACGGCTAGGGGGCAGGATGGAGGGAGAAGTGAGGAAGGTAGAGAGGGGGCTGGTTGAATGCGGGAGATGGTGTGAGGAAGCTCAAGGGTAGGTGCTAGACTAGGGGGCATAGTGGAGGGGGAAGGGAGGAAGGTAGGGAAAGATAGGGGGAAGAGGAGGGAGGGTGTTGGTAGGTGCTGGTAGGAGGGGAGGCAGTTGGGGTGGATAATGAAGAGGAGGACAATGAGATGTGGGACCATGGTAGTGGGCAGCAAGGTCTGAGCAAGCAATGGGTAGCAAGTTCTAGGCAAACAACCGGTAGCACTTGATAGGCAGAAAAGCAGGCAGTGGGTAGCAGATTCAATGCAAGCAATGGGTAGCAAGCAGAGACTCGTATGCCCAGAGGAAGTGCGCATCAGTCTGCAGTGGTTGTTGGACCCTCGGCGTGTTCGCGCAGGGGTTTCGCTGGTAGAACCGGTGGTTGTTGGTTACCACTGAGGCCAGCCTATCGGGCTGGGGAGCTCATTGTTTGTCGCAGGTAGCACAAGGAGTCTGGTCCGTGGAAGAGACCGGTTGGTCGATCAATCGCTTGGAGATGAGAGCAGTAAGTCTGGCACTGCAGCAGTTCGTCAGTCTGGTCAAGGGGAGAGCGGTTCGTGTTTTCTCCGACAATGCGGTGACGGTCTCCTATATCAACAGGCAAGGGGGCACGGGCTGTGCAGCCTTTTTGGAGGAGAGTCAGAGGTTGCTGCAGTGGGCGGAGGACCATCTGAATGCCATATCGGCGGCGCATGTAGCAGGAAGAGACAACGTACAGGCTGTCTACCTCAGTTGGAATGTTTTAGATCCCGGGGAGTGGGAACTAAACGCAGCGTTTTTTCACGACATAACGATTTGCTGGGGGCAACCAGTCATGGACCTCATGGCTACACTCGGGAATGCCAAAGCATCATGGTTTTACAGCAGATACAAAGTACACATGTTGGAGGATCTCAACGGTCTTGTCCAGCCCTGGCTGGTGGGACAGCTGCTTTGTGTGTTTCCCCCGTGGCCATTGATCGGCCGAGTGATACGGAGAATTGCGGGGCACCTTGGGGAAGTGATTCTCATTGCTCCGGATTGGCCCAGGAGGCCTTGGTATGCGGATCTAATACGGCTACTCATGGATCGTCCTTGGAGGCTTCCCAGTCGGATCAATCTGTTGAGTCAGGGACCAGTTCTAATGCCGCAGGTGGATTGGTTCTCCCTTATGGCTTGGCTATTGAGAGGGAGCGGCTCCGGCGTCGAGGGTACTCACCGTCGGTGATTGCTACCTTGCTGAAGTCCAAGAGAAGGTCGACGTCGCTAGCGTATGTCCTCGTGTGGCGCATTTTTGAGGGCTGGTGTGGGGAACGTGACGTTAGGCCATTTTCTGCGTCATTGCCGATCATTTTGTCTTTTCTGCAAGGGGGTCTGGAAAAGGGTCTAGCTTTAAGTACTCTCAAGGTTCATCTGGCTGCTCTAGCTTGTTATAGAGGGAAAGTGTTGGGTAGTGCCTTGTCAGCACACCCGGATGTGCAACGCTTTCTTAGGGCAGCTAAGATTGTGCAACCTCCAGTAAGATCGGTGGTACTGGTTTGGGATTTGAATTTAGTTTTGGATGCTTTAACACAGGCTCCTTTTGAGTCAGAGTCCACAGTGAGTCTAAGAGACCTTTCTTGGAAGACAGCATTCCTAGTCGCTTTGTGTTCGGCTAGAAGAGTCTCGGATCTTCAAGCGCTCTCATGTAGGGCTCCCTACATTCAGTTTACAAAGGAGAAGGTAGTATTGCAGCTGGTGCTGTAGTTTCTGCCCAAGGTGGTTTCCAGTTTTCATCTGAATCAGACAGTTTCGCTTCCGACCTTTTGGCATATAGAGAGGAGTGACGGAGGGCATGCTTTTTGGAAGTTAGATTTGGGAAGAGTGCTCCATAGATACTTCCGGAAGACCTCCGTAGATACCTTTTCGGAGGTCGGACGGAGCCTTTTCGGAGGTCGTGATCTTTGGAGGGCCTCGTAAGGGGGAGGCAGCTTCTAAAGCTTCCATTGCTCGATGGGTAAAACGGGCGATCGGTGCAGCTTATGAGGCAAAGGGCAGGTTGCCTCATCCAGGGCTCCGAGCTCATTCCACTAGAGCACAAGCGACTTCTTGGGCGGAGTTTGCATGGGTTCCTCCAGTGGATATCTGTTGCGCGACGACCTGGTCATCGCTTCATTAATTTGCTAGACACTATCGTTTGGATGTGCAGGCAAGAGAGGACGCAAAGGATGGGGCCTCGGTCTTAACAGTGGGACTCGCAGGACCCTCCTGTTTTTAGGGACTGCTTTGGTACTTCCCTACGGTTCCTGGACTGGCCTGGAGAGACGAAGAGGAAGGAGAAATTAGACCTTACCAGTCCAGGGCCCACCCAGTTGATCTGCGAGTGTCTTGGTCGACAAGAAGTAGGATGTTGGTAAAGAGTTTATTTTACTATTACTACTACTATTCAGCACTTATAAAGTGCCACGCATGCAGCGCTGCACAGCCAACATACAAGAGACAGTCCCTGCCCGTCAGAGTCATTCTCATCGGACCTTACAATCTAGTTAAAAGAAAACAGTACGGAGCATTAGTCAGTTCTGCGCAAGGTACGGTGTGGTACAGTTTGGTCTATAGTTTGGTCATAAACGTTGATGGGGGCTAGGGTAAGATGAGGATGGAGTCAGGATCTGAATGCAATGGTAAAGAGGTGGGCCTTCAACCTGGATTTGAAGAGGGCCAGGGAGGATGCCTGGCACACAGGTGCAGGTAGGCTGTTCCAGGCATATGGTGCTGCAAGGTGAAAGGAGCGCAGTTGGGAGTTTGCGGTGTGGGTGAAAGGCATTGATAACAGTAATTTGTTAGCGGAGTGCAAATTACGAGAGGGGACGTAGGGGGAGATAAGAGATAAGAGATATTGAGGGGCCATAGAGTGAACGCATTTATAGGTCAGTAGAAGAAGCTTGAATTGGATGCGGAATTGGACAGGGAGCCAGTAAAGCGACTTGAGAAGAGGAGTAATGTGGGCATGGCGAGGCTGGCAGAAGATAAGTTGAGCAGCATGATTTTGTATGGATTGAAGGGGGAGGAGGTGGCTCACGGGGAGACCAGCAAAGAGTAGGTTGCAGTAATTGAGGCGAGAGATTAGGAGTGGATAAGCGCTTTGGTAGTGTGTTCAGAGAGGAAGGGGCGAATTTTGCTGATGTTTTATTTATTTAAACGGATTTGGTATACCGCTTTCTCATGAAATCAAAGCGGGTGTCACAGCAAACAAATCAATGAAATAGGTGTTGTCAGTAGCATGCAGTGGGTGATTCGTCACAGTGTGCTGTGTGAGAGAGTGTGGTTGATTTTGATGTGAAGCTATATACATTGTGTGTTTGTGATGTTGTAGAGAAAGAAGCGGCAGGTCTTAGCTACAAGCTGGATATGAGCGGAGAAGGAGAGAGAGTTGTCAAAGATAACCCCTAGATTGCGGGCCGAGGGAACAGGAAGGATAGTAGAGCCATCCACATGGACTGAGAGAGGGGGAAGTGGGGGGGAGGAGTTGGGTAGAAAGACAAGGAGTTCAGTCTTGGCCATGTTCAGTTTCGGAGTGGCTGCAGTTTGGAGCTCCCTCTACAGGATGGGAGGGGAAGACTAGGGGCTGCTCTGGGTCATTTTATTATATAAAGAAAAGAAAAAAAATAAAAGCACAGTATAAGTACATAACATAGGGTACTAATGAATTTCAACACTGCATGCGGTATGGAAGAAGACGTACAAGGAAGGCTATCAGGTTTTGTTGTTTTTGGTGGTTTCAATAAGTTGTTACATTGCAGTTTTAGTTATAGGTGGCTTTGACAATAGGAGACCGAGTCTCTGACACCAGAGGGAGCTGGACAGGCTGTCAGCAAGACTTTGAGATTTCAGTCCTCAGTTGCTGGAGGAGGTTGACTACCCTACGGTTCCTGGACTGGCCCGGAGAGAACTCAAGGAAAGACAATTAGCAGGTAAGGTCTAATTTCTCCTTGTGGGTTATGTAATACAGAAGCACAGGCAGAGCCTATGGAAGTAGAAAGAAAGTAAAAATGACAGTCAGCCAACACACACAGCTCAGGGTCTGCACAAGAGAAGCAAGCAGAGAGAGGGAGCAGTTGAGCTGACACACCCAAGCTCTGACGTAGCAGCAAGCTTGGAGTTTGATTACTCTCACCTGCTTAAAAAAGCCGAGCCAAACTTCAGAGGGAAGAAAGATAAACGCTGTTCAGTAGCTCCAGGAAGGGAGGAGAAGGAGGGAAGCAGAAGGCCTGGCAGAGAGCAAAGAGGTGGAAGGAGTGGCAGAGAAGGAAACAGTGGCCAAGAAGGAGAGACTGGCACACTGAGAGCTTCAGAGAAGTGGAGAGGCTCAGAGACTTCAGAAGGTTGGAGACTCTTTGAAGAACCTGGTTGTAGTTCGGGAAGTGAGACTAACCGAGCAGAAGGAGAGACGGCACAGCCAGTTACTAGGAACCTGCCTAGACGGAGAGAATTGGGAGCCCTTCAGATCTCACTGCTGGAGGAAAGGTCTCAAGGTCTATACAGGTGGGAACCTAACACTAAACCAGGGAAGTCAAGAGGCTCAGCTTGTACTAAAGAGCTAGGGCAGTGCTCTAGTCAGGAATTGAATGCAGAAAGGTATAAAGCATTGCCTAGCAGCTGGAGAGAACCAGGGGAGAGCCAGGGAAGAATCCCCACAGCCACAAACCTTACAAGACCTCACCATCTAGAACTGTACCCAGGGGAAACGCCCCAGTTCTTAGAGAGAGGTTATTCCCAGCGTAGCAGTAACAGTTTGAAACAAAGCTCAGTAAGCCCTGAGGTTGAGGAGATGCAATGGGAATTTAATTCTGCTGACTCAGAAGAAATTCCAATGGATTGTACGCTCTGTCTCGCAGACAACATTAAATCTCTTCGCTAAAGATTTGGGTGAATGAGCGGAGATAAAGCAGAGGAAAGGAATCTTCTTTGAGGAAAAAGAAGCAGCTGTTTTGATTTACTACTTTGTTGTAGAGAAAAATTCCTTGCACGTTTTGGAAGCCAGGAGTATGAAAATACAGCTATTTTGTTTCTGTAAATAACCTTCAAGCAAAGTTCCTGTGAAGAGTACTGTTTGTTCTGCACTAAGTCTGTTTGGGAAGGGGAATAAATTTTCTTGTCAATTTTTGCCTAACACTCGACTCGCGTCTATCCTTTTATCAGAGGACTAAAAACTACCACTCCCATAAGGCATAGCGGGAGTAAAAGCTATAGTCATTTTCTGCATAAAGGACATCATGGCAGCCCCAACCCTCTGACCCCTAGGTGGAGGGCTGGGGGGCGTATGACAGTTAGGAGGAGCGTTTTGTATTTGATACGTCTGATTAGAGATAGCCAGTGTAGGTGTTTACATGTGCGTGTAATATGGTCATATTTTGTTGCTCCTGTTAAGCTATGTGCTGCGGTGTGCAGAGCGGTGCATACGGGAAGCAGGGTGATTAGTGGGAGGCCTTGGTAAATGGAGTTGTAATAGTCTATATGTGGGAGGATTATGACTTGGAATGCAGATCAGAAGTCCTTTGGTTCCAGGAGGGGGCGTAGGCATTGTAGTAGTCAGGCTTTAAAGTAGATTGCTTTTATGGTCTTCTGTATATGTGGTTTGAAGGAGAGGTTTATTTATTTAGCTATATTTGTATACCGCTTTTCACCGGGTCAAAGCGGTTTTCAGAGAACAAAACGTTATGCATTGAACGTATTTTTAAACAAGTGAACAATTTAACATCTGAACATTTCAACCTTTTGTTGATATAACTTTTAACATTTGATTAACATGCATACATATAAAATAACATTTTAAAACTGATATTTACATATTATATACATATATGTGTTGTAAGGGGTTGGATTGTGTAGTTTAGTGATTATGGGCTGGGGGTTTTGTAAATAGGTATGTTTTTAGGTGTTTGCGGAATGTAGGGAGGTTGATAATGTTTCTTATAGGGAAGAAAGTTCCAAAGGGATGGGGCATATAGTTGAAATGCTCTGTGACATGTCTATTGATTATATTTGCCTTTGTTCTGTGGTATGCTGAGATTATTAACTGTTTGTCTATGTGGTCTAGAGGTTGATGGTTGTTGTAGATGGAGTTTGAGACATATTTCTTGTTGGGAGTGCAATGTTTTGTGAATGAGGACTATGCACTTGTAGTTGATTCTGCTTAGGAGTGGTAACCAGTGCAGATGCTTAAGAATTGGGGTGATATGGTCAAATTTGTTTGCGCCTTGTATGATACGTGCAGTAGTATGTAGGGCAGTTTGTAGGGGAAGAAGTGTTGATTGGGTAGACCTTTGTAGATGTTGTTGCAGAAATCTGCATGAGGTAGTATAAAGGGTTTGTAATTCTGATCTGAAGTCTGTTGGTTCCAAGAGAGGTCTAAGTTTCTGAAGAGTTTTTGCTTTGAAGAGATTCTGATCATATGTGATTCTCAGGTATTTGATTTCTGGTTGTACCTTTATTTGGGTGTTGTCAAGGTTGAGAAAGGTTGGGGGCATGAAGTCTTGCCCTTTGTGACAAATAGGGCTTCTGACTTTTTGTAATTTATTGCCAGGATATTGTTTGTTAGCCATTGTGTGACTTCTGTGAAACATCTGTGGATGTTTGTGTATGTAGGGTGCTATGTGTTGAATGGTCCGTAGAGCATTATGTCATCTGCATATATGTGAAAGTATACTGTACTGTACCCAAGGTTCATAAGACCCTACAAGTACTGCCGTATTGCCCTATTGTTTCAAGTAAATCATCTTTATTTGAACCACTATCAATGTTTGTGGATTATTTCTTACAGCCTCATGTCAAACAAGCAACTCGTCAAGATTCAGAATGTGTTACCAATACTTTTTTGCTATCCTCTGATCGGGTCGATTGGGACGTTGATGGGTAGGAAGAATGTGATCAGGTTGTGGTCTGACCAGGGCATGGAGTGATATTGTATTGTGTGGGGGGTGCTTATGTTTTTTGTTTGGGTGTTGGCGAAGATGAGGTCTAGTGTGTTGCCTTTGTTGTGTGTGGGGGATTGGACATGCTGTTTGAAGTCAATTGCTGTCATGGTGTCTAGGATTTTGTACTCATAGAAATCAATATTCCTAGTTAGTGATAACCCCATTATGGGGCTTGTTTACAAAGCCGCGGTAACGGTTTCCAATCGTTATCAATGGGGCCGCAACTCCGATAACGATCAGAAACCGCTACCGCAGCTTTGTAAACAAGCCCCTATGTAGTTGTTCTTGCAATACATGATTAATTTGACTTTGCAGATCCAAATTTACAGTTCACAATGTCTGTATCAGCATGACAATTGCCTTTTTTGGTTGTCTTGCTGTTAATACACAATGGTCACATCAAGACTTCCTTATATAGGAAGAGTGTAGACTACAATAACTTACTGGATTTCAGCAGTCATTATACATACAAATTGAAGAAAGCCCTTCCTTTCAGGCAATTTTTCGTTTAAGATGTGTTTGTTCATTGGATGAAGACTTTAAAGTCCAGGCAAGATTATTGACTAATCAATTTCTACAAAGGGGATATCCTATAGGAGTCATTTGTGCAGCTTATCTTCATGCCAAATATGCAAATAAGACACTCTTGCTACAGAAACACTACCCTTCGGAAATGGAGAAGCAGGTCTGATATACAGACAAGACTCAAGAGATAGCACAAAGTGTACGAACACATCGGCACATATTTGCCTTGCATCGAATTTTTCAATATGGCCCCTGTATAACATTCACCAGGGGACGAAATCTTCATGATTGTTTGGTTCACTCTGATTTTGGTGCACATTGGCATAAATTATGGGGGTCTGGCCACCATGCCCCATGTGGAATATGTAATATCTGTAACACATCTTTGGATATTTTCATATAGGTTGATGTTAAAACAAGGTGCTAGTATTCTCTTAAATATGAAACCAATTGTGCTGCATCATGGGTGATTTATATCCTCAGTATCTATCCGATCTCCTCCATTTCCATAACCCAGTCTGCAGTCTTCGTTCAACTCACATCAACCATCTTCACTTTCCATCACCAAACAAAGCTCACCTTGAATCCACTCGCCATTCCGCTTTCTTTTTCTTTGGCCTCTCCCTTTGGAATTCCCTCCCAACTGCCCTCCGTCTAGAACCTTCCCTTCCCAAGTTTAAGCCTCTTCTCAAAACTCACCTTTTCCTCTCCGCCTTTGATCTGCCAACTACTACCTCCTAACCTTTCCTCTGCTATTTTATCCTTTTCTGGTTGCTTGAATGACTGTTCTCTGTCCTGTCAAACATTGTAGTTCCTTTCATTTTCTGGCCTGTGGCTTCCTTTCTTGGAATTTTGGTATTGTAAACCGCTCTGATGTCATAAGGTAATATAAACTGTGCAGATAAAGATAAAGACATGATTATTTGCCCATGTGCCAAGGTTTATGTTGGCAGAACTTGCAAATTTAAACCAGATTTAGGAGTAGATCCCGATCCTTGTTTAGCGGGTTTGGACTTCCATGGAGTGGCAGTGGTATGGGGTCCTGTTGCCATGCCACCGCGGCAACCTCTACATAGTGGATTTCTCTGAAAGGACTTAAAAAGAAAAGAAAAAGCAAAGAGGCAGAGTGTGAGTTACAAGGCTGTAGCAACAGATTCAAAGTGACCCGGGGCTGGGTTTCACTCTGGTGGAACCATCAGGAGTGTGAGGGATGACAGGGACGGGACCTGTCTCTTGCCACCAGGATTCTTAGGTGGGTCTGGTGGGTTCTCGAGGTCATATAGCCTGGTGGTCCAGGCTCCTTTCCCCTCCAGCAGGATTTCTCACAGATCTGGTAATGATTGCTAGGCTCCCCTTCATTACTATAACAGCCATCCCTTAGCAGGCAGCTGTGCCTTAAAAGTTAATTGTGTAAAAAAAAAAGAGAAATAAACTGCAGCACTCAGGAGGATTGGGCACTTTACTGCAGGCAATTGGTGGCTGTAAGTACTTTTGTGTTTTTTGCTGTGCGGTTCATGGTGTATTTTTATTGATTTATTCTTATATACCGCGTTTCCGAGATATATATAAGAATAAATCAATAAAAATACACCATGAACCGCACAGCAAAAAACACAAAAGTACTTACAGCCACCAATTGCCTGCAGTAAAGTGCCCAATCCTCCTGAGTGCTGCAGTTTATTTCTCTTTTTTTTTTACACAATTAACTTTTAAGGCACAGCTGCCTGCTAAGGGATGGCTGTTATAGTAATGAAGGGGAGCCTAGCAAGAAGAAAATGGATGCCTTTGAATTATGGTGCTGGCGGCGAATACTGTGTATACCATGGACTGCCCGAAGAACAAACCAGTCGGTACTAGAAGAGATCAAACCTAAGCTTTCTTTAGAAGCTCAGATGACAAGACTTCGACTTTCATACTTCGGACACATCATGCGAAGAGAGAGATCATTAGAGAAAGACATCATGCTTGGCAAGATAGAAGGTCAACGCAAGAGAGGAAGGCCAGCAATGAGATGGATTGCTACAATAACAGCAGCTACGGGTACCAGTCTGTCAACAATGAGCCGCCTGACTGAAGACCGAACACAATTTAGGATAGCTATCCAGAGGGTCGCCATGAGTCGACTCCGACTCGACGGCACTTAACAACAACAACAACCGCGTTTCCAAGGATCAGTGCGGTTTACAAAGAACTGAACTTCAACATTACATGGAACAATTTTACATGGAATAGGTATTCCTTATCGTCCCTCCAGTCCAGCCCCGCACCTCTGGGTAGTGCATCTCTTCCAGCAGCTTAGAGACTGAGCATGTCATCTTTTAATGGCACTAGTACTAATACCATGGGATCTGCCCACTATCTCTAGTACACTCAGTCTCCAAGCAGCTGGAGGAGGTGGTGAGCCAGGGTGCTGGGCTTACTGAGGAACAATTAAGGTGCTTTGTAGGATAGTTTTATTATTTTGTTCTCCCTTTATTTGTCCTTATTGTAGACTAAGGAGTCTTTGTTTTTTTTCCCTTGCGTTATTGGTAAAAAAAAACCCACAACAAAAGACAAAGGAGTTGCTGCAGAGGCAGCAGAACAAGGGAGCTTTAGAGAGCTGTTTTTTGCAACGGAGAAGAACTCCCCCCTCTTGGCTGACTGGAGTATCGGGGAGGCCGGTAACAAGCTTGGGGAATCGCGGCTTCTGAACCCTCTAATCGGGTGAGGAGCCGCCTGAGCGACACAGTTGGGAAGCGTGAGAGACGGACCCCAAAGGCCCTCGCAACTCCGAAGCCGCAATTGAGACTGAGTGCTGCAGAACCGGCAGGAAAGTGTCAGAGGGCTCTGGCAGTAGGTACCTGCTTGGACCTTGGCTGCGACAGGTGGTCCAAGGGGCCTTTGTTCGGCGGTTGCAGCTGAGAACAGGAATCCCGCTAGAGGCCTGGCTTAGTGCTGAAGGCCTACACTGCGTGGCAGCTGCTCTGGGGCTATGCAGGAAAGGCAGTGCTTGGGGGCAGTTTCTTTCTCTCGTGCTCTCTCTCCCGATTACAAGAAATGTCTCCATTAGTGGCACGGGTGGTTTCCTCCAGTCCCTAAGGGTTGGTGAGGTCTTAATTTACTTTAATTTGATTTAATTTGAGTTTCATTTATTTTATTTATTTGGGGCTTTCTTGGGATACCAAAAAAGAAAGAAAAAAAAAAGGGTAAAGTATGATGGGCAGGCCCTGCAAGCAGGGCTGCAGCTGTCCATTGAGCTCCAGTGTTTATTGGATCTGGTCCGCACTGATTTCGGGACAGGTGGGAATCAGGTCAGCCCTTAAACTGTGGTTAACTTGGTATGCCTGCCAGACCACAGTGTTTGGTCTGTGGGATCCAAAGGGATGCAGTTTCAGAAACAGGCAATTGTCAGGGTTGTGCGCAGGAGGCGGCCACGATGGAGCAGACCCTGCAGGATTGGGTGGCATGGGACGGTACCCCTCCACTGGCTTGGGAAGAACTGGATTTGGCAGGTACTGGGCCGGCCCCACAGTTGTCCCCCTGGCCGTTCTGGGACCCTCCACGTCTCAACCTTTGAGTGAGGTGGGAGTCCCCATTTTTTTCTCCAGTTTGTGCTCCTTCTCCACGAGGCGTTCTGTCTGTGCCAGCAGAGGGCAGTGGGAAGCTCCTCAATGTCAGGGCACAGCGCTAAGAGACCGCTAGAGCAACCTGAGGGAGAGCTGGGTACAAGCCTGGCAAATAGAGCCAGGACCACGGTGGAGGAAAAGGGGCAGTCTCCATTGTCTGAGCTCCTTTTGGGGGTGGATGATGAGCTTGAGACAGAGATGGATCTGGATGAGGAGTTGGAGGAAGGGGAGATCCGAGAACAGGAGGATCAGGCGCGCATTGTGCACGTTTTTCGCCAGGAGGAGTTGCCACCGCTTATTGTGGAATCCTTGAAGACACTCAATATGCCCGCCTCTCTTCCAGCAGACGAGAAGTCCCTAGAGGATCCGCTTCTGCAAGCTGTGTGGAAGACGTAGAAAGTTTTTCCGATGCATAGAGTTGTCAGACAGATGATTCAGGATGAGTGGGACCTGCTGGATGTGGGTTTTAAAGGGGCAAGAGCCATGGCGCACCCCTATCCGCTCTCGGATCAGGATCGGGAACTATTTTGATCCTCAAGAGTGGATGTGGCAGTGTCTACGATTACTAAGAAAACAGCGATCCTGGTGGAAGGTAGTGTGGCACTTAAGGATGTCCAGGATAGAAAGTTGGACACTTTGTTAAAGTAGGACTTTGATGTTAATGCCCTGTTGCTGCAGGCCTTCATCTGCGGGGCCTGGGTAGTGAGGGCCTGCCTTTGCTGGGCTCAGCAGACGCAGCAGCAGGAAGCCCCTGACTAGTTGGGAGAGGTAGCTAGATTGGAGTCAGGAGCGGCTTATCTGATGGATATCCACTACAACCTCATCAGGGGCCTATCTAAAAGTATGGCCATGGTAGTTGCGGCCCGTCACTATCTATGCTACATAACTGGGAGGCGGATAGTTCCTCCAAGGCCAGGCTCAGTAAACTGTGTTTTAGGGGCAGACTGCTTTTCGGCGAGGACCTGGACAAGCTGGTCAAGGATTTGGGGAATCCAAGGAGGATGGCTGCCAGAGGATAAGCAAAAATAGGGCCATCCTTCTCCTTTGTCCAGAGGTCAGTTGAAAGACTTCAGGAGGTTTCGTACCTCACGCTTTACCGCATTTCAGCGAGAATGCTTCCCTTCTAAAGGACAGGGGTTTCAGGGATTTTGGGGGGCAGGATGGGGATTTGCCCCCACTGCATCCTTGGGATTCAAGAAATCCCAATGAAGCGAGGGGGCCCAGGTGGGGGTGCAGCCCATCTTTCAGTATCCTGGGATGTATCCCATCCAATCCTATGGCCTTGTCCACTTTCAGTTTTGCAAGCTGTTCAAACACATCATCTTCAGTGAATGGTGTGGTATCTGCGCCATTCCCACTTGTATATTTGTCAATCGCAGGTGGTCCTTCTCCAGGATTTTCTTTAATAAAAACAGAACAGAAATATTTGTTTAGCATTTTCGCTTTTTCAATGTCACATTCCACAAATCCGTTCCTGGCACTTTTGAGTCCTGCAATTCCACCTCCAATCTTCCTCTTCTCCCGAATATACCTAAAAAAAGGTTTTGTGAACACACTTCACATCTTTAGCCATCTTTTCTTCTGCCTTTGATTTTGCTATCCTTATTTCTCTTTTTGTCTCTTTTAGATTTATCCTGTATTCTTTTCTGTGTTCCTTTGTTTGCGAACTTCTGAATTTTCTTTAAGCTGTTTTTTGTCTTTATTTGTGCAGCCACTACTTTGGAGAATAAAACAGGTTTCCTTTTCCTCTTGTTTTTATTTACTTTCCTTACATATGTATCTATTGCCCCTTTTATTGCTTCCTTTAGTTTAGCCCACTGCAATTACACTTCCCTTACCTCGCCCACCCTGCCAACTCCTTCTTCAGGCACTCGGCCATTTTACTGAGGTCAGCGTTTTTGAAGTCTAGGACTTTGAACTTGCTGTGGTTGGACTGCCTTGGCTTTTATCTCAAACCATTCTGTGTGATGATCGCTGCTGCTCACATAGGCACCCATCTGGATATTCGACACACTATCTTCGTTGGTGAGTATTGTGATAAGGTGAGCTGTGAAGATGAGATGGAATGGGAGAGAAATGAGGAATGTGCCTTTAAAAACAGATGTAAACAGGATTCCCATAGAAACCACAAGCCACCCGAGCATGCAGTAGCTAGAGCTAAACCCTGCCCAAGCAGTGACGTAAGAGCTAGGTTGAGCCCTAACAGCTCTCACATGTGCAGAGTGGAGGGTGTGGCTGAAAAGAAGCATCATTTTAAAACGGCTTCAGAGTTTGGTAAAAGTAGTCAGGAGGAAAGCAGTCACGAGGAAGGAAGCCACGAGAGAAGGGAGCTTAAGGAGCAAAGGAGAGGAGGAGGAAAGACAGCTGATTCTTGCCCTCAGAAAGCAGTGGAACCAAGGTTGGAACCTGTCCTAAAGCACCCCAGAGAAGGAAAGCTGGAAAGGTTTGTTTCCACGTGGGGAAACAGCTCAGAGAGCCAGCCAAGTAAGAAAGGTGGGGCAGACAAGTTTGCTACAGTTCCTAACAGAGGCTTTTCTGAAGAAGTGGTCAGAGAGCTGAGGAAAAGCTCTGAAAGCTGTGCTAGTCAAAAGACAAGGAAAGCAGTTCCAGCCAGGAACAGGAGCAGTGCAAGTAAGTGCCGTGAGTCAGCTTTAAAAGCTGTTGAGAAGCTTTTCTATGAGAGAGAAATTCCTTCTTTAAGCTGTGCTGATATAGAGCAGAAAGAATACTTTTTAGGGAAGCTAAAAGAGTTTCTGCAGTGTGAAAAGTTTAAACCTTCTGATATAAGCTCCATAGAAGAGGATTCAACTGAAGCCGTGGAAGATATGCAGATAGAAATGTTTGAAAACCCTTGTGTTAATGACGTAGTAGAGATGGAATGCTCATTTTGTTAGTCAAACGTGTACTAGGCTCAGGCCAGGTGAAGAAGCTTATTTACCCTGGTTTGTTAAGCTGAGTGAGAAAGAAAATCCTGACTGAGAAGTTTAAAAGTCTGCCTGATGTAATTAACAGCCATAGCAAAGAAAGGCATTTGTCTGAAGGAAGCTGAGTGCCGATGCTGTGGAAAGAATATTTCTGGCTTTGATGTTAAGCCTGTTTTGTTCACCTTCATTATTTAATTTGGAGAAATGATCCTTGCCTTGTTTATGCGCTATGAATTTTGATGCGAGGGAGAAACCCCGGAATAAATTTCTTTGTTTTGCCTGACAAACTGTGTGGTCACACTACTTTGCTTGGAGAGTATACAAAACTACAAGTCCCACCATTCAGTGTTGGCAACCTAAGCCTGGGACAGTACTCAAAGGGCAAATAAGGCAGCCCTTTTGCCTACCGGCCATTGGCCTAGGCAGGGGGTCACGACAGTATGAAATCCAATATCGAGCTTTCCCTGGTCGGTTCCATCACCACATTTCTAAGCAATGCATCGTGGAACTCATCCACAATTTTTTTACTTCTTTCCAGATTTTCAGAAGGAATACTCCAATCCACATCGGGTAGATTGAAGTCACCCAATATGATCACTTCCCCTTTCATGACTATCTTTTCAATATTAATAATCAATTTGCTGTCCATTTCTTCGGTTTGAGTTGGAGGCCTGTAGACTACACTAGTATGGATGACAGTGCCATTTCCTCTTTCCAATACAATCCACAATGTTTCTTCTTTTCCCCATGTCCCCTGCATTTCAGCAGCTTTAATATTGCTTTTGACATATAGGGCTGCTCCTCCTCCTTTTCTACCCTCTCTATCTCTATTATAGCCAGCTATGGCTATATCCTATTCATGCAATTTGTTAAGCCATGTTTCTGTAATGGCCACAATGTCCTTGTCTATTTCCACCATTAGGGCTTCCAGGTCAGGAACCTTGTTGGCTAGGCTTCGAGTAATTGTGCTTATTGCTTTCCAGGATTTGTTGAATGGCTTTCCTGTATTTTGCATGGATTTTGTTTTACATGCCTCTTCCCTATTGGCAATGATGTGTGGGTTAATACTGTGGTTGTTTCCAATGTTATTATACTTTTGCTAGGAATGACGTCCTGAACTTGTCCTTCTCCATCCGTCACCCCCTTTCCATAGCTTAAATGCCTGTCCACATAATGCCTGAATTTTTCACTTAGGATCCTTTTCCCTGCAACAGGATAGCCTCTTGTTGTTCCATCTATTTCCCCAGTCATCTATATATCTAAATCCTTCTTGTTTGCACCAGGTTTGGAGCCATGTATTAAAGTTGATTATGCCCCTTTACCAAGAACAGGTTGAACTTCTGAGAATGCTATAGTGTTAGCAATCTGGAAGTCCATCTGAACTGTAGAGGTACTGTTTCTAGCCAGGTCATTTGTACCTAAGTAGATGATAACATCAATTTTGGAGTGCTCACTTTCTGCACTAACTATGCCAGCAATTACCTTCATATTCCTACTTGCTGAAGAGTCTGGGAGGCATTTGACCATCTTCTCTCCTTTGAACTGTGTTCACAAATTGGTGCCTCTGATGATGGAATTTCCAAGTAGTAGTAGTTTCTTCATATTTAGTGCATTATCAGAAGATTCGGCATTAACATTCATGTTTAAGGGCACTTCAGTTTCCACTAATTGGTCACTCAAATTTCCCAAACCTGAGAAGGCATTATGCAGGGATATTTCTTGATGGAGAGGGTGTCTCCGTGTTACAGGTCGCAACCTACCAGAGCTCACTGTGATCCATTTGTTCTTGGGCTGCTTGATTCTTTGTGGGATGGTGGTGGATTTTTTCAATTGGTACCCTAGAGGAGGTGTTTAATTGCAGCTAATTCTTCCCTTAATAGAATCAATTCTTTATGCATAGCAGATATCATGAGACATAAAGGGCAAGCTCTTAGGCTCTTAAATGAAGGCACTACAACTATTACATGTATATATTTATTTTATTTATTTAATGTCTCTTTTATACCACGCTCTTTAAAATCAGTGCGGTTTACAGGTAACATATTTGTGTAGTGCAGGCAGGCCTACACTGGACTTACAATAAACAGGGGATTATATACAGGGCTAACAGGGTAACTATGTACAAAATAACTGGCTGTCACATGCTATGTGGACGGCTCGATACTATTTACATATTGGCTCAGCTATATACAGGGTGACAAGGTAGGGGTGTATACCTCCACCTGTTGACAAATTAAGATGGTTATAAAGCAATTCTAGGACAAAGAGAAAAGTCAGGTGTTACACCTAATTGGAGGACAGATGTCAATCTATATGATGACTATATAGGCAATGCAGTCCTGGGGTGGGTGGGAATTTAAGTGTCCCTGGCCAGTAGACCTTCTATTAACTGAGGGCACACTCAGATCTAAGAGAATATAAACAGGTAAATAGGGAAGGAAATTTTATATCAAAACCAGCCAAAATAGTAAATTTAGAAGCTTAGCTTTGTAGTCTCTTGGGGTTGTGATGGCGGTTGCTGGATCAGAACTCCTGCTCAGGCAGCAGAGACTGATTGAATTAACTCTCAAGCAGCAGAGCCTGAATGAATTAACCACACCCTGTGAGGTGGGCTTCTGGAGGCTATGATCTTCGAGGAGGCTCGCACCAAGTCATAAAAGGCAACCGCCAAATAAGCCGATGCTAAATCCAACTTGGCTCCTTGTGCCACCATCGGTTGATTTATCTCTACTGGTGCCAAGACCTGGACCCAAAGAATGGATACATAGGCTCCACAGATGGAAGCTTGTAGATTCAGAGCGCTAGTGGCAAAAGCCTGTTTCAGTAAGGATTCTAATTTCCTGTCCTGAAGGTCCTTAAGCACGGCTCCCCCCTTTGACTGGGATAGTGGTCTTTTTTGTCACCACAGACACCAGAGCATCCATTTTGGGCATCTTAAGGAGATCCTTTTCCTCTTGTGGAATGGAGTATAAGCGACCCATCACCCTACCCCCTTTCAATCCTACCTCCGGAACTTTCCACTCTATCTCATTTTGATTACTCTATGGACAGGGAAGCACACCTGAGAGTCCTTGAAACCCTGCAACAAGGGATCTTCCAAGGGTTCCTCCACAATCACAGGTGGAGGCACCATATTCAAAGCAGCCAGAGAATGACTAACCAGTGCAGCCAGCTCCTCTCTATGAAACTGTCTGTTGGATCATCCCCCAGAGGAATTTCCCTTTCCTACAAGTCTGGGACTTCTGGCTCTTCCCAGAGATCCAAGGGACCCTCCCCCGCTTCTTCTGAGATCTTTGATCTCGCCCCCTCCTGCCTACCCGGGATCCCTTTTGGTTCGTTCTGATTCTACCCCCCCCCCCTATTTTCTTTCTCCTTTTGTATGTCCCCCCTTCTTTGCGTCCTGATCTTTGGGATTCCTTGCTGAATACATTATCCGACTCTGCTCTTCTATCCCCGCACCTGGTCGTATTGGGCGACCTCAACGCCTACCTTAATCCTCCCTCTCGTCCTCGTGACAAGGTCCTTTCCTCCCTGTTCTCCGACCTGTCCTTCACCCAACATGTCCTCTGCCCTACTCACGTCTCCGGCCGATCCCTGGATCTTATTCTCACCCTTGATCTCTCTCCTTTTTTTCCCTCTAATATTCTTTCTACCCCCATTCCCTGGTCCGACCATCACTGTCTCTTTTTTACCTTCCCCCTTCCCTCCTCTGGTCCTATCAGCCTTTCTTCTGCTCCCACCCCATCGCTCAGACGGCGATTCACCCCGAACTCCCTGTCTTCTTTCCCTTCAGCCCATGCGCTATTTCCCCTAGAATTCCCCTCCCTATCTACTGATTGCCAAGTCGACCTTTTTTCTTCCTCCCTTTCGGCCGCTCTTGACACTGTAGCACCCTTCTGTCCCATGGCCCCCCGCCCGTCCTCTCACCACCCTTGGTATTACCCCAGTCTCCTTCTTCTCCGCTCTAATCTTTGCCGTGCTGAACGGCGCTGGAGGAAGTTCCGTACATCTAGTTCTCACTCCAACTATCGGTTTGCTCATCTCTCCTACCGTTCTGCAATCATTTCGGCTAAACACTCATATTATTCTCACCTTATTTCTATGTCTTCAAACTCTGCTAGACGCCTTTTTCTTGTTCTTAAATCTATTTCCTCCCCCTCTTCTCTCTCTTCTGTCCTCTCTAAACCCCCCCCCCCAGCCCCTCCTCCCTTGCCTCCTTTTTTTCCGGAAAGATTCTCTCCCTTCGTTCCTCCTTCCCTTTCTGCCCTCCTCACCTCTCCCCCCCTCCTACTTCTCCTTCTTCCCTCCCCTCTCCGTCTGCACTCCCTTCCTCTTCCACTCACACCTTTCCCCACAGTTGGTGCTCCTTCTCCCCCATCTCCTCACCAGACTACTTGTCCCCTCGATCCCCTGCCGTCATCTTGATTACTTGACCCTCATATCACATTGGTGCCCTTCATCCTTTCCATTCTCAATTCTAGTCTTTCCTCTGGTATCTTCCCCTCCCGTTGGGAGCACGCTATTGTCCGTCCCCTCCTGAAAAAGCCTACCCTTGACCCCACTCTTCCTGTCAACTGGCGTCCTGTCTCTAATCTTCCCTTCTTGTCCAAAATTCTTGAAAAACTTGTTTTCTCCCAGTTGGCCTCTCATCTTGATTCCACTCATGCCCTCCACCCCCGTCAATCTGGTTTCCGCAACGGCCACAGCACCGAAACCATCCTCACAGCCTTGCTCTCCAAACTTCACCGCTCTCACGATCGCGGTGATATTTCTCTAGTGGTTTCCTTGGATCTGTCCTCTGCGTTCGATGTAGTCGATCACCGCACCCTTCTTTCTCATCTGTCTGACTTTGGTATTCATGGCACTGTTCTTTGGTGGTTCCACTCTTTCTTGTCCTGCCGCACCTTCTCAGTCCATTCTGGTTCCTCAGTATCCCCTCCTACCCCTGTCACCTGTGGTGTCCCCCAGGGTTCTATTCTCGCTCCTTTGCTTTTCAATGCTTTTCTTGCTCCCTTAGCTCTGCTAATCCAACAATCTGCTCTTTCCTTTTATATTTACGCTGATGACATCCTTCTGGTTCACCACACTTCTCCCTCCGCCCCTGACCTTGCTCCACTTAACCTTTGTTTGTCCTCTATCACTTCCTGGTTTGAGTCAAATTTCATGCATGCTAATCCCGCTAAATCCGCTGCTCTTTGGGTCACTTTCGGTCGCCCACCCCCTACGGTACTTCCTGTCATGGGTTCCCACTCCATCCCTTCCGCCCCTACTCTCCGCTACCTGGGTGTTATCCTAGACCCGTCCCTCTCTTTTCACGAGCATATTTCCTCCGTCATCCGTTCCTCTTTCTTCCACTTGCGCCGCATCAAGGCCGTTCGTTCCTTTCTTCCCTTATCCTCTGTTATCACTCTTGTCTTGTCTTTGGTTATCTCTCGTCTCAACTACTGTAACGTTATCTATGCCGGTCTTCCATCTTGCCAACTCCGCCGCCTCCAACTTGTTCAAAATGCTGATGCCCGTTTTGTCACTTCATCCCCCCTTCGTTCCCATATCTCACCATGTCTGCTTTCCTTACACTGGCTCCCAATCAAATTCCGGTTTATGTTCAAATTACTTATCCTTGCTCACAAGGCCCTTCACTCTGATACCCCCCAGTACTTAGCCAACATCATTCATCTTCAGCCCTCTCCCCGCCTTCTCCGGTCAGCCCATGGCAATCGTCTTTTCCTTCCCTCACCTACACAGGCCTGCCTCGAATCCACCCGACACTCCGCTTTCTTCTTTTTATGTCCCGCCCTTTGGAACTCTCTTCCCCTTCCACTCCGTACCGAACTGTCCTACACTCGTTTCAAGGCCCTTCTCAAGACTCATCTTTTTTGTCAAGCTTTCGATCTCCCCCTCCCCACTGATGGTGCTCTTCCCTCTAGTTCCGTCTCTCAGCCCCCTTAATCTCCCCATGCTCTCCCCTTCACTGATGGTGTTTTATCCCCCTAGTCGCGTCTCCCATCCCTCCTAAATTTGCCCACGTTTCTCCCTCCCCCCACTCCTTTTTATTGTTTTATTGTTTTTACCATTTTATTGTTTTACTGTTTTACTATTTTATTGCTCTCTCTACTTTTTACTGTCTCTCTTTCTGTCCTATCATTTTTTGGCGTTCTTTTCTTCTCTTCCTTTTTCGGCAGCTGTCGTTTTTTTTTTATGATTGTACACCGCCCTGATGCTTCGGCCTGGGCGGTCTATCAAGTGTTTTAATAAAGATAAAGATAAAGAAAGTGAATGTGGGGAATACTGTTCCCCCCAGAGATCCCCTTCCCTTTTTGATTTCTTGTTAGGAGGCTTCTCTGACACCAGATCCTCCCCCTGCAGGGCCTCTGCTGGCATAAGGGAAGGGAGAGCAGCCTGGTTACCAGCCTTAGATTGTTGTCTCTTCATGCAGTAAGCCTTATGCATTGCTAATATAAAATCTGATGAAAAGACGATGTCTGCCTGGCCAAGTTCTGTGCTGGGCTCTGTCCATGGTGCTGAAATCTGCTGTTGTGCTGATTTTACTTTCCTCTTTGCTTTAACTGGCTGAGCTTGCTGAGCAGAGGAAATGGCTGACTTTTTTTTTATTTTTTTTATTTACATTCTCTTATATACCGTGCTATTCTGCATCAGTGCGGTTTACATTGAACAAACAGAAATTACATTGAACAGGGCATTATAACTTGGAGATAACTATTTTACATGGAACATGGGCTATGGAGGGTTAAGTGGCTTGCCCAAGACCACAAGGAGCAGCTGTGGGCAATGTTCCCTCTAATTTTCTGTAGGCTGTGTGCGCATAAAATATCAGCTGTGCGGCTTTTGAAGGAAGGTTACATTTTTTGTGCGCCACATAATGACACTCGGAGTTATGTACTTTAAAATTTGACTACACGTCAGAATACAGTATGTACACCACATTGATTGCACTAGAAAATATTGTAGAACTTGTGAAAACCATAAATACACAACAACTTTTAAATTTTAAGACGTCTGTGTTGTTTCCTATCAGAATCAGAACCGTAATTTTTGTGCGCTCTGTTGTAAAGTATGTGCGCTCGCTTGGCAAGGTGTGTGCGCGCGCACATTCGCACAGCTTAGAGGGAACAGTGCCTGTGGGACTAGAAACCGCAGTCCTTCCAGCCCATATCTGCTCTGCAACCCTTGGAACAGCATCCCATGGTCCAGGAAACCAAAACGCTCTCGATGACACCATCCATGCAGCCATGCATTCATCTCCATGATGCGAGCCTCTCTGCATTGGCCTTTACCCTCAACAGGGAGGATTGAAGAGAACACCCCCTGTGCACCTATCTGCTCCACCCTCTGTCCCAGAGTCATGAAGTCACTTTTGATACGCTCAGAGGGATACCTGGCAGTATAATTTGTTCCGACATGGATTAGCAACATTGGGTAATAGTCAGTGGGCTTAATGAGTCTCGGCAAACTCTCCGTAACATCTTGGAGTTTGGCACCAGGCAGACAGCATACCTCTCTGGACATCAAGTCTGGTCGGCAGATGGATGCCTCAGTACTCCTCAGAAGAGAATGGAGTTGAGGAGTGGCCTAGTGGTTGGGGCAAGGTACTTCAGGCCGGAAGGTCGGGGGTTCAAATCCCACTAGAGGACAGCAACCTTGGGCCGGAAGGACTGGGGTTTCTAGTCCCACAGGTGCTCCTTGTGGTCTTGAAATGAAGAACCATTATGCAGCCCTGAAAGTGGAGGAAGTGAAAGCATCCCTGGAAAGGGAGGAACCAGAGCTCAAGTACCCCAAAGCTGCAGAATCAGTGACCACAAGGAAGCAAAGGGTAGTGGTTGTTAGTGATTTATTTATTTATTTATTTATTTATTTACATTCTCTTATATACCGCGCTATTCTGCATCAGTGCGGTTTACATTGAACAAACTGAAATTACATTGAACAGGGCATTATAACTTGGAGATAACTATTTTACAGGGAACATGGGCTATGGAGGGTTAAGTGGCTCTGTCCAATTCATCGGCATCTTCCTCACTGCAATTTATCTCCCTGGAGTCCAAAACCAGTTAGTGGACTCCCTCAGTCAATGCCTTGATCCTCATGAGTGGTCCCTCGACTCCAAGGTACTTTCCCCATTTTCCATGCCTGGGGGATGCCAGAAGTGGATCTCTTTGCATCAGATGACAACTCCAAGTGTTCCTTTCATCACAGTTCGGATGGATAGGTTGCCTTCTCTATACATTTCTGCCCTTCCTGCTCAAAGTTCGTGCAGATAGTGACTGTCATCCTCATTGCCCCTCGATGGTCTAGACAAATGTGGTACCCACATGTCCTCACCATGGCTCAATACAGTCCCTGTCCTCTTCCACTTCATTCCTTCCTCCTAACACAGCAGAAAGGTCATTTCCTTCACCCCAACTTCCAATCGCTCGCCCTAGCTGCTTGGAATTTGACTGGCTAGCTGATCCTCTCCATTCCATGCCAACTAAAGTGCAAACTGTACTCCAGGCATCTCATCACCCCTCAACACAGCATTCCTATTGTGCTAAATGGGCTCATTTCTCTCACTGGGCTTCATTGTGGGCTTTGGACCCCGTTTCCTGTCCCCTTGATCATGTTCTCACTTATCTTCACTGTCTAACTCAGGACGACAGACTTCGTCAGTTCGTTATTTCTACCATTGTTGTGACCCACTTGGTAAGCAGATAGCAAGCCGATCTCCATACATCCTTTAATCTCTGGCTTCATGAAGGGTCTGATGAACATTTAGCCTCCTTCAGCGTTGGAACTCGGTGTCATTCTCTCAATACTTATACACCCTTTTGAACCCCTTCATTAAAGCATCTCACTTGGAAGACCATCTTTCTAGTTGCTATTACCTCTGCCTGACATGTCAGCAAACTCCAGGCTATGGTTGATTATTCTCCATATACTCGGTTCCTTCATGATAAAGTTCTATTACATACCTAAGTTTCTTCCAAAGGTCGAGTCCAGTTTTCACCTCAATCAATCTATAGTGATTTCTGCCTTCTTCCCAGTGGCATGGCCAAATTTACCTGAACAAGCCTTTCATTCCTTGGATTGCAGAAGAGCTTACTGTACTATCTCCAAGCTACCAAACAGCTTTGCCATTCTTCCCAGCTTTTTGTCACCTATAATCCTAACAATCCAGGCAGACCTGCATCTAAACAGACCATCTCCTGGATCGCAGACTGTATATATTTTGTTACCTCAAAGCAGGTCAGAATCCACCCAGACGAGTAGGACCCCCACTACCCTTGCACTACAGCAGCAAGGTGTGTATTCCATTGTAAAATAGGAAATTCACATCTATTTTGGGGACTACCCACACCATGCCTCTTAGAAAACTATACATCCCAAGGATGCAAATAGTGGATTTGTAAAATTACTGTTTATATACATGTGTAGGTTCTTCTAAAGTAGGGCCTTGGATAAATGCATTTTTTTATTGTACAGTCTGATTTTATTTTACTTAGCCTTTTCTGCCTGTTCCTTTGAACTTGTAACCCGTATCGAGCTGGCTTCTACTGGAGCTGTAGCGCCATGAACTTTTATTTTGTGGCTGTTTTTTCTCTTTATCCCTTTCATCAATTCACTACAGTAATCATTCTCTGCCAGATAAGCTCATACTACAGTTTCTGAGCCCTGTGCAAATTAATTCATGAGTAAGCCAGTAGGCTTGACTGTGGCGTGATAAATGGAACCCTCCTACTTTCCGTAGGGACTCTAAATGGGACAGAGTCCAGGAACTGTTTTACACGGTGCAGTTCAGAACACTGCTACAGGCCAATGCTTTATAAATGTTTAAATGGGGGAGGGGGGTTGCCATCGATAAACATTCCCAGTGCTTTGCCTACATTGCTTGATATTCTAGATATACATGTAATATGTTGTAAAAGTACTCACACCCTTATACCTCTTTCACATTCTGCTGCATAAAAAACACAATTCAAAATGCATTAAAATAGAAATTCCTTATCGTTCCTCCAGTTTGGTCCTCAAGGGCTGGAGAAGTTGGATTGGTGATTCTGCAGGCCCTGGTGACTTGTTTCCAACCTTCGTCATTCTGTAAGCACCCATCTTCTCCTCTGCTGGAGAACTTGGTTGCTGCAAGAATCATCTTATCAATGTACTTTTCACCGTCTTGAATTCTCCTCAGCCTCGCCACCTCCTCTCTGAGTTCCTCCACTTGTTTCCTGAGAGCTTCAGCATGCAGGCACCCTGCACATGGAACCGGTCCTTCAACTGGCATTGGGACCTCTGTCTGGACAGAGGCAGAAGCTGTAACAGGGGCAACAACTGTAGCAATATGATTTTTCCCAGCCATTGTTCTGTTCGTGGCGCTTAGGTATCTGTTAAAGCAAAAGAGATCTACCAAAGTATTACTATTTATTTATTTTATTTAGACAGTTTTGTATACCGCCTTATCCTTCAATCAAAGCGGTCACAACACAATTGGGGGATACATTTAACATGCAGGGATATGAGACACATACACTAATACTTACAGGGAACATGGGCAATGGAGGGTTAAGTGGCTTGCCCAAGACCACAAGGAGCATCTGTGGGACTAGAAACCCCAGTCCTTCCGACCCAAGGTTGCTGTCCTCTAGTGGGATTTGAACCCCCGACCTTCCGGCCTGAAGTACCTTGTCCCAACCACTAGGCTACTCCTCCCACTATTACTATTATTTAGCACTTATAAAGCACCACGCACGCAGCGCTGCACAGCTAACCTGCAAGAGGTAGTCAACATATAAGAGACAGTCCCTGCCCGTCAGTCATGCTCATCGGAGCTTACAATCTAAGTAGAACAGTACAGAGCATTAGTCAGTTCTGCGCAAGGTACAGTGAGGTACAGTTTGGTCTATAGTTTGGTCATAAACGTTGACGGGGTTTAGGGAGAGATGAGGATGGGAGTCAAGATCTGAATGCAACGGTGAAGAGGTGGGACTTCAACCTGGATTTGAAGAGGGCCAGGGAGGATGCCTGGCACACAGATGCAGGTAGGCTGTTCCAGGCGTATGGTGCAGCAAGGTGAAAAGATCACAGTCGGGAGTTTGCGGTGTGGGTGAAAGGCATTGATAGAAGTAATTTGTTAGCAGAGCGCAAATTTCGAGAGGGGACGTAGGGAGAGATAAGAGGTATTGAGGGGCCAAAGAATGAATGCATTTATAGGTCAGTAGGAGAAGCTTGAATTGGATGCGGAATTGGACAGGGAGCCAGTGAAGCGACTTGAGAAGAGGAGTAATGTGGGCATGGCGAGACTGGCAGAAGATTAGTTGAGCAGCGTGATTTTGTATAGATTGAAGGGGAAAGTACCAGCCGGTTTCCCAGCTGTCCTTTCAGAGAAACAGCAGTTAAATCTCTTTAATTCTATTTAAAATGTGCTGTTCCAAGTCCCTGTATTCTGTTAATTGGGGAGGTGCCCTAAAAATTGGGGATGTGCCCTATAAACTAGACATACAAGTTCATTGTATAATGTTGTTAAGTACCCTCATGTTAAATGTAACCCTCCAATTGTGAAACATAGAAACATGATGACAGAAAAAGACCACATGGCCTATCTAGTCTGTCCTTCCATATCAACAACTACAACAGTCCACTTTTTACATTTAGAGATCCAATGTGTTGGTCCCATGCTTTTTTGAATTCAGTTACTGTCCTCATCTCTACCACCTCCACTGGAAGACTATTCCATGGATCCACTACTCTTTCCGTAAAAAAATATTTCCGCATATCACTCCTGAATCTATGTCCCCTCATAGCAGAACTTGCTTTCAATTGAAAGAGGCTCTCTCCCTGAACATTTATGCCACGGAGGTATTTAAACATCTCAATCATATCACCTCTATCTCGCCTTTCCTCTAAGGTGTACATATTAAGATCCTTAAGTCTGTCCTCATATGCTTTATAATGAAGCCCACTAATCATTTTAGTAGCCACCCTCTGCACCGACTCCATCCTGTTCACATCCTTTTGAAGGTGCGGTCTCCAGAATTGCACACTATACTCCAAATGAGGTCGCACCAAAGACTTATACAGAGGCATTATCACGTCCTTTTTTCTGCTAGCCATTCCTCTCCGTATGCACCCAAGCATCCTTATAGCTTTTGCCGTCGCCTTTTCTACCTGTTTAGCTACTTTAAGATCATCAGACACTACCATGCCTAGGTCCTGCTCTTCTTTAGTGGACAAAAGTACTTCACCTCGTACTGTATTGCTCCCTTGGATTGCTGCAGCCCAAATGCATGACCTTACATTTTTTAACATTAAATCCCAGCTACCAAATTCTAGACCATTCTTCAAGCTTAGCTAGATCCCTTCTCATGTTATCTACACCTTCCTGGGTGTCTACTCTATTGCAGATTTTGGTATCATCTGCAAAGAGGCAAACCTTACCCGACAGCCCTTCCGCTATATCACTAACAAAGATGTTAAAAAGAATCGGACTAAGGACAGATCCCTGGGGCACACCACTAGTAACATCCTTCTCCTCAGAGTGAGCTCCATTTACTTGTACTCTTTGTCGCCTCCCACCCAACCAATTTCTAACCCAAGCAGTAACTTTAGGGTCCATCCCTAGGGTGCTCAGTTTGTTTATAAGTCGCCTGTGAGGAACAGTGTCAAAGGCTTCAGTGAAATCTAAATACACCACATCTAGAGCTCTCCCTCGGTCCAACTCCCTGGTCACCCAGTCAAAGAAATCAATCAGATTTGTCTGACAAGACCTGCCTCTGGTGAATCCATGCTGCCTCGGATCCTGTAATCCGCTGGACTCCAGAAACCTCACTATTTTCTCTTTCAGCAGCGTTTCCAATAATTTACTCACCACCGAAGTTAAACTAACTGGCCTGTAGTTTTCAACCATATCCTTACTTCCGCTTTTGTGTAAAGGCACCACATGAGCCTCTCTCCAGTCCTTTGGCACCATTCCCGACTCCAACGAGGCATTGAAAAGGTCAGTCAGTGGAGTTGCTAGAACGTCCCCAAGTTCCCTCTGTATTCTAGGGTGTATCCCATCCGGTCCCATCGCTTTGTCTACTTTAAGTTGAGCTAGTTTCTCACGAACACAGTCCTCTGAAAGTTGTTCAAGATGTCCCTCACTTCTGTTCCTGTTTGTGGGTGTTTTCTGAGGTCCTGCTCCTGGTTCTTCATCTGTGAACACAGAACAAAAATATTTGTTAAGCAATTCCGCTTTATCCTTATCAGCTTCTACATATTCCCCCCCTGCACCCTTGAGTCTGACAATACCACTTTTGCCCTTCCTCTTCTCACTAATATACCTGAAAAATGTCTTATCTCTCCATTTTATTGCATTGGCTATTTCCTCCTCCTTTTGAATCTTTGCCTTCTTGACTACTTTGCTAGCTTCTCTAAGTTTTTCCAAATACAGATGCCTGTCTTCCTCTCTCTGTGATCTCTTGTATTTCATGAAGGCCTCCCTCTCTTTTTCTTCACTTTTTCAGCTACTTCCTTCGAAAACCATAGCGGTCTCCTTTTCCTTTTGCCTTTATTTACCATTTTAACAAAAAGGTTGGTTGCCCTTAAAATACCCCCTTTCAGTTTTGCCCACTGTTTTTCTACATCCCCCAGCTGTTCCCATCCCACTAACGACTCCCTGAGGTATTGGCCCATCTTCGCAAAATTAGTCTTCCTAACGTCTAAGATCCTCACCTTGGAATGGATTCTAACAGCCCTAGTCCTAATACTGAACCACACCATCTGGTGATCACTGGATGCAAAATGATCTCCCACTACAACATCAGAAACACTTTCACCATTGGTAAGCACCAAGTCCAGTATGGCCCCTTCACATGTGGGGTCTGTAACCAATTGCCTGAATAGTTCTCCCTGTAGAGAATCCAGGATCTCCTTACTTCTAGATGATACTGCAGCAGGAATGTGCCAATCAACATCTGGCATATTGAAATCTCCTATCAGTAGCACTTCCCCTTTCCTAGCAATGCTGCGTATGTCTTCAATTAACTCTCTGTCCACCTCTTCCTCTTGTGAGGGAGGTCTGTATATCACACCAATGCAAATAGATTTCTCTTTCCCTCTTTCTAGTTTAACCCACAATGCCTCCTCTCTCCCTTTTAAGCTCTGTAATTCCAAAGCTTTAATAGTAGTTTTTACATATAGTGCCACTCCTCCTCCCCTTCTTCCTACCCTGTCCTTTCTGAATAAAGTATAGCCAGGTATAGTTACATCCCAGTCATGGTTTTCTGTCAACCATGTTTCTGTAACTGCCACTAAATCCAAGTCAGCCACTCCCACCAAAGCTTCAACATCAGGGATCTTATTTCCCATGCTACTGGCATTTATACACACTGCTTTCCATATGTTACCCCTGTTACCCATTTCCATAAAGGTATTTAATGTATCACCTACCTGGGGGCTTTCACTTACCTGGGGGCTTTCTTCACCCATCCCCAACGAATCTAGTTTAAAGCCCTCTTCAGTAGATTAGCCAGTCTACTACCGAAGATGCGTTGACCTTTCTTGGACAGATGGATGCCATCTCTGCTCTGCAACCCTTGGAACAGCATCCCATGGTCTAGGAAACCAAAACGCTCTCGATGACACCATCCACGCAGCCATGCATTCATCTCCAGGATGCGAGCCTCTCTGCCTTGGCCTTTACCCTCAACAGGGAGGTTTGAAGTGGTCCTTCGTGACCACTTTGATTGTAGGATAAGGGGGTATACAAATCTGTCAAAATAAATAAATAAATAAAAATAAAGCAAGACTGCTCGCTAGGGGTGGGTGGGAGTTGGGGGGGGGGGTAGGGAGGGAACTAACTCCTGATTAGGTGTCAGTAGCTCCCAAGAGCTGAGAAAGTTACTAAAGCAGAGTTTTAAACCTACCCCACACTAAAGAAAATATTTTTCCATTTTAACTAAAGCACAAAAAAACAATGTAATTTTGTTTTAGAAATGTACCAAAACCCTTTTAAGAGCACCCAGTCAGAAAGCTAGCAATTAAAAAAAACTCCCACAAATATTTACCTTTGTTTGAAATGTATAGCCCCTGTTAGGAATGCCTCAACAGTGCAGGGCTCTGAAGCCTTTTATGCAGGCCTCAGCTGCTCTCACTTCTTTCACAGGCTAATCAGGCCCACTAACTCCTGATTAGGTGTCGTTAGCTCCCAAAAGCTGAGAAAGTTACCAAAGCAGAGTTTTACTTACCCCACTAAAGAAAATATTTCTCCTTTTAAACTAAAGCACTAGAAAGAGTGTAACTTTTTTTTAAAAATGTACCAAAACCCTTTTAAGAGCTCCCAGTCAGAGAGCTAGCAATTTAAATCCCCCCCCCCCCAAATTCTTACCTTTGTTTGAAATGTATAACCCCTGTTAGGAATGCCTTATGAGAGGGTGGGGGGAAGGTCTATCGCTGATATGCAAAAATATGGGGAGGAAGGGGGTAAAGTTCACAGGGAATTGGGTTAAATTGCATTGGATCAGACTGTTTTTCTTCCCCTTTTTAAGTGTTACGATATTATATGCTTTTTTTTCTGCTCAGCAGTGACAGCCAGGCAGATGCTCCGCCTCTTGGGGTACATGGTATCCACTGTCCATGTCACCGCATTTCCCGCCTTCACATGAGGCAGGCTCAATGTACGCTCAATGCCCAATGGACACAGGCTTCAGGACATCTGGAGGACCGTATTCAAGTCACGCTGGCCCTAACAATTTTCTGGACTGATTGCAGGATTCCCTCAACCTCAGAGCCAGCCTGCCCTTTCAGGCTCCCCAGCTACAACACATCTTCACAACAAACACATCCAAGTTGGTTTGGGGGGCCCACTGCGATCACTTGCAGTTGCAGTGCCTATGGTTGCCAGAGGAGAGTGCTTCGCAGATCAACCTGCTGGAACTCAGAGTAGTCTATCATTCCCTGCGAGTCTTCCAGGATCATCTGGAAGGACAGGTAGTTCAGGTCCAGATGGACAACCAGATGGCAATGTACTACCTCAACAAGCAGGGAGGCACAGGCTCGTACCACCTCTGCTGCGAGGCGGTGCATCTCTGGAATTTCGTGATGGGACAGAACATCTCCCTCAAAGCAGTGTACCTGCTGGGCTAGGACATTGTGCTAGCCGACTGCCTGAGCCGAGTCCTCCAGTGACACGAGTGGAGACTGAACCCGGCCATGCTGGGGGAGGTCTTCCAATGCTGGGAGATTGACCGCTTTGCAGTCTGGAGAACATGCAGCTGCTGCGCATCTGCTCCCGGAGACCGGCCCGGGGACATAAGGCGGCAGACGCCTTGCTCCTCCCCTGGTCAAGGGGTTTCCTGTATGCTTTTCCACCTATGCCCCTGGTGCCGCAGGCCCTCCTGAAGATCCAAGCGGAAGAGGCCTCAGTCCTTTTCATTACGTCCAGGTGGCCCAGGCATCCCTGGTTCCCCTTGCTTTTGTAGTTGTTCTAGTGGGACCCACTAGCACTGGGGAGCACCCTGGACCTGCTGTCCCAGGAGGATGAGTCACTACTGCACCCCAACTTCCAGTCCCTTGCCCTGACAGCCTGGATGCTGAGAGACTAGCTATAGTGCATCATTGCCTCTCCAGATCGGTTGAGGATGTTCGCGTAAGGACTCCATGCGATGGGCGTATGCTTTTAAGTGGCACAGATTTTCACACTGGTGTGCGGAGGAGGGCCTTAATCCTTCTCCTGCGCGGTACTGGACATCTTACGGTACCTTCTGCATCTGTCAGGGGCTGGCCTTAAGTCCAACACTGTCAGAGTGTGCCTATGTGCCATCTCAGCTCACCACCATGCTGTGGATGGTCAGACCGTATCACTTGTCATAAGGTAGCACCATCAGAACCCATGGAAGTAGGGGATTGTGAGAAAAATGTAAGGGAAACTGACAGCTCAGGTTCACACATGGGGGAAGGTTGCTATGAGCAACAGATGAAAACAAAGCCACGAGGTGTTAGGGAACGCCCAAACAGAAAGGGAGCACAGAATTCATTAGAAAATGAAGAGCACCTGCATGGGAGGTAGAGAGGGAACTGAAGGAGAAAGTAGAACGGAGAGAGAAGTAGTAGGAACTACAAGGGCTGTAGTTGGAACTACGGGAGAACCGTTAGGAACTGCTGAGCTTGAGAGCAGTGTCCGTGGAGCTGTGAGGATGGAGCCAAGGGGATTATCCAGAGTACATGAGGTTGGTGATTCTCAGAGAAGCTGTTGGGAACAGCAGTGCACAGCCTCTCAATATTCCCAGAAGCGTTGCTGTGAGGCAAGCAGAGAAGGCAGTCCAACAGCCAAGGCTGTAAGATATAAATTACCTAACACCAGAAATGCAGAAGGGGAAAACTTTTACCCTGAAGCACATTTGAATGAGTCAGAGAAACACCATGGAAAAGGGGCTTCCAAGCAGAGCTGTGCTTATCCGAGAGAGCAGGAAACAGCAGTGCCTAAAGGTAGGCGTATTTACCCTAATAAGAGAGGTTTGCAATACCCTGACTTTCTATGCATGTACCAAGAGCTCTGTAGTTCTCAGGAACCCAACTACAGGAAATACGGTAGTTACCCACGGGCCACTAGTATAGTGGGGGAGGAGAGTGTTTTAACTCCCCAACAAGAACCTTATAACTTTAACGGCAATTGGGAGCCAGAAGTTTACTCTGATGAAGAGGAGATGCAGATTAAACCTCTTGAGGAATCTTTAGAGGAAAATGAGATGGACTGCACGTACACATTATCTGATTGTATAGCATCTCTATGTTAAAAGCAGCCAGAACTGTTTATGAGAAGAAACAGGTGCCAGAGTTCCGTGAGTAAAAGGAACTGTTTTCTGTTACTTTTTGTTCATGGTTTAATGCTGAAGAAAGCTAAGTTTTGTTGAAAGTATTTTTCTTTAATTGTGTTATCAGACGAAGGGTCTGACCTGCTTTAAGTTCCACTGTTATGAATCCACCCCGGACGGGGAATAAAGCCTGAGTTTAAACCTTACCCTCTGCTTCAACTACACTTCTTTGGCTAATGGTGAAAACTACAGGATCCAGAAGGCTTTGCAAAATGCCTTCATAGGAGCTCTAGCCATAAAAATACTGCCCCATCAAACGACCCAAGCCCTTTTTAGCCTCTGGGTACGTTAGTGGGTGACATGAGTGGCGTCGTCTAGAGGATTTTTTTTTTAACTGTGAAAAAAAAAAAAGGACACTTTTGAAGAAAAAATACTGCTGTACCGGAGGACCCATAAGAAGCAAGCACACAGGACGGGCCAGACGCTGATCGAGGACCTTTCTTGCCAAGGCCTGAATCTATGCAGATCCTAAGGTAACAGATACCTAGGGCACTAGCGTAGGTGGATAAAAGGGCAAGAAAGAGGGCGTTCCTGTGGTGCGGGAAAGGGGTGAAGAAGTGTAAAAAGTACCGCACTTGGTGGTTTTCTTTCTCTTCTTTTCTCCGCAGGGTCACAGCAAGAAGATGGAGGCCCAGGACATAATGAGCTGGATGCAACACCAGTGGGACAAACAACTGGAGTTAGCACGGCACATGCAAGAGCAAACAGCAAAAATGATCATGGAGCAGCAGAGGCCACTTCTGGAGACCATGAGGGCATTTTTGGAAAAGTCACCAGGACATGGGACTGAGAACCCCTACGTAGTTCCAGGGGTAGGACTTAATGCGAGTCATGCGTTTACGTTGGGACAGTTAAGTCCACAGGACAACATTGATGATTTTATTGATGCCTTTGAACGAATAGGGGGGGCATTGAAATGGCCACGAGAGCAGTGGGCTACCCGCTTTGCTGTATCTCTCACCGGGGAAGCTCTCTCTGCTTATAAAGCAATGCCTGCCATCCTTGCTACTGACTACGAGGAGATAAAAAGGGCAGTTAAGGATAGGTTGGGCCTATCTAGCATGCATTATCGTAGGCTGTTTAGAGAAGCTAGGATGAGGGCCCAAGAAACCCCTAAAGCTCTGCAGCAGAGATTAAAGAATTTGGGCCTACAAGTGGTTAACCCCTGAGCAGAGGACAATGGAAGCAGTGTTAGATATAATTATCTTGGAGCAGTTTCTCCAGGCTGTGCCCACTGAGGTAAAAAAGTATCTCACCTTGCAAAATTGTCAGAATACCAATGATGCAGCCAGTCTAGCTGAACGCTATTTTGAGGCTCAGATAGTGGGCACCTCAGAAATAGGTCTGAGGAAAGCAGCAGGCATGGCAGAGCATAAAAGAGAGAAATATGTTAAAGGGAAAATGTTTAATGTATGTGGTAAGAATACTAATGATGACATTTTTTCTATACACAAAGGGAAATGTTATGTGTGTGGGCGAGCGGGCCACTTCCAAAAAGACTGCACGGAGCGGACTATCCTCATGGCTGGGAGAGAAAAGCCAGCACAAGATGGGTTCCTCATTCCTGTGCAGGTAGAAGGGGTGGAAACGCTGGCGCTGCTTGACTCGGGTGCTGACCAGAGCATGATTACGTCCAAGCTCTGGGAAGCCATTGAGAGGCGCCATCGGTCAGCCCCGAGGCAAGCGGAAAGCCAGATCCGTTTAAAATGCATACACGGGGCATTTTCCTGTTATTCTTCACAGAGGTTATCTATACGTGCTGTAGATAGAGAACACACATTACAGGTAGCCATAATCCCTACATTGCCTAGAGATGTCATTTTAGGCAGGGACTGGCCACCCTTTCTCAAGGGTCTAGCGGTAGGGTTGAATAACCGGACCGGCCTAATATCTACCCGATCGCAGGCAGGGACCTCAGGGGAAGGAAGGATAGCATCTGAGGATCCCGGGGAGCCTGAGGGGGAGGAAGAACCCCAAGAGGAGGAATTAGATGGGGGTGGATTTTATTTATTTTTATTTATTTATTTAACAGTATTTCTAAACCGCCTTATCTTAATAATCAAGGTGGTATCACAGCAAACAATCAGGTAAAGTGAGTGTGTTATACATGCAGTGAGGGTTAAATTTAGTTGAGTGTGTGTTGTATTGTGTGCTAGATTGGTTTGCGCTATGTACAAGGTGGGCTATATACAGTGGTGCTAAGAACATAAGAACGTGGGATTAGGCATTCTGCCCACACATGATGAACTAATACACAAACCGGTTAAGGAAGGCAGGAAGGCGAAAGCCAAAAAACGCCAAGAGAGGCGTCAAAGGACACGGGGGAGGGCCGAGTTGGAGGCGGGTGCAGGGTTACCTTGGGTACCTGCCGAGGTGGTGAGCAAGTTCCCCTCATTCCCAGCAGAACAGCGGGCTGACCCAGCTCTAAAGAGAGCTTTCGAATGGGCCAGGGAAATCCGGCCTACCCTACCCAGGTTTTTCCTGGAAAAGGAAATCCTATATAGGGAAAGTACTGACCCGTATTCCGGAGCAATAAGGAAACAATTGGTCGTGCCAACGACATTTAAAGCCACAGTACTAAGGTTGGCACACGACCACCCCATAGGCAGCCATAAGGGAGTCCAAGGCACCCTGGACCAAATATTGGTTCGATTCTATTGGCCAGGGGTCTTTAAAGAGACTAAACAATACTGCGAGGCTTGTCCAACTTGTTAGAGGGTCACAGCTTTAAAGCCGAAAGCTGTACCGATGGTATCCACACCCACCATAGCAGTACCTATGGAACGCATAGGTATGGATATCGTAGGACCCCTGATCCGTACGCCCAGAGGATTTCAGTATTTATTGGTGGTAGTAGACCACGCAACTAGATTCCCATGGGCTATTCCCTTAAGGAGTACATCGGCCAGAGTAATAGCCCAAGAGCTGGTAAAGCTCTTTTGTGAAGTGGGTTTTCCCAGGGAGGTATTGACTGACCAAGGGAGCAATTTCTTATCAAAACACTGAGTGTCGAAAGAACTGAAATACGAGATTGCAGACCTGCTATTAGTAATCTGTGAACTATCATTAAAATCATCTCTAATACCTGAAGATTGGAGAATCGCCAATGTAACACCAATTTTTAAAAAAGGTTCCAGGGGTGATCCGGGAAACTACAGACCTGTGAGCCTGACATCAGTACCGGGAAAAATGGTAGAAACCATCATAAAGAATAAAATTACTCAGCATGTAGATAGTCATGACCTAATGGGAGACAGCCAACATTGCTTTAGACAAGGAAGATCTTGTCTTACTAATCTGTTATGTTTTTTTGAAGGAGTGAATAATCAGGTGGACAAAGGTGAGTCAGTTGATATTGTGTATCTGGACTTTCAGAAAGCCTTTGACAAGGTCCCTCATGAGAGACTTTTGGCAAAACTAAAGAGTCATGGGATAGGAGGCAGTGTACTATTGTGGATCAGGAACTGGTTAAAAGATAGAAAGCAGAGGGTAGGACTAAATGGCCAATTTTCCCAATAGAGAAAGGTGAATAGTGGTGTACCCCAGGGATCTGTGCTGGGTCCGCTGCTTTTTGACATATTCATAAATGACCTGGAAAGTGGAATAACGAGTGAGGTTATCAAATTTGCAGATGACACAAAACTATTTAAAGTTGTTAAAACCCAAGAGGATTGTGGAAAATTGCAAGAGGATCTTGATAAATTGGAAGACTGGGCATCAAAATGGCAGATGAAATTTAATGTGGACAAGTGCAAGGTTATGCACCTAGGGAAGAACAACCCAAACTATGGTTACACGATGCAAGGTTCCACATTAGGAACCACCACCCAGGAAAAAGATTTAGGCGTCATTGTGGATAGCATGTTAAAACCCTCGGCCCAGTGTGCAGCGGCGGCCAAGAGAGCAAATAAAATGCTAGGTATGATAAGGAAAGGAATGGAAAATAAAACAAAAGATATTATAATGCCTCTATATCATTCCATGGTGAGACCGCACCTTGAATATTGTTTGTAATTCTGGTCGCCGTATCTTAAAAAGGATATAGCGATTTTAGAAAAGGTTCAGAGAAGAGCCACCAAAATGGTAAAGGGGATGGAAGGATACTCCTATGAAGAAAGGCTAAAAAGGTTAGGGCTCTTTAACCTGGAAAAGAGATGGCTGAGGGGAGATATGATAGAAGTCTATAAATTAATGAACGGAGTGGAACGGGTAACCGTAGATCGATTGTTTACCTTATCAGAATATAGAAAGACTAGGGGACATGCAATGAAGCTGCAGGGTAAACCAATTAAGACTAATAAAAGAAAATATTTTTTCACTCAACGTGTAATCAAACTCTGGAATTTGTTACCAGAGGATGTAGTAAAGGCTGTTAATGTAGCTGGGTTTAAAAAAGGTTTGGACAAGTTCCTGGAGGAAAGGTCCATAAACCATTATTAAGAAGGGACCCAGGATATCAATGCTTGAACCAATACAAGCATTGTGGAACCTGTGTCCCTTGGGGAAACTGCTAGGTACATATGACCTAGATTGGCCACTGTTGGAAACAGAATACTGGGCTTGATGGACCTTGTTCTGACCCAGTATGGCATATCTTATGTTCTTATGTAAGCTACATGGGGGGGGGGGGGGAAGAGTGGGCTGGAAGAAAGCTCACAGGTGGAAGAGAGGACTGGAAGGGAACCGAGAGGAGCAAAGAGTGGTCTGGAAGAAAGCTAACACAGGGGGAAAAGAGGGTTGGAAGGGAGCTGACAAGAGAGGAAAGATTGCTGGAAGAAAGCTGACAGGGGGAAGAGAGGACTGGATGGGAACCAAGAGGAGCAAAGAGTGGTCTGAAAGAAAGCTAATACAGGGGGAAAAGAGGGTTGGAAGGGAGCTGACAGGGGAGGAAAGAGATGGCTGGAAGGGAACTAAGAGAGGGAAAGGAGATGGCTGGAAGGGAACTGACATGGGGGGAAAGAGGGGGATGGAAGGGAGATGACACCTGGGGATGGGACTGGAGGAAGCTGAATTTGGGGATGGGACTGGTAGGTGGCTGGGTAATAGGAAGGAGACTGGCAGGGAAGGGGCACTGGTTCTGGAAGGGAGTTGACGCTTGTGGAGAGTCATTGGGACTGGAAATAGGCTGATGGAAGGAAGTGAAGAAAACAAAAGAAAAGACAAGAAATGGCAGAGTGCTAAGAGAAGACAGGAAAGCAGAAGCCTCATATCAGGACCAGCATGACCAGAGAATAAAATGGTCAGACAACAAAGGCAGAAAAAATAATTTTATTTTCAATTTAGTGATTGGACTTTGTGCTATTTTTATAGTTTACACATTATGGGATACTGCATCTCTTATCTGGTGTTGCACTGCATGGAAAGTCTGGCTTCTTGAGGTTTCAGTTTAATTTTTCTCTAAATATTTTATTTTTACTTTAGGTTGTGATCATTTATTCTGTATTTGGTGAGAGTCTGTGTTCCTAGTGTGTGACCAAGGCTGTTTGTTCTGTTATCATGTCACTATTCAACAGCCAAAATGCTTCGGACACCAAAGCAACTGTTCTAAACTAATTTAAGGCTGCTGAACACAGAAATCATTAATGAAAATGGCTGATTAGGTCTAGTTGCTAAGATATATGCTATTAATTAGTCATTAGGGGCCATTAACTGTGTATTATGCAACATTTGCATGAGATTGCGTTCTCTCTCCTTGCAACCAATAGAAATATCTGTCCAAAACCAGATGATGAAATCAGTATTTAAATTTGCATCACTTGACAGTATAAATCTTAAGGTGTATTAGTCATAGAAAAATTAAAAAATAATTATTTTGCATTATTTTATGACAATAGGTGAATTGCAGCGTATTCGGCGATGCATCATACTTGCGTTAATAATGCAGATAATTTCTGCTATATTTGTGGTGAAGTGACTTTTACATCACAAAAACGGAATATGACTGTGGCGGTTAAGAAAGCCTACAACTTATATTTTGGCTGCTGAATAGGAGATTAGGATAAGAGCTGGGCACCACACATATGCTGCAATACATGTGCAACAAATCTCAGGCAATGGATGAATGGGAAAAGGCAATCAATGCCTTTTGCAGTTCCAATGATCTGGAGAGAGCCCACGGATCACGTCAACAATTGCTACTTCTGCATGGTTGCTCTAATTCAGAAAGGCATATCCAGAAAGAGTAAGTGGACCATGCAATATCCAAACATTCCATCTGCAATATGCCCAGTGCCTCATGGAGAAGGGTTGCCGATTCCCAAAATGTCAGAATCATTATCATTAGAATCAAGTGAGGAAGAGGAAGAAATTTGTAGTCATGAACCATCAACCTCACGTGACCAAGAGTTTCTTCTGGCCACTTCTAATGAGCCACACCTCATAATGCAAGGTGAATTGAACGACCTTGTCAGGGATTTGGATCTCCCAAAGAATAAAGCTGAGCTTTTGGGTTCCAGACTACAGTAGTGGAATTATCTGGCTGGTGACATTAGAATTTCTTTTTTCCGGAACTGTCAGAAAGACTTGGTGTTATTCTTTTTTCAAAGAAGGTGATCTTGCTGCATGCAACAACATAAAAGGTTTAGTGGCAGCTCTCAATATCAATTACAATGCAGATGATTGGAGGCTCTTCATTGATTCATCCAAAGCAAGTATTAAAGCTGTATTGCTGCATAATGGCAACTTGCTACCATCAATTCTTGTTGGCCATGCAGCTTTTATGAAAGAGACTTATGACAATATGAAACAACTTTTGAAATGTATAAACTATGATCAACATCTATGGTCAGTCTGTGGTGACTTCAAAGTGGTTGCCCTCTTGCTTGGTCTTCAGGATGGATACACCAAGTACTGCTGCTTCCTGTGTGAATGGGATAGTCGTGCTAAAGATTGTCATTTCGTCAAAGGGGACTGGCCACTCCATCATTCACTGGATCCTGGAAGCAAAAATGGTCTGTTTCTAGCACTTGTAGACAGCAACAAGATTTTGATACCTTCCTTGCACATCAAGTTGGGATTAATGAAAAACTTTGTCAAGGCGATGGATAAAACTAAACCTGCTTGGAGCACGTGATGCGGTGAACTCAGCGGACGGCTTCCGTTTGAGCTCCGGTCTCCTCCACCCCGAATCGGGTCATTAAAGCCGGCTTGAGGACAGTTCCAGCACACAGTGAGAACCCGCGAGTAGGGGAACGGCACCCAAGGCAGATTCTGAGGCTGCGGAGCCGTTTTGGCAATGGCGGCGACTGTTAAGGCCGCGAGGAAGGAGAGGGAGTGAGGAGCCCCAGCACCTAAAATGGCGGATGCTATGGGCCCGCCAAAATCGCCGAAGTCGCCGGCTTCACCAGCGTTCCTGGAGGAGGTGTCTGCGGCAGTGTCCGATGCCCTAGCCCTGCAATTCACAACTCTGCAGGAAAAAATGGACAGTTTGCACGCTTCTTTTGGGGCTTTGGGCAACCGCATGCAGGAGGTGGAAACTCGTGTCAGGCTTACAGAGGATGGCCTGGCTTCCCTGTCTCAGGAAGTGGAAACCCTGAAATCCAAGGTGCAGTCACAAGGAGATAAAATTGACGATCTGGAGAATCGGTCAAGCCGCAATAACCTGCGGCTGATGGGCATACCGGATTCAGTGGCAGATAAAGACCTGAAGTCTTACCTGGAAGATATGCTCCCTAAGATATTGGAGGGGGTTGAAGATGGCGGGAAACTGCTAATCGAAAAAGCACACCGCGTGGGACGCCGACAACCTCATGAGAACCGGCCGAGAATAGTGCTGGTCAAGTTCCTCTATTTTCCCCAGAAGGAGGCTATTTTGCAGGCTGCCAGAAAGAGGGGAGTGTTGGAGCATGAGAACTTGCGCATAAGAGTGGCACAGGACTACTCCGCTGCTCTCAGCCTGCGGCGCAGAGCATATGCTCCTATTTGCCAGCAATTAATTGATGCCCGCATTAAATTCTCCGTGCAATACCCCTCCCGCCTGCACATTTTCCACGAGGGAGCACATAAAACGTTTGACTCAGTGGATGAGGCTAAAGGATATGTGGCGCAGCTTGCTGGTGGAACGAGAGGGCCCTCAACACATCGGCAATCCCCGTGAACTTGCCTCGGACTGTTCCTTTCATCATAAATGCGGAGGGGCCTACCTAGATGAGGCCCCAATTCTACCCTCTGCAGGGGATGTTTGTGTGGGGTGGTGGTTTGTGGGGCTTCCTCGTGGAACCCAGCGCTGCGGTATTGGGGGGTGGGGCAATGGGTAGGGGGAGCTGGGTTTGCTCGGAACCGGTCCCGGGTCCCTGTGGTCCCCCTAGGGGGCTTGGCCTCATAATACTGGGGCTGGCTTTGGGACGGAGAAGAGGGCTGAATGTGTGATACTGGGCTGGGTAGGGAGCTGGGAGAGGGGGATGAATGGGGGCAGCGGGGGGTTTTATTTGACAGAGTGTGTGGGGGTTCCTTCCCTTATCCCCCTTTTCTCGCCTGCTCTATTTGTGCGGAATGGATGTGTCGGGGGGAGGGGGGTTTACCCTCGGGCTATCGGAGTCTACGGGAGGATCCCTAGAGTCAGGTATGGGGGAGTTGGAGCACATAAGGGTTGGATTGTTCCCGGTATTTAGATGCCTTTCTCTCTCCCCCAGTAGTTTTAAAATGTGTTAGGCTACTGTTGATGTACTGTGTAACAACTGTGTATCTATCTTGTTAAGCTGTTGTACTGGCTGGTTACTGTGTGGCCTTGCACTCCTCCGGCGTTCGGGGGCGCAGATCTCCCAATCAGCTGCTTATATAGAGCTGAGGCAGGGATTGGTTGGCGGCTTGGATCCGCCCCCCCTTCCTGGCAGTTTGGGAAGTTTGAGTTCTTTGTTTTTTTGGAGGGGGGGCTGATGGCATCGTTTGGGGGAGTGCGGAGCTGCAGTGGGTGCCACGCCTACTTGGTGATTTACTATTCAATGCTTACAAGCAGGGTGTGTTAGTTACTATTGTATAAGGAAGGGGATGGGCGGACCTGACCAGGGAGGGTGCCTTCTCAGGGACCGGTGGGCCACTGGAGAAAGAGGCTGCCTGGGACATTCTTCGAGGGGGGAGGAGACCGTACGCATTAAACTTGCTCGCTACCTAATAGAGGTAGAAGATGAGGCAGCAAGTAGAGGAGGAGAAGGGGGGAGGGAGGGGAGGGGGGGGAAAGGGATGCATCCTGCCAGGGGGACCAGGATATCGAAGGCACCACTAAGGGCTGGCGGGGGGGGGGGGGAGCCCCAGGCTGGGGGGGTTCTTCCTGAATTAAGGTTGAGTACCTTTCTGAGATATTGGAGTGACATCAACCCAGACTGAAGATCCTGTCCTGGAATGTTTGTGGCCTGGGGAGCCCTTGTAAAAGAGCAAAGATACTGCAAGCCTTGGCGAGGCAAAAAGCTGATGTGGTTTTCCTTCAAGAAACTCACCAGACAGCAGCTGAGCATGCTAAATTGCGTAGGTCCTGGGTGGGTCAGGTTTGGGGGGTGCCTGCCCAGAATAAAAAAGGGGGGGTGGCCATTTTGCTGCACAAGAGGATTCGCTTTGAGGTAACTAAAGAAATAGCGGATCCGACTGGGCGGTTCCTTCTGCTGCAGGGCCTGCTGGAGGGGCGACCACTCATCCTGGGTAACCTTTATAGTCCCAATGTGCTTGACCGAGATATGTATGCTCGACTGGCCTCCCAGGTAGAGCAACTCCCGGAGCTCCCACTGATCTTGGGGGGGGGGGATTTTAACGGGGTGATGGAGGTGGCGATGGACACATCTCGGGGAGAGGGGACCTGGGAGCGGTACCAGGGGGCGCGAGCTCTAAATGGCCTGCGGAATAGGTTGGGGTTGGTGGACCCGTGGAGGCTGCTCCACCCCGCTGAAAGAGATTACACCCACCAGTCTCGTGCACATAATTCCAGCGCGCGAATAGACTATCTGCTGACCTCGCAGGGCCTGTTTGGCCTGGTAGAGGAAGCGCAGATCGGACCCATGGAAATCTCCGACCACGCATTTGTCTGGCTCCAATTGCGGTGGGGCGCGAATCGTCTCCCAACGAGATTGTGGTGGTTCCCGTTAGATCTTTATCGAGACTCTCAGTTTCGTCAGTTCCTACAAAGGCGTTGGTGTGAATTTGATGCGGATCACAAGGGGCACTCTGCAGACCCTGAGTTAGTCTGGGAGACAGCGAAAGTGGTTCTGCGGGGAGATATAATTGGTTATATGGTGCGAAAACAGAGACTTATGGCGGAACGTATTATCCACCTGGAACGGTTAGTTACTGTACAGCGGCGGAGGTGGGCGAGCAATCCGAGTGTTGTTGCAAAGAAGCGGCTCTGGGAGTTACAGATGATGCTAAATAAACTCCTACACCAGCGGGCTAAAAAGTCGGTCATGTACTATAGATACCAGCTTTATTGCTATAAGGATAAACCAGGGAAGCTACTGGCCCGGTGTCTACGTGGCTCTAGAGGTTCCACGTTGGTGCACGCGTTAAAAGACGAAAAGGGGGTCCTTCGTAGGGAAAATCCGGAGATAGCGTGGGTTTTTCGCTCGTTCTTCCAGAACCTCTACACGGCGGAGCCGGGTTCGCAGGCGCAAATCTCCACTTATCTCGAGGGGCTGGACCTGCCCCAGCTATCAGACCAGCAGCGATCGCATTTGGATCAACCGATCTCTGTCCAGGAGGTGCAACAAGTGATTGCCAAGGCGAGTTGTTATAAATCACCTGGGGCGGATGGACTGGGGGCCGAGTTCTACAAGATCTTGGCTGATTTTGTCCCTCCGCTGCTGGTGGCGGTCCACACTAGGAGATCTGAGCAGGGTACATTTCGCTGGGGTAGTAACTTGGCCCATATGATCTTGCTCCCGAAACCCGGAAAAGATCTGCTGAGTGCTGCCTCTTACCGGCCCATATCCCTACTTAACTTTGATCTTAAAATCTTAGCTAAAATTCTTGCCGATCGTTTGGCGACGGTGTTGGGGCAATTGGTTCACGATTCCCAAGTGGGCTTTGTGAAAGGAAGATACGCGGTTCACAACCTGCGGAAGATCCTAGCTTCCCTGGAATGGGTCCATGGCCGGGGTCTTTCGTCTCTGTTAATTAGCTTCGACGCCGAGAAGGCTTTTGATAGAGTGGACTGGCACTATTTATGGGACTTGTTGCCCCGATATGGGCTGGGGAACTCTTTCTGCGCTATGGTTCGCAGTCTGTATCAGAACCCGGTCGCGGCGATTTGCTGCAATGGAGTGCTCTCGGAGACATTTTCTTTGCATCGGGGGACTAGGCAGAGCTGTCCTCTTTCCCCGTTGCTCTTCGTTCTCTCCTTAGACCCGTTTATTAGACGGGTGGAGGCCGCACGGGAAATCCGGGGGGTGTGTATCCGCAAGACCGGATTTAAACTCTCGGCGTTTGCTGACGATCTCCTAGTGCATTTACTTCGGCCCCACGAATCGCTCCCCAGCCTAATGCATGAGATTGAGCTTTTTGGTCAATTTGCCGGGTTGAAAATTAATCGGGAAAAGTCCGAGGCCTTGGATATCATGGGGACTGTGCGGGGTAGCTGGCAAGGGCCCTTTCCCCTGAAATGGGCAACTCATCATTTCAAATATTTGGGTATTGTCTTAACTGGTCAGCCCTCCCAACTTTATGAGAGCAACCTCTCCAAAATTTGTCAAAGCCTCCAGGTGCAGATACAGGCTTGGCGTCCTCTCCCATTGTCTTTGTCTGGGAGGATTGCCGCGATTAAAATGGTGATTTTACCAAGGATCTTATATTGGCTGCAGACGCTGCCCGTTTGGCTTCTGCGAAAGGACTTGAGATGGTTGGAGGGACTTATTAGCGGATTCTTGTGGGGGGAGACGCGTGCCCGTATTCGATATTCCCGCTTGGTGGGGAATTGGAGGCGAGGGGGGTTGGGACTCCCTGACTTGGGGGCCTATGCTCTGGCCTGTCAGGCTCGGCACCTGGGTGACTGGTTAAGGGGAACCGAAGTTTATACCCCTCGGGGGCTGGAGGAGGCATTGGCAGCTCCAGCGGCGGTTCTCTCCCTCCTACACCTGGATTACCGTCTTTTTCCTGCTCACCTAACTGGGAGTGTGCTTCTTGTCCCGGTTTGCCGCACTTGGCGACAACTCAACACATACTGGAATACGAATTGGCGGGTATCTAGTTGGCTGCCCATTCAGGGTAATGCTTTGTTTATTCCGGGCATGGAAACTGCGCCTTTTCAGGCGTGGGCGGCGAAAGGCCTTCAAAATATAGGCCATGTGGTTGACCTGTCAGGGTGCTCGAAGAAGTTCCGGTCCCTCTGTGCCGAATATGAGCTGGGGACGGGACACCAATTTGCTTATATGCAGCTATCGCATTATATTGCCTCCCTGCCGGCAGCAGACTTGCGGGCGGAGCGCACGGCCCAGATCCTAGAATTTTTTGACTTGGGAGGGGGATCTCAACTGTCCATTCGTTTGTTGAAGGCACGCTTGGCTCCCTACCGACCGTCCCCGGATTATCGGTCTGTGGAGGTGGGGTGGGGGTTAGAGATGGGCAGGGAGATCGGCCCGGGTACACTCTTAAAGGCCCTGCAGCGGGTAGGGGAGCTGGCAGTGGGAGCTCGCTGGAGGGAGGTGCAGTACAAAGCTCTCACAAGGGTGCATTTCTCTCCTCGACGAGCCCTCCGCTCCCATCTCACGTCGGATGGTGGATGCCCCAGGTGTTCGGAGCCCTTAGCGCACTTGGTGCATATGTGGTGGGGGTGCCGCTTTATTCGGCCGTACTGGGCACGAATAGGCTCCTTTATGGAGCGCATTTTGGGACAGCAGATCTGTTGGGATAGCTCCTTGGTTCTTCTTGACCTCCTGCGCCTTACACAGCCCAAGGGTAGATGGGAGAGGCTGCTGGTACGCAAGACCTGTCTGGTGGGGAAGGGCCCCATATTGAAAAATTGGCGGGAACGGCAGGCGCCCTCGTTTTGGGCGTGGCGCAATGCTTTTCACCAGATGCTGCTCATGGAAGCTAGACACGCCCGGGGCAATGTTAAAAGATGGCCCCACTTTCAGCTACTTTGGGACCCCTACCTGCAAAGCCTGAGTTCACGCACCAGAAATGAAGTGTTACAACTAGGCCCTTAAAAAGGCTGGGTGCCTAAAGGGACACACGGTAGATGGTGACGCCCGGGTCCTCCTGGTATGGATGCGTCAAATGAGGGGGGTGGGGGTTCAAATACTGGAAAACTGTACAACGCTCATGTGTTTATTTCTGTTCTCCTGGGGGGGGATAAGAGTTGCTCCCCCTCCGGGAGTTTGCTTGTTGTTGTATTGCCTATTCTTGTTACATGGTGTTGTTAAATAAAGTATTTAAAAAAAAAAAAAAAAACCTAAACCTGCTTTCAGGTATCTTAGTGGTAAATTTCCTAGACTGAGTGATGCCAAAGTTAAGGAAGGAGTTTTTGTTGGCCCTCAGATTCGTGCACTTCTTCAAGATGACGAATTTCTTTGTTTATTGTGTGGAAAGGAAAAGGCTGCTTGGATAGCATTTGAATCAGTGACACAAATTTTTCTTGGAAACAACAAAGCAAATAATTAACAAGATTGTTCAAGATCTTCTCAAGGCATACAAAAACCTTGGTTGCAACATGTCCTTAAAGATTCATTTTCTACACTCTCATCTAGATTTTTTCCCACAAAATTGCGGAGCAGTAAGTGATGAACATGGAGAACGATTTCACCAAGACATTGCAGCCATGGAAAAGAGATATCAGGGTAAATGGAGTCCATCAATGTTTGCAGACTACTGCTGAACAGTGACAAGGGATATTCCATTGCTTCAGTACAAGAAACAGATCAGGAAGAGTCGTGAAGCTACTGAATGAGAACAAAAATTGCTAGAATGTACTTACAAATGTTCTTAATGAAAGTTAAATTGCAGACATAATTACTCCTCTGTTTATTCTACTTACGTTTATGAACTTTATTTTATAAAAACATGCTTGTTATTGTGCAAAGTTTCATTTGTAATAAGATTTTGATTTACATCTAAGGATTTAGGCTTGATTTTCACCATACATAGTGGTAAAATGTACATTCTTCAACATATCATAGAAACAGGAGCTAATTGACCAATTTCACTATCATATTTGAATTCAGCGTATCAAATTCATTAAGAAATAGCACATTGAATTACTGAAGCAAACTATTTTTGAAAATTTGTAGAATAGTATCTGTACGCAGGGATCTGTACTGTTGCAATTTGCCTTGTTCAGCTTTTCAAATAAGTGTTAGATGTTTTAGGGCCTGCTGCAGTATTTATAGTGCTGCTTTTTTTGTATGAGTTTTGGAAGTTTATGCTGGTAATGGTATGGTAGATTTGGCCTTGTAGATCTTTGGTGACTTTTGTAGGGTTTTATATTAGTTCCCAATATTCCTGGTACTGGAGAATATTTGTTAGTGAGATGACCAGAATCAGATTTTTTTTTTAAGATATTGCGTTCTGTGGGTGAATGTTCTAGTTCTGCTCTGCATCCACTGTTGAGGGAAGGGGTTCTGTGGATGCAAAATATATGTTCAAAAAGAAAAAGCAAGAACCATAACGCAGTTTATAACAAAATAAAAATGAGTTATAATTTAGTTTTATAAAGTGTGCTGTGGTTCTCGCTCATTCTTTTAGTTCCTTGGTGTGCAAACATCTTGCATTTCCTCCATATTATCTAATTAGCTTTTTGGTTTGGTTCAGTCCCTGACTGAGTTTTGAGAAGGCGTGCCCCCCTCCCTCCCCACTCTATAGGGGGGGATGGGGGCGCCATCTCATCCTTTGCCTCAGGCAGCAGATTGCCTTGAGCCGTCCCTGTCTCTAGGAGTAATATAGAAATATATATGGTAGTCATAGTAGTAATAAACTATGCCAGAAATTTTTCTAATTTGAAAAAAGGAGAATATGAATAATAAAGAAAAAGCAGATTTTGAGATTATAGTAATAGAGTTTCTGTTTATTAGTGATTGGATTTAGCTTTCACCTTTTCAGTAATAGCTCAGAGTGAGTAACATTCAGGTACAGCAGATATTTCCTTGTCTCCAGAGGGCTTATTTTGCAATCTAAGGACAAGAAGTGGGCAGGCTTAAAATGTTTATTTTCTTTTGTTTCCCTTATCACTTTGGTATTTTTTGTTTTCCTTTTTGGGGACACTACTGCTCAAAAGCCCAAGAGGCGCCTTCGGCATTATTAAGCAATAGTGCACTGTATTAATGACACAGGACAAAACCCAAATGTATTTTTTTCCTATTGTTTCAGGTCACAAACAACATGAAACAACAGGGGGAATGTCACTGATACTTCACATGTTTCAAATGAATACATGTCCCCACTAAGGGCTAGATTTACTAAACTGTGCCACCACACGTTATTAGTAAATAGTTGACAACTTGCCATTGCATAACAAGGAACTTGTGATAAATAACTTATATTACTGCCCGTTTATAGCTGAGGCAGTGGAAGGTTAAGTGACCCAAAGTGTGACTTTGCTGGTGTTCAGTCGACTGCTATAACAAGTTAACAACTAAGCTACTTCTTCACTTATAGATTTAAAAAAATGTGCCACAGTACATTGAAAATTAGTTCTGTCTTCCTTATAGTTTGTCTTTTACTCACTCTCCATTTTCATGTGTTCTAGGAGGAAAAAAGGAGGGAAGATGGAATCGAGAATTGATAAGGAATCAGAAGTGGAGAGAGCAAAGGCTAACGCTGCCCTCTGGGAAGCCCGACTGGATATGACTGAACTCTCCCGTGTGGAGTATCGGGAAGCTGCTCTTAGACTAGCTAGAAACAATGAGAATTTAACAAAACATCAGTTTCAGATGGAGAAAGACATAGTAGATGTCATAGGTTTCCTGAAGAAACAGGACATGGATAAAGATGAATTGGTATGTAGAAAATGACTTGGGCTTGACTCAGATACCAGTTCAAATTTCATTATGGTACTGACAGATTTGAATTATGCTGTTGTATCCTTCATGCTAAAAATGCATCTCCATTAAAAGGCTTAGAGATCCTGTCCCAAATATCTGTTAGAGCAGGATCATAGATTTTGTCCTGAGCCCTCTTTAAAAAGAGATTCAAATCCCTCTTAAAAACCCACCTCTTCTGTACTGCCTATCATCTTCCCTTTCCCAACTCCTCTGTTTCTTCTCCCCCTCCACTTAAGCTTTTATCTTCTTTAGTCTGGTATGACTGTGCTCTTTCCTATTTGACACTGTAGTTCTTTTCTGACTCTGGCTTTATTTGTTTTTATATTATTGTAAACCGTCCAGATGGCTTCCGATGGGCGGTCTATCAAAAATTTTAATAAAGATAAAGATAAAATATTTGACATAAGAACATAAGATATGCCATACTGGGTCAGACCAAGGTCCATCAAGCCCAGTATCCTGTTTCCAACAGTGGCCAATCTAGGTCATACGTACCTAGCAGTATCCCCAAAAGATACAGGTTCCACAATGCTTGTATTGGGTCAAGCATTGATATCCTGGGTCCCTTTTTAATAATGGTTTATGGACCTTTCCTCCAGGAACTTGTCCAAGCCTTTTTTAAACCCAGCTACACTAACAGCTCTTACTACATCCTCCAGTAACAAATTCCAGAGTTTGATTACACGTTGAGTGAAAAAATATTTTCTCTTATTTGTCTTAAATAGTTCACCCTGTAGCTTCATTTCTCCAGGACCAAGCAGGAAGTCAGTCCTCACATGGGTGACGTCGGCGCCGACGGAGCCCTCGCGGAGCAATTTCCCCAGCTTTCAAAGAAAGCTTTTGGGAATTGCAGCGCGCATGCGCGGTCCCCTTCTCGTCTAAGGGTGCCATCTTGCCCAGTCTTCTTTTTTCCGCGGAGCCCTACAGACACTGTTTGTGATCGCCGCAGAAAAAGTTGATTTTTATTTACTATTCTTTTCTCGGTTCGACGCCGGATCCTTTTCCCGCCCGGACCCGCTACACCGGTATCGGGTCCGTTCTTTATTTTTCGTTTTTTGTCCTTCGTGACTAGCGTTCGTGCCATTTTTTCTTTTTCACTGGCAGCCCTGTCTTTTGACCTCGCAGGGGCCCTTTTTCCCCCGATGGCTGCCAGAGGGTTTAAAAAGTGTGATCGGTATAAGAAACTTGTGTCTCTTACCGACACACACGACTGCTGCCTCTGCTGCCTCGGACCCGATCATGACCCGATGATCTGTGGTCCATGTGGCAAGATGTCCTCAAAAGCGTTGAGGAGTCGGCAGCATCAAAAAGAATGAATCTTCTCTGACTCCACATCCGGCCGGGCCCGGACCTCGTCAGAGGCTTCGACGTCCCGGGACTCTGGTCCTGAGCATCGTAGGAGTTCCTCTGAGCGGGGGTCTCCTGCCCGGGAACATCATAGGAAGAAGAAACCCGCGAGGGCGGCGTCGGTGGACACTCCTGGTTCCTCGAGGGCCAGGTCGCATAGCCCCGATAGCCGTCCCGGGTCCTTGGAGTCGGAGAGGCCTTCGAAACATCCTCGTCTCGAGATGGAGTCTCCTGGACACATGAGTACTGTAGTCCTCGTGGACTCGCCTCCAAAGGAGCTGACGTCGGGCCCGATGCCGTCGGGACCCGAGTCGGGGGCTGCTGGGTCTCCTGAGCTCGGACTCAGGTTGACGGCTTTGGAGAGCAGTTTAGCTGCCTTCATGGACCACAAGCGGGCATTGATCGCTGGCCTCGCCGGTGCATCTGCCTCGACCGCTGGGACGTCGACGTCCAAGTCGACCCCGGAGACCAAACCGATCCTCGAGTCCATGCGAGCTCCAGTCGATCCTCGGTCACGGTCTCCCTTGGCCTCCTGTTCAGGACCGAGGTCGTCGACGCCGACACCCTTGGCGTCGGGACGGAGGGCATCGGTGCCCGCCCGACCGGAGCCACTCGATTCCTACTCCGAGGAATCAGCCTGGGAGACGGAGGACGAAGAGTCACCCGGTACTTTTCGGACTCGGTGCGTCCCATCGGACTTGCCCGAGTCCGAACCTCGGAGACGGTCCTCCCCGGAGGACACCCGGTTCTCGGACTTTGTGCGGGATATGGCCAAGGCCTTGGCATTCCCCATGGATCCCGAGGAGGAGCCGAAGAGCCGAAGAGCTCGATGCCCTACAGTATGACTCTCCCCCGACCCGAAGGAGGCCTTTACTGTACTGGTTCCTCCGATGCTGGAGCGACTTCTCTTCCGCATGTGGGAGAGCCCAGCATCAGCGCCGGTGTTAAGCAAGCGGGTCGATTCCATTTATCGAGTCCGCAAGAGCCCCGGGTTCCAAAAGGCACAACTACCGCACCATTCCATGGTGGTGGAATCGGCCATGCATCGACTCAAGAGTCAGAAGATGCACTCCTTGGTGCCTCCCGGCCGGGAGGCCCGGAACCTGGATGCCCTCGGTAGGAAGTGCTTCCAGGGCTCTATGCTTGCTTGTCGAGTCCAGACCTACCAGCTCTATATGGGCATGTATCTCCGAGACCTGGCAAAAGAAATTGCCGGGTTCTCTGCTGGTCTCTCCGAGGAACCTTTGCAGAGGTTCCAGGCCTTGTCCACTGGTATTCGAGAGTGCTCGAAGTTTAACTCTCGAGCAGCCTATGATGGCTTCGAAGCATCGGCTAGAGTAGCCGGAGCTGGCATCGGTGCCCACCGACAGGCTTGGCTTCAGTCATCCGACCTCGAGCCATGGGTACAGGACAAGTTGGTCGATGTCCCCTGCAGAGGTGAAAACCTCTTTGGCAAGCCCATGGCTGAAAAGGCTGCACAGATCGAGACCGAAACTCTGACCAGGACTCGGCTGTCCAGAAAGACCTCTGCCCCTTCTCAGAAGAAGAAGGGCTCGGGGAAAAAGCCCTTTTACCTAAGGAAGGTGGCTGCCTATAAACACTACCCTCATTATCAGGCCTCAGCAGCTCCCCAACAGGGTCAGCAGGCCAAGGGACGGGGTAATGGGTCCGGTAGGCAGCAGGCCCCCAAGCCCACAACACCGGCCCCTGCTCAGCAGGGTGGGGGTTTTTGACTCCGTCAGCATAGCCTCTTCCCCTCCGCTGGTTTCTCTCAGCACAGGAGGCCGGCTGGTCCACTTTGCTCACAGGTGGTCAGCCATCACATCAGATACCTGGGTGCTTCATATAGTTCAGAAAGGCTATCTTCTACACTTTCACCAGGTACATCCCTCCTACTTTCCAGGGGAGCCTCCAAGACTCCCTCTGCACAGGGACTTACTCCTTCAGGAGTTGGCAAGTCTTCTTCAGGAACAGGCTGTGAAACCGGTGCCCCACCACCTGAGAGGTCACGGCTTTTATTCCAGGTACTTTCTGATACCAAAAAGAACAGGAGGCCTCAGACCTATCCTGGACTTGTGAAACCTCAACAAGTTCCTGGCAAGGGAAAAGTTCAAGATGCTTACCCTTGGAATCCTGCTGCCCTACCTCCAGCAGGGAGACTGGCTATGCTCCTTAGATCTAAAGGATGCCTATACTCACATCCTTATTCATCCAGACCACAGACAATATCTCAGGTTTGTTGTGGGAGGAAATCATTACCAGTGCAGAGTACTGCCCTTTGGCCTATCCTCCGCCTCCAGGGTGTTCACCAAATGCCTAGCAGTGGTGGCGGCCTATCTAAGACTTCAAGGCCTTTTTGTGTTTCCATACCTGGACGACTGGCTCATCAGAGCCCAGTCTTCCCAAGAGGCCACTCAGGCCACTCATTGCACTGTGACTCTGCTCCAGCACTTGGGATTTGTCATAAACTTCGCAAAGTCCACTTTGCTCCCCTCTCAAAATCTCGAATTCATAGGCGCCAGGTTGAACACACTTCAGGCGCGGGCCTTCCTACCTCTAGACAGGGCCCACAGGCTCATGGATCTCGCCAGCCTCTTTCACAGCAATTCCCTGGTCTCTGCCAGCCAATTTCTGAGACAATGTAAATAGTTAAACCTAACCGTTCATTGTAAATAGTTGAATCCGATTGTTCAATGTAAATGTATACATCTGTGTACAATTGTTAAAATGTTTCTTGTAAACCGCCCTTGATCGCTGGAAGGGGCAGTATAGAAAAATATAGATAGATAAATAAATAAATAAATATGGCTTCCACGGTCCATGTGACCCCCAATGCCCGCCTGAATATACGACCTGCTCAGTGGTGCCTTCGCACTCAATGGCATCAGGCCACGGGGAGCCTGGCTGACTCAGTACGGGTATCTGACCTGCTGGTCTCTTCTCTGCGGTGGTGGCTTCATCTGCCAAACCTGGTGCTGGGAGTGGATTTTCAATCTCCTCCGCCTTCTCAGGTGCTGACAACCGATGCTTCTCTCCTGGGTTGGGGAGCACATTGCCAAGGGACATGTACTCAAGGCCTCTGGACTCCTTGGGAGTCTGCTCAGCAGATAAACTTCCTGGAGCTCAGAGCCATTCGCCTAGCTCTGAGAGCCTTCTCCCACCTCACTTCTTACCAGTCTGTGCTGGTCCAGACGGACAATCAAGTTGCAATGTTCTACATGAACAAACAAGGAGGCACAGGCTCCTTCCTTCTCTGTCAGGAGGCACAAAAACTGTGCTCTTGGGCCGTCCTTCACGGCATCCTCCTCAAAGCTGTCTATCTCCCAGGTCAAGAAAATTACTTGGCAGACAAGCTGAGCAGGATCCTCCAACCTCACGAGTGGAGATTGGATCCGTTGGTGGTTCAGCAGATATTTCTCAAGAGGGGCCTCCCCACCATGGATCTCTTTGCCAGTCCCCTGAACCGGCAGCTTCCCAGATTCTGCTCTCGACAACCGCATCCTCTCAGAGTAGCGGTGAATGCTTTTCTGATTCCATGGTCCACGGGCCTCTTATATGCCTTTCCTCCCATGCCACTGGTGTCTCGGACGCTCTTCAAAGTTCTCAGAGACAGAGCCTCGATGATCCTAGTGGCTCCCCGGTGGCCGAGACAACCCTGGTTCCCGCTTCTGATGCAGCTGGCGGTAGACACTCCTCTTCCTCTGGGGTTTCAACCCGATCTCCTGTCACAGGATCAGGGGACTCTCCTACACCCCAACCTCCGGTCCCTTCATCTGATGGCCTGGCTGCTGAAAGGGTAGTCCTTGCTCCCCTCCTGCTGCCTCGGGAAGTGGAAGAGGTCGTCTTGGCCTCCAGGCGGCCCTCCACCCGGAAGTCCTACGCTCTTAAGTGGCGTCGGTTCTCCGTGTGATGTGCTCAGCAGTCTGAGAATCCCTTCTCCTGCTTGGTGGCAGTGGTCTTGCAATATTTGCTTTACCTCTCCAACCTTGGCCTTAAGTCCAACTCTGTCAGAGTCCACCTCAGTGCTCTCTCTGCGCATCACGCACCGGTGGACGGCAGGCCTCTTTCCAACCACCCTTTGGTGGCTCGTTTTCTCCGATGCCTCCTTCTCCTTAAGCCTCCTTTGCGCCCACCAGCCCCAGAGTGGGATCTGAATGTGGTCTTACAGCGGATTACCTGTCCGCCCTTTGAACCAATGGCTACCTGCCCTCTTCGTTTTCTCTCCTGGAAAACATTGTTTTTGGTAGCCCTTACCTCTGCTAGGCGCGTTAGTGAACTGCAGTCCCTAGTGTCTGATCCTCCTTACACTAGGTTCTACAGGAATAGGGTAGTCTTACGGACTCACCCTAAGTTTCTTCCAAAAGTAGTTTCTCCTTTTCATCTCAACCAGGAGGTGGTTCTTCTGACCTTCTTTCCCAGGCCGCACGCCAGCCGGGCTGAGATGGTCCTGCATACCCTGGACTGTAGGAGGGCCTTGTCCTTCTACCTTGACTGTACACGAGAGCATCGGAGGACTGTTCAGCTCTTCGTTTCTTTTGACCCCAATAAGTTGGGGCTACCTGTCTCCAAGCGTACTTTGTCCATATGGGTTGCTGACTGCATCGCTTGGGCTTATGGGGCGGCCGGCCTCTCGTTGGAGGGTCGAGTCACGGCTCATCGTGTTAGGGTGAAGGCTGCGTCAGTGGCTCATCTCCGCTCTGTTCCGTTGGCAGACATCTGCCGGGCCGCTACTTGGTCTTCAAGCCAGACTTTTGCGGCCCATTACTGCCTGGAGAGGGAGTCCCGCAGGGACGGTGCTTTCGGACAGGCAGTCCTCCATAATCTCTTAATCTCTTTGAGGTTTAGGCAACTCCTACCCTCCAGCCCTGGTGTTGGGCTACCGGTCGGGGGCGTTTTCAGAGAAGATTCCTTCCTTCTGTGCTACTGAGCTTGTGGGAGCTCATTTTTCCGCTTGAGGTCTCCGGTAGCCTTAAGCTAGGGAGTCCCTTATGTGAGGACTGACTTCCTGCTTGGTCCTGGAGAAAGAGTAGTTACTCACCTGTAACAGGTGTTCTCCAGGAGCAGCAGGAATCAGTCCTCACAACCCTCCCTCCTCCCCTTGGAGTTGCAGTCCTATCATTTCGTTTTTGCTAATTATTTTGCTGTCTTTTAGCTATATCATCAGACTGGGCAAGATGGCACCCTTAGGCGGGAAGGGGACCGCGCATGCGCGCTGCAATTCCCAAAGGTTTTCTTTGAAAGCTGGGGAAATTGCTCCGCGAGGGCTCCGTCGGTGCCAACGTCACCCATATGTGAGGACTGATTCCTGCTGCTCCTGGAGAACACCTGTTACAGGTGAGTAACTACTCTTTAAGCAGTGTGACCACTGCGGGCACACCATGTCCCACATAGATCAACACAACTGCTGTCTGCAGTGCCTCAGGGTAGACCATGATGCCTCTGCCTGTTTGCTGGGTTTTCAGATGATGAGCGAGGGCCATTGAAACCGTGAAAGGCAGCAAGAGATGCTGTTTGGCCACAAGACCTCTTCCTCTGCTCCAGTATCGAGCGTGGAATCGACACCCTTGGGGAACGCCACAAAGACCTCTGACTCTCCTGGCAGCTGTACCCACTCAGAGCCCCGAAATCGCAGGGCATTGGATCACTGTTCCCTCTAAGCTGTGCGCGTGTGCGCGCGCACACACCTCGCCGAGTGAGCGCACATACTTTACAACAGAACGCACAAAAATTACAGTTCTAATTCTGATAGAAAACAACACAGATGTTCTTAAAATTGAAAAGTTGTTGTGTATTTATGGTTTTCACAAGTCCTACAATATTTTCTAGTGCAATCAATGTGGTGTACATACTGTATTCTGACGTGTAGTCAAATTTTAAAGTATATAACTCCGAGTGTCGTTATGTGGCGCACAAAACTTTAACCTTCCTTCAAAAGCTGCACAGCTGATATTTTATGCGCACACAGCCTACAGAAAATTAGAGGGAACATTGCATTGGATCATGGATCGTCCTCAGTGTGCCATCCCTGGAAGGATTGGACTTCGCCCATGGCAGCGTTGAAGACCAATGACAAAACCGGGGTTAAGACCCTCGACCACCGGCATCGAAGCCCTTGGTATGATGCTGAAGATGATGGCCAGGAGCGGCCCTCGAAGCTGTCCTGGCAGGAGGAGATTCCATCAACATCAGGGGATTGACACCAGTCCTTCAAGGTCATTGTCATCGAGTAATCCCCTTGACAGAGCTGGCATCGGGACCAATTCCCTCTGTACATTAGAACATATGAGATGCCATACTGGTTTAGACCAAAGTCCATCAAGCCCAGTATCCTGTTTCCAACAGTGGCCAATCCAGGTCATGAGTACCTGACAGTTACCCAAAGTCCAGAACTTCCACAATGCTCATCCTGCAGTAAGCAGTGGATTTCCCAGGTCCTCTGTAATAATAGTTTATGGGCCTTTCCTCCAGGAACTTGTCCAAACCTTTTTTAAACCTAGCTACATTAACAGCTTGTACTACATCTTCCGGTAACGAAATCCAGAGTTTGATTACACTTTGAGTGAAGAAATATTTTCTCATATTGGTCTTAAATAGGTTATATTGTAGCTTCATTGCATGTCCTCTAGTCTTTCTACTTTTTGATGGCGTAAACAACCGATCTACGTTAACCCGTTCCACTCCATTCATTCATTTATAGATTTCTATCATATCTCCCCTCAGCCTTCTCTTTTCCAGGTTGAAGACCCCTAACCTTTTAAGCCTTTCCTCATAGGGGTATCCTTCCATCCCCTTTACCATTTTGGTGGCTCTTCTCTGTAGTTTTTCTAATTCTGCTATATCCTTTTTAAGATACGGCAACCAGAATTGCACACAACATTCAAGCTGCGGAGCCTTCGGCTTGGAGGTAAGGATGGCAGCCTTGGAACGCAGCCTCGCTGCCTTCCTGGCCCAGCAGCAGGGCCCAGTGACTGGTTCCTCTGGGTTGTCAGACCTGGCGACCGGTCCCTCCACCGAGAGGGCTACACCTGAGGAGATTCAGCCGGTGCTTGAGCAGCATCGCCTTCGGGCTGATTCCCGGCATCGATCTTGGTCCTACTCAAGGCTTCGGGTCTCACCCACGAGTGCCTCTGATTCGGAGTATCGGGGTCCCGTGTCGACGCTCCCGGTCGGCTGTATGAACAAGGTGCATCGGCTTCTCAAGGTCTCCACTGATTCTGACTCGGAATGTGAGACTGACGATGAGTTCCCGGATACCCAGTGACATGGGACGTTTCCATCGCAGGAGCGCTGGAGGTTCCTGCCCAAGGACCTCTCCTTCCTGGACTTCATCTGGGATATGGCAAAGGCTCTGGTCTTCACCACGGAATCCAAGGAAGAACCTTGGGTGGAGGATCTTGAGATCCTGCAGTATGATACCTATCGAAAGAATGCTCACACGGTGCCAATTCCTCCTATCTTGGAATGCTTGTTGTTCAGAATGTGGGAGTCACCTGTTTCGGTGCCCATTGTTACCAAGCGTCTTGATTCCATGTATCGAGTCCGTAAGGGCCCTGGGTTCCAGAAGACACAGCTACCACACAATTCCATGGTGGTGGAGTCGGCCATGCGTAGGATCAAGAGCCAGAAGACACACTCCTCGGTGCCTCCTGGCAGGGATGCCCGCACCATGGATGGTTTTGGTTAAAAGTATTACCAGGGCTCAATGCTCGTGGCCCTTATACAGGCTTTTCAGTTGTACATGTTGGCCGGGTTTTTGGCTGGTCTGTCCGAGGAACCTCTTCAGCAGTTCCGGACTCTGGTGTCCATGGTCAAGGAGTGCTCCAAATATGTTACTCAAGCGGCCTATGATGGCTTCAAGTCCATGGCTAGAGTGGCTACACTGAGCATTGGTGCCCGTCACCTGGCATGTCTACAGTCCTCGGACCTGAAGCAGTGGTTTCAGAACAAGTTGGTCATTGTCCTGTGCCAGGGGGAGAACCTCTTCGGCAAAACCCGGACTCGCCCCATCTTCCTTATCCGATCTCATACTGATAACCCCCCCTAATAGATCTAGAAGATCTCATGCCGCCAATAAACTAGTAGTCCCAAAAGAAATGACCAAGTGTTGCCAAAGCACAACGAACAGGGCTTTTAAGCTCGCCGCACATAAATGCTGGAACACCCTTCCACACAGTATCCGTGATATCACCAATCTAACCCAGTTCAGAAAAGCTGTGAAACATTACCTCTTCCTCTTACATTACCCGGATGACAGCACCACTGATCACTCACCATCCAGCTAGGCAAATCTACGCAAATGTCCAATCAATTCACATTGTACAGATGTAAATAGTTACCCCTGTTTCTTTCCAAGTTCCTATTCCTGTTATTTGTAAACACAAATCAAGTCATTTGAAATGTGTATGTAAAATGTTCCATGTAAACCACACTGATGGAAAATAGCGCGGTATATAAGAAAATGTAAATAAATAAATAAAATAAATAAACCCATGATGGACAGGGTCACAGAGCTGGAGTCTGAGTATATGACCAGAACCAGGCTCTCCCAGAAAATCACAGACCCTTCCCAGTGGAAGATTTTGGGAAAAAAGCCCTTTTACCCAAAGAAGAGGAAGGCTTACAGAACTTACCCCCAGTATCTGGCCTACCCAGCTCCCCAACCGGGTCAGCAGGCCAAGGGCCAGAGGCACAGCCCTCATAAGCCTAAGCTTCCAAACCCAGTCTGTGCCCGCAGCCACAACCTGGGGGGGGGGGGTGCTTTTGATTCTTTGAGCATGGCCTCTCTCCCTCTGCAGGGTTGAGGGCCGCAGCATATAGGGGGGGCATTTGACATTCTTCGCCGACCAGTGGAACACTATAACCACCAATGCCTGGGCCCTCCAGGTGGTGAGGAACGGTTACCTCTGTTTCGAGCAGACGCCCCCTCCGTTCTTTCCTGGAGAACTTCCCATGTCTCCTCTTCACTGAGACCTTCTGCAGCAGGAGCTCGAAGGTCTCCTCTCAGCCAAAGCATCAAATCTGTCCTGCCGCCTCAAAGGGATGAGGGGTTCTACTCTCACTACTTCCTGGTTCCCAAAAAGACAGGTGGCTTTTGGCCCATTCTTGATCTGTGGGATCTCAGCCAGTTCCTGGTGAAAGAGAAGTTCAAGATGCTCTCCCTTGGAACGTTACTGCTCTAACTCCAGAAGCAAGATTGGTTCTCCAGGAACAAGCAGGAAGTCAGTCCTCACATATGGTGATATCGGCGCCGACGGAGCCCTCCCGGAAGCATCCCCCCAGCTTTCAAAGAAAGCCTTTGAGAGATGCCACCATGAATGCGTGGTCCCCTTCCCGCCCAAGAGTGTCATCTTGCTCATTCTCCTTTTTTCTGCAGAGCCCTTCAGATGTCGGTCTGCTCTTCCCCCAGAAAAAGTTGATTTTCTCGACCTGAGTTTCATACTGTCCTCCGGTAGTGCACCGGTCCTCTTCCCGCCACCCGAACCCACTGTCCCGGCATTGAGTCTCGGGTTTGGAGTCTTTTTTCTTTTTCTTTTTCCCCTTTTTGGTGCCTTCGCACCCTTTTTCCAACTGCGGCATCGCGAGTCTTCGACCTTGCTGGGATACTTTTTTCTCCCATGGCTACCAGTGGTTTTGAAAAGTGTGATCGGTGTGCCAAAATAATGTCCCTGACAGACACACATGACTGCTGCCTTCATTGCCTGGGACCGGACCACAACCCCACGGTATGCAGCCTCTGTAAGAAGATGTCCACCAAGGCCCTCAAGAGCTGCCAGCAGCAGCATGATAAGTTTTTCCCGGAATCCCTGGTACCTCCGAAGGCCAAGGCCTCCTCTGAAACCGTGGAATCCCAGGGTAGCCTTACAGACCCAGACTGATGCTGTGCTTCCTCAGAAAGGGAGTCTCCCTTGAAGCAACTCAAGAAGAAGAAGAAGGCATTGAAGGGGCATCCCTAGACAGCTCAGACAGGCCGGGAAAGTCCCGAGCCAGGACCTGCAGTCCTAGATGCTTGTCCGAGGGATCGGAGAAGGAGTGACCTGTGAAGGTCCCCCAAGAGGATTCTACCTTGCGCTGGGCCTCAGTCGCCTGACACCATCCTCGTTGAGGACTCCCCCTTGGGGGAACTGGTTGCAGGACTGATTTGCTCGGTGCCTGCGCTGATGGCTGCAGAGCCTTCTGGCCTGAAGTCCAGAATGGTGGCCCTCGAGCGCAGTTTGTCTGCCTTCATGGACCAGCAGCAGGCACTGTTGTCCGGTACCACCGGTTCCTCCGCCCAAACCACTGGGCCTTCAACGTCAAGGACATCCTCGGAGGCTGAGCTGATCCTCGAGGTCCTTCGGCCTCGAGTCAATCCTTGGCCAAAATCTTGATCTGGCTTGCGTTCCATGGGGCTGAGATCTTACCCAGCCAGTGTGTTCAGTACCAGCCATGAGCCTTTGAGGGCTGCGGGCGGGGATCAGCCCCAGAGCCTGCAAGCCATCCTTCCCTCAAATCTTCAACAGGCTATTCTGACTGAGAAATGGAGGACGAGGAGTCGCTGGACACTCATCGCCACTGTGATGTCCCCTCGGACTCCCCTCCCTCGAAGCCCCCACATTGGTCCCCTCCCAAGGACATGGTGTTCCTTGACTTTGTCAGGGACATGTCCAAGGCCCTAGCATTCCTGACGGGACCTGAGGAGGACCCTCAGATGGAGGAGCTAGAAATCCTCCAATACGAGGCCCCTCTGAGGGAATCGCTTACAGTACCCATCCTTCCCATCCTAGAATGGCTAATGCTCCATATGTGGGAGACACCGGCATTGGTGCTGGTGGTGAGCAAGCAGCTCAACTCGATGTATCGAGTCCGCCGGAGCCCGGGCTTCCAGAAGTCACAACTGCCGCACAATTCCATGGTGGTAGAGTCAGCCTTACGTCACCTGAAGAGTTAGAAGATGCACTCCTCGGTGCCCCCCCCTGGCAGGGAGGCATGCACCCTGAATGCCCTCGGCAGACAGTGCTACCAGGGCTCGATGTTCATTGGCTGGATCCAGGCATACCAGCTGTAAATGGGCATGTACCTGAGAGACCGGGTTCTCAGCTGGTCTTTCCATGGAACTCCTGCAGCGGTTCAAGAACCTGGCCAAAGCCGTCCGTGAGTGCTCCAAGTTTATGTCTCGGGCAGCCTATGATGGCTTCGAGTCGGTGGCTTTAGTAGCGGCGGCGGGTATCGGTGCTCGATGCCAGACTTGACTACAGTTGTCTGACCTCGAGCAATGTGTTCATGACAAATTGGTCAATGTCCCATGCGAAGGAGAGAACCTCTTTTTCAAACATGACCAACAAGACGGCCGAGCTGGAGACCGAGTTCATGACGAGGACCAGACTTTCTAAAAAGACTGCTGCCCCTCCCCGACGGAAGGGTTCAGGTAAAAAGCCCTTCTACCCGAGTAAAGGGGCTGTTTACAGAAACTGCCCACTTGTTCAGGCCTCCCTGGCTCCCCAGCAGGGTCAGCAGGCCAAGGGACATGGGCATGGCCCTCGTAAGCAGAAGGCTCCCAAACCCAGGCATCAGCCCCGACCCAGCCAGTGGAGAGTTTTTGACTCCTTGTGCATAGTCTCTCTACCCCAAGGAGATCAACAGCGGACAGGGGGATGTCTCATTCACTATGCCCAAGGTGGCCAGCCATCACCACTGATTCTTGGGCACTCCAAGTGGTCAAGGAGGGCTACCTCTTCCACTTGGCCTAGACACCTCCCTCTTTCTTTCAGGGAGAGCCTCCCAGGTCTCCTCTTCCAGACCTTCTACTGAAGGAACTGTCAGGCCTTCGAGGACAGAGCGGTAGAACCAGTTCCCCACCATCTCAGAGGCAAGGGGTTCTACTCCAGGTACTTCCTCGTACCAAAAAAGAACAGGGGGCCTAAGGCCCATTCTCGATCTGTGCAATCTGAACAGATTCCTGATGAGGGAGAAGTTCAGGATGCTCTCCCTTGGAACATTGCTGCCTTACCTCCAGCAGAGAGATTGGCTATGCTTCTTGGATCTGAAGGATGCATAACACACATCGTCATTCACCCCAACCACAGGCAGTACCTGAGGTTCATAGTGGGGGGCAGCCATTACCAGTACAGGGTGCTGCCCTTTGGCTTGTCTTCCGCCCTAAGGATTTTCACCAAGTGGCTGGCAGTCGTGGCCGCCTTCCTCTCCCTCCACGGGGTGTTTGTCTTCCCCCTCCTGGATGATTGGCTCATAAAGGGAGGCACGGCCTCAGAAGTGCAGCAGGCAACCGCATGTACCATCCAGGTCCTGCAAAATCTGGGGTTTATAATAAACTACCCCAAGTCCCATCTCTTCCTGACACTGTGTCTGGAGTTCATAGGGGCAAGACTGGACACCCTCCAGGCAAGGCCTTCCTTCCAGGGGACCAAACTGCCTGGCTGATGGCTCTGGCCTTGGACATACACCGTCATCTCTCAGTGTACTCTCATCTCCTGCTGCTCCTACTCGTGCACATGGCCTCCACGGTCCATGTCACCCCAGATGCTTGCCTCCATATGAGGGCCGCACAGTGATGCCTTCGGGACCAGTGGATGCAGGCCACAGGCTGTCTCTGCAACAAAATTATAGTGACCCGGCAGTTGGCGGAATCCCTGGCCTGGTGGCAAAATCCCCAGTACATCGAGGTAGGGATGCCCTTCCAGACTCCGTTCCCCTTAAGGGTTCTCACAACGGACGCCTCCCTACTGGGATGGGGAGTCCACTGCAAGGAACTCCGCACCTAGGGCAGCTGGTTGTAGGGCGAGAGTAACCAGCAGATCAATCTTCTGGAATTACGGGCAATACCACCTAGCCCTCTGAGTCTTTTGCCTCCGCTTAAAGTGCCAACCAGTGTTGGTCCAAACAGACAACCAGGTGGCTGTATTCTATGTGAATACGCAGGGGGGCACGGAGTCCTGTGCTCTCTACCATGAGGCATGTCATGCCACCACCACTCACCTCTAGCTTAGAGGGGCGTGGATTTTTAGAGGAACTTTCTGCTGTATGCTTTTTCAGCTTTTTTTAAAACTATTTCCCTGCAATGCCCTCTGGGAAATGTAGTCCTTATTCAGCTGTATGAGTGCACTATGCAGAAAGCTGTAGTCAGGCTCAAGTAGGTAAGGCAAATGACAGAAATTTATTATTTTTATATACACAATGGTTCGATCATACCACACATAGGATTGTTGGTTAGGACTCTTTGAAGCAAAAATTGTCCAAAACATATCCAACCACAAAATGCAGTTTTAAAGGTTCTCTCTATTGCAGGATACACAGTCTTTACCAGCAAGCCTTTTGTATTCCCTTCTTAGCCTTGCTGGCTAAAGCACCAAACACAAAAGCACATTTAAAGTCTGTGGTAAACTTCCCCTCTATAAACACAAGGGAAACACAGCCACCCTGCTTGTGGAATAAAGGTACCTTTTTCCTGGATAACCTTCTTTCAGGACTGGCTTGCTTTGTCTATGTTCTCAGGTTTACAGCTTGGCACAAAGAACAGTCCATGGGAGTGTCCTCCTCAATCAGCTTCACCACGGGCTCTCCCAGCTGCATAGGCTCTGACTCCCCACCTTGCTCACAGTGCTCAGCTAACAGCCTTCCAGGGAATCCTGGAGTCTCTCTTGTTCCTGGTTCCAAACTCTCCTGCAGCCGTGCTACATGCCAAATAGCACTCTCTCCAGCTGGAAGGTCCGTTCCTCTGCTCTGCTCAGCCTAGCTGCCTGCTTCTCCTCTCCTCCCTTCCAAGTCATACTCTGCTCTGGGTTTATACTTCCAGGGCTCTAGCTCCAACCCCACCCTACTCAGGTGACGGCAATCAGCCTGATTCCGGGCACCTGAGTGCTTGCAGCATTCACTGCCTAAAGGGTTCTGAGCCTTGTATTCTCTCCCCTTCATTCCACTAGGGGGAGCATGAAATGTGGTCCACGTGGAAGTTTTCTGCTTCCTGGAGGTGTTTATGGCTTTCCTACCCTGATTTGGTGAAAGGGGGCCCTTTACTTGGGTGACTTCCCTGTCTCTTTGTCCTCCCCCAGACTCCGGATAGGCCTCCTTGCCACAGGCAATGGCCCTCTGATCCTATGCAATCCAGCAGGGCATACTCTACGGGCAGTATACCTGCCAGGCCAGGACAACACACTGGCCAACAGATTAAGCAGGAGCCTCCTGCCGCACAAGTGGCAGCTGGACCCCAGAGTGGCCAGCCGGCTTTTCTACCTCTGGGGGGAGCCATGGATAGACCTGTTTGCCAGCCCGGACAACTATCAGTTGCCCTGCTTCTACTCTTGGCAAGCCCACCCTTCCCAGGTGGTGGCAGATGCATTTCTCATCTCGTGGTCAGAAGGTCTCATGTACGCCTTCCCACCCACACCATTAATTGCCAAAACGTTATTGAGGACCCTCCGTGACAAGGCGTCGCTGATCCTTATAGCCCCTCGATGGCCTAGGCAGCTATGGTTCCCATTATTCTTCCGGCTGTCGATGGAGACTCCCATCCCATTCGGGAGCTCCCTAGAGCTCCTGTCACAGGAGCTCTCTCTTGCATCCCAATCTGGGGTCCCTGTCAATGACAGCATGGCTATTGAAAGGGTGACCCTAGCCCCTTTCAACCTCTCAGAGGAAGTGGAGGAGATCCTGCTGGCTTCCTGTAAGTCATTCACCAGGAAAGCATATGCCTTCAAGTAGCGCATATTTTCAGTCTGGTGTGCAGAACACTGGATTAGCCTGGCTTCTGTCAGGTGCAGCTGTTCCTACAGTACCCGTTTCCATCTCTCACACTCCAGACTCAAATCAAACTCCGTCAGAGTGCACCTCAGTGCCCTGGCAGCATACCACCATCCAGTGGATGGCAAACCCTTCTTGGTCCAGCCGTTGGTGACTCCGATACGCCCTCTGGTGATCGAGTGGGACCTCAATGTCATACTGGTGCAGCTTACTCACCTGCCTTTTGAGCCCCTGGCTACCTGCCACCTGCGATACCTTTTGTAGAAGGTGGTGTTCCTGGTTGCTCTCACCTTCACTCGCAGGGTCAGCGAGCTCCAAGCCTTGGTGGTGGAGGCACCTTACACCTGATACTACAAGAACAGTGTTGTGCTCCGCACATACCCAAAATTCCTCCCGAAGTTGGTATCGTTTTTTCACCTCAACCAGGAGGTAGTGCTCTTCACCTTCTTCCCGAGGCCTCTTGCCAGTAGAGTGGAGACTGTCCTCCACACCTTGGACTGTAGGGCCACTGTAAAGCTTCTCAGCTTTTTGTCTCATATGACCCCAGTAGACTGGGGGAAGCGGTGACCAAGCATATGCTATCTTCCTGGGTGGGGGACTGTATCACCCTCGCCTATGAGCAAGCGGGGCTTTTGCTGAATGGCCAGGTCATGGTGCACTGTGTCAGGACCATGGCGGCCTCTGTGGCAAACCTGTGCTCCGTCCCAATGGTGGACATCTGCCAGGCCGCCACCTAGTCTTCCGTCCATACCTTTGCAGCTCATTATTGCCTGGAGAGGGAGTCCCGACAGGACATTGCCTTCGGCCAGGCCATTCTCCGTAATCTTTTCGGGTCTAGGCAACTCCTACCCTCTGGTCCTTCTGTGTTCAGGCTATCAGAGTGCTGGTTTCCTTTGGACACATAGGTCCTACTACAATCTGCACCTGCGGACTCAATTGCTGATGCTCACAGCTTCCCCTGAGGGTAACCATGTTTTTTTTTATGGGCTTTTGGGTAGCCTGTAGCTAGAGAGTCCTATATGTGAGGACTGACTTTCTGCTTGTTCCCGGAGAAAGCGTAGTTACTCACCTGTAACAGATGTTCTCCGGGGACAGCAGGAATCAGTCCTCACAACCCTCCCTCCTCCCCTTGGAGTTGCTTTTTTACCATATTTTATTTTTTGCTGTCTTTTAACTATGTCATCTGACTGAGCAAAATGGAACCCTTGGGCAGGAAGGGGATCACGCATGCATGGTGGCATCTTCCAAAGGAATTTTTGAAAGCTGGGGGGATGCTTCCGTGAGGGCTTGTGATACAGCGGACCCTCTGGCAGAAAGAAAAAAAGTTTTAAATTAAAAAAAAAACAAGCTTCACATGCAATTTCCTGAAAGTCCACATAGAGGGAGCAGGAGAGCCAGCCTGGAAGCAGAGGAACCACGCCTCTATGGGCAGGACCTAGAATCAGTTAGTCCCGATTTAAGCAGGGACAGAGCTGAGTCAAGCAGGGTCGGAGTCAGAGGCAGAGTTGGAGTCGGTCTCAGACCCAGAGCAGCTCAAGGAGTTGAAGCAACTTGGGGAGCAGGCCAGAGAGTAGGCCGAGAAGCAGGCCAAGGAGTAACTCAGAGAGCAGGCCGAGGTGAAGGCCAAAGAGCAGCCCTAGAGGAAGGCCAGAGACAACTGGAAGGAGCAGCACTGCAGAGAGCAGCCAAGGAAGGAGGTGCTCTCCCTTCCAGCCTGAGAGAAAGCCCTATCCAGGGAGAAGGGCTGGGACACAATCTGAGAAAGAGATATCCAGCTGAAAAGAATACCCAAGGAGAGAAAGGTACTTTTAAAGATTTTTATAGAAGTAACCTGAAGGAGGAGTGGAAAACTCAGAGGCCTGGGGAACAGGGAAGAGCTGAGAGGGCGCGGCCACTAGCCAAATGCCACAGGGGTAGAAGTGAAGGACAAGTGCATCAGCTGCAGCCATGCCTCAGAGAGGTTTCTCCCCACTCCAAAGAATTAATTAAGACACACAGGGAATACTTGAGCCTGCAAGAATTGGAGGACAATCAGGATAGGCCTCAAGCCTTTCCTGTAAGAGACTGCAGGAAGTTTAAAGGTAAAACAGTTGTTGCCTGCAATTGCTTGCCTAAACCTAGCACAAGAGAGAAACAAAAGAATGAGTTTTATCTGCATGATAAGGACACTTTTATGCAAAAAGTAACAGATAATCTCTCCAAGATGAAAGCTAGTAATGCTAAAGGCTGGGACAAGCGAACTTTTAAACCTGTAGCAGATGAACAGCCAGGGTTCTATACCATAGCCAAAAACCGACGCCCCAAGCTGACAAACCAGCATTGGAACACAGTGTGGCATGCTTTCAGAAAGCCCGAATTCAACCCTCCTGAGGTTTCAGACTCAGACCCCTCAGAGATGGAATGGATGCCAGGGGAATCTGAGGTTGATAAGGCAATTGAACCCATGGATTGTATTTATTGTACAGTAGGAAAGCTTTAAGCTGTTTGGAGCAACAGAATGTATGAAGTGAATACAGGATGCCTTATGTTTTAAGTTTCTGTGAAGATTAACAATGTTATTTTGAACGTTTTGTGTGAGTTGAACCTGATACAAGGAATGATACAGCCCTGTTATTGTGTTAACTGCATATTTTGAACCATTTTGCGTAAAGGTGAAATAAAAGCCTTTTTCCTTTTTCCCTATACTTGGCTGAAAGTCGCTTTATTGGGAAGTTGGCAACGAGGTAGCCACAGAGGTCCGCTACCTCATGACCCTCGCAACAGGCCAACCCTGATACCCCTATTCTTATGCGCTCCCCAGCCTCCGGTGGAAACACTACGCCGCCACCAGAGGGGGCTGCGGGGGACATAAGTGGCGTAGTTTTGAGGATCTTGCGGTACCCTCAAGGGTACAGGACTGTATTGGTAACTACACCAAAGAAAAGTATAAGCTTTTTCCTTTTTGAAAAAAAAACTGAAAGTAAAACCCGGACCGTCCTGCATCATAAAAAAACTGGATTGGAAGAAAAACCAGGAGTGGAGCAGTTACAAAAGGCCGGACCGGAGCTGAAAAAAAAAGGAGAAAAAAAATCCTGAAGGTGGGAGATCCTCTGGTAAATCCAGGAGTGGTGGAGCAACCCCTGGACGACTACATATATTCCCCAAAGCGGATGTAACATTAGAGCAAGGTAAGGGGTATATAAACCTACCTAGTGTTGGATACCTGGGGAAGTCAGAAAAAAAAAAAAAAAAGAGAGAGAGGGTGTGGAAAAAAAAAAATATTGTGAAGAGCCGCACTTGGGTTTGTCTCTGTTTATTTTCCAACAGGTACGATGGAGCCCAAGGAACTGTGTGCCTGGATGGCACACCAGTTCAGCAAACAGGCTGAGCTGGCACAACAGAGCCAGGAGCAGGCGCTGAAGGCGGTGAAAGAGCAGCAACTGCCAGTCATAGAAACTATGAGTGCATGGCTTGCGCAACAGCGGGAGGAACTGGCTCGGAGCAAAGAGGAGAAGACATCACTCGCCGGACGGGTAAACCCTGACCACGGACACTGGTCTTGTTCAGACTTAATGATCGGTAAACTCAGTCCGAGCGATGACATTGATGACTTTTTAGACACTTTTGCTAGGATTGCGAATTCGGCTAAGTGGCCCGAGGAGCAGTGGGCAATACGCCTAGCGACATCACTCACGGGTGAAGCGCTGGCGGCCTACAGGTCGATGCCCCCAGAACTAGCGAATTCATATCCTGATGTGGTAACAGCGATTAGAGATCGTGTTGGTCTTACGCCAGTAGCGTACAATAAAATGTTTAGAGCTACCGTGCTTTAGGCAAATGAGACACCTAAGGCACTAGGCCACAGGTTACGTAGCCTAGCCTATAAGTGGTTGCAGCCTGAAAGGAAGAGCACAAATACACTCATGGATGCGATAATTTTGGAGCAGTACATGAATGCCCTACCTAGTAGAGTGCAAAACCTTTTGATGCTCCAGAATTGTGGCAATACCACAGAGGCCATAGCACTTACGGAGAGATACTTAGAGGCTGAAAAAGTGACTCAGCCTAGTGCAAGCCCACGAATTGCCATGGGGTTGGAGGCACAAGGAAGGGGGAGTCCCTCACGTCCTCCAGGTGGTAGGTGGCAGAGTAATAAGCCCCTAGACAAAGCAAATTCGAGGAAATGTTTTGCTTGTGGTAAGAAGGGTCATGTACAATACGAATGTCATGTACGAACTGCCTTGGTAGGAGAGTCACCAAGGCTAATGCATGATGGGTTTTTGATCAATGTGAAAATACATGGTATAAGTGTACAAGCATTGTTAGATTCTGGAGCCGACCAGACCATGCTTTCTAAGAAGTTATGGTCGACCATCCAGGATCATGGACTCTCGGTTCCAGAATCACCCGAAGGATATGTGAAAATTAAGTGCGTGCATGGAGCAGCCACACGCTACCCCATTTATAAATTGTGGATAAAGGGTATGGGCATTGTAAAAGAAATGCCAATGGCAGTGGTGCCAAAGTTACCGCAGGACTTTGGTCCTGGGCCGGGATTGGCCACAATTTAGAAAAACGTTGAAGGAAGGGTTTTTGCCTCAAGTTAAACCAGATTCCACTGGCATGCAACCTAACCTTATCGAAAACGCTAGAGTACAGCGGAGCGGCCTTGCTGCTGCTACAGATACTATGATTCCTAGTCCACTATGGGAGAAACCCCCGGAGGCTGTTGTGAAGGATCGCTCACAGCCACTCAAAAGGTTTGTGCTCCGGTACTGTAAAACATCCGCAAGGGCGCGGACGCCTCAAAGAGCGTCGGCACAAGCTGCCGGCTATGACCTCCATAGTGCCGTGGATATTGTCATCCCAAAGCGGGGGAGAACATTAGTGACCACGGACCTACAAATTGAACTGCCACCAGGATGTTATGGTAGAATAGCCCCAAGGTCCGGACTGGCCGCCAAATACAACATTGACGTGGCTGCAGGAGTCATGGACCCTGATTACAGGGGCATCTTAAAAGTCCTCTTATGTAACTTTTCAGAGGAGGACTACGAGGTTCAAGCCGGCGACAGAGTGGCACAGCTCATTTGTGAGCGGGTAGGATTTCCTGATCTGGAGGAAGTCGCTATGCTAAATCCTACAAGCCGAGGAGTGGGAGGTTTCGGCTCAACGGGGAGAGCGGAAGTGGAAAATTTAATGGCCATAGGGACTGATCCACCCGAGGAAGACCTGGGCCCTCGCCTGGAGGATTGCAAAGAAAGCTCTACCCCAAAGCTAGGAGAGGAACTCTCAGTAAAACAAAAGGAAGATTTGGCCCGATTGTTGAATAAATATAAGGACATCTTAACTCCTATGTCTGGAGAGACCTCGTTGGTGGCGCATGAAATTCATACCCCTCCTGGTAAAATTATCCGACAGTGTCCATACCGACTGCCGGAGGCGAAAAAGCAGGAGGTCATCAACCAGGTGCAAGAAATGCTGCAAATGGGGATAATAGAGGAGTCACATAGTCCCTGGTGCAGCCCGGTGGTGTTAGTACCAAAGCCAGATGGGTCTATGCGTTTCTGCATAGACTTTCGTCAAGTCAACGCGATTTCCACCTTCGACGCTTATTCGATGCCGCGTATCGAGGAGTTATTAGACCGGCTCGGGCAAGCAAAATATCTGACAACGTTGGACATGACGAAAGGATATTGGCAGGTCCCTTTAACGCGAGATGCCAAGCCGAAAACCGCCTTTAGTACACCATTGGGGCTCTACCAATTTAGGAGGATGCCTTTTGGCTTACATGGGGCAGCCGCTACATGCCAGCGGTTAAGGGATGTGATTCTTCGACCATATCAAAATTTTGCTACTGCCTATATGGATGATGTGGTGATCCACAGCGCCACGTGGACGGAACATCTCCATCAGATAGGCATCATATTAGAGGCTATGAGGAGAGCGGGCCTCACCCTTAATCCTAAGAAATGTACTTTCGCAGCGGAAGAAGTCAAGTACCTGGGTCATCTGGTAGGCCGGGGAACCGTACGGCCATTGTTGGATAAAGTCGATAGTGTCCGAAAATTCCCAGTTCCACAGAACAAGAAACAGCTGAGAAGCTTCCTCGGGCTCATAGGTTATTATCGTCGGTTTATACCGCACTTTGCTGAAGAGAGCAACATCTTTACAGAGATGCTCAGAAAAAATGCCCCGAATATAGTACAGTGGACGCCCGAAGCAGAAGCTGCTTTCCAAAGATTAAAAGGGAAGTTGTGCCAGGCCCCCGTTCTGCGCGGGGTAGATTTTCAGCAAACTTTCCTGCTACAAACAGATGCCTCAGAAACCAGGCTGGGTGCCGTTTTATCCCAGGTACAAGAAGGAGCAGAACATCCTATTCTGTTCCTTAGCAGAAAACTCTCGCTAGCAGAAAGAAAATATGCCACAGTTGAACGCGAATGCCTCGCTATCAAATGGGCCATCGAGGCATTAAAATTTTACCTCACCGGGAGGAAGTTTGTCCTCATTACAGACCATGCCCCCCTGAAATGGCTGCATACCATGAGGAACGAAAATGCCAGGCTAACCCGGTGGTATATGGCTTTACAGCCTTACGACTTTCGTGTGGAGCATCGAGCTGGGAAGCTGCATTGTAACGTTGACACCATGTCTCGTATTACGTGCTGCGGTGAAGAGCTTTCCCCAGCCCGTAATATTTTGAGAAGGGGGATGTGTGATACAGCGGACCCTCTGGCAGAAAGAAAAAAAGTTTTAAATGTTGAAAAAAACAAGCTTCACATGCAATTTCCTGAAAGTCCACATAGAGGGAGCAGGAGAGCCAGCCTGGAAGCAGAGGAACCACGCCTCTATGGGCAGGACCTAGAATCAGTTAGTCCCGATTTAAGCAGGGACAGAGCTGAGTCAAGCAGGGTCGGAGTCAGAGTCGGAGTCGGTCTCAGACCCAGAGCAGCTCGAGGAGTTGAAGCAACTTGGGGAGCAGGCCAGAGAGTAGGCCGAGAAGCAGGCCAAGGAGTAACTCAGAGAGCAGGCCGAGGTGAAGGCCAAAGAGCAGGCCTAGAGGAAGGCCAGAGACACCTGGAAGGAGCAGCACTGCAGAGAGCAGCCAAGGAAGGAGGTGCTCTCCCTTCCAGCCTGAGAGAAAGCCCTATCCAGGGAGAAGGGCTGGGACACAATTTGAGAAAGAGATATCCAGCTGAAAAGAATACCCAAGGAGAGAAAGGTACTTTTAAAGATTTTTATAGAAGTAACCTGAAGGAGGAGTGGAAAACTCAGAGGCCTGGGGAACAGGGAAGAGCTGAGAGGGCGCGGCCACTAGCCAACTGCCACAGGGGTAGAAGTGAAGGACAAGCGCATCAGCTGCAGCCATGCCTCAGAGAAGTTTCTCCCCACTCCAAAGAATTAATTAAGACACACAGGGAATACTTGAGCCTGCAAGAATTGGAGGACAATCAGGCTAGGCCTCAAGCCTTTCCTGTAAGAGACTGCAGGAAGTTTAAAGGTAAAACAGTTGTTGCCTGCAATTGCTTGCCTAAACCTAGCACAAGAGAGAAACAAAAGAATGAGTTTTATCTGTATGATAAGGACACTTTTATGCAAAAAGTAACAGATAATATCTCCAAGAAGAAAGCTAGTAATGCTAAAGGCTGGGACAAGCGAACTTTTATTTATTTATTTAACATTTTTTATATACCGCACTATTCATCATCAGTGCGGTTTACATTGAACAACAACATACCTGTCAATACATGACTGATCTAGGTTTACAGATAACAGGGAGGATAAACTGGGTGTAAACTGGAGCTAACTATCTACATAATTATACATAATTATATATTATAGCCAAAAACCGACGCCCCAAGCTGACAAACCAGCATTGGAACACAGTGTGGCATGCTTTCAGAAAGCCCGAATTCAACCCTCCTGAGGTTTCAGACTCAGACCCCTCAGAGATGGAATGGATGCCAGGGGAATCTGAGGTTGATGAGGCAGTTGAACCCATGGATTGTATTTATTGTACAGTAGGAAAGCTTTAAGCTGTTTGGAGCAACAGAATGTATGAAGTGAATACAGGATGCCTTATGTTTTAAGTTTCTGTGAAGATTAACAATGTTATTTTGAACGTTTTGTGTGAGTTGAACCTGATACAAGGAATGATACAGCCCTGTTATTGTCTTAACCGCATATTTTGAACCATTTTGCGTAAAGGTGAAATAAAAGCCTTTTTCCTTTTTCCCTACACTTGGTTGAAAGTCGCTTTATTGGGAAGTTGGCAACGAGGTAGCCACAGAGGGCCGCTACCTCATGACCCTCGCAACAGGCCAACCCTGATACCCCTATTCTTATGCGCTCCCCAGCCTCCGGTGGAAACACTACGCCGCCACCAGAGGGGGCGGCGGGGGACAGGCTCCATCGGCGCCGACGTCAACATATGTGAGGACTGATTCCTGCTGTCTCTGGAGAATACCTGTTACAAGTGAATAACTATGCTTTATGCTTCTTGGATCTAAAAGATGCTTATACCCACATCCTGACCCACCCTCACCACCAACAGTACCTCCGCTTCATCATCGGAGGCTGACATTACCAGTACAAAGTCCTACCTTTCGGACTGGTCCCATGAGTGTCCACAAAGTGCCTGTTGGTGGTCGCTGCCTACCTCTGCCTGAAGGGGGTGTTTATCTTCCCCTACCTGGATAACTGGCTCATCAAGGGTGACTCTGCCGACGAGATCTGTCAGGTGGCACATCACACTATTCTCATTCTCAAGCACTTGGACTTTGTCATCAACTACCCCAAGTCTCATCTGCAGCTGATGCAGCATCTGGAGTTCATAGGGGCCCTCCTGGACACTTTCCAGGCAAGAGCCATCCTTCCTCTTGACAGGGCTCAGTGCCTAGCATCCCTCTCCACAGAAGTACAGGGTCATGCGAGTGCCTCAACCTGCCTTCTGTTGCACATGGCATCAATGGTGCACGTTATGCCCAAGGTTTACTTCTGAATGCATCAGGCCCAGTGGACTCTCTGCACTCATTGGACTCAGGTGATGGGCCACCTGGAGGACCAGATCTGTGTGACCGCTCCTCTCTCTGAATCCTGTCGGTCCATCCTCTCATGGCCAGCTTTATAAGAGGGCTCTTGCTCGCTTGGCCTCCTTTTCACCCACCAATGGCAGCATGGGATGAGAATGTGGTTCTTGAAAACTCATGGCTCTGCCCTTTGAACCGCTTGCTTCTTGTCACCTCAAGTACCTTTCCTGGAAAGTGAACTTCCATGTAGCACTCATGTCGACATGCCACGTCAGTGAGCTACAGGCATTGGTGGCTCATGCCCCCTATACCAGGTTTCATAAGAATAGGGTAGTCCTCTGTACTCACCCCAAGTTTTTCCCTAAGGTGGTTACTGCCTTGCATCTCAACTAGGAGGTGGTTCTTTCCACCTTCTTTCCTCAGACTCATGCAAGCAGGGCAGAGGCCGTGCTCCACACCTTGGATTGCAAGAGGGTGCCAGCCTCCTGTCTAGAGTGGATGAAGATCCATCGCCACTTCTCGCAGATCTTCGTCTATTATGACCGAAATCGGCTTGGCATTGCAGTCTCTAAGCACATCCTGTTTACCTGGGTGGTGGACTGCATCTCCTTTGCCTATGAACAGGCTGTTCTCTCTATTGAGTGCCATGTTATAGCCAATAATATATGGGCTATGGTAGCCCCTGTGGTGAACCTGTAATCTCTCTCCATGCTGGAGATCTGCTAGACCATCACCAGGTCCTCGGTTCACACCTTCACAGTTCATTACTGCCTGGAGGAGAACTCCCAGCATGACAGTGCCTTCAGTCAGGCAGTATTCTGTCATTTGTTTGGGGAATAATACAACTCCTACCCTCCAGCCCTTCTGTATGTCCAGGCTACCGCAGAATTGATTCCCTGGTTGAAGCTGTGGTCATTCCTGAGGTCTTGTGGCCACTCAGGACTCTCTGCTGTCATTCATGATTCATTTTTTCAGTCGCCCGTGGCTTTACAGAGTTTTTTGGTAGCCTGTAGCTGGGGAGTACCATATATGAGGACTGACTTCCTGCTTGTTCCCAGAGAAAGTGTAGTTACTCACCTGTAACAGGTATTCTCTGGGGACAGCAGGTATCAGTCCTCACAACCCTCCTTCCTCCCTGTAGAGTTGTTTTACTTTTTATGCTTGATTAAGCTATGTCATCATACTGAGATGAGGTGGCACCCTTGGGCGGGAAGGTGACTACACATGCGTGGTGTAACTCCCAAAGGCTTTCTTTGAAAGCTGGGGAATGATTACCACACGGATTCCGTCAGTGCCAACGTCACCCATATGCGAGGACTGATTCCTGCTGTCCCCAGAGAACACCTATTACAGGTGAGTGATCCGGAAAACTACAGATCGATGAACCTGACATCGGTACCCGGCAAAATGGTAGAAACATAGAAACATGATGACAGAAAAAGACCACAAGGCCCATCTAGTCTGTCCTTCCATAACAACTACAACAGTCCACTTTTTACCTTTAGAGATCCTCTGTGTTGGTCCCATGCTTTTTTGAATTCAGTTACTGTCCTCATCTCTACCACCTCCACTGGGAGACTATTCCACGGATCCACTACTCTTTCCGTAAAGAAATATTTCTGCATATCACTCCTGAATCTATCTCCCTTCACCCTCATCCCATGTCCCCTTGTAGCAGAACTTGCTTTCAATTGAAAGAGGCTCTCTCCCTGAACATTTATGCCACGGAGGTATTTAAACATCTCAATCATATCACCTCTATCCCGCCTTTCCTCTAAGGTGTACATATTAAGATCCTTAAGTCTGTCCTCATATGCTTTATAATGAAGCCCATTAATCATTTTAGTAGCAACCCTCTGCACCGACTCCATCCTGTTCACATCCTTTTGAAGGTGCGGTCTCCAGAATTGCACACCATACTCCAAATGAGGTCGCACCAAAGACTTATACAGAGGCATTATCACCTCTTTTTTTCTGCTAGCCATTCTTCTCCGTATGCACCCAAGCATCCTTCTAGCTTTTGCCGTCGCCTTTTCTACCTGTTTAGCTACTTTAAGATCATCAGACACAACCACGCCTAGGTCCCGCTCTTCTTTAGTGGACAAAAGTACTTCACCTCCTATACTGTATTGCTCCCTTGGATTGCTGCAGCCCAAATGCATGACCTTACATTTTTTAACATTAAATCCCAGCTGCCAAATTCTAGACCATTCTTCAAGCTTAGCTAGATCCCTCCTCATGTTATCTACACCTTCCTGGGTGTCTACTCTATTGCAGATTTTTGTATCATCCGCAAAGAGGCAAACCTTACCCGACAGCCCTTCCGCTATATCACTAACAAAGATGTTAAAAAGAATCGGACCAAGGACAGATCCCTGGGGCACACCACTGGTAACATCCTTCTCCTCAGAGTGAGCTCCATTTACTTGTACACTTTGTCGCCTCCCACCCAACCAATTTCTAACCCAAGCAGTAACTTTAGGGTCCATCCCTAGGGTGCTCAGTTTGTTTATAAGTCGCCTGTGAGGAACAGTGTCAAAGGCTTTACTGAAATCTAAATACACCACATCTAGAGCTCTCCCTCGGTCCAACTCCCTGGTCACCCAGTCAAAGAAATCAATCAGATTTGTCTGACAAGACCTGCATTATAAAGAATAAAATTACTGAACATGTAGATAGTCATGGTTTAATGGGAGAAAGTCAATAGGGTTTTAGTCTTACTAATCTGTTATATTGTTTTGAAGGTGTGAATAAACAGGTAAGCCAAGGTGAGCCGGTTGATATAGTATACCTGAATTTTCAGAAAGCCTTTGACAAGGTCCCTCATGAGAGACTGGGCCAAATTAAAAAGTCATGGGATTGGAGGCAGTGTACTATTGTGGATTAGAAACTGGTTAAAAGATAGAAAGCAGACAGTAGAGCTAAATGGCCAATTTTATCAATGGAAAAAGGTGAATAGTGGAGTAGTCCAGGGATCTGTGCTGGGCCCACTGCTTTTTAACATAATCATAAATGACCTGGAAATGGGCGTAACAAGTGAGGTGATCAAATTTGCAGATAGAAAATTATTCAAAGTTGTTAAAACACAAGAGGATTTTGAAAACTTGCAAGAGGACCTTGATCAATTGTAAGACTGGACATTCAAATAGCAGATGAAATTTAATGTGGACAAGTGCAAAGTTATGCATCTAGAAAAGAACATCCCAAACTAAGGTTACACGATGCAAGGTTCCACATTAGGAACCACCACCCAGGAAAAAGATTTAGGTGTCATTGTGGATAATATGTTGAAACCCTCTGTCCAGTATGCAGTGGTGGCCAAAAAGCAAATAGAATGCTAGGAATTATAAGGAAAGGAATGGAGAATAAAACCAAGGATATTATAATCCCTCTGCATCATTCCATGGTGTGTAGAAAGCACAAGAAGCAAGGGTATAGAAGGTCACTGGTTTATTGAAAATAAAGCCCCGACGCGTTTCGGCAGGATTGCCTTCGTCAGGGGGCACACATCTTAAAAATAAACATATAATATCAAACAAACAATAAAAATCAAACGTATAATATTGATATTAAAAATATGAATAATGACATAATAAAACCATAAAAGCACATGGAAAAATGTATATAAATATATATATATATATATATATATATGTATATATATATATATATATATGTATATATGTATATATATATATATGTATATATGTATATATAGATGTATGACAAGTATAAACAAGCATAAAATCTTGAAAACAAATACTCAAATTGAAACTATAGAATATCTTAGAAAAACAAAATGAGTAATAAAATATAAACTATAATACATATAAAAACAAATAAATACTAAAAGTACCTATAAAAAACATAGATTAAAAATATGTAAAAGAACCATAATAGGATTATAGATAAATAAAAAGACCGAAGAGGAAGTACTTACAGGAGGCACAGTATACCTTTCAGTCTTTACAAAGACTCCATATGGAGATACTAATTGGAACAATTGTAGCCCAGAGCCAGAGGGACGTAGTATCATTCATTAATTGAATTTTGAACACATAGGAAAACACAAAGGCAAAGATACTCATTAGTAATTTAGCTTGGAGCAATTAATCAGACAAACACATTATGAAGATTATTGTAAAAAATAATTAATTGTGTGACAGCTAAAATTTCATACCGATAGTAATATAAAATCAACATTATGGACAGCAGTAAAAAAGTGTTCAAAAATGAGGGAAGTAAGAAATGTGGGAAATCAAAATTGTAAACAAAGCGGAGAGTAAGGGATTCCAGGACAGGAACTCATAAATGATGTGAAATACATTTAATATATTGAATAATAATGTGGTCCAGCAGTACCGTATCATTAATGCGATATAGCTCAAATGGCAAAAAAATCAAAACTCATATCACTACCGAGCATGGCACATTTTAAAAGACTTTTTTTAAAAAAGAGATCTAGGAACCTTTGACATTACATGACAGCTTTAAAAAACAATAATACAAACGTTTTTAAAAATGAGGGAAGTGAGAAATGTGGAAAGTAAAAATTGTGAGCAAAGCGAAGGATTCCAGGACAGGAACTCATAAACAGTGCGAAATGCATTCAGTGTATTGAATAATAATGTGGTCCAGTGGTACCGTATAGTTAATGCGATATAGCTCAAATGACAAAAAGTTCCAAATACATATCACTACCGAGCGTGGCGCATTTTAAAAAACATTTTTGTAAAAAAAGGAAGGTCTAAGGACCTTTTTGCTCCAACGTTGCATGACAGCTTTAAAAAAACTGAAGGACGTGGCTGGGAGCATATTTGGTTTTCACGCTCTTTTGTATAGAGAACTGTCAGTATAAAGAACAGCCAATATCTATTGTATGAAGATCTGATTACAAAATGGCACCAGCAAGCAGATAAGAAAGTAATAAGTGTAAATACCTGAGATATGCAGTTTTAAAGGTTCAGTGTTGTAGCAGCGGCTCACAGTGTCTCACAGTATGAAGTTGTGCTCTGACTGGCACATAATGATCCTGTGTTCATCTGGGTACTTTTTTTTATTTATTTAGACAGTTTTGTATACCACCTTATCCTTCAATCAAAGTGGTCACAACACAATTGGGATACATTTAACACAAGGGGATATGAGACACATTTCCAGTTCATACTGCTAGACCAGTCCAGACAAACGGGTTATGCACCCCTGCCAGCAGATCTTGGAGACAGAGAATTCTACCAGAGCTCTGATAGGCTGGAGCCTGGTGATATAATCCTACCCCTAGGGGTCTCCCTCAGTTTTTCTCTGTCTCCAGCAGATCTGGATGCTTTGTTTTTTTGCTCCTTCAAAAACATTTAAAATGATTTATTTCTTTGTGATTTCTTTTGGAGAGATTATACCCTGTAGTTGCCAGTGTACTTATCTGAGCACCAGGATGGTTTCCAGCTGAGCTCCTGTGTCCTGTCACAGTAGAGATCGCTGATGTGAAGACTTCCCAGCACTAGTCAAGAGGACTATTTAGCTGGATGGTAAGCCTCCTAAAATCCAGTCCCTGGGGCTGATTTTAGTGGTGAGGCAGCTGGCAGTGGGCTGAGCAGCAGTCCGTGGCTTCTCTGCACTTTCGGTACTGTGAGTACAAAGCCTGTCTTTCTCCCACTGATGTCTGGTGGTGACTCGATTTATTTTTTTTGATTTTTCAGCAATTTTAGGCATTTCTCTCATGCCTGTAACCCTCCCACCTTGTCCTTTGACTTTTTAAGTTAATTCCTTAGCTTTTGGGGGTTTTAATTCACTCTTTTTGAGGTTTATTTTTGCCGGCGGCCATTTTGAATAGCTAATGAGCCCCAGTTTTTGGCGGGAAGCCAGATTCCTTCTCTACTTGCTTTCTAGCACCTCTATTGCTGTTTAAGTTTTTTCCACAACACTTGCTAGCTGTGAGTTGTGGAGGGGTTCTTTTTTCTCTGCCTATGTATTAATGAATAAAAAGTATGGAAGGCATGAATAAAGAACAGGATGCAATTCAGAGCCACAGTACAATGCTAAGACACTGACCAATGGTGCAGGGCTCATGGGTTCCATCCCCCACTGTGCCCAACAAAGAAGGCTGGCTGAGGCATTACCTATTATGGGGAATATTGTTAAATGCCTGTTCCTGCGGGGCAGAGTTATTTTTTTTTTAGTTCTCACTATGCCTTATTCAGGTCTACGCTGCATAGGCTGTCAGAAGAGACACAGGGACCTCAAGAATCAGCTGTGCTCTTCCCCCAGCATCTTGATTCCCCAGATAAACTTGGGAACTCCTGAGCCTGGCTTCAGTGGAGCTCTCCATTGGCTTTACGCTGCGCTGAGTCTTTGCCACGAGGGTTTGGACATCCCCAGGAAGTTCAGGTATCATTTTCTGAAAGAAAACTGAGTAGCCTGTTTTTTTTTCTTACTTGCCTCAGCTGCCCTGGGTTGATTTCAACTGCATCTGGACTGGCTGCCTCTGAGTTTTGAAGTTCCTACTTTAAATTCTTAATCCACAAACTGCAGCCGGGTTACTTTGTACGTCTTACTGGAATATTGTACCTGTCTTATTCAATATACCATTTAATTGGAATTTTAAGTCAGTGTTTTGGATCCTGACTGTTTTGGGCTCGGCCTAATTAAGCATACTCACTGTAATCTTCAGTACAGCTGGATTTGAGCTTCTACATCCCTCCCCAGAAACACCTTTCAGCCCCTACCGTGGAGGTCTGAGTGGCTGCGGAGGGATCAAACTCTAATTTCCCTACTTTCAGTCACTGTAATTGCCTTACCCTGACTTTGAAAGTTTCTCTGTACCAGCACAGTGAATGACTGACAGTTCCCTTCTCAGCTCAGTGAATACCTAACAGTTTTTCTGTGCCAGCGGCCATTTTGTTTTTCTCTTCAGTGTTTCTTTTTGGAGGGAACAGCTCTAGACAGCAGTTTCCACACATTTAAACATGCTGTGGAGGCACGGGGAGTTTCAAAATCCTTTTCTTTGAAGAGTCTTCGGTTTCCCTGAGCCTACCTTGATTTTTGTTTTAAATGCTAAAAAAAAAAAAAAAAAAAGGGGAAAGGTGGTTTAAGTCTCTACAATGCTTGTTTCTCTGGCTGTATTATATGTGATATGTAATTAGCCGAAGGGGGAATTAATAGATTGCTTCTGTTCCACCTGCACGCTGCATCCCGGAGACTCTTTCCCCATTCCCACTGCGCTGCTAGATGGGTTCATCAGCACCTTATCTCCTCCCTCCTCAGAGCCCCTGCTGCAGGATCTTCCTGCAGGAAAGGATTCAGTCATCTCCCATGTCGCTTCCACAGCCGCTGGAGGCCACAGCAGCCTTGACTGACAGTGCCTTCCTCACACTCTTCCATCTGGCATGACGCCTGTGACTTTTGGAGTCTTTTGGAATATCTCCTACACCTGCCCAGTAGCAGGCAAGCATATGGCGTGGTCTCGCAAGTGGTCCCATAAGTCCTCAGACCTTAGAGCAGTACGTCCTCCTTGGAGCATTGCATGTGCCTTGCGGGGTACTATGGATATTCAAGAAGACTTTAAATCTTCGGAGGTCAGCCCTGACTCGTTGGAGTACGGAGATGGGGAATATTCTCCGTCTGTTTTCTTCGCTGACGGTTCTCAGCCTTTTTCGGAAAGAGGAGTTGCCGGCTCTAATCACACAGGTGAGGGGGTCGCTCCCCCTAGCCGACACGCCTGATCCTCCGGATTCTCAAATCCGGTTACAGCCGGATCCCATTTTCCAGGGCATTCGTACGGCACGCGGTATTGGTCAGTTATACCCTTGGTCTCCCTTTCACTTGGACCGTTGGCTGACATACCCGACAGTTGATGCGTTCTGACCAGGGTCATCAGGCATACCACACTTCCGGTTGAGGGCGGAGAGGCGCTCCGCAACCAGCAAGACCTAAAGAGTTGGGAGGCTGCTAAAGACGGGTTTTCCTTCGCCCGCTATTTCCTTCTTGCAGGGGTGTGCGGAGGTCTAGCAGCTTGGGCCTCCCTTCGATGGATTCAGCAGCTTCCAGGTGTTCCCGAGTTGGTTCATTTCGAATCCATCGCTGCATTCCGGGCAGAGGCATTCTGTGATCTCTTGCGGCTGTCAGCTCGCTTCCTAGCACCGGTGTCGGTAACTCGGAGATGGCTCAGCCTGTGTCAATGGGAGGTGGATGTTGCTTTATTTAAAGGCTCCAGCGTTTAGATGCCATTCATCCCGGTCCACCGTTAGAAGGAGGACTGGGCCGTTCCTCTGTCTATTTTGGGATGCTTCAGGTCCTGGATTTTCTAGGGGCTGGGTGCGACACTCGTCGGGCATGGGTGTTTCTACCTCAGGAACGTTTTCAGAAGATCTCTCTTCAGCTCCGCCACTGCTTGGATCAAGCGGCGCCTCGTCCTTGGGGCTACCTTCAACTCTTGGGGTCCATGGCAGCAACGATAGCCCTCGTTCCGTGGGCAAGAGCGCACATGCGCTGCTTGCTGACGGCGCTTCTATCTCATTGGTCGCCGGTATCGGAGAGTTATCGAATCCGGTTGCCTTTGCTTCTGCCGGTGCACCGCAGCCTCCGCTGGTGGCTTCAGGCACACAATCTTCTACGGGGGGTCCCTCTGGAGTCTCTGCGCTGGATCTTGGTGACGCCAGTCGCCGACCTCTCCGGTTATGGAGCGCCTTGCGGCTTGGCCTTGGCGCAGGGGAGCTGGTCACCTTGCGAAGCCCAAGGGTCTATCAATCGTCTCGAGACGCGGAAAGTGTGCTTCGCCCTTCTTCAGTTTCAGCCTCTTCTGCGGCGGTGTGCGGTTTGGATCCTGTCCGACGCCACGACGGTTGCTTACCTAAGCTGCCTAGGCGGCACGCAATGTCTGGATGTCTCACAGGTGAGGCGTTTGCTCCTCCCGTGGGCGGAGGAACGTCTTCAGGCTATCGCCGCAGCACATCGCAGGCGTGAACAATGTGTAAGCCGATTTTCTCAGCCGGCACTCTCTGGAGCCTGGGGGCTGGACTCTGCAGCCGGATGCGTTCCGGTCCATTGTTCACCTGTGGGGACTACCGACCATGGATCTAATGGCTACGGCGCAGACTGCCAAGGCTTCGCTGTACTTCGGCCATTGGAGGGATGAGGGAGCGCACGGCATAGATGCTCTCTCTCAACCGTGGCCGACTCATCTTCTCCTGTGTGTTTTCCCTCCCTGATCCGTGATATGCATGGTTCTCCAGCGGCTCCGAGACCGTCGCAGCCCTGTGCTCCTGCTGGCTCCGAATTGGGCTCACGGACCATTGTATGCGGATCTCTTCCGTCTGTCTGGGGCGTCGCTGCTCTGCCTCGAGGCGTTTCTCGGCCTTCTGATTCAGGGACCGGTGGAGATTGAAGACCCGGCTCCTTACTCGCTTATGGCCTGGCTATTAAATGCCGCCGGTTTGCTCGCTACGGCTATTCGCCTTGCGTGGTCGTGACGCTTCTCACGGCGCGGCGGTCTACCACGACGCTGACTTGCGCTCGGGTTTGGCTTCTCTTGATGGTTGGTGTTCGCAAAATAACCTCTCACCCTGGCGTTGCGGTGTTCCGGACATCCTGTCCTTTTTACAGGCCGGAGTGGATAAGGGATTAGCGCTCGATTCCTTGCGTGTACAAGTGGTCGCTTTAACTTGTTTTCGGGGTCCTATAGTGGGGCGATCGATAGCTTCGCATTCGGACGTGTCTCGGTTCCTCCGCGGAGTTCGGGCCTTCCGGCCTGCTCTGCGTTCGCCTGTACCGGCGTGGGCTCTTGTGCTTGTCCACTGTGCCCTCGTTGCTCCTCCCTTTGAGCCTCTGAGGGCCTGTTCTCTTCTAGATTTGACTCTGAAGGCAATCTTCTTGGTGGCCATAATTTCGGCACGCCGTATTTCTGAGCTCCAGGCTCTCTCGTGTTGAGATCCCTATCTCTCGTTTTCCTCCGAAGGCGTTTTTCTGCGAACTGTCCCTTCCTTTTTTGCCCAAAGTGCTGACGCCGTTCGCTGTTAACCAGCCTCTTTTCTGTCCGTCTTTTCTAAAGGCGCAGTGTGACAGTGGTCGGTCTCCGTTGCGGGCGGTGGACCTTAAGAAGGTTCTTTTTCGGTATCTGGGGGTCGCGAGACCCTTCCATATGGCTGTTCCTCTTTTGTCTTGTTCGCGGGTTCTCGTCGGGGATCCGCAGCCTCCGAATCTACCATTTCTAGATGGGTTACGGAGGCCATTGAGGCGGCGTACCTTCTTCTGGGAGAGCCAGCTCCACCGGGACTCCGTGCTCACTCCTCTCGGGCGCAAGCAACTTTGTAGGCCGGGAGGTCTCATGTAGTTCCTCTCGATATTCGCCGGGCAGCAACTTGGTCGTCACTGTCCACCTTTGTCGGTCATTATAGGTTGGACATTCATGCCCGTCAGGAGGTCCATTTTGGAGTTGCTGAGCTGTCGGCGGCCTTGCCCCCCTTGAAAGCAGGTAGCTTGGGTACTGCCCGTTTGTCTGGACTGGTCTAGCAGTATGAACTGGAAGGAGAAATTTCACTTACCGTTAATTTCCTTTCCTGGAATACTGCTAGACCAGTCCAGGACCCGCCCTGCTGTTTGTTTATTTATTTATTTATTTGTATTTCTTCTATACCGCACTCTTTTTCATCAGCGCGGTTTACATTAAACAGGAATACTCATTTCAATCAACAGACTGTGGTGAGTTTACATATAACAGGAAATATACAACTGGGATTATAACTTAGGGAAACTATGTACATATTTGTAGCATGTATAGGACCTATATACACGGGATAGAGATTCTTTTCATCATCTTAAATAGGGCGGTTACACTTTATCTGAAAGTGTTAGAGGGTTGATGATGTGCTTTGGAAATGTAGAATGAAGAGGTGATGCTTTATGGCTTTTCTAAATTGTTTGAGGTCAGTAATAGCTCTAATGTTGGGAGGTAGGTTGTTCCAACATCTGGGTGCGTAGTACGCGAAAGCCCTGTCTGTTGTTGATCGTTTGTATTTTGTGGCCTCATGTGGTGTAGTTAGGGTATTTGCCGCTGCTGACCTCCTAGATCTGGTGTTGGGAGTGTGATGGAGGAGTTTCGAAATTGATGATGGAGCTATAGAATTTATTGCTTTAAAGGTCAAGATAAGGGCTTTATATGTTATTCTGCAGTATATAGGGAGCCAGTGAAGCTCCATTAGGATGGGTGTTATGTGATCGCTCTTTGAAGCACCGTATAATACCCGGGCTGCGGCATTCATGGCTAGTTGTAATGTATTTAGTGAGTTCTTTGGGAGACCATGGAGTATTATATTCGCATAGTCGAAGTGGGGTGTGACTATGGCTTGGAATATAGTTCTGAAGCTGTCTGGGTCAAGCATATTTTTTAGATGGCGTAGGGTCTTTATCTTGAAATAAATGGTTTTCACGGTGCGGTTGATATGTTCTTTAAAATCTAGGCGATAGTCCAGTATCACTCCAAGGTATCTTATGGAGGGCTTGATTGGGAGGTGTGCATCTCGTACTCTTAGGGTCTCCGGGGGTGCGAATTCTCTGTTTTTCGTGACAATCAGTACTTCGGGTTTTTTGTAGTTTATTCGCATATTCTGCGTGAGTAACCAGTCTGCTATTGCATTAAAGCAATCTACTAAAGATGTGTAATCTGGGAGCTTGACATTGAATGGAGTGAATAGTAGAACATCATCTGCGTAGATCAGTGAGGAAATGCCAAAGGATCGAGTAGTGATATCGCACAGGGGCTGCATGTAAATGTTAAATAGGAGTGCCGATAGGGATGAGCCTTGTGGAACTCCTTGTTTTAGCTGGAAAGGTTCTGATGTGCCTGTAATAGTCCGGACGTGTTGCAAGCGGTCTTCCAGGTATGATTTGCACCATTTCCATGCTAGGCCGTGGATTCCCTTGTCATATAGGCGGGTTAGTAGTATTTCATGGTCAACCGAGTCAAATGCTGCAGATATGTCGAGGAATATTAGTGCGAAGCCCTTGTTAATGTCGTCTAGTCCACTGATGAGTGTGTTGGTTAATGTGGTCAATAGTGTCTCTACTCCGTGAGATTCCCTAAATCCGTGCTGACTGGGATCAAGGGTGGAGGAGGTGTCTATGTGTTGTTGTATCTGATTATTGGTTACTTTCTCAATTATTTTGGATAGCAGTGGTATACTAGCTATCGGGCGGTATGATTCTTCTTTTGTTGGGTCTAGTTGATTGTTCTTTAGCAGCGGTCTTATGGAGGTCTGCTTTAGTGCTGATGGGAAGGTGCCTGTTGAGAATGACATCTTTATAATTTCTGCTATGACAGGGCTAAAGTCGGATCGCATAGCTCTTATCCAGTGTGCTGGGCAGGGGTCGTTAGGTGCTGTGGTAGTATTCATTTTGACGATAATGTCTTCAACGCATTTTGCAGAGGGAGGGGAAAGTTGAAGGAGTGATAAGGGGAGCTGAAAGAGAGGGAAATTTTGTCCTTGTTGCTGTAGTGGACTTTGGGATGAGGAGGTGTGTGATGTCGGAGGACTTTGGGGTGAGGAGGTGGTTGTTCTGATAGCTTTAGATTGTATGAAATTGGCATACTTCTGAGGGTGTATGGGTTCTTGTTGAGGTGGAGCAGGTTCTTTGGTTAATGACTTTACTATATTGAATAGCTCCCTGGGTTTGTTTAGGGAGCGGTTGAGGAGTTCGGAGTGGTAGGTTTTTCTTGTGTCCCATATTGTTTCACGATAGGATTGAAGGTGGGTTAAATATATTTGTTGATCTGTTGGGTTGTGAGATTTACGCCATTTTTCTTTCGAGGTTCCTCAATATTGTACGAGACTTCCTTAGTTCCTGAGAGAACCATGGTGCAGATGGTCTATTGACTACATTATTCTTCGTTGTTGGGTCTTTGCAGGCTGGTGGTATAATGGCGTATTGGTTGATGGTTTCATTCCATGTAGAAACTATGTCGTTGATGTTGGAGGAAGGTTGTTTGAGTATTGGAAGTATGTTTTTCTTAATTTCTTCTTCGTTGAGTGGTCTGAAGCGAGTGGTGTTTGTTGATGTTCGTTTTGTTGTATTATTGGGTGGATCTTGATGTGCTGGTATTGTGAATACTATCAGGCTATGGTCTGACCATGGTACTGGAGCGACAGATAGGTCGAAATCGTCATTCGTGGACATGTAGGATGGCAGAGCAAAGACGAGGTCGAGCACATTGCCATGTTGATGAGTAGGTTGGTTTATGAGTTGGCTGTAGTTGAGGTTTGTCATTGCTTCTAAGAATGAGTTAGAAAGGGTAATTGGGAGGATCCAAGATGGCGGTGGAGGAGTGAGACGCCAAGGTGCAGTGCTCTACACCGGCTTTACACTTGCTCCTCGATGGGGAAAAAGAGAAAACAGCGTCCTCAGAAACTCCCTGAGTCCTCGACCCCAACGAGTAAATTGGTGCAGGCGTCTATAGCTGGATTTTGCACGACTTCTGGCGTTATGGCTTCGGCGGACCCACCGAGTGACTCGGTGGATCTGAGCTTCGATGGGGTGTTGTTAAGCCCCGAGCAGTTGCCCCCTCCTCAGCCCGGGAGCCATCCCGGGAAAAGGTCGGCCTGGTCAGGCTTCTTCGCAAGGTGAGGCTTTGCAGGCTGCTGGGAGTTCGCCCGGGAGGTCACAACTATCGACAACGGAACCTGGAGTGGATTTGGGCGCTGCCGTAGAAGATCTGATGGTCTCTTCTCTGTGTAGGGGAGGCCGGCTGGGGGAGCAGTTGATATCTAGTCCCTCCGGTCCTTCGGCGTTCCGGATCCCTGAGGTCGTGGAGAAACCTGCGCAAGTAACGTTGGATAGCTTGTGGGAGGCTATCTCGGCTCTTCAAAGAACCCTCCTGCCCTTATTTGGGGTTGTTTCTCAAGAACTGATTGGCGTTAAAGCACAGTGTGAGGCGACGGCCGCGGAGGCTGTGAGTCAATTGGGACAAATTTCTTCACTTGAATCTAGAGTTGAGGACCTGGAGTCTCTTGGAACCGCTGGGGTTCAGGATCGATTAGTTCAGGCGAGGAAAATGGAGTATTTGGACAATCAGCTTCGAAGGAATAATCTTAGATTCCTGAACTTTCCTCGATCACCTCTGTTAGATTCCATTGACTTGGTCCGTAAGTTTTTTTTAGAAGTGCTTCAGATGCCTGCAGGATCGTTGCCTCCGATAGTGAGAGCTCAGTATGTTTCAATATCGATTGGGGAGGTTGCAAATCAGCTGGGGAAACCTGCTGGTAGTGGCCCCCCTCATATGGATCTTTCTGATTTCTTGGAGAGCTCACTTGAGGTGGTTACTAGCAGGGCTACTTTATTGGTAAAGTTTGCTTTCGAGTCTGATCGGAATACTGTGCTGCAATTGTATTTCCGTCATATTTCAGATGCTATGTTTTTGGGTTCAAGAATATCAATATTTCCCGATTTAGCAAGGGAAACACAGAAAAGGCGAAAAGCGTTCCTGGAGTTGCGCCAGAGGACGCTCGCTTTGAGTGCGCAATTTAAACTTAGATATCCTTGTAAATGTGTTATATGCTTTCAATCTAAGCAATACTTGTTTTTTGAACCCAAGCAACTTTTGTCTTTTCTTTTAAGTAAGGAGGGGCTTGGATCTGAGGAGCCTTCTATACCGGCTGCCATATAATAATAATCACGCTCCTATAATGTTATAATTGTGTTAGGTGATTAACCTTAGAATTAATTTCTTTTTTCTTGGATCCTTATTGGGGGAATATTGGGGTCTATACCAAGTTTTGTTTATATTTCTATAGGGCTGCTTTGCGGTTCTTATTTTTCTTATTCTTCATTGTATATGAAATTCTGATTCAGAAAGTTTTCTGGAATGTTGTAATAAAATTGATAAAGATTAAATAAAAAAAAAAGAAAGGGTAATTGGTATGGAAGGGAGATTGAAATCACCCATTAGCCAGTTAGGTTTCCCTGGGTGTATTGGGTTGCAGGCTAAGTCAAGTACGCTGGATAATTCTTCAGATGTTGAATTCGGTGCCATATATATTAAGTTGAGGGTGTTGTAGTTGTTGTATATTGAGATAGTGTCTAGTTGTTTTGTGCTCTTGGATGTGATTGTACGATATTGGAGGTTTGTCTTTGTTATGATGGCGACACCTCCTCCTCTTTTGTTTGATCTGTTACATGTGTAGGTAGAGTAATTAGGAGGTGTGAGCTGGTTTATTATGACTGAATCAGATTCGGAGAAACCATGTTTCAGTGATCATTAAAATGTCTAGGTTTTGTTTAATTATTAAGTCTGAGATGGCTGGCCATTTCTTACGTGCAGATCTGGCGTTTATGAGAGCACATCTAAGTCCTTCTTGTGGGGGAGCGTGTCGGTTGCGTTTTGTGTTGGCTGTTTGGTCTATTGCTATATGAAGTAGGTGAGAGTGCCTCTTGTAGTAATGGCTCTGTGGATGTTGATGAAAGCTGTGGAAGTGTTTTTTGTTTGTGCTATGTAATGTCGTGATATGGTAGTGATCTTGGGAGAGAGAATTAGCTTCGTACAATACACTGGAGAGTAAGCAAACGAATGTTACGGCTGATATGGTCATGGTTGCAGCAGTGTGGGAGAGTAAAGCTTTTTTATAGATGTTGGAGTGCCGCTGGTGCGGTGCAGCCGCCGACCGCGGTTCTTCTCTTTGCCGGTATGCCTCGCCATGGGCAGTCCATGGGTTCGTAGGTGGATACTGTTTTCAGCTCTAGGGAGTTCTTCGGCTCCCTTGTATATAGTTCACTTGAGACCCTCTGGGGTGATGTTACAGTTCATGTTCCATTAGCTTGTGGACGTAACTGAGGGAGACCCCTAGAGGTAGGATTATATCACCAGGCTCCAGCCTATCAGAGCTCTGGTAGAATTCTCTGTCTCCAAGATCTGCTGGCAGGGGTGCATAACCCGTTTGTCTGGACTGGTCTAGCAGTATTCCAGGAAAAGAAATTAACGGTAAGTGAAATTTCTCCATACTAATACTTACAGGGAACATGGGCAATGGAGGGTTAAGTGGCTTGCCCAAGACCACAAGGAGCACCTGTGGGACTAGAAGCCCCAGTCCTTCTGGCCCAAGGTTGCTGTCCTCTAGTGGGATTTGAACCCCTGAACTTCTGGCCTGAAGTATCTTGCCCCAACCACTAGGCCACTCCTCCTCCAATGATTTCTGACGCATGCTCAGTATAAGCCATCGCAGGGCACGAATTACTTTAAAATTGAACTAGTTGAAGAACACGTATAATAACATTGTTAAACCAAACTTTAAATAGATAGAGAAAAAACAGAGAACCATATAAATGAATAGGTCATCATAAAATGTGTAACCATAAATAAAACAAGGACATCCATAATAAAAACACGATCAAAAAAGTAAAAAAGGGGAAAGACACACCTGCAAGGCAGCAAAGAAGCATGAGTGTAAATTATAAAATGTAATGCTTTATATGGCACAAATTAATCATGCACTAATACGAGTACAAATATAAATAAGTTAAGACTCATGCTCACTTTAAGCCATAAAAAAACGGGCCGATAAAACTGTGAGGCAACATCAGTCAACCATTTGTGTAAATAAATAGATAAAAGGATAGATAAAAAGGTTAGATTCTAGAAAAATATATATAAGAGATCTGAATATAAAATTTATAAAAAAACATTTATAAAAAAACGGAAAGATCAACTTCCGAATTGAGTCCAGAAGGGGTCAAAGTATGAAGCTCATAGATATATCTTTGTTCAAGCCTCAAAAGGACTTTATCCAGATCTCCCCCTCGCCAGTGTGGTGTAACAGCTTTAATAACAAAGAACTGCAAATCTGAAACCTGATGCATTCTTTCAACCCAGTGGGCCACAAGTGGTTTGTCTTGGACATGACGTGTTAGGCAACATTTGTGCTCAATTATGCGTTTTTTTACGGGTCGCTTTGTTTTGCCTACATACAGTAGTCCACAAGGACACCGTATGATGTAAATCACATATGGTGTTTCACAGTTTGAAAAGTGATGTAGATAAAAACTTTTTCCATTGTGGGTGAATGAAGTCTTTGTAACTAATACATTAGTGCAAACGGAGCATTTGCCACATCATAGAAACATAGAAATATGATGACAGAAAAAGACCACATGGCCTATCTAGTCTGTCCTTCCATATCAACAACTACAACAGTCCCCTTTTTCTCTTTAGAGATCCTCTGTGTTGGTCCCATGCTTTTTTGAATTCAGTTACTGTCCTCATCTCTACCACCTCCACTGGGAGACTATTCCATGGATCAACTACTCTTTCCGTAAAGAAATATTTCCACATATCACTCCTGAATCTATCTCCCTTCACCCTCATCCCATGTCCCCTCATAGCAGAACTTGTTTTCAATTTAAAGAGGCTCTCTCCCTGAACATTTATGCCACGGAGGTATTTAAACATCCCAATCATATCACCTCTATCCCGCCTTTCCTCTAAGGTCTACATATTAAGATCCTTAAGTCTGTCCTCATATGCTTTATAATGAAGCCCACTAATCATTTTAGTAGCTACCCTCTGCACCGACTCCATCCTGTTCACATCCTTTTGAAGGTGCGGTCTCCAGAATTGCACACTATACTCCAAATGAGGTTGCACCAAAGACTTATAGAGAGGCATTATCACCTCCTTTTTTCTGCTAGCCATTCCTCTCCATATGCACCTAAGCATCCTTCTAGCTTTTGCCGTCGCCTTTTCTACCTGTTTAGCTACTTTAAGATCATCAGACACAACCACGCCTAGGTCCCGCTCTTCTTTAGTGGACAAAAGTACTTCACCCCCTATACTGTATTGCTCCCTTGGATTGCTGCAGCCCAAATGCATGACCTTACATTTTTTAACATTAAATCCCAGCTGCCAAATTCTAGACCATTCTTCAAGCTTAGCTAGATCCCTCCTCATGTTATCTACACCTTCCTGGGTGTTTACTCTATTGCAGATTTTGGTATCATCCGCAAAGAGGCAAACCTCACCCGACAGCCCTTCCGCTATATCACTAACAAAGATGTTAAAAAGAATCGGACCAAGGACAGATCCCTGGGGCACACTACTGGTAACATCCTTCTCCTCAGAGTGAGCTCCATTTACTTATACTCTTTGTCGCCTCCCACCCAACCAATTTCTAACCCAAGCAGTAACTTTAGGGTCCATCCCTAGGGTGCTCACTTTGTTTATAAGTCTCCTGTGAGGAACAGTGTCAAAGGCTTTACTGAAATCTAAATACACCACATCTAGAGCTCTCCCTCAATCCACCTCCCTGGTCACCCAGTCAAAGAAATCAATCAGATTTGTCTGACAAGACCTGCCTCTGGTGAATCCATGCTGCCTCGGATCCTGTAATCCACTGGACTCCAGAAACCTCACTATTTTCTCTTTCAGCAGCGTTTCCAATAATTTACTCACCACCGAAGTTAAACTAACCGGCCTGTAGTTTTCAACCACATCCTTACTTCCGCTTTTGTGTAAAGGCACCACATGAGCCTCTCTCCAGTCCTTTGGCACCACTCCCGATTCCAACGAGGCATTGAAAAGGTCAGTCAGTGGAGTTGCTAGAACGTCCCCAAGTTCCCTCAATATTCTAGGGTGTATCCCAACCGGTCCCATCGCTTTGTCTACTTTAAGTTGAGCTAGTTTCTCACGAACACAGTCTTCTGAAAATTGTTCAAGATGTCCCTCGCTTCTGTTCCTATTTGTGGGTGTTTTCTGAGGTCCTGCTCCTGGTTCTTCATCTGTGAACACAGAACAAAAATATTTGTTAAGCAATTCCGCTTTATCCTTATCAGCTTCTACATATTCCTCCCCTGCACCCTTGAGTCTGACAATACCACTTTTGCCCTTCCTCTTCTCACTAATATATCTGAAAAATGTCTTATCCCCCATTTTATTGCATTGGCTATTTCCTCCTCCTTTTGAATCTTTGCCTTCTTGACTACTTTGCTAGCTTCTCTAAGTTTTTCCAAATACAGATGCCTGTCTTCCTCTCTCTGTGATCTCTTGTATTTCATGAAGGACTCCCTCTTTTTTCTTCACTTTTTCAGCTACTTCCTTTGAAAACCATTACGGTCTCCTTTTCCTTTTGCCTGTATTTACCATTTTAACAAAAAGATTGGTTGCCCTTAAAATACCCCTTTCAGTTTTGCTCACTGTTTTTCTACATCCCCCAGCTGTTCCCATCCCACTAACGACTCCCTGAGGTATTGGCCCATCTTTGCAAAGTTAGTCTTCCTAAAGTCTAACAGCCCTAGTCCTAATACTGAATGACACCATCTGGTGATCACTGGATGTAAAATTATCTCCCACTACAACATCAGAAACACTTTCACCATTGGTAAGCACCAAGTCCAGTATGGCCCCTTCACATGTGGGGTCTGTTACCAATTGCCTGAATAGATCTCCCTGTAGAGAATCCAGGATCTCCTTACTTCTAGATGATACTGCAGCAGGAATGTGCCAATCAACATCTGGCATATTGAAATCTCCTATCAGTAGCACTTCCCCTTTCCTAGCAATGCTGCGTATGTCTTCAATTAACTCTCTGTCCACCTCTTCCTCTGTGAGGGAGGTCTGTATATCACACCAATGCAAATAGATTTCTCTTTCCCTCTTTCTAGTTTAACCCACAATGCCTCCTCTCTCCCTTTTAAGCTTTGTAATTCCAAAGCTTTAATAGTAGTTTTTACATATAGTGCCACTCCTCCTCCCCTTCTTCCTACCCTGTCCTTTCTGAATAAAGTATACCAAGGTATAGTTACATCCCAATCCTGGTTTTCTGTCAACCATGTTTCTGTAACTGCCACTAAATCCAAGTCAGCCACTCCCATCAAAGCTTCAACGTCAGGGGTCTTATTTCTCATGCTACGGGCATTTATACACACTGCTTTCCATATGTTACCCCTGTTACCCATTTCTATAAAGGTATTTAATGTATCACCTACCTGGGGGCTTTCACTTACCTGGGGGCTTTCTTCACCCATCCCCAACGAATCTAGTTTAAAGCCCTCTTCAGTAGATTAGCCAGTCTACTACCGAAGATGCGTTGACCTTTCATGGACAGATGGATGCCATCTCTGCTCTGCAACCCTTGGAACAGCATCCCATAGTCTAGGAAACCATCGATAGTGCCCTTTAGTTTTTGGGGTAATCCTAGGTTTGGACAATGCTGAAGGAAAAAGAACATGAGCTAGATTACGATTCCGTTTGAAAGCAATTGTGAGTTGTTTCGATTTAAACGCTGGCAAATAAGAAAGGAGATAACATTCTTATTTTAAAATTTTTGCAATATCACTAGACAAGTTGGAAAAAGTAAGGGCACACACTAACCTATTATCAATGGGTGGATTTTTTGTTTTTAAAAGTATTGCTCTATCAGTGAGTTTGGCCCTGTTATAAGCTTTTTTTAATACAATCCTTAGGATATCCCCGCGATGAAAATCTGTGGCTCATAGTTTTCGCATGATGTTCAAAATCGTGTTCTGTTGTACAGAGCCGTCAAAGTCCCAAAAACTGGCTGATAGGAAGATTCTTCTTAAGGGAACTATTGTGGAAGCTATCATATCTTAATAATGTGTTTCTGTCTGTAGGTTTGTGAAACAAATCAGTGATAAAACCGTCATTACTTTTCTTAATAAGAACGTCTAAATATGGAATGCATTCTGTACTATAAGTACCTTCAAAACGTAAATTGTTGTCCAAAGAGTTCAACCATTCAAAAAATTCCATAAGACAAGTCTCTGTACCGTCCCAAATCAGAAGAACATCATCAATATGCCTTTTCCAAAGTCTAATATGTGTTTTAAAAGGATGTTGACCAGACAAATAAGCATCTTCAAAATGTGCAACGTACAAATTCGCAACATCAGGGGCCATAGAGGAGCTGATGGCTACTCCCTTTATCTGTTTATAAAAAATCCCTTTGAAACAAAAGTAATTTTCAGTCTTTGCTAAAGTGGCCATTTTCAAAAGAAAAAAGGAAGGAATTCTGACAGGCCTATCCCTCTGAAACAATGTGTCCTCTATAATATGTAAGGCTGCTTGTTGTAGGATGTTGGTATACAATGATGCAATGTCTAAGGTCACTAACAAAAGGCCATCATTAAACTCAGTAAAATCACGTAAAATGTTAATAATATGTGTGGAATCTCGTACATAAGAATTAACTTTTGGCACAAATGGTCTAAGAAAAAAGTCTAAAAATTTTGAAAGAGGTTCCAAATCGCAGAGACAATGGGTCGGCCTGTTGGATTATCTAAGGATTTGTGAATCTTTGGTAACATGTATCTCTCAACCCAGTGAGAGTCTGAGAGATAATACTAATATTATAATAAAACCAGCAGACAAGGGGGGAGCTCTGGTGATCCAGGACATGAATTCCTATGTAAAAAAGGTACTTCGTCAACTGAATGATCAGAATTTTTATGAAAAAATCTACAATGATCCTACTCCTATGTTAAAAGAAAAAGTTGATACTATTATATACATAGGACAACAAGCTGGGTATCTTACCAAGAAAGAAATAGATTTCTTGACAGTCTCATACCCGGTTACCCTGACTTTTTACATGTTACCAAAGATTCACAAATCCTTAGATAATCCACCAGGCCGACCCATTGTCTCTGCGATTGGCTCACTTTTGGAACCTCTTTCAAAATTTGTAGATTTTTTTCTTAGACTACTTTCTTGTCTGCTTGCCGGTGCCATTTCTCTATACAAAAGAGGGTGAAACCCAAATATGCTCCCAGCCACGTTCTTCAGTTTTTTTAAAGCTGTCATGCAACGTTGGAGCAAAAAGGTCCTTTAGACCTCTTTTTTTACAAAAATGTTTTTTAAAATGCGCCACGCTCGGTGGTGATATGTATTTGGAACCTTTTGTCATTTGAGCTATATCGCATTAACTATATGGTACCGCCGGACCACATTATTATTCAATACATTGAATGCATTTTGCACTGTTTATGAGTTCCTGCCCTGGAATCCTTCGCTTTGTTTACATTTTTACTTCCCACATTTCTCACTTCCCTCGTTTTTAAACACTTTTTTACTATTGTTTTTTTAAAGTTGTCATGTAACATCGAAGCAAAAAGGTGCTTAGACCTTTTTAAAAAAAAACACGCCTTTTAAAATGTGCCACGCTCGGTAGTGATATGAGTTTGGAACTTTTTGCCATTTGAGCTTTATCGCATTAAACATACGGCATAGAAGTATTGCAGCAATCTGATGCAGCTGTTACCGTACTTACAAGGCTCTGCCAAGAAATATGGAAGACAACATCATGGCCAACTGACTGGAAAAGATCTGTGTTTATACCAATACTAAAGAAAGGTGATCCAACTGACTGTGGAAATTATCGCACAATCGCTCTGATCCCACATGCCAGCAAGATTCTACTGAAGATTATTCAAAAGAGACTACAGCCATACCTAGAACAAGAACTACCTGAAGTGCAAGCAGGGTTCAGGAAAGGGCGAGGAACGAGAGACATCATTGCGGATGTGAGATGGATCCTTGAAAAGACTAAAGAATACCAAAAGGATATCTATTTGTGCTTTATCGACTATAGCAAGGCTTTTGACTGTGTAAACCATGAGAAACTCTGGGCCACATTAAGAAGCATGGGTATACCAGAACACCTGATCGTTCTCTTGCGTAATCTGTACATTGATCAAGAAGCAACAGTTCGAACGGAACAAGGAGAAACAGAATGGTTTAAAATAAGCAAAGGTGTAAGACAAGGCTGCATACTTTCCCCCTACCTGTTTAATTTATATGCAGAACAAATCATCAGAGAAGCAGGACTGTATGAAGACAACAGAGGTGTGAAGATTGGTGGAAGACTCATCAACAACCTTCGCTATGCTGATGATACCACATTACTGGCTGAAAGCGAAGATGATCTGAAACATTTGCTTCTCACAATCAAAGAACATAGTCTCAAAATGGGCCTGCACCTTAATGTAAAGAAGACAAAGATCATGACAACTGGCATAATCAACAGGTTCATCGTTGAAGGAGAAGAAATTGAAATTGTGAACAACTTTAACCTACTTGGATCAACTATCAATAAAGAAGCAACAAGCAGTCAAGAAATCAGACGACGCATTGCTCTTGGCAGAATGGCTATGAAAGACCTAGATAAGATTCTCAAGAGCAGAGATGTGTCTCTCCATACAAAGATTCGACTTGTTCAAGCCATGGTATTTTCAATAACATCATATGGATGTGAAAGCTGGACAGTGAAAAAGACAGACAGGAAGAAAATTGATGCCTTTGAATTATGGTGCTGGCGGCGAATACTGTGTATACCATGGACTGCCCGAAGAACAAACCAGTCGGTACTAGAGGAGATCAAACCTAAGCTTTCTTTAGAAGCTCAGATGACAAGACTTCGGCTTTCATACTTCGGACACATCATGCGAAGAGAGAGATCATTAGAGAAAGACATCATGCTTGGCAAGATAGAAGGTCAACGCAAAAGAGGAAGGCCAGCAATGAGATGGATCGCTACAATAACAGCAGCTACGGGTACCAGTCTGTCGTCAATGAGCCGCCTGACTGAAGACCGAACACAATTTAGGATAGCTATCCAGAGGGTCGCCATGAGTCGACTCCGACTCGACGGCACTTAACAACAACAACAACACTGCTGGACGACATTATTATTCAATACATTGAATGCATTTCGCACTGTTTATGAGTTCCTGTCCTGGAATCCTTCGCTTTGCTCACAATTTTTACTTTCCACATTTCTCACTTCCCTCATTTTTAAACACTTTTGTATTATTGTTTTTTTAAAGCTGTCATGTAACAGCAAAGGTTCCTAGACCTCTTTTTAAAAAAAAACATCTTTTAAAATGTGCCATGCTCGGTAGTGATATGAGTTTTGTGCCGGTGATCTACCACCATGAAAATTAAGTTTCAAATTAGTTTCAAATTAAATTTTAACCCAATAAAGTTGGATAATTCCCCCCACCTCCATTTTTAATGAACCTTCTGTCATTTACTTGGATGTGATCAGCTGTTAAGCAAATTAAGCAAAAACAAAACAGAGAGACGAAGATCCAATAAGAACTTCGAGGGGAAATGGAAAGTACATTTTTTCTTAAAGTTTTATTGAGTAATAACTTTTTTTTTAACTGTCTTAATAAACTTTCTTTAACTTTTATTGAGTAATTTGTGTTAAATTTAGGTTGAGTATTGATCCAGGCTGATCTTGCACGATCTTTAACCCTTTCCAGGCCGAGCCCAAAACTCTCGGGATCCAAAATTCTGACTAAATATTCCTATCAAATGGTATATAATACATGACCATAGCAGAAGGAAAATCACTATTAGAACATATTGAATAAGACGGGTACAATTTTCCTGAAATATGCAAAAATTAACGCTGCTGCAGAATGTGGATTAAAAATTTAAAGTAGGCCTTCAAAGGGTTAATATTTCACTCTTGCTCATTAGTGAGACATCTGAGCCTGGATTTCATCCATCAGCTTTTTAAAATTGGGTGAATATTGCGTGAGGGCCAGTCTCAGGGAATCCTGGAGATGTTCATCTGTCATGTTGGAACGTTGTGTACTCTGTCATTTTCAGATGGGAAAACGCAGATTCACACAAATAAGTTGAACTGAAACAGGAGTGTACATCTTCACTGCATCTTCTCAAGTTGGGAAATTTGTCTCTAGGCACTAGCTTCCAAAACGATTCTTGCTCAGCACAGGTCTTGAGAAAAATGTCATTTTTAAGGGTTAATATTTTGTTTTCAAGAGATGGCTTGTTCAATGAGTAATTTTTACTGATAGCAGCTGCAGTTTCTTTAATGTCCACATCTACTGTACTTTGAATGGGTATGACAAGTACTCCACAACTGTTCCAATTTTTTGGAAGTCACAGAATCTATTTTCGAATTCCTGGATAACAGAACAGATTTCTGTCACATACTTCTCGTTCTGAAAAACAAAATTTGGATATTGTCCCAGATGGTCCTGCATATTAGGAAAATGATCAAAAGTGTTGTTTGCAAGGTCAGTCATCATTAGCTCAAATTTGCTCTTGTAGGATGAAACTGTACTTATCTCGCCAATGCATTTGTTTTTACCTTGTAGTTCAAGGTTCATATCACATAGTTCGCCTATAAAGTCAGCGAGAAATGCCAGATCACATAACCACTCCTCATCTTCCAACTCTGCTTGGTCATCTCCCCTCTCCTTCAAAAAATTTCTTATTTCATTCAGCAAATCATGAAGTCTTTGCAGAAATTTGTGCCTACTTAGCCACCTTACATCTGTGTGCAAAATGATTTCCGCTGCCTCTTCATCAAGATTGAAAAGCCGTCTTTGAAGTGATCTTCCACGAACTGAATTTACAATTTTGAAAGTGATGTCCATGACAGTCTTTGTATTAAGTCTCTTGCTTGCCAAAACTTGCTGGTGAATGATGCAGTGGTAAGAAAGGAAATCTGGGAAGTGGTCATGCTGTCTACAGAGGGCTATGAAACCATTAACCTCACCTGTCATTGCTCTTACTCCATCAGTAGTGATTGGAACAAGTCTATGCAATAGAAGATTACACTTTGTCACAAAAGAATGGAAAGAACTGAATATTTCCTGACCGATAGTTCTCCCTTTTAAAGAAATCATTCCTAGTAGTTCTTCTTTAACAATGAAGTCTTCAAAAACCATCCATATAAATACTAGTAACTGGGCTATGTCTCTTATGTCTGTACATTCATTCAGTTGGAGTGAGAAAGCAACACAATTTGAAACATCCTCCAACAATTGTTCAGTTGTGTCTCCACACATCTTTTCTATTCGCCACACGACGGTATTTCTTGACAATTGTACATTTTGAATAGCAGCTATGATCTCTTTCTTATTTTTAAATCCTTCAGAAAGATTGTCAGCTGCTTCAAGAAAACAATCTTTTACAAATTCCCCTTCAGTAAAAGGTTTGCATTTCTTTGCAATCAGGTTGCTGGCCTTGAAGGATGCTATGGTTGCATTGACCGAATGTGACCTTGGCTTCGCCATCAACTGTTGCTGAGTAGCCAATTTTGATTTAAGTTCTTTGAGCTTCAGTTTACGAATTTCACTTTTGGGTGGAAAATCAGAATCAAACTTATTGCTATGCAAAGCCTTATAATGACGTTCCAGATTACCCTTTTTGGGCAAGGATACTGGGGCATTACAAATTAGACAACAACACTTGTCTTTCATCATGATGAAGTAGTCCATTTCCCATTCATCATGAAAGTGGTAGGTTTTGCTCTTCTTTGGAGCACTCATCTTCATTATACTGGGGTAGCTGGATGTAAGAAGGCCAAATCTGCTAGTATAAACACTGGCTGAATCTGGTCCAAAACTGTCACTGTCCCAAAGTATTAAAGATCAACAGGAACTGAAGACCTATAAAGCGACCAATGACCAGCACACGACACAACTAATACGGTAAGTGTATTCAGGTAAAGCCCGGGTGAATGGATATTGCCCGGTATATAACACACTTCTAAGGGGTGTTGGGGTGGGGCAGGAATGGGTGATTCTGAGAGGCAGGAGACCAGGTATGATGCTGGGCCTGTGGCGTCTCGTCACGGGGCGTGGGTGGCAGCCCCCTGGGGTACCCACAAACTATTGGCACGAAAACAACAAGCGCCCCCAATACACCCGCAGGCAAGATTCCCGCAGGCAGGGAAAAAAGACAGGCAAAGGATAGTAGCGGCGGCAAGCCCTCGGCAGACGACCTGCTGGCACGAGCTCTCTCCTAGCAACGGGGTAAGCTGTTGGAGAGATGGAGCCAAGTGGGGCTGATGATCTACCTCTGACCCCTCCGCGATCTACAGGTAGATCGCGATCTACCTGTTGGACATGCCTGATATATAGAAAGAAGCGACAGGTTTTAACTATTGTGGCAAAGTCAACCATTTTGAGCATGGGGGAGATGAACAACATAAGGAATTCACCTTAATCAAGGGGCCTCTGTTAGGTGTGCAGGGTCAAAAGGCCAGAGCCACAGTTCAAAGGCAGAAACCCAAAAAACCCAGCTGGAACAAGTTCCAGGAAATGCTTGACAATGTAAGAAGGATAGATTGCAAGCACAAGGACAAAAACCCTCACTCTAGTAATTGCACTGATTATTCTGATGTCAGCAGGCAGGGGGATTACAAACACCTGGGAGAGAAAGAGGTGGGGTTGGATCCCAGTGAGTATAAACCGTGGTTGAACTATGGAGAGAGCAGTAGGAGTAGGAGCTGGAAGAGGAGTGATTGCAGAAGGAGCAGAGGAAGCAGCAGAGCAGCAAAGATGATGGAATACTGGAGAAGCCAGAGCAGGTGCTAACTTCTGGAGACAGGCTGAGCTACCCATTGCTGAGAGAGGTGATTTCCCTGAATCACGTTTGCAACAAAGGTGGGAGCCAGGAAGGAGAGAAGCTTTCAGGCCACCAGAGAGGTTGTCAGCAGGGCACTCTCATCAAGTGGGTGAGTCAGAACCTAGGCAATTGGGAGAAGAAGGGGCAGAGCTAGGGGCAGAAGAAGATATGTTGATGGATTGTTCTTTATGCCAAGCTCTAGACTTAAAGTGTCTGAAGAAAGGCCAGCCTGAAAAGAACTGTTCCTCTTGCTGAAGTATCCTCAGAGCTCAGCAGTGAGAAAGTAAATTCCTGTGTGTTTTGAAAGGAGGAATATACTGCAGCATAAGCTAATGAAGTAAGGCTGTGATTCATGCTTCTGTGTCAGCTGTGTTGAAACTCTACAGCGGAGAGAAAGTTAATTAGCTGTTAGAAGTGTTTGTGCTTTGCTCCTGTTTATAAGAGAAGCCTGCTATAAGAGTCTTGAGGACACTGTGAATGCTTATTTCATAACCTAAGTTTGGTTCTTCACCTGGAAGTACAGCCTAGAGAGAATTATGGCTGAGTGAAGATAATTTTGCCATAGAAGAAGTAAAGTTTGTTTTTCTATTGCTCTGATTGACAAAGGACAATAAGAAAAGTGACATCTGGTTATATGTGAAAAGGCTAGCTTCTGCAGTGAAGAGGACTTTAAAAGCCAATATTGAGTTCTGTTTGTTTTGCCACCAACCTGCTGAACCTTAAGCAAAAATCCTATAATTTAAAATTCTATAAATGGTACCAGGAACCTGATCTGTTCTATTGTGTTCAAAATAAATTCTTTTTCTGTCATAAGCCTTACCCTTGGTTTAACACGACTACAATCCTTCTACTTAAAGCATAAATATAACAGCTGATAGAAGAAGGTTCTCAACCACCATGCCCTCAACAACTAGAAGACTAGTGGTTATGGCGTTGTGCTTGTGACACTATGTATGCCAAGAAAAAGAGAGTAGCATTAAAGACAGCCCCAGGTTGCAAGCTGAGGAAACAGGGAAGAGTGTAATCATCTATAGAAACAGAGAAGGAAGAAAGGAGGGAGGTGGGTTTAAGTGGAAAGATAGAGCTCAGATTGACCATATTTAATTTCAAATAGCGGTGAGACATCCAGGCAGCAATGTTGGATAAGCAGTCAGAGATCAGGGCTTGGATTCCTGCAGAGATTTCAGGTGCCAAGAGATAGCTCTAGGAGTCGTCAGCATAAATATGGTATTGGAAACCATGGGAGGAGATAAGTGTCCCAAGGGTCTGAGTGTAGAGAGAGAAAAGGAGACGTCCCAAGACAGAGCTCTGAGGTACATCAACTAAAGGCGGGATAGCAGTAGAGGAGGATCCACCAGAACATACACTAAAAGTGCGATGGGAGAAATAAGAAGAAAATCAGGACAGAACAGAGCCCCTAAATCCAAGCGAGGATAGGGTATTGAAGAGAAGGTGGTGATCAACAGTGTCAAAGGCAACAGAAAGGTCAAGAAGGATGAGGATCAATTAAAGGCCCTTGGATTTGGCAAGGAACAAGTCACTGGAGACTTTGGCAAGAGCCATTTCTGTAAGAATCAATCTTTGGGAAAGTTAGTCTCATTGTGTAATTGTTGTTATAAAGATTATCCTGACAATAAACTAGTGTGCGTTATTCATAAATGTGAAGCCTCTGGTATTTATATGGAAAATGTACTGAATTAGAAGGCATAAAAGTGTTTTGTAACTTTGAGTGCTAATCCATATGCCGGAAATCGATTCACAGCACCCTCTCACAGAGTGACAGAAAGACGCCCACTCAAACCAACAGACAGATAATGGAACACAGAGCAGGTGCAGGAAGAGAACAGTGGAATGTGAAAGAGAGGTATCAGAGAGGGTAGGAAGGGCTTTAAAGGACTGAAAGGGTAAAGGGAAAGAGAGAAGCAAGGGTAAGAGAAGGTTTATGGTTATGGTTTATTATTCTTTTGATGGTGTGAAGATTGGTGGAAGACTCATCAACAACCTTTGCTATGCTGATGATACCAGAATACTTGTGGAAAGTGAAGAAGATCTTGAAACATTTGCTTTTCAAGATCAAGAAACATATTTTAAAATGGGCCTGCACCTTAACGTAAAGAAGACAAAGATCTTAACAACTGGCAAAATCAATAAGTTAATCGTTGATGGAGAAGAAATTGAAATAGTTGACAACTTTAACTAGCTTGGATCAAAGAAATACCAAACAGTCAACAAATCTGACGATGTCATATGGATGCGAAAGTTGGACAGTGAAAAAGAGAATCAAAGCCTTTGAATTATGATGCTGGTGAAGAATGGACTGCCCAGAGAACAAACCAGTGAGTACTAGAGGAGATCAAGCCTAAGCTTTCTTTAGAAGCACAGGTGACAAGACTTTCAACACATCATGTGAAGAGAGAGATCATTAAAGAAAGACATCATGCTTGGCAAGGTAAAAGGTCAACACAGAAGAGGAAGGCCAGTAGTGAGATGGATTAATACATTAACAGCAGCTATGGATTTTTATTTTTTATCAGGTTTTTTATACTGCTTTATCATTTCAATCAAAGTACTTTACATTGTAACTTCAACTTGGTAATGTACATTAAACAGGGATGTTGATGACTTGGATTTTTCTGAGGCAATGGAGGGTAAAGTGATTTGCTCAGCGTCACAAGGAGTGCCAGTGGGAATTAAACCCTTGATCTTCTGGGTACTAGGCAGTTGCTCTAACCACTAGGCTACTCCTCCACTCCACTATATGGATGCCACTATATCAATGATGAGCCGCCCGACCAATGACCGAACACAGTTTAGCACAACTATCCAGAGGATCACCATGAGTTAACACCAATTCGACAGCACTTAACAACAACAACAACATTCTCTTGATATACATCAAATATCAGCTTAAAAAAACCCAATATTTAAATTTCACACCTGAAAGTGTAAGGTCCCTCTAAAATAAATATAGCATGTAGAATCTTAAGGAAGCTGCCAAACATGGCCAACAAGCCATGTCGGCTATACACCTAAGTAGCACTGTTTCTAAAATCGCTACTTACATGTTTACAATGTTTTGCAAATGTAAGTTTAGTATTTGCAAAATGCAACATATCCCTTCAAGTCAATACTGACTCCTGGCAACCCAGCAGCTCCCAGATTGCCAAGTCTTTCTTCCAAGGCAATGGAGAGTTAAGTGACTTGTCCAAAGCCACAAGGAGTTTAGTGGGAATCAAACCGTAGTCTCTTGGGACCCGATATTCAGCAGCTGGCACTGAACATAAAACATGAATATTCAATGTCGGGCTCATATCAGGCCCCATCATTGAATATCCTGGCGTTGCTGCAGAGCCCGATCATTATCTGGTTAGTGGCGATATTGAGCCGCTGCCTGGTTAGTGAGACATAATGAAAGTTAGGCCAGGGTTTCCTGCACCTGTCTTTTACCGCAGATTCACAAATCAGGCAGTGGCTCAATATTGCTGCTGACAAGTTTGCAATTGGCTCTGCCTCTGCTCCACCCCGGAACACCCTTGACATGCCCCAGTGCTAAGTGGTTAGCATCAGGGGCGTATAATGGCATTACTTGGGGATATTCAGCGGCACTAACTGTGTTAGTGCCGCTGAATATCCTGCTTTCCTGCTTAGGGGCATTTACATGGTTTACAGGTCTGTAAACCGAGTAAATTCCTTGAAATATCGGACCCTTGGTTACCAAGTGAGTGCTCTAATCACAAAGCTCCTCCTCCTCTACAAGATTAGTACTTACGGGCCCGATATTCAAAGGCACGTACATGATTTGCAGACCCTCGGTGGTGAAAATTAGGCACAGAAAAACTTTCCTAACTTTTCCCATCAAAGCTAACCGGGTGGCGGTTAAATATCACCGCTGCCAGGTTAGCTTCCTGTTTCACCGGCCGACCCGGATATTTATTGCTGGTGGCTGGACATGGCCCAGACATTGAATATCCAGATTTAGCGTTCAGCAGCCATGGCTACCCACTGTAATCACGCTAACCGCCGCTGCTGCTGAATATTGGTACTGAATGGCGTAAATCTGTTCTAAAATCACCTTCTTAAATTTCTTACACCTCTTTCTTTTTTATCATGTAAAGATTGAACACCTACAGGAACAGTTGGTGATCCAGAAGAAAAATGCAGAAGAGGAGAAAGATCGGCTGGTGAGTGTCAAGTACAGTACAAGTATTTTAGTTTCCTATTGAACTAGAATTATACAAAGGAGTTAATATTCAGAAGGATTTATGCAAACCGCATAAACCTCACTTAGCCCGTTCCTTATCGTCCCTCAAGTCCAGTCCTGCACCTCTGGGTAGTGCACCTCCTCTCGCAGCTTGGAGACTGGGCATGTCAGATTCTGAAGCCACTTGCACATATACTGCTGGTACCTCCCACCAGCTCCCAGTGTGCTCAGTCTCCAAGCAGCTGGAGGTGGTAGTGAGCCTAGGTGCTGGGCTCACTATAGGGACAGATAAGGAGCAAGTTAGTTAGTGTAGCTGATGTATCCTATACTTTATTTGATTTTGGAAGGCAGTTCGTTTAAAGTTCTTAAAAAAAAAAGCCTGAGGGCAAACGGGGAATACAGCGTGAGGAGGATCTTTCCCCTGCTGCCGTTCAACTGTTGGCTTTCCCCTTCTTTACTCCCCTCCTTGGCTGCACAGAGGGGAGCTGAGGCTCTGAGGTGTTCCCGCAGTGTCTGACGGCTCCCAATCTCATCGGCAAGTGAGGAGCCATCAGCGGGGCTTCTCTCTTGCTGCTGCTGCTGGTGTTCTCATCTCTGCTGCAGTTCAGGGCAGATCGCACAAAGGATCCCTTCAGGCCTGATTTTGGTGGAGGTGAGTGCTGCGAGTGGGGAAAGCATGGTAGGCCTCGCTGGCGCGGCCTGCTGCCTCATGGTTGTTCTATTGCACTGCTCTTCACTCTGTCGATAGCCCGATTTCCAGCGTTTTTTCTTGAGCCATGGTTTTCATCGGGGTTTAACCTTCTTCACAGTTTTCTCTTATTGTTAGTGTAAAGAGCCATTCCTGATCGTGTCCCCAGCCTAGTCCCGGAACCTCTGGGTTGCCTATCTTATCCAGCAGCTTGGAGACTGAGAAACTCCTCTTTTTCTTGACATCACCAGTATATCTCCTCGGTGTCCGTCCCCTGTCACCAGTTACCTCAGTCTCCAAGCAGCTGGATAGATGGGAGCCCGGGGGGTCCGGGCTCGTTTGAGAAACCATTAAGGATCACCAGGATTAGTGTAGTTTTTTATTTTGGGGTGATAGTGTTGGCTGGTCAGTGTCCTGTGCCCTTAAGCCTCTGAAGACTGTCAGATTACAGCAGGCCGGATTCTCTCCCCCTATTTCTTGCTTTTGTGCTGGTTCCTCTCTCTCTCTCCTCCCCTCCCGCTGTGTGCTGGGGCTGAGTTGAGTCCTGCAGTTACCTGCCTCCGCGGGCCTCCGGTCCGGCAGTAGCAGTTGTTGAATAGCGGGGACAGGCTTCAGCATACCATTGCCTCTACAAAGGCTGACGGCGCCATGCAGATGCTTTGCCTGCTCGCGCGCCTGGGCATAACTACGCCGCGACAGCTCTGATCCTGCCTTTTGAGCTGGCAGGAAGACCTTTACCGGAGCCGCTTCTGCTCTCCTGGTCTGCGGCGATACCGGACACTGGAGAATATCGGGCAGCGCTTCTCGACGCCGGAGGTAAGCGTTTGAGACGCGCGGCCTGTTTTTTCAGTCACGGGGCACATTTTGGCGCGCTTTTGACAGGCGGCCCAGCAGCGTGGTGGCCTAGTCGCTCGGCGGCCGTGTGCGCCCCGGCTTCATTTTTGTTTCATTTTTGCGTCATTTTTGCTTCTGGCTCTTCCTTACCGCTGCGTTTAAAAAAAACAAACAAAAAAAAACAAAAAACAGGAAAGGAAAGCTCCAGTCTACCTGTGCCCTCCTGATTTTTTGGGGGGGCGGGCAGCTTTGCCTGGTTCAGTATTTTTCCGGGCAGGATCTTGTGGGCCTAGTCTGCGCTCCCTTAGAGTTACTGAGGCCGGGCGTCCGTTTGGGCAGGTGGTTGCAATGCCCTCCAAACCGCAGTGTGTGGTATGCAGTTCTAAAAAGTTCTCCAGCGCGGGGGTTTGTAAAGCCTGTGCGGGGCAAGCGGAAGGCTCACGACTGGATTCGGGGGTTCTGTCTGGCGCCGTTGAGGGCGCTTCCGAACCCGCTCTTTCTACGGCCCCTGAGTTAGCTCAGGAGGATCCTGCGCCGGGGCCCTCCTCAGTGGGGCCCTCTCCTTCTGCGCCTACGGCGCTTCCTGCGGACCTCTCAGCCATTTTTTCTCCGCAGTTTGTGGCTCTTCTGCAGCAGGCGGTGTTGGGCGGTCCTGCTCAGCAGAGTCTGTCTCCCGAGCGCAGTGGGACTAGGAAACGCCCGGCGTCCTCCCCTTCGGTGACTGCTCTGTGTGGAGACAAGAGGCCTCGCCTTGAGGGTACCTTGCAGGACCCCTCGGAGGTTTCGGAAGTGCCTCTTTCAGATGAGGAGGAGCGCAGTGTGCTATTGGAGGAAGACCTTGAAGAGGGAGAGATCTCAGAGAGGGAGGAACAGGCTCGGGTGGTTAGAGTCTTCCGGAGGGAGGAACTCCCTGCGCTTATTACCGAGACGCTAAAGGCACTCAACATGCCCGTGCCGGGGGCTGCCGTGGATGAGCCTCTGGAAGACCCTCTCTTGCAGGTGTTCCGTAAGACCCAAACGGCGTTTCCAGTGCACAGGGTTTTCCAAGAGATGATTCAGGAGGAATGGAACCTCCCGGAGGCGCCCTTGAAAGGTGCTCGGATAATGGGTCGTCTGTACCCGTTATTGGATAAGGATAAGGAGGTTTTCAAATCACCGAAGGTGGACGCTGCTGTTTTGGCGGTGACCAAGAAGACGACGATTCCTGTTGAGGGCAGTGCGGCCCTCAAGGATGTTCAGGACCGGAAGCTGGATGTTTTATTGCGGCAGGTCTTCGACATCAATGCTATTTCACTTCAAGCTGCCGTTTGTGGAGCGTGGGTCGCTAGAGCCTGTCTTCGCTGGGCACAGCAGGTGCAGCAGGATCAGCCGAGTCTGCTGGCAGGGGAAGCTGCCCGCTTGGAGTCAGGGGCAGTCTACCTGGCGGATATTCACTATGACCTTATGCGGGGCCTTTCTAAGAGTATGGCCTCGGCAGTCGCTGCACGGAGATACCTGTGGCTCCGCAATTGGGCGGCGGATAGTTCCTCTAAGGCTAGGTTGAGTAAGCTCCCCTTTAAGGGTCGATTACTCTTTGGAGAGGATTTGGAGAAGCTTGTGAAGGACCTCGGGGAGACCAAGGGTGGCAGGCTGCCCGAGGATAAGCCTAAGCCATCCCGGGGTGCGCCAGGGGGACGCGGGCAGTCCCGGGATTTTCAACGGTTTCGTTCCCAGCGTTTCGGGTCGGGTTGCAAGGGCGGCTTTCATACCGAGCACAAGCGTTTTGAGGCTTCAGGGGGGCGGGCAGGGGCTTTGGTCCCTCCTCCGCCGCCTCCACTAGTTTCAAGAAACCACAATGAAGTGAGGGGGGCCCAGGCGCCTCCGCTACCGGTAGGGGGGCGACTACGGGAGTTCTATCCTGCCTGGGCCCACATTACAACCGATCAATGGGTTCTGGAGATAATTCGAGAGGGCTACGCTCTGGAGTTCTCGAGCCCGGTGCGGGACTCCTTTATACTGTCTCCCGGCAAGTCTGTTGCAAAGTGTGCGGCGCTGCGGAAGACGGTTCAACGGCTCCTAGACCTCTGAGCAATTGTCCCAGTTCCCGGAGACCAACACGGTTGCGGTCGGTACTCTATTTACTTCGTTGTCCCGAAAAAGGACGGCGGGATTCGACCGATTCTCGATCTCAAAGGCGTCAACCGTCGTCTGAAGGTGTCGCATTTCCACATGGAAACTCTTCGTTCCGTTATCATGGCTGTACAGAAGGGCGAGTTTCTCTCGTCCCTAGACTTGTCATAGGCGTATCTGCATATCCCGGTAAGAGCAGAACACCACAAGTTTCTGAGATTCGCGGTTCCATTCGGTCATTTTCAGTTCCAAGCTCTTCCGTTCGGCTTAGCGACGGCGCCGAGAGTGTTCACCAAGGTGATGGTGGTAGTCACGGCGGCCCTGCGCAAGGAAGGGATCCTGGTACATCCTTATTTGGACGATTGGCTGATTCGGGCGAAATCCAGGGCCGAGAGCGAGAGGGTTACGGCCCGTGTGATAGCGTTCTTGGAAAGCCTCGGGTGGATTGTCAATTTGACGAAGAGCCACTTGCGCCCTTCTCAAAGTCTCGAGTACCTGGGAGCACGTTTCGACACTCAGGCAGGGAGAGTGTTTCTGACAGGTCAAAGGGCTCAGAGTCTTCGCAGGCTCGTAAGGAGTTTTTTGGAGCTCAAGGCCCTCTCCGCGTGGCGGTACCTTTAGTTGCTGGGAACCATGGCGGCTGCGATCGAGACAGTGCCGTGGGCAAGAGCGCACATGCGGCCTCTGCAAAGAGCATTGCTCCGGCGCTGGTCGCATCAGCGAGACCCTTTGTCCCGACGACTTGTTTGCCCGGAGGACGCGAGAAGTTCTCTGCGCTGGTGGTTACTCCCCGAGTCGCTGGAGCGGGGGAGGTCGCTGGAGGCTCCGGACTGGTTGGCGGTGATGACGGATACCAGCTTGCTGGGCTGGGGAGCTCACTGCCAGGGCACATTTGTGCAGGGGCGTTGGAATCTGCAGGAGCAGACTTGGCCCATCAACCGGTTGGAGCTCCGGGCGGTGGCCCTGGCCTTGCAGGAGTTGTGTCGCTCCTCGAAGGGAAGGCGATCCGGGTGTTGTCCGACAATGCGACGGCGGTGGCCTACATCAACAAGCAGGGCGGCACAAGCAGTGCGGTGCTAGAGGCCGAAGCCGAATCCCTGTGCGCTTGGGCGGAAGCGCATCTCTCGGATCTGTCGGCAGCGCATGTGGCCGGGGTAGACAATGTGCAGGCCGATTTTCCTCAGCAGGGTGGAGGTGGACCCGGGCGAATGGGTCCTGCATCCCGAAGTGTTCGAAATGGTGACTCGCGGGTGGGGCTGTCCGGTCATGGATCTTATGGCAACCTTCGCCTCCGCAAAAGCCAACCGCTTCTTCAGCAGAAGACGGGAGCGGATGTCGGAGGGCCTCAATGCTCTGATGCAGGCCTGGCCAACGGGACAGCTGTTGTATGTCTTTCCTCCCTGGGTGCTGATAGGGAGGGTGCTGCAGCGCATAGAGAGGTTCCGCGGACGCGTGATTCTCATAGCGCCAGACTGGCCGCGGCACCCCTGGTATGGGGACCTTGTGCGGCTTCTGGTAGCGAAACCCTGGCGGCTCCCATGCCGGCTGGATCTTCTGACACAGGGTCCTCTCGTAATGCCGCACGTGGACCGATTCTCGCTTACGGCTTGGCTCTTGAGAGGGCTCGATTGAGGGCCAGGGGTTACTCGTCGGCGGTTATAACCTGTCAGACGGCTGCCTGGGTGATAATCTTCACAGTCTTGGCAAGTGCATATATCTATATGATTTGCAAGGTATTGTGGGCAATGTAGTTCATTCACACCAGACACAGCTGCTGACAATAATTTAGTTGTGCTCTTGGGTAAAGCCAATAAGATATTTATTTATGGGGTTATTTCTCCCAACACAGATATGCTTGGTAGCACATAAATTAGGTTACTTGCTTTCAGTGTTAACTTGGAAAAACAAAGTTAAAATCAGGAAAACAACAAATGAAAAGCCACAAAGCAAGAAACAAACTGTTCTTTTCAGGTTAACTTCTGATTACTTCCCACATAGATACAAAAGTGATTCTCTCCTAGCTCACAAGCAATTAGGTAAGGCTTAATTGCTAGCAGTTACCAGCTGAAACCCCTTAGCTGGCTTGCCTTCCACTGTGTGGGTCAAATCCTGCTTCAGGAGCTTTTCTGAGTAGATTAAAGAACAAATTTGTATTTCTTTGTGATGGTTGCTGTACTTTATAACAGAAAGTTACCAACGGAGTTTAGATAGAGAGCAGTCCATATAAACAGGATCCTCATCTGCTATTATTCCCCCTTGTTCAACAAGCATGGGTTCAATATCATGGATTGGCACAGATGAATCTCTCAATGGAGCATTTTCAGGAGAATACTTGTTTCCCTGCTGTCTTTCAAGGTTATAGCTAGGGCATAGATCAGTGTTCATACCTGAGCTTCCATTGCTGCTAGAGTTCCTCTCTATATAGCCTGGCCAGTATGTAGTCCAGTTCTTATGTCCAGCCTTCCAATCCAGATCCCTGGACACTGGATCTCTCTTCACATACCTTCTGGCACAGGTCTTAGGGTCCCTTCCACGTGCAGCCGTCTCCCTCACAGGTAGCGTCTGGTGATTCCTAGCTCTGCAGCACCATTCCTCTGGCTTTCTCCAGTCCAATGGTGTATGCTGGCCCTTGAAATGCCTCCCAGTATACGTACTGCTTTGGACTCTTCTAGACCTCTCAAAGGCTTTTCTCCTCTTTCTTCCAGAGGGTCTCTTTCCCTCTCTGTCCGTCCGGTTTGGCTTCTGCTTCTGATGATCCTTCAGAGGAAACTGAGGATAATTCTCTGGATATTGTGGCGGTCGCGCCCCTACCAGGCGGTTGCCTAGTAGGGACGGGAAGCCATCTCAATTCCTCTTTCCCAAGGATTGTAGTTGTGCCAAGGAGACTATGAACCGAGTGGTTGTTTTTAAAGCACACAGGAATTTTATTAGCATCCGTGTCAAAAAATGATTGACAAAATCTTCAAAGCAAATGTACACATTCAGGTCAAAGCAAAATACAGGATTATTCTTCTCCTCTTAAGGTAACACTTGTAACCAGTGTTGCAATAAAGATATTTACACAAGCTTCACTTCTTTCCTTTCTCAGGCTTCCATTACTCAGCCTTCATGCACACATTACAGTCCATCTCAGCACAACTTGAAGTAAGGTCACTTTCTTGGCCTGCTACTTCCATGCTTTCAACTGAGCTGTAACTTGGCAATGCTTGTAAGCGTTCTGGCAGTTTATTCTTAATATTCTTTAGCAGATTAAATAGCCTATGCCACTGAATGACCCTTTCTCCTTTTGGTAGGATTTCACTGGGCTCTTCTTGTTCAGTGTCCCTGGCAAAACCCTTACTCCTATTCCGGGTTTTCCTAGGCTTTAACCTCTCTTCTGAATCAGAGCATGTAACACAGGGTTTAGGCTTTATGGCTTTAACTCTCCTACCTTGGAGTCTGGCTGCAGCACCTTCCTGGCTGAGGCTTCTCCGGCTTGGCACTCCCTCTGTCTCTGAGCTAGACAGTGACTCAGGGTAAGCTCTCCACTTCCCTTCCTGGGGCTTCTGCTGCCTGCAGATAGACCCTTCCTCCGGTGAGTCTAAGCACTCTTGCCTTAGCTTCCTTAAAGCCAACCTTTTCTCTTTCTCCCTGTAGCCAGTCTGTTTGGTCCTTTGCCTGGAACCTTCCCTGTAGCTTCCTGGGCTGCAGTGCTGGCTGCTCTTGTCTCTGCTGCTACTCACTTTGTATCTGTTTCTTTCATGGTTGCTGGTTTTGCTGTGTTTGCTCTCTCCTTCATCTCTGGAGTTCCTGGCCTTTCTGGAGTTCCTGGCCTTTCTGCCTTCCCAGGCCCTTCTGCTCACTTTGTTTGTTCCCTCAAACTTAAACGCTGAGCAGGGCAACTCCCTTCCTGACTCCACCCACTTGTACCTCCTACTCTTGTCTGAGGTTGTCATGAGGTCTGGGAGTGGCTTAAGCCTAGCACTGCCCTCTTGGTTTCTCTCAGGGATTCTGCTGTGATGCATGTGTTCTACTGAACCCATCCCCCGAGCAGAAGAAAAAGTTCTTCTTTCTCCTTTATTTTCATGCTGGGCTGCCTCCTCCTCACCACAATATCCAAGGTGATCATGAAGCTGGTCATCTGTAGAATAAACTATACCTTTATTCTGCCTAGATGAGTGCTCTTCCCTAACACAGCGCAGTTGTGCTAAATCAGGCCTTGCCCTTTGAGATGAGTATTCCATCCTAGCACAGCGCAGCTGTGCTGAATCAAGCCCTGCCCTTTGCAATGAGTACTTGGGGATTACCTCATAGCCCTTTTGATTGAACACACGTTTTCTCACTTCAGCTCCTCTCATGGTTGTTGGAAACCTGGTGCATTCTGGGACTGGTAGTCTTTTATGGCAAAATTCTGTTTTCTCATTTCTACCAGCACTGACAGGTTGCTTGTTCAGAGACACTTCACCTTTTCTATAGCCCCTTCCTGAGCTATGATAAGCTTCCTTATCACAAACCACGCTCTTGAAGTCCCGGAAGCGGTCCACGTCCTTGGCGTACGTGCGTGTGTGGCGAATCTTTGAGGCATGGTGTGGGGCACGGAAGTGCGCAGCTTTGAAGGCTTCTGTTTCCCAGATCTTGGATTTTCTACAGGATGGCTTCGACAAAGGCCTTGCGGCGGCGTCGTTACGAGTTCAGGTGGCGGCATTTGCCTGTTATAGGGGTCACATAGCAGGTCAGTCGTTGGGGTGTCAACGAGATGTGAAGCGTTTTCTCAGAGCGGTGTCTCTTCTTCGGCCGCCCTCTCGGCAGATTTTTCCTAAGTGGCATCTTCCCTTAGTCTTGGATGCATTGCGACTGCCCCCCTTTGAGCCGCTGGCTCGGGCGACGCTCAAGGACCTTACACTGAAGGTGGTCTTTTTAGTGGCGATTTGTTCGGCAAGGCGAGTGTCTGAGCTGCAGGCCCTTTCCTGCAGGGAGCCTTATCTTTCCTTCTTTCCGACTAAGGTGGTTTTGAGGACTGTTCCGGCTTTTCGATCTAAGGTGGTCTCGGCCTTCCATGTGAACCAGGAAATCTCTCTTCCAGTGTTTTCCGAGGATAGGGGGGCAGCGCCCCGGGGGCTATATCTGTTGGATGTCCAGCGAGCTTTGAAAAAGTATTTACGCCGGATGGAGCCATTTCGGAAATCGGATCGGCTCTTTGTTCTCCTTGCGGGGCCGCGCCGCGGGGAAGTGGCGTCGAAGGCGTCCATTGCGCGCTGGATCAAGGAAGCTATCTCGTCGGCCTACGTGTTGTGCGGTAAGAGGGTCCCGGAAGGGTTGCGGGCCCATTCTACCAGAGCTCAGGCGGCTTCCTGGGCGGAATTCCGGTCGATTTCTCCGGAAGAGATCTGTAAGGCTGCGACGTGGATGACGTTGCACTCTTTTGCGAGGCACTATCGGCTGGATGTGCAAAGGACAGAGGAGTCCTCTTTCGGATCTGCAGTACTTCAGGCTGTTCTGCCAGGTCCCGCCCGTGCATAAGTGGTTCACTGCTCTGGTACTGACCCAGAGGTTCCGGGACTAGGCTGGGGACACGATCAGGAAGGTGAAATTAGTCTTACCTGCTAATTGTTGTTCCTGGAGTGGAACCAGCCTAGTCCCGTATCCCTCCCAGTATGGGGCTGGCGATAGCCTGAAGTAGCGATATCGTAACAGGTGAGTCATGTCTCCGTTCGGGGCATGGGAATGCTTCAGTGTTAATCAGTGCATGTCCTCTCGGCGGGCAGGTTGCCGTGGGGGTCGCGGATCGAGTGAAGCGATATAATTGTTTGTTGTTTTGGGGGGTTTCCTTTTCTTCCTTTCTGTACTTTCTGGGGAAGAAGGGATGGCCTCTACAGATTTTACCGTCTCGGAGTTGCCTGGGGGGTTTTCTCTGGGGTTCTTCTCCTTTAGACGTAGATAAGTTTCATTGTTTTGATATGCTTAATTGTTTCTCCGGGGAGTCTGCTTTGTCAATAGGTCACTGGTGACAGGGGGCGGACACCGAGGAGATATACTGGTGATGTCACAGAAAAAGAGGAGTTTCTCAGTCTCCAAGCTGCTGGATAAGATAGGCAACCCAGAGGTTCCGGGACTAGGCTGGTTCCACTCCAGGAACAACAATTAGCAGGTAAGACTAATTTCACCTTTTTAGCCTTTTAGGATTTTTTCTAGGGCTAGTTTTGAGAGTAATGACAGTATATTGAAAAAAAAAAAAAAGAGTTTAATGGTCTGCTATCCCTTGCCCTATAGTGTTGTCAAGGTGCAGTGATTCGGGCTAATGTCGGCACGTCTGCAGTGTCTCGTCTGCGGTACCCATCGGGGGACAGTCTCGGATGCTGGTGTGTGCAGCGGCTGTGCAGCAGAAGTGCTTAACATGGAGCAGGAGCTCTAAGATAAATCTAAAGAGGTGGCTTCCTCGCCTGGGCAGGGGGCTCAGGTCGTTACGGAGGTTAGTCCACTGCTGGAGGCTCCTCTCTCTCTGCGGGCTATGGCTCTGTCGGTTCTGGGGCCCTCTATTGTTCCAGGTTTTGGGGGAGGGACTCTGGCGAGGTTTTCCCCAGAGTTTGTTCTCCAGGACCAAGCAGGAAGTCAGTTCTCACATATGGGTGTCATCGGCGCCGATGAAGCCCCTGCGGAGCATTTCCCCAGCTTTCCATGAAAGCCTTTGGGAATGCAGGCACACATGCGGGGTTCCCTTCCCGCCTAAGGGTGCCATCTTACCTCAGTCTCTTTTTTTCCGAGAAGCCCACTGGACGTGTGTCCTGTTCTCCCGGATAAAAGTGATTTTTTCTTCGGCGATTTTTCGCTATTTTTCTCCGGTTCGACACACCGGTATCGAGCCCGCTTATTTCTTTTTCGGTTTTTGCCCTTCGTGGCTGGCGTTCACGCCCTTTTTTCATTTTTCCTTGGAAGGCCGGTCTTTTGACCTCGCAGGGGCTCTTTTTTCCCCGATGGCTTCCAGTGGTTTCAAAAAGTGTGATCGGTGTAAGAAACTTATGTCTCTCACCGACACACACGACTGCTGCCTTTGGTGCCTCGGCCCTGACCACGACCCCAAGTCGTGTGTGCCATGTGGGAAGATGTCTTCCAAGGCACTTAAAAGTCGACAGCATCAGAGGGAGAGGTTTTTCTCGGACTCTGCCTCCGGCCGGGCCTGGACCTCGTCTGAGGCCTCGACATCTCAGGATTACGATCCCGAGTGCCATCGAAGCTCCTTGGACAGGGGGTACCCCGACCGTGAACGTAAGAGGAAGAAGCGGCTCACGAGGGCGGCATCGGAGGAGGTCCCTGGTCCCTCAAAGGCCAGGTCTAAGACCCCCGACCGCCGTCCCGGGCCCGTGGACCAAGAGAAGCCTGCCAAAGTTCCTCGCGTGGAGCCGGAGTCTGCTGGACACGTAAGCCCCGTAGTCCTCGTGGACTCTCCTCCCAGAGAGCTGCCGCCGGGGCCCGAGTCGGTGGCTGCTGCGTCTCCCGAGCTGAGTCTCAGGATGACAGCCTTGGAGTGCAGATTGTCTGCCTTCATGGAGCAGCAGCGGGCACTGATGGCCAGCCTGTCTGGTGTATCTGCCCCGACCACCGGGACGTCGACTTTGAAGTCAACCCCGGAGACCGAGCCGATACTCGAGACCCTCGTGGCTCGAAGTTGTCCTCGGTCGAGGTCTCCCGCGACCTCCCGTTCGGGACCGGGGGTGTCGACGCCGGTGCCCCCGGCGTCGGGGCGGGTGCCTCGGGGCCCCGCGGGGTCGGACCCTGACTCCTCCTTGGATGAGTCCGCCTGGGAGACGGAGGACAAGGAGTCTCCCGATACTTTTAAGACTCGGTGCGTCCCGTCGGACTCACCGCAGTCTGAGCCCCGGAGTAGATCCCCTCTGGAGGACACTAGGTTCTCAGAGTTCGTCCGGGATATGGCCGCTGCCTTGGCTATCCCTGCCGATCCCGAGGAAGAGCCTCGAGCCGAGGGGCTCGATGCTCTACAGTACGACTCTCCTCCGAAGGAGGCCTTTACTGTCCCGGTTCCTCCGATGCTGGAACGGCTCCTCTTCCGTATGTGGGAGGCACCGGCCTCAGCGCCGGTTTTGAGCAAGCGAGTCGATTCCATCTATCGACTCCGCAAAAGCCCTGGTTTCCAGAAAGCACAGCTACCACACCATTCCATGGTTGTGGAATCGGCCATGCATCGTCTGAAGAGCCAGAAGATGCACTCTGCGGTGCCCCCCGGCAGGGAGGCCCGCAGCCTCGATGGCGTCAGTAGAAAGTGCTTCCAGGGGTCTATGCTTGTTTGCCGTGTGCAGTCTTACCAGCTGTACATGGGCATGTACTTGCGAGACCTGGCCAAGGAATTGGCCGGATTCTCTGCTGGTCTCTCCGGGAAACCCTTGCAGAGATTTAAGACCTTGTCCTCGGGGACTTGGGAATGCTCCAAGTTCATTTCCCGCGCCGCCTACGATGGCTTCGAGGCTTCGGCCCAAGTTGCGGCTGCCGGCATTGCGGCTCGACGCCAGGCGTGGCTGCAGTCATCGGACCTCGAGCCATGGGTTCAGGACAAGTTGGTCGATGTCCCCTGCCGAGGTGAGAACCTTTTTGGCAAACCTGTGACCGAGAAGGCCGCTCAGCTCGAGACCGAGCACCTTACCCGGACAAGGCTGTCGAGGAAGACCTCTGCCCCTTCACATAAAAAGAAGGGCTCGGGTAAAAAGTCCTTTTACCCGAGGAAGGGCACTGCCTACAAACAGTACCCTCAGTATGAAGCTGCCCAAGCTGCCCCCCAGGGTCAGCAAGCCAAGGGCCAGGGTAATGGGCCCCGTAAGGCAGAGGACCCCCAAGCCTTCTGCCCCTGCTTCCACTCCGCAGGGTGGGGGTTTTTGACTCCTTGAGCGTAGCCACTCCATCCCTGCTTTCTCAGCCCTGCACAGGCGGTCACCTTGTACTCTTTGCCCACCAGTGGCCTCTCATTACCACCGACAGTTGGGTGCTGGACATAGTCCAAAAGGTCTATGCCCTGCATTTTCATCAACTGCCTCCTCCTTACTTCCCAGGGGAGCCCTTGAGGCCTCCCCTGCACACAGACCTTCTCCTTCGAGAGCTCCAAGGTCTGTTGGTGGACAGGGCGGTGGAGCCTGTGCCTCCCCACTTGCAAGGTCACGGATTCTACTCCAGGTATTTCCTGGTACCCAAAAGGACCAGTGGACTTCGACCCATTCTGGACCTCAGGAACCTCAACAAGTTCCTAGAGAGAGAAAAGTTCAAGATGCTTACTCTTGGAACACTTCTGCCCTACCTCCAGCAGGGAGATTGGCTATGCTCCTTAGATCTAAAGGATGCGTACACTCACATCCTCATTCATCCAGACCACAGAATGTACCTCAGGTTCATTGTGGGAGAAAACCATTATCAGTACAGAGTACTACCTTTTGGCCTGACCTCCGCTCCCAGGGTCTTTACCAAGTGCCTGGCAGTGGTTGCGGCCTACCTGAGAAATCAAGGCATCTTTGTCTTTCCCTATCTGGACGACTGGCTCATCAGGGGTCAGACGTCCCTGGAGGCCAGACAAGCCACCCTCAGAACCATTGCTCTGCTTCAAAACGTGGGTTTTGTCATAAACTTTGCAAAGTCCACTTTGCTCCCCTCCCAGAACTTGGAGTTCATAGGGGCAAGGTTGGATTCTCAACTGGCAAAGGCATTCTTGCCAGAAGACAGGGCTCAAAGACTGATGGACGTGGCCAAACAGTTTCTAAACAGGTCCCTAGTCTCCGCCAGACTCTGCCTCAGGCTTCTGGGCCACATGGCTTCGACAGTGCATGTGACTCCCAATGCCAGGCTCCATATGAGGCCTGCACAGTGGTGCCTTCGGACTCAGTGGTCTCAGGCCAGAGGCCGCCTATGAGACAGGATAAGGGTGTCCAAACCCCTTTTGGCCTCCCTCAGCTGGTGGCTACATCCACCCAATCTGCTGAAGGGGATGCCCTTCCAAATGCCAGAATACTCGGTGGTCCTCACCACCGACGCCTCTCTGCAGGGCTGGGGTGCTCAATGTCTGGACAAGTGCACTCAAGGCCTCTGGTCTTCCTGGGAGGCAGCCCAACAGATCAATCTCCTAGAACTTCGAGCTATCCACTTAGCTCTCAAGGCTTTTTCTCCTGCTCTAGCTCACCACTCCATCTTGATTCAAACAGACAACCAGGTAGCCATGTTTTATGTGAACAAACAGGGAGGGACTGGGTCAAAGCTCCTTTGTCGGGAGACTCAAGACCTTTGTTCCTTTGCCCTAAAGCACAACATGCTTCTCAAGGCGGTGTACCTTCCAGGCCAGGAGAACTGCCTGGCCGACCGGTTGAGCAGAATTCTGCAGCCCCACGAGTGGCAGCTGCATCCCTTGGTCGTTCAGAAGATCTTTCTGAAGTGGGGTCTCCCTTGGATAGATCTCTTTGCCAGTCCGCTGAACAAGCAACTGCTCAAGTTCTGCTCCAGGCATCCGCATCCTCTGAGGATAGCACCAGATGCTTTTCTGATGTCCTGGTTGCAGGGCCTCCTGTATGCGTTTCCTCCCACGCCCTTGGTGGCCCGAACTCTTTTCAAGACTCTTCAGGACAAGGCCTCGGTCCTGCTGGTAGCTCCCAGGTGGCCGAGGCAGCCTTGGTTTCCACTTCTGCTACAACTGGCAGTGGATTCCCCACTACCTCTGGGGTTGCAGCCCGACCTTCTCTCACAGAAGCAGGGTTCCCTTCTGCACCCCAATCTCAAAGCTCTCAATTTGATGGCCTGGAGGCTGCAAGGGTAGTTTTGGCTCCCTGGGGCCTGCCTCAGGAAGTTGAGGAGGTTGTCCTAGCCTCTAGGAAACAGTCCACTAGGAAAACCTATGCCCTCAAATGGAAGAGGTTTTCTGTGTGGTGTCAGCTTCGTACAGAGGATCCTTTCTCCTGTACTGTGCCAGTAGTGCTTCAGTATTTACAGCACTTATCAAATCAGGGACTTAAGTCCAATTCTGTTCGGGTCCACCTCTCAGCTCTAGCAGCTCACCACTCACTGGTGGAGGGACATTCTCTGTCAGGTCACCCCTTGGTGTCCCGATTTCTCAGGGGCTTGCTTTTGCTGAAGCCCCCCATCCGTCCTCCTGCTCCTGAGTGGGAGTTGAATGTGGTCTTGCAGCAACTGACTCGCCCACCCTTTGAGCCGATGGCTACTTGCCCTCTATGCTTCCTTTCCTGGAAGACTCTCTTCCTGATAGCCCTCACCTCGGCTAGGCGAGTCAGTGAGCTTCAGGCCCTGGTCTGTGATAGACCTTACACCAGGATTTATAGGAACAGGGTAGTCCTTAGGACTCATCCAAAGTTCCTCCCTAAATTTGTCTCCTCTTTCCACCTCAACCAGGAGGTGGTTCTTCCAACATTCTTCCCTAGGCCTCATGCTAGCCAGGCTGAAGCAGTCCTGCATACCCTGGACTTTAGGAGGGCCTTATCCTTCTACCTTGACCGTACGCAGGGACATAGAAGGGCTACTCAGCTCTTCGTTTCCTTTGAACCCAATAAGTTGGGGTTGGCTGTGTCCAAGTGTACCTTGTCCATCTGGGTGGCTGACTGTATCACCTGGGCTTACAAGGCAGCTGACCTTCCTTTGCAGGGTAGGTCATAGCCCATCGTGTCAGGGCAATGGCTGCCTCAGTGGCTCATCTCTGCTCTGTGCCCTTGGGAGACATCTGCAGGGCTGTAACTTGGTCTTCAAGCTAGACTTTTACGGCCCATTACTGTCTGGAGAGGGAGTCCCGTAGGGACAGTGCTTTTGGCCAAGCAGTACTCCGGAATCTCTTTGAGGTTTAGGCAACTCCTGCCCTCTGTTGGGCTACCGGTGGAGGTTGTGTCCTTGAAAAGCCTTTCTTTGATGCTGTGACTAGAGGGAGTTCTCTTGTTCAGCCTGGGTTCCAGAGCTAGGGAGTCACCCATATGTGAGGACTGACTTCCTGCTTGGTCCTGAAGAAAGAGTAGTTACTCACCTGTAACAGGTGTTCTCCAGGAGCAGCAGGAATCATTCCTCACAACCCTCCCTCCTCCCCTTGGAGTTGCAGTTGTACATAGTTTGTTTTACATTTTTGTGTGCTGTTCTTAGCTATGTCATTTGACTGAGGTAAAATGGCACCTTTAGGCGGGAAGGGAACCACGCATGCGTGCCTGCATTCCCAAAGGCTTTCATGGAAAGCTGGGGAAATGCTCCGCTGGGGCTTCATCGGCGTCGATGACACCCATATGTGAGGACTGATTCCTGCTTCTCCTGGAGAACACCTGTTACAGATGAGTAACTACTCTTTCTCCTCTTACATCAGGCCTTTTGTTTGTGGCAACAGGGTGCCGCTTCGGATCTCTCGGTTCTTTGTGCCGCAGTGGGTCGGCCTCCCATGGAGAAGGTTGAGAATTCGGCAGCAGGACCAGCTAAGAGAGTTCGATCCATAGAGGAGCAGCCTTTTCTGTCAGACTGGCTAGAAGGGTATGAGTTTGACATGGAGTCAGACACAGGCATGCAGGAACTCGAGGAAGGTGAGATCCCAGAGCCAGAAGACCAAGCTAGGATCATCCGAGTTTTTCGGAGAGAGGAACTGACAGCTTTAATCACGGAATTGCTTCAAGCACTCAACCTGGCGGTGGTTCAACTGGCAGAAGATGAGGCGGTAGGAGACCCTTTCTATCAGGCGGTGCAAAAGACACAGGCTGTTTTTCCAGTTCATCGTGTCATCAGGCAGAGGATTCAGGATGAGTGGGATCTGCCTGAAGAAGGTCTACGGGGAGTAAGAGCCATGACTCAGCCTATCCCTTGTCAGACCAAGAATGTGAGGTATTTCGTTCTCCACGCGTGGATACGGCTGTGTCGGCTGTCACCAAAAAGATTACCATTCCGGTAGAGGGCAGTGCTGCCCTAAAGGATGGGCAGGACCGGAGATTGGATTCTTTATTAAAGCAGGCCTTTGATCTTAATGCACTATCCCTACAAGCCTCTATTTGTGGAGCTTAGGTGGCAAGAGCCTGTCTTCGTTGGTCGCAGCGTCTGCAGCAGCCAGGGGAGCAGGCGCAAGATCATGTGGCGGACGTAACTAGACTGAAATCTGGAGCAGCTTACCTGGCCGATCTGCATTATGACCTCATTAGGGGATTGGCTAATAGCATGGTGTCGCTAGTGGCGGCTTCGTGTTATCTTTGGCTTCAGAATTGCGCAGTGGACAGTTACTCCAAGTCACGCCTTAGTAAGCTTTCTTTTAAAGGGAAGCTTTTATTCAGAGAAGACCTTGACAAGTTAGTCAAGGACTTGGGCGAATCAAAAGGTGGTTGCTTGCCAGAAGATAAGCCAAAGCCTGGTCAAGCAGCGGCGACGTCTCGCAGTCAGCTGCGGGATTTCAGGTGCTTTCGTACCTCCCGACTGGGTGGTTTCCAGAAAGGGAAATTTCCTTCTCGCGGCCAAAGTTTTAGGGGATTTCGAGGAGCAGACAGAGGTTTCGCTAGTCCCTCTTCCTCAAGATTCTGAAACACTCAATGAAGTGAGGAGGACCCAGGCTGCGATACAACCCGTAGGAGGGCGTCTACGGGACTTTCTCGCAGCCTAGGTCCAGAATTGGACGAAAAGACCTGTCTTTCTTTGGAACCACGAAATAAATGGAGTATCGACCACAGCCGTACTGGTCTTGAGGGACCGGAACTACTGCCCCCAGCTGAAGCAGGAGAGACAGTGGGGCTTGTTTACAAAGCCGCGGTAGTGGTTCGCGATCGCGATCGCAGCCGCGGCCCCATTGAAATCAATGGGGCCGCGGCTCCGATTACGATCGCAAACCGCTACCGCGGCTTTGTAAACAAGCCCCAGTGTCTCCTCCACCGCCACTGCCTTGTTCCGTGCCCTGCAGGGAGACAGCACAAACTTGGGTGCATAGGGAGAGGAATGACCAGCAGAAAAAAGGAGGCGATAGTGCCTCTGTGTAAGTCTTTGGTGCAACCTCATTTGGAGTAGTGTGGGCAATTCTGGAGACCACACCTTCAAAAGGATATATTTATCTCCAGGAACAAGCAGGAATGTAGTCTTCACATATGGGTATCGTCGGTACAGACGGAGCCTGCGCGGGAATGCTCCCCAGCGTCCAATTAGAAATCTTTTGGGAGCATCCCACAGCGCCTGCGTGCTGCCTTCCCGCCTTTCCCAACTGCCTCTCTCCAGTTCTTTGTTTTCCGCGGAGCCAGCAGGTTGTCTTCCTGGCACCGCTGAAAATTCTTTTTTGTGGTCGCGTCTGCCTTCCCTCGATGCTATACCGGTACCGCTGGTTCTTTCTTTCTTTCTTTTCAAAAAAAAAAATTTTTTTTTCCAAAACCTTTCTTTAGGTGCACGTGCCATTTTGGGCCTTAGGCCCAAAATTTCCCTTACTATGGAAAAACCCGCTTCGGGTTTCAAGAAGTGCACCAAGTGTGGCGGTACCATCTCCGTCACCGACACCCATGAGTGGTGCCTTAAATGTTTAGGTCCTGACCACTCCATTTCAGAGTGTATGGCCTGTGCCATGATGTCCAAGAGGGGTCGACAAAACCGAGCTGCTAAGCTCAGCACCCTTTTTCCCTCAGATGCAGCCTCTGTGGCATCGACGTCTTCCAGGGCTTCGTCTTCCTCCCATGAATCTCAGGTAACTAAACATAAGTCTGGCCGGTCCTCAAAGGGTAGATCTCCTTCCAAGCATCGATGCCTCTGGCGTTGCCCTTGAGGGTTCTGTACCAGCAAAATTGCCCCGGCGGGAGGCTTCGGCTTCCAAAGCATTATCGGGGCTCCAGGATGTTCTCGAGGCCTCAACCTCGGCAGAACTACTAGTGCCATGCTCTGGGGTACCGGCTGCTTTCTCCGGTACCGATACCCAGGCATCAGCAGCGTCGATAGACCAGAGGTTCCTGGCTATTGAATGCAGTCTGGCGGCTCTCCTTGCGGCATCGACGCCCTCGGAAACATGTCAGACAGTTCAACCGGCACCGACTCTGGTGCCGGTATCGGTACCGGTACCGACAGCATCGGCATCGACATCGGTGTCTGCATTGCCAGCACCCAGTCATGCTATGCCTTCTGGTACCGATACACCGGTACCAATTCCCCCCGGCACCAACTTCGGTCGGTATGGATATCGTGTTCTACAAGAGCATCTGGACAGAAGGTACTTTGAATCCTTGGAGGAGTCTGAGGATTCTGACAGCTCCGTCGGTACTGGAATACTTCTCCCCGAGGAGCCTTTGTCTCCCAAATGTAGGATGTCTCCTCCAGAAGATATCTCCTTTCAGGATTTTATCAGGGAGGTGGCTCGAGGTCTTTCCATTACTGTGGCTCCTGAAACAGAGCCCAGGGCAAAGGAGTTGGAGATTCTACAATATCCCAAGGCTCCTAAGGAGGCAGCTACTTTACCTATTCATGAGATCTTACATGATCTCATGTTAAGAATGTGGGAAACACCTCTTACCACCTCTCCTCACTCTCGTAGACTGGATACCATGTATCGAGTACCTCCGTGTCCTGGCTTCCAGAAGACTCAGCTTCCTCACCACTCTATTGTAGTGGAATCAGCTATGAGAAGGATCATAAGTGCAAAGAGGCATGCCTCTAATCCTCCAGGATGTGAGTGTCGAACTTTGGATGCCTTTGGACGTCGTACTTTCCAGGCTTCCATGCTTTCTGCCAGGATCAGTATCAGTATCAGAAGGATACTACCAAAAGCAGAGAGGTTCCAAAAAAGAGTAAAGTAGCCCAAATGCCCTCGAGTATGGAGCAGACAGAGCTTAAAAATCCCAAATTACCCATGTCTACCAACAGCCAAACTAATATGAATAAAATACAGTCTCTAAAATGCTTGTATGCAAATGTTAGAAGTCTAAAAAATAAGATGGGAGAGTTAGAATATATAGCACTAAATGAGAGGTTAGATATGATTGGGATATCAGAGACATGGTGGAAGGAGGACAACCAGTGGGACACTGTGATACCTAGATAAAAACTATATTGTAATGATAGAGCTCATCAAATTGGTGGAGGGGTTGCACTCTATGTTAGAGAGGGCATTGAGTCAGAAAGGATTAAAGTTTTGCAGGAAACAGAATTTGCAGTAGAATCTCTATGGATTGAAATTCCATGTAAAAAGGGGAAGGCGATGGCAGTGGGGGTGTACTATCGACCGCCTGGCCAGAATGAACAAATGGATGATGAAATGCTCAAAGAAATCAAGGAAGCTAACAAACGTTATAGTGCAGTAATAATAATGGGTGATTTCAATTACCCTGGTATCGACTGGGTCAGTGTCACAGCAGGACATGCTAGGGAGATAAAGTTCCTAGATGACATAAATGACTGCTTCTTGGAGCAGCTGGTTGATGAACCGACCAGAGGGGAAGCCATATTAGACCTAGTCCTTAGTGGAACACCAGATCTAGTGCAAGAGATAAGGGTGTTGGGGCCACTTGGCAATAGTGATCATAGCATGATCACCTTTGATTTAATTAGTGGAGGAGGGATAGTAAGGAAATCCACAGTACTACCTTTTAACTTTCGAAAGGGAGACTATGATAAAATGAGGAAAATAGTTAAGAAAAAACTAAAAGGAGCAGTTGCAAAGGTTAAAGACTTACATCAAGCTTGGGTGTTGTTGAAAAATACTATCTTCCTGTTCGACTCTCCGGGCCAGTCCAGGAACAAGTGGGTTGTCAATCTCCTTCAGCAACTGAGGACTGAAATCTTAAACTTTGAAGAGCTGGTATCTGACTCCCTCTGCTGGCCACTCCCAGTCTTTTCAGTCCTCAGCAGCTGAAGGACGTGATCCTGGCTGGCTCCCACTTTCAGATGCTTAAGCTTTACAACTTTTATTTCTTTTTGTTTTATTTTGTGTACTTTCAATGTTGGTACATAGCAGGGGGTCCTAGCAGGGTTCCTAACAGTGTACATTGCAGCCGACAAATTTTTAGCGGCGCTCCGAGGCACGGGACTGAAGAGGCAGAGCCTGTCTCACTTTCAGCTCCGTTTACTATAGCAGAGAGCAGTGCGGTGCTGGGAGCCCCAGATACCTGCCTGCTGCCTCCGGGGCTCAGCTTCCCTCCCCACTAGCAGTGGGTGCCAGGAGCTGCAGGAGAAGGACTCTATTTTATTAAGGTTGGTCATTTTTTCTTATCAGTTGGTTTCTTGGTTTTGGGGGTGCCGGCGGCCATGTTTTTCTTGGCGTTTGGTCGACAGTTCTTTTTCCCGCGGCGGTCTCTCAGGAGCCGGTTTGAACGGGGCTTTTTTCTTTCTTCGTTTTTCGATTTGGGATTTAATGTTGGATTTCGGTTTGCTCCGTTTGGGGTAAGGCCTTGTAAGCGTAGCTCCTGTCTCAGCAGCAGGCCTCTCCAACGGTTTATTTTTGGCGGGAACGGCAACCCTGGCTAACACTGCTCCTATGGTCTGCAGGCACAGTAATTTTTCCTTTGGGTTTGTACCTCTGAGTGAATTGGATACTATTGTTCTGTATTAGTGTACTGTGCAGCAGTGATTGCTTAGAACTGCGGAAGGTTAATGGAAATAAATGTGAATGAAACACATAAGTTGGTTTGTCAGATGCTTCAACATCATTAGTTTGGTGTAAACACTATTCTTGGCCTCACAATCACAGCGGCAGTATTGGGCTTTTTAGGCTATCTATTGTGAAATTGGTATTGCTGCTTCCGTTTTGGGGTCTGAAACTCTTTTAACAGCATCTGTGATGCTGACTTTAACATTTTTGTAGTCTCATTCATGTCAATTGATCCATTTTCTAATCTTTGGTTTTTGTTGAAACTGTGTAATAGGAACAGAACCACAGCACAATGGTTCAGACACTGACCAATGGTGCAGGGATCAGGGGTTGAATCCCCCACAGTGCCCAATGAAGATGTCTGGCTGAGGCATTACATGGCATGTTATTTTGCTTTTTAAAATAAAACCAAAGTAGTTTATATTTCTGTATATTGATTGATGTGTTGCCTGAAATGAAGACACATCCCTAGCAGGCCTTAATTGTCCCACTCATCATAACTGCTGCCTCAGTTGACATGTTGACAGGGGCCAAGGATTACACAAGCTATTTCGGTGTCATGCTTCGAAACGACAAAAATCTCTTTCTCAGACATCCGGGCTGGCAGCTATAAGGGAGTCTGGGGTGTTGTTTGTCTTCTCCAGGTTCAAAGGACGTAGATTTATTTACGGCTTGGCTTGCTTAGTTTAACCTGTATTATGGAATGCTTTTTCAATAGCTACGTACGTGTTCCACGATGATTGCTGTTACTCACGAATTTTTCCTGCTCTTGTTTGAGCGTACGCCATACTTCGTGCCCTACACTTTTATTCAGGTCTGCATCTTTTCTTTGAAGCTGCGTTCTTTCTTGCTTTTTTCCCACCTCCATTTGGTGGTGTAATTTATTTTTTTCACTTTTCCTCAGTTGGTACTTGAAGTCCTTGCGAGTCTTTCTATGCTAGACGCTTTCTCTTTCTTTCACTCTCCACACCTTGGCCATTAGCCCTCCGGATACACTCAGAGTTTGCTCAATGCATTCACCCCGTCGGCGAACCTTAAGTCGTATGCCCACCTCTTCTCGGGGGTGTATCTCTCTTTAGTCGCCCATTGTTGTGGCAATGTACGGAATGATAATATTAAGGCTCTTCACAGGCTTCACAATCTTCCTCTCTGTTACTCCTTGGCCAGATTGGCCACAGGAAGAGGTGTAGATAGCAAATTTCCCCAGGTGAAACCATTGGTATATGTTTTTTATCTGCAGGAAGGCTGGGAAGCTTGCAGATCTCCCATTTCCACTGAGATATAGCCACGAGACTGGGTAGACAGCTTTGCTAGCTTCATGTGTGGCAGTGTGATGTACAATAATGGGTTGGTTTTTTTTAGGCTCCTTCTGTATGGATGCTGGTATTGTAAATATGATAGTTGGATTTCAATGTCAAAATCTCAGTGTAGGGAGGCCTAGAGGGTAACGACAGCTAAAAGCTGGCCTCACCCTAAAGGTTCTCCTCGGGTTACTAATGCTTTGTATAACGGCCGGAGCTTCACCGTCTTGCTCCATTTGGCGGGGCATACGGGTCATTTCCACTTTTCAGCCTCTCCGATGGGCCTGGATGCGACGCCCCGCACATTTCTACCACCCCACCAGTTCTCTCTGGCGGGCTATAGCACTTCCGGCGGAGTCAACTACTCCCTGCTGGTAGTAGTGACGGCGGCCTTACGGAGAGCGGGCAGTTTTTTCGTGCACCCTTACCTTGACAACTGGCTAATTCGAACCCCGCTGGTATAGGAGTCTCCATATCCTGTAGCTCCGGCGTTGGGTGCTCAATCGGGCCAACGTTCAGTTGCGGCCGGTTTCGAGATTCCTCTCGTTAAGGGCGGTTTTCACCGTACAGGTCGGGGTATTTTTTCTGCTCTTAGGCTCCGTGTTGCCGTTCCTGGCCTGGTGCAAGCTTTCTTACATCTTCGAGCGTTGTCGGCGTGGCGCTGGCTGCTGCTCCTTGCGTACATGGCGGCGTCCTTCGGCCTTCTTCTGTGGGCAAGGGCCCACAAGCGGACGTTGCAGCGAGGGTGGTTATCGCACTGCAATCCTCCAGATTTGCCCTTGGCATACGGCTGGCCCCGGTTGTGCGTCGTCTCCGATAGTCTCCGGTAGTGGCCGGGGCCGGTTCTTCTGAGTGCAGGACTTCCCTTAGGCCGGCCCGCCGGGCTGTTGGTGGCGACGACTGTCAGTTCGTCGGTTGCGGAGATCAGAGTCCGGCGTCATTGCACTGGGGCTTGAGCACCGGAGATCCAGAATTTTTCCCTTCATCTGGTGGGGTTCCGGTAGCTCTGCTCCTAGACGGCGATGGGCATGTTTTGTTGCTCGGAATAGGCGCTGTCGGTGTCTTTTTTCTCTCATCGCGGTGGCACTGGCCGCGCGGAGTTGTTGCAGCGGAGTCTGCAGCTCAGGTTATGGGTAGAAGTGCTTTCCCTGGCCCTATCGGCGGCAGAAACGATGCAAAAAAAAAAAAAAAGATAGATAAATAAATATATAAGTAAATAAATAAATAAATACGATTAAAGCAGGGCGGCTTTACTCCACACGCCTGTGCTGGTTCCTGTGCTGGTTCCGGGGCTTGGTCACTGCACGCTGTGGTGTTTCACAATCTGACCCTGTGTTGGAGTCAGCCGATAGTGGTTCTTCGGCTTACCTTCGGCAGGGCCAAAGCTTCTCGGGATCTTCCGCAAGCGCAGGGTACGCATTTTGGATGGTCTTGTTGGGCTGGGGAAGCCATGGCCACCGGAGGATGGTCCTTTGAGTGCTTCGGAGGATAGCAGGTCGCTGCGACCTAGTGATTATCTTTCCACCAGTTTGGCCCTAGCAGGCGTGGTATGCGGATTTTGGGCGTCCTCTCATCCTCAAAGCTTGGCGGTATCCCTCGAAGGGGGGGGGGGTTTCTGTTCCAGGGACCTCGACTCATGCCCAGAGCGGATTACTTTGCTCTTCCGGCTAGGCTCTGCGCAGGGATCGGTGGTTCTGGTCAGGGTCTTCGCCTTCGGTCATAGTCTCTGAGCTGCGGGATCACAGATGTTCCAAGCCCCTAGCTTTGGTTCGGGGATAGCGTCTTTCAAGGTCTTGCTGCAGAGAGCCGAACTACGGCCGAGCGATGCCTTAGTTACGATCGTGCTGTCTTTTCTTCCGGACAGTTTGGATAAAGGCGCTTAGCGGCGCTCTCTTCCTTTCGCAGAGGGGTGAGCGGGCTTCGTCTCCAGCTCCTTCAGCGCGGCTTCCTTTTTTCCTTCAAGCGGTTCAGTACTTTCGATCCCCTCTTCGCGATTGGGTTCCACTGTAGATTTTGTCTTCACTGCTTACGACGTGGTGCGACCTCGTTTTTGGTTTCCCAGGCAGCGCTTCTCGCTCGGAGATCTTCTTACGAATGGCCTCTTTCGGGGCTTTCTGTACCGCGAGGTGGATTTCGGATCTCTCTGCTCTATCGTGTAGGGTTTCCTCTCTACACTTTTCAGAGGATGGAATGCGGTTGTGGACAGTTCCCTCCTTTCTTCCGGAGATCGTCTCTAGATTCTCTATTACTCAGTCTATCGCTCTCCCCTCCTTTCGGGTTGGGGATCTTCCCATTGGCGATGTTCTTAGATGGCTCAGGAGCTCTCCGAAACACTACGTCTTTATGGGACTCGGAATGGTTTTTTCTTTGCCGGTTCTCGAAAGGGCGCAACCGCTTCTAGTCGTCCGTTGGTGGACCGGCGATTGGGCTGTCCTAGCAGAGCACAGGGAACGGATATTCGTGATCGTTTTACGGGCACCCCAGTGTCCTTATGGGCGGCATATACTTGGGTTCTGCTGGTGGGTTTTTGTCGGGCAGCTCCGTAGTCTTCGCTTCCGTGTTTGCAAAACTTTGCAGGATTGCGGGCTTGGCCGAGAGCTCAGCCTGTGTGAGGGCGTCGGTCGTCCTTGTATGCCTGTTCGGTCCCTCCCGTGGTTAGATACTGCTCTGGTACTTCCCACTTGTTCCTGGACTGGCCCGGAGAGTCGAACAGGAAACCGAAATTAGACCTTACCTGTTAATTGTCTTTCCTGGAAATCTCTCCGGGCCAGTCCAGGACCCACCCATGTTTTTTGGTCGCATTTCTGTGTAGCGCGGGTACCTAAGGATTCTCGATGGCTAGTGGTGCCGTCCGCTTCATGGCTTCTAATGTGTTGTTTTTTCTGTTCTCACACATGGCTTCTCGTTCATGGGTTACGTTTTATCTTCTTGGTTATTTTGAAACAAATAAATAAATGAATAATTAAATTGAAAAAGAAAAAAAAAAAAAACAAACCCCGGTGAGAAACCTGGTTTTTGCCTGTTCCATCACATCACTGTGCGGCTGCTGCGGTTTCGTATTTCCCCTTTTTCTACTTTTTTGCTGGTTTTTGGCCATTAATTTTTTCATCTGCTTTGTTAAGGTTAGACTGGGAGTGGCCAGCAGAGGGAGTCAGATACCAGCTCTTCAAAGTTTAAGATTTCAGTCCTCAGTTGCTGAAGGAGATTGACAACCCACTTGTTCCTGGACTGGCCCGGAGAGATCTCCAGGAAAGACAATTAGCAGGTAAGATCTAATTTCAGTTTGGAAGCCCAGACCAGCTGTATTCCACGCTTTACGAAAAGTGGAAGGAAGTCCAAAAAACTGCCAGCATGGTTAAAGGGGAGGTCAGAGAGGCTGTTGTTGCCAAAAAAGCATCTTTCAGGAAATGGAAAAAAGAGCCAAACGACGAAACCTGGAAACAGCACAAGCACTGGCAAGTCAAATGCAAGTCATTGATAAAGCAGGCAAAGGGAGAATTTGAGAAGAAGCTTGCTGCGGAAGCAAAAACGCGAAATAAAGATTTTTTCAACTACATTCGTAGCAAAAAACCTGTGAGAGAGTCAGTTGGTCCATTAGATGATAGAGGAGTTAAAGGGGCACTAAGAGGCGACAAGGCAATAGCGGATAGACTGAATGAATTCTTTGCTTCGGTCTTTACTGAGGAAGATGTAGGGATGTTACCCATGACTGAAGTGGTATTTAAAGGTGCGGAAGAATTGAAGGAAATATCGATACATCAGGAAGATGTATTACAACTATTAGATAAACTGAAGAGTAGCAAATCACCTGGGCCGGATGGTATACATCCAAGGGTGTTGAAAGAACTGAAATATGAGATTGCAGACCTGCTATTAGTAATCTGTGAATTTTCATTAAAATCATCTGTAATACCTGAAGATTGTAGGATCGCCAATGTAACGCCAATTTTCAAAAAGGGTTCCAGGGATGATCCGGGAAACTAGAGACCGGTGAGCCTCACGTCAGTACCGGGAAAAATGGTAGAAACCATCATAAAGAATAAAATTACTCAGCATGTAGATAGTCATGGCCTAATGGGAGACAGCCAACATGGTTTTAGACAAGGAAGATCTTGTCTTACTAATCTATTATGTTTTTTTGAAAGTGTGAATAAACAGGTGGACAAAGGTGAGTCGGTTGATATAGTGTATCTGGACTTTCAGAAAGCCTTTGACAGGGTCCCTCATCAGAGACTTTTGGGAAAACTAAAGAGTCATGGGATAGGAGGCAGTGTACTACTGTGGATCAAGAACTGGTTAAAAGATAGAAAGCAGAGGGTTGGGCTAAATGGCCAATTTTCCCAATGGAGAAAAGTGAATAGTGGTGTACCCCAGGGATCTGTGCTGGGTCTGCTGCTTTTTGACATATTCATAAATGACCTGGAAAGTGGAATAACGAGTGACGTTATCAAATTTGCAGATGACACAAAACTATTCAAAGTTGCTAAAACCCAAGAGGATTGTGGAAAATTGCAAGAGGATCTTGATAAATTGGAAGACTGGGCATCCAAATGGCAGATGAAATTTAATGTGGACAAGTGCAAAGTTATGCACCTAGGGAAGAACAACCCAAACTATGGTTACACGATGCAAGGTTCCACTTTAGGAACCACCACCCAGGAAAAAGATTTAGGCGTCATTGTGGATAGCATGTTAAAACCCTCGGCCCAGTGTGCAGTGGCAGCCAAGAGAGCAAATAGAATGCTAGGTATCATAAGGAAAGGAATGGAAAATAAAACAAAAGATATTATAATGCCTCTATATCGTTCCATGGTGAGACCGCACCTTGAATATTGTGTGCAATTCTGGTCGCCGTATCTTAAAAAGGATTTCCTAATTGACTCTCCAGTCCAGTCCCTGAATGCTGGGTAGTGTCCCTCTTCCTGCATCTTGGAGGCTGAATCTGTCAACTTCTTGATGACATCAGGCTATATATAGGACCGGCACCACCCACCAGCCTCAGTATTCAGTCTCCAAGTGCAGCTGGAGAGAGCAGCAGACTAGCAGTTTCAGTCTGCTGGAGAGACATTAGACTTAGCAGAGTTTTTTGTTCTTTGTTTGGGTGTTTTTTCTTTATTTTCTTTTTCCCTATAGGAGTAGTTAGGTCCTTGCTGGGTTCCTTCATCCCCCCCCCCCCTTATCCCCTCCGGGTGAGGAGGCTTGCGGTGACTTCTCCCGTTTAAAAAAAAAAAAAAAAGAAGAAGAGGAACGGAGAGGCAAGTTGAGCGGCAGCAGACACCGACGGTTGGCTGGTTGGTCTGCCGGGAGTCTCCTCGCTGTAGCAGGGCCTCCGATTCAGTTTCCTGCCTCGTGTTGAAGCCCCGCGGTGGCTGAGCACGTGGGCGGACGGGCAGTGCAGCACTCTCTTCTTGCGCCTGAAAGGGGAGCGCCTTGGAGACGACTGCCGCGAGAAGCAGGTAAAGGAGCCAGTTTGAGCCACGTGGTGAGCGGTGGGCTCGTGCCGCGGGCGGGCTAGGGCAGCTGATAAGAAGGAGCTGTTCTTTCCGCGGAGGCCTTCGTGCGCCTTTCTTTTCGGGCGCTGGGCTGTGCTGCGAGGGGGGAGGTGTAGAGAAGCAGGCAGTTTTTTGCTTGTTTTTGCTTGTTTTCCTGCCGTTGCGGCGGGGATTGAAGAGAGGGAAGCAGTTTATCTTTTTTTTGTGATAGGTGTGTATATATATATATGTGTAGATATAGATATATATATCTTTATATAGATAGTGATATAGCTATAGTAGATAGTTTGGGTAGTCTATATCTATATATATTTGAAGTGTTCAGGTATAGAGGCAGTTTTTCTCCTGTTTAAAAAAAAAAAAAAAGAAAAGAAATAAATAATAGATAAATAAATAACATAAATAAAGATAAAAGAGGGGGGTCCGAAGGAATATGCCTGCTCGTCCGAGGTGCCTAGTCTTTGGGGCACGCAGAGGGACGGTGTCTGAGGCTGGAGTGTGCAGAGGCTGCGCTCTGGAGGCGGCCTCAGTGGAGCAGGAATTTCAGGCATCGGATACTTTGCTCCCCACGGCTTCTGGGTCTATGGAGGCAGGAGAAGCGTCGGAGGAGCCCCTAGGAGAGGGATCGCTGCCGCCGTTGCCGCTGGGGCAGATGGCTCCCTCACAACCGTTTCCCAGTACTTCCTCAGTGGAGGGAGGCCTTTGCGGTTTTTCCCCGGAGTTTGTGCTTTTGTTGCACAAGGCTTTCTGCATGCGTCAACAGGAGGGCCGGGGAGGCTCTCGGAAGTGGCAGGGTGTGGAGAGGCCTATTTCGGAGTTGGGTCTCCCTCCCAAGCGATCCAGAATTGATGAAGAGGAGCTCCTTTCCCCTGATTCGGAGATACTAGAATCGGATAGAGAGCTGGGGGATGAGGAGGAGCTCGAGGAGGGCGAGATCCCAGAGGATCAGGCGAGGATTGTGAGGGTCTTTCGCCGTGAAGAGTTGCCTGCGTTGATTGATGAGTCGTTGAAAGTTCCTAACATGTCCACAGGAGTTCAAGGTGACGATGACGCATTGGAGGATCCCTTGATTCAGGCGGTCCGGAAATCTCAAAGGGTTTTCCCGGTCCATAAGGTGGTCCGGCACATGATCCAAGAGGAGTGGGATCAGCCTGAGGCCGGGTTAAGGGAGGTACGATCTATGTCGCGTTTGTACCCCTTGCTGGAGACGGACAAGGACTTATTGAAGTCTCCGAGGGTAGATGCGGCGGTGGCGGCCATGACAAAGAAGACTACTATCCCAGTTGAGGGCAGTGCGGCCCTAAAGGATGTTCAGGACAGGAAATTGGATACTTTGCTGAAGCAGGCCTTTGACATCAGTGCCATGGCGCTTCAGGCCTCGGTATGTGGGGCCTGGGTGGCCCGGGTGTGCTTACGGTGGTCCCAGCAGCTGCAGCTAGCAGGGGAGTCGCAGTCTGGGTCCCAAGGTGAGGCGGCTCGGTTGGAGTCCGGAGCTGCATATCTGGCGGACAGCCAGTATGACCTTATTAGGAGTTTGTCAAAGAATATGGCTTCGGTGGTGGCGGCCCGCCGGTATCTTTGGCTCCGTAATTGGGCCGCAGATGCTTCTTCCAAGGCCCGCCTTAGCAGGCTTCCGTTTAAGGGGAAGCTGCTTTTTGGAGAGGATTTGGAGAAATTTGTGAAGGACCTCGGAGAGTCTAAGGGAGGCAGGCTTCCAGAGGATAAGCCAAAGCAAGGTCGTTTTTCGCCTTCGGGTTGTTCTCAACCAAGGGAAAGCCGGAGGTCTAGGCTGGTCCTTCAGAGCCCCTTTCAAAGGGGTCGTTTCCCATCCAGGAATATGGGTTTCCGTGGGTTTCGGGGGTCAGGAAGAGGTTTTGGGTCCTCTTCGGCCTCCTCAGGTCACAGGAAGCCACAATGAGATAACGGGGGCTCAGGGGGGAGTGCTGCCGGTGGGGGGAAGGCTGCGGCAGTTCCTTCCCTCCTGGGCCCGGGTCACAACAGACCAGTGGGTGCTGGAGGTGGTGCAATTCGGTTACGCCCTAGAGTTTGCAAGGCCTGTCCGCCCATCGTTTGTTCAGTCTCCCTGCAGGACGCTGGCCAAGCGGGCAGCAGTGGGGGAAACTCTGGCAAGGCTGGTGGCATTGGGGGCGGTGGTCCCAGTGCCAAGAGACCAACGCGGCTGCGGTCGGTACTCGATTTACTTTGTGGTCCCAAAGAAAGAGGGTTCCTGGCGACCAATTCTAGACCTGTAGTGAGTCAATCGGTGTCTCCGGGTGCCGCACTTGCGCATGGAGACTCTCCGTTCGGTGATAGTGGCGGTACGGCAAGGGGAGTTTCTGACTTCCCTCGATCTCACCGAGGCTTATCTGCATATTCCTATCAGAGACATTCATCAGCAGTTTCTGCGGTTTGCTGTTCCGCAAGGTCATTTCCAATTTCAGGCTCTGCCGTTTGGCCTGGCGACGGCACCTCGCACGTTCACTAAGGTGATGGTAGTAGTAGCAGCGGCGCTAAGGAAAGAAGGGATTTTAGTCCACCCTTACCTAGACGATTGGCTGATCAGAGCCAAGTCCGAGGCGGAGGGTTTGAAGGCATCTGCCAGGGTGGTAGCTCTTCTTCAAAGTCTGGGATGGGTCCTCAACCAGGCAAAGAGCCGGTTAGTACCTACGCAGCAGATAGAGTATTTAGGGGCCAGGTTCGACACGGTCTTGGGCAAGGTGTTTTTGCCAGTTCAGAGAGCACAGTGCCTGCGTCAGCTAGTGCGGGAGTTTGCGGCGCGCAAGGCTCCCTCAGCGTGGCATTATCTTCAGGTGCTGGGGACCATGGCGGCGACGTTGGATCTAGTTCCCTGGGCCAGAGCCCACATGCGGCCACTTCAGAGGTCCCTTCTGCGCCGCTGGTCCCATCAGAGGCACTCTTTGTCAATGGCTCTACCCTGTACAACAGCGGCTCAGGAGTCACTTCGCTGGTGGCTCTCTCCAGGGGTTCTGGAGAGAGGAATGCCCCTCAAGCCTCCTCAGTGGATACAGGTGACGACGGATGCGAGCCTGTCAGGCTGGGGGGCGCACTGCGAGGGACGCTTTGCCCAAGGGCTCTGGAAGGTTCAGGAGTCACAATGGCCCATCAACAGGTTGGAGTTACGGGCGGTAACGATGGCTCTCGCAGCGTTCCAGCATCTGGTGTTCGGGAGAGTGGTCAGGATTCTCTCGGACAATGGGACGGCGGTGGCCTACATCAATCGTCAGGCCGGCACGAGCAGCCGTCTCTTGGAAGAGGAGGCGGGAAGCCTTTTGACATGGGCCGAGGATCATCTAGTAGCCTTGTCGGCTCAGCATGTCGCCGGAGTAGAGAACGTTACAGCCGACTACCTCAGCAGGTACAAGGTAGATCACGGCGAGTGGGAGCTCAACCAGGACGTCTCCGAGCAGGTGGTGCACAGGTGGGGCCTCCTGATAATGGACCTGATGGCGCGTTGGGAGTCGGCCAAGGCAAGCAGGTTTTTTAGCAGAAGGAAAGAGCGAATGTCGGAGGGGCTGGATGCCCTGGTTCAAAGATGGCCCACGGAGGGGTTACTCTATGTGTTTCCTCCTTGGGCCCTGATCGGCAGAGTTCTGCAGAGGATAGAGTTTCATCAGGGGTTAGTGATCCTGATAGCTCCAGACTGGCTGAGGCGTCTGTGGTATGCCGATCTAGTTCGGTTGTTGGCAGATCATCCATGGCGGCTCCCCGTAAGGGAGGACCTCCTCAGGCAGGGACCGGTGAGGATGCCGCAGGTGGATCGGTTCTCCCTCTCGGCCTGGCTATTGAAAGGGCAAGGCTGCGTAAAAGAGGGTATTCGGCAGCAGTGATTTCGACGTTGTTGAAGGTTCGCAAGCGTTCTACCTGTTTGGCGTACGTTAGAGTTTGGCGCATTTTTGAAAGCTGGTGTGAGGAGCGTGGTAAGAGGCCCTTGGCAGTGTCAGTTTCGGAAGTGTTGGATTTTTTGCAAGATGGCCTTGAAAAGGGCTTAGCTTCTAGTTCTTTGCGGGTGCAGCTGGCAGCTATCGCTTGTTATAGGGGCAAGGTTAAGGGCACCGCATTAGGCCAACACCCCGATGTGGTAAGATTTCTTAAAGCGGTAGGGCGTATGCGGTCCCGTCGGAGTGTGGTGGTGCCTCCTTGGGACCTCAATTTGGTGCTGGATTCTCTAGTCAGGGCACCATTCGAACCGCTTGCCCAGGCTTCTCTGAAGGATTTGACCCTCAAGGCTGTGTTTTTGGTAGCCATTTGTTCAGCCCGAAGAGTTTCGGAGTTGCAGGCGTTATCTTGTCATCCGCCTTTTCTTGTTTTCTTTGAGGAGAAGGTTGTTCTGAGGACGGTTCCTTCCTTTTTGCACAAGGTGGTCTCCCCTTTTCATGTTAATCAGTCCGTGTCGCTTCCTTCCTTTGCTGGGGTGGCGAAAAAGGGGGGAGACGTACGGCTGCACCTTCTGGATGTTCATAGAGTTTTGAAGCGGTATCTGAAACGGACTAAATCTTTCCGCAAATCGGAGCGTTTGTTTGTATTGTTTGGGGGGCCGCGCAGGGGGGAAGCGGCGGCCAAGGCCACTATTTCTAGGTGGATCAGGCAGGCTATTGCGTCCGCTTATATTCTTAAGGGCAGGCAGGTTCCGATAGGCTTGCGAGCTCATTCCACTCGGGCTCAGGCCACGTCGTGGGCGGAGTTTAGTTTGGTTTCTCTGTTGGATATCTGAAGAGCGGCCTGCTGGTCGTCTCTGCACACTTTTGCTAAACACTACCGGTTGGATGTTCAGGCGGCGGCAGATGCCGGATTTGGGAGAGCGGTGCTTCAATCCGGGTTGGCAGACCCCTCCCAAAGTTATGCACCTAGGAAAGAACAACCCACACTATAGTTACACAATGCAAGGTTCCACATTGGGAACCACCATCCAGGAAAAAGATTTAGGAGTCATCATGGATAACATGTTAAAACCCTCTGCCCAGTGTGCAGCGGCGGCCAAGAAAGCAAATAGAATGCTAGGTATCATAAAGAAAGGGATGGAAAATAAAACAAAGGATATTATAATGCCTCTGTATCGTTCCATGGTACGACCGCACCTTGAATATTGTGTGCAGTTCTGGTCACCGTATCTTAAAAAGGACATAGCATTATTAGAAAAAGTACAGAGAAGAGCCACCAGAATGGTGAAGGGGATGGAAGGCTACTCCTATGAAGAGAGGCTACAAAGGTTGGGGCTCTTCAACCTGGAAAAGAGACGGCTGAGGGGAGATATGATAGAGGTCTATAAATTAATGAATGGAGTGGAGCAGGTAAACGTGGATCAATTGTTTACGCTATCAGAATATAGAAAGACTAGGGGACATGCAATGAAGCTACAGGGTAAACTATTTAAGACAAATAAGAGAAAATATTTTTTCACTCAACGTGTAACCAAACTCTGGAATTTGTTGCCGCAGGATGTGGTAAGGGCTGTTAGTGTAGCTGGGTTTAAAAAAGGTTTGGACAAGATCCTGGAGGAAAGGTCCATAAACCACTATTAAAAAGGGACCCAGGATAATAAATGCTTGACCCAGTACAAGCATTGTGGAACCTGTGTCTTTTGGGGATACTGCTAGGTACTGTCACAGTGCTGACTCATTAGTGACCCCTATGGAGACAGAAGATAGTGCAGCTCAGGGAAATAATGACGTGCTGAGAAAGCACATGGTGGAAAGTTGCCAGGGGCAACGTAAGCAAGTGAGGTCACGAGCTTGGAAGACACCCTCAGCCAATAGGGAAGCCAGGGGATTTTCACCTGACTCTAATCAGCTAGGGAGTGGTGCAGCTAGGAATTACCTAAATAAACCTAGCTCACAAACAGTTAAGCAGAGCAAGACAAAGACCAAGCCCGAGGAGAGCAGGTTCAAGTGCAGGACGAAGGCACAAACCAGGAGCCAAGATAGGAACTGGAGAGAAACCCAGAGAAGGAACTGGGTACAGGAGGAGGACGAGAGGAGCTGTGGAGAGAGCGTGTCAGAGTACCCCATTGAAAGCTTGAATGGACGTCTGTGTGAGTCTGAAGAGTGCTTGAATGAAAGGTACAGACAGCGTGACACAGCTAAGGAAAGTAAATGTAACAGCCCAGCGTGGAGCAGAGATAAGAAAGAAAAGGTACAAGCCAGGAAGTTTAATCCCAGTGCAAGAAGGGGAGCAGAGATATTCCTGTACCCTTTTTATAAGCAAAGTAAAGGCTTTTTACCTGAAGAAGGGACACACTCTGCAAGGTACGTGAGACCTAGAGTTTCTCAAGGACTGCCGTCAGGAGTTCCAGCTGGTTCTCAGTTCCTACCTAAAGCAGAGCTCAGGGCAGGGCCAATTCCACCTAATAGTGGGGCAGAGCAATTCCTCAACCTGTTTCACAGAGGTCAGCAGAGGGGAGGCTCCTATTATCACAGCAAGAGAGATTGTGGTAATTACCAACAGTTTTCCTCTAGCAAAGGAGAACGACGTCACAGCCAGGATGGGCTGTTTGCTGAGCCCACACAGAGGGAGAGTGCAAAGGGATTGATTCCTGATGTGGAGCCAATGCAATGTGATTTACCTATAACTGAAGATATTATAGAAATGGACTGTAGTCTTTCTGTAGCAGATGATATAATATCTCTCAGATAAAAAGGAATAAGCAGCCTGCCAAGGCAAAGCAAGGCCTTGTTCTCAGTGGCTACCAGCCTAAGTTTAAAGTACATTTCTGTTGCTGAAAGAAAGCTATTTTGTGTTCATTTTTGCTTTCTGTTTCACCCAGGAAGGGTTTTTGTTTGTGTTGCTGTAAATATTTGAATATCCTAATTGGGAAGGGAAATAAAGCCCTATTTACCTTATTTGGTTGTCCACAACTATTTTGGTGTAATCTGGCAGCAGCTACAACTACCAGGAGGCCAGTTACACCGGGGTCTAGTGCAATACCAAAGCTCACCGGTAGGTGCACCAAGAGGGCCCGCGACAGTACGTATGACCTAGATTGGCCACTGTTGAAAACAGGATACTGGGCTTGATGGACCTCGGTCTGACCCAGTATGGTATATCTTATGTTCTTATGTTCCCAGGCTTGAACTGCTTTGCTACATCCCAGCATTCAGGGACTGGACTGGAGAGTCGATTTAGGAAGAAGTAATTAGACCTTACCTGCTAATTAGTGTTCCTGAAGAGTCTCCAGTCCAGTCCCTGATCCCGCCCTGGGTATTTGGTGCTGGTTCGAAGCACTTCAGGAAGGGGGTACTGGCTCAAGAATTGGTGAACGCCAGTGTTGCTGGAGGGGTTCCGGTGTCATGGCAGAGGGAACCGAAGCGGAGCCCTGCTGTAGGTAAGGATGTATAGCCTGTTCGGCATTTCATACGGGCTTGGTCAGGTAAGCCTCCTCCTCCTTGTCCTTCTTTGGAGGGGTGGGGGGGGGGGGGTGTGGTAGTAAGTTATAGTTATGGTTCTTTTTTCTAGTTGTCTCTCCGTTAGGTTTGCTTTGTCAACAGGATACTGAGGCTGGTGGGTGGTGCCGGTCCTATATATAGCCTGATGTCATCAAGAAGTTGACAGATTCAGCCTCCAAGCTGCAGGAAGAGGTACACTACCCAGCATTCAGGGACTGGACTGGAGACTCTTCAGGAACACTAATTAGCAGGTAAGGTCTAATTACTTCATAGCGTTATTAGAAAAGGTTCAGAGAAGAGCCACCAAAATGGTAAAGGGGATGGAAGGATACTCCTATGAAGAAAGGCTAAAAAGGTTAGGGCTCTTTAACCTGGAAAAGAGACGGCTGAGGGGAGATATGATAGAAGTTTATAAATTAATGAACGGAGTGGAACAGGTAAACGTAGATCGATTGTTTACGTTATCAGAATATAGAAAGACATGGGGACATGCAATGAAGCTACAGGGTAAACTATTTAAAACTAATAAAAGAAAATATTTCTTCACTCAACGTGTAATCAAACTATGGAATTTGTTACCGGAGGATGTAGTAAAGGCTGTTAGTGTAGCTGGGTTTAAAAAAGGTTTGGACAAGTTCCTGGAGGAAAGGTCCATAAACCATTATTAAGAAGGGACCCAGGATATCAATGCTTGACCCAGTTACAAGCATTGCGGAACCTGTGTCTTTTGGGGAAACTGCTAGGTACGTATGACCTAGATTGGCCACTGTTGGAAACAGGATACTGGGCTTGATGGACCTTGGTCTGACCCAGTATGGCATATCTTATGTTCTTATATTTTATATATGGGAATGTTCTCCAGGACCAATCAGGAATTCAGTCCTCACTTATGGGTGTCATCGACGCCGATGAAGCCCCAGCGGAGCATTTCCCCAGCTTTCCATGAAAGCCTTTGGGAATGCTGGCACGCATGCGCGGTTCCCTTCCCGCCTAAAGGTGCCATCTTACCTCAGTCTTTTTTTTCCGTGAAGCCCATCGGACATGTGTCCTTTTTTTCCCGAATAAGAGAAGTTTTTCTTGGCGTTATTTCGCTTTTTTCCTTCGGATTCGACGTCAGTTCCCCTCCCGCTGGGTTCGGTACACCGGTATCGAATCCCTTTTTTTACTTTTTTTGTTTTTTGCCCTTAGTGGCTAAGCGCTCGCGCCAAAATTTTTTCTTTTTCCCTGGAAGGCCGGTCCTTTGACCTCGCGGGGACCCTTTTCTCCCCCATGGCTTCCAGCGGTTTCAAAAAGTGTGATCGGTGTAAGAAGATTATATCTCTCACCGACACACACGACTGCTGCCTTCGGTGCCTTGGCCCGGACCATGATTCTAAAACGTGCGGGCCATGAGGAAAAATGTCTTCCAAGGCCCTCCGAAGTCGTCAGCAACAAAGTGAAAGGCTTTTCTCGGACTCGGCCTCTGCCCGGGCCCGGACCTCATCTGAGGCCTCGACACCTCGGGATTCCGATCCCGAGAGGCATCGGAGCTCCTCGGACAGGGGGTCCCCCGACCGGGAACGTAAGAGGAAGAAGCGGCTCGCGAGGGCGGCGTCGGAGGAGGTCCCTGAGCCCTCGAGGGCCAGGTCTCAGACCCCCGACCGTCGTCCCGGGCCCGTGGACCAGGAGAAGCCAACTAAAGTTCCTTGCATGGAGCCGGAGTCTGCTGGACACGTAAGTCCTGTTGTCCTCGTGGACTCGCCTTCCCGAGTACCGACGCCGGGGCCCGAGTCGGGGGCTGCTGCGTCACCCGAGCTGAGTCTCAGGTTGACAGCCTTGGACAGCAGAATGTCTGCCTTCATGGATCAGCAGCGGGCGCTGATGTCCAGCCTGTCTGGCGCATCTGCCCCGACCACCGGGACATCGACTTTGAAGTCGACCCCGGAGACCCAGCCGATACTCGAGTCCTTTGCGGCTTGAGGTCGTCCTCGGTCGAGGTCTCCCTCGACCTCCTGTTCGGGACCGAGGGTCTCGACGCCAGTGCCACCGGCGTCGGGGCGGGTGCCCAGAGGCCCCGCGGGGTCGGACCCCGACTCAACATCGGACGAGTCTGCTTGGGAGACCGAGGACGAGGAGTCTCCTGACACCTTCAAGACTCGGTGTGTCCCTTCGGACTCACCTGAGTCTGAGCCCCGGAGTAGGTCCCCTCTGGAGGATACTAGGTTCTCAGAGTTTATCCGGGATATGGCCGCTGCCCTGGCTATCCCGGCTGACCCCGAGGAAGAACCTCGAGCCGAGGAGCTCGATGCTCTGCAGTATGACTCTCCTCCGAAGGAGGTCTTTACTGTCCCGGTTCCTCCAATGCTGGAACGGCTCCTCTTCTGGATGTGGGAGGCTCCGGCCTCGGCACCGGTTTTGAGCAAGTGAGTCGATTCCATCTATCGGCTCCGGAAGAGTCCTGGCTTCCAGAAAGCACAGCTACCACACCATTCTATGGTTGTGGAATCGGCCATGCATCGTCTGAAGAGTCAGAAGATGCACTCCGCGGTTCCTCCTGGTAGGGAAGCCGAAAGCCTTGATGGCGTCGGTAGAAAGTGCTTTCAGGGCTCGATGCTTGCTTGCCGTGTCCAGACTTACCAGCTGTACATGGGCATGTATTTACGAGACCTGGCCAAGGAGTTGGCCGGATTCTCTGCTGGTCTCTCCGGGGAACCCTTGCAGAGTTTTAAGTCCTTGTCTTCGAGGATCCGGGAATGCTCTAAGTTCATGTCCCGCGCCGCCTACGATGGCTTCGAGACTTCGGCCCGAGTAGCGGCAGCCGGCATCGCGGCCCGACGCCAGGCATGGCTGCAGTCATCGGACCTCGAGCCATGGGTTCAGGACAAGTTGGTCGATGTCCCTTGCCGAGGTGAAAACCTTTTTGGCAAGCCTGTGGCCGAGAAGACCGCTCAGCTCGAGACAGAGCACCTCACGAGGACAAGGCTGTCGAGGAAGACCCCTGCCCCATCTCATAAGAAGAAGGGCTCGGGTAAAAAGTCCTTTTACCCGAGGAAGGGCACTGCCTACAAGCAGTACCCACATAATCTGGCTGCCCAAGCTGCCCCCAGGGTCAGCAAGCCAAGGGCCAGGGTAATGGGCCCCGTAGGCAGAGGCCCCCGAAGCCTGCAGCCCCTGCTTCCACTCAGCAGGGTGGGGGTTTTTGACTCCTTGAGTATAGCCATACCTCCCTTGCAGACCCAGCCCTGCACAGGAGGCCGACTAGCCTTGTTCGCCCACCAGTGGCCCTTGATAACCCAGGACAGTTGGGTGCTGGACATAGTACATCGAGGCTATGCCCTGCACTTTCACCAGCTGCCTCTGCCACACTTCCCAGGGGAACCTTTCCGGCCTCCCCTGCATACAGCCCTTCTCCTCCAGGAGCTAAAAGGTCTGTTGCTGGACAAGGCGGTGGAGCCTGTGCCTCCCCACTTCCAAGGTCACAGGTTTTACTCCAGGTATTTCCTGGTGCCAAAAAGAACCGGTGGTCTTCGACCCATTTTGGATCTCAGAAACCTAAACAAATTTCTAGTGAAAGAGAAGTTCAAGATGCTTACTCTTGGAACACTTCTGCCCTACCTCTAGCAGGGAGATTGGCTTTGCTCTTTAGATCTAAAGGATGCTTACACTCACATTCTTATTCATCCAGACCACAGAAAGTACCTCAGGTTCATTGTGGGGGGAAACCATTATCAGTACAGAGTACTGCCTTTTGGACTGACCTCCGCTCCCAGGGTGTTTACCAAGTGCCTGGCAGTGGTGGCAGCCTACCTGAGAAATCAGGGCATCTTTGTGTTTCCTTACCTAGACGACTGGCTCATCAGAGGCCAGACTTCCCTGGAAGTTCAACGGGCCACCAACAGGACCATCGAACTGCTCCAAAAGGTGGGCTTTGTCATCAACTTCGCAAAGTCCACTTTGCTCCCCTCCCAGAACTTAGAGTTCATAGGAGCAAGGTTGGATTCTCAGCTGGCAAGAGCATTCTTACCAGTGGACCGAGCACAAAGGCTCATGGACCTCGCCAGCAAGTTTCTGCACAGGTCCCTGGTCTCCGCCAGACTCTGTCTCAGGCTTCTGGGCCACATGGCATCGACAGTACAGGTGACCACCAATGCCTGGTTCAATATGAGACCTGCCCAGTGGTGCCTTCAGACTCAGTGGTCACAAGCCTCAGGCAGTCTCAGAGACAGGATCAGAGTGTCCCACCGTTTCCTGGCCTCCCTCAACTGGTGGTTACACCCCCCCCAATCTGCTGGTGGGGGTGCCCTTTCAGATCCCACCTCATACAGTGCTCCTAACCACCGATGCCTCTCTACAGGGTTGGGGAGCACATTGCCTGGACAAGTGCACCCAGTGCCTGTGGTCTCCTTGGGAGGCGTCCCAGCAGATCAATCTACTGGAACTCAGAGCTATCCGCTTGGCCCTCAAGGCCTTTTCTGCTTCCCTGGCACAACAGTCTGTCTTGATCCAGACAGACAACCAGGTAGCCATGTTCTATGTCAACAAACAGGGCGGAACTGGTTCCCAGCCCCTTTGCCAGGAGGCCCAGGACCTGTTCCTTTGCCCTGAAACACAATATGCTCCTCAAAGCAGTCTATCTTCCAAGCCAGGAGAATTCCCTGGCAGACAGATTCAGCAGGATTCTGCAACCACACGAGTGGCAGCTACATCATTTAGTGGTTCAAAAGATTTTCTTGAGATGGGGCTTCCCTCCATAGACCTGTTTGCCAGTCCACTGAGCAACCAGCTGCCAAGGTTCTGCTCCAGGCAACCGCAGCCTCTTAGAGTAGCAGCAGATGCTTTTCTGATTCCCTGGACTCAGGGCCTACTCTATGCGTTTCCTCCCACCCCTGTGGTGGCCCGAACACTGTTCAAGATTCTCCGAGACAGAGCCTCAGTCCTCCTGGTAGCTCCCAGGTGGCCAAGGCAGCCTTGGTTCCCCCTCCTGCTTCAGCTGGCAGTGGATCTGCCTCTGCCTCTGGGATTGCAACCCGACCTTCTCTCTCAGAATCAGGGCTCCTTGCTGCATCCCAATCTCAAAGCTCTCAATCTGATGGCATGGAGGCTGCAAGGGTAGTGTTGGCTCCCTGGGGCCTGCCTTCCGAGGTTGAGGAAGTTCTCCTAGCCTCCAGGAAACAATCCACTAGGAAGACCTATGCTCTCAAGTGGAAAAGGTTCTCTGTGTGGTGTCAGCTGCATGCTGAGGATCCTTTCTCCTGTACTGTGTCAGTAGTGCTTCAGTACCTGCTGCACTTGTCCAATCAGGGTCTCAAGTCCAACTCTGTTCGGGTCCACCTTTCTGCTTTGGCTACTCACCACTCCCTAGTTGAGGGCCATTCCTTGTCTGTGCACACTTTGGTGTCTAGGTTTCTCAGGGGCTTGCTTCTGCTCAAATCTCCCATACATCCTCCTGCTCCTGAGTGGGAGCTTAATGTGGTCTTGCAGCAACTGACTCGCCCACCTTTTGAGCCTATGGCTACTTGCCCTCTACGCTTCCTTTCCTGGAAGACTCTCTTTCTGATAGCCCTTACTTCGGCTAGGAGAGTGAGTGAGCTTCAGGCCTTGGTCTGTGATAGGCCTTACACCAGGTTCTATAAAAACAGGGTGGTCCTCAGGACTCACCCTAAGTTCCTTCCTAAGGTTGTCTCCTCTTTCCACCTCAACCAGGAGGTGGTTCTTCCTACTTTCTTCCCTAGGCCTCATGCGAGTCAGGCTGAAACAGTTCTCCATACCTTGGACTGTAGGAGGGCCTTATCCTTCTACCTTGAACGTACGCAAGATCACAGGAAGGCTTCTCAGCTCTTCCTTTCTTTTGACCCCAATAACTTGGGGATGCCTGTGTCCAAGCGTACCTTGTCCATTTGGGTGGCTGACTGTATCACCTGGGCTTACAAGGCGGCTGACCTTCCTTTGCAGGGTAGGGTCACGGCCCACCGTGTGAGGGCAATGGCTGCATCAGTGGCTCACCTCCGCTCTGTTCCATTGCAAGACATCTGCAGGGCTGCTACTTGGTCTTCAAGCCAGACATTTGCAGCCCACTACTGTCTGGAGAGGGAGTCCCGTAGGGACAGTGCTTTTGGCCAAGCAGTACTCCGGAATCTCTTTGAGGTCTAGGCAACTCCTGCCCTCCTGCCCTCTGGTTGGGCTACCTGTGGAGGGTGTGTCCTTGCAAAGCCTTTACTGTGTTGCTGAGACTAGAGGGAGATCTCTTGTTCAGCCTGGGTTCCTGGTAGCCCAGAGCTGGGGAGTCACCCATAAGTGAGGACTGACTTCCTGCTTGGTCCTGGAGAAAGAGTAGTTACTCACCTGTAACAGGTGTTCTCCAGGAGCAGCAGGAATCAGTCCTCACTACCTCCCTCCTCCCCTTGGAGTTCCAGTTGTACATAGTTTAATTTTTACATTTTTGTGTGCTGTTCTTAGCTATGTCATTTGACTGAGGTAAGATGGCACCTTTAGGCGGGAAGGGAACCGCGCTTGCGTGCCAGCATTCCCAAAGGCTTTCATGGAAAGCTGGGGAAATGCTCCGCTGGGGCTTCATCGGCATCGATGACACCCATAAGTGAGGACTGATTCCTGCTGCTCCTGGAGAACACCTGTTACAGGTGAGTAACTACTCTTTCCTTAAGGAAGTCACAGGAGATTTAGAGGTTTTGAGCCCTCTTCTTCCTGAAGATAAGAGGCAGGATTTTCTCACACTGGTTAAACATGCCCAGGATGTTTCTAAGTTTGTCAATCGTGCAGCTTTTGACTGTTTTGAGTGTATAAGCAGAACCTCTGCCATTGCCATAGGTGCACATAGAATTGCCTGGCTCCAGGCATCCGATTTGGAGCTCTGGGTGCAGGACAAACTGGGCAATATCCCTTGTACAGGTGAGAATCTATTCGGCAAAAATTGGCAAGAAAAAGCCAATGAGTTGGATGCTGACAAATCCGCTTTGGATAGATTATCCAAAGCCACAGCTGATCCTGCAAGGAAGAAATCTTTCAAGAAACCATTCTTCTCCAAAAAGAAGACGTTTTATCCCACTTATTCTCAGCAGGGACCTTCTGCAGGTCAACCTGCCTGGAAGAGTCAGCAACTACCTAAACAAAGGAAAGCAAAGACTGCTAAGCCTCAACCATCTCAGCAGTCTCAGCCTCCACAAGGCCTTTGACTTCCATCTAGAGAACGTAGCCTTCCTGGCCCTCAACGGACCAGAACCTTCCACCATTCCAGGAAGGTTGTGTCACTTTGCCCCCAGATGGGGGCAGATAACAGCAGAACATTGGACTCTCTCCATTAAAAAAGAGGGGTACAAGCTTCACTTTCTCTGCATGCCCCCTCCCACAATGGTAAGACAGTTCAATTCTCAGACCTCTCTCATCAACTTGTTAGATCAAGAGGTCACTATGCTTCTTGCCCAAGAGGCAATAGAAGAGGTACCCATTCCTCAACAGGGTACAGGGTTTTACTCCCCCTATTTCCTTATCCCAAAGAAAACAGGGGGACACAGACCTATTTTAGACCTCAGAGAATCGAACAAATTCCTGTTCAAAGAGAAATTCAAGATGATTTCTCTGGGAACGCTGCTGCCATACCTTCAGAGTCAGGATTGGCTTTGTTCACTAGATCTCAAGGATGCGGACACTCATGTTCTCATCCATCCAACTCACATAAAGTTCCTTCGGTTCCTTTTTCAAGGAAAGCACTACCAATACAGGGTGCTTCCTTTTGGCCTGGCCTCAGCACCAAGGGTGTTTACGAAATGCATGGCTGTGGTAGCAGCATTCCTTCGCACTCTAGGAATATGCGTCTTCCCCTACTTAGATGACTGGCTCATTCTCCAGGACCAAGCAGGAAGTCAGTCCTCACATATGGGTGACGTCGGCGCCGACGGAGCCCCCATGCGGAGCATTTCCCCAGCTTTCAAAGAAAGCCTTTGGGAATGAAGGCACGCATGCGCGGTCCCCTTTCCTCCCAAAGGTGCCATCTTGCTCAGTCTTCTTTTTTCTGCAGAGCCCTTCGGACGCCTGTCCTTGTCACCCGTGAAAAAAGTTGATTTTTCTGCGTTGGGTCGAGTTTTTTTCTTCGGTTCGACGTCGGTTCCTTTCCCGCCTGGACTTGGTACACTGGTGCCGAGCCTGGATCTCTTTTTTCGGTTTTTGTCCTTAGAGAATGCGTTCGCGCCTTTTTTCTTTTCCCTTTTAGCCCAATTTTTTGATCTTGCAGGGGCCCTTTTTCCTCCGATGGCTGCCAGTGGCTTTAAGAAGTGTGATCGGTGCAAGAAACTAATGTCTCTCACCGACACACACGACTGCTGCCTCTGCTGCCTAGGGCCAGACCATGATTCTACGGTCTGTAGTCCCTGTGGCAAAATGTCTTCCAAGGCATTACGGAGCCGTCAGCACCACCGTGAGAGGATCTTCTCCGAATCTGCCTCTGGACGGGTCCGGACTTCGTCAGAGGCCTCGATGTCTTGGGAGTCTGACCCCGAGCATCGTCGGGGTTCCTCTGAAAGGGAGTCCCCCTCGAGGGAGCATCGAAGGAAGAAGAAACCCGCGAGGGCAGCATCGGTGGATGCTCTTGGCTCCTCGAGGGCCAGGTCGCATAGCCCCGATCGCCGTCCCAGATCTTCGGAGTTGGAGAGGCCTGCAAAGCATCCTCGTGTGGCGTCGGAGGCCCCGAGTCACGTGAGTACTGTAGTCCTCGTGGACTCTCCTCCAGGGGAGCCGACGTCGGGCCCGACGCCGTCGGAGCCCGAGTCGGAGGCTGCTGGGTCTCCTGAGCTCAGACTCAGGTTGACGGCCTTCGAGAGTAGATTATCTGCCTTTATGGAACAGCAGCGGGTGCTGATCGCCGGTCTCACCGGCGTATCTGCCCCGACCACCGGGACATTGACGTCCCAGTCGACCCCGGAGGCCGAGCTGATCCTCGAGACCATGTGAACTTGAGTTGATCCTCGGCCGAGGTCACCCTTGGCCTCCCGTCTGGGACCGAGGTCGTCGACACCGGTTCCCTCGGCGTCGGGGCGGATGGTGTCTGTGCCTGCCCACTTGGAGCCGCTCGATTCCTCCTCGGAGGAATCGGCATGGGAAACGGAGGAGGAGGAGTCCCCTGACACCTTCCGGACTCAGTGCGTCCCTTCAGACTCACTGGGATCTGAGCCTCGGACAAGATCCCCCCTGGAGGATACCAGGTTCTCGGATTTCGTAAGGGACATGGCCAAAGCACTGGCATTCCCTGCGGACTCCGAGGAGGAGCCTCGAGCCGAGGAGCTCTAGGCTTTGCAGTATGACTCTCCTCCCAAGGAGGCCTTTACTGTCCCAGTTCCTCCGATGCTGGAGCGGTTGCTCTTCCGCATGTGGGAGGTGCCGGCCTCGATGTCGGTTCTAAGCAAGTGGGTTGATTCCATCTATCGAGTCCGCAAGAGCCCATGGTTTCAAAAGGCTCAGCTACCGCACAACTTCATGGTTGTGGAATCAGCCATGCATCGCCTGAAGAGTCAGAAGATGCACTCTTCGGTGCCTCCTGGCAGCGAAGCCCAAAACCTGGATGCCCTCGGTAGAAAGTGCTTCCAGGGCTCTATGCTTGCTTGCGTGTCCAGACCTACCAGCTGTACATGGGCATGCACCTTCGAGACCTGGCAAAGGAGATTGCCGGGTTCTCTGCTGGTTTGTCTGAGGAACCAAGGGGCAGAGTCATGGGCCCCGTAGGCAGAAGGCTCCCAAGCCTCCTACTCTGGCTCCTGCTCAGCAGGGAGGGCGTTTTTGACTATGCCAGCATAGCCTCTCCTCCTCTCCAGGGCACAGGAGGCCAGCTGACCCTGTACGCAGACAGGTGGCCAGCCATCACAGGGGATACTTGGGTGTTAAGCATCATCGAAAGGGGCTATCTGCTCCACTTCACTCAGATGCCCCCTACTTTCCAGGGGAGCCTCCAAGACCCCCTCTGCACAGAAACTTACTCCTTCGGGAGTTGGAAGGTCTGCTAAGGGACCAGGCGGTGGAACCGGTGCCTCACCACCTGGAAGGGCAAGGCTTCTACTCGAGGTACTTCCTGGTACCAAAAAGAACAGGAGGCCTCAGACCCATCCTGGACCTGAGAAATCTGAACAGGTTTCTGGAGAGGGAAAAGTTCAAGATGCTTACCCTTGGAATCTTACTGCCCTACCTCCAGCAGGGAGATTGGCTATGCTCCTTAGACCTGAAGGATGCTTATACTCACATCCTCATCCATTCAAGTCACAGACAGTTCCTCAGATTTGTGGTGGGGGGAAGACACTTCCAGTACAGGGTGCTTCCTTTTGGCCTCACCTCCGCCCCCCAGGGTTTTTACAAAATGCCTGGCGGTGGTTGCGGCCTACCTCAGGAACCAGGGGATCTTTGTGTTCCCTTACCTGGATGACTGGCTTATCAGGGGCCAGTCTCCACAAGAGGCCAGGCAGGCCACCTTCAGAACCATATCCTTGCTTCAGCACCTGTGGTTCGTGATAAACTTCCCCAAGTCCACTTTAGTCCCCTCGCAGGACGTGGAGTTCATAGGGGCAAGATTGGATACCATCCATGCAAAGGCCTATTTGCCTGTGGACAGAGCTCACAGGCTGATGAAGTTGGCCGGCCAGTTTCGGGCGAACTCTCTGGTCTCCGCCAGACACTTCCTCCGGCTCTTAGGTCATATGGCTTCCAAATGCCCGTCTGCACATGAGGCCGGCTCAGTGGTACCTCAGGGCACAGTGGCTACAGGTCACAGGGAAATTGTCAGACAAAATAAAGGTGTCCAAACTCTTGGTGGACTCCTTCCGCTGGTGGAGGCATCTCCCAAATCTGACAAGGGGTGTTGCTTTTCAGGCCTCCCCACAAACTCAGGTACTGACAACAGATGCTTCCCTGCAGGGCTGGGGGGCACACTGCCAGGGGGCCTGCACCCAAGGCCTATGGTCTCCGTGTGAGGCCGCCCAGCAGATCAACCTGTTGGAATTGAGAGCCATTCGACTAGCCTTACAGACTTTCTCTCAGATCCTGTCTCACCAGTCTCTCCTAGTTCAGACAGACAACCAGGTGGCTATGTTCTACGTCAACAAGCAGGGAGGCACAGGATCCAGACTTCTGTGCCTGGAAGCACAAGCTCTCTGCTCCTGGGCTATCAATCAGGACATGACCCTCAGGACGGTCTATCTCCCAAGCCAGGAAAACTACCTAGCGTACAGGCTAAGCAGACTCCTACAACCTCACGAGTGGTGGTTGGATCCTCTTTAGCAGATCTTTCTGAAGTGGGGACTTCCGACCATGGATCTTTTTGCCAGTCCGCTGAACAGGCAACTACCCAAGTTCTGTTCCAGACAACCACTCCCTCTGAGGACGGCGGCAGATGCATTCCTGATCCCCTGGTCAGAAGGCCTACTGTATGCTTTTCCTCCTACACCTCTGGTGGCCCGGACTCTCTTCAAAATCCAGCAGGACCGGGCCACGGTGATCCTGATAGCCCCCAGGTGGCCCAGGCAACCATGGTTCCCTCTTCTTCTGCAGTTGGCGGTGGATACTCCACTTCCTCTGGGGCTGCAACCCGACCTTCTGACTCAGGATCAGGGGTCTCTCTTGCATCTCAACCTCAAATCCCTCAATTTGATGGCCTGGCTGCTGAAAGGGTAGTCCTTGCTCCCTTACTCCTACCAAAGGAGGTTGAAGAGGTGGTGTTGGCCTCCAGGAAGCATTCCACTAGGAAGGCCTATGCTCTGAAATGGCGTAGGTTCTCTACTTGGTGTTCTCAACAGCAAGAGGACCCCTTCTCCTGCCTGGTCCAGGTGGTGCTACAATACCTGCTCCACCTTTCCAACCTAGGCCTTCAGTCCAACTCTGTCCGGGTTCACCTCAGTGCCCTTTCAGCTCACCACTCGCCGGTGGATGGACAATCTCTCTCAGGCCACCCTCTGGTGTCTCGCTTTCTCAGAGGCCTGCTTTTGCTTAAGCCTCCTATTCGTCCACCGGCCACTGAGTGGGATCTCAATGTGGTCTTGCAGCAACTGACTCGCCCACCTTTTGAGCCGATGGCAACCTGCCATTTACGTTTCCTCTCCTGGAAAGTGTTGTTCCTTGTGGCACTCACCTCGTCTAGGCGGGTGAGTGAGCTTCAGGCCTTGGTATCGGATAGACCGTATACCAGGTTCTATAAGAACAGGGTAGTCTTGCGGACTCATCCTAAGTTCCTTCTCAAGGTAGTGTCCTCCTTCCACCTCAACCAGGAGCTGGTACTTCCAACATTCTTTCCCAGGCCGCACGCCAGTAGGGCAGAGACTGTCTTGCATACCCTGGATTGTAGAAGGGCGCTGTCCTTTTACCTTGAACGTACACAGGGCCATAGAAGGGCTTCTCAGCTCTTCGTTTCCTTTGACCCTAATAAATTGGGATTGCCTGTCACTAAGCGTACGTTGTCCATCTGGGTGGCAGACTGTATCGCCTGGGCGTACAGGGCAGCCGGACTCTCCCTGGAGGGTCGAGTCACGGCCCACCGGGTCAGGGCGAAGGCCGCATCAGTAGCTCACTTCCGCTCTGTTCCATTGGCAGACATCTGCTGGGCCGCTACTTGGTCTTCAAGCCAGACTTTTGCGGACCACTACTGCCTCGAGAGGGAGTCCCGTAGGGACAGTGCTTTCGGGCAAGCGGTACTCCGTAATCTCTTTGAGGTTTAGGCAACTCCTACCCTCCTGCCCTGGTGTTGGGCTTCCATTCAGGTGTGGTCTCAGAGAAGATTCTCTCACTGTTGCTGAGGCTCTAGAGGGAGCTCTATTTTTCAGCCTGGGTTCCTGGTAGCCCAGAGCTAGGGAGTCACCCATATGTGAGGACTGACTTCCTGTTTGGTCCTGGAGAAAGAGTAGTTACTCACCTGTAACAGGTGTTCTCCAGGAGCAGCAGGAATCAGTCCTCACGACCCTCCCTCCTCCCCTTGGAGTTGCAGTTGTATATAGTTCATTTCTTTTTCGTGCTGTCTTTTAGCTATGTCATTAGACTGAGCAAGATGGCACCTTTGGGTGGGAAGGGGACCGCGAATGCGTGCCTGCATTCCCAAAGGCTTTCTTTGAAAGCTGGGGAAATGCTCCGCATGGGGGCTCCATTGGCGCCGACGTCACCCATATGTGAGGACTGATTCCTGCTGCTCCTGGAGAACACCTGTTACAGGTGAGTAACTACTCTTTCGAGCCCCATCAGAGTCAGAGGCCAGGATTTCTCTATCTTGCAGAATGCGTATCCTTCAGTATTTGGGTCTGGTCATAAACATCCCAAAATCCAGCCTAACTCCCACTCAGTCTCTAGCGTTCATAGGAGCTTTGCAGGATCCCACAAAAGCAAGGGCCTATCTTCCCCAGACCCGTTGCCTTTGCATGGTGCAATTAGCTTCTCAAGCAGTGCTAAAGCCTCATCTCACTGCTTGAGAAATGTTACAACTACTAGGCCACATGGCATCTACCGTGCATGTGGTTCCTTATGCTCGCCTCCATATGAGAGCAGCCCAGTGGACTTTATCCACTCAATGGACCCAGGCATCAAGGTGCCTGTCAGACAAAATGGAAAACACAAATCGCCTTATTTTGTCCCTCCAATGGTGGCAGTCCACTCAAAACCTGTTGCTGGGGTCCCCATTTCAACAACCTTTACCCCAGGCAACTCTCACAACAGATGCTTCACCAATGGGTTGGGGAGCTCATCTGCAAGACCTCTCCACCCAAGGCACTGGGACTCCACAGGAGACTCATCTATACATCAATCTCTTAGAGCTCAGAGCAATCTTCCTTGCTCTGCGAGTGTTCCACACCCTGCTCAGCTACAAGACAGTCCTCATTCATACGGACAATCAAGTAGCCATGTTCTACGTGAACAAGCAGGGAGGAACAGGCTCTCTGTCGTTTTGCAATGAAGCTTTGCGACTATGGGCCCTCGCCAGAGAGCATCAGATTAATTAATTAATTTATTTATTTATTTAACTATTTCTTTTATACCGCCCCTTCCAGAGATCAAGGGCGGTTTACATATAACAAGTTAACAGTCATGTACACAGTTTGTATACATTTTACATAGAACATAGAACAATAGAAATCAACTATTTACATTAAACAGTAAATATAACATTTATAGGTTGAAATTAATCTCCTGGCAGTGTATCTTCCAGGTATCCAAAACTCTTGGGCAGACAGACTCAGTCGAGTTCTGCTTCCACACGAATGGTCTCTACATGCAGACCAGGTGGCCAAGATTTTTCAAATTTGGGGAACCCCAGACATAGACCTCTTTGCTAGTCCGATGAATGCCAAACTTCCCCGGTTCTGTTCCAGAATTCCGGCTCAGGACTCTCAGCCAGGGATGCTTTCCTCCTTCATTGGGGTCAAGACTTCCTTTATGCCTTTCCACCCATTCCCCTAATTCCCAAAACCCTGTTCAAGTTCAGAGAGACAGAGGCCGTATGATTCTCATAGCTCCACATTGGCCACGGCAAGTGTGGTACCCTCTGCTTCTACATCTCTCTCAAGCTCCCTCTCTGGAGTTAGGGTCTGCTCCAGATCTCCTGTCTCAGGAGGACGGAATGTTATGGCATCCCAATCCCCAGTCTCTGCATCTCAGGGCTTGGTTGCTGAAGGCCTAGATCTTTATGATCTTAACCTTTCTCAGCAAGTAAAGGATATCCTTTATGCTTCCAGAAAACCTTCCACAAGACGCTCTTATGCTTTCAAGTGGAAAAGGTTTACCATATGGTGCTCGCAGAAGAGTCTTAGCCCCCTTGCGATACCTCTGGAATCATTACTGGAGTATCTCCTTTATTTATCCAATGCAGGACTTAAGACTAATTCAGTAAGAGTCCATTTGAGTGCTATTGCAGCTTCTTTCAAGCCTTTAAATGGACAACCTATTTCCTCCCATCCTCTTATAGCAAGATTTATGACAGGCCTTCTTCTAACTAAGCCTCCCATTAGGCCACCACCGGTGGCATGGGACTTATACTTGGTTCTTGGCCAGCTCATGAAGCCACCTTTCGAACCCTTAGCTACTACCTCGTTGAAATTCCTTTCTTGGAAAGCTATCTTTCTCATTGCAATCACATCAGCACGTTGCATCAGTGAGTTGCAGGCTCTAGTGGCTGATCCTCCTTATACAAGGTTCCATAATGACAAGGTAGTCCTTAGGACTCATCCACACTTTATGCCAAAGGTGGTCTCTCCTTTTCATTTGAACCAAGCGGTCTACCTGCCTGTGTTTTTTCCAAGGCCTCATGCATCAAATGCAGAAAGGAATCTTCATACTTTGGACTGTAAAAGAGCGTTAGCTTTTTACTTACAAAGAACACAGCAACATAGAAAGTCCTCTCAACTCTTTGTTGCTTTTGATCCTTCCCATCTGGGACTTCCAGTCTCCAAGAGAACACTGTCCAACTGGATTGCACAGTGTATTTCCTTTTCCTGTCAGAGTAAGAATCTTCCTCTGGAGGGCCACGTCACAGCTCACAATGTGAGAGCCATGGCAGCTTCAATGGCTCATGTGCACTATGTGTCTATCGACGACATCTGTCGAGCAGCCACTTGGGTCTCTGTTCATTTTATTTTATTTATTTTTATTTAGCAAGCATTTGTATACCGCTCCTTCCAGCGATCAGAAGCGGGGAAGATTACATGGATAAAGCTGTCGAATCAGGACAGAATAATTTTGATTTGTACATAAAGATTCGAAAGGTTAGCACGTCACGCAGAAAATTATCTACTTCTAAGCTAAGGGGATAATAATTTACATATGTACATTTATACATTACAGGTTTCTGGGGAACTGTGGGGGAGTTGCCCCTCATGCGAATTTTGTACAGGTTGAAATGACTTTGAAATAGGTGGGTTTTTAGTTTCTTTCTAAAGTCGGCTAGATCAATGCTGGCTCGTAGGTTGGGTGGGAGTTGGTTCCATAATGTCGGTGCTGTGTATGAGAAAGCCCTGTTACTAGTGATTTTTTTGACTGATCTGATATCTGTTGGAGTGTGGAGGGTGTTGGAATTGATGGTTCTCCTGTTTCTGTTGGATGGTTGCAATCTGATTAGGGTGTCGAGGAAGGATGGTGCTATGCTGTGGATGAGTTTGAAGGTGGTCGTCAGTATTTTGTATTTTGTGCGGGCTGCTATGGGGAGCCAGTGTAGCTCAATTAGTACTGGTGTAATGTGTTCAGTAAGACTTTTCTTCATGATGATCCTGGCAGCTACATTTTGTGCCATTTGAAGGATGTTCGAGGTTTTCTTAGGAAGTCCTTGAAGAATGGCGTTACAATAGTCGAAATGTGGCATGATGAGTGCTTGAGCAACGGATCTGAAGTCGTGGGGATCAATAATATTCCGTATGGGTTGTAGAGCTCTCAGTTTGTAGAAGACTGCCCTGTTGGTTTTGCGCAGGTGAGTTTCCATTTTTAGGGCGCAGTCAAATGTAACTCCTAGATATTTTATTTCTTTCTTTGTTTTGAGATATACATCACCTCAGTTTTCTTGTGGTTGATTGTCATGCTGCTTTGTTGTAACCAGTTTTGCATCTCGCCAAGACATGTTTCGAGTGAGCTGTAGTCCGGGTTGTCAGTGTCAAGTTGTGTGTACAGCATAATATCATCGGCATAAATGTGGTAGTTGATTTTATGCTGTGTAAATATTTTGCATAGTGGTTGCATATATACGTTGAAAAGGAGTGCTGAGAGTGCAGAGCCTTGTGGTATACCTTGTGTTTGAGAGAATGCTTCTGCTTTTTCCCCGTTGAATTGTACCTGTTGCATTCGGTTTGAGATGTATGATGTGAACCACTTTAGTGGGGTTCCTGATATTCCTATTGACTTGATTCTGTTTAAGAGAGTTCGATGGCTAACTGTATCAAAGGCAGCTGAGATGTCGATGAATAGGAGTATATACATTTTTTTTGTTTTCCAGGCCCTTGAGTAGGTTGTTAAGGAGAACTAGTAATAGGGTTTCGACCCCATGATGTTGTCTAAAGCCGTATTGCTGGTCATCTAGAGGAGCATTGTCATTCAGGTGGTCTTGGAGTTGTAATAGGACCGCCTTTTCAATGATCTTTTCTAGAAATGGTATGCTCGATATTGGGCGGTAGGATGATGGGTCATCTCTGCTGAGTGTACTGTTTTTTAGAATAGGTCTTATGACGGATTTCTTTAGCTCAGTGAGCATGAATCCTTGTTGTAGTGATAGGTTTACTATGTGCGAGATGTACGGTGCTATGTCCTGTTTCACTGCCTTGATCCAGGTTGCTGGGCAGGGGTCAAGTGGGGATGTGGTGCTGTTTATGCTTGTGAGTATGGTTGCAATTTGCTGGTCTCCGATTTTGTGGAAATGTTTCCATAACTGGTCTTGATTTGTGTTGGTCTCAAGGTTGTTTAGTGGTGTCGGTAGTGTTGAGTCATGGTAGGGTGTAGGTCTTGTGGCAGTTAGTTTGCTCGCATAGTGGTTTGCCAATGTTTGGGCCTTGATGGAGTTGTTTAGGTTGTCGCTTTGAGATGTTTTAGTAAGAGATTTGACGAGTTCAAATAACTCCCGCGGTCTGTTGATCGCTTTACTTAATATGTTAGTGTGATGGTTTCTCTTAGCAGAGTTGACGTCATCTTTGTACTTTGTAAGAAGGGTCATGTATTTGGTTTTGAGCTCGATGGATTTGGTTTGTCTCCATTTTCTCTCTATTTTGCGGAGTTCTCTCTTCGATCTTGCTAGAGTTTCCGTGTACCAGGGTTCGGAGCTGGGCTTGCTTGCATTACCTGAGGTTTTCGATGTAGGGTTTGAAGCATTTTGTATGTTCGTGTTCCATCTGTTTGTTAGATCATCCAGGTCCGTGTAGTCCAGATCTATGTGAGATAAAATGGTATTTATGAGATGTTCTTTGTTGAATTTGTTGAACTTCCTGATTGGGTGAGGTATTCTCATTTCCTTTGCATTTTTGGGTAGGGACGGCAATTTTATTTTGAGATCAATTTGGTGGTGATTGGACCATGGGACTTGGGTTATCTTTAACTTAGGTGGTTCTAAGTTTGGTTGACAATTGGTGGGTACGAAAATCATGTCCAGGGTATTTCCCCTATCATGGGTGGCATTGTTTACTATTTGGTGGTAGCCTAGTTGGTCCATGGCTTCAAAGAAGGTGTTCGAGTGGGTTGGGGGAATTGATGCTAAGTTCAAATCTCCCAGGATGATTTGGAATTTTTTGTTTTGGGTGGTAGTGATGTTTTCCAGTGCTGTGGCTAGCGCTTCGTGGTGAGGAGAGGGAGGTCTGTATATTAGGCAGATGGATAAAGCCGTGTTTTCTACTTTGAGTAGGTCAATGTCTGTGTTTGTGATCGTGGATGTGATTGTTAGTTGCAGGCTGGCTTTGGCTGCTATGAGGACTCCACCTCCTCTTTTGTTGGTGCGCGGGCAGTTGTGGAGTTTGTAGCCGGGTTTACTTATTTGGTTTACTATAGCAGGATCAGAGTCAGTGAGCCAAGTTTCCGTTATACATAGGATGTCTGGTTGTTCATCAGTTAGAATGTTGTGGATAATGTGTGTTTTGTTCCTTATTGACCTGGCATTAATAAGGATGATGTTACATGTGTGATGGGCTGGGTGGGAAGGCCGTGTGGGTTTATCTTGCGTTAATAAGGATTTGTTGCCACGATTGCTCTTAGCTTTGGTTTTAGACTGCTTTTGTGGTTTGCTTGGCTTGGTAGGAGTGTGACTCTGAGGTAATATATGTGTGGGTTGATTAATGGTAATGGGGATTAGATTGTGTTGATGCAGGAAGGGTATTTGGAGGGGGTGGGGAAAGTAGATAGGGGTGTATAGTAGCGGTAGCAAGTAGTGCGGGTTTAGGTTAAGTCTGTGAGGGGAAGCCAGAATACACATGCACAGTAAAAGGAAGGTGTAGAGGAGCTCCATTTCCTAGCTGCTTAGAAGGCTTGAATTTCTTGCTTAGTGTGGCACAGAGATATAATATTCAGTGGAACAATGCGGATTGTGATACAAGAATACAGTGTAACAACTTGGTTAGTACAGTATAGAGTAGTGAGATAATTTACAGTGTAACAACTAGCGGTAGAGTACAAGGCTTGTGACACAGAGTTTCCTTATAATTCTATACAGACGGTAGCAGTTATTGTGCTGGTTTATGGATGGCAATTGACCCCTATGAGGGATTCAGTCAGGGTGTTCAGTCAGGGAGTTAAAAGTGTGTCAAATAGGCAAAACGGTCTATTGGCAGTACTTGTAATTAAACGTTTACCTGGGTGGTTGCGGTGGTGTTGGGGTTCAGAGGTGGCGAGCTCGACCCAGCCAGGAGAGCTCTAGCCGTGTGTGCCTGGAGCAGCTTGTGGTTCCGTGGTGCAGTTTTCTTCTCAGGTAGTGGACCGAAGGCCTGTGTTTTGATGCTGGAGTTCTTCGGGGTTGTTCTCCGGACGCTGGTGGATGTTTACTATCTTGGGACGCGGCCGTTATGGTTTCTCAGGCGCACAGCATGGAGAGGGGTTAGATCCGGGTTGAGGTACTCTTGCGGTTTTGGCGCAGACAATGCGGCCCTTCTTCTTATACGCCCAAGTGTCCACCGCCTAAGGGCCAACGCCAAAGGGCCCTCTGGCGAGGCCCTCAGGTGCGGGCCCGCCAGGCGCGGGCGAGCCCTTTAGGGACGCCGCTTTTAAGCGGGCTTGCCTGGGCGCGTCTGTTCTGCTCCCACTGCCCCGATTGGGCAGGAGTTTAGCAGAGAACAGCCGGGGGATGGAGGCAGCAAGCGGCTCCCTCGGAGTAGGGATGCCGCTTTTAATACCTTCACAGCCCATTACTGCTTGGACAAGGACTCCCGCCGGGATGCCTTGTTTGGTCAGGCTGTTCTCCAACACCTGTTCCATACCTAATCAACTCCTATCCACCAACCCTGGTAGGATGCTGGAGATCCATGGGGGGAAGTAGAGCCCTTTCACAGGGACGCACAACTTCTGGGGTTCTCTCCCTGGCATCTAAAGCTAGGGAGTCCCCATATGTGAAGACTACATTCCTGCTTGTTCCTGGAGATAGCATAGTTACTCACCTGTAACAGGTGATCTCCGGGAACAGCAGGAATTTAGTCTTCACAACCCACCCACCTCCCCTAGGAGTTGTATCTCTCTATCTATTTCTTTTTCTTTCCCTCTCTCTCTCACTCTTTGTCTCAGCTTTAAACTCAACTGGAGAGAGGCAGTTGGGAAAGGCGGGAAGGCAGCACGCAGGCGCTGTGGGATGCTCCCAAAAGCTTTCTAATTGGACGTTGGGGAGCGTTCCCGCACAGGCTCCGTGGGTACCGACGATACCCATATGAGAAGACTAAATTCCTGCTGTTCCCGGAGATCACCTGTGACAGGTGAGTAACTATGCTATTTAGCTAGACTTACATACCACTTTTCACTGGGTCAAAGCGGTTTACAGTGGAACAGAAACTTGTTTACATATAACAAAAACTTGTTTGGCAGAAAAACTCATTAACATATAACAATAACAGAGAGCTGTGTACAAACAGTAAACTATGAAGATGAGATATCATTTAACTATTTACATGAATTAGTTTTGACTTGTTATCATACTTATTTGGGGTTAGGTCAGTGGAGGCATTGGGTAGTAGGACCATAGTGTTCAGTAAACAGGATGGTTCTGAGGTGTTTATGGAAGGTGGAGAGGTCAGTTATTGTATCTGGTAAAGTATTCCAGAGTGATCATGCAAAGAATTTGAACACTCGACGGCAGGTTTGTTGGTTGGACTTTAACTTTGAATGCAGTATGGCAAGTTTGTTTGTTGTGGTTGATCTTCTGAGTCTGTCTGGGGTGAGTAGCTGCAGTAGAGATTGAAGGAGGGTGGCTGGGGTGGGAGTGTAGTGATTTGTGAGAAGAGTAGAGATTTGTATTTGATTCTGTCAGGGAGGGGCTACCAATGGAGCTGCTCTAGGATAGGGTTGATGTGTTCATGTTTAGAGGCTCCCTTGATTGTTCATGCGGCAGAGTGTAGGGCAGTTTGATGTGGGAGGAGGGTGGCTTGTGGCAGGCCCTGATAGATTATGTTGCAATAATCTGTATGGGGGATAGTGAGTGTTTGAAGGGCTGAGTGGAAGTCTATTGGCTCGAGAAGTGGGTGTAGTCATTGTAGGATTTTTGTTTTGAAGAGTATTGCTTTGGTTGTTGCTATAATCTGTTCCTTGAAGGTTAACTGCTGATCAATAATGATTCCGAGGTATTTTATTTTTGGATAGACATTTATCTGTATATTATTTAGTGTGATCGTGGATGGTGGGGGAGAATGACGAGTCTTTGAATAAACAGTGCTTCTATTTTCTTGTAGCATAAGTTCTGCTGATGCATTCAAAGCAGTCAAAAGCTGCACAATTGACAGACTTGGAGAGATCCTGAGCATGCTTAATCAGAGTAAGAAAGTCTTGTCTCTTATCTGGGAGAAAAGGGCTCATAAGTTCCAAGTCTCCTGTGACTTCCTTAAGGAACATTCCCATATATAGGATGTATGAACTGATCCTAGCTGAAAGCATGGAAGCTTGAAAAGTTCTGCGTCCAAAAGCATCCAGAGTCCTGCATTCATGACTTGGAGGATTGGATGCATGTCTCTTTTCACTCTTCATCCTACGCATGGCTGATTCCACTACCATTGAATGGTGTGGCAGCTGGGTTTTCTGAAAATCAGGATATGGTGGAACTCGATACATAGTATCAAGTCTCCTAGAGTGAGAAGTGGTCAGAGGTGTCTCCCACATTCTGAGCATCAAGCTATGCAGAATTTCATGGATAGGTAGAGTAGCTGCCTCCTTGGGAGCTTTAGGATATTGGAGGATTTCCAATTCCTTTGCTCTGGGTTCTTCTTCAGGAGCTACTGTGATTGAAAGACCTTTGGCCATATCACGGATGAAATCCTGAAAAGACATGTCCTCTGGAGGTGACATTCTGCATTGGGGAGAAGAAGGATCTTCTAGGAGAAACCCTCTAGTGCCAGCAGAATTGTCAGAGTCTTCGGAATCGGAGGAATCAAAGTATTCCTTACCCCGATGCTCCTGCAAAGCACGATCCCGGTACCGATCGAAGTCGGTACCGAGGTGACCTGGTACTGCTTTGTCCCCTCCAGCCAGAGATGGCATAGGAAGAGTTCCCACCGGGGCCGTCACCATCGGTACCGGCATCACCGGTGTCGGTACCGGTGTCGGTGTTGATTTCGGCACCGGTGCTCTTGGGACCACCAGTACCACAGCTGAGAGAAGAGCTGTGATACTGCGCTCGATAGTGAGGAACCTCTGGTCTATCGACGCTGCCGATGCCTGGGTGTCGGTACCAGTAAGGACGGCTGGAACCCCTGAGCATGGCACAGGTAGTTTTTGCGAGGTTGAGGCCTCAAACATCCTGAAGCCCCATCGATGCTTTGGAAGCCGAAGCCTCCCACCGGGGCTGTTTTTCCGGTGGGGTTCCCTCAAGGGCATTGCCAACGGCTTCTTGATGCTTAGCAGGAGAGCTACCCTTTTGAGGACCGGTTCTTATGTTTAGTTACCTGAGATCCATGGGAGGAAGAAGAGGCCCTCGACGATGTTGATGCAATGGATCTGGCATCTGAAGAAAAAAGGGTACCGAGCTTTGCGGTCCGGTTCTGTCTTCCTCTTTTAGTCATCCCCATGCAGGAGAGACATTCAGTTGGAGAATGATCAGGTCCTAAACATTTTAGACACTAATCATGGGTGTCAGTGACAGAAATGGTACCGCCACACTTAGTACATTTCTTAAAACCACTAGTTGGTTTTTCCATGATTCAGGAAAATGGGGCCTAGTGCCCAAAATGGCACCTAGCACCAAAAGGGAAAGTTTCTGAAAAACACTAAAAGTGTTTTGTTTTGTTTTTTTAAAGAAGGAAAAGAAAAGAACCAGTGGTACCGGTAGGCATCGTGCGGTAGGCAAACGTGACCACAGAAAAAGTTTAAAGATGTAATTTTCTGTGGTGACAGGGAATAGGTCCTGTCGGCTCCGCGGAAAATGAAGAACTGAAGAGGGACAGTTGGAAAGGCGGGAAGGCAGTGCGCATGTGCTGAGGGATGCTCCCAAAAGCGTTCTTATTACCCATATGTGAGGACTACATTCCTGCTTGTTCCTGGAGATATATATTGAGCATCTACTACGACTACTACTACTACTACTACTACTACTTGTCATTTGTATAGTGCTACAAGGCATACACAGTGCTGTACAGACACATGTAAAAGATAGTCCCTGCTCATAAAGATAGACAACACAACAGCCAAGGCCACATCTAGGGGAGTGGCAAGGAAACACATAGGAGACAAAGCAGATCAGGATCCAAAAGCAGACTCGAAGAGGTGAGTTTTCAGCCTAGATTGAAAAGGGCCAGAGATGAAACCTGATACAGAGACTCAGGAAGTTTGTTCCAGGTGTAAGGAGCAGCAAGCTGGAAGGATCGAAGACTGGAACTAGCTGTAGAAGAGAAGGGCACAGATAGAAGAGTGGAGTGGAGGAGTGGCCTAGTGGTTGGGGCAAGGTACTTCAGGCTGGAAGGTCGGGGGTTCAAATCCCACTAGAGGACAGCAACCTTGGGCCGGAAGGACTGGGGTTTCTAGTTCCACAGGTGCTCCTTGTGGTCTTGGGCAAGCCACTTAACCCTCCATAGCCCATGTTCCCTGTAAAATAGTTATCTCCAAGTTATAATGCCCTGTTCAATGTAATTCCAGTTTGTTCAATGTAAACCGCACTGATGCAGAATAGCGCGGTATATAAGAGAATGTAAATAAATAAATAAATAGAAGGGATCTGTGAGACGAGTGGAGCACCCGAGGAGGGGTGTAGGGAGAGATAAGAGAGGAAAGGTAGTGAGGAGCAGTAGAATGAGTGCACTTGTAGGTCAGTAGGAGAAGTTTGAACTGGATACGGAAACAGATAGGGAGCCACTGAAGCAACTTGAGAAGAGCGGTTATATGAACATATAGAGACTGGCAAAAGATTAGCCCTGCAGCTGAGTTTTGAATAGATTGAAGGGGAGAGAAATGATTCAGAGGGAGAGCATCATAGGAATAGACTCTAAAGTGACTGACTGGGTTAGAAATTAGTTGAGTGGGAGGCGACAAAAGGTACAGGTAAATGGAGCTCACTCTGAGGAGAAGAATAGAACCAGTGGTGTGCCACAGGGATCTGTCTTTGGTCCGATTCTTTTTAACATTTTTGGTAGTGATATTGCAGAAGGGCTGTCTGGTAAGGTTTGTCTCTTTGTGGATGATACCAAAATCTGCAACAGTGTAGATGCCCAGGAAGGAGTAGATAACATTTATTTATTTAATTAGGCTTATATATTGCTTTTCTAGTGGTCAAAGTGGTGTACATTCAGGTGTGGCATATATATTTTTCTTTTGTCCCCAAAGGGTTCACAATTTATGTTTTTGTACCTGAGGCAACAGATAGTTAAGTGGCTTGCCCAAGGCCACAAGGAACACCTATGGGACTAGAAGCCCCAGTCCTTCTGGCCCAAGGTTGCTGTCCTCTAGCAGGATTTAAACCCCTGACCCTCTGGCTTGAGGTAACTTGCCCCAACCAATAGACCACTCCTCCCTCTCTAACATGAGAAGGGACCACGCTAAGCTTGAAGAATGCTCGAGAATTTGGCAGCTGAGATATAATGCTATAAAATGCAGGGTCATGCATTTGGGCTGAATAAATTCAAGGAAGCGGTACAGTATAAGGGGTGAAGTACTGCTGTACACAAAAGAAGAGCAGGACTTGGGCGTAATTGTTTCTGTTGATCCTAAGGTGGCTAAGCAGTTAGAAAAGATGACGGTGAAAGTCAGAAGGATGCTTGGATACATGGAGAGAAATAGTCAGCAGGAAGAAGGAGGTGATAGGAGCAGCTGCAAAGGTTAAAGATTTACATCAAGCATGGGTGTTGTTTAAAAATACTATCTTGGAAGCCCAGATCAGCTTTATTCCATGCTTTAAGAAAGGTGAAAGGAAGTCCAAAAAACTGCCAGCACGGTTTAAAGGTGAGGTCAGAGAGACTGTTGTAGCCAAAAAAGAAGTTTCAGAAAATGGAAAAGGAGCCAATTGACAAAAACTGGAAACAACATAAGCAATGGCAAGTTAGATGCAAGGCATTGATAAGGCAGGCAAAGACAGAATTTGAGAAGAAGCATACTGTGAAAGCAAAAACTCATAATAAAGACTTTTTCAAGTACATTCATAGTAAAAAACCAGTGAGAATCAGTTGGATCATTAGATGATAGAGGGGCAAAAGGAGAACTAAGAGGGGAGAAGGCCATAGCAGAGAGACTGACTGAATTCTTTGCTTCGGTCTTTTCTAAAGAAAATGTAGGGAAGTTATCCATGACTGAAATGCTATTTAAAGGTGATGCATCAGAAGAATTGAAAGAAATAGAAAAAACCCCAGGAAGATATTGTCAACGCCCTCACCACTCGCCTCTAGTTTTAGAGGGGTGTGGTTATTGGAGGAACCTTCTCCTAACAGCCTTAGCAGCTTATTTCCTTGTGGTGTCTTCTGGGAAATGTAGTACTGCTAAGATGTGTTTGTGCTTCAGGTAGAAAGTTGTAGTTAAGGCCACCGAGGTAAGGCATATAACAGAAAATTAATTTCACACAAAATGATTCAAAGTACCAGATACAGGATTATTTCTGTAGGATTTGCTCAAGGTACAGCAGATGGTTGGCAAAGTAAACAAAAGAACCCAAAAAATGGCTGTTTAGTCTTCTTACTTTCAGAAGCCCAGCCTTTGATAGCAAGGCTGCCACCTTCCTTTTAGTCCTTGCTAATTACAGCATAAAGTCCAAACAAACTTAATCTTCTGTGGCAGTTTGGCTTCTATCAGCCTCAATTCCTTCTAGGCTGCATTTCAGGTACAACAGAACTCAAAACAAGAAGTAAACATTCAGACTACCATCAAAAACTCTCAACAGGCTTTTCACATAACAGAGGAGCAAAGAAAAACTCTTCTAGCAGGTAAATTGGCTTCTAGCCGTTGCACAGTTCAAACCACAGGTGGATAACAAGCATGAATCACAGCTTCCTGCATATCCTTATACTTCAGTAAACTTCCCTTTTAAAAACATATGGGAATTTACCACCACACTGCCTGTTTCTTATGGTTATCTTTTCAAGGAGAATAATTCTTTCAGGGCTGGCTTTTCCTCAAGACTTCATGTCTAAAGCTTGGCACAGAGAGCAATCCATAAGGATGTCTTCTTCCACCAACTCTGCCACTGGCTCTCCCAGCTGCATGGGTTCTGACTCACACACCCAGTCAGACTGCTCAGCTGACAACCTCTCCAGTGCTCTGAGAGCGTCCCCACTTCCTGGCTCCAAGCTCTGCTGCCAACCTGTTGCAGGGAATTCAGCCCTCTCAGCTCCTGGTAGCTCGGCTCTTCTGCATGAGTCAACACCTTCTCTACCTCCTTCTCTTCTCCGGTCTCTACCTTCTCCTCCTTTCTCTCTTCCTCTCTTCCTTTCTCTCTTTCTTTCCCTAGCATAGGCTTATACCTCCAGGATTCTAGCCCCACCTCCTTCCTTCCTAGGTGATGGCAATCCCCCTGCCTTCTGGTATTTGAGTAATCAGGGAAGTTGTTGAAGTAAGGGTTTTGGACCTCGTGCCCGTAATCTCTCCCTCTTACTCTATTAGACACTGCATGAAACCTGTTCCAGCTGGGGTTTTCCTGGTTCTTAGATGTGGCTGTGGCTTTCTCACCCTGCACTCCTAAAAGGGGACCCTTTACTAGGGTGAATTCTTTACATTTCTCACCTCCCCCATACTCAGGATAGATGACCTTGTCACAATATATTACAGCTATTTAATAAACAGTAGCAAATCACCTGGACTGGATGGTATACATCCAAGGGTGTTGAAAGAACTGAAATATGAGATTGCAGAACTACTATTAGTAATCTGTGAACTATTATTAAAATCATCTGTAATACCTGAAGATTGGAGGATGGCCAATTTTTAAAAAGGGTGCCATGAGTGATCCAGGAAACTACAGGCCAGTACCGGGCAAAATGGTAGAAACAGTTATACAGAATAAAATTACTGAACATGTAGATACTCATGGCTTAATGAGAGACAGCCAACATTGCTTTAGCCAAGGAAGGTCTTGTCTTACTAATCTATTATATTTTTTTGAAGGTGTGAATAAACAGGTAGACCATTTGAACCAGTCAGTATAGTGTATCTGGATTTTCAGAAAGCCTATGACACGGTCCCTCATGAGAGACTCTTGGCGAAGTTAAAAAGTCATGGGATAAGAGGCAGTGTACTATTGTGGATCAGGAACTGGTTAAAAGATAGAAAGCAGAGGGTAGGGCTAAAAGTCCAATTTTCCCAATAGAGAAAGGTGAATAGTGATGTACCCCGGGGGTTTGTGCTGGGTCCACTGTTTTTTAACATAGAAACATAGAAGCATGATGATCACATGGCCTATCTAGTCTGTCTTTCCATATCAACCACTACAACAGTCCCCCTTTTCCCTTTAGTGATCCTCTGTGTTTGTCCCAAGCTTCTTTGAATTCAGATACTGTCCTCATCTCTACCACCTCCAGTGGGAAACGATTCCACGGATCCACCACGCTTTCTGTTAAGAAATTTTTCCGCATATCAGTCCTGAATCTATCCCCTTTCATCCTCATCCCATATCTCCTCGTAGCAGAGCTTGCTTTCCATCGAAGAGGATCTCCTCCTGTGCATTTATGCCACGGAGGTATTTAAACGTCTCAATCATATCACCTCTATCCTGCCTTTCCTTTAAGGTGTACTTATTAAGATCCTTAAGTCTGTCCTCATATGCTTTATAATGAAAACCACTAACCATTTTAATAGCCACCCGCTGTACTGACTCTAGCTTGTTTATATCCGTTTGAAGGTGTGGTCTCCAGAATTGCACACAATACTCCAAATGAGGTCGCACCAAAGACTTATACAGAGGCACTATCACCTCCTTTCTTCTGCTGGCCATTCCTCTCCATATGCACCCAATCATCCTTCTAGCTTTCACTGTCGCCTTTTCTACCTGTTTAGCTACTTTAAGATCATCAGACACAATCATGCCTAAGTCCCGCTCTTCTTTTTTTTTTATATTTTAATATTTTTATTTTCATCAAAACATAGAACAGTAAACATATGTCACAACTTCAATGTACCCCTTCCCCCATAGCTATACACTTCCCCCGCCAATCCCAGCCGTAACCCCCACCAGCCCCCCACAAAGTCCCAGCCATCCAAACAACCCCTCCTTCCCACATTTTAAGCTCTCCCCCCTCCCCCTTACCTCTCTCCCCCCCTGTTCCCCCCTCCCCCTCCCTTCCTGCCCCCAGGACACTCCACAGACCTCCCCATTTATCCATGAATTTCTCCACTCTCTCCTGCCTAGCTGCTGTCAACTTTTCCATTAAAACAACATGTCTTAGCCTTCCCTCAAACTCCCCCATCGTTGGCACCTCCACCCTCTTCCATGCTGCTGCCAATTCACACCTCGCCGCACTCAAACACGCTCGTACCATTGTCCCCCCCTCCTTATGCCCCGCTCCCCACCATGAAAGTAGGCAAACCCCTGGATCCTTCTGCACCTCCACCCCCAAATACTGTTGAATCCAGCTCACCACCCGCCCCCAATAGCTTTGTACCTTGCGACATCCCCACCAAATATGCCAAAAGGATCCCACCTCCCCGCACTCCCGCCAACAGCCCGCCGCCACCCCCGGGAATATCCTGTGCAACCGCTCCAGCGTATAATACCACCGGAATAGAATCTTATACCAATTTTCCCGGATGCTACTCACCCATGGCAATCCCCTCACCCTATCCCAAGTCTTTTTCCATTCCACCTGTGTCAGTGGTCTCCCCAAATCCCGCTCCCACTCCGCCATATAATGGAACCTCCCCCCTGCCCCCTCCCGTACTGCCTTATACAACCTAGACACCATTCCCTTCGACCCAAATTTCCCATACCAAAGGGCCTCTATCTCCGACACTTCCCCCATACCCACCCCCAACCCCCCACCCCCCTGCAAAAAAGATCTCACCTGGATATAGGCATATCTATCCTGCTCTTCAAGCCCATACTCTTCTCGAACCACCTCAAAAGGCCGCATCTCCCCCTCATCCAGTAGTTGGTAGAAACACTCTAACCCCTTCCCCATCCATATATCGAACCTTCCCCCTTCCCACCCCGGGGTAAATGGTTTCCACCCCCTCCAGGGCATCATAACTGAGAATTGATCCCCCTTCCCCCTAATCCTTCGACCCTGAACGGCATCCCACATCCTTACTATCTGTTGCATTGCCGGCGACCCCTCTCCCAATGCCTTGCGGTTCTTCCTCCCCGCCCACAGCCAAGCATCTAAGCTACCCCCCTTCACCAGTGTACGCTCTAATTGCACCCAGGGCTTCTGGTCCCCCCTCCTCCTCCATTCCATTACATGCCAGATTTGCGCCACTCGATAGTAATCCGTAATATTAGGCACCCCTAACCCCCCCTCCATATTCGGGGCATACAACACTTCCCGCGCAAGCCGCGGCGGCCTCCTATTCCAAATGTACTGAAATACCTTCTGTTGCACTCTTCGCAGCACCTCCTCCGGCACCCTCACCGGCAGAGCTTGGAATAAGTACAGCAACCGCAGTACCACATTCATTTTGACCCCTGCCATTCGGCCTAACCACGACACGTCTTGCTTCATCCATCCCTCCAAATCCCGCTCCAGCTCCCGCACTACCCCGGGTAATTATAACGATACATATCCCCATACTTAACCCCTAACTGCACCCCCCAGATATTGCAATGTGTGATTAACCCACCGCAACGGGTACATACCCTGCAGCAACCCCTGCACCCTCGGTGACACTCTGACCCGCAGCACCTCCGTCTTATCAACATTCATTTTAAATCCCGAAACTTCCCCAAAGTTCTTCAACACCTCCATTAACTCCGGCAAAGATCTCTCCGGCCGACCAAGATACAGCAAAATATCGTCCGCATAAAGAGAGATTTTATGCTTAACCCCCCCTCTCTCCATTCCTTTAATCCTCTCATTTGTCCGGATTACCTCCGCTAAAGGCTCCACACTCATTGCAAAGAGTGATAAAGGGCACCCCTGCCTCGTCCCCCGTCCCAAACTAAAATCCCTCGAGTAACAACCATTGACTTTCACCCTTGCCCTTGCCCCAACTCCCATTTTCCTCATCACGCCCATCAAAAAAGCCCAGTTGACCCTATCAAATGCCTTTTCAGCGTCAACTGACATTAACAGAAACTCCTCAGCCCCCCCGCCACGCTTCCCCTAGCACCCCCACTGCCCTCTTTATATTATCCACTGCCTGTCGGCCCGGGATAAACCCTGTCTGGTCATCCTTTATCACCTTGGGCAACCAAGGCCCCAGTCGCCCCGCTAGGATCTTAGCCAGGACCTTGACATCAACATATTTAATAGAGAAATGGGCCGATAGGAACCACATTCCAACGGATCACGTCCCCCCTTTGGCAACACCGTGATCCCGGCTGTCAGCATCCCCGCTTGCAGGTCCCCCCCCCCCCCTCCTCCAACATCCCATTAAACACCCGACTTAGCACCTCCCCCACCTCATCCTTGAATATGTGATAAAGCATACTCGTCAGCCCGTCTAATCCCGGGGCCTTCCCACTGGGCATCCCCTGGATTGCTCGCTCCACTTCCTCCTTACCATTCGGGGCCTCCAACTCCTCCTGAGCTTCCTCCGGTAATTTAGGGAGCTCAATCTTCTCTAGATACCGGTCTATACCCCTCCCCCCTTCCACTCTTCCTTCCTCTGCATAGAGTTCCCGGTAAAACTGCCAAAATCTCTTCTGTATCTCCCTTTCCCGAAAATAAACCTCCCCCCCTTCCCCTTAATTTGATATATCCTAGAAGCCACCATGCGCTTCTGCAACCGCCGCGCCAACATCTTCCCTGCCCTATTACCAAACTCCATAGAACCGCTGTTTTACCCAAGCCAACTCCATCGCCACCCTCTCCACCTGCAGCCCCTGCAACTCTCCCCGGAGCTTTTCCATCACATCTCTATCCCCATCCCTCCCCGACCTCCTATATACCTCCTCAGCTTCTTGCAACCTGCTCCCCAATGCCCTCTCCTTTTCATACCGCTCCCGTTTCTTGCGCCCCCCCCCATTGTATAAACTTCCCTCTGATTACTGCCTTCAGCCCCTCCCATACCATTGCCACCCGAACCTCTCCATTATCATTCACAGACAAATATTCCTTGATCCCCTCTCTAATATCTCTCACCACCTCGGGACACTTCAACAGCCCCTCATTTAACCGCCAAAACTTCAACCCCTCTCGACCCCTCCCATGAAACCGCACCTCAACCGCCTTATGATCTGACCAAGCAATCGGGATAATCCCGCCCTCCCTCACCCCCAACATCCATTCCTGGTTCACAAGCATCATAGCTATTCTACTCCAGCTGTTATGAGGTATGGAATAGTGTGTATATTCTCGCTTCTGTGGATGCAACACTCTCCATGCATCCACCAGATTCAGACACTTCATCACCCTCTACAATGCCTTCCTGTTTCTCCCCCTCCCCTCCCCCGCCCCGATGCCCTATCCATCATATGCTCCAAAACTACATTAAAATCACCTCCCACCACTCTCCTCTCCCCCCCCCCCCCCCGCTGCTCCAATAACCTTCTCAACCTCTGCCAAAAGCTCACTTGTTCTCCATTCGGCCCATACACAGACACTACAACTATCCCCTCCCCCCCAGCTCCCAACCACCCCCACCACCCAACCCTCCCCATCCTCAAAGCTTCTTTCCACCTGGATCCCACTACCCCCCTTTATCAACACCGCTACCCCCCCTTCTTCCCCCCCTCCCGACAACATGAATAAAATTGCTCAACATACCGGGCATTCCTCATCAGTCTCACATCCCTATGGCGCAAATGCGTCTCTTGTACTAGAATCACATCCCACTCATTCTTCTCCGCCTCCCGGTACAATAATCTCCTCTTTGTGGGTGAGTTCAAACCGCGCACATTAATCGTGCCTACTCGCAGTATCAGGCTCCCTGCCCCTTCTCACTCCCCCCGCCCCTTTCCTGTGTCCTTTCCCAGCCCCCCACCCCCTCCCCCCTCCCCCCTTCCACCTCGCTCCCTCCTTGCCACCCTTACGATTGTGACTGTCCTGCACCTCCTCCATTCAACCCCCCTCCCGCCTCCCCCAGCGCCTCCCCACTCTCACACCCTCCATGGTGCACCCCCTCCCCTCCCCCTCCCCACCACCCTCTCCCCTCTAGACTCATACCAACCCCTTCTCACCCCCTTTCCCCCAAGTCCTTCTATGCCAGAGGGCCTTCCACTCCAATTCACTCAGTCCAGTTCCATGTGCAGCAGATCAACATCAATCCGTGGGGCTCACTCGCTTCCCCGCGCTGCCTTCCTCCCCTCTCCTCTGCAGCCGTCGTCCTTTCTCAGCGACCCTCTGCCACTGGGAGCCCTCCTGCCGTTGATCCGCTGCTCCTCCAGCTTGCAAAGCCCCCATCTTTCCCACGCCCTTGGGGAGCTGCTCACAGCCCAAGTCCCCCAACACAGTCCAAGCTTCCTCCGCCTCCTTCACTTTCCGGGACTCTCCATTAACAGTCACCAACAGGCCGAAGGGGAACAGCCACCGGTATCTCAAGTTTCTCCCCTGGAGATAGGCAGTGACCTCTCGCAGCCCCCATTGTCTGTCTAGAGTCCCCTTTGACAAATCGTTGAAAATGTCCACCTCCACTCCTTCCCAGGCAATCCGCCCATACTTCCGGGCGATCTGCAAGATTTTCTCCTTCAGGGGGAAGCTGCTCATGCATGCAATAATATCCCTGGGCTGCTTATCTCTCCGCGGGCCGAGGCTGCGGTGCGCCCGCTCCACCCCTATCTCCCGCTCTCCGGCCTCTGCGCCACCCTCCAGGGCCAGTATGTGGGCACACAGCCTTCTGATCACCTGCGTGCAGTCTTTAAACGCCTCTGTCTCTCCAATCCCCTTCACTCGCAAATTGTTCCGGCGCTCCCGATCCTCAATCGCCTCCTACTTCTCCGTCATCTCCTCATGTTGTCTCTTCAACTTGCTCTGCTCCTCTGCCATCGCCTGCAACTCGCCTGTACACTCCTCCACGTGGTCCTCCAGCACAGCCATGCGGTCGCCCAGGCCGTTCAGGTCTTGTTGGATATTCGCCAGCGACTCCTTGATTTCTTTCCGCATTGCCGCCAACTCTGCATGCAGATCCTTTTTAAAGGCCCGCAACCATGCCCGTATCGGCATTTCTGCCTCCCAGAGCTCCTCCATCTTCCTCCGAGCTCGCCATTCTGCTAGGCCCCTCTGCTTCAGCAGCCGCCTGCTCCTCTTTCTTCCTCCTTTGCACATAGGGAGATCGAAAGCCCGCCAGCTTCTTACGTGCCGCTTGGGCCATTGCTCCTTGCCACTCTCCGCTTTCACAGGCACCGGGATCAGCACTTTTTCCCCCTTTATTTAGCAGGACACCGACGGAGCTCAGCTAGAATGCAGCCATTCGCTCCCCAACGTCACCGGAAGTCGGTCCCGCTCTTCTTTAGTGGACAAAAGTACTTCACCCCCTATACTATATTACTCCCTTGGATTGCTGCAGTCCAAATGCATGATGCTGCAATTTTTAACATTAAATCTCAGCTGCCAAATTCTTGACCATTCTTCAAGCTTAGCTAGATCGCTCCTCATGTTATCTACACCTTCCTGGGTGTTTATTGTAGATTTTGGTATTATCCACAAAGATGCAAACCTTACCTGATAGCCCTTCCTCTATATCGCTAACAAAGATGTTAAAAGGAATCGGACCAAGGACAGATCCCTGGGGCACACCACTGGTAACCTCCTTCTCCTCAGAGTGAGCTCCATTTACCTATACCCTTTGTCGCTTCCCACTCAACCAATTTCTAACCCAAGCAGTAACTTTAGGGTCCATCTCTAGTGTGCTCAGTTTGTTTATAAGTCGCCTGTGAGGAATGGTGTCAAAGGCTTTACTGAAATCTAAATATACCACATCTAGGGCTCTCCCTCATTCCAACTCCCAGTCAAAGAAATCAGTCAGATTTGTCTGATAAGACCTGCCTCTGGTGAATCCATGCTGCCTCGGATTCTGTAATCCACTGGACTCCAGAAACCTTATCATTTTCTCTTTCAGCAGCGCTTCCAATAGTTTACTCACCACTGAAGTTAAACTAACCGGCCTGTAGTTTTAAACCACATCCTTACTTCCGTTTTTGTGCAAAGGGACAACATGTGCCTCTCTCTAGTCCTTTAGCACTACTCCCAACTCCAACAAGGCATTGAAAAGGTCAGTCAGTCGAGCTGCTAGAATGTCCCCAAGTTCTCTCAGTATTCTAGGGTGTATCCCCTCCAGTCCTATCGCTTTGTCTACTTTAGGTTTAGCTGTTTCTCACAGTCTTCTGAAAATTGTTCAAGATGCCCCTTGCTTTGTTTCCTGTTTGTGGGTATTTTCTGAGGTCCTGCTCCTGCTTCTTCATCTGTGAACACAGAACAGAAATATTTGTTAAGCAATTCCGCTTTATCCTCTTCAGCTTTTACATATTCCTCCCCTTCGCTCTTGAGTCTGACAATATACCACTTTTGCCATTCTTCTTCTCACTAACATATCTGAAAAATGTCTTAACCCCTCATTTTATTGCATTGGCTTTTTCTTCCTTTTTTTGAATCTTTGCTTTCCTGACTACTTTGCTAGCTTCTCTAAGTTTTTCCAAATATAAATGCCTGTCTTTCTCTCTCTGTGATCTCTTGTATTTCATGAAGGCCTCCCTCTTTTTCTTCACCTTTTCAGCTACTTCTTTCGAAATCCATAGTGGTCTCCTTTATTTATTTAGACAGTTTTGTATACCGCCTTATCCTTCAATCAAAGCGGTCACAACACAATTGGGGGATACATTTAACACGCGGGGATATGAGACACATACACTAATACTTACAGGGAACATGGGCAATGGAGGGTTAAGTGGCTTGCCCAAGACCACAAGGAGCATCTGTGGGACTAGAAACCCCTTTTACCTTTATTTACCTTTTTAACAAAAAGGTTGGTTGCCCTTAAAATATCCCCTTTCAGTTTTGTCACTGTTTTTTTACATCTCCCAGCTGTTCACATCTTGCTAATGACTCCCTGAGGTATTGGCCCATCTTGGCAAAGTTAGTTTTCCTAAAGTCTAAGATCCTCACTTTTGAATGGATTTTAACAGCCCTAGTTCTAATACTGAACCACACCATCTGTAACATCAGAAACACTTTCACCATTGGTAAGCACCAAATCCAGTATGGCCCCTTCACGTGTGGGTTCTGTTACCAGTTGCCTGAAAAGTTCTCCCTGTAAAGAAACAAGGATCTCCTTACTTCTAGATGATACTGCAGCAGGAATGTGCCAGTCAACATCTGGCATATTGAAACCCCCTATCAGTAGCACTTCCCCTTTCCTAGCAATGCTGTGTATGTCTTCAATTAACTCTCCGTCCACCTCTTCCTCCTGTGAGGGAGGTCTGTAAATCATCCCAATGCAAATAGATTTCTCTTTCCCTCTTTCTAGTTTAACCCTCATGCCTCCTCTTTCCCTTTTAAGCTCTGTAGTTCCAAAGCTTTAATATTATTTTTTACATATAGTGCCACTCCTCCTCCCCTTCTTCCTACCCTGTCCTTTCTGAATAAAGTATAGCCTGGTATAGTTACATCCCAGTCATGGATTTCTGTGAACCATGTTTCTGTAACTGCCATTAAATCCAAGTCAGCCTCTCCTATTAAAGCTTCAACATTTTTGATCTTAATTGCCATGCCTTGGGCATTTATACACATTGCTTTCCATATGCTGCCCCTTTTACCCATTTCCACAAAGGTATTTATTGTTTCACATACCTGGGGGCTTTCTTTACCCATCCCCCATGAATCTAGTTGAAATCCCTCTTCAGTAGATTAACCAGCCTGCTACTGAAGACACGTCAACCTTTCTTGGACAGATGGACGCCATCTCTGCTCTGCAACCCTTGGAACAGCATCCCATGGTCCAGGAAACCAAAACACTCTAACACAATCCACGCAGGCATGCATTCATCTCCAGGATGCGAGCTTCTCTGCCTTGGTCTTTACCCTCAACATGGAGGATTGAAGAGAGTACCACCTGTGCCCTTATCTGCTTCACCCTTTGTCCCAGAGCCATGAAGTCACTTTTGATACGCTCAGAGGGATACCTGGCACTATCATTTGTGCCGACATGGATTAGCAACAGTGGGTAAAAGTCAGTGGGCTTGATCAGTCTCGGCAAACTCTCCATAACATCTCGGATTTTGGCACCTGGCAGACAGCATACCTCTCTGGACATCAAGTCTGGTTGGCAGATGGATGCCTCAGTACTCCTCACAAGAGAGCCACCAACCACCACTACCCTTTGCTTCCTTGTGGTCGCTGATTCTGCAACTTTGGGGTGCTTGAGTTCTGGTTCTTCCCTTTCCAGGGAAGCTTTCACCTCCTCCACTTCCAGGCTGCATAATGGTTCTTCACTTCGAAGGGCTGGAGAAGTTGGATTGGTGATTCTGTAGGTCCTAGTTACTCGTGTCCAACCTTCATAATTCTGTAGGCTCCCATCTTCTCATCTGCTGGAGAGCTTGGATGTTGCAAGAAACATCTCATCAATGTACTTCTCACTGTCTTGAATGCTCCTCAACCTCGCCACCTCCTCTCTGAGTTCCTCCGCTTGTTTCCTGAGAGCTTCAGCATGCAGGCATCCTTCACATGGAACTGGTCCTTCAACTGGCATTGGGACCTCTGTCTGGACAGAGGCAGAAGCTGTAATGGGGGCAAAAGCTTTGGCAATATGATTTTTCCCAGCCATTGTTCAGTTGGTGGAGCTTAGGTATCTGTTAAAACAAAAGAGAGAGAGAGACCTACCAAAGTACCAGTCAATTTCCCAGCTGTCCTTTCAGAGAAAAAGCAGTTAAGTCTCTTTTAAGTGTGTTCAAAATGTGCTGCTCCAAGTCCCTGTGTGTAGTTAATTGTGGAGGTGCCCTATAAAGCAAGACAGCTCACTAGGGGTGGGTGGGAGGTGGGGGGAATTAACACCTGATGAAGTGTCAGTAGCTTCAAAGAGCTGAGAAAGATACTAAAGCGGAGTTTTAAACCTTCCCCACTAAAGAAAATATTTCCCCTTTTAAACTAAAGCACCAAGAAGAATGTAACTTTGTTTTAAAAATGTACTAAAACCCTTTTAAGAGCTCCCAGGCAGAGAACTGTAATTTAAAAAGCCACAAACTCTTACCTTTGCTTGAAATATATAGCCCTTTTAGGAATGCCTCAACAATGCAAGGCTCTGAAGCCTTTTATGCAGGCCTCAGCTGCTCTTAGTTCCTTCACAGGCTAATCAGGCCCACTAACTCCTGACATATTCATAAATGAGAATAACGAGTGAGGTAGTCAAATTTGCAGATGACACAAAATTATTCAAAGTTGTTAAAACCCAAGAGGATTGTGAAAAATTGCAGGAGGACTTTGACATATTGGAAGACTGGACGTTCAAATGGTAGATGAAATTTAATATGGACAAGGGCAAAGTTATGCACCTAGGAAAGAGCAACCGAAACTATGGTTACATGATGCAAGGCTCCACATTAGGAACCACCACCCAGAAAAAAGATTTAGGTGGCATCATGGATAACATGTTAAAACCCTCTGACCAGTGTGCAGTGGCAGCAAAGAGAGCAAATAGAATGCTATGTATCATAAGGAAAGGAATGGAGAATAAAAGAGGTTCTCCAGGACCAAGCAGGAAGTCAGTCCTCACATATGGGTGTCATCGGCGCCGATGAAGCCCCAGCGGAGCATTTCCCCAGCATTCTATGAAAGCCTTTGGGAATGCAGGCACGCATGCGCGGTTCCCTTCCCATTCCCACCTAAAGGTGCCATCTTACCTCAGTCTCTTTTTTTCCATGAAGCCCACCAGACATGTGTCCAGTTTGCCCGGTTAAATTTAGATTTTTCAGCGATTTTTTGCTTTTTCTACCGGTTCGACGTCGGTTCCCCTCCCGCCGGGTTCGGTACACCGGTATCGAGCCCGATTCCTCTTTTTTGGTTTTTGCCCTTCGTGGCTGGCGTCCGCGCCATTTTTTCTCTTTTTTTCCCTGGAAGGCCGGTCTTTTGACCTCGCGGGGACTCTTTTTTCCCCGATGGCTTCCAGTGGTTTTAAGAAGTGTGATCGGTGTAAGAAACTAATGTCTCTCACCGACACACACGACTGCTGCCTTCGGTGTCTGGGCCCCGACCACGATCCTAAGTCGTGCGGGGCCTGTGGAAAAATGTCTTCCAAGGCACTACGAAGTCGCCAGCAGCTAAAGGAAAGGCTTTTCTCGGACTCAGCTTCCGGCCGGGCCCGGACCTCGTCTGAGGCCTCGACATCTCGGGATTCCGATCCCGAGCGCCGTCGAAACTCCTCAGACAGGGGGTCCCCCGACCGGGAACACAAGAGGAAGAAACGGCTTGCGAGGGCATCATCGGAAGAGGTTCCTGGCTCCTCGAGGGCCAGGTCTAAGACCCCCGACCATCGCCCCGGTCCTGTGGAACCGGAGAAGCCTGCCAAAGTTCCTCGTGTGGAGCCGGAGTCTGCTGGACACGTAAGCCCCGTAGTCCTCATGGACTCTCCTCCCAGGGAGCCGACATCGGGCCCAGCGCCGCCGGGGCCCGAGTCGGTGGCTGCTGCGTTTCCTGAGCTGAGTCTCAGGATGACAGCCTTGGAGAGCAGAATGTCTGCTTTCATGGAGCAGCAGCAGGCACTGATGGCCAGCCTGTCTGGCGCATCTGCCCCGACCACCGGGACATCGACGTCGAAGTCGACCCCGGAGACCGAGCCGATACTTGACTCCATCGTGGCTCGGAGTCGACCTCGGTCGCAGTCCCCCTCAACCTCCCATTCGGGACCGAGGGCGTCGACGCCAGTGCTTCCGGCGTCAGGGAGGGTGCTCCAGGGCCCCGTGGGGTCGGACCCCGACTCTTCCTCGGACGAGTCGGCTTGGGAGACGGAGGACGAGGAGTCTCCTGACACCTTTAAGACTCTGTGCGTCCCTTCGGACTCACCGCAGTCTGAGCCCCGGAGTAGGTCCCCCCCGGAGGACACCCGGTTCTCAGAGTTCATCCAGGATATGGCCACTGCCTTGGCTATTCTGGCGGATCCCGAGGAAGAGCCTCGAGCTGAAGAGCTCAAGGCGCTGCAGTATGACTCTCCTCCGAAGGAGGCCTTTACTGTCCCAGTTCCTCCGATGCTGGAACGGCTCCTCTTCCGTATGTGGGAGGCACCGGCCTCGGCGCCGGTTCTTAGCAAGCGAGTCGATTTGATCTATCGGCTCCGTAAGAGCCCTGGTTTTCAGAAGGCACAGCTACCACACCATTCCATGGTTGTGGAATCAGCCATGCATCGTCTGAAGATTCAGAAGATGCACTCCATGGTGCCTCCTGGCAGGGAGGCCCGAAACCTAGATGGTGTCGGTAGAAAGTGTTTTCAGGGCTCGATGCTTGCTTGCCGTGTCCAGTCTTACCAGCTGTACATGGGCATTTACTTGCGGGATCTGGCCAAGGAGTTGGCCAGATTCTCTGCTGGTCTCTCCGGGGAACCCTTGCAGAGATTTAAGTCCTTGTCCTCGGGGATTCGGGACTGCTCGAAGTTCATGTCCCGCGCCGCCTACGATGGCTTCGAGGCTTCGGCCCGAGTTGCGGCAGCCAGCATCGCGGCTCGACGCCAGTCATGGCTGCAGTCATCGGACCTCGAGCCATGGGTTCAGGACAAGTTGGTCGATGTCCCTTGCTGAGGTGAAAACCTTTTTGGCAAGCCCATGAACGAGAAGGCCGCCCAGCTCGAGACCGAGCACCTCACCCGGACAAGGCTGTCGAGGAAGACCTCTGCCCCTTCTCATAAAAAGAAGGGCTCGGGTAAAAAGCCCTTTTACCCGAGGAAGGGCACTGCCTACAAACAGTACCCACAATATCAGGCTGCCCAAGCTGCCCCCCAGGGTCAGCAAGCCAAGGGCCAGGGTAATGGGCCCCGTAGGCAGAGGACCCCCAAGCCTCAGGCCCCTGCTACTACTCAGAAGGGTGGGGGCTTTTGACTCCTTGAGCATAGCCTCTCCTCCACTGCTCTCCCAACCCTGCACAGGAGGTCGTCTCGCCCTCTTTGCCCACCAGTGGCCCCTTATCACCGGGGACAGTTGGGTGCTGGAGATAATCCACAAGGGATATGCCCTCCATTTCCACCAACTGCCACCCCCATATTTTCCAGGGGAGCCTCCAAGGCCTCCTCTGCACATAGACCTTCTCCGTCAGGAGCTTCAGGGTCTGTTGGTGGACAGGGCGGTGGAGCCTGTGCCTCCCCACTTGCAAAGTCACGGATTCTACTCCAGGTATTTCCTGGTGCCCAAAAGGACCGGTGGCCTTCGTCCCATTCTGGACCTCAGGAACCTCAACAAGTTCCTAGTGAAAGAAAAGTTCAAGATGCTTACTCTTGGAACACTTCTGCCCTACCTCCAGCAGGGAGATTGGCTATGCTCCTTAGATCTAAAGGATGCATACACTCACATCCTCATTCATCCAGACCACAGAAAGTACCTAAGGTTCATCGTGGGAGGAAACCATTATCAGTACAGAGTGCTGCCTTTCGGCCTCACCTCCGCCCCCAGAGTCTTTACAAAGTGCTTAGCAGTGGTGGCGGCCTACCTGAGAAATCAGGGCATCTTTGTCTTCCCCTATCTGGACGACTGGCTCATCAGGGGTCAGACAGATCAGGAGGCCAATTAAGCCACCCTCAGGACCATTGCTCTTCTACAATGCCTGGGGTTTGTCATAAACTTCGCAAAGTCCACTTTGCTCCCTTCCCAGAACTTGGAGTTCATAGGGGCAAGGTTGGACTCTATCCTGGAAAAGGCATTCTTGCCAGAAAACAGAGCCCGAAGGTTGAAGGCCTTGGCAAGTCAGTTTCTCAGCAGGTCCCTGGTCTCTGCCAGACTCTGCCTGCAGCTTCTAGGCCACATGGCTTCGACAGTACATGTGACCCCCAATGCCAGGCTCCATATGAGGCCTGCACAGTGGTGCCTTCGGACGCAGTGGTCACAGGCCACAGGCAGCCTCAGAGACAGGATAAGGGTGTCCAGACCATTTCTGCACTCCCTCAACTGGTGGCTACACCCACCCAATCTGCTGAAAGGGGTGCCCTTTCAGATTCCAGGTTACACAGTGATGCTAACAACAGATGCCTCCCTGCAAGGCTGGGGAGCGCATTGTCTGGGCAAGTGCACCCAGGGCCTCTGTTCTCCCTGGGAAGCTGCACAGCAGATCAATCTCCTCAAACTCAGAGCTATTCGCTTAGCACTCAAAGCTTTCGCTCCTACCCTGACTCACCAGTCTGTCTTGATCCAGACAGACAACCAAGTTGCCATGTTTTATGTGAACAAACAGGGCGGAACTGGGTCCAGGATCCTTTGTCGGGAGGCTCAGGACCTTTGTTATTTTGACCTCAAGCACAACATGCTCCTCAGGGCTGTGTACCTTCCAGGTCAAGACAACTACCTGGCAGACAGATTAAGCAGGATACTGCAGCCCCACGAGTGGCAGCTGCATCCTTCAGTAGTTCAGAAGATCTTCCTGAAATGGGGTCTCCCTTTGATAGATCTCTTTGCCAGCCCCATGAACAAGCAGCTGCCAAAGTTCTGCTCCAGGCAACCACATCCTCTGCGGATGGCAACGGATGCTTTTCTGATATCTTGGTCTCAGGGCCTCCTCTATGCGTTTCCTCCCACGCCCTTGGTGGCCAGAACCCTGTTCAAGATTCTCCAGGACAAGGCCTCGGTCCTGCTGGTAGCCCCTAGGTGGCCGAGACAGCCTTGGTTTCCTCTTCTGCTTCAACTGGCGGTGGATCCTCCACTGCCTCTGGGGTTGCAACCTGACCTTCTCACACAGGACCAGGGTTCCCTTCTGCACCCCAATCTCAGGTCTCTCAATTTGATGGCCTGGAGGCTGCAAGGGTAGTTTTGGCTCCCTGGGGCTTACCTCAGGAAGTTGAGGAGGTTGTCCTAGCCTCTAGGAAACAGTCCACTAGGAAAACCTATGCTCTCAAGTGGAAGAGGTTTTCTGTGTGGTGTCACCTATGTACAGAGGATCCTTTCTCCTGTACTGTGCCAGTAGTGCTTCAGTACTTACTGCACTTATCCAATCAGGGACTTAAGTCCAATTCTGTTTGGGTCCACCTCTCAGCTCTAGCAGCTCACCACTCGTTGGTAGAGGGGCAATCTCTATCTGGTCACCCCTTGGTGTCTCGCTTTCTCAGGGGCTTGCTTTTGCTCAAGCCTCCCATCCGTCCTCCTGCCCCTGAGTGGGAGCTGAATGTGGTCTGTCAGACGGCTGCCTGGGTGAGAATCTTCACAGTCTTGGCAAGTGCATATATCTATATGATTTGCAAGGGATTGTGGGCAATGCAGTTCATTCATACCAGACACAGCTGCTCACAATAATTAGTTGTGCTTTTGGGTAAAGCCAATAAGATATTTATTTATGGGGTTATTTCTCCCAACACAGATATGCTTGGTAGCACATAAATCAGGTTACTTGCTTTCAGTGTTAAACTTGGAAAAACAAAATCAGGAAAACAACATTTTAACTTATCAGGCAATCAAAGCAAAAGAAATAAGACCTGGTTGATAACAAACTGGTCTTTTCTGTAGGCTTAGCTAATATTTTCTTAGCATGTATCAAACAACAAACCAAAAGCCACAAAGAAGGAAAAAAACTGTTCTTTTCAGGTAAACTTCTTATATCTTCCCACATAGATTCAGAAGTGATTCTCTTAGAGCTCACAAGCAATTAGGTAAGGCTCAATTGCTAGCAGTTATCCAGCTGAAACCCCTTAGCTGGCTTGCCTTCTACTGCGTGGCTAGAAGTCCTACACAGGAGCTTTTCTGAGTAGATTAAAGAACAAGTTTGTATTTCTTTGTGATGGTTGCTGTACTTTATAACAGAAAATCACCAAAGGAGTTTAGACAGAGAGCAGTCCATGTAAACACATTCTTCATCTGCTATCATTCCCCCTTCTTCAACAAGCATGGGTTCAATATCATGGATTGGCACAGATGAATCTCTCAATGGAGCACTTTCAGGAGAATACTTGTTTCCCTGCTGTCTTTCAAGGTTATAGCTAGGGCATAGATCAGTGTTCATACCTGAGCTTCCATTGATGTTAGAGTTCCTCTTTATATAGCCTGGCCAGTATGTAGTCCAGTTCTTATGTCCAGCCTTCCAATCCAGATCCCTGGACACTGGATCTCTCTTCACATACCTTCTGGCACGGGTCTTAGGGTCCCTTCCACGTGCAGCCGTCTCTCTCACAGGTACCGTCTGGAGATTCCTAGCTCTGCAGCACCATTCCTCTGGCTTTCCCCAGTCCAATGGTGTATGCTGGCCCTTGGAATGCCTCCCAGTATACGTACTGCTCTGGACTCTTCTAGACCTCTCAAAGGCTTTTCTCCTCTTTCTTCCAAAGGGTTTCTTTCCCTCTCTGTCCGTCCGGTTTGGCTTCTGCTTCTGATGATCCTCCTGATGATGAAGATGATCAAGCTCAAGCTGATTCTCAGGATAATTCTCTGTAGAATAAATTCTACCTTTATTCTGCTTAGATGAGTGCTCCTCCCTAACACAGCGCAGCTGTGCTGAATCAGGCCCTACCCTTTGAGATGAGTGCTTAGGGATTACCTCATAGCCCTCCTGATTGAACACACGTTTCCCCACTTCAGCTCCTCTAATGACTGCTGGAAACCTGGTGCATTCTGGGACTGGTAGTCTTTTATGGGAAAATTCTGTTTTCTTACTTCTACCAGAACTGACAGGTTGCTTGTTCAGAGTCACTTCACCTTTCCTATAGCTCCTTCCTGAGCTATGATAAGTTTCCTTATCACAGGTCTTGCAGCAACTGACTCGCCCACCTTTTGAGCCGATGGCTACTTGTCCACTACACTTCCTTTCCTGGAAGACACTATTCCTAATAGCCCTTACCTCAGCTAGGCGAGTAAGTGAGCTTCAGGCCCAGGTCTGTGACAGGCCTTACACCAGGATTTATAGGAACAGGGTAGTCCTCAGGACTCATCCAAAGTTCCTCCCAAGGTTGTCTCCTCTTTCCACCTCAATCAGGAGGTGGTTCTTCCAACATTCTTCCCTAGGCCTCATGCAAGCCAGGCTGAAGCAGTCCTCCATACCCTGGACTGTAGGAGGGCCTTATCCTTCTACCTTGACCGTACACAGGGGCATAGAAGGGCTACTCAGCTCTTCGTATCCTTTGACCCCAATAAGTTGGGGTTGGCTGTGTCCAAGTGTACCTTGTCCATCTGGGTGGCTGACTGTATCACCTGGGCTTACAAGGCGGCTGACCTTCCTTTGCAGGGTAGGGTCACGGCCCATCGTGTCAGGGCAATGGCTGCCTCAGTGGCTCATCTCCGCTCTGTGCCCTTGGTAGACATCTGCAGGGCTGCAACTTGGTCTTCAAGCCAGACTTTTGCGGCCCATTACTGCCTGGAGAGGGAGTCCCGTAGGGACAGTGCTTTTGGCCAGGCAGTACTCCGGAATCTCTTTGAGGTTTAGGCAACTCCTGCCCTCCTACCCTCTGTTGGGCTATCGGTGGAGGTTGTGTCCTTAAAAAGCCTTTCTTTGCTGCTGAGACTAGAGGGAGTTCTCTTGTTCAGCCTGGGTTCCTCGGTAGCCCAGAGCTGGGGAGTCACCCATATGTGAGGACTGACTTCCTGCTTGGTCCTGGAGAAAGAGTAGTTACTCACCTGTAACAGATGTTCTCCAGGAGCAGCAAGAATCAGTACTCACAACTCTCCCTCCTCCCCTTGGAGTTGCATAAGAACATAAGATATGCCATACTGGGTCAGACCAAGGTCCATCAAGCCCAGTATTCTGTTTCCAACAGTGGCCAATCTAGGTCACATGTACCTAGCAGTTTCCCCAAGAGACACAAGTTCCACAATGCTTGTACTGGGTCAAGCATTGATATCTTCGGTCACTTCTTAATAATGGTTTATGGACCTTTCCTCCAGGAACTTGTCCAAACCTTTGTTAAACCCAGCTACACTAACAGCCTTTACTACATCCTCCGGTAACAAATTCCAGAGTTTGATTACACGTTGAGTGAAAAAATATTTTCTTTTATTAGTCTTAAATAGTTTACCCTGTAGCTTCATTGCATGTCCCCTAGTCTTTCTATATTCTGATAAGGTAAACAATCGATCTACGTTTACCCGTTCCACTCCGTTCATTAATTTATAGACTTCTATCATATCTCCCCTCAGCCGTCTCTTTTCCAGGTTAAAGAGCCCCAACCTTTTTAACCTTTCTTCATAGGAGTTTCCTTCCATCCCCTTTACCATTTTGGTGGCTCTTCTCTGTACCTTTTCTAAAATCGCTATATCCTTTTTAAGATACGGCGACCAGAATTGTACACAATATTCAAGGTGCGGTCTCACCATGGAACGATATAGAGGCATTATAATATCTTTTGTTTTATTTTCCATTCCTTTCCTTATCATACCTAGCATTCTATTTGCTCTCTTGGCCGCCGCTGCACACTGGGCCGAGGGTTTTAACATGGTATCCACAATGATGCCTAAATCTTTTTCCTGGGTGGTGGTTCCTAATGTGGAACCTTGCATCGTGTAACCATAGTTTGGGTTGTTCTTCCCTAGGTGCATAACCTTGCACTTGTCCACATTAAATTTCATCTGCCATTTTGATGCCCAGTCTTCCAATTTATCAAGATCCTCTTGCAATTTTTCACCATTCTCTTGGGTTTTAACAACTTTAAATAGTTTTGTGTCATCTGCAAATTTGATAACCTCACTCGTTATTTCACTTTCCAGGTCATTTATGAATATGTCAAAAAGCAGCGGACCCAGCACAGATCCCTGGGGTACACCACTATTCACCTATGCAGTTGTACATAGTTCAACTATGCAGTTGTACATAGTTTATTTTTTCATATTTGTGTGCTGTTCTTAGCTATGTCATTTGACTGACGTAAGATGGCACCTTTAGGTGGGAAGGGAACCGTGCATGTGTGCCTGCATTCCCAAAGGCTTTCATAGAAAGCTGGGGAAATGCTCCGCTGGGGCTTCATTGGCGCCGATGACACCCATATGTGAGGACTGATTCCTGCTGCTCCTAGAGAACACCTGTTACAGGTGAGTAACTGCTCTATATGCCTCTGTATTGTTCCATGGTGGGACCGCACCTTGAATATTGTGCGCAATTCTGTTTGCCATATCTTAAAGGATATAGCGGAATTTGAAAAGGTACAGAGAAGAGTCCCCCCCCCCCCAATGGTAAAGGGGATGGAAGGATACCCCTATGAAGAGAGACTTAAAAGTTTAGGGATTTTCAACCTAGAAAAGAGACGGCTGAGGGGAGATATGATGGAGGTCTATAAGTTAATGCTACGAGGGGACATAGGATAAGGGTGAAAGGGGATAAACTCAGGAATAATATGCAGAAATATTTCATTACTGAAACAGTGGTAGATGCGTGGAACAATCTCTCAGTGGAAGTAGAAGAGACCAGGACAGTATCTGAATTCAAGAAAGCATGGAACCAACACAGAAGATCTTTAAAGGAAAAAAGAAAGGGAGTATAGTAGTTGGAATAGAAGTGCAGAATGAATAGGCCATATTTTCTTTTTCTGCCATCATATTTCTCTGTTTCTAAGTCAGAACACTGTAACAAGCCAGCTTTCAGTAAAACTAATAGGCAAATAGGGCATAATGTAGCAAGCCAGTTTTCAGTTAAACAAAAAGTAAATTAGGGCACTGTGTAACAAGCCAACTTTAAATTAAACTAAAAGTCATTCAGGACATAGAAGAGACCTTCCAGTTAGGAGGCAAGAGGACTGTGAAATTCTTTAAATAGGTATTAAAGCCACAATGACAAATCAAAAGGACATTTTGAAAGGCTCCCTCTGTTAAACCAAAGGCAGCGTGAATCAGAAAGGAAATTCTTAAAAGAGATTGCATTAAAACCACAGATATAAATAGGTCATTGATTTACAATCTTGAAGGACAACAGAAAGGAGTTATTCTTGCTGAAAAGGAATCTGCACTTGTAAGTATTTGCCTGCTGGAAAATTCTAAAACTCTTGGGGAAAAGGGAATTATTTGGGTTTAGACTGATAAAATCTGTGTCTGCTTTAACATTCTGTGTTTTATGAAGTCAGCTAGGACATAGTGTAACAAGCCAGCTTACAGTTAAACTAAAAGTCAGTTAGGGCACTGTGTAGCAAGTCAGTATCCTGTTTCCAAGAGTGACCAATCTAGGTAACAAGTACCTGTCAGATTCCCAAAAAGTAGACAGATTCCATGCTGCTTATCCCAGTGTAAGCAGTGGATTTCCACAATCCATTTTAATAATGGTTTATGGACTTTTCCTCCAGGGACTTGTTCAAACCTCTTTTAAACCCAGCTACACTAACAGCTTTTACTACATCTTCTGGTAATGAATTCTAGAGTTTGATTACACATTGAGTGAAAAATATTTTCTCAGATTAGTCTTCATTGTAGCTTCATTCTGTGTCCCCTAGTCTTTCTACTTTTTGAAGGAGTAAACAACCAATCTACATTTACCCTTTGCATTCCACTCATTATTTCATAGCCCTCTATCATATCTCCCATCAGCCGTCTCTTTTCCATGTTGAACATTTTAAGCCTTTCTCCATAGGAGTATCCTTCTTTCTCCGGGAACAAGCAGGAAGTCAGTCTTCACATATGGGTGACGTCGGTGCTGATGGAGCCTGCACAGATCCACTCCCCAGCTTTCAAAGAAAGCCTTTGGGAGTTACACCTTGCATGCATGATCACCTTCCCACCCAAAGGTGCCATCTTGCCTCAGTCTTCTTTTTTATGCAGAGCCCTGCAGATGTGCTGTCTGTGCACCCCAGACAAATTTGATTTTTCAGACCGTTCTTTGGTGTTTTTCTTCTCTCGATCGCATCACTTTGATCACCTTCCGCTGTCCTATTCCTCTGCCTTAGCATCATGGTTTTCACTCGGGTAATTTTTCTTTTCGTCTTTTCTTGTTTTGGCCCGCGGGTTTTTCTGTTCGCAGCCTAGCTGGTCGAGACATCAGAGTTTGATCTCGCAGGTCTCGTTCTCCCACTATGTCTTCGACCAGAGGTTTCAAGCAGTTTGGCAAGTGCAACTACACTATGTCCCATATGGACCACCACAGTACCTGCATCAAATGCCTCGGGACAGATCATAATGTGTCTTCCTGCCCGCTTTGCCTCCTGATGTCGGTTAAGACCCAGAGGGAACGCAAAAGGCGGCAGGGAGAACTGTTTAATAGGTCTGGCTTGGGTTAGCATCAGGGGTGGAATCCCTGCCTTTGATGCTGGTGTCGGGTGACTCAGCATTGCATGCTCGGGCTCAGTCAGAGCCCAAAAGTCATCAGGCATTGGAGTCGTTCTCAGAGGATGTCTCCTGTGCATCGAAGGCATCATTGAAGCCGACGTCGAGGGCCAACCTGGGCCCGGGGAGTAAGTCCACTGTGACCCTGCCATGGAGCCCTCGACTCGATGTGAGGGATGTCTTATGGGAGTGCCCATTGAAGCATCCCCGGAGAGAGGAGTCTCCTGTGGTGTCGAGGGATCGACGCGGTTCCACCAACTCCATCACCATTCTGGTTTCCCCTGTCAGGAACTTGACACCGGCCTCGACATCCTCGGGGTTGGTGCAGGCTGCAGAGCCATCTGGCATCAAAAGCCAGGATGGCGGCCCTGGAGTGCAGTTTTTCTGTGTTCCTAGAGGTGCAGTGAGGTCCGACTCCCGGTCACAGAGACTTCCTCTTTGGATACTCCTCCCATTTTTTGTGAGGTTGGCTTAATCGAAGCATTTGGCGACCGACACAATGCCACAGGACCTCCGATGCCTGGAGTTGTTGATGCTGGGTTGATCCGACCACCGAGGGGTGCTTGCCGATTCCTCCAGCTCTGAGTCAGCATGGGAGACAGATGATGAGTCCCCTGACACTGTTCTCCACCGGGACATCCCCTCTGACTGCTCTGCCACATCTCTGGAGGAGGTCCCCTCCAGAGGATCTCTCCTTCTTGGGGTTTGTGAGGGAGATGTCCCAGGCACTCACCTTCGTGGTGGTGCCCTAAGATGAGCCACGGGCTGAGGATCTTGAGATCCTCCAGAACAAGGCTCCTCCTTGGGAGATGCTGATGGTGCCTGTTTATTTATTTATTTAACAAGTTTTTTATACCGCCTTTTCCTTCAATCAAAGCGGTTACAAAGACAAACAAAGGTTATACAAAAGCAAGGGAAACATGCACTGCTTAATCAAAACATCGAAGTAGTAAGGTGGGATACATAACATAGGTAAACCATTACAGACAATCATTTTACATAAAGGTTACAATAAAAGGATTCTAGTTAGGTGTTTGAGCCGTAGTGCTCTGTGAATAGTACAGTCTTTAATTGCTTTCGGAAGTCCTTTATATCCTCGATTGATCATAAGTCGGGAGGGAGAGAGTTCCATATTCATGGGGCCGCTAAAGAAAGTGCTCTTTGTGTAGTGAATTTGCATGATTTTGTGTAGTTACTTGGGGTGCTGAGGGTGTCTGATGTGGTTTTCCTTCTTGGTCTGCTGTTGGTGTTAGGGAGTAAGAGGGCTTGGAGGCTGATTGCAGAGCTCTTGTGTCTGATTTTGAATATATTTATGATCATCTTATATTTGATGCGGTGGCTTATTGGGAGCCAGTGGAGTTCTTTGAGGATGGGGGTGATGTGGGCATGAGTTGTGGAGCCGGTGATTATTCTGGCTGCTGTGTTTTGAGCCATTTGAAGCGGTTTGAGTGAATGTTTTGATATTCCGTTGTAGATCGGGTTACAGAAATCCAGTATGGGAGTTATTAGCGCTTGGCAGACTGTGCGGAAGTGTTCATGGGAGAGTAGAGGCTTGAGGCGTTTGATTATTTTCATTTTGTAGTATGCGTTTCTAACAGTTTTTCTTATGTGGGACTGTAGGTTGAGTCCTTTGTCAAGGGTTATTCCGAGGTATCTAACTTCATCCTTTATTGGTATTGTTGTGTTGTTGCTTATGATGAATGGTGGGGGGCTGAAGTCGTTGTTTCGGGTGATAGTAAGTGCCTCTGTCTTGTTAAGGTTTATAGCTAGGTTGTTGTGCATTAGCCAGGCGGACATGTTGTCAAGGCAGTTCGTTATCTTGTTGTAGTCGGGGCTGTTAAGGTTGATTGGCTTGTAAATCATGATGTCATCTGCATAAATTGTGTAATCTATTTGATGGGCTGCCATGATGTGGCAGATCGGCTGGATAAATATGTTAAATAGAAGTAAGGAGAGCGCAGATCCTTGTGGTACTCCTTGTTTGATCTTCGTGGGTTGTGAGGTGTTGGTTCCTATTTTAACCTGGAACTGCCTGTCTGTCAAGTATGAGTTGAACCAGCTTAGGACGGTGCCGGTTATTCCAATGCTCTGTAGTCTGGTTAGGAGGATTCTGTGGTCCACTGTATCGAAGGCCGCTGATATGTCTATGAAGATCATTAGGGTTCCTCGATTGTAGTTGTCTATGGTCTGGATGATGTCATTGAATAGATATAGCAGCAGTGTTTCAACTCCATGGTTGGGGCGGAAGCCATGTTGATGTATATCGAGCGGAGCATGCTCATCAATGTGGTCCTGGAGCTGTAGTTGTACTGTCTTTTCTATGATTTTGGCTAGGAGCGGTATGCTTCAGATTGGCCTGTATGCTGCTGGATTGCTCTTTTCTAGGTTGGTTTTCTTGGGGATAGGCCTTATTGTGGCTAGTTTCAGCTGATCTGGCATTGTTCCTTGAGTTAGGGAGTTGGTTACGAGGTTGTGTATATAACTGAGGAAGTTTTGCTTGGTTGCTTTGATCCATGGGACTGGGCAAGGATCCGTGGGTGCAGTGCTTGTGTTGAGAGCGGAGATGATATCTGATAGTTGCATAGTTGAAGGAGTGTGGAACTTGTCCCAACTTGTGATGGGTATGATAGGGCTGTTGGTTTTTGTGTGTATTTGTGGCGGAGTGTGGCCTATTTTCTCCTGAAGATAATCTGCATATGTTTGTGGGTTGACCTGTATGTCTTTGTCAGAGCTTGATTCATTGGTTAGATTTTTTACTATCTCAAAAAGTTCCCTGGGTTTGTTATATGCTTTCTGGATAGTGTTTGTGTGGTGCTCTCGCTTTGTTTTATTGATAAGATCGTTGTATTTCTTTTGCTGTGTTAAATATAAGTCCTGTGAGGTATGAGATTTGGATCATCTCCAGTGGCGTTCTAGCTTTCTTAACTCTCTTTTAGCGTTGCGTATGCTTTTGGAGTACCATGGTGCGTGATGTCTCTTGTTGTTCATTTTTGTGCCTGCTTTAGTTTTCGCTGCTGTACTGATGGTATTATACCAATTGTCAACTTGTTTGTCCAGATCGAGTTCGTCTGTGTTAAGGTAAGGTAGTGTGTCTTGTAGGAATTGTTCTTTGTTGAAAGCTTTGAATCTTCTTAGTCCAAATAAAGCGGTTTGTGTCTTATTAAGCTTACCCATTTTGTTTGTGAATTCCACTTTGATTCTGTGGTGGTCTGACCATGGAACCGATGTGACTACGGGTGAAGAGATGTTGCCCTTATCTATAATGTGGTTTGGGGCGAAAATGAGGTCCGGCATGGATCTGTATCTGTGCGTAGGAGTGTTTATTAGCTGGGTGTATTGTAAAGAGTCCATTGCTTGCAGGAAGGTTTCCTTGTCATAATTGGTGGAGGAGCTGAGGTTAAAGTCACCTAGTAAGATTAGAGGTTTGTGGTTCGTGTTGATTGCGCAGATGGTTTCTAGAGTGGTGGTTAGTTCTTCTGCTGGAGCACGGGGGGCTCTGTAGATAAGGCAGATGGCTATATGCTTGTTTCCCACTGCAATAGAGCTGCATTGGTCAGAGCTGTTAGAAGTGATAGTTTGTAGCTGTAGTGAGTCTTTTGCGATGATCAGAACTCCACCTCCTCTTTTCTGAGTGCAAGGGTTGTTAAAGGCGGAGTACGTGGGGGGGACCAGTTGGTTGAGGAGGACGTTGTCAGTGGGGGTGAGTCAAGATTCTGTGATGCATAGGATATCTGGGTGTTGGTCCTCAATGTGGTCTCTGATTGTATGAATCTTGTTTCTCACTGATCTCGTGTTCATGAGTTCTATGGAGGTGGTGTTTGGGGTGTAAGGCTTTTTAGGGTGTGCCTTTGGATTTGTATGATTGTGGTGCTTAATGTCGTTGTCTGTTTCTGGTTTTTGTGTGTGAGCTCAGTGAGGTGCATAGAAGCATATAGTATGCTGGTATGATTGTTGGAAACCAAATATACAGTGGGTGTGAGTGTCGAGTTCCTATTTGATGAGGGTAGAGTTGGGTGATGAAGAGAAATTCAGGGTGGTAGGTAAGTGTGGCCATGATAGTTGAATGTTGTCCTTCCCTGGGAGTAGGGACTCTGCCTTTAACCACCGATGTCTGTCACTGCTAACCCTCCAGAATTCCTTTTTTACTGTTGGCTAATTATTGACTGCACTTTCATCCAATTACAATTTAGCAAATTCTCTCCAGCTCTTTCACTTTCCAGAAGGCATGTGTAATTGCCCCATCAGCACTAATTCATCTACACGGCAGACTTCTACCCTTTAATCTTTTCACTGTTTTAAAGGCATTTCATTTCAGAAATACAGACGTTATGGCCAGAAAGAATCAATTTGGCAAAATAACATATGGCATAGTATATTAAAGGCACAATAGGTTTTGATGAAAACTAATTAAAAATTACAATTATAATCCCACTCTATATTATATTATACAAGTTATAATATATATTCTATCATCACATGAAAGTTACAGATATCTAATTAAACTATATCTAATGGCAGTAGTATTAATGCAAAAACATTCTAAATTAAACTGTCAATTTGTGCAGTACTATCAGATCCAGAGGCATCAGAGACGCGATGACAAAGACTTACAGGACCTTCCTCGTTTTCAAAAATCCTCTGCTTATCAAACTTTTATACTAAATCTCGTATGTTCATCAATTAAGCTTACATGATATTGTTTAAATCCCGATTTATTTTCTCTATTGAACTGGCCGCCGCACAAAAGCAGCCAAACTTCTCCGAATCTTTCTTTTTTCTTTTAACTTGTACGCGCTTCAAATACAGTCTGTCGGTATTAACACATCAGATCCACTTCATCCTGGAATTTCACTTTTTATTCACATTAGAGCAGTTAAGAATCCTAGCGGAGCTGTCCAATTGCCATCGGCGCTATCTCAAACCCGGCAAAGCTGTCAAATAGCGATCGCAGCTACGAAACTGCAGCACATCTCTTCCCCTTGTTCTTTTTGTTATTTCGTTGCACTTTCTTGCGTTTTTCACACTGTTAACCAAACAGCAGAGGGGATTGAATACGGAGCTGCACTAATCTGCGACCTTTTCCTCCGAAGTTTATGATCATTGAAGTCTGATTTTCCTAATTTTTGCTGTTAGCATCTTAATAAGACCTAATGCTGAAAATAAAAGTCTCCCCCCACCTTCCCCCAATCAACTGTTTTCAGAATGTCTACATTAGCAACTTTTGCCTTCTCAGACGATCAGATTAACAAATCAATACAACGTCCCTTTTTGTTTGACAATACATCCACTTTTACATCTATTAGCTATTTCCTCACGAAAACATATCTAGTGTGGCATCACAGAACCCACACGGGGGAGAAACCTTTTAGTTGTAATGATTGTGGGAAATGTTTCCTTGCCTGTGCCCCCTATCCTGGAGCAGCCACTGTTCTGGATATGGGATACCCCGGTGACGGTGACGATTATGAACTGTCAACTCAATTCAGAGTATCGAGTTGGCAGGAGTCCTGGGTTCTGGAAGATACAATTGCCACACAGTTCCTTGGTAGTGAAGTTGGCTATGCATTGTATTAAGAGCCAGAAGACGCACTCCTTGGTGCCCCCTTCCCGGCAGGGAAGCCCGTACCATGGATACCTTTGGCAGAAAGTGTTTCCAGGGCTCTATGCTCACACCCTGGATTCAGGCCTACCACCTGTATATGGGCATGTACCCGAGGGACCTAGTGAAGGAACTCACTGGGTTCTCAGCTGGGTTATCATGTGAACCCTTTGAGTGCTTCAGGACCCTGTTCTCATCGGTCAGAGAGTGCTCCAAGTTTCAGACACGAGCAGCCTTCTAAGGCTTCGAGTCGGTTGCCCATGTAGCAGCAGTGGGCATTAGTGCCCACTGCCTTGAATGGCTACAGTCCTCCGACTTGGAGCAGTGGGTTCAGGACAAGTTGGCCGACGTCCCATGCCAGCGAGATATCCTCTTCGGCAAACCCATGATGGAGAAGGCCAGTGCGTTGGAGAAAGAATTCATGACCAGAACCGGGCTGTCCAAGAAAGTGTCTGAACCTTCCCATAGGAAGACTTTGGAGAAAAAGCCCTTTCACCCGAAGACAAGAAGGCTTATGGATACTACCCCAAGCTTCAGGCCTATCCTGCTCCCCCTCAGGGGCAGCAGGCAAAGGGCCAGGGGCACGGCTCCCGAAAGCCAAAGACTTCCAAACCCCATACAGTGCCCCAGCCACAGCTTGGTGGGAGTTTTTGACTCCTTGGGCGTAGCCTCCCTCCCCCAGGAGGTCACAGGTCCAAGGTTCATGGGAGGGTGGCTGGTCCATTTTGCACACCAGTGGGCCAGTATTACCACGTATGCCTGAGTGTTGCAGGTGATCAAGGAGGATATCTCCTCCACTTTGCTCAGTTGCATCGTCGCTTTCTCCCAGGGGAATTACCCATGGACCCCTTGCACAGGGAGCTTTTGCAGAAGGAGCTTGAGTCTTTACTTGAGGATCAAGCGGTAGAGCCTGTCCCCAATTCCTTCAGGGCCGGGGATTCTACTCCCAGTACTTCCTGGTCCCCAAGAAGATGGGGGCTTCAGGCCCATCTTGGATCTTCAGGACCTCAACCACTTCCTGGTCAAGGAAAGGTTCAGGATGGTATCCCTTGGAAACTTGCTGACTTACCTCCTGTGGAGAAATTGGCTATGCTCCTTGGATCTCAAAGATGCCTATACCCACATCCTGATTCATCCAAGGCACTGTCAGTACCTCGGTTCATCATCGGGGGCCACCATTATCAGTACAAGGTGCTTCCTTTTGGCCTTGCTTTGGCCTCTTGGATGTTCACAAAATGCCTGGTGGCCGTGGCCACTCGCCTCCAGCTCCTCGTTTTCATGTTCCCATATCTGGACAACTGGCTCATGCAGGCCAGCTCACTGGAGGAAGCACACGAGGTGTGGTCTCCTCCTCTCCCGCCTCCCCTAACCGCCTGCTGCCAGTGTCGTAGGACCTCAATGTGGTGCTGGGGAAGCTCATGGCCCCACCTTTCGAGCCCCTGATTACCTGCCATCTCAAGTATTTCTCTTGGAAGGTCATATTCATGGTGGCGCTCACCTCAGCCAGGTGCGTGAGTGAACTGCAGGTGCTGGTGGCACATGCACCTACATCAGGTTCCACAGGAACAGGGTCATCCTTCAGACGCATCCTAGGTTCCTGCCAAAGGTTGTCTCTGCATTCCATTTGAATCAGGAGATGGTATTACCCACATTTTTCCCTAGGCCTCACTCCTCCAGGGTGGAGGCCTCTCTGCATACGCTAGACTTCAAGAGTGCCCTGTCATTCTACATCCAGAGGATGCAACCCCATTGTGCTCAACGCAACTCTTTGTCTCCTTTGATCCCAGTCATCCTGGGGTCGCAGTCTCCAAGTGCACCCTCTTTGGATGGGTGGCCGACTGCATTTCCATTGCCTACCAGCAGACAGGGCTCTCTCTGGAGCATCATGTGATGGCTCACAATGTGCATGCCATGGCAGATTCAGTGGCCAGCTTGCGGTTGGTTCCCTTATTGGATATCTTCTGGGCCACCACCTTGTCTTCTTTGCACACCTTTGCTGTGCACTACTCTTTGGAAGAGACCACCTGAAGGAATAGTGCCTTCGGCCAGGCTGTACTCCATCACCTCTTCAGGGAATAGTGCAACTCTTGCCCTCCTGCCCATGTTTCCAGGATACCAGAGTGGGGATTGCATCTTCGATGCTGCTGCTGCAGTGTCAGACTTCCAGCCAACCAGTGCCCCCTGCTGCCCTTTACGGTCCCCTTTTTGGGTTGCCCGTGGCTTTTACAGGTTTTTTTGGTAGCCTGTAGCTTGGTAGTCCCATATGTGAGGACTGACTTCCTGCTTGTTTCCAGAGAAAGCATAGTTACTCACCTGTAACTGGGGACAGCAGGATCAGTCCTCAGAACTCTCCCTCCTCCCTGTGGCATTGTTTTTTTTCTTTTTTGCCGTCTTGTGCTATGATATCATACTGAGGCAAGATGGCACCTTTGGGCAGGAAGGTGATTACACATGCACAATGTAACTCCCAAAGGCTTTCTTTGAAAGCTGGGGAGTGGATCCGCGCGGGTTCCATCAGCACCAACGTCACCCATATGTGAGGTCTGATTCCTGCTGTCTCTGGAGAAGACCTGTTACAGGTGAGTAATTACGCTATCCCCTTTATAATTGTGATCACTCTTCTCTGTATCTATTCTAATTGCACTATATCATTTTTAAGCTATGGCGATCAGAATTTCACACAATATTTGAGGCATGGTCTCACCATGGAGCTATATAGATATATTGGAATGTCCTTGGTTTTATTCTTCATTCCTAGCATTCTCTTTGCTTTCTTGGCTGCCATTGCACACTGAGCAGAGTGTTGTTTTTTTAAAAAAAATTTTAAATTTAATTTTTATGCAATTTAAAAAGTATACAAGAAGTAAATACATAACAGGGACATATAGAATAAACCACATAAAATAAAAATCAACCACGAAACAAACCAAGTCCCATATTATACACTTAGTCCCCAATAAGATAACCCCAATAAGGTTCCAAAACAAGAAATAAAATAAAAAGAAAAAAGAGAAATCATCTTATGAGCAAAGACTTATTCACATGGCAGCCAGTATCGGAGCTAACCCTCACCCCCCAGTTCCCTCGCCTGGAGAAATTGCAATAGTTGCACAGGTTCAAAGAAAAGGAAATGTTTAGTTTGATATAACAATACATATTTACATGGATACCGCAATTTAAACTGGGCACCCAGGGCAGAAGCTCTCTGGCGTAAAGCCAGAAATTCTTTCCGCCTTTTCTGGGTGTCCCGTGATAAATCAGGAAACAATAATTTTTGAACCCATAAACTGAGATAAAGACATCCTATGGAAATATAACCTAAGGACAGTATTACGGTCAGATTCAAAGGCGAAGCTAACTAACAAAGTTGCCCTACTAGTCACAAGCTCCAAGGAAGACTCCAAGAAATCAGACAATTCCAACTGGCCCGAGCCCTCCCTCTCTCCTGGACCCCCCTCAGCCACAGAACCAGAAACAACAGCAACATACTGAACCCTAACAATAGGTGGTAAATTATCTTGTGGCATCAGGAGAACCTCGGTGGGGTATTTACGAACTAGAGCCAGAGGTTCCAGCAATGGTGACCTCGGAAAATTTAAAAATCGCAAGTTATTCCTCCTTAAGGAATTGTCCATAAACTCCAACCTCCTCAGTGCAATCAAATGTTCCTTGGACACAGTCTCATCCATCATATGGATATCTTCCACTCTTGCCTCAAGTATTGCCAACTTATCAGCTTGCTCAACACACTTTGCTTCCACTGCTGTACACCGACCTTTAAGCAACAAAAACTCCTGCGATAAAGCACCCACCACTGGAGCAAGGGAAAATTGGAGAGAAGAAATCGCCTCCCATAAGCAGTCTAAAGTCACCTTAGCTGGTTTCTTCAAGCCGCAAGTTACCCTCGTCTCAACCGCTCCTGGCGAAATGATCTTCCTTCGGGCACCTCCCAGGACCCCCTCACCTTCTCCACCACTCCAAGACACTGTTCACCAGAGCGCGACGGCATAGGCGAGGAGGAGCCCCCGGACTCGGCCATGTCCTCCTGACCCGGAGGTACTCCCGTGTCTGCTTCCGCCTCCTAACTTCCACTAGGTTGTGGTGGCAACAGCTGGGCTGGACTAAGATCCACGCCATCACTGCTCAGCTCCTCCGATCCACACAGGGGAACTGCTGAAGCCATGTCTGCTGGACAAGGTATGCAGAAGGGCACAATCGAAGGTTGCGCCGAGCCACCTGAGGGTGTCGAGGATATCGGGGGCTTCGATGTAGATTGCTTCCTCTTCTTCCCCATTAGTGCGGCGTACCACTCGCAACCTCTCCGCACTCCAACAGCCAGCAGTTACTTATCCGCCATCTTGGAACCTGGGCTGAGCAGAGTGTTTTGACGTATTATCCACAGTAATGCCCAGGTCCTTTTCCTGGATGCTGATTCCTAATGTGGAAGCTTGCATCACGTAACCGTAGTTTAGGTTATTCTTCTTTACGTGCATAATTTTGCACTTGTCCACATTAAATTTCATCTGCCATTTGGATGCCCTGTCCCCCAATTTATCAAGATCCTCTTGTCATTTTTCACAATCCTCTTGTTTTTTAACAACTTTGAATAATTTTGTGTTATTTGCAAATCTGATCACCTCATTTGTTCCATTTTCCAGGTCATTTCTAAATATGTTAAAAAGCAGTGGACCTAGCACAGATCCCTAGGATACTCCAGTATTCACCTTTCTCCATTGAGAAAATTGGCTATTTAGTCCTACTCTCTGTTTTCTATCTGTTAACCATTTCTCGTTCCACAACAGTACACTGCCTCCTATCCCATGACTTTTTAATTTCCCCAGAGTCTTTCATGAGGGACTTATTCAAAGGCTTTCTGAAAATCCATATACACTATGGAGGTCATTCTGTGCCCCCCTGCTGTCCCCATCCCTAACCTCCCCGTAAGAACTGCGGGTTTGTACGGGGAGTCCCAGACATGGGTGGGAGGGGGCGTTCCTGATGTGGAGTGAGGGCGTGATGTGGGTGGCCCTTGACCCTGGACATACAGGGCCGATTCCAATGTCGGCCCTGTATGTCCAGGGCCTTCAGGATAGACGGGGGACTTAATCCACTTCAGGTGTGGAATACGTCCCCCTGGATATCGGGGGACCGCAATGTGGGACACGGGCAGGCAGGTGAAGGGGCTCAGGCTCCCTGCAGCCTGACCCAGGTTTTGGAAGACCAAATCTGGGGTCGGGCTGTGGGGAACGTGAGTTGCTCCGGGGCTGCCGGCAATTGAGGCTTGTGAATAGAGCCACGGTGCCATGGCGACAGGATGCCATGACACTGTGGCTCCATTCACCAGCCCAGCTGAGTTAACCAGGTAATTGCCGGACATACAGCCGGGCAGAATTGTGTCCCGGCCTGCACGTCCAGGTGCTAGACCAGATTCTGATCCCATGGGGGCCGCGGGATGTGAATCGGGTCTAACTTTGCACGCCCTGATTCTGCCTGTCCATACAGGGGGCTGGACGGCCTGAATGGAATAGGCCTCCACATCAACTAGCTCACCTTTATTTACCTGTTTATTCATACCTTCAAAAATTATAGACAATTAGTGAGACAAGACTTTCCTTGGATAAATCTACTACTAATAATAATAATCATTTGTATCCATGTTGGCTTTCTCCCATTAAAACATGATTATCTATATGTTCAATAATTTTGTTCTTTATAATGTTTTCTACAATTTCGTCTGGTATTGATGTCAGGTTCACCGGATCCAGGGGGGATTGCTCAGCAGCATTTGTATGGAAATATCTTTGTGTACCTCTGCTTTTCCAGGCTTTGTTCGTTTTTCCCATATCAGTGCTATTGGATGCCGTCACCCACTTGTATAATTTATTGTTCTGTTGTCTACAGAGTATACCATACCCCTTACAGATAAGCAACTTACTATTCTCACTGATGTGACATTTTTACAGGTGAAAGATTACACCAGGCAGCTCAACATCTTGGAGTCAAAATTTCTTAAAAAATCAAATGAAATGCGTGTAATTCAAGGAGAAATGAGATTGATCAAGGAATTCCGGAAAAGGAAGGCTCATATGGAGAAGGAGCTAGATGATGTGAGTTTATTTCTGTTTTTCTTTCTATTCAAGCAAAACCACCACCCCACCCTCCATGGTCCTTGGTTCTCTGTCTTTATTTTCATGAGCTGTGCATAAGCATTCAAAGAGTCATCCAGTTATATTCACGTAGACGCAAACCTTTATCCCCAGTATAATAAGAACACAGCATCTCTTCATATTCAAACCTTGTCTGTTGATATTCAAATCTTATTAGCCAACAATCTTCATCTAGTAATTTCTCAGAGGGCAATAATTATTACTCCTTCACCTTCCTGTAGGTACAAGCACACACACATTCACAATGAACATACTTTTACCTCAAAACAGGGACAGAAAATATTTACCAAGATTGGTATAATCAAATATCCAAGTGTAATTTATGTTCTCTGGGAACAAGCAGGAAGTCAGTCCTCACATTTGGGTGACATCAGCACCAACGGAGCCCTTGTGGAAGCATCCCCCCAGCTTTCAAAGAAAGCCTTTGGGAGATGCTAACACACATGCGTGATCCCCTTCCCACCCAAGGGTGCCATCTTTCTCAGTCTCCTTTTTTCTGCAGAGCTTTTCAGACATCCGTCTGGCTTGTCCCTGGAAAAAGTTGATTTGTTTTCTCCTGAGTTTCATACTCGCTTCCGGTACAGCACCGGTACTCTTCCTGCCACCCGACCTTGCTGTCTCAGCATCGAGTTCTGGTCCCATTATTGTAGTTTTTCATTTTTGGCATCTTTGCGCCTTTTTTCCCAGTTGACAGCCTGGCGGGCCTTTGACCTCGCTGGAGTACTTTTTTCCCCCATAGCTGCCAGTGTCTTCAAGAAGTGTGATCAGTGTACCAAAATTATGTCTTTGACCGACACACACGACTGCTGCCTTTGCTGCCTAGGGCTGGACCACGACCCTACAGCATGCGGTCTCTGCAAATAGATGTCCAGCAAGGCCCTCAAGAGCCGCCAGCAGCAGTACGATAAGTTTTTTTTTCCCCGAGTCTCCGGTACCTCTGAAGGCCAGGGCCTCATCTGAAGCCATGACATCTCGGTCGTGCCCCTCCGAACCCGAGCAGCACCGTGGATCTTCAGAAAGGGGGTCTCCCTCAAGAGAACCCAAGAAGAAGAAAACCTTGAAGGCGGCATCTCTGGATAGATCCGACAGGCTGAGTACGTCCTGAGTCAAGTTCCATAGTCCTAGACGCTTGTTCAAGGGATCGGAAATGGAGAAGCCTGCAAAGGTTCCCCGAAAGGAATTTATTTATTTATATTCTCTTATATACTGCGCTATTCTGCATCAGTGCGGTTTACATTGAACAAAATGAAATTACATTGAACAGGGCATTATAACTTGGTGATAACTATTTTACAGGGAACATGGGCTATGGAGAGTTAAGTGGCTTGCCCAAGACCACAAGGAGCACCTGTGGGACTAGAAACCCCAGTCCTTCCGGCCCAAGGTTTCTGTCCTCTAGTGGGATTTGAACCCCTGACCTTCCGGCCTGAAGTACCTTGCCCCAACCACTAGGCCACTCCTCCACTCCTCAGTGGAATTGACCTCAGACTAGCCAGACACCATCCTCATTGATGACATCCCTTCGGGGGAACCAACATCAGGCCCCAGTCCATCAGTGCCCACGTAGATGGTTGCGGAGCCTTCTGACTTCGAGTCCAGAATGGCGGCCCTGGAGCACAGTTTGTCTGCCTTCATAGACCAGCAGGGGGTGGTGTTGTCCGGTACTGCCCCGACCACTGGGCCCTCGACATCGAGGATATCCCTGGAGGCCAAGCCAATCTTCGAGATCCTTCGGCCTCATGTCAATCCTTGGCCGAGGTTCTGATCTGGTTCCCCCTTGATGGGACCGTGGTCGTCCTCAGCCAGTGCACTTGGTGCCAGCTGCGGGGCCTTGGAGGGCCATGGGCCGGGGTTGGCCCCGGTGCTTACGGACCATTCTTCCTTCAAGTGCTCTACAGACTACTCTGAGTAGGAGACAGAGGATTAGGAGTCACCCGACACCCATCGCCACCGTAACATCCCCTCAGACTCCCCTGTTTTGGAGTCCTAGTGCCGGCCTCTGCCAGAGGAGGACCCTCAGTCGGATGAGTCAGAAATCCTCCAGGAGGAGGCCCGTCTGAGGGAATCGCTCACGGTGCCCATCCCTCCCATCCTGGAACAGCTGTTGCTCTGCATGTGGGAGATACCGGTGTCGGAGCCGGTGGTGAGCAAGCAGCTCGACTCAGTGTATCGAGTCCTCCGGAGCCCGGGCTTCCAGAAGTCACAGCTGCCGCACAACTCCATGGTGGTGGAGTTGTGGCCATGCATCGACTGAAGAGTCAGACACACTCCTTGGTGCCCCCTGGCAGGGAGGCATGCACCTTGGACACCCTCGGCAGAAAGTGTTACCAGGGCTCGATGCTCATCGGCCACATCCAGGCCTACCAGTTTTACATGGGCATATATCTGAGAGTCCTGGCGAAAGAACTCGCCGGATTCTCAGCTGGTCTGTCGAAGGAACAGGAGAGGCACCTCCAACCGCGTCAACACACCAAAAGACTTCACCAAGGTACGCAAAGACACCGCAAACTGAGCCCTACGACTGGCTGCACCAATAATTTAGAACGCCCTCCCTGATGAACTACGAGCAACAACAGACATCAAGGACTTTCGGAAACAGCTCATGACGACCCTCTTCATAGAACACTACGGTGACGTCAAACGGTTCGCCAGACAGTACCACAGCCCATCCACCCTCCCTTTTCGCCATGTACATAGTATTGATGTAAAGTCTGTGATGTACATAGTATTGTATAATAGCACACACTGTAAATAGCTCACCAAGAATCAACGACACTCTACACACACACGCATTTACTGTTTCAATGCATGCAGACACAAGACTCAGTATTTTGTCAATTGTTTGCTGTGTAGACCGCCTTGATTACAGGAAAAGGCGGTATAGAAATCCTTTTAAATAAATAAAAATAAAATAATTTCCTGTCCTTGCCGCCCTAATCAGCCCATTTCTAGGCCTAAACCCACCAATCAGCCTATTACCAGTCCTAGCCCCCTCCCGAACAACCAATTTCCAGTTCTAACCCCCATCAGCCCATTTCCAGTTCTAACCCCCCTCCCGATCAGCCTATTTCCATTCTTAACCCCCATCAGCCCATTTCCAGTCCTAACCCCTCCATCAGCCCATTTCAAGTCCTAGCCACCCCCAATAGCCCATTACCAGTCCTAGCTCCCCTCCCGATCAGTCCATTTCCAGTCCTAGCCCCCCCATAGCACATTCCCAGTCCTAAATCCCCCTAACCCCCCCCACCACCCCACTTCCAGTCCTAGCCCCCCCCCCCCCCCATCCCAGGGAAATTGAAAAAAAAAACCTGGCTGCTGAAGCTGCTGCTGCTGCCACCACGACAATGGCAGAATGAATTGCCCCACGGCCATGGCCTCCCCAGAAGAGCCATCCTATCTCCCTCAACACCGGCTTTTCAGAGCCACGAAGGGAGAGTTTCCCTTTCTTGCGGCTCTGTTAAGCCCACTGGCATTTCCTGTTTCCCTTCAGCGCCGGCAGGCTTAACAGAGCCACGAGAAAGGGAAACTCTCCCTTTGTGGTTTTGAAAAGTCGGCGCTGAGGGAGATAGGGCTCTGCCGGGGAAGCCGCGGGCGCGGGACACTTCATTCTGCTGCTGCTGCTGTGGTAGCGGCAGCGACTCCGGCAGCGGCTCCTCTCATCGGGTTTTGGGGTTTTTTTGAATGCCGAGTGAGGCGGGCTTTTTGGGGGCAATTTTTGGCACCCCCAAAAAGTTGCCGCTTGAGGCCACTGCCTCACTCGGCCTCATTATAGAGCCACCCCTGCCCTATCCCCACATCCTCATTCACCCCAACCACAGGCAGAACCTGTGGTTCATGGTGGGGGGCGGGCACTACCAGTACAGGGTGCTGACTTTCGGCTTGGCCTCCACCCCAAGGGTATTCATAAAATGCCTGCCAGTCATGGCCGCCTTCCTCCGCCTCCAGGGGGTCTTTGTATTCCCCTGTCTGGATGACTGGCTCATAAAGGGAGACACAGCCTTAGAGGTAGAGCAGGCGACTGTGCGCACCACCCAGGTCCTGCAGCACATGGGGTTTGTGATAAACTACCCCAAATCTTACCTCCTTCCGACACAATGTCTGGAGTTCATCGGGGCCAGATTGGATACCCTCCAGGCAAAAGCCTTCCTGCCCAGGGACCGAGCCAACCACTTCAGGTCCCTAGCACTGGACGTATAGCACCGTCCCTCGGTGCCCGCTCGGCTCCTCTTGCACCTCCTCGGGCACATGCCCTCCAGGGTCCATATCATTCCATACACCCTCCTCCACATGAGGGCCACACTGTGGTGCCTTCGGGACCAGTGGACGCAGGCCACGGGCACCTCCGGGACAAAGTCTCAGTGATCCGCCAGTTGGCAGACTCTCTGATCTGGTGGCAGACTCCCCGATGTCTCAAGGAGGGGATGCCTTTCCAAGCCCTGAGCCCCTTAAAGGTCCTCATCAGAGATGCCTCCCTGCTCGACTGGGGAGCCCACTGCGAGGAACTCCATAACAGGACAGCTGGTCACAGGATGAAAGCATCCAGCAGATCAACCTCCTGGAACTACGGGCGATATACTTAGCCCGCCGAGCTTTTTGCCACAGCCTACGTCACCAGCCGGTGTTGGTCCAGACAGACAACCAGGTGGCAATGTTCTTTGTGAACAAGCAGGGGGAGCATGGGATCTCATGCCCCCTGCCGAGAGGCGGCGGTCCTCTGCTCCTACGCAGTCCAACAGGGTATACTCCTGTGGGCAGTATATCTGCCAGGCTAGAACAACCTACTGGCCGACAGATTGAGCAGGGTCCTCGAACCGCACGAGTGGCCGACCAGCTCTTCCAACTCTGGGGGGAACCTGTGATGGACCTGTTCGTCAGCCCAGACAACTACCAGTTGTCCCTCTTCTGCTCCCAGCAGGCCCATCCCTCCAGGGTGGCAGCGCATGCGTTCCTCATCTCATGGTCAGAGGGCCTCATGTATGCCTTCCCTCCCATGCCACCGATTGCCAAAACCTTGTTCAGGACCCTCCGTGACAAGGCCTTGTTCATCCTGATAGCCCCTTGATGGCCCAGGCAACCATCGTTCCTGCTACTCCTCCGACTATCAGTGGAGACCCCCTTCCTGTTGAGGAATTCTCCAGGGCTCCTGTCTCAGGAGGGGGCTCTCTTCTGCACCCCAGCTTGGGGTCCCTGTCACTGGTGGAGTGGCTGCTGAAAGGGTGACCCTAGCCTCTTTCAATCTCTCGGGTGAGGTAGAAGAAATCCTGCTGGCCTCTTGTAAGGCTTCCACTAGGAAAGCTTACCTTCTCAAATGGCGCAGGTTTTCAACTTGGTGTGCAGAGCACGGGACAGACCCATTCTTTTGTCCGGTGGGATTGGTGTTACAGTACCTTCTCCACCTCTCGCAATCCGGGCTTAAGTCTAACTCCATCAGGATGCACCTCAGTGCCCTGGTGGTGCACCACCAACCGGTGGATGGCAAACCACTCTCGGTCCAGCTGCTGGTGACCAGCTTCCTAAGGGGACTGCTCCTATCGAAGCCCCCAGTTCGCTGTCCGGCGACCTAGTGGGACCTCAATGTGGTACTGGGGCAGGTCACTCGCTCACCCTTTGAGCCTCTGCTACCTGCCACTTCTGATACCTCTCGTGGAAGATGGTGTTCCTGTTCGCACTCACCTCACAGAGTCAGCGAGCTTCAGGCCCTAGTGGCGGAGGTGCCGAATACCAAGTTCTATAAGAACAGGATGGTGCTCCGCATACACCCTAAATTCCTTCTGAAGGTGGTATCGTCCTTCCATCTCAACCAGGAAGTGGTACTTCCCACCTTGTTTCCAAGATCTCACACCAGTAGGGGTGAAACGATTCTTCACACTCTGGACTGTAAGAGGGCCTTGTCCTTCTACATCCAATGTACTCAGGGCCATTGCAAAGCTGCTCAGCTTTTCGTCTCGTATGACCCTAGTCGTCTGGAGGAGGTGTTGCCCAAACGTATACTGTCTACCTGGGTAGTGGACTGTATCGCCCTCATCTTTGAGCAGGTGGGGCTCCTGCTGGAAGGCCGTGTCATGGTGCACCATGTCAGGGTCATAAACCATAAACCACTATCATAAACCACTATTAAAAAGGGACCCAGGATATCAATGCTTGGCCTAGTACAAGCACTGCAGAACCTGTGTCTTTTGGGGAAACTGCTAGGTACGTATGACCTAGATTGGCCACTGTTGGAAACAGGATACTGGGCTTGATGGACCTCGGTCTGACCCAGTATGGCATTTCTTATGTTCTTATGTTCTTAAGGCCTCGGTGGCAAACCTGCACTCCATCCCGATGGAGGACATATGCCGGGCGGTCACCTGGTCTTCAGTCCATACCTTCGCGGCTCATTACTGCCTGGAAAGGGAATTCCAACAGGACAGTGCCTTCGGCCAGACTGTGTTCTGTAATCTTTTCGGGGTTTAGGCAACTCCTACCCTCCAACCCTTCTGTGTTCAGGCTACCGGAGTGTTGGTTCTCACCGGACACAGGGGTCCTACTGTAATCTGTAACTATGAACTCAATTGGTGCTGCTTGCGGCTCCCCTTGAGGGAGATTGTGTTTTTTTTGCTATGGGCTTTAGGTAGCCTGTAACTGGGGAGTCCCATATGTGAGGACTGACTTCTTGCTTGTTCCCAGAGAAAGCATAGTTACTCACCTGTAACAGGTGTTCTCTGGGGACAGCAGGAATCAGTCCTCACAACTCTCCCTCCTCTCCTTGGAGTTGCTTTTTTACCATCTTTTATTTTACCATTTTTTAGTTATGTCATCTGACTGAGCAAGATGGCACCCTTGGGCGGGAAGGGGATCATGCATGCATGGTAGCATCTCCCAAAGGCTTTCTTTGAAAGCTGGGGGGAAGCTTCCGCGAGGGCTCCGTCGGTACCGATGTCACCTATATGTGAGGACTTATGCCGGCTGTCCCTGGAAAACACCTGTTACAGGTGAGTAACTATCCTTTCCATATTGTCTTACTAGACCAGTCCAGACAAATGGGTTTTGTTTCCTTACCAGCAGATTGGTGGAGACAGATGGCCAATGAAATGCCCAGGTTTCAATGACATCATTCCCATGCCTCTATTCACCTCAGCCACCAGAGGGTCCTTTAGTATTCTTATATCTCCAGCAGATGATGGATGGATTTTCTGCGCTCTGAAGAAAATCTGAACAAATAAGAGGAAAAGCTTGAATTCACTCATGAATGACCACCTTGAGCACGACATAGGAGGCTCCACTAGACTGCGGTCTTTTCAGTAGCCATAGGAGGAGGAAAAAATGGTTCAGTTCTTTGCTCTTATCATAAGAGCCTGTTGAGCAGCCAGAAAATTAGAAGGGTTTGGAAGAGTTCAGCAGCTTCACATAACCTCAACGCCCCCTCCCTCCTGTTTTGTCCCCCCTGCTCTCTCCCAAAGATTGCAGAAGATTCTTAAGGTGCCTGGTAGGCAGATTCCTCTGAAAAGCAGTGTCTGAAAAGCAAGAGAAGCAGTTTCAGAGGAGAAGATCTGAGCCTGGCATGAGATTTCTGCCTGGTGCTCTCAGGGGGTAAATACCAAGTCTTGATCTTATCATTGTCCTTGGGGACTCCCGATTCTGTCTGTCTGGGGCATAATTCAGGGTGGACCGCTGGTAACCGTTGGCGCAGTGTGGGGATTTCCCTCCCTTTTCTACACGCAATAGTAGTATTTTGTACTATTGTGCACCTGGTGGCCATGTGGTCCTAGTGCGTGTTCAGCCTGAGCGGCCCCCAATGCAAGTTCCTACCCAAGCACCCATTTCCACGTTACTATACAAGTACTATTTATGTGCACATTCCAGGCTGCCATGGCCACGGCGTGCGCTGTTGTTGTACTTGCCTTAACTTCTATGTTATTTCCAGCAAACATTGTTTGGCCTGTGGCAAGCGAGGTGCTTGTCTCTGGCTTCTGGACTCTGCTCTTCTTGCATGGAAACTTCTGAGTCATCCCTGGAGGGCTTGCTCCCTCTCTCTCAGCTGGAAGATGCAGTTGGTCTGGCCTTGCCGGCCTCAGAACAGGAGGTGGTGGATGGCGCTGTGGGTAAAGATGGCCAGCTGGCAGGATGTTCTGGCAACAATGCTATTGGCTGCTTCCCCTCCTCTAGGGGTTTGGTGGCAGTTATGTCCCCTGGTGTTGGGGGGTAATTTTTAAGAGGAGAGCTTCTGGATTCTGGATTGTCTTCCTGGAATTTTTTTCCTTTTTACAACAGGCTTGGTTATTCTGTTGTGGAAATTCAGGCCCTGTGGCCTCTGGATTTCCCCGAGTGCAGTCTCATGAGAGACAGGCTGAGAGTGGAAGCCCTGTTTGGTTGCCTATGGCTAAGCATCCCTGGCAAAGGTTGCCTCCTGGAGATGTGGAGGAGCTGGGGTCTCTCCAAAATTTGGACTGTGGCTTGGGTTCAGATGTCTTGGTTTTGGGCTCTGATGTGGACAAAGAAGTGCTCTTGCCTTCAGAGGAGTATGAAGAGACTGGTGTAATCCACCTGTTCTGGAAGGAGGAACTGGTGGTGTTGATTGCCATGGTCTTATCTACCTTGAACTTGGCAGATGCTCCAGAGACAGAGCAGAGACTGAAGGTTCATCAACTCCTGCAAGGGGTGCGTAAATCCACTACAGTCTTCCCATTCCCAGAGGTGATCAAGGACATGATTCGTCTCCCTGCCTATGAGGCTAAGGTTGTATAAGAGGATGTATGCTCTCCTGTAGAAAGCATGCATTGTGTGGTTTGATATATCCAAGATGGATGTGCAGGTCATGGCGGTAACAAGATGGACCACCATTCCTGTGTAAGGCAGACCAGCCTTGAAGGATGCTCTGGACTGAAAGGTAGATTCGATGCTGAAGACCCAGTTTGCTGTGGCAGCTGCTGTTCTTCAGTTGGTGGTATGTGAAGGCATGACATCTTGATCTCTACTCCAGTGGATTCAGTCTTTCCTGCTGGATGATACTTCTCCTCTTTTGGAGACAGCTATGGTCTTCTTTCTGATGCTGTATATGACCTCGTCTGCCTAGTGGCCAGGTATAGTGCCCATCAACAGTGGCATGGCATTGGATTTGGCTTCACCACTGGGCAGCAAACAAATCCTTCAAAGCTTGGTTGACCTGATTGGCTTTTAAAGGGAAGCTTCTGTTTGAGGCAGATTTGAAGGACCTGGCCGAATCAAAATTTTATCGCCTGTGATAAGGAAGCTTATCATAGCTCACGAAGGAGCTATAGAAAAGGTGAAGTGACTCTGAACAAGCAACCTGTCAGTTCTGGTAGAAATAAGAAAACAGAATTTTCCCATAAAAGACTACCAGTCCCAGAATGCACCAGGTTTCCAACAGCCATTAGAGGAGCTGAAGTGGGGAAACGTGTGTTCAATCAGGAGGGCTATGAGGTAATCCCTAAGCACTCATCTCAAAGGGCAGGGCCTGATTCAGCACAGCTGCGCTGTATTAGGGGGGAGCACTCATCTAAGCAGAATAAGAGTAGAGTTTATTCTACAGATGACCATCTTCATGATCACCTTGGATATCCAGAGAATTGTCCTCAGTATCCTGAGAATCAGCTTGAGTTTGATCATCAGTTTCATCTGAAGGATCATCAGAAGCAGAAGCCAAACCGGACGGACAGAGAGGGAAAGAGACCCTTTGGAAGAAGGAAGAGAAAAGCCTTTGAGAGGTCTAGAAGAGTCCAAAGCAGTACGTATACTGGGAGGTATTCCAAGGGCCAGCATACACCATTGGACTGGGGAAAGCCAGAGGAATGGTGCTGCAGAGCTAGGAATCACCAGAGGCTACCTGTGAGGGAGACGGCTGCACGTGGAAGGGACCCTAAGACCTGTGCCAGAAGGTATGTGAAGAGAGATCCAGTATCCAGGGATCTGGATTGGAAGGCTGGACATAAGAACTGGACTACATACTGGCCAGGCTATATAGAGAGGAACTCTAGCAGCAATGGAAGCTCAGGTATGAACACTGATCTATGCCCTAGCTATAACGTTGAAAGACAGCAGGGAAACAAGTATTCTCCTGAAAATGCTCCATTGAGAGATTCATCTGTGCCAATCCATGATATTGAACCCATGCTTGTTGAACAAGGGGGAATAATAGCAGATGAGGATCCTGTTTATATGGACTGCTCTCTATCTAAACTCCGTTGGTAACTTTCTGTTATAAAGTACAGCAACCATCACAAAGAAATACAAATTTGTTCTTTAATCTACTCAGAAAAGCTCCTGAAGCAGGATTTGACCCACACAGTGGAAGGCAAGCCAGCTAAGGGGTTTCAGCTGGTGACTGCTAGCAATTAAGCCTTACCTAATTGCTTGTGAGCTAGGAGAGAATCATTTCTGAATTTATGTGGGAAGTAATCAGAAGTTAACCTGAAAAGAACAGTTTGTTTCTTGCTTTGTAGCTTTTCATTTGTTATTTTCCTGATTTTGACTTTGTTTTTCCAAGTTAACACTGAAAGCAAGTTACCATAATTTATGTGCTACCAAGCATATCTGTGTTGGGAGAAATAACCCCATAAATAAATATCTTATTGGCTTTACCCAAGAGCACAACTAAATTATTGTCAGCAGCTGTGTCTGGTGTGAATGAACTACATTGCCCACAATACCTTGCAAATCATATAGAAATATGCAGTTGCCAAGAGTGTGAAGATTCTCACCCAGGCAGCCGTCTGACACGCCTTTTGGAGGACAGGTTTAAAGAGACTGTGTAGCAGGAAAGAGCCCCTTTTCCATCAGCCTCTGCCTGCTCCTCATGGACATGTTGGTCGGACTCCCGGGGGTCTCGAGACTCCCGTCACTATCGGCCTGGAAAGCCCTTCTTCCCCTCTGCTTCTGGATTTTGGGCTCATTCTCAGTCCTTTAAGGAGCTCATGGGCCCAGGGACTCTACTCTCTCAGAGGAGGTGTCTCCCGAGCTGTGCAATGAAGGTTTGGGGGCCCATTCCCTGGAATCTCCAGTTCGAGGCAGCTTCGCCTTCTCTTTCAGGAATGGGCCCAGGTCACCAAGGATTTCTGGGTGCTAGACATCATTTAGTACGGCTATATCCTAGAATGTAAAGAGCCAATCCTGGATGTGTTCGCCCTCTCCCCCTGTGGGTCAGTGAACAAAAACACAGCTGTGTGGATCACCTTGGACAAGTTGCTACTCTTGAAGGCAGTGGTGCCTGTTCCCCTGGATGATCGGTGCAAGTACTTTATTACATCTATTTTGTGGTGCCAAAAAAATGGATGGCTCATTCTGACCAATTCTCGACCTCAAGGGTGTCAACGTGCATTTGCGCACCCTATGCTTCTGTATGGAAACTTTGAGATCAGCAGTTCAGGCAGTGCCCCGAGGGGAATTCCTGGTATCTCTGGTTTTCGCTGAAGCGTATTTTCATATCCCAATCTTGGAGGATCAGCAAAAGTATATGTTTTGCCATGCTTGGCTCACACTTTGTTTGCTGCCCTTCCATTTGGGCTGTCCACTGCCCTAAGTACATTCTCCAAGATCTTGTTGGTGGTGGCTGTAGTGGAGCGTGGAGTACAGGTCAGGCAACAGCTCCTCTCCACACACACTCCCAGCGGCCGCCTTGAACACGCTCACTTTTAAGGCCCCCAAGATGACGTCAGGGCCAGGCGCCATGTCGGTGGTCCGGGAAAACTCCTCCAGCTGCCTGCAAAGACAGCACAAGGCGCGGAGCACAGGTCGGGCAGCAGTTCCTCTCCATACACACTCCCCCGGTGTTTGATTTTGAATATGTTTAAGACTGTCTTATATCTGATGCGGGAGCTGATTGGGAGCCAGTGGAGGTGTTTTACAATGGGGGTGATGTGATCTTGTCTTGATGAACCAGATATTATGCGTGCTGCTGTGTTTTGAGCCATTTGCAGTGGCCGGAGTGTCTACTTTGTTAGGCCAAGATAGATTGGGTTGCAGAAGTCTAGGATGGGAGTTATTAGTGCTTGACAGACTGTGTGCGGAAATGATCTTGAGAGAGGAGGGGTTTGAGGCGTCGGATTAGTCTCATCTTGAGGTATGCATTTTTGGTGGTTCTGCTGATGTATGACTGTAGGTTTAGTTCTTTATCGAGAGTCACTCCAAGGTATTTCACTTCCGGTTTTATGGGTATTGTTGTGTTGTTGACCTTGATGGAGGGTGGAGGGATGAAGCTAGTGTTTCGGGTGATGAGTAGTGCCTCAGTCTTGTTGTAGTTTATGGTCAGGTTGTTGTCTTGAAACCAGCTGGTCATATGTTTGAGACAGTCTGCTATTTTGGTGTAGTCAGGGTTGTCGAGGTTGACTGGGGTATATATCATGATGTCGTCGGCATAGATTGTGTATTGTATTTTGTGTTCTTTCATGATGTTGCAGATCAATTGAATGTAGAGGTTAAATAAAAGCGCTGATAGGGCAGATCCTTGCTTGATTTTTATGGGCGGGAGGTGTTGGGGGCCTATCTTGACCTGGATTTGTCTATTCGTTAGGTATGAGTTGAACCACCTCAGGGTGGTGCTGTGTAGTCCAATGTTCTGTAGTCTTGCTAGTAGAGTTCTGTGGTCCACTGTGTCAAACGCTGACGAAATGTCCAAGAAGATCATAAGTGTTCCTCTCTTCCGGTTGTCTATGATTTGGATTATGTTGTTAGAGGTATAACAGGAGTGTTTCGACTCCATGGTTTGGGCGGAAACCGTGTTGGTTGATGTCTAGTGGGGCATGGTTGTCAATGTGGTCCTGGAGCTGATGCTGTGCCACTTTTTCTATAATCTTTGCCAGTAGTGGTATGCTTGAGATGGGTCTGTAGGCAGCTGGGTTGCTCTTGTCTAGTGGGGATTTCTTCAGGATTGGTCTTATTGTAGCTAGCTTTAGTCAGTTTGGCATGATTCCTTGGGTCAGTGAGCTGTGCACCATGTTGTGTATGGTGTGGATGAAGTTTTCCTTCATTGCTTTAATCCATGTCACTGTTGGTGCAGTGCTCGTGTTGAGTGCGGTGATGGTGTGTGAGAGCTGCTCTGTAGATGGAGTGCTGAATTTGTCCCATGGTTTTGAGGATATGGTTGGTTTAGTGGTTGTGCTTGTTGGTTGCGGTGAGGTATCGAATTTTATTTGGAGGTGGTCTGCGAAGGATTGTGGATCTATTTGCACATCTCTTTCAGTATTGGGTATATATATATAGTATAGCATATATATATATAGCATATATATAGTATAATGTTGACTGTACATAGTTATCCCTGTTTATTCCATGTTATATATTCCCTTGTTCTCTGTAAACTCAATGTTACCTGTATGCATTGCAGTATATTTTGTTCGATGTACACCGCGCTGATTTTAATAGCGCGGTATAGAAGAGATGTTAAATAAATAAATAAAATAAATAAATAAATAAATTGGGTTCATTAGTAAGATTTTTCACTATTTCGAAGAGTTCTCTCGGTTTGTTGTAGTCTTTGAGTATAATGTTTGTGTGATATTCTCTTTTCGTCTGGTTGATGAGTTTGTTGTAGTCCCTTTGCTTCGTTAGCTATAGGGCCTGAGTGGTGGGAGATTTGGTGCGTCTCCATCGGCGTTCTAGTTTCCTTAGGTCCCTTTTTGCGTTACGTATGTCTTTTGAATACCAGGGTGTTTGAGTACCAGGGAGTACTATGTCAGAGTCAGTCAGCCATGTTTCGGTTATGCAGAGGATGTCGATCTTTTGGGATATGATCAGGTCTTGGAGCATGGGGAGTTTGTTTCTGACTGAGCGAGCATTTATTAGGGTGATTGAGAGAGAGTTGCTGTTTGTGAGGTTAGGGGTGTGGGTTGGTATGGGAGGTGTGTGATCACTGCCCCATGTAGAGAGGGGTTTGGTGATGTTTGTAGGTTGGGTAGATGTGGTGTTTGGAGTGGGGCGGTTAGGGTGTGTGCTGGCAATAATGTGATAGTAGGCCAAGTTGATCAGGAATGGTGTTAGGAGGTATACTGGAGGCAGGAAGGGTGGCATGGTTGCAGGTGTACCTCGGGATCCTGGGGCAGATCTTGGTGGAGATAGGGTCTGCTTGCTGGGGAGGCAATGGAGTCTGCTTCAGGTCTTGCTCCGGTGGTGTGGAGTTGTGGTTCGTTGGTGGGTAGAAGGTTTAGGTTCTTGCTGGGTTGATTGAGTCTGTGAATGGAGGAAGTGAGCAGTGTTGCTGCCTACGTGCCCCGCCTTGTCTTTCCAGCATAATATAGCATGAGTTCATCAGATGCAAAGAGCCCAATTCCAGTCTATTTCAGTTTGCTACCACCCAACATATTGAGTTGTATACGTTCCATTTCATCCTTGACCATCTCCAGCTTCCCTTGGTTCATGCTTCGTATGTCCCATGTCCCAATATATAAGACAACTTTGCAGCTTCTGGCTCTCACTTCATGCGCAACTACATCAGCAGTCAGATGTCCCGAGGGCTTTGATCCAATCATATCATAAATGCTGGCTTTACTCTGAAAAGTCTTCAGCTCATCCCCAGTCGCCAGTTGAGTGTCTTCCAACCTGGGGGGGTCTCATCTTCCAGCACTATGGTACAATTTGTTTTGTTGTGACTATCCATTGTGTTTTCGTGGAAAGATATGGAATTAGATTGCCAGGCCTTTCTTCCACGCAGGTAATGCTAGTGTTGTTGCCATTGTCACAGGAATTTGATCCTCCACCGCCAACACCGTACCATTCTGCTGCTGCCCAGATGACAAATCTACACATGGCAAAGCTAAGCATCACCATCTCGAAGAGCTGTACTTCCACCTGTAGCCAGGCAATTTTTCAAACCTCTACCTATAAATGCTGCCAGTTGAATACTGAGGCCAAGATTTTTTTTTAATTTTCATTTTTGAGAAGAAAATAGATGGGAGAATAAGGAGAATTAATTCCCTTAATCCCTTATGTAAAAGCCCTAGCCAAACAAGTGCTTTTTAGACATCTCTGCCTACCTCGTAGATGGTGTAAAACCTGACTGGGAAATCTTTTGTCATATATGTGAAATGTCCCATGTTTAGCCTGCCCAAGCCACATCCAAACCACACCTCTGCTCTACCTCCTCAAAATGTTTGCAAGATGTGGATCTCTACTTGTAAATAGCAGTTTTCTGAAAGTGCATTTACAGGTTTGTTCCAGTCTACATATGTAAATGCTGCTACTTATATGTGGAGATGCTTCTAAAAGAACCTCCATGGCATGTGTACCCTAATTCAAGCTGACCATGTTTTAGCCAGCTACATAGATTGAGAATGATTTTCAGCGGAAATTCTAGATGGCTAGATTCAATTGAAAATTAGTTTAACTTGGCTTCAATTTGGCTAGCCAAGTTAGGTGCTGAGCCCTTAGTGAAGTTACAACAATACAGTCAAATTTCAACCTTACCCTTCCTGGGCTTGGGGGGGGGGGGGCCCAATTGAGGCATCAGGAGAGGGTGACCATCCCTGAATTTACAGGAGCTGGCATTCTGTGTATTATGATTAAAGTATAGAGGTCTCAGACTTGTTAGGTTTGAATCACTACATGGGCAACTCACTTCTAATAGAGATATTTTCTCATAAGTTTATTCAATCCATTCTTATATCTTGTATTTGTATCACAGATAAAAGAAAGCATGGCGAAAGCAAACCAAGAGTATAACGATACACTGGCCTGGATGGAGCGCAAGTTTTTGGAAGAAAAGGTACGTGTTGCTTAACTCATGCAGAAATGTGGCATATGATTGTTGTAGAAATATTAATGCAAACCTTTATCCAACAATGCAGTAACATACAATCACATAAGATTATCCTCCAGTATAATTATTTTAGTAATATATTTCTGTCTCTCCTTCCCCTTCTCCCCTTCTCCCCACAACCCATTATCCACTCTCTGTTTCCTACCTTTTAGTACACCCCCAAACCTCCCTAACCGTCCCCCACCTACATCAACACATATAAAATCAAGGAGAGTCATTGCTTAAGAGCCATTTTTTGTTACTGCCCCAGACCCTTTTAAAGGTTGTTAATCTGGAATGTAATATCACTATCAATTTTTCCATCTGTTAAATATACCTAGCTCTCACCAGAAAATGTTCATAGGTGAGAGAGTCTGACCCAATATAGCTATCCGCCACAAATGGGAGAGCAGCGGTAACAATATAACATAAAAAAAGAGTATCGCATATACACAGTAACATGGAGCCCGATTCACAAAGGGGCATGTCCAAGCTGTCCAGATGTCCCCAAGCAAGATAGGCCTGTTAGGACCCGATTCTGGACCATGGGAACAAAACGTTCCCATAGTACACAGAACCGGGCCAGAGGACAGCCTGGCCTGCCCTTGCCTGCCTGACTTCTCTGAACCTTTTCTAATAACTCTATATCCTTTTTAAGATACGGCGACCAGAATTGCACACAATATTCAAGGTGCGGTCTCACCATGGAACGATATAGAGGCATTATAATAAAAATAAAAACCAACTCTTCGATTTCCCCCAGCAGGGAGGCCTGGGCACTCGACACCCTGGGCCACAAGTGTTATGAGGGCTCCATGCTTGGGTGCCGGACACAGGCATACAAACTGTACATGGGAATGTATCAAAAAGGTCTGATCCAGGAGCTCTCGGGATTGTTCCAAATTCCTCTCTAGGGCTGCCTACAATGGGTTTGAGTCTGCAGCCAGGATGGCAGCTGCCAGCATCGGCGCCCGGCATAGTTACAAACCTCAGATCTCAAGCAGTGGGTACAGGAAAAGCTGCTGGATGTCCCCTGCAATGGTGAGAACTTGTTTGGGAAACCAATGTCCGACAAGGTGGCCGAAATCGAGGCCGAGGTAGTGACCCAGCAAAGGCTGTCCAGGAAGACCTAGATTCTCCCCAAGAAAAAATCCTTGGCGAAAAAGCCCCTTTTCCCAAGGAAAAAGGGCTATCACCAAGCCAGGCCCTACCAACCTTACTCGGGCAGCAGCATCAGGCCTCTCAGCCTAAAAGCCAGGGGCATGGGCCCCGGAAGCACAAGGCCCCCAAGCCTCAGACACCATCTCCCACCCAACTGGGGGGAAGCTTTTGACTCCCTGGGCAGGGCCTCCCTTTCCCCCAGGAATCCTGTCTAAGCCCACAGGGGGTTGGCTGGCTTCATTTGCCCAAGCTTGTCCAGCTTCACCATGGACAGGTGGGTCCTACAGGTGGTGAGGGTGGGGTACTGCCTCCAGCTACAACAGAACCCTCCAGACTTCTTCCCGGGAGAACCATCACAGCCCCTCCTCCACCCGGCCTTGCTCATCGCAGAAATCGCAGGCTTACTCAGGGACAGGGCAGTGCAGCCAGTACCCCAATATCTCTGGGGAAAGGGGTTCTACTCAAGGTATTTCCTTGTCCCAAAAAAAACAGGGGGCCTCCGGCCCATCCTGGACCTGCGCAACTTGAACAAGTTCCTGGTGAGGGAGACGTTCAAGATGCTCTCCCTTGGGACATTGCTGCCCTACCTCCACCAGGGAGACTGGCTCTGCTCCTTGGACCTCAAGGAAGCGTACGCCCACATCCTGGTCCATCCCTCCCACAGACAGTACCTGAGGTTCATGGTGGGGGGGCAGCACTACCAGTACAGTGTACTACCATTCGGCCTTGCCTCTTCTCCAAGGCTCTTCATGATGTTCCTGGCAGTCGTGGCCATCCATGTGCGCTTACAGGGGATTCACGCCTTCCCCTACCTAGACAACTGGCTCATCAGAGGCAGCATGGCCCTCAAGGCCAGCCAAGCCACAAGTCTTACAATCCACCCCCTGCAGGAATTGAGATTCATCATCAACTACCCCAAGTCCAGCCTCTCCCAGTTCAAGACCTGGAGTTCATAGGGGCCCAGCTGGATACTCTGCAGGTCAAGGCCTTCCTCCCAATAGAAAGGGCCCGTTGCCTGATGCAGTTAGCAAAGGAGGTTCAAAACTGCAGGTCAGTGCCAGCCCACCTGCTCCTCCGTTTGTTAGGCCACATGGCCTCGATGGTTCATGTCACGCTCTTGGCTCACATGCACATGCAAGCAATCCAGCGGTGCCTTAGATCCCAATGGACACAGGCCACAGGTGAGCTGAGGGACAGGGTACGGTTCACCCGCCGACTGGTGGTCTCCCTCAATTGGTGGCAGTCCCCGCAACATCTCAGGGCGGGGATGCCTTTCCAAACACCAGTGCCGCAAAAGATCCTGACAACAGACGCCTCCCTGGCGAGCTGGGACCCACATTGCGAGGGCCTTTGCACTCAGGGCAACTGGTCCCCAGACAAAACTCAGTTACAAATCAACCTCCTTGAGCTCAGGGACATCTTCCTGGTCCTACAGGTCTTCCGCTACCTCCTGAGCAACCTCTCGGTCCTCATACAGACGGACAATCAGTTTGCCATGTTCTATGTGAACAAACAGGGTGGCACGGGCTCCTACTCTCTCTGTCAGGAGGCGGTAGCCCTCCACTCCTTCGCAGTGTGCAACAGCATGCTCCTGAGAGCGATGTACATGCCAGGCCAGGACAACCTCCTAGCGGACAGGCTCAGCAGGATCCTTTGCCCACACGAGTGACATCTGGATCCCAGGGTAGCACAGAGACTCTTCCACCTCTGGGGCAAACCTTGGCTAGACCTGTTCACTTCCCCAGACAATGCACAGCTGCCCATATTCTGCTCACCTCAGCCACACCACAGGAGAGTGGCAGCGGATGTCATCCTTGTCTCATGGTTGAGGGGCCTGCTTTATGCATTCCCACTGATTCCTCTAATAGCCTGGTGCCTTTTCAAGATCAAGAAAAATATTAAATACTGTGCTCTGTCGTTCACCACTTGAAACTAAGAAAAATAATCTATTATCAGTTGTTGTCACTTATTCACCTTTATCACAAGCTTAAGGTCTCAGTCAAAAACACACAGTGTCATGCGTTCAGGCTTTTCATTCCTGCCTTCCCAGTGCACTGTTGGTCACATCAATGACCTTATGTGTTTTTTGTATTGTATTTTTTATACTTTTTTCTTCGTTTTTATAATGTATATACTAAAAAATCTGCAACCAGACAATGTTTTCAACTGGTACTTAACTTCTGTTGCATTACTGCTCACGATTGGTGTTCACAACAGTTGGTTCAAAAATCTCAATAGGAATCCCAACGCCGTGATTCTAAGGCGCCCAAGCGTTTCACAAATCAGGTTTCTTCAGGGGATTCTCAATCGACACATCAAACTGTAGAAAAAAAGTAGAAAACTTGACTGAAACATCATGTTTGCCCCTTTTCTCGGTTTCCAGAAGACATCATATAACCATCGTCGAAAAATTAAATTCTCATACTGTCATAAGGTAGCGCCATCAGAACCCATGGAAGTAGGGGATTGTGAGCAAAATGTAAGGGAAACTGACAGCTCAGGTTCACACATGGGGGAAGGTTGCTATGAGCAACAGATGAAAACAAAGCCACGAGGTGTTAGGGAACGCCCGAACAGAAAGGGAGCACAGAATTCATTAGAAAATGAAGAGCACCTGCATGGGGGCGGAGCCCAGGCTAACACCAGTTTGAACGTACTTAAAAATCACTTACCGGAAGGTAGAGGAGGAACGGAGGGAGAAAGTAGAACGAAGTAGTAGGAACTACAAGGGCTGTAGTTGGAACTACGCGAGAACCGTTAGGAACTGCTGAGCTTGAGAGCAGTGTCCGTGGAGCTGTGAGGACGGAGCCAAGGGGATTATCCAGAACACAGGAGGTTGGTGACTCTCAGAGAAGCTGTTGGGAACAGCAGTGCACAGCCTCTCAATATCCCCAGGAGCGTTGCTGTGAGGCAAGCAGAGAAGGCAGTCCAACAGCCAAGGCTTTAAGATATAAATTACTTAACACCAGAAATGCAGAAGGGGAAAACGTTTACCCTGAAGCACATTTGAATGAGTCAGAGAAACACCGTGGAAAAGGGGCTTCCAAGCAGAGCTGTGCTTATCCGAGAGAGCAGGAAATAGCAGTGCCTAATGGTAGGCGTATTTACCCTAATAAGAGAGGTTTGCAATACCCTGACTTTCTATGCACCTACCAAGAGCTCTGTAGTTCTCAGGAACCCAACTACAGGAAATACGGTAGTTACCCACGGGCCACTAGTATAGCGGGGGAGGAGAGTGTTTTAACTCCCTGACAAGAACCTTATAACTTTAACGGCAGTTGGGAGCCTGAAGTTTACTCTGATGAAGAGGAAATGCAAATTGAATCTCTTGGAGAATCCTTAGAGGAAAATGAGATGGACTGCATGTACACATTATCTGAATGTATAGCATCTCTATGTTAAAAGCAGCCAGAACTGTTTGTGAGAAGAAACAGGTGCAAGAGTTCCGTGAGTAAAAGGAACTGTTTTCTGTTACTTTTTGTTCATGGTTTAATGCTGAAGAATGCTAAGTTTTGTTGAAAGTATTTTTCTTTAATTGTGTTATCAGACGAAGGGTCTGACCTGCTTTAAGTTCCACTGTTATGAATCCACCCCGGACGGGGAATAAAGCCTGAGTTTAAACCTTACCCTCTGCTTCAACTACATTTCCTTGGCTAATGGTGAAAACTACAGGATCCAGAAGGCTTTGCTAAAGCCTTCATAGGAGCTCAAAAGCCATAAAAATACTGCCCCATCAAACGACCCAAGCCCTTATAAGCCTCTGGGTATGTTAGTGGGTGACAATACCTTATTATCAGCAGTGTTTACACTAAAGTCCACAAAAGGAAAACTCCTACCGCTGTGGATAATCCCTCTTGACAATCAAAAGAACGCCGCGCATGTGGTTCAGGAGCAACTATCTCCCATTTAAAGCCTCTCTAAGAGACTCCGCCCCCTACTTTTCTGATCTTTAAATGCAAGCTGACCAGTCCAATGTTGCATTTAACCCATTCAGCTGTACCGTATTTAAACAGTAAATCCATCGCTGTTCCTCCCTCAGCAATGTCTGTTCCTTGGTAATGCCCCGATGAGCAAAATCAATTTGGTCCACACTAAAACACCGAAGTTGTTCAAAGTTAAGCTGTTTATGTATGCAATGTTGTACTAGAGGTGCTTCCAGTACTCTGTTTTTCATCCGACTGCGGTGTTCTCCCATCCGTCTCTTCAATGACCGAATCGTTTTGCCAATGTATAATAGCCCACACGGGCATAAAATAGCATAAACCACGAATGTGGAAGCACAGGTCGTCGCTTTTCGCAAGTGGTATGTAATCTCATGATACTGAAATTGTGTAATTTCCAATGTGACAACACAAATGCTACAATTCCCACATTTCTTATGGCCCAATCCAGTCCCCGGTGGAGCTAAATATCGTGAAGGGCCTAAGACGGCTGGACTAAGATGTTTCTTGAGATTAGTGCCTCTACTCCATACGTAATCCTGGAATTGTACTGATTACATTACTGTGTTTTAATATTCCTTGAATCCCCCTGCTTAGAGGGGAAAATCGAGTAATGAGATTGACTTTATCATCCTCCTTCCATTGCCCTTGACACCGGTTGTTCTGATTTCGCAATAAGAGCCACCGATCATTATAAAGGGCTCGCAAATAAGCCCGTTGTACAGTAGATGCTGAATAACCCCTTGCCACAAAATTATACTTTAATTGTTCGGATTTCTTCTTAAACTCAGCGGAATCCGAACAATTTCTCCGGTATCTTAAATTGTGATAAAGGCAAGCTCTCCTTCAATTGTCTCGGATGAGCGCTATCAAAATGTAAAAAAGTATTGCGGTCCGTAGGCTTACAAAAAACCGACGTCTCCCAGGACAGGCATCCCCTAGTGATTGTTAAATCGAGATACGTTATGGTGTCCTTCTGATAAACATGTGTGAACTTGATATTAGAGTCACGTTGATTCAGCCAAATAAAGAATGACATCAGATCTTCCTCCGACCCCCGCCACAACATAAAGACATCATCGATGTAGCGTAACCATGCTATGATATTATTTTGATACGGGGATCCAGTCAACCATGTCTTCTCAAACAGTCCCATATAGAGATTCGCTATAGATGGAGCGCAAGTAGCGCCCATGGCAACTCCCGAAATTTGTTGATACAATACTTCCTGGAACTTAAAAAAGCTCCGATAACTCACCAGGGCTGCCAATTTCATCAAAAAGGTTATATTGCCATCACTCAGATCTCCCCGCTGAGTTCGACAACTCGATATGCTGTTGCTTGGGGGATGTTAGTGTACAAAGAGTTAGAGTTAGCTCTGTGAGCGGACCTATTGTTTTTTGTTTTCAAGATCAAGAGCAACCATGCCGCAGTAATCCTGGTTGCTCCCAGGTGGCCCAGACAGCCCTGGTTTCCCCTGCTACTCTCCCTGTCAGTGGCATCCCCAGTGGCACTGGGCCAACAGCCAGATTTTCTTTCGCAGGAGGGGGCTCCCTTCTCCACCCCAACCTAGCATCCCTGATGTTAACTTCATGGATGCTGAAAGGGTAGCACTTACCCCTTTCAGTCTCATGGATGAAATGCAGGAGATCCTCCTGGAAACCCTCCACCAGAAGGGCATATGCCTTCAAGTGGAGGAGATTCTCTTTCTCCAGGACCAAGCAGGAAGTCAGTCCTCACATATGGGTGACATCGACGTCGATGGAGCCCTTGCGGAGCATTTCCCCAGCTTTCCATGAAAGCCTTTGGGAATGCAGGCACGCATGCGCGGTTCCCTTCCCGCCTAAAGCTGCCATTTTGCTCAGTCTCTCGTTTTCCGTGAAGCCCACCGGACGTGAGTCCTAGTCATCCCGGAAAATTGTTTGACTTTTTTTGCGATTCGCTCTTTTTTCTTCTCCGGTTCGACGCCGGTTCCCCTCCCGCCGGGTTCGGTACACCGGTATCGAGCCAGATCTTCTTTTTTCGGTTTTTGCCCTTAGTGGCTGGCGTTCGCGCCCTTTTTTCTTTTTCCCTGGAAGGCCGGTCCTTTGACCTCGCAGGGACTCTCTTTTCCCCCGATGGCTTCCAGCGGTTTTAAAAAGTGTGATCTGTGCAAGAAACTGATGTCTCTCACCAACACACACGACTGCTGCCTTCGGTGCCTCGGTCCTGATCATGACCCTAAGACGTGTGGACCATGTGGAAAGATGTCTTCCAAGGCACTGCAAAGTCGTCAGCACCAAAAGGAAAGGCTTTTTTCTGACTCGGCCTCCGGCCGGGCCCAGACCTCGTCTGAGGCCTCGACATCTCGGGAGTCGGATCCCGAGCACTGTTGTGGCTCCTCGGATAGGGAGTCCCCTGACCGGGAACGCAAGAGGAAGAAGCGGCTCGTGAGGGCGTCGTCGGAAGAGGTCCTGGGTTCCTTGAGAGCTCGGTCTCAGACCCCCGATGGTCGCCCCGGCCTGTGGAACAGGAGAAGCCTTCCAAAGTTCCTCGACTGGAGCCGGAGTCTGCTGGACACGTAAGCCCTGTAGTCCTCATGGACTCTCCTCCCAGGGAGCCGACATCAGGCCCGGCACTGCCGGGGCTCGAGTCAGGAGCTGCTGAGTCTCCTGAGCTGGGTCTCAGGTTGACAGCCTTGGAGAGCAGACTCTGCCTTCATGGAACAGCAGTGGGCGCTGATGGCCAGCCTGTCTGGCGTATCTGCCCCGACCACTGGGACATCGACATCGAAGTCGACCCCGGAGACCGAGCCGATACTCGAGGCCATAAAGGCTCGAGGTCGACCTCGGTCTCGGTCTCCTTCGACCTCCCATTCGGGACCGAGAATGTCGACGCCGATGCCTTCGGCGTCGGGGTGGGTGCTCGCAGGCCCCGCGAGGTCGGACCCCGATTCCTCATCGGACGAGTCCGCATGGGAGACGGAGGACGAGGAGTCCCCCGACCCCTTCAAGACTCGGTGCGTCCCATCGGACTCACCGCAGTCTGAACCCTAGAGTAGATCCCCTCTGGAGGATACCCAGTTCTCGGAGTTCATTCGGGATATGGCCACGGCGTTGGCTATCCCTGCGGACCCCGAGGAGGAGCCTCGAGCCGAGGAGCTCGAGGCCCTGCAGTACGACTCTCCTCCGAAGGAGGCCTTTACTGTCCCAGTTCCTCCGATGCTGGAACGGCTCCTCTTCCGTATGTGGGAGGCACCTGCCTCGGCGCCGATTTTAAGCAAGCTGGTCGATTCGATCTATCGACTCCGGAAGAGTCCTGGCTTTCAGAAGGCGCAGCTACCACACCATTCCATGGTGGTGGAATCGTCCATGCATCGCCTGAAAAGTCAGAAGATGCACTCCGCGGTGCCCCCTGGCAGGGAGGCCCAAAACCTGGATGGTTTTGGTAGAAAGTGCTTCCAGGGCTCGATGCTTGCTTGCCGTGTCCAGTCTTACCAACTGTACATGGGCATGTACTTGCGAGACCTGGCCAAGGAGCTGGCCGGGTTCTCTGCTGGTCTCTCCGGGGAACCCTTGCAGAGATTCAAGTTCTTGTCCTCGGGGATCCGGGAATGCTCTAAGTTTATGTCCCCACTGCCTACGATGGCTTCGAGGCTTCGGCCCGTTTTGCGGCAGCCGGCATTGCGGCTTGACGCCAGGCATGGCTACAGTCATCGGACCTCGAGTCATGCGTTCAGGACAAGTTGGTCGATGTCCCTTGCCGAGGTGAGAACCTTTTTGGCAAGCCCATGACCGATAAGGTCGCACAGCTCGAGACCGAGCACCTCACACGGACAAGGCTGTCTAGAAAGACTTCTGCCCCTTCTCACAAGAAGAAGGGCTCAGGTAAAAAGTCCTTTTACCCGAGGAAGGGCACTGCCTACAAACAGTACCCACAATATCAGGCTGCCCAAGCTGCCCCTCAGGGTCAGCAGGCCAAGGGGCAGGGTAATGGGCCCTGTAGGCAGAGGACCCCCAAGCAGAGTCTCTTGGTAGGGACTCACCCTCTGCAACTCGTGGCCTCCTTATTGGTAGCCATTGGTGCTGTTGTGGTTCGGTCCCCGGCAGCCTGGAGCTAGGGAGTCTCATTTGTAAGGACTGACTTCCTGTTTGTTCCTGAAGAAAGCGTAGTTACTCACCTGTAACAGGTGTTCTCCAGAGACAGCAGGAATCAGTCCTCACAACCCTCCCTCCTCCCCTAGGAGTTGCCTCCTCTACCTTATTTTATCTTTTTTCACCTTTTGTCTAAGCTGTAATCTGACTGAGCAAGATGGCACCCTTGGGCAGGAAGGGGACCACGCATGCTTGGTAGCATTTCCAAAAACTTTCTTTGAAAGCTGGGGAAATGCTCCGCATGGGCTCCATCGGCGCTGACATCACCCATATGTGAGGATTGATTCCTGCTGTCCCTGGAGAACACCTATTACAAGTGAGTAACTACACTTTATCCCCCCCCCCCAGGAGAAAACAATTACATATAATCTCCAGGAACAAGCAGGAATGAGTCTTCACATATGGGTATGTCGGCGCCGACGGAGCCCGCACGGAAATGCTCCCCAGCATCCAATCAGAAAGCCTTTGGGAGCATCCCTCGCGCCTGCGCGGTGACTTCCCGCCTTTCCCACTGCCTCTCCCCAGTTTTCGTTTTTCCGCGGAGCCAACAGGACGTACCTCCTGTCACCGCAGAAACGTTTTTCTTTAAAATCCCACCTCTATCTATACATATATCTATCTACATGTCTATATGTATATATATATATATATATATATATATAAAAAACTAATTGTCTACATACATATATTCTCATAGGTATAGATATGTATGTCTTCCAGATATATATATATGTATATGTATATAGGCATACGCATATTGGGAGATGTCCATAGCACCCTATGTCTACCTATCTCCCTGACTGTCGATGCTTAGGTTTTTATTTTCTTATGGGGTCCGGACAGTCAACTTGCCTATTATCATACGGCTCAGTGACTGGGACGGGTTATACTAACCATTACTGCTGTGACGTCAACAGCTTCTATTTTTGTTATACATCTCCCTATCTGTGCAGTCTCAAACTTCAATGTCTTCCTATCGCTTAACAGCTAGGAAGGACAGTGTACATCTTCAGTGTTCCTGAGTACACTTCTGTTCTCCTTGGGAATAGGGGCATTTTTACATACCCTCTCTTCCCTTCCGGACTGGGCTAATTTTCCAGATCGGTCAGTCTTCTTCTTTTAGTCCTCAATGTTTATGACTCTGTACCTAAATGAGTTCTCAGCTTTTCCCATAAAGCTTTTCATTGGAGACCTGCCGATCTTCTCCTGCCCCGGTTGACATCTGGATCACCTGCCCATTCCAGATTGGAACTTCTTCCTCACTGCTGTGGAGTCACCTTGAAGATTCCGCTACTGCATCTACAGTCTACTTCCTACAATCCAGTAGGTAAGCTCTATATTGTGCTAGTTCATTAAATATTTTGATGATACTTGACATACCTTCTAAAGACTTTTTTCCCTGTAGTCTTTAGATTCGCTGTTCCTCTACAGCTCTGCTCTATTCAACTCCTACCCTCCATCCCCCAGGGGATGCCGGAGATCCGGGTTTGGGAAATGCCGTCCTGTTCCAGGGATACGCATTTTATGGGATCTCCCCTGGCACCCACAGCTAGGGAGTCCCCATATGTGAAGACTCATTCCTGCTTGTTCCTGGAGATAGCACAGTTACTTACCTGTAACAGGTGATCTCCGGAACAGCAGGAATTAGTCTTCACAACCCACCCACCTCCCCTAGGAGTTGTATCTATCTATTTCCTTTCCTCTTTCTCTCCTTCTGTCTCAGCTATGAAACTCAACTGGGGAGAGGCAGTGGGAAAGGCGGGAAGTCACCGCGCAGGCGCGAGGGATGCTCCCAAAGGCTTTCTGATTGGATGCTGGGGAGCATTTCCGTGCGGGCTCCGTCGGCGCCGACGTACCCATATGTGAAGACTAATTCCTGCTGTTCCGGAGATCACCTGTTACAGGTAAGTAACTGTGCTTTTTAGATATACCCCACCTAGTGTGTCCAGACATTAAGACCATCTTGATAAGAGTCTTCTCTATCATCAATTCTCTAAGAGCCCTCCTCTGCAGGAAACAATGTTCTTGTCCATACTAAAATCTATTTTTGAGTACTAAAATCATACTCATCACTAATATCCTCATATTCCCAAATTGTACCACTGTCCAAAAATTGCCCAAAAGTTTTCAAGCCTTTTACCTCCCAATTACTAAAAGCAGTCTCTCTCCACACAGATGGAAATTCAGCTATCCATCTCATGGCGTGGTAAAAAAAATATGCCTTCTCCCCTAATATCTTCTGTTTAATCCCCATTCCAAATGGAAATAGTCAGCCAAGTAAATGGATTCAAGATACTTATGGCATTCACTGAAGTATGTGTAAGCCAAGGGAAAGCTCATAATGGAATGGGTCCCTGCTGGACTTGTTCATTATCTATCCATTGCTTACATGGTTCCCTATTCCATTCCTTAATAGTTTACAACTGCGTAACCTGGTAGTATTGTTTAAAATTGGGAATCCCCCCCCTTTTTCCCATAGATGAAAAGAACCATACATTTAACTCTTGTGGTTTTCCCACCCCAAATATATTTAAACACTTTCAAATGGTTATCCCAAAATGTAACATCAGGAATAAGAATCAGAAGGGCAGAGAACAATTTGGGCAATATCATTATTTCCATATCATCCTCCTAGACCAGTCCAGACAAGTGGACTGTGTTCCCCTATCAGCAGATGAATGGAGACAGAGAGCCAATGAAATATTCAGGTTTTAATGACATCCCCATGCCTCTATCAGCCTGAGCCACTAGGGGCAAAACCAGCATTTTTTTCAGCTATGATAGAATCTGAACAAATAAGGATCTGATTGAGAGGAAGATTGATTTCACTCGTGAATGACAACCTTCAGGTGACTCTCTCACTTGAGCGTGACTTGGGAAGCTCCACTAGACTGTGGTATTTTTGGTAGCCAAAGGAGAAGAGAAAATTGGTTCAAATCCACACTCTTATCTTGTTAAGGGCCTGTTGAGCAGCCAGAAAAATTGGAAGGATTGGATTTAAGCTGTCTCACACAACTTCACCCCTCCCTTCTCCTCCTCTTCCTCCTACTATTAATCATTTATATAGCACTACAAGGTGTACTCTGTCCACCCCACTGCTCTCCCCCGAATACTGAAGAGACTCTCAGGGGTATGTGGCTGCAAGACAGTTTTAAAAAATAAAAATAAAACAGGAGAAACCAGCAACGGGGGAATAGTGCTGAGCCCAGCACAGTTTTTCCTCCCTGGGGCTCTAAGGGGGTGAGTACTAAGGCTTGACCTCATCATTGTCCTTGTGGATGTCCCCAACCTCATCCGTTTTGGGGCACAAATAGGGTGGACTGCGGGTGATCATTGGCGTGGTATTGCGGATTCCTGTCTTTTCCAATACGTGCTGTTAGTATTTTCTGTCTTTGAGTGCCTTGCGGTTGCATGGTCCTAATGCATGTTTGACCTGAGTGGCTGCAGTGTGTGTTCCTGTCCAAGCGCCCATAATGAGCGTTCCTGTATGCGACCTAGCGTGCCAAGTGTTTGCCTTACCTTAACTCTTTATTTCGTCTTCTAGGAGGCGTTGTTTGACCTGTGGCAAGCATAGAGTCTTGTCACTGGATTCCGGAACCTGCTGTTCTGTATGGCCTCTGACTTACCGCTGGAGGACCTGTCTCCTCCCCCCACCAAGGGGATTCAGTTAGCTCAGCATTTTCCTCCTCAGTGCAAGAGGTGACAGATGACACTGAGGGTAAGGATGATAGCCCAGCCTGGGGCTCCAGTGACTGTGCCTATGGCCGTTCCCTTCCTTCAGAGGGTTCGACTACAGCTGTGTCCACTATGGCTGGTGGTCATACTAAAGAGGAGCTCCTGGATTCCAGGTTGTCCTCCCCAGAATTCTTTTCCTTTCTAACATAAGAACATAAGAAATGCCATACTGGGTCAGACCAAGGTCCATCAAGCCCAGTAGCCTGTTTCCAATAGTTACCAATCAAGGTCACAAGTACGTGGCAGGTACCTAAAGTCCACAGCTTCCACGATGCTCATCCTGAGGTAAGCAGTGGATTTCCCGGGTCCTCTTTAATAATGGTTTATGGACGTTTCCTCCAGGAAATTGCCTAAACCTTTTTTAAACCCAGCTACACTGACAGCTTTTACTACATTCTTCGGTAACAAATTCCAGAGTTTAATTACACGTTGTGAAAATATATTTTCTCTTATTAGTCTTAAATGGGTTACATTGTAGCTTTATTTATTTATTTAACATCTCTTATATACCGCACTATTGTCATCAGCGCGGTTTACATGAAACAAACATATACATACAGATAACTGTTATGCATTTTACAAATAACAGGGGTTATTGAACTTGGAATAAAGAAGGTAAGCTATATCAACTAGGAAAACTATCTACAGTAATCTATCTAATTTATTGCATGTCCTCTAGTCTTTCTACTTTTTGATGGTGTAAACAACCAATTTACTTTAATCCGTTCCACTCCATTCATTAATTTATAGATTTCTATCATTTCTCCAGGACCAAGCAGGAAGTCAGTCCTCACATATGGGTGACGTCGGCGCCGACGGAGCCCCCATGCGGAGCACTTCTCCAGCTTTCAAAGAAAGCCTTTGGGAATGCAGCGCGCCTGCGCGGTCGCCTTCCCGCCCAAGGGTGCCATCTTGCTCAGTCTTTCTTTTTCCACGGAGCCCGACGGACATGAGTTCGTGTCACCTGGAAAAAGTTTATTTTATTTATTTATTTAATGTCTCTTTTATACCGCGCTATATGAAATCAGTGCGGTTTACATGTAACACATTTGTCCAGTGCAGGCAAGTCTGCAGGGGACTTACAATGAACGGGGTTCTATATACAGGGCTAACAGGGTAACTGTGTACACTTTGGCTATCGCAGGTTATCGGGTAGCTCAGCCTTATCTACAGGGTTAATAGCGTAACTGTGTACATCTTATCTGGCTGTCGCAGGGTGTGTGGACAGTTCAATATTATCTACTGTTAGGGTCTTCTATACACAAGGTGGTAAATTTGAGGGGGTGGGGCTCTCAAAGGCAGGGCTGGAGGTGTATGAGCTGTCTACGCTGGGGGCACTGATCTGGGTCCTGGGTGTGACTGGCTCTGAGATGTCATCCGGTTCAGTATAATACTGGAGGAACAGGTGGTGTTTCAGTGCTTTTCTAAATTTGGCAAGATCATTGGTGGCCTGCATGGCCAGTGGCAGGGCATTCCAACAGGTGGTTGCATAGAAAGTGAAGGCTCTGTTTCTCGTGGACTTGGTGATCGTCTTCGGGAGTATAAGAGTATTAGTGGCAGCTGACCTCCTTACTCTGTTAAGGGGGGTGGTCTGGATGAGATTTGTGAGGGAGGTGGAGGAGCACTTGTTGATGGCCTTGTAGGTCATCGTCAAGATCTTAAAGGAGATCCTGCATTGTACCGGCAGCCAGTGCAGTTGTTTAAGAACTGGGGTGATACGGTACCTCCTGGATGCTCCATGCAGGATTCTGGAAGCTGCATTCATTGCAAGCTGTATGGGGTTAAGCGTGCTTTTCGGGAGGCCGTACAGTATTGCATTGGCATAGTCGAAGTGTGGCATTATTAGTGCTTGGAAGACTGTTGATTTTTTCTGCAATTTTCGTATTGTCTTATCCGGTTTGACGCCAGTTCCCCTTCCTGCCTGGGCTCGGTACACCGGTATCGAGTCCGGAGTTGTGATTTTCGTCCTTCGTGACTAGCGTTCGCACTCTTTTTGTGTTTTCACTGGCAGCCCAGTCTTTTGACCTTGCAGGGGCCCTTTTTCCCCCAATGGCTGCCAGCGGGTTCAAAAAGTGTGATCAGTGCAAGAAACCTAAGTCTCTCACCGACACACATGACTGCTGCCTCCGATGCCTCAGGCCCGACCATGACACATTGGCCTGTGGCCCATGCGGCAAAATGTCGTCGAAAGCGCTTCGGAGCCGTCAGCATCAACGTGAGAGAATTTTCTCTGACTCCGTGTCTGGCTGGGCCCGGACTTCATCAGAAGCCTCGACGTCTCGGGAGTCCGACCCTGAGCGCTGTCGGGGTTCCTCTGAAAGGGAGTCTCCCTCCTGGGAGCACCGAAGGAAGAAAAAGCTTGTGAGGGCGGCGTCGTTGGAGGCTCTTGGTTCCTCGAGGGCCAGGTCGTGTTGCCATGACCGCTGCCCCAGGCTCTCAGAGTTGGAGAGGCCTTCCAAGCTACCTTGTGTGGAGCCGGAGTCCCCAAGTCACGTAAGTGCAGTTGTCCTCATAGACTGTCCTCCGGGGGAGCTGACTTCGGGCCCGACGCTGTCGGGGCCCGAGTCGGGGGCTGCTGAGTCTCCTGAGCTTGGACTCAGGTTGATGGCCTTGGAGAGCAGCTTGGCTGCCTTCATGGAACAGCAGCAGGTGCTGATCGCTGGTCTGACCGGTGCTTCTGCCCTGACCACCGGGACCTCGATGTCTAATTCGACCCTGGAGACTGAGCCGATCCTCGAGTCGAAGTCTCGAGTCGATCCTCGGTCAAGGTCCCCCTCGACCTCCCGTGCGGGGCCAAGGTCATCGATGCCAGTACCCTCGGCGTCGGGGCGGGTGGCACCGAGGCCCACATGGCCGGAGCCGCTCGATTCCTCCTCGGAGGAGTTGGAGTGGGAGACGGAGGACGAGGAGTCCCCGGACACGTTCTGGACCCGGTGCATCCCTTCGGACTCACTGGAGTCCAAGCCTCGGAGACGGTCCCCCCCCCCCCCCCCCCCCGGAGGATATCCGGTTTTCGGACTTTGTGAGGGACATGGCCAAGGCCTTGGCCTTCCCTGCGGACGCTGAGGAGAAGCCTCGAGCCAAGGAGCTCGATGCCGTCCAGTATGACTTTCCTCCGAAGGAAGCCTTTACTGTACTAGTTCCTCCAATGCTGGAACGGCTGCTCTTCCGTATGTGGGATGCACCGGCCTCGACGCCGGTTCTTAGCAAATGGGTCGATTCCATTTATCAAGTCCGTAAGAGTCCTGGGTTCCAAAAGGCACAGCTACTGCACCACTCCATGGTTGTGGAATCTGAACCTGGATGCCCTCAGTAGAACGTGCTTCCAGGGCTCTATGCTGTCTTGCCATGTCCAGACCTACCAGCTGTACATGGGCATGTACCTACGAGACCTGGCAAAGGAGATTGCCGGGTTCTCAGCTGGCCGCTCCGAGGAACTTTTGCAGAGGTTCAAGGCTTTGTCAACAGGGATTCAAGAGTGCTTGAAGTTTATCTCTCGAGCAGCCTATGATGGCTTCAAGGCTTCGGCCCGGGTAGCCGCGGCCGGCATCGGTGCATGCCGTCAGGCCTGGCTACAGTCATCAGACCTGGAGCCATGGGTGCAGGACAAGTTGGTCGATGTCCCTTGCCGAGGTGAAAACCTCTTTGGTAAGCCCATGACTGAAAAGGCTGCGGAAATCGAGACTGAGACTCTCACCAGGACAAGGCTGTCCATGAAGACTTCTGCCCCTTCTCAGAAAAAGAAGGGCTCGGGGAAGAAGCCCTTTTTCCCGTGGAAGGGTGCTGCCTACAAATCCTACCCTCAATATCAGGCCTCTCCAGCTCCTCAACAGGGCCAGCAGACCAAGGGGCAGGGGCATGGGCCCCGTAGGCAGAAGACCCCCAAGCCGCCAGCTCCGGCTCCTGTACAGCAGGGAGCAGGGTTTTGACTCCCACAGCATAGCCTCTTCTCCACAGCTGGCTCCACTCAGCACAGGAGGTTGGCTGACCTTGTATGCCTACAGGTGGCCAGCCATCACAGGGGATACCTGGGTCCTCAGCATAGTCCAAAAGGGCTACATGCTCCACTTCCATCTGATAACCCCCTCCTACTTTCCAGGGGAGCCTCCAAGACTCCCTCTGCACAGAAACCTTCTCCTTCAGGAGCTGGCAAGTCTTCTAAAGGAACAGGTGGTGGAACCGGTGCCTCACCACCTGCAAGGGCGAGGCTTCTACTCCAGGTACTTTCTGGTACCAAAAAGGACAGGAGGCCTCCGGCCTATCCTAGACTTGTGAAACCTAAACAAGTTTCTGGAGATTGAAAAGTTCAAGATGCTTACCCTTGGGATACTGCTGCCCTACCTCCAGCAGGGAGACTGGCTATGCTCCTTAGACCTAAAGGATGCTTATACCCACATTCTCAACCATCCAGACCACAGACAATATCTCAGGTTTGTAGTGGGAGGAAACCATTTTCAGTACAGAGTACTTCCCTTTGGCCTAACCTCTGCCCCCAGGGCTTTCACCAAATGCCTGGCTGTGGTGGCGGCCTATCTCAGAAATCAGGGAATTTTTGTCTTCCCATACCTGGACGACTGGCCCATTAGAGGTCAGTCTCTCCAGGAGGCCAGACAAGCCACTCTTCGCACTGTCTCTCTTCTTCAGCATCTAGGCTTTGTCATCAACTACGCAAAGTCCACTTCGCTCCCTTCGCAGAACCTAGAGTTTATAGGGGCAAGATTAGACACCCTGCAGGCAAGAGCCTACTTGCCCAAGGACAGGGGCCACAGGCTGATGGACTTGGCCAGCTAGTTCCAAAGCAATTCTCAGGTCTCCGCCATACACTTCCTGCGGCTCCTGGGTCACATGGCATCCACGGTACATGTGACTCCGAATGCCCGTCTGCACATGCGGGCGACTCAGTGGTGCCTTAGAGCTCAGTGGGCGAAAGACACAGGCGACCTCCGAGACAGAGTAAAGGTGTCCAAACCGCTCTTGAACTCTTTTCAGTGGTGGCTACATTGCCCAAACCATCTCAGGGGGGTACCCTTTCAGGCCCGAGCACACACAAGGGTGCTGACGACTGATGCTTCCTTAAAGGGCTGAGGTGCACATTGACAGGGCAGGTGCACTCAAGGCCTCTGGTCTCCTCGGGAGGCCACACAGCAGATCAATCTTTTGGAGCTTCGAGCAATCCGCTTGGCTCTACAGACTTTGTCTCATGCCCTCTCTCACCAGTCTGTCTTAGTTCAGACAGACAATCAGGTAGCAATGTTCTGTGTGAACAAGCAAGGGGGCACAGGGTCCAGACTCCTGTGTTAGGAGGCGCAGGCCCTTTGCTCCTTTGCAGTCAAACAAGGCATGTTTCTCAAAGCAGTTTATCTACCTGATCAGGAGAACTTCTTGGCAGACAAACTAAGCAGGATTCTCCTGCCTCACGAATGGCAGTTGAATCCACTGGTGGTCCAGCAGATCTTTCTACGATGGGGGCTTCCATCCATCGATCTCTTTGCAAATCCACTGAACCATCAGCTGCCCAGGTTTTGCTCCAGACAGCCGCATCCCTTGAGAATGGCAGCAGATGCGTTTCTGATCTCTTGGTCTACGGGCCTCCTCTATGCATTTCCTCCCATGCCCCTGGTGGCCCGAACTCTGTTCAAGATTCTACAGGAAAAGGCCTCAGTCATTCTTTTAGCCCCCAGATGGCCGAGGCAGCCGTGGTTTCCACTTCTTCTGCAGTTGGCAGTGGAAACTCCATTCCCTCTGGGGTTGCAACCCGATCTCCTGTCTCAGGATCAGGGTTCCCTTCTGCACCCCAATCTCAGATCCCTCAATCTGTTGGCCTGGCTGCTGAAAGGATAGTGCTAGCTCCCTTACTTCTACCTAGGGAAGTTGAGGAGATGGTCTTGGTCTCGAGGAGGCAATCCAACAGAAAGTCCTATGCACTCAAGTGGCGCAGGTTCTCAGTGTGGTGTGCTCAGCACAATGAAGATCCTTTCTCCTGCCTTGTGCCAGTAGTGCTACAATACCTACTTCACTTGTCAGACCTAGGCCTTAAGTCCAACTCTGTTCGGGTCCACCTCAGTGCTCTTTCAGCACACCACTCACTGGTAGAGGGACAGTCTTTGTCGGTTCACCCCTTGGTGTCCCGCTTCCTCAGAGGCCTGCTTTTGCTCAAGCCTCCGATTCATCCACCTGCCACTGAGTGGGACTTGAACGTGGTCTTGCAACAACTTACTTGCCCACCGTTTGAGCCGATGGCTACTTGCCATTTATGCTTCCTTTCTTGGAAGGCGCTCTTCCTGATAGCTCTTACCTTGGCCAGACGTGTGAGTGAACTACAAGCTCTGGTTTCTGATAGACCGTACACATGGTTCTACAGTTACAGGGTAGTCCTTCAGACTCATCCGAAGTTCCTTCCAAAAGTTGTCTCCTCTTTCCACCTCAACCAGGAGGTGGTTCTTCCGACATTCTTTCCCAGGCCGCATACGAACCGGGCTGAGACAGTCTTGCATACTCTGGACTGTAAGAGGGCGTTGTCCTTTTACATTGAACGTACGTGGGGGCATCGAAGGGCTACTCAGCTCTTTGTCTTCTTTGACCCTAATAAATTGGGGTTGCCTGTCTCCAAGTGTACGTTGTCCACTTGGGTAGCAGATTGTATCGCCTGGGCGTACAAGGCAGCCGACCTTCCCTTGCAGGGTCGAGTCATGGCCCACCGTGTCAGGGCGAAAGCCTCGTCAGTAGCTCATCTCCGCTCTGTTCCGTTGGCAGACATCTGCCGTGCCGCTACTTGGTCTTCAAGCCAGACCTTTGTAGCCCACTACTGCCTCGAGAGAGTCCCAAAGGGACAGTGCTTTCGGACAGGCGGTACTCCGTAATCTCTTTGAGATTTAGGCAACTCCTACCCTCCGGCCCTTGTGTTGGGCTACCATACGAGGGCTTTCTCAGAGGATATTCTTATCACAGATGCTGAGGCTCTTGAGAGGGAGCCATTTTTTCAGCTTTGGGTTCCTGGTAGCCTAGAGCTGGGGAGTCCCATATGTGAGGACTGACTTCCTGCTTGGTCCTGGAGAAAGAGTAGTTACTCACCTGTAACAGGTGTTCTCCAGGAGCAGCAGGAATCAGTCCTCACGACCCTCCCTCCTCCCCTGGAGTTGCAGTCATATACTTTAATTTGCTTTTTGCTTTCTTTTAGCTATGTCTTCAGACTGAGCAAGATGGCACCCTTGGGCGGGAAGGGGACCGCGCAGGCGCTCTGCATTCCCAAAGGCTTTCTTTGAAAGCTGGGGATATTCTCCGCACGGGAGCAGGTTTTTTGTTCTTTGTGCACGCTGGGTCTTATATGCAGGAGCTTCAGCGGTGCAGCGGTGCAGGCTGCTCCCGATTGGCTTGGGCAGCACAGAGTGTGAGGTTGCAGGTTTCCCGCCTTTGCCGCCGATGCCGATTAGGGCTCTGTTGCCGGTTCTTTGTTCTTTGGGTACGCCGGATCTTATGTACAGGAGCTTCAGCAGTGTGGCAGTGCAGGATGCTCCCGATTGGCTTGGGCAGCACAGAGCGTGAGGTTGCAGGTTTCCCACCTTTGCCGTCGATGCCGATCAGGGCTCTGTTGCCGGTTCTTTGGGCACGCCGGATATTATGTGCAGGAGCTTCGGCAGTGTGGCAGTGCAGGATGCTCCCGATTGGCTTGGGCAGCACAGAGCGGCAGGTTGCAGGTTTCCTGCCTTTGCCGCCGACACCGTTCGGGGCTCTGTTGCTGGTTCTATACTATAGCATTCTCAGAATTTCTATCTGTTCTTGCTAAGGGGCAGAAAGGCTGCATCGCATAATTAACTTTAATACATGGCTCCAAACCTGGTGCAAACAAGAAGGATTTAGATATATAGGCGACTAGGGAAATAAATGGAACAACAAGAGGCTGTACTGTGTTGGACTACATCTCTCTGTTGCAGGGAGAAGGATCCTAAGTGAAAAATTCAGGCATTATGTGGACAGGCATTTAAACTAGGGAAAGGGGGGGATGGAGAGGAACAAGTTCAGGACGTCACTCCCAGCAAAAACATAACAACATTGGAAACAGCCGCAGTATTAACCCACACATCAATGGCAAGTGGGAAGAGGCGTGTACAATAAAATTCATGCAAAATACAGGCAAGCCAGTCAACAAATGCTGGAAAGCAATAAGCACAAATGCTCGAAGTCTAGCCAACAAAGTTCCTGACCTGGAAGCCCTAATGGTGAAAATGGCCATTACAGAAACACGGTTTAACGAGTCGCATGAATGGGATATAGCCATAGCTGGCTATAATTTATTTAGGAGAAATAGAGAAGGCAGAAAAGGAGGAGGAGTAGCCCTATATGTCAAAAGCAAAATGCAGGGGTCATGGGGAAAAGAAGAAGCGCTGTGGATTGTGTTGTAAAGAGGAGATGGCACTATCACCCATATAGTGAGAGTCTACAGGCCTCCAACTCAAACTGAAGAAATGGATAGAGACTTGATTATTAATATTGCAAAGGTAGCCATAAAGCGGGAAGTGATCATATCGGGTGTCTTTAATCTACCCGATGTGGATTGGAGTATTCCTTCTGCAAATCTGGAAAGAAGTAAAAAAATTGTGGATACCTTACAAGATGCATTGCTTAGACAAATGGTGATGGAACCGACCAGGGAAAGTTCAGTCTGGATTTAGTACTCACCAACAGAGATAGCATGTCGAATGTCTGGGTGGGTGCCCATGTGAGCAGCAGCGATCATCACACAATGTGGTATGAGATAAAAAGCCAAGGCAGAGTCCAATCACAGCAAGCTCAAAGTCCTAGACTTCAAAAACATTAACTTCAGTAAAATGGCCAAGTGTCTGAAGGAGGAGTTGGCAGGGTGGGAGGAGGTAAGGGAAGTGGAACTGCAATGGGCTAAACTAAAGGAGGCAATAAAAGGGGCAACAGATACATATGTAAGGAAAGTAAATAAAAACAAGAGGAAAAGGAAATCTATTTGATTCTCCACAGAAGTGGTTGCACAAATAAAAGCAAAAAGCACAGCTTTCACAAAATTCAGAAGTTCTCAAATAGAGGAACACAGAACAAAAAAAAGGATAAAGCTAAAAGAGACAAAAAGAGAAATAAGGATAGGAAAATCAAAGACAGAAGAAAAGATGGCTAAAGATCTAAAGCGTGATGACAAAACTTTTTTCTGGTATATTTGGGAGAAGAGGAAGATCAGAGGTGGAATTGCAAGACTCAAAAGAGCCAAGAACAGATTCATGGAAAGTGACATTGACATTGAAAAAGTGAAAATGCTAAACAAATACTTCTGTTCTGTTTTTACTAAAGAAAATCCTGGAGAAGGACCACCAATGATTGACAAATATACAAACGTGAATGGTGTAGATGATGTGTTTGAACAGCTTGCAAAACAAAGTGAACACGGATATGGGACCGGAAGGGACCGAAAAGAGCTGAGAGAGATTCTGGCAGGCCTGCCTTTAAAGGATGTTTTTAATAAATCCTTGCAGACGGGGGAAGTTCCACAGGACTGGAGAAAGGCTGATGTGGTACCTCTTCACAAAAGTGGTAATAGGGAAGAAGTGGCAAACAATAGGCCAGTAAGTCTTACCTCGTTGGCAGGAAAAGTAATGGAGGCACTCCTGAAAGAGAGAATAGTGGACTTTCTTGAAATCAATAGGTTGCATTGATCCGAGGCAACATGGTTTTACCAAAGGACGATCATTCCGAACAAATCTGATTGAGTTCTTTGACTGGGTGACCAGAGAACTAGATCAAGGGCATGTGATGGATGTGATCTATCTAGATTTCAGCAAAGACTTTGATACTGTTCCTCATAGGAGGCTTATCAATAAACTGATCAGTCTGGGGATGAGTCCCAAAGTGTTGAATTGGATCAGAAATTGGTTGACTGACCGACAACAGAAGGTGATGATAAACAGAACTCGCTCAGATGAAAGGACGGTGATTGGTGGGGTGCCCCAGGGATCAGTCCTGGGACTGGTACTGTTCAATGTATTTTTGAATGATATTGCCCAAGGACTGAATGGAAAGGTCTGTCTTTTTGCAGATGACACGAAAATTTCAACAGAATGGACTCCACTGAGGGAGTGGATAACTTAAGGAAAGATCTACAAAAGGTGGAAGAATGGTCTAATGCTTGACAGTTAAGATTTAATGTGAAGAAGTGCAGTGTCATGCACTTGGGATGCAGAAATCCAAGGAAATTGTATTCGTTAGGGGGCAAGAAGTTGGTGCTCACGGACCAGAAGGACCTCGAAGTGATTGTTTCTCAGGATCTCAAGGTGGCTTAACAGTGTGACAAGGCGGTGGCCAAAGCCAGAAGGATGCTGGGTTGCATACAAAGACAAATTACCAGCAGAATGGAGGAGGTACTAATGCTACTGTACAAGTCGCTGGTGAGGCCTCACTTGGAATATTGTGTTCAATTTTGGAGACCATATCTCGCAAAGGATATAAAAAGACTGGAAATCGTTCAGAGGAAGGCAACCAAAATGATTTGGTGCCTGTGCCATAAGACATTTGAGAAGAAACTTAAAGACCTAAATATGTCTACTCTAGAGAAGAGGAGGGACAGGGGAGATATGATGCAGACCTTTAATAAATATGTAAAGAGTATTAATGAACAAACAAACTGCAAAACTAGCGGGCATAACATGAAGCTTGTAAACGGGGGCGCTGGGCGTGAATGTCCACAGTCTTGGCAAAGGCAAAATACTATTATGACTTGCAAAGGATTGTGTGGAATGTAGTCCATTCATACCAGAATCAGCCGTTCACAAAATAATGAGTTGTGTTGCTCGAGTGTAAGCAAAGAAAAATATATTTTATTCATGGGGTTAATTCTCCCACACAGATTTACTTGGTAACACAAAAGGATACTTGCTTTCAGTATTGTACTTAGGAAAAACAAATCATGATATAAGCAACTGAGCTTCTTAAGCAATCAATCAAACAATAAAGACCTTGATGGGAAACAGAAAGGTCTTTCTGAGGGCTCCTGCTAATACCTTTTAGCAGTGCTCCAAAAGCAAAAACAAAACCCAAAAAGTAACCAAAAACTGTTCTCTTTTCAAGGATAACTTTCTTGTATTTCACACACAAACAGTAGTTTCCTTTCAGAGCTCACGTACAACTGTGCATGGCTTAATTACCAATAATTAGCCAGCTGCAAACCCCTTTGCTGGTTCACTTTCTCTACGTGGCTCAAATCCTACCCTAAAGCTTTCTTGTAAACTTTTCTGGGTAGATAAAAGAACAAGTTATATTTCCTTTTGATGGTTGTTGTATTTGTGAAAGTATTTTACCACAGCAGCCTAGACAGAGAGCAATCCATGTATTCATTCTGATCATTTAAAATATCTCCTTCTTCAACTATCATAGAATCAATATCATGGTCTGGCTCAGAGGAATTCCTTAATGAAGCACTCTCAGGATAATATCTGTTTCCCTGCTGTCTTCCAGATGAAGAGCTAGGGCATAGATCAGAGTTCATACCTGAGCTTCCTTTACTGTTAGGTTTCCTCTCCAGATATCCTGGCCAATAAGTAGTCCAGCTTTTATGTCCAGCCTTCCAATCAAGATCCCTGGACACTGGGTCTCTCTTCACATACCTTCTTGCACTGGTCTTAGGGCCCCTTCCAAATGCAGCCGTCTCCCTCACAGGTGCCGTCCGGGAATTCCTGGCTCTGTAACCCCACTCCTCTGGCTTCCTCCAGTCCAATGGAGTATGCTTGCCTCTGGAATGACTCCCAACACACGTACTGCTATGGGCTCCTTCTTTAGACCTCCAAGATGTTTTCCTCTTCTTCCTTCCACATTGATGCTGCTGCTTCTTCTCTCTGTCCTTGAGCTCTGAGTTCCTCCACTCCATCTGTGTAGAATAGGTTTTACTTTTAACTTGCTTAGAGGGATACTGCACCCTAGCACAGCTCAGCTGTGCTGAATCAAGCCCTGCCCTTGGAGATGAGTGATTGGGGATTACCTCATAGCTCTCCTGATTGAACACACGTTTCCCCACTTCAGCTCCTCTAGAGGCTGTTTGAAACCTGGTGCATTCTGGGACTGGTGGTCTTTTATGAAAACATTCTGTTTTAGTATTTCTACCAGCAAAGACAGGTTGCTTGTTCAGAGCCAATTCACCTCTTTTATAGCTCCTTCCTGAACTATGATAAGCTTCCTTATCACAAGCTGCAAGGGGTAAACTGAAAAGCAATATCAGGAAATACCTTTTCACTGAAAGGGTGGTGGATGCTTGAAATGCCCTCCTGTTGGAAGTGGTGGGGGCAAATACCGTGACAGAATTCAAAATGGCATGGGACAGACACTGTGGATCTCTTTATAAGTAACAGGATAAAATCAAAATAACCTTAACTGTCTGCTATCTTAACAAATAGGGGTGACCTGCACAGAGCGTTGGGTACATCCCTAAACAAAGGCACGGGGAGGGGTGACCTGCATGGAGCAGCAGGTGCACCTACTCTTGCCACCTTGCTGGGCAGACTAGATGGACTATGATGGTCTTTATCTGCTGTCATATAGTATGTTACTATGTTACTACTGTATGTAATGAATAGGGAGCCAATATAGACGAATGAGTAATGGGGTAATATGTTCTGAACGGGAAGCAAAAAAAGGCAGTTTGGCAGCAGTATTCTGAATGAGTTAGAGACGCTTGAGCTCGTACTGGGGAAGACCAGCAGACAGAGTTACAATAGTCCAGACGAGAAAGAATAAGAGAAACCAGCAAAGTAACCAAAGCTAAAGTAGGGAGGATTTCATTTATTTTATTTAAACTTATTTCTATACGCTTTTCTACAATTCAAAGTGGTTCACAATTAAGAAATGTGTAAGAGGGGCCTGTTCGCCAGACTGTTTTACATGAAACAGGAACAGTAAACAGTACAACATAGTTTAACAGTTTAACATCAGCTATTTACAGTTATGGTTCTGCTGGTTATATTGGTTAATTTATGTACAGTCAAACCTCGGTTTTCATGATTAATCCGTTCTAAGAAGTCTGACTAAAACCGAAACGTATGAAAACCGAAGCAATATTTCCCATAGGAAATAATGTAAATTCAATTAATCCGTTCCAGACACCCAAAACTATTCACAAAAAATACATTTTATAGAGAGTCAATCCCACTTCTGGCCACAAGATGGTGCTCCAGAGGTATTTTTGGCAGACAAATTGTTTAAACTGCCTTCCTCTCTGTGCAATCCTTGCATCTCTGGCTCGAGGATGTTGCTCACCTGACTTTCGCATCTCAACACGCGATCGGTGAGTCCGGGGGGGTAGTGCTGCCGGGACTGGGCAGGCAGTGTATGCAGACCAGCGCGAAGGTGTATGTACACTATTGCAGTACTTTTGGTTTTCAGATCTGGCACACGCGATCGGTGAGTCCGGGGGGGGTAGTGCTGCCGGGACTGGGCAGGCAGTGTATGCAGACCAGCGTGTATTGCAGTACGAAAACCGAGGCGATAGACGAAAACCGAGACAAGATTTCAGTCTGAAAAGACGTCGAAAACCGAAACCGACGAAAACCGGGGCCAACGAAAACCGAGGTTTGACTGTACAGATAAAATGAGTGTTTGTATATTGTGTCCTTAGAGTGCAGTTTAAGATGGCTGAATTCTGAGTGCATATCTGTGCTGTATTCATTCAGAAAGAGGTATCTTTATCTTTATCTTTAATCCCAAACTTGATATACCGTTTTGGCCGAAACATGTAAGCGGTTTACAATAATAAAAAAGACTACGCTCCCTAACTATAGGAAAAAACGCCATAATAAAAATAGGATAGAGGGAAAAAGGACAGTGCAAACATACAATAAAATACCACAAACATAGCAAGACCAAACTCAGGAAGGGACGGTAGTGGGCAGATCGAAAGCTTGTTGAAATAAATGGGTTTTTCCTTATCGTCACTCCAGTCCAGTCCCTTTACTTCTGGGTTGCGCAACCCTTCCAGCAGCTTGGAGGCTGAGCCCATCATCGTTTTGATGATGGTGTGGTATAAATACCACTGGCACCACCCACAGGCACCAGTATTCTCAGCCTCCAAGCAGCTGGAGGGTTCCTGTAAGCCAGAGAGCTTACTGGAGTCTCAGGGTTATTTTTATATAACTTTAGTTTTTCTTTAAATTTCTTTTGAGTTCTTTGATGTCTTTAATTTTCTTTATTTTTCTAGCTTTTAAGTTGAGTGGAGCTAAGCTCTCCTGTGCCTTTAAATTTTTAGCTCCTCTTCCCCCTCCCCCCTCCCTCCCTCCTTCATGCTCTCTCTCTGCCTGTTTTCTTCCCAGAGGAGGAGGTTTACCTGAGCAGTGGGGAGGATCGGAGAGCTCTCCTCCCGCTTGCTCTGCCAGCCGGCTCACCGACGCCTCTTCCGCCGGCCCCTTCTGCCTCGCGCCGAAGCCCTTCGGGTGGCTGAGCACTGGAGGCAGCATTGCGGTTTTCCCCCCGACAGCCCCCGGGTTGGCACTGCGTTGGAGGCAGCACCGGAGCGCAGGAAGACGTTCTCTGGCCCGTTCAGAGAGCCCGTAGACCGGCGGCAAGTGCAAGGCCACCATTTGCAGGTCCGGGCTACACATGGCTGCGGCCTACCACGTGGGAACCAGTGGAGGACGGCTGGTTCCCTCTTTCAAGACTGCGCGTTTGAGGGGAAGAGCAGCAAACCGCAAGTATTAAAAAGAATTTTGGCACACAGGATTTCTGGAATTAATTAAAAAAAAAAAAAAAGGACCCTTTCTCTATGCCTTTTCTAGGGGGGGGGGGAGGGGAGGACTCTTGGGACCGTTATTTCCAGGCTCCAGATTGGAATTTTTCAATTCATTTGTTTAATTTTATATAACTTTAGTTTTTCTTTAATTTTCCTTAATTTTCTTTATCGAAATTTTATTTAGGATTGGAATCTCTGTTTTTTGATGTGCATTTAAATTCAGAATTTTGGGTACACTCTAAGTCCTCCTGGGCCAAAGGGGACATGACTGGCAAACCACGGTGTCCTTCCTGCGGCACTCGTAGGGGCACCGCCTCGGAAGCAGGGGTCTGCAGGGGTTGTGCTGCAGAGGCTGCTTCCGTGGAGCAAGAAATCCATTTGACCATGGCTCAGGCTGCCCAGAGTTCTGGAGACCCACTGGAAGGGGGAGGGTAGGTTCTTTCTCCTCCTTCCACAGCCTTAGATTTGCCGGGCCCTTCCCTATCCCTTCCCCCCTCGTCTACTTTGGCGGAGGGAGACTGGTAACACTTTTCCCCAGAATTTGTCCTCCTATTGCACAACGCCTACTGTTTGCGCCGGCAGGGGGCAGGAGAGCCAGTGGCAGCGAAGACCGGTCCGGGTAAGACAAGGACCCTTGACTCCGGGGTCCCACCCAAACGCGCAAGGCTGTTGGGCGAGGACCCTCTCGCATCCCCGTCACTTGACATTCCGGAAGAGGAGGTCTCGGACAAAGAAGTAGGGGAAGAGGAGGAGGAGCTCGAAGAGGGAGAGATTCCAGAGGAAGAACAATCCCGCATAGTTCGAGTTTTTTGTTGAGAAGAGCTCCCTGCATTGATAAGTGAGTCGCTGAAGGTGCTCAATATGGCCTTGGACACTTCAGCAGATGAGGAAGCTTTGGAGGATCCGTTGATTCAAGCCGTCAGGAAGTCTCAGAAGGTGTTTCCAGTCCACAGGGTAGTACATCAGATGATTCAGGAGGAGTGGAATCTACCAGAATCAAGTTTGAGGGGAGTCCAAGCTATAACTCGTCTGTACCCATTGCCGGAACCGGACAAAGACCTACTGAAGTCACCAAGGGTGGACGCGGCAGTATCGGCGGTAACAAAGAAGACGACTATTCTGGTCGAGGGCAGCACGGCTCTGAGGGATAGTCAAGATAGAAGATTGGATACGCTACTGAAGCAAGCCTTTGATGTTAGCGCTCTCACCTTACAGGCCTCAGTATCTGGGGTGTGGGTAGCTAGGGCCTGTCTGAGGTGGTTCCAACAACTTCAACTAGCAGACGGTCTCTCAGTCGTCCGGTTCGGCCTACCTGGCAGATAGCCAGTATGACCTCATTAGGAATCTGGCTAAGAATATGGCCTCGGTGGTAGCAGCCAGACGGTATTTATGGTTACGTAATTGGGCAGCGGATGCCTCCTCAAAGGCGTGCCTGAGCCGGCTTCCTTTCAAGGGGAAGCTGTTTGGAGAAGACCTGGATAAGTTGGTGAAGGACCTGGGCGAGTCTAAGGGAGGCAGGCTTCTGGAAGACAGGCCTAAGCAAGGCCGCTTGCTAGCTCCGGTGCAGAGTCAGCCTAGGGATTTTCGGAGATTCCGTCAGGCCAGATCGAACTCCTTTCCTAGGGGCCGCTTCCCCTCTAGGGGTCAAAGCTTCAGGGGGTTTCGTGGGTCAGGTAGAGGTTTTGGGTTCTCTTCCTCCTCCACGGGCCACAGAAAACCACAATGAGATAACGGGGGTCCAGGTGGGAGGTCTCCCGGTGGGGGGTCGGTTAACGCAGTTCCTTCCCGCCTAGTCCCGGGTCACATCCAATCAATGGGTCTTGGAAGTGATCCGAGAGGGTTACGCTCTCGAATTCGCAAAACCGGTACTTCCAGCCTTTATTCAGTCTCCCAGCGGACCACCAGAAAAGAAGGTGGTGATAGAAGTCACGCTTTCAAGGCTTATAGCTCTGGGAGCGGTGGTTTCCGTTCCAGCAGATCAACGCGGGTCCGGTCGATTTATTTCGTGGTTCCAAAGAAGGAAGGGTCTTTTCGTCCAATTCTAGACCTAAAGCAAATCAATCGCTGTCTCAGAGTACCGCACTTCCGAATGGAAACCCTGAAGTCGGTTATTGCGGCCGTTCGGCAGGGGGAGTTCCTAACATCCCTAGATCTGACGGAGGCATATTTACATATCCCGGTCCGAAGGGCTCATCAACAGTTCCTAAGATTCGCGGTACCAGGAGGTCACTTTCAGTTACAGGCCCTACCCTTTGGTCTAGCAACAGCTCCCAGGACTTTCACCAAAGTAATGGTGGTGGTAGCTGCGGCTCTACAAAAGGAAGGAATTTTGGTACATCCGTACCTGGACGATTGGCTGATCCCGGCGAAGTCAGAAGCCGAGAGTCGCTCGGCGACAGCCAGCGTGGTGGAATTCCTGGAGGAGTTGGGGTGGGTCATCAGTCGGGCAAAGAGCAGATTAAATCCCACGCAGGAGATCGAATATCTCGGAGCAAGGTTCGACACCAAAAGGGGAAGAGTTTTTCTGTCGAAGCAGAGGTTAAGAGACCTGAGGAACCTCGTTGCTCAGTTCTTGTTAAGGCGAAGCCCCACAGCCTGGCATTACCTTCAATTGCTGGGAACCATGGCAGCGGCGATAGAGGTAGTGCCGTGGGCCAGGGCACATATGTGACCTCTTCAACGCGCGTTATTACAGCGTTGGTCCCATCAGCATCATCCCTTGGCCATGCGGCTACCCTGCCCTCCTCGGATCAGCAAGGCTCTTCTGTGGTGGAGGTGCCCAAGGAACCTAGAATGTGGAATGCCCCTCGAACCTCCCCAGTGGATACAGCTGACGACGGATGCAAGTTTAACAGGATGGGGTGCTCATTGCGAGAACCAGTTTGCACAGGGTTGCTGGACTCCGAGGGAATCTCTGTGGTCCATCAACAGGCTGGAGCTGAGGGCGGTAGCCTTAGCACTCAGGTCTCTCGAGCCCTTGGTTCATCAAAGGGCAGTCCGCGTCCTCTCCAACAATGTCACCACGGTGGCCTACATCAACTGCCAGGGGGGAACAAGCAGTCCTTCCTTGGAGAAGGAAGTGGACAGCCTCTTGCAGTGGGCAGAAGCCCATTTGTTAGCTCTATCAGCGCAGCACGTGGCCGGAACAGACAACGTAATGGCCGATTACCTCAGCAGGTTCAGGATTTTATTTATTTTAATTCTCTTATATACCGCGCTATTCTGCATCAGTGCAGTTTACATTGAACAAACTGAAATTACATTGAACAGGGCATTATAACTTGGAGATAACTATTTTACAGGGAACATGGGCTATGGAGGGTTAAGTGGCTTGCCCAAGGCCACAAGGAGCACCTGTGGGACTAGAAACCCCAGTCCTTCCGGCCCAAGGTTGCTGTCCTCTAGTGGGATTTGAACCCCTGACCTTCCGGCCTGAAGTACCTTGTCCCAACCACTAGGCCACTCCTCCACGGAGAGTGGGAGCTAGCACAGGAAGTAGTCGACCAAGTAGTAGCCCATTGGGGGACGCTGATAATGGACCTCATGGCTCGATACGCAGCGGCCAAGGCAAGCCGGTTTTTCAGTCGCAGGAAGGAAAGGATGTCCGAGGGCTTGGGCGCCCTGGTGCAAAGGTGGCCTTCGGAGGGTCTCCTGTACGTCTTCCCTCCCTGGGCTCTCATAGGGAGGGTGCTGCAGCGGGTGGAAGCCCACCAAGGCTTGGTAATTCTCATAGCCCCAGATTGGCCTCACCGCCCTTGGTATGCAGATCTGGTGAGGCTGACGGCCGACCAGCCCTGGCGGCTCCCATGCAGATCGGATCTGTTACGGCAGGGTCCAGTTCGCATGCCTCACGTGCATCGATTCTCGCTTAAGGCCTGGCTATTGAGAGGGCGCGGTTCCGGAAGCGAGGTTACTCGGGATGGTGATTTCAACATTGTTGAGCGCGCGAAAGCGCTCGACCTGCCTTTCCTATGTGCGAGTTTGGCGCATTTTTGAAGCCTGGTGTGCGGAGCACCAGAAGAAGCCTCTTGCGGCCTCAGTCCCGGAGGTCCTGGAATTTTTACAAGCAGGATTTGAGAAAGGGCTAGCGCCTAGCTCGCTGCGGGTCCAGTTAGCGGCCATTTCTTATTATAGGGGTAAAGTTCGGGGTTAATCCTTAGGAGACCACGCGGATGTGAGCAGGTTTCTAAGGGCGGTCAGGAGGTTACGTCCCCATCAAAGATCTGTAGTCCCTCCCTGGGACCTCAACCTGGTATTGAATGCCTTAATCAGGGAACCTTTTGAACCAGGAAGGAAATCCTCCCTAAAGGACTTGACCCTAAAGACGGTTTTTCTGGTAGCTATTTGTTCGGCTAGACGCGTTTCCGAACTTCAAGCGCTGTCTTCTCAGCCCCCCTGTCTTTCGTTCTTTAAGGATAAGGTGGTCTTGCGGACAGTTCCTTCCTTCTTACCCAAGGTCATCTCTCCCTTTCATGTGAACCAGACAGTATCTCTCCCATCCTTCGCGGGAGAAGGACATTCAGAGGATGGGGAGAAGCTTTGTCTTCTGGACGTGCATAGAGTGCTGAACCGTTACTTCTCCTGCATGGCCTCCTTTCGAAAGTCCGAACGTTTATCGTTCAATTTGGGGGGGCCGCACAAGGGAGAGGCAGCGGCCAAGGCTTCCATTTCTAGGTGGATCAGGGAGGCGATTGCCTCCGCCTATATCCTGAAAGGGAAACAGGTTCCAGGGGGGTCTTCGAGCGCATTCTATGCGAGCGCAGGCGACCTCCTGGGCGGAGCATAGCTTGGTTCCGCCACTGGACATTTGTAGAGTGGCTACGTGGTCGTCTCTGCACACCTTTACCAAGCACTACAGGCTGGATGTCCAGAGGAGGGCGGATTCCAGGTTTGGGGATGCAGTACTTCGGTCCGGGATGGCGAACCCCTCCCAGGTTTGAACTGCTCTTTTACATCCCAGAAGTAAAGGGACTGGACTGGAGTGATGATAAGGAAGAAGTAATTAGTCCTTACCTGCTAATTAGTGTTCCTGAAGGAACTCCAGTCCAGTCCCTGATCCCGCCCAGTTTCGGTTTCTCGGTAGGCAGAAAAGATCAACGGACCAAAGTCAGAATGCAAAGCGGAAGCGGGGGATCCCGGTCAAAGGGCCCCGGGAGCGTGACGGTCCACTAGGACGGGGCCGGTGGGGAGTGGGTAAAGGCTAGGTCAGCCTCAGGTAAGCCTTCTCCTTCCGTACCCCCCGTCCATCGATACTTCCTAAGATTTAAAAAAAAAAAAAAAAAGTGTTGGGGTTATAGTGTATTTTGTTTATTGCATGTTACTGTTATAGGTGCTTAAGCGGGTATCCGATAGGTCTGCTTTTTCAATAGATTACTGGTGCCTGTGGGTGGTGCCAGTAGTATTTATACCACACCATCATCAAAACGATGATGGGCTCAGCCTCCAAGCTGCTGGAAGGGTTGCGCAACCCAGAAGTAAAGGGACTGGACTGGAGTTCCTTCAGGAACACTAATTAGCAGGTAAGGACTAATTACTTCTTAGTAGTTCTTTGAATTTTGAATAAGAGGGTTCTAGTCGGAGGGAAGTAGGAAGGGCGTTCCAAAGAACCGGGCTAAGAAAAAAAGAAAGCTGCGTGACGGGTTTGTTCTAGATGAGCCTGGGATGGTGACGGCAAAGACAAACGATTAGCATTTAAGGAACGCAAGAGACGATATGGTGTATGGAGGGAAATGAGGTTACATAAGTACAATGGGGTAGAAGTATGAATAGCTCTATGCGTCAAAAAGAAAAATTTATATTGAAACCGGAAACGAAGAGGCAACCAGTGAAGATGATAAAGAATAGGGGAGACATGGTCAAAGGGACGAGCAAACGTAATTAGGCGAGCAGCGGTATTCTGTATGAGCTGAAGACGTTGCAACTGATAAGCTGGGAGATTAGCCATGAAGATGTTACAATAGTCAAGCCTACTAGTGATCAATGCCAACACCAAAGTGATCAAGGAACTAGTGGGAAGGAGGGAACGCAGCTCTGATCCGACGTAGTGCTGCAAAAGAATGGCGGGTAAGAGTCGAAATATGAGCATGAAAGGAAAGAGAAGAATCTAAGACCACTCCCAGATAACAGAAAGAGGTGACAAGAGGGATCGGCATCTGATCAATTAAGGGTGCTATTGTTGGACAGGAGCCACTTAGAGAAACCCACATTGCAGTGGACTTAGAGGGATTTAAGTGCAAGAAATTAGAAGAGAGCCAAGAAGCAACATGAGAAAGGCATTGGTTGAACCGAGAAAGGTCCAACTGAGCAAGTGAAGTGTGAAAAAGAAAAATTATGTCATCAGCATATATGTAAGTAGAAACAGGGAACTGTTGGATCAGGAGTGGAAGTGGAGAAAGAAAAATGTTTAACAACATTGGAGAAAGAACAGGGAAGAGACAAAGAAGAGGAAGACTGATTATTAGCATGAACAGTAAAAGCACGGGCTGTGAGGAAAGAATGAAACCAGTCCCACACCATACCACGTACACCAGAATCATGCAAGCGGGAAAGAAGAGTTTGATCTACTAAGTCAAATGCGGCGGACAGATCTAAAGACACAATTAGAGTGATATCTCCTCGATCATGAGCAATATGAATTTCATTTAGCATGGCCAGAAGAACTATCTCGGTGCTATGTCCCAGACGAATACCCGCTTGTCGGGGATGAAGAGTGTTAGTTGCTTCAACATGTGAATTGAGTTGCAGAAAAACAAAACGTTCAAGCAGTTTGGCCAAAAAAGGGAGATTTGATACAGGCCGCCAGTGGGCAGGTGCAGCGGGATCCAAAGAAGGCTGTTTTAAGAGAGGGTGGACTATAGCGGACTTCCAAATAGATACCCGTAGATAAACTAGTATTGATAATTGTAACCATAATAGGAATAAGTTCTAAGGCTGGCTCGGCCAACCAGTGTGATGGAATAGGGTCCAACCGGCAAGTTGTCTTTCTAGGTTTAGAGAGAATTTGTAACAGCTCAGCAGAAGAAATAGGGGAAAAGGAGGACCAGACATGGGCAAGGGCCCGATTGGAAGGGGGGGGAGGCGGTGACTCAATGTGCCCTGGGCAAGACAACTTGTCAGTAAAAGCCAAGGCAGAGGAAGAATCAGACAGAGGTGTCAGAGGTGAGGGGGGAGGGCTAGGGAATGAGGAGTGGAGGTTCAAAATTTTGTCAACAAAAAAAGTAGCTAGCGTTTGTGGCACTGGGGCTTTAGTAGACAAATGGGAAGATACAGAGGTAGAAGAGAGCTGACGCAAGATCATAAAGAGTTGCCTGGAGGAATGAGCCGCCTCAGCAATGGCTGTAGAGTAGAAGAAACGCTTGGCAGACTGTACAGCTGCACGATAGGTGGCATAGAGCTGTTTAAACTGACTGAGCGTCTCCTGTGATGGATGTTTGGACCAGTGACGCTCCGCTTTTAAGCTTCTTTCTGAATTCCGATAAATCCGTAATTTCTCTTAGTGCTGGCAGAAGGGATTTCCATAATATGGGGGCAAATAATGAAAAGGCTCAGTTACAAGTTGTGATAAGGAAGCTTATCATAGCTCAGGAAGGAGCTCTAGAAAAGGTGAAGTGTCTCTGAACAAGCAACCTGTCAGTTCTGGTAGAAATAAGAAAACTGAATTTTCCCATAAAAGACTACCAGTCCCAGAATGCACCAGGTTTCCAACAGCCATTAGAGGAGCTGAAGTGGGGAAACGTGTGTTCAATCAGGAGGGCTATGAGGTAATCCCTAAGCACTCATCTCAAAGGGCAGGGCCTGATTCAGCACAGCTGCGCTGTGTTAGGGAGGAACACTCATCTAAGCAGAATAAAGGTAGAGTTTATTCTACAGAGAATCATCCTCATTATCCTGAGAATCAGCTTGAGCTTGATCATCAGTTTCATCTGAAGGATCATCAGAAGCAGAAGCCAAACCGGACGGACAGAGAGGGAAAGAAACCCTTTGGAAGAAAGAGGAGAAAAGCCTTTGAGAGGTCTAGAAGAGTCCAGAGCAGTACGTATATTGGGAGGCATTCCAAGGGCCAGCATACACCATTGGACTGGGGAAAGCCAGAGGAATGGTGCTGCAGAGCTAGGAATCTCCAGACGGTACCTGTGAGAGAGACGGCTGCACGTGGAAGGGACCCTAAGACCCGTGCCAGAAGGTATGTGAAGAGAGATCCAGTCTCCAGGGATCTGGATTGGAAGGCTGGACATAAGAACTGGACTACATACTGGCCAGGCTATATAGAGAGGAACTCTAACAGCAATGGAAGCTCAGGTATGAACACTGATCTATGCCCTAGCTATAACCTTGAAAGACAGCAGGGAAACAAGTATTCTCCTGAAAGTGCTCCATTGAGAGATTCATCTGTGCCAATCCATGATATTGAACCCATGCTTGTTGAAGAATGTGTTTATATGGACTGCTCTCTGTCCAAACTCCTTTGGTGATTTTCTGTTATAAAGTACAGCAACCATCACAAAGAAATACAAACTTGTTCTTTAATCTACTCAGAAAAGCTCCTGTGTAGGATTTCTGGCCACGCTGTAGAAAGCAAGCCAGCTAAGGGGTTTCAGCTGGATAACTGCTAGCAATTGAGCCTTACCTAATTGCTTGTGAGCTAGGAGAGAATCACTTCTGAATCTATGTGGGAAGTTATCAGAAGTTAACCTGAAAAGAACAGTTTTTTCTTTCTTTGTGGCTTTTCGTTTGTTGTTTGATATATGCTAAGAAAACATTAGCTAATGCCGGACAAGTTTGAATGTTGTTTTCCTGATTTTGATTTTGTTTTTCCAAGTTAAACACTGGAAGCAAGTAACCTGATTTATGTGCTACCAAGCATATCTGTGTTGGGAGAAATAATCCCATAAATAAATATCTTATTGGCTTTACCCAAAAGCACAACTAATTATTGTGAGCAGCTGTGTCTGGTGTGAATGAACTGCATTGCCCACAATCCCTTGCAAATCATATAGATATATGCACTTGCCAAGACTGTGAAGATTCTCACCCAGGCAGCCGTCTGACAAGGTGGATTGCTTGCTCCTGATCTTCTGGGTAGGGATCTGCAGGAGGTTAAGGGGAGAGCTTCTTCTGATTATCTGTGCAGCTATGTTCTGTGGAGGGTGTGTTTGGGGAGGCCTTGATAAATGATGCTGCAATTGTAGTTGTCCAGGAGAATTGTAACTAGAGAGTACGGAATAGTTCTGTAGAGAGAAGGGAATGGAAGTTCTTCAGGGTTTTTAGTTTTTGGTAAATAGTGGATGTTCTCTTTATATGTGCTTTGAAAGTTAGCTGCTGTTCGACTTATGCCAAGATATTTGATCTCAGATTTGACTCTGATTTCTGTTTCGTCTAGTCTCAATGTTTGTGGAGAGCAGAAGGTTGGGTCAGTGGTTACATATAAGTCTTCTGTCTTCTCATTGTTGATTGTGGTAAGGAAGCTCATCCTGAGTTAGCAAGGAGAGCTGGAGGAGCAACGGGAACAGGAGCAGGAACAGCAGGAGAGGAGAGTGCTGGAAAGAGCTGGAGAGAGGTACAGAGCAGGAGAGAGGAGAAGCTGCTACAAGCCAAGGCACGGGTACAAGCCTTAGAAGCCTGTCCCATACTGAGCAGTGCAGAGTTGCAGGAGACACTCTCAGCTTTAATGAGAGGCTGTCAGCTAAGCCCAGTGAGCTAGAACGAGAGATAGAACCAGTGCAACTAGGAGAGCCTGATGCAGCTTTGAATGAGGAAGATATATTGATGGATTGCTCTTTGTGCCAAGCCTTAGCTACAGAGGGGTTGAAGGAAAGCCAACCTTAAGAGAAAACTCTCCAGAGCAAGGTAACCTTGAAAAGCAAGGAAGATGTTTTGTGAATTCCCTGTGTTAAAGAGGGGAAACTTATGCTGAGAAGTGAGAACAAGCTGAAGCTGTATAATTGTGCTTGTTAAACATCCGCTATCCTGTGCAGTGAGACGACAAGAAGCCAAGCTAACGGTGAGAGGAAAAAAGCTTTTGTTTTGCTTTTGAATGTTCCTAAGGAAACCTGAGTAGAGCTTTGTTTGCTTATTGGAAGTGTGTTCCTGTTGGAAGTTTTGCTTTGCTTATAAAGAGGAGAACAGCCTGGAAACGCTTGGAACTGAAAAGAAAGAAAACTGCCATTGAAGTAAGCTGTTTGTGTTTATGCTTTAACCAGCAAGGCTAGAGAAAGCTGGAAGCCTTGCTATTAAAGGGTTTTGCTTTTGAGCTGAAGAATACTGTAAGCTGATACTTTGTTTTGACCTTTTGCTTATGTCCTGTTGTGTTTTTGAAAGAAACCTGGAGAAATAATCCTGAAAGAGATAATTTATGGACCTTGCATTTGAGTTCAATAAATTTTTGTCATTGCCTTACCACAAGAGCCAAACTACAAGGTTTTTTTCTACCTGAAGCCATGTGTAGCAGTTAAACTACATTTCCCAAGAAGCATTGCAGGGGAACCAGTCAGAGAAGGCTGAAAAGGGAAAGTTTCTATTATAACCACGACCCTCCATGCTGAATGCAAGGTGAATGCATGATGTATAAATTGTGTTGGGTGAACCATTCCTTTGCATCTTTGAAACAGTTTTGGAGGCTGGAGAGGTCAGGAGAGAAGAGGTTAATGGGTGTGACGATCATTATATCATCAGCATAAATTTGATATTGAATGTTGTGGTTGTTGAAGATCTGGCAAACCGTCTGTATGAAAATATTAAAGAGGAAGGCTGAGAGGCTTCAGCCGAGGGGAACTCCTATTTGTTGAGTGAAAGGGGCTGAAGTCTTTCCATTGATTCTGACTTGCTGCTTTCGAGATTCTAGGTAAGATTAGAACTAGGCGAGAGTGAACCCTTGGAGTCCGATTTCTGAGAGCCTTTGAAGTAGCAGGTTGTAAGGGATGGAGTCGAAGGCAGAGGCAATGTCTAGAAATAGGAGAAGGAAACCATTTTTCTACTTTTGTAATCCTGTTATGAGGGTGTTTAGCAGGGACGTAATAAGGGTTTCAGCCTCATGATGTTGTCTGAATCCATGCTGATGTGGGTCGAGTAGAGCATTTTCTGTAAGATGGTCTTGAAGTTGTGTGAGTACTTTTTTTTTCGAAAATCTTTGTGACAAACGGGATACTGGATATAGGTCTATAAGACTTTGGGCATATTGGGTCAAGCTCGGTGCTTTTTATGAGTGGACGGATTGGTGATTGTGTCAGAGAGGTGGGCACTTGCCCTAGGGACAAGGAAGTGTGGATAATCTTCATTAGATAGGCACTGAGTTGAGGGTGGGTGATTTTTACCCATGATACCGGACATGGGTCTAGTGCGGAGGTTGTTGTGTTGAGGGCCTGGATTGTGTCTTCCAGGTAATGGAGTGATGGGAGGTCAAATTGTGACCACAGCTTTGGAGGTGTGGCAGTGTGGTCAGCTTGTCGAAGAGTGGATCATTGGAGGTGTGGATAGCTGTTTGGAGATTAAATAAGTGGTAAGACCACGTGATGCAGTGAGTCAGATGGTTGTAGTTCATCAGGCTCCAGGAAACCCCGCCACAAATGAAGGAAAAAAAATAGCGAACCACTCATTAATTTTCAATTGCGCTCTCGATAAATAAAAGTGAGGCAGAGAGTGTTGAGGTGAGCGCAGACTTACTTACCCCCGATGACAGCCAAAGCGGGGAAGAAAGAGAAGCCTCGTGGGATGGAGTCCAAGATGGCGTCATCTGCCCCAACTAGCCCAAACAGCGGACAACACGCTGGCGTTGTGGAGGAGGTAACCAGCGTGGTGGTGTTGGTGGCATTGGAGGGGCGGTTTCAAGCCCTCTCGGTGCAATTCGCACAGGTGGGGCAGGCAGTGGTGGAATTTGGCCCGAGAGTTTCTCAGCTGGAACAGCGGGTAGAGGTGGTGGAGGGGGAGCAACAAACCCAGGCCCAAGCAATGCAAGAAATGGCGGAGAAGTTAAAGGCCTATGCAGACAAGATAGATGACTTGGAGAATAGGGGAAGAAGGAAAAACCTCCGAATCGTGGGGATCCCTGAATCTGTTAAGGAGTCTGAGCTGCGAGGACATTTGGAGACGTGGTTGCCTGCCCACTTATCCTTGGGGACACTAGCAAGGACCACTGATCATCGAAAAAGCACCTCAGCTGGGACAAAAGCGGGAAGGCCTGGGTCGACCTCGTGTGGTCATTGCATGCTTCTTGAATTATTCCCAATAGGAGGTGGTGCTGAGAGCAGCAAGAACCCAGCGTAGCCAAGCACCGGGACCGCAGAGAATCCTAGTTTTTCAAGATTACTTGGCTCAAGTAAGCCAGCAGAGGCGGGAATTTGCTGGAGTATGTACTACACTTATAAATAAGAACATATGCTTCGCTCTTATGTACCCTGCAAGGCTGAAGGTGGAGTACCAGAGTAACAATGCATATTTACCACTGTGGCAGTGGCGCAGACCTTTCTGGTGGGATTATCAGAGGGATGAGACTTCAGGCAATGAATCTGGAGACTGTGACTCCTTATCTTTTTCTGTTTGGATGGTTTTTTTGGAGTGGATAAGAGGGCATAATTTGGGAGTCAGAGATATATGAATTTGACTGCGTGTGCTGGACAGGCTGGTCGACAGTTAGTGGACTTAGTACCTCAGATCTGAGGACTGAACTGCTCCGGTAGGAATTTACTCATATGTTTCTTCAGTTTTTCTTTTTGATATAGCGCTCGGGCTAAAGGATGTCAGAGCAATGCTCTCCTGTTGCCATTTGGGGGACAGATCGGAGGAACTTGGAATGTTGCTGAACTCTGCCAAGCGCTTGGAGTGCTGATAGGTTTTGGCGCAGAGGGGCACACCAATTTTGACAAGTGTCTTGCTGCGGAGGATACCAGAGATCTGGACCTAAATAGACTATTGGCTCTCCTTCCCCCTCTTCCTTTTTTTTTTCTCTCCTTTCTTCTTTCCTTGGTCTGATTCCAGGGATAGGGGGATTATGATCTCTGATTGGGTTATTGAGCTACTGATGTTAATGTCAATTGAGCCGGCTTTGTTTTAAATATTTTAAATGTTATAGAAGGGTGGTATAAATGATAACAGAGTGTGTTGGGCACCTTGAGTGGGGGAGGGAGAAGTGGGGAAGTTTTAGTAGGTTACTGTATAGTTTGGGAGACAGTGCTGCAAGGTTTTTATGTCATGAGAGGCAATGAGATACTCCTCACAACCAATTTGGGCATTAATACTGTGGGAATGACATTTAGGAGAGGTGAATCGATGAGGGGTGGCGGGAAAGGGGAGGGGAGGTTTCTGAGATTGTAGTGGTGGGGCAGCGATAGCTGTTGATAGGAAGTGGGATATATCTGCACATGTTAATGTAATATGGGGACACCCACCTTCCTCTAGGGTTTCTTTACATTTAGGATAATGAACCATGATGGCCGATGGGCTAACTTGGAGGCAAGGGGGAGTAGGAGTAAGGGTAAGGAGGGGGGTGTGGGACTGCACTGGGGGGGGGGGGGTGGAGAAGTTGATACGGAAGTGGGGAATTATGTACTTTGTAAAGGTGGGTCCGAAATGCATCATTGATGGTCAGAGGGGAGGGCCCTCATTTAGGGGGGCAAGACGTAGAGATAGGAGTTAGAGGGGGGAAGGGAAAGGGTAGTCAAGGGAAACAAGGGAGGGGAGGAAGGGGGAGAGTAGAGAGAGGGCGGGGAGGGGGATGGGGAGCTAAGGGGGTGGGGAGAGAGCAAGAAGTGGGGGGATGGGGAAGTCTAGAAAGGGGGAGGGGGTATATTTCTGGAGTCAGTGGAGAGTGGGGAACTTGGGGGGAGGGTGGGATAGTTGGAAAGGGCATTTTGGAGGTCTGGCTGGGTGGGGGGTTCGGTGAGGTAAAGGGGAGCCCTGAGCTTGGGGGGGGCTGTCCTCTTGGTGGCTTAATGCGTGCAGAAAATACAGCAAATATGATTATGGATAAGTGACAATGGGTACACAATTGAGATTTGCTTTGTGGAACGTCTGTGGACTGGGGAACCCTATAGAGAGGCACAGAGTATTGAAGGCCCTTTGTGATTGACGGGTGGAAATAGTTTTTTTTACAAGAAACACATCATACGGTGACAGAACACTGTAAACTCCGGCATTGGTGGGTAGGTGGGGTGTATGGGGCATCATCAGGTGGGAAGAAGGCAGGAGTGGCCATCTTAGTTCATAAAAAGGTGGGCTTTGTAATGACATGAACTACTGAGGATCCGGAGGGTAGATATATCTTCGTTATTTGGGAGTTATATGGACAAAGTATAGCACTGATGAATATATATGCACCAAATGTGTATGAGGCACGCTTTTGCACCAGGGTTAATAAATGCTTGGAAGAGGTGGGGAGAATTCCTTTAATCCTTGGAGAGGACTTTAATTGTGTGATGGAGGAGAGTGTGGACAGGTCACGACAGTGTGGTAGAGTCCGTGATCGCAGAGCACAGTGGGTGAGAGGGCTCTATGAGGGATATGATTTAATGGATTACTGGAGGGTATTACATTCATTAGAGAGAGATTATACACATGTGTCCAGGGCACACGACACCGGCTCTAGGATAGACTATTTTCTGGGATTGTCTGCACTCTTTCCCAGGATGATTTAAGTGACAGTGGGGCCCATAATGATTTCAGACCATGCCCTGATATGAGTAGACATCCAATGGGGAACGCACACTAGGAGGGCATTGTAGAGGTATCCCCTGGAGTTTAGTTTAGATACGCAATTTGGGGACTTTCTCAAAGCGCAGTGGGAGGATTATGCCGCTAACAATGCCGAGCATAAAGAGAATCCAACGCTGTTCTTGGAGGCTGCCAAGGCAGTGTTGAGGGGCCAGGTCATAGTTATGTGGGGCACTGAAAGGCACAGCAAAGTCGACACTTGCTGCAGCTGTAAGGGAGTTGTGTGTAGTGCAACGGCAGTTCTTTGCATGCTCCAGTCCAAATAACAAAGAAAAGTTGTTACATTTACAGAAAGAGGTAGCCTCAGTGTTGCAGGAAAGGGCAATTCAATCCCAATTGTACTATCAGTACAAGTTATACAAATACGGAAATAGAATGGGGAAACTACTGGCAGGATTACTAAAGGTGTGTGGGGGGGGGGGGGGCGGAGGTACGTGGGCGCAATGCGGGATGGGGATGGTTGGGTTCGTAATACACAGCAGCATATAGAAGACGTCTTTTAAAGCTACTACCCTCTATATGAGAGGGATGTAGAGGATAGGTTAGTGGAACACGATTTTTTTGAGCCGAATCTACAGTAGATGCCTTGTTTATCAGTAGAACAAGAGATGTTGAATGCCCCAATCACCCCATTGGAAGTGGTGGCGGCTGTCAAAGTGCTACAGAGGGGATGGTCCTGGGGCAAGATGGATTTTGGGGAGAGTTCTATAAACTAATGATACAACAGGTGGCGGGGCCCTTAACTGCCTATTTCATGGATTTAGTGAGGAGACAGTCTTTCCGTATGAGCCCAATAGGGCAATTATCACTGTCATTCCTAAAGAAGGTAGAGATCCTTTGAGACCGGAGTCTTACCGGCCTATCTTCTTATTGAATGTAGATATTAAGATCTTAGCTAAAGTTATGGCGAAGCACTTGGCGACGATAGTGCCGCGACTAGTACATGACGATCAAGTGGGTTTTGTACGGAACAAACATGTCATTAAATACATGAGGAGGATCCTTTCTGCTCTGTATATGGCAGAAGTGGCTGAGGTGCCAGCGTTGTTGGTCAGTTTTGATGCTGAAAAAGCATTTGACCGTGTGGCATGGTTATATATGTTTAGGGTGTTAGAGCGTATGGGCCTGGAGGGTCTTTTTGGCAAAGTTGTACAGGTGTTGCATTCGGATCCACGAGGACAAATAGTTGTGAATGACTCACTGATGCCCGAGTTTTACATCCAACGAGGGACTTATTTATTTAACAGGTTTTTTTATACTGCTTTATCATTTCAATCAAAGTGGTTTACATTGTAACTTAAACTTGGTAAACTTACATTAAACAGGGACATTGATAACTTGGATTTTTCTGAGCAATGGAGGGTTAAGTGACTTGCCCAAGGCCACAAGGAGTGCTAGTGGGAATTGAATCCTGGTCTCTTGGTGGTTCCCAAGCCAGAGCTCTAACCACTAGGCTGCTACTCCACTCCAGAAGCGGGGACTAGACAGGGATGCCCGTTGTTCCCGCTTCTGTTTGTTTTGATGCTGGAGCCCTTGTTGGAGCATATACGGTTTCACGCTGGGCTTGTGGGAGCACGTATAGGGAAGACAGAATTTCGGGTTTCAGCGTTTGCTGATGGTGTTAGTGTATTTAGGGTTACCGCAAGAAACGCTGCCAGTTTTGTTGGGTGTATTTAAAGACTTTGGGAGGTTTTCTGGCTTGAAGCTGAATCTTGAAAAGTTGGAAGCTATGCCTTTGCACAGTGGGTTTCAGGCAAATTGGAAAGGAGAATTTCCACTAAAATGGAGTATGCAGGCAATTAGGTATTTGGGTATAACACTTATGGCAGAGACTAGGAAGATACACAGTTTGAATGTGCTGAAGCTTTTGACAGAAACCAAGGACCGACTTGGGGGTTGGCATGATCTCCCTCTCTCTTTGGGAGGGTGGATAGCACTATACAAGATGGGTATTTTTCTTAAATGGCTATATGTGCTGCAGGTGTTACCCATCCTGATGTTGTGCAAAGAACTAAAGCAATTGATGGGCGTACTCAATAATTTTCTATGGAGAAGTAAAAGACCGAGACTTTGGTTGGGAATATTACAACAGCCATGGGAACGGGGTGGCATGGGAATGCCAAATATCCACAGATATAATATAGCCTGTCAGTTGCGTAACTTGAGGGATTGGCTCAGCGCGACCGCAGATTATACACCATTATTGATGGAGGGGGAGTTGGCGTCCCCCTTGGTGTTGCGTTATGTCCTTCATGCGACGGCGAGAGCTCTTCCCAGGGTTCTTAGTCAGTATGTGGTGTTTAGAACAATGCGTCGAGTATGGCGGGTAGTGTGTAGATGATGTCGGGGGAATCCAAATTCAACCTCACTGTTACCTTTGTATAGTAATGACGATTTTAGACTAGGGATGGAAGGAGTGGCTTTTGGGATTTGGGAGTCTAGGGGAATAATGACGCTTGAGCAGGTGATTGATGGAGAAGGCAAGATGCTCCCATTTGGAGAATTGAAGGTGCGGTATGGATTAATGGGTATAGATACCTTTATATTCATGCAAGTTCGAAGTTATATACGCAGCATACCGGTTTTGGATTTGCAAGGTGACATCTGCTCATGTTTGGAGGAGCTATTGTATGCAGGAATGGCACAACAGGTACGTATAACAGCGCTGCAGAAGGATTATTTGGCCTTAGAGGTCATACCTGCTGAGGTATCACTAGTGGAACAGTGGTCACGGGACTTGCATGTGGAGATAACAGAAGAAAATGTGAGGGAGGCCCTTAAGCAGATCCCGCAGATTAGTGGAAGCTCAGAGCGCAGAGAAATGCAGTATAAGATAATACGGCAAAGTCACTATGCCCCCAACTGGACTTAGAAGGCAGGAAGTGCAGCTTCGGCAAATTGTCCCAGGTGTGGGCATGAAGAAGCTACTTTGGGTCGTATCTGATCATCACCTTCTCTCCTTTAATCTTCACCTCCCACCGCCCTTGCCTCGTCCTGTCTCCTATTTAGGAACCTTCTTGCCATTGATCCCCCGGTTCTCTCCTCTACCATTTCTCCTTCTCTCTCTTCTATTTTGTCCTCCAAGTCTGTTGATATGGCAGTGATGTCCTATAATGCTGCGCTCTTCTCAGCTCTGGATGTTCTCGCTCCTCTCACCCCTCGTCCTGTGAGGCATTCCTTACCTCAGCCCTGGCTTTCTCCCACTATTTGCTATCTTCGCTCCTGTGCCCGCTCTGCTGAGCGTGCCTGGCTCAATTCCCGCTCCCCTGAAGGTTTCCTTCATTTCAAATTCATGTTCTTCTCCTTCAAATCAGCTTTAGCTCTTGCCAAACAAGATTACTTTGTTCACCTGACTAATTCTCATGCCTCTGATCCTCGCCGTCTTTTCACTGCTCTCAATTCTCTCCTCAAAGTGCCTCCGCCTCTGATCCCTCCTTCCCTTTCTGCCCAAACCCTGGCTGATTACTTCCATGATAAAATCCATAAGATAACTCTCCAATTTCCCTCTAAATCCCCTATTTCCCTTCCTGTTCTCAATCTCCCCCCCCCCTTCTCATCCTACCCTCTCTTCCTTTCCTACGATTTCTATTGATGAAACTGTTCTTCTCTCCTCCTCCAAGCTCACCACCTGCTCCTCTGATCTTATCTCCTCCCATCTCCTCTCCTCTACCGTTGTCCCCTCCATTTCTCATATCCTCAATCTCTCGCTCTCCACTGCTACTGTCTCAGCTGACTTTAAACATGCTGTGGTCATGCCTCTCCTTAAGAAACCCTCATTTGATCCCTCTTGTCCTAATTATCGCCCCATTTCTCTCCTTCCTTTCATTTCTAAACTGCTCGAACATGCGGTTTACCACCGTTGCCTTGACTTCCTCTCTTCCCATGCTCTTCTTGATCCCTTACAGTCCGATTTTCGTCCCTTGCACTCTATTGAAACTGCTCTTGTCAAAGTCTCCAGTGACTTGTTTCTGGCAAAATCTAAAGGTCTTTACTCTGTCCTTATCCTCCTTGACCTTTGTGCTGCTTTCGACACTGTTGACCGTGATCTTCTCCTTGACACTTTGTCCTCGCTTGGCTTTAGGGACTCTGTTCTTTCTCCAGGACCAAGCAGGAAGTCAGTCCTCACATATGGGTGTCATCGGCGCTGATGAAGCCCCAGCGGAGCATTTCCCCAGCTTTCCATGAAAGCCTTTGGGAATGCTGGCACGCATGCGCGGTTCCCTTCCCGCCTAAAGGTGCCATCTTACCTCAGTCTCTTTTTTTCCGAGAAGCCCATCGAACGTGTGTCCTGTTCTCCCGGATAAAAGTGATTTTTTCTTCGGTGATTTTTCGCTATTTTTCTCCGGTTCGATGCTGGTTCCCCTCCCGCCGGGTTCGGTACACCGGTATCGAGCCCGTTTATTTCTTTTTCGGTTTTTGCCCTTCGTGGCTGGCGTTCGCGCCCTTTTTTCATTTTTTCCCTGGAAGGCCGGTCTTTTGACCTCGCTGGGGCTCTTTTTTCCCCGATGGCTTCCAGTGGTTTCAAAAAGTGTGATCGGTGTAAGAAACTTATGTCTCTCACCGACACACACGACTGCTGCCTTCGGTGCCTCGGCCCTGACCACGACCCCAAATCATGTGTGCCATGTGGGAAGATGTCTTCCAAGGCACTCAAAAGTCGACAGCATCAAAAGGAGAGGTTTTTCTCGGACTCTGCCTCCGGCTGGGCCCGGACCTCGTCTGAGGCCTCGACATCTCGGGATTCCGATCCCAAGCGCCATCGAAACTCCTCGGACAGGGGGTCCCCCGACCGGGAACGCAAGAGGAAGAAGCGGCTCGTGAGGGCGGCATCGGAGGAGGTCCCTGGTCCCTCGAGGGCCAGGTCTAAGACCCCCATCCGCCGTCCCGGGCTCATGGACCAAGAGAAGCCTGCCAAAGTTCCTCGCGTGGAGCCAGAGTCTGCTGGACACATAAGCCCCATAGTCCTCGTGGACTCTCCTCCCAGAGAGCCGACGTTGGGCCCGGCGCCGCCGGGGCCCGAGTCGGTGGCTGCTGCGTCTCCCGAGCTGAGTCTCAGGATGACAGCCTTGGAGTGCAGAATGTCTGCCTTCATGGAGCAGCGGCGGGCACTGATGGCCAGCCTGTCTGGTGCATCTGCCCCGACCACCGGGAAGTCGACTTCGAAGTCAACCCCGGAGACTGAGCCGATACTCAAGACCCTCGTGGTTCGAAGTCGTCCTCGGTCGAGGTCTCCCTCGACCTCCCGTTTGGGACCAAGGGTGTCGACGCCGGTGCCCCCGGCTTTGGGGCGGGTGCCTCGGAGCCCCGCGGGGTCGGACCCTGACTCCTCCTCAGATGAGTCCGCCTGGGAGACGGAGGACGAGGAGTCTTCCGATACTTTTAAGACTCGGTGCATCCCGTCGGACTCACCGCAGTCTGAACCCCGGAGTACATCCCCTCCGGAGGACACTAGGTTCTCGGAGTTCGTCCGGGATATGGCCACTGCCTTGGCTATCCCTGCCGATCCCGAGGAAGAGCTTCGAGCCGAGGAGCTCAATGCTCTGCAGTACGACTCTCCTCCGAAGGAGGCCTTTACTGTCCCGGTTCCTCCGATGCTGGAACGGCTCCTCTTCCGGATGTGGGAGGCACCGGCCTCGGCGCTGGTTTTGAGCAAGCGAGTCGATTCCATCTATCGACTCCGCAAAAGCCCTGGTTTCCAAAAAGCACAGCTACCACACCATTCCATGGTTGTGGAATCGGCCATGCATCGTCTGAAGAGCCAGAAGATGCACTCTGTGGTGCCCCCTGACAGGGAGGCCCGCAACCTCGATGGCGTCGGTAGGAAGTGCTTCCAGGGGTCTATGCTTGCTTGCCGTGTCTAGTCTTACCAGCTGTACATGGGCATGTACTTGCGAGACCTGGCCAAGAATTGGCCGGATTCTCTGCTGGTCTCTCCGGGGAACCCTTGCAGAGATTTAAGACCTTGTCCTCCGGGATTCGGGAATGCTCAAAGTTCATTTCCCGCGCTGCCTACGATGGCTTTGTAAAGGGTCTGCTTCTTGTTGGTCACTCCAGGCCAGGGAAGTCCCGAACCCTCATCTGCGGTGTGCTGCTCCGGCTGGCTGGAATCCAGGGGAATAAAACTCACAGACCACACAGAAGGAAAAGTATGCAAGTTTATTCCATAGGGTGGAGGGATTGTCCGTATTTTATACATTATCAGAAACATATTCATACGTCATCCACCCATCTTCTGGGGCCCACTATAGCTTATCAGTAACTATGCAAATACGAGTCATCCCTGAGTAGAACAATCAATTTAGCTTAGCACAGCACATTCCTTTTCCATACCCACACCAAAATGTACAAAGGGCACATATATAGGATTCTGATTTCCCTTGTGCAGGCCTCCTGTATATGCACTTAAACTAAACATTATTATTTCCTAACAATCCCCCCTTTGGGCCTGCATAGGCCCACTATAAGAACAGCCTAACAATCTACCTGGCCGTTAAGCAGACATTAATGGGAGGTTAGTGGAGGCATGCACAGGTACATCAGCCACCATGGAAACAGGTGTATAAAAGTACATAAAAGGGGTAGAGCTTTGTAGGGCCTTTCAACAATCAGCCAAGAACAAATGAAAATATACAACAAAAAAGAACAAGAATTATAAAACCGTTCAATAGGGCAATAAGCAGCCCTTTGAGACCACCCCAAAGAAAGATACATTAAAACTAGAGACAGTTTACAATGAGCAAGGGACCTAGTCATATCCCAAAGAGGGGCGAGTATACAAGAAAGTAGAAAAAGAAACATGGGGCTGGGTGCAGTTTAAATTATCAAGTACAGTAAACTTCTGCATTTCACACAGATTAGAAGATACAGTAATGAGACACGTTGAGAGAAAAGCTCCAGTTTGTAGCGAGCTGCGCACACAAAAGGTAAGGCAGTCTGGACAAGTAGTATTGCCGTATTAACAGTTCCCGAGATGGGCTGAAGGAGGCACTATATGAGTGATAGGAGGAGTCAACACAGTCTTGTGCATGATGGTCAGGAGGCTGGAACCGAAGATGTCAGTGGAGACGATACACGCTTGATTCTTGACGCATGGATCCACGAAGGGGAGGAGTCACACAGGATGGCTGTCCCTGTGATGGCGATCACTGTAGTTTGGAGGTCCGTAGAGCGGGTCTAAGGTACCGTGCTTGTGAGGTGCTCTGACCTGTCACCAACCTTGAAGGGAAATGTTGGTTCGGTACCTCTAGGCCGAAAGCTGCTTTTCTTCAGGAGTCTTCTCCTCTCCTCTCCAGTTGCTAGGGCCTTGGCTGCCCCGGCGTCAGCTACTTCTCATCCTGGTCCTGAAGCCAGATCTATAGATGGAGAATGTTTCCAGTGAGGGCAATGGCTTCAGGATCTTTTAGCCGCCACCTTCACTATAATCGGTGTTATCAGAAGAACTTGGAACGGTCCCATACTGGAAAAGGGGCTTGTACTGTGTGCTGGTGGTATGTCTTTACCAAATCCAGTCTCCGGATTGAAAGAAAAGAGTTGAGTCATCCAGCAGAAAGGACTGGACCTGCTGAGCATACCTGTGGAGGGAAGAGAGTTGCCTCTGCTGCTAGGAAATACAAGAGATCAAATGTGAGGCTCAGGAGTATAAAAAAATAATCAGTCTTCCATATAACAGTTCAGAGGGAGAAAAAGTTCAGTCTACTCCCTTAGAGCAATTTTTTTTTTTTTTAACAGAGTCAAAGGCAAGACAGTTTAATTTCTTAATTTAGCTAATACATTTTGACAAGATGCCCACACTTCCTCAAATTTTTCACAATTTTAGAATTATACCAATTTGTAAATATTTGTGTAAGTAACTTTCCTCCTTTAGCTTCATGTGTCGGGCCAGGACACATAGAGGCAAAAAGGGATAAAAGCATCTGAAAAGCACCACATGGCCAGTGTGGGTCTCCCCAAAGCTCATTAGGATGAAAAGTGCACTCAGCCTATCTCCAAGTGTCTATTCCTAATTATTGGGTATATCTCTGGGCTAGATGACTTTCAAAATTGGAGTTAATGGTGATGGCATAATCAAATACAGTCAAACCTCGGTTTTCGTTGGCCCCGGTTTTCGTACGTTTCGGTTTTCGACGTCTTTTCTGACTGAGATGTTGTCTCGGTTATCGGATATCGCCTCGGTTTTCGTTGTGCTGCCAGATCTGAAAACTGTACAACTCCCAACTCCTGAAGAAGTGTCAACCTCGCGCTGGTCTGTATACACTGCCCGCCCAGTCCCGGCAGCACTACCCCCCGGACTCACCGATCGCGTGTTGAAGCGAAAGTCAGCTGAGCAAGAGTCAGAGTCAAGAGCCAAGGATTGCACAGAGAGGAAGGCCCCGATCTCTCCACCGCCTGCCTGTTCTCTGGAGCGCCCCCTCAGGCTCGGAGGTAGCAGGGTAGCTTTCAAGAGCCAAGGATTGCACAGAGAGGAAGGCCCCGATCTCTCCACTGCCTGCCTGTTCTCTGGAGCGCCCCCTCAGGCTCGGAGGTAGCAGGGTAGCTGTCAATGTAAGCAGGAGATGTTGAATGAATGTGGGAGGCAGTTCTTTCTCTTGTAGGGTACGCTTGCAAATTGCTGTTGAGACGGAGTCAGCGATCAGATTACAGTGCCGTACAGTACAATATCTGTGTGTTTGCTGTCCTGTGGACGATCGGGCAGGTGAGAGAAGTGACAGGAGCTGGGTGTCTGGAACGGATTAATTGAATTTACATTATTTCCTATGGGAAATATTGCTTCGGTTTTCGTACGTTTCGGTTTTAGTCAGACTTCTTAGAACGGATTAATATATATATAATGATATAATGTTCTACCTCCCATTTGAAATCCCACACCCACCTCTCCAAAAAATAACAGAATGTTTTAATGAACTAACTGAGTGGCTCAAAGAACAAAATCTACTTATCAACTTTACTAAAACAGATATTTTATTTATCACTAAAAATCAAACATATATACCCCCAAACACGATTACACTAGATACTCATGAAATTAATATAAAAAAAGAAGTAAAATATTTAGGTGTGATACTTGACAATAATCTAAATATGGATTCACATATAAAATATTTAACTAAAAATATACATTACAAACTCAAAACACTAAAACAACTAAGACCTTTGATTCTTCTACAAGATTTTATTAACATAATTCATGCTATTATTACCCCACATTTCGATTTTGCAAATACAATACTTAATGGTATTTCGAAACAAAATATTAAAAAGATACAAATAACTCAGAACTTAGCTGCTAGAACGATTATGAATATAAGCCCACTTGAACATATTACACCAATTTTAGCTGAACTTCATTGGCTACCAATTTACTCCCGAATCAAATATAAAATTCTTGTCACTACATTTAAACTTATAAATAAACTTGCACCATCTGCACTAAATACACTGATTAACATTGACATTGATAAACGATCTCAAAGGAGCAGAAACATAAATACTTTAACAATACCAAAAGATTTTACAAAAGCCAGAAAACAAACCAATAAGAGAGCTTTCTCACACTCTGCTCCAATACTCTGGAACAATTTACCTGACAACATTCGCCTACTGTCTGACATAAAAGAATTTAAAAAAAAATTAAAAACTCACTTATTTACATTACACTATAATACACTCCCAAAACAGAATTCTCAAAGGGATACAGGCTAACATTTATTTTTAATATTATATACCCTATTTTCAAAAATAAACGACACTAATACACTAATTTAACCATACTACACACTCATTTACATGATGATTAATAATTTAACTAGCAATGTATATATGTTCTAATATGTTATACTTGTAATGTTACAATTTTCCTTGTAATTTATAATTATCTGTTCTATGTAAAATGTCCTGGTATATCTCATACCAATTAACCTACTGTTACATGTAAACCGCACTTGAAACATGGGAAAGAGCGGTATATAAATAACTGTTAAATAAATAAATAAATAAATAAATAATAATGAAAACCGAGGTTTGACTGTATTGTAGAGTATTCATTGTCAGTTTTCTTTCTAGATGGATACATTGGATACATCATTTCACATTTCAATTCACCCTCACCATTTTATAATGTTAATCTGAGTTCTCCTTTCCAACATGAATATTCCATCACGCTCTTCTCAACACCACCTTTTTTTCCACTTACATCATTCCATCAAACTACATGCATAGGTCCTTCTGTCTTTTTTATACCATACTAGTGTATCCTTATTTGGCAAGGCTGCTAAGAACATCAAACAATTGTTAGAAACTTAGTATTTTTGTAAACAAAAGGTATATATAAAATATAAATGTAGATCCTTTTCAATGACGCTTTGAAATCTTCGCGCCATCAGGCGCAGGCACCAGCAAGCCCCCGCTACCACCAGAAGCTCTCCCCTTCCCTGGGGATTGAGCCGCCAGCGGCAGGAGGGGCCAGCGAGCACCGGAGCCCAATCCGGGCGAAGCAGACGCTTTGAAATCTTCGCGCCATCAGGCGCAGGCACCAGCAAGCCCCCGCTACCACCAGAAGCTCTCCCCTTCCCTGGGGATTGAGCCGCCAGCGGCAGGAGGGGCCAGCGAGCACCGGAGCCCAATCCGGGCGAAGCAGACGCTTTGAAATCTTCGCGCCATCAGGCGCAGGCACCAGCAAGCCCCCGCTACCACCAGAAGCTCTCCCCTTCCCTGGGGATTGAGCCGCCAGCGGCAGGAGGGGCCAGCGAGCACCGGAGCCCAATCCGGGCGAAGCAGACGCTTTGAAATCTTCGCGCCATCAGGCGCAGGCACCAGCAAGCCCCCGCTACCACCAGAAGCTCTCCCCTTCCCTGGGGATTGAGCCGCCAGCGGCAGGAGGGGCCAGCGAGCACCGGAGCCCAATCCGGGCGAAGCAGACGCTTTGAAATCTTCGCGCCATCAGGCGCAGGCACCAGCAAGCCCCCGCTACCACCAGAAGCTCTCCCCTTCCCTGGGGATTGAGCCGCCAGCGGCAGGAGGGGCCAGCGAGCACCGGAGCCCAATCCGGGCGAAGCAGACGCTTTGAAATCTTCGCGCCATCAGGCGCAGGCACCAGCAAGCCCCCGCTACCACCAGAAGCTCTCCCCTTCCCTGGGGATTGAGCCGCCAGCGGCAGGAGGGGCCAGCGAGCACCGGAGCCCAATCCGGGCGAAGCAGACGCTTTGAAATCTTCGCGCCATCAGGCGCAGGCACCAGCAAGCCCCCGCTACCACCAGAAGCTCTCCCCTTCCCTGGGGATTGAGCCGCCAGCGGCAGGAGGGGCCAGCGAGCACCGGAGCCCAATCCGGGCGAAGCAGACGCTTTGAAATCTTCGCGCCATCAGGCGCAGGCACCAGCAAGCCCCCGCTACCACCAGAAGCTCTCCCCTTCCCTGGGGATTGAGCCGCCAGCGGCAGGAGGGGCCAGCGAGCACCGGAGCCCAATCCGGGCGAAGCAGACGCTTTGAAATCTTCGCGCCATCAGGCGCGCCCGCGACTGGCGGGCCCGCGCCTGAGGGCCTCGCCAGAGGGCCCTTTGGCGTGGCCCTTAGGCAGAGCACGATAGGCGGCACAACAGAGCCCTCATCTACTACCCAACTGCCCGAGGCCTGTATATCGATCCAGCGACTACCAACGTCTGAACCTTTCGGTATCGGCATACTATAAGGCGCGGCGTGAAGGGCCACTATCCAGGGCGTTCTCTCGACCAGTCCGCTGTGCCCTGCTACCTGCACAAACTCTACATAACTCTCTGCTTAAGGTACCCTCAGTAACTCTGTGTTTTGCACTGTCTGTCTTGTATATTTAACTGCTACATGAGGTTATAGAATAATCTGTTCCATACGCTACATTGTTACCCCTCCTTATGTTAAACCCCACAAGTGTGTAATTAGCTGATCTTGCTTCTTGTTATCCTAAGCTCTTCCTAAACAACATTGTCATATGTTAATTACCACTGTATGATACTATGTAATCACCTCCTTGTACTGCAGAGCTTTTCCTACAAACTGTCGGTAAGGTCCCATTGTACCTCTCTCAACACTGTCTCAACTGTAACTTGTCCCAAGCAACAGCCACCATGGCCATCCCACTATTTACCCTCTCTACCATATTCCTCCTAGCAAACACCTTTCAACACTCAATAGCCCTCTCGGCTGGGCAATATCACATCTCTGCCATACCCTACTTGGGCAAGAGGAATCATTCTAACCCCTTCCACCCTGATACCAGCCCCTCACACCACTCTAGACACTCTCATCTACTGTACGTAGCCCTCAATCATCCCGACAATCCCAAACAGAAACCAGAGTCACAACACTTTCTGAAATGTGCCCTTGTAAACTCACGCTCAGTACGCAAAAAATGGCCAGTCATCACTGACTTGATAGCTGTCCATGGCCTGGATCTCCTCATGGTGACAGAATCGTGGCTTAAAGACACCGATACAGCCCTCATAAACCAACTAATCCCTCCCAACTTCTCCATTCATACCTGCCACAGGGTCAACCGGAAAGGTGGCGGAGTCTTTATACTTGCAAAAACTGAACTCGGATTTCAACTACTCACAGCCAAGAGCACCATAGACACGGACATAATCACCATTGCCAACAAAGAAATTACCATAAACCTAATTTACAGATCCCCCTCCTCTCCACCGGAGGTCATCTCTACCTTTATTGACCTTGCCTGCAACCCAACTAACCCTCACAACCCCAACTGGCTACTTGGAGACTTTAACCTGCCCTCCCTGCAATCCATCCAAGCAGATGCCTTCCTAGAAGCTATGCAAACACTTGGGTTCGAGCAAATAGTGAACACCTCCACTCATCTTAAAGGAAATCCACTGGATCTAATTTTTGCTCCCCAATCCGCTATCAACCAGAAGGCCAACCTAAACATGGAGATCACCCCCATTCCTTGGTCAGACCACAAGCTAATCACGTTCCAGATACCCACCCATCTTACTCATTTCTCATCCAAAGACTCCAGTACAGAATCCAGACCTACTTCTCACTTCAGAACACTTGATAAAGATGAGTTCGTTAAACTTGCCTTACCTAAGCTTAATCCAATGCCTCTGAACCTTGAAGAAGCAATCACCAATTGGAACATCACGCTGAAAACATTTGCTCAACTACCAGCCATAGACAAATCATTAGCTCCTAAGAGACCTAAAGGAAGGAGACATCCAGCCCCGTGGTTTACAACAGATCTTCGGTCATCCCTCCTCTCCCTTAGGAAGCTTGAAAGAAAATGGAGAAGATCCCGATCTGAAATCGACAAAGAAACATACCTATCCAGCCTTAAACTCCACCGTGAAACCATATACCTCAGAATGAGTGAATACCATGCCAAACTCCTTCTCCGCTCTCTAAACAAACCTAGAGACCTCTTCAGCCTGGTAAAATCCCTAACCAAGGAACCTTCACCTACCCAACTTGACTCTATCTCCCCCCAATCTTATGCGGACTACCTCCAATCTAAAACTTCCATAACCAACACAGTTTCAGCAACCAATCCTAGCTATGCACCCACCTCAATTCCACCTATCACAATGTTCACAACTCCAACAGAGAAAAACATCCAAGACCTCATCGCCATCATCAACGCATCTACAGCTCCAAGTGATCCCTGTCCAGCATACTGGATCAGAGCTCTGCGAGTTGAACTTAGCCCAACTCTAATCAACATCATTAAACTCTCATTTAAAACAGGCTGTTTCCCCACATTCCTCAAACAAACATCAATAAGACCACTTCTGAAGAATAACAGACTTGACCCACTAAAAACTGACTCCTACCGACCAATCTCCAGTATACCTATAATGTCCAAGATAATAGAGAAGGTTGTTCAGCGGCAGATTCAACACCACATTGATGAGGTGGCACCTCTCGACCCCTGTCAACACGGATTCAGGGAGTCTCACGGTGTAGAAACTCTCCTCACCACCCTAACCAACGCTTTGAACAGAGGATTGGACAAGGTTGAAAACGGCTTCGCTCTCATTTTCCTAGACATCTCTGCCGCATTTGACTCCGTTAATCACATTCAACTTCTCACTCGTCTCCAGGAGAAGGGCATCTGTGGCCTCGCCTGGGAATGGTGTAGGTCTTATCTATCAGATCGTTGGCAGCATGTCAGAGTTGGTTCCACCACATCCACGCCTTTCCGCCAACACCAAGGTGTTCCGCAGGGCTCCTCCTTGTCTGCGCTGCTGTTCAATGTATACATGCAGCCGATATGCGACATCATTCGCTCCTTCAATATCTCCACTCTAATCTATGCAGACGACGTCCTGCTGTTTACACCATTCAAAATCAAACAACCAGACTTCTCCACCCTTATCAACTGTTTCAACGCCATCACTGACTGGTTACTATCTCAAAATCTCCGCATAAACTTCAAGAAGACGGAAGTTCTCTTCATTTCAAGGAACAAAGATTTCTCACCTCCATCCTCCCTAAAAGTAAGAGATGCGGAACTCCCTAGCAAACCTTCCATTCGCTACTTAGGGATTACTCTTGACCAGCATTTCAACTTTAAGGATCACATACGAAACACCACCAGAGCTGTTTACAATAAAATTAGAACGCTAAGACACCTCAGGCCCATGTTACCTCATAATGACTTCAGGACCATCTTCCAGGCCCTCATTCTCCCACATTTTGATTACGCAAATGTGGCTCTTTATGGACTCCCCAAGAACACCCTTAATCCGCTACAACTCGCCATGAATGCGGCCGCGCGTGTTCTCTGTGGTTTAACAAGATCAGACCATATTACCCCGATACTCAAGGAACTCCACTGGCTTCCTATTCACTGCAGGTTAACATACAAGATCCTTCTCATCATCTTCAAGATCATCAACAACCTAGCCCCCACAACACTCAGTGACCTTATCACCCTCACCCCGAAAAACAGACTCAGAAGATCAGTAACTGACAATACCTTGATCATCCCCAAAGAATCCATCAAGTGCACACAGACGACCAAGAAAAGAACATTCGCCTTCTATGCCCCAAAATGTTGGAACGAACTTCCACCTGAAATTAGATCCATCAAAGGCCTTATGCAGTTCCGTAAGGCAATTAAACACCACATTTTCCTACTTCACTTTGCTCAAGCATCCACCCCACCTCTACTCGCCCACCTGCCAATGTCTACAAACCGCACCCTGTCACAAGTATCTTGAACCCGCCTTAGACCTCCTGTATATACAATCCAAATCTAATTATATTTTGTACATATGTTTTTAGTTCCCCTGTTGCTCCAAGTTTATGCTCCTGTTACAATGTATGTTCCAAGTTTAAACTCCTGTTACAATGTAAGCACAGAACAGACTTCTGACTGTGCACCCTTGTTGTATGTAAACCGCACTGATAACAAATAGCGCGGTATATAAAAGTTATAAAATAAATAAATAAATAAATAAATAAGCATCACAATATGAGTAAACAGTGCTCATTCTAATTAGCAAGTCCTTACAATATAGACTAGTGCTTCACGGCATTTTATAACATCAATCCCAATAGGAAGGAGTATGGCTTCTAACAGAACAGCCACATAATCTCTCAGGTGTGACTAAAGTCTATCTTATACCTGGTTCTCCGTGAGAGTGCTGTGGAAACTTAAAAATATTCGAGGACTGATCTTATAATTGCAGAGCCCACAAGGATCTGTGCAAGTTACTCACTAATCATGGTGTTTAAGAGATCCTTTTGAGGTGAGAGGCCTAAGAAGGTTCAAGGCATTTGTGGTTGGGCCTCATGGCGATCCTCGGGTTCTTCTCGGTCTATTCCCCCCTGCCTATTCATGTCTCTTCAGAGGCATAAATATACAAGGTTCCTGTTCTTCAGGCCTTGTGGGTCCTCGAGGAGTCTTAGAGCAGTCAGAATTCTGGTAGCCCAGATCATCACATTCGAAGCAGTACGTTTATTGCCTTTTCCTAGGCTGTAGCCTCACCTTCTACCTCTCTCTCTCTCTTTTATTATTATTTTTTTTTAAACCTCTCCTAGATCTTTGCTAATGTCACAGTGCTGACTCATTAGTGACCCCTATGGAGACAGAAGATAGTGCAGATCAGGGAAATAATGACGTGCTGAGAAAGCACATGGTGGAAAGTTGCCAGGGGCAACGTAAGCAAGTGAGGTCACGAGCTTGGAAGACACCCTCAGCCAATAGGGAAGCCAGGGGATTTTCACCTGACCCTAATCAGCTAGGGAGTGGTGCAGCTGGGAATTACCTAAATAAACCTAGCTCACAAACAGTTAAGCAGAGCAAGAACAGGAGCAAGACGGAGAGCAAGGCTGAAAGGTTCAAGTGCAGGACGAAGGCACAAACCAGGGGCCAAGATAGGAACTGGAGAGAAACCCAGAGAGGGAACTGGTTACAGTAGGAGTACGAGAGGAGCTGTGGAGAGAGCGTGTCAGAGTACTCCATTGGAAGCTTGAATGGATGTCTGTGTGAGTCTGAAGAATGCTTGAATGAACGGTACAGACAGCGTGACACAGCTAAGGAAAGTAAATGTAACAGCCCAGCGTGGAGCAGAGATAAGAAAGAAAAGGTACAAGCCAGGAAGCTTAATCCCAGTGCAAGAAGGGAAGCAGAGATATTCCTGTACCCTTTTTATAAGCAAAGTAAAGGCTTTTTACCTGAAGAAGGGACACACTGTGCAAGGTACGTGAGACCTAGAGTTTCTCAAGGGCTGCCATCAGGAGTTCCAGCTGGTTCTCAGTTCCTACCTAAAGCAGAGCTCAGGGCAGGGCCAATTCCACCTAATAGTGGGGCAGAGCAATTCCTTAAACTGCTTCACAGAGGTCAGCAGAGGGGAGGCTCCTATTACCACAGCAAGAGTGATTTTGGTAATCATCAACAGTTTTCCTTTAGCAAGGGAGAACGACGTCACAGCCAGGACGGGCTGTTTGCTGAGCCCACACAGAGGGAGAGTGCAAAGGGATTGATTCCTGGTGTGGAGCCAATGCAATATGATTTACCTATAACTGAAGATATTATAGAAATGGACTGTAGTCTTTCTGTAGCAGATGATATAATATCTCTCAGATAAAAAGGAATAAGCAGCCTGCCAAGGCAAAGCAAGGCCTTATTCTCAGTGGCTATCAACCCGTGTTTAAAGTACTTTTCTGTTGCTGAAAGAAAGCTATTTTTGTGTTCCAATTTTGCTTTCTGTTTCACCCAAGAAGGGTTTTTGTTTGTGTTGCTGTAAATATTTTGAATATCCTATTTGGGAAGGGAAATAAAGCCCTATTTACCTTATTCGGTTGTCCACAACTATTTTTGGTGTAATCTGGCAGCAGCTACAACTACCAGGAGGCCAGTTACACCGGGGTCTAGTGCAATACCAAAGCTCACCGGTAAGTGCACCAAGAGGGCCCGCGACACTAACAAGTAAAATTTTGTTTATCCAATCATCTCAAGTTAATATTATTGTTTTATTTGTCTACTAACTTTACAAATATTCTCATATTTCCTGGTAACTAAGCTCCATCTTTCCACTAAATGTGATCTATGTGCTTGGGAACAAAGCAATTTCAGATCAGCCTCTTTCCAAAATTCTATAATTTCTGTGTGTACTGAACCTCTACATAATGTACTGCTACAACAAGTATTTTGGTAACATAAAGTGCAAGTGTGTAAACTAAAGAAAATTTGTATGTCATAGTGCTACAATATACTGTATTCCTAAAACTGAAATGTTAAAAACTTTCAAAACAAAGTACAATTTTTTTCTCTCTGGACCCCAACACATAAAATTCAAATACAGGAAAACAGATGAATTTATCCTAAAATCCAATATTGTAATAAGACAAATCAGAAAGATCAATATAGCCAGCACCCATGGTGCTACTGTCCTGTTTGTCAGCCAAAATTGGAGGAGTGGCCTAGTGGTTGGGGCAAGGTACTTCAGGCCGGAAGGTCGGGGGTTCAAATCCCACTAGAGGACAGCAACCTTGGGCCGGAAGGACTGAGGTTTCTAGTCCCACAGGTGCTCCTTGTGGTCTTGGGCAAGCCACTTAACCCTCCATAGCCCATGTTCCCTGTAAAATAGTTATCTCCAAGTTATAATGCCCTGTTCAATGTAATTTCAGTTTGTTCAATGTAAACCGCACTGATGCAGAATAGCGCGGTATATAAGAGAATGAGATAAATCCACACCGAGCTTAACAATGCAAAGTAATTAACTTAAAACTTACAGTTCAGGAAACAGACATTCAAATAACATAAAACTGCAAAAAGGTGAATTCAGAATCATATTTTGTCACATTTAAATTAAAACCTTATACATGATACTTGAGACTGGTATCAAACTGATCTGAAACAATGAAATTATGTTAAAGCAATTTGTTTAGAGTAACAGTTCAACCTTGATGTTATCTCAAACACAAATAGCAAAGTAAACAGCAGGTCTGTCTTGAGTCCAGATTCCTTCAGGCAAATGCAGATAGCTGAACAAGAGAGAGAAGAGTCCTAAATACTAAGAGTTTAAAAAGAAAAAATTGCTTGAGAATTGTCACTAGTTATGATTGCTATTAAATTCCTATAGTTACAACTCTATGTGTTTTGTAATATATGAACAATAATTATGACCTCTGAGGTGCTTGCCACAAAATATAAAATTCATTTTTTTTTGTTTCACTTTCCTTCACTGATAATGTGGCAGTCACCTCAAGATGAAAGGAATTCAGCCCCTGGCTAGTAAATATGGCCATGCAACAAAATGCATTGACAAACGGCCAGAGAAGGGTTGTGCTGTAATCCAAGGCCATTTGTGCCTTCTGTAGCCCATGGGAGGGGCTGCCCCCTTTCCCTCTCTCTTCTTTGTTCTCTTTGTTAAGTTTCTGGTTTCGTTTTTAAGTTTCTGGTTTTGATTCTGATGCTGTAGGGGGAAGAGATAGCCCCAACCTAATTTTTTCCTCCAGGACACCCTGAATCCTTTCATTCCCAAGAAATGCAGCAGATTGTGAATGGCTTCTATCACAACTGGTTTCTCCTGCCCCAAACTTTGAAGATCATCTACATAGTGCCTAGGGAGCAGGCTCTAACATATACCTCAAATCTACAATACTGAACCATTTGTGTTCATGCAAAATTTAACTCAACTTTATATATGAGGGTTTGGGACCACAGGATGCTGAGTCTAGACACGCTTAGTAAAATTCCTTAAATACTGCCTCAGCCACTAAAACATATGACAAAGGTTTTTAATTGAAACAGAAGACAAGTCAAAGCTTACAAGTGCTGTCTTAAGAAATTGCACCCTGCATAATGAACTAGACCCTCGGGGTATTTGGAGCCCACCCCTCTTCCCGGATTTCTCCACTATTTACATTATACATCTCACTCACACACAATCAGTCTCAGTTCCCAATAGAATGTACAAACCACCAAGGTAGATACCAAAGTCCCACTTTTCCTTACCTCAGTCTGTGCACAGAATTTACTTGGTTGCTGCAGTGCCTGCTTTTAATTCACTGTCTGTCACACTCTGATTCACAACACCTCTAATCACCTAGGACCATTACCAGCTAGTAAAGAGACCTCTCCACAGAGAAGGAGGTGAGACTGTTGAAATCAACAGGACGCGTCTTCACACCTCCACTCAGCAGGAGTCACTCCACTGTGGGAAAAGCCCGGCGAGCCCCAGCTGTTATTTACACCTTTACCTGTGGCCAATTCACCTTTGGCCAACCTGGCCAATGAGATTCGGAGAGGAATATCGTGAATCAGATTAAGAGCTCTTTCAGTATTTGTATTCAGTACATTGCTATAGCAATGGGTGTCTAAATACAGACACACCCTATTACTTATTTCAGTGACAGTTATACCATTGTTGAGTACAAGAGTAAATTTTTTTTGTCTTCTTACAATATGGCAATAAATAGACACTCTGCAAATAAATAATAATTTACATTTTAGTATGCCGTTTAACTTTAGGTTTCTGTTGTCTGCCTGTCCGTAGCCTTTGAACACAAAGAACAGGAAGGGAGGGGGAGGGAAGAGCGGAGCATGTGACGCTCAGGCTGAACTATCTCCAGATGCATCAAGTTACAGCACACATCGAAAAGCCTCTAAAAGAATTACTTGTACTTAATTAAACCGGGCTGGTCCCCTTCACCCAAGAACTCCCCCCACCCCCCTTTTAGCTAAAGAAGACAGGAAAGGCTTGGAAGAATAAACAAACACCACTTGTCACTTGCATTCCAGGGACTCTGAGTCATCAGTTTTACCTTCGCTAAAGACGGCGGGGGGGGGGGGGGGAGTCGTATAGGCACAGAGATAAACTAGGCACAGCAAACATGCTAACAGACTTCTTCAGCAGAATTAGCAAATGTCCTGTAACCCACACTGACAATTTATGTAGGATGGCATTTTTTTTTAGCTGCAGTTTTAAAGCTTATCACAACATTTAGCTGAACATGCACTCACGCGGATTCTGGAGCGGTCCCCTCACCTTGGGACCCCCCCCATCCTCTAATTAATTCACAACAAACGCACGTCTGGCCACTGGCTTTCTGCACAGTATTATTTATTTATTTATTTATTTTACAGTTTTTATATACCGCGCTCTTTGGTATCAGCGCGGTTTACAGATAACAAATTTCGCATTAGAACAGTCCTTTGCTTACATTATAACAGTGTCTTTTGCTTACATTATAACAGGGTCAGTAACTTGGAGACAACATGGTAAACTATATACAAGCTATATACAGAAAGATAAATTACATCTGGAAATTTACAGTTAAATTGGGTCATAAATTTGGGTGTGCAGAGCGTCTAGTTCGTGTTCTGTTATGGCTATGTTGTTGGAATGTCAGAGGCTGTGTGAGTGATTTGTGAGATGGGGGGAGGAGGTGTAGGGTTAGGGCCTAAAAGATGATGACAGAATAGGTAGTGTTTGAGGGCCTTTCTAAATTGAGAGAGGTCTTTTATTGATCGGATATGAGGAGGGAGATTATTCCAGCAAGTTGGAGCGAATAAGGTGAAGGCCCTGTCTCTGGTTGTTTGGTTACATTTAGTGTACTCCTTTGGTACGACAAGGGTATTGGCGGCTGCGGATCTTCTCAGTCTGTTCATGGGGGTGTTGATAATAAGTGATGAGAGGGAAGGTGAGGCTATTTGATTGATTGCTTTAAAGGATAGCAGAAGTGCTTTGTAGGTTATCCTGGCTTGTAGGGGTAACCAGTGAAGCTCTGTTAGTATGGGGGTGATGTGGTCTCTACTGGATGTACCGCAGAGGATGCGGGCTGCTGAGTTCATCGCCAATTGGAGTGGGTTGAGGATGCTCTTGGGTAGACCATGCAGGATGACATTGGCATAGTCGAAATGAGGTGTTATAAGGGCTTGGAAGATTGTTCGGAAGTCATTGGAGGCGAGTAGTGGTCTTAAGGGTTTCAGTGTTCTCAATTTATAGTAAATGGATTTAACGGTCTGCTTTATGTGATCTTTGAAGGTCAGTTCTTGGTCGATGGTTACTCCCAGGTAGCGAATTGATGATTTACATGGTAATTCCGCATCTCTCACCTTCAAAGTTGCGGGTGGGGAGAATTTCTTATTCCTAGTTACGAATAGGACTTCCGTTTTCTTGAAGTTTATTCGCAGGTTCTGGGATAGGAGCCAATCTGTAATTGCGTTGAAGCAGGCGATAATTGGGGAGAAGTCGGGGGCATTAATTTTTATTGGCGTGAATATCAGTATGTCATCTGCGTAGATCAAGCTGGAGGCGTTAAATGTTTTGATGATTTCACAGATTGGTTGGATATATATGTTAAATAGAAGAGCTGATAAAGAGGATCCCTGGGGTACACCCTGTTGTTGCTGGAAAGGATCAGAGGTTGAAGCTCCTATCCGCACCTGTTGCCAGCGGTTGGTTAGGTAAGATCTACACCATTCCCAAGCTGATTCCTGGACTCCCTTTTCTTTAAGACGGTGAAGAAGTTGTACATGGTTAACCGAGTCAAAAGCTGCTGAGATGTCAAGGAAGATGAGGATGAAGCCATTTTCAATTTTGTCAATCCCTCTTGATAAGGTGTTGATGAGTAGTGTGAGAAGGGTTTCTATGCCATGTGATTCACGGAATCCGTGTTGGCAGGGATCGAGAGGAGCTGAGGTATCTATATGCTGTTGCAATTGGATTTGTACCACCTTCTCGATGATTTTGGCTAGAAGGGGTATACTTGAAATTGGACGATATGAATCTATCTATCACAAGCGCTATATCACTTCAAAATACGGCAGGGGCGTCTAGCCAGACTCACACAGACACACAAGCACACAGCCCTCACAGCAACCGCAGGTGAGAAAAAAAAGAAATTTAGCTTTTCCAATTACCACTAAACCATGCTACCAAAGCAATAGGGACACTCCCTACCAAAGGGAGAATGCCAGTTTTAAATTAAACCGTGCTGCCAAAGCACAGGGATCCCTGGGCAACGGGAGTATCCGACACTTCTGACACCAAATGTAAAGGGTCTGCTTCTTGTTGGTCACTCCAGGCCAGGGAAGTCCCGAACCCTCATCTGCGGTGTGCTGCTCCGGCTGGCTGGAATCCAGGGGAATAAAACTCACAGACCACACAGAAGGAAAAGTATGCAAGTTTATTCCATAGGGTGGAGGGATTGTCCGTATTTTATACATTATCAGAAACATATTCATACGTCATCCACCCATCTTCTGGGGCCCACTATAGCTTATCAGTAACTATGCAAATACGAGTCATCCCTGAGTAGAACAATCAATTTAGCTTAGCACAGCACATTCCTTTTCCATACCCACACCAAAATGTACAAAAGGCACATATATAGGATTCTAATTTCCCTTGTGCAGGCCTCCTGTATATGCACTTAAACTAAACATTATTATTTCCTAACAGGCTTCGAGGCTTCGGCCCGAGTTGAGGCTGCCGGCATTGCGGCTCGACGCCAGGCGTGGCTGCAGTCATCGGACCTCGAGCCATGGGTTCAGGACAAGTTGGTCGATGTCCCCTGCCGAGGTGAAAACCTTTTTGGCAAACCTGTGACCGAGAAGGCCGCTCAGCTCGAGGCCGAGCACCTTACCCGGACAAGGCTGTCGAGGAAGACCTCTGCCCCTTCACATAAAAAGAAGGGCTCGGGTAAAAAGTCCTTTTACCCAAGGAAGGGCACTGCCTACAAACAGTACCCTGAGTATCAGGCTGCCCAAGCTGCCCCCCAGGGTCAGCAAGCCAAGGGCCAGGGTAATGGGCCCCGTAAGGCAGAGGACCCCCAAGCCTTCTGCCCCTGCTTCCACTCAGCAGAGTGGGAGTTTTTGACTCCTTGAGCGTAGCCACTCCGTCCCTGCTTTCCCAGCCCTGCACAGGCGGTCGCCTTGTACTCTTTGCCCACCAGTGGCCTCTCATTACCACCGACAGTTGGGTGCTGGACATAGTCCAAAAGAGCTATGCCCTGCATTTTCATCAACTGCCTCCTCCTTACTTCCCAGGGGAGCCCTTGAGGCCTCCCCGGCACACAGACCTTCTCCTTTGAGAGCTCCAAGGTCTGTTGGTGGACAGGGCGGTGGAGCCTGTGCCTCCCAACTTACAAGGTCACGGATTCTACTCCAGGTATTTCCTGGTACCCAAAAGAACCAGTGGCCTTCGACCCATTCTGGACCTCAGGAACCTCAACAAGTTCCTAGACAAAAGTTCAAGATGCTTACTCTTGGAACACTTCTGCCCTACCTCCAGCAGGGAGATTGGCTATGCTCCTTAGATCTAAAGGATGTGTACACTCACATCCTCATTCATCCAGACCACAGAAAGTACCTCAGGTTCATTGTGGGAGGAAACCATTATCAGTACAGAGTACTACCTTTTGGCCTGACCTCCGCTCCCAGGGTCTTTACCAAGTGCCTGGCAGTGGTTGCGGCCTACCTGAGGAATCAAGGCATCTTTGTCTTTCCCTATCTGGATGACTGGCTCATCAGGGGTCAGACGTCCCTGGAGGCCAGACAAGCCACCCTCAGATCCATTGCTCTACTTCAAAACCTGGTCCACTTTGCTCCCCTCCCAGAACTTGGAGTTCATAGGGGCAAGGTTGGATTCTATACTGGCAAGGGCCTTCTTGCCAGAAGACAGGGCTCAAAGACTGATGGACGTGGCAAAACAGTTTCTAAACAGGTCCCTGGTCTCTGCCAGACTCTGCCTCAGACTTCTGGGCCACATGGCTTCGACAGTGCATGTGACTCCCAATGCCAGGCTCCATATGAGGCCTGCACAGTGGTGCCTTCGGACTCAGTGGTCTCAGGCCACAGGTCGTCTAAGAGACAGGATAAGGGTGTCCAGACCCTTTTGGCCTCCCTCAGCTGGTGGCTACATCCACCCAATCTGCTGAAGGGGATGCCCTTCCAAATGCCACAATACTCGATGGTCCTCACCACCGACGCCTCTCTGCAGGGCTGGGGTGCTCATTGTCTGGACAAGTGCACTCAAGGCCTCTGGTCTCCCTGGGAGGCAGCCCAACAGATCAATCTCCTAGAACTTTGAGCTATCCGCTTAGCTCTCAGGGCTTTTTCTCCGGCCCTAGCTCACCGCTCAGTCTTGATTCAAACAGACAACCAGGTAGCCATGTTTTATGTGAACAAGCAGGGCGGGACTGGGTCAAAGTTCCTTTGTCAGGAGACTCAAGACATTTGTTCCTTTGCCCTAAAGCACAACATGCTTCTCAAGGCGGTATACCTTCCAGGCCAGGAGAACTGCCTGGCCGACCGGTTGAGCAGAATTCTGCAGCCCCACGAGTGGCAGCTGCATCCCTTGGTCGTTCAGAAGATCGTCCTAAAGTGGGGTCTTCCTTGGATAGATCTCTTTGCCAGTCCGCTGAACAAGCAACTGCCCAAGTTCTGCTCAAGGCAACCACATCATTTGAGGATAGCACCAGATGCTTTTCTGATGTCCTGGTCTCAAGGCCTCCTGTATGCGTTAACTCCCACGCCCTTGGTGGCCCGAACTCTTTTCAAGACTCTTCAGGACAAGGCCTCAGTCCTGCTGGTAGCTCCCAGGTGGCTGAGGCAGCCTTGGTTTCCACTTCCGCTTCAGCTGGCAGTGGATTCCCCACTACCTCTGGAGTTGCAGCCTGACCTCCTCTCACAGGAGCAGGGTTCCCTTCTGCACCCCGATCTCAAAGCTCTCAATTTGATGGCCTGGAGGCTGCAAGGGTAGTTTTGGCTCCCTGGAGCCTACCTCAGGAAGTTGAGGAGGTTGTCCTAGCCTCTAGGAAACAGTCCACTAGGAAAACCTATGCCCTCAAATGGAAGAGGTTTTCTGTGTGGTGTCAGCTACTTACAGAAGATCCTTTCTCCTGTACTGTGCCAGTAGTGCTTCCGTACTTACTGCACTTATCTAATCAGGGACTTAAGTCCAATTCTGTTCGGGTCCACCTCTCAGCTCTAGCAGCTCACCACTCACTGGTGGAGGGACACTCTCTGTCAGGTCACCCTTTGGTGTCCCGCTTTCTCAGGGGCTTGCTTTTGCTCAAGCCCCCCATCCATCCTCCTGCTCCTGAGTGGGAGCTGAACGTGGTCTTGCAGCAACTGACTCGCCCACCCTTTGAGCCAATGGCTACTTGCCCTCTACGCTTCCTTTCCTGGAAGACTCTCTTCCTGATAGCCCTCACCTCGGCTAGTCGGGTGAGTGAGCTTCAGGCCCTGGTCTGTGACAGGCCTTACACCAGGATTTATAGGAACAGGGTAGTCCTTAGGACTCATCCAAAGTTCCTCCCCAAGGTTGTCTCCTCTTTCCACCTCAACCAGGAGGTGGTTCTTCCAACATTTTTCCCTAGGCCTCATGCTAGCCAGGCTGAAGCAGTCCTGCTTACCCTGGACTGTAGGAGGGCCTTATCCTTCTACCTTGACCATATGCAGGGGCATAGAAGGGCTACTCAGCTCTTCATATCCTTTGACCCCAATAAGTTGGGGTTGCCTGTGTCCAAGCGTACCTTGTCCATCTGGGTGGCTGACTGTATCACCTGGGCTTACAAGGCGGCTGACCTTCCTTTGCAGAGTACGGTCACGGCCCATCGTGTCAGGGCAATGGCTGCCTCAGTGGCTCATCTCCGCTCTGTGCCCTTGTTAGACATCTGCAGGGCTGCAACTTGGTCTTCAAGCCAGACCTTTGCAGCCCACTACTGTCTAGAGAGGGAGTCCCATAGGGACAGTGCTTTTGGCCAAGCAGTACTCCGGAATCTCTTTGAGGTTTAGGCAACTCCTGCCCTTCTGCCCTCTGTTGGGCTACCGGTGGAGGTTGTGTCCTTGAAAAGCCTTTCTCTGATGCTGTGACTAGAGGGAGTTCTCTTGTTCAGCCTGGGTTCCTGGTAGCCCAGAGCTAGGGAGTCACCCATATGTGAGGACTGACTTCCTGCTTAGTCCTGGAGAAAGAGTAGTTACTCACCTGTAACAGGTGTTCTCCAGGAGCAGCAGGAATCAGTCCTCACAACCCTCCCTCCTCCCCTTGGAGTTGCAGTTGTACATAGTGTCACCCACCTACATACCCCCCAAAGGCAAAGGACCTGGGGGTTTCAGTGAGGCCTCTTCTTAGGTAGCAGGGACAAGTAGTGCCCCCTGGGAGTTGAAGTCCCACTAGCTATTCAATAAAAAGAGTGTAGTCGTGGACGAGTAGCTAGGCTGATAAAGAGGTATTTTATTTCCCTTCCCGGGAGAACTTCTGCAGTCAGGAATTACAAAGGAAAATAAACCATGCTTCTGGCATAACACAAAATGGAACTACAAAAATTACACAGGAATGCTTCTTTTCAGCTTAAGGCAAAACAAAAAGTGCAAAACAAACCTTGTACCTTACAACAGCTGTGGATTGAAATCTGTTCCTTTAAACAGATTTCCCTTCTGCACGCTTCAGCAGAAAGAGGTCACATTATCTGCAAATACAAGTGTACAATCCATCTGGAAATCCTCTGAGTTTTCCACACAGTAATCACAGTCCATGGCCTCATGAGCTTCCCTGCAATTCTCTTCTGTGGGATTGGAACTTACACCAGTATTCAAAAATCCCTCCTCTCTCCTGCAAGGGCTTCTCTCTTCCTCACTAGTAAAGTGGAATGGAAAGTTACCATGCAGTGTAGACTTTCCCTCTAGAGGGCCATACACTTCAGGACAAGCGTATGTAAAATCCTGCTTTTCAAGTGCCCCTCTACTCCAGGGAATTGGCCTTTCTTCAGGCTGGCCTCTGCCGGAACCTTTGTAGCTGGGAAGCTGAAAATAGCCTTTCTCCCTTGAAAGCTTTTCACTTCCCCTTACAGGACATGTTTCTTTGAGCCTGGAAATCTCCTTTGGACCAGAGCTTCTATTCCCCAGGTACCTGCTCTCATGGAAATTCCCTCTCACAGCTTCTCTCCGTTTGCTGGTAGGAATCCCTCTGTGTCCCCAACGACCAGACTCTGGTTCAGTGCAGCCCAACTCTCTGGCACTAACCTCAGGTATTCCCTCTTGGGCAAACTCCTCTGAGACGCTGCTGGAATCCCCATCTGAAGTTCTCAGGTATGTGTCCTGGTTAGCGTTCCTGTTAGCTCTCTCGTGTGTTCTGCTCTTTCCTTTCCCGTGTGTTCTTCTCTTTCTCAAGACTGACTCATTTTTAAGTGCGTCACTCTTTGAGTTTCTCATAAGCTCAAGTCTCTGCAGCTGTTCCTGATCCTCTAATGAGCTATGAGGTAATGCTTTGCTGGGGCGTTTACCTACACCCGGTGCTAGTGTTTTTGTTGGTTGCCTATAGCAACCCCTAGCCATGTGCTTTGAGCTGCCCATTTTAAAACTGCTCTGCACATTTTCTTCTGTTTCCATAGGCACTATTTGCCTTACGCCATGACAATAGTTTGTTTTCCATTTTTGTGTGCTGTTCTTAGCTATGTCATTTGACTGAGGTAAGATGGCACCTTTAGATGGGAAGGGAACCGCGCATGCGTGCCAGCATTCCCAAAGGCTTTCATGGAAAGCTGGGGAAATGCTCCGCTGGGGCTTCATCGGCGCCGATGACACCCATATGTGAGGACTGATTCCTGCTGCTCCTGGAGAACACCTGTTACAGGTGAGTAACTACTCTTTCCTGGTTCTCTTCATGTCTCTCCCATCGCTCCTTTAGTGTATGTTCTGGTGACTCCTCCTCCTCTGTTACCCCGCTCTCGGTTGATGTTCCCCAAGGTTCTGTCTTGGGTCCCCTCCTTTTTTCTCTCTATACCCAATCCCTTGGTGCGCTCATTTCCTCTCATGGTTTTCAGTACCATCTCTATGCTGATGACTCCCAGATCTATCTTTACTCCTGATCTTTCTTCTGCTTTCCAGTCATGGATCTCTAGCTGTCTCTCTGCCACCGCTGCTTGGATGTTCCATCATCGCCTGAAATTGAACATGGCCAAGACTGAACTTCTCGTTTTTTCTCCTAAAATTTCCCTTTCTCCTTCTTCTTTTTCAGTCTCTGTTGATGGCTCTGTTCTCCAACCTGTTTCATCCGCTCGCAATCTGGGTGTTATTTTTGACTCTTCGCTCTTTCTCCTCTCATATCCAACTCATCGCTAAGACCTGTTGCTTCTTTCTCTTCAACATTGGCAAAATCCGCCCCTTTCTCTCTGAGTTCACTACTAAAACCCTTATCCATTCCCTAATCACCTCCCGTATTGATTATTGTAACCTACTCCTTGCTGGTCTCCTTCAGTCTCATCTCTTCCCCCATCAGTCTATTCAGCACTCTGCTGCATGTTTGATTTTCCGTCAGCCTCGTTTTGCCCACATCACTCCTCTCCTCTTCACTGGCTACCTATCCATTTCCGTATTCACTTTAAGCTTCTCCTTTTGACCTATAAGTGCATTCACTCTGTGGCTCCTCAGTACCTTTCTTCTCTCATTTCTCCCTACTTCCCCCCTCATGAACTCCGTTCTTCTAGCCAGTTGCTTCTTGCTATGCCCTTCTTCTCTATTGCCAACTCCAGATTCTGCTCTTTTCACCTTGCTGCACCTTATGCTTGGAATAAACTTCCTTTCTCTATACGTCAGGCATCTTCTGTGTCCCTCTTCAAACTTAAGTTAAAAGCTCATCTTTTTGCCTCTGCCTTTGGCTCTTGATTTTGCTGTTCTCCTTCCTTTCCCTCTTTTATTTCACCTTTCCTACTTCCTCTTACACTTGTTCTTACCTCTTTCCTCTGTCCTGTCTCTACTGCTCTCGTCTCTTTGCCCTTGTTCTTATCTTATTCTTATCTTATTCTTCTCCTTTTCTTGTTTTGTCTTTTTTTAGATTCTAAGCTAAAAAAAGGGACTGTTTCTTGTGTGTTTTTCATTGTACAGTGCTGCGTGCGCCTGGTAGTGCTTTATAAATGCTTAGTAGTAGTAGCATATGTGGTGGAAATGCCACAGAATAACCCAATTCTGGAAGGCAATATACAGATATTTAGGTACGTTGTTTAAGGTGGATGTTTTGGCAGAGCCAAAGGCAGCGCTACTGGGGCTGCGGGCAAGCGTTGGGAGGGTTCCGAAGAAATATCAAGGTTGGCTGGGTCTTGCATTACTGGTGGCATGTCATCTTATTCTCCGGGAGTGGCTATCAGGAGGGGGTCCCGAGCTGGAGGGTTAGAGAAAAGAACTGTATGAACTTATGTTGTTGGAGCATGCTGGAGCACAGAGGAATGAAAACCTGAAAGATAGATTTTTGTAAGAGCGGGAACCTTATGTTCAGACATTACCTACAAGAGAGAGAAGTTGAATCATAAATATTCTGGGTTAGATATTTGAGTATAAAGAGAGAGGCTGGACCTGTAGATAGGGAGGGGGGAGGGGAGACTTATGAGACGGTGGGGGGAAGGTCTATCACTGATATGCAAAAATAAAAGGGGGGGGGGTAGTTGTCACAGGGAATTGGGTTAAATTGCATTGTATCAGACTGTTTTTCTTTCCCTTTTTAAGTGTTATGATATTATATGCTTTGTTTCTGCCCAAGCCCCTGGGTGAAATGTAAGAGTCAACACCCACCGGGGATGATCAATGGATACTGTCTTTGCTATGGGCTGCCAAAATGGTAAAGGGGATGGAAGGATACTCCTATGAAGAAAGGCTAAAAAGGTTAGGGCTCTTTAACCTGGAAAAGAGACGGCTGAGGGGAGATATGATAGAAGTCTATAAATTAATGAACAGAGTGGAATGGGTAAACGTAGATCGATTGTTTACGTTATCAGAATATAGAAAGACTAGGGGACATGCAATGAAGCTACAGGGTAAACTAATTAAGACTAATAAAAGAAAATATTTTTTCACTCAACGTGTAATCAAACTGTGAAATTCGTTACCGGAGGATATAGTAAAGGCTGTTAGTGTAGCTGGATTTGAAAAAGGTTTGGACAAGTTCCTGGAGGAAAGGTCCATAAACCATTATTAAGAAGGGACGCAGGATGTCAATGCTTGACCCAGTACAAGCATTGTGGAACCTGGGTCTTTTGGGGAAACTGCTAGGTACGTATGACCTAGATTGGCCACTGTTGGAAACAGGAAACTGGGCTTGATGGACCTTGGTCTGACCCAGTATGGCATATCTTATGTTCTTATGTTCTTATAAAATGGGGGATGGGGGGATAGGGGATAGGGGGAGTAATTATAAAATGATTGAAACAGAGTAGATGCTGTAAGTTGTTTGATAGCGTTGTATTGTCATGACAATGGAAGCATATGTTGGAATTATTGGTTGTTGCTTGGAATAAAAAAAGAGTTAAACTAAATAAGTGGTAAACTTATGAGGACAAATGTCTTCTTGTGATCTTCCTTTGGATGGTTCCTTTAGGAGTGTTTTTGCTATGGTGAATAGTTCTTGTGGTTTATTTATTGCTTTGTTGATAAGATTGGTATGGTATTCCTTTTTCCCTTTGAGTGTTTCCTCGTTGTAAAGTTGAAGTAGTTCCAGATAGATTATGTGGAGAAGTGGATCTCTAGAGCTTCTCCATTTGCATTCTAGGCATCTTAATTTGCTTTTTTGCTTCTGCAGGGGGGCTGAGTACCATGGGGCCTTTGTCCTGAGTTTCCCTGATATCTTCAGTCCCCCAGGTTCTCCAGGACCAAGCAGGAAGTCAGTCCTCAAATATGGGTGACATCGGCGGCGACGGAGCCCCCATGCGGAGCATTTCCCCAGCTTTCAAAGAAAGCCTTTGGGAATGCAGCATGCATGCGCGGTCCCCTTCCCACCCAAGGGTGCCATCTTGCTCAGTCTTCTTTTTTCTGCAGAGCCCAACGCAAGTGTGTCGTGGTCACCCATGAAAAAGTTGATTTTTTTCGGTGTGGATCTGTGGTTTTCTCTCGGTTCGACGCCGGTTTCCCTTTCCCGCCTGGGCCCAGTACACCGGTATCGAGCCCGTACCTTTTTTCGGTTTTTGTCCTTTGCGACTAGCGTTCGCGCCATTTTTTCTATTTTCACTGGCAGCCCTGTCTTTTGACCTTGCAGGGGCTCTTTTTCCCCCGATGGCTGCCAGCGGGTTTAAAAAGTGTGATCGCTCTAAGAAACCTATGTCTCTTACTGACACACATGACTGCTGCCTCCGCTGCCTTGGGCCCGATCATGAGCCGATGATCTGTGGCCCGTGTGGGAAAATGTCCTCGAAGACGTTGAGGAGCCGTCAGCATCAAAAGGAAAAAATCTTCTCTGACTCCGCGTCCGGTCAGGCCCGGACTTCGTCAGAGGCCTTGACGTCTCGGGACTCCGATCCCGAGCATCACCGGGGTTCCTATGAAAGGGGGTCTCCCTCGCGGGAGCACCACAGGAAGTAGAAACCCACGAGGGCTTCATCGGTGGATGCACTTGGCTCCTTGAGGGCCAGGTCGCATAGCCCCGACTGCCATCCCGTGTCTTCGGAGTCGGAGAGGCCTGCTAAACAACCTCGCGTAGAGACGGAGGCGCTGAACCAAGTGAGTACTGTAGTCCTCGTGGACTCTCCTCCGGGGGAGCCGACGTCGGGCCCAATGCCGTCGGGGCCCGAGTCTGAGGCTGCTAGGTCTCCTGAGCTCGGACTCAGGTTGACAGCCTTGGAGAGCAGCTTGGCTGCCTTCATGGAACAGCAGTGGGCACTGATCGCCGGTCTCACCGGTGCATCTGCCCTGACCAACGGGACATCGATGTCCAAGTCGACCCCGGAGGCTGAGCCGATCCACGAATCCATGTGGTCTCGAGTCGATCCTCGGCCAAGGTCTCCCTCGGCCTCCCGTTCGGGACCGAGGTCATCGACACCGGTACTCTCGGCATCGGGGCAGAGGGCATCGGTGCCTGCCCGTCCGGAGCCGCTCGATTCCTCTTCCGAGAGCTCGGGCTGGGAAACGGGGGTCGAGGAGTCCCCGGACACTTTTCGGATCTGGTGTGTCCCTTCGGACTCACTGGAGTCCGAACCTCGGAGAAGGCCCCCCCCCCGGAGGATACCCGGTTCTCGGATTTCGTGAGGGACATGGCCAAGGCTTTGGCCTTCCCCGCGGACCCCGTGGAGAAGCCTCGATCCGAGGAGCTCGATGCCCTGCAGTATGACTCTCCACCCAAGGAGGCCTTTACTGTACCAGTTCCTCCGATGCTGGAACGGTTGCTCTTCCGCATGTGGGAGGCGCCGGCTTCGATGCTGGTTCTTAGCAAGCGGGTCGATTCCATCTATCAAGTCTGCCAGAGCTCCGGGTTTCAGAAGGCACAGCTACCGCATCATTCCATGGTTGTGGAATCGGCCATGCATCGTCTGAAAAGACAGAAGATGCACTCCTTGGTGCCTCCCGGCCGGGAGGCCCGGAACCTGGATGCCCTCGGTAGAAAGTGCTTCCAGGGCTCTATGCTTGCTTGCCGTGTCCAGACCTACCAGCTGTACATGGGCATGTACCTTCAAGACCTGGCAAAGGAGATTGCCGGGTTCTCTGCTGGTCTCTCCGAGGAACCTTTGCAGAGATTCACAGCCTTGTCAACTGGGATCCAAGAATGCTCGAAGTTTGTCTCGAGCAGCTTATGATGGCTTCGAGGCTTCGGCCCGAGTAGCCGCGGCCGGCATCGGTGTACGCCGTCAGGCCTGGCTACAGTCATGGACCTCGAGCCATGGGTGCAGGACAAGTTGGTCGATGTCCCCTGCCGAGGTGAAAACCTCTTTGACAAGCCCATGGCTGAAAAGGCTGCAGAACACGAGTCCGAGACTCTCACCAGGACAAGGCTGCCCAGAAAGACCTCTGCCCCTTCTCAAAAGAAGAAGGGCTCGGAAAAAAGTCCTTTTACCAGAGGAAGTCATTTGCCTACAAAACCTACCCTCAGTACCAGGGCTCTGCAGCTCCCCAACAGGGTCAGCAGGCCAAGGGGCAGGGACATGGGCCCCGTAGGCAGAAAACCCCCAAGCCACCAGCTCCGGCTCCTGCACAGCAGGGAGCGGGGTTTTGACTCCAGTGGCATACCCTCTCCTCCTCAGCTGGCCCCTCTCAGCACAGGAGGCCGCTGACCCTGTATGCCCACAGCTGGTCAGCCTTAACAAGGGATACCTGGGTGCTAAGCATAGTCCAGAGGGGCTATCTGCTCCACTTCCAGCAGGTACCCCCCTCCTACTTTCCAGGGGAGCCTCCACGACCCCTCTGCACAGGAACCTACTCCTGCAGGAGTTAGCAAGTCTTCTAAAGGAACAGGCGGTGGAACCGCTGCCCCACCACCTGAGAGGGTCAGGGCTTCTACTCCAGGTACTTCCTGGTACCAAAACGAACAGGAGGCCTCAGGCCCATCCTAGACTTGCGAAATCTGAACAAATTCCTGGAAAGGGAAAAGTTCAAGATGCTTACCCTTGGGATACTTCTGCCCTACCTCCAGCAGGGAGATTGGCTGTGCTCCTTAGATCTAAAGGATGCTTATACTCACATCCTTATTCATCCAGACCACAGACAATATCTCAGATTTGTGGTGGAAGGAAACCATTTTCAATACAGGGTACTCCCTTTTGGCCTAACCTCCGCCCTCAGGGTTTTCACCAAGTGCCTGGCGGTGGTGGCGGCCTACCTCAGTGTTCAAGGACTCTTTGTCTTTCCATACCTGGACGACTGGCTCATCAGGGGTCAGTCTCCACAGGAGACCAATCAAGCCACCCTCCGCGCACTCTCTTCTGCAGCATCTGGGGTTTGTCATAAACTTCGCAAAGTCCACTTTGCGTCCCTCACAGAACATGGAGTTCATAGGAGCGAGACTGGACACCCTTCAAGCAAAGGCTTTCTTACCTGTGGACAGGGCCCACAGACTGATGGATTTGGCCAGACAATTCCACAGCAATTCTCTGGTCTCTGCCAGACAATTCCTGAGGCTCTTAGGCCACATGGCATCCACGGTTCATGTAATTCCAAATGCCCGTCTGCACATGAGGCCAGCTCAGTGGAGCCTCAGAACTCAGTGGCTGCAGGCCAAAGGATACCTGAAGGACAAAGTGAGGGTATCCAAACTACTAGGATCTTCTCTGCAGTGGTGGCTTCATCTTCCGAATATGGTGCAAGGAGTGCCTTTCCAGGCCCCTCCACACTCCGAAGTACTGACAACCGATGCTTCTCTTCAGGGTTGGGGTGCACATTGTCAGGGAGCCTGCACTCAGGGCCTGTGGTCTCCTTGGGAGGCCGCACAGCAGATCAATCTCTTGGAGCTGATTGGAGCTGAGAGCTATCCGCTTAGCCCTGCGGACTTTCTCTCATGTCCTCTCTCACCAGTCCGTCTTAGTGCAGACGGACAATCAAGTTGCTATGTTCTATGTCAACAAACAGGGGGGCACAGGGTCCCGCACACTCTGTCAGGAGGCACAGGACCTGTGCTCCTGGGCAATCAATCATGGCATAGTTCTGAAAGCAGTATATCTCCCTGGGCAGGAGAATTGCCTGGCCGACAGCTTGAGCAGGATCCTACAGCCATACGAATGGCAGTTGAATCCTCTGGTGGTTCAGCAACTCTCCCTCAGATGGGGTCTTCCAAACATAGATCTCTTTGCCAGTCCACTGAACCGTCAACTGCCCAGGTTCTGCTCCAGACAACCGCATCCTCTAAGAGTAGCAGCGGATGCGTTTCTCATTCTGTGGTCTGCAGGCCTCCTATATGCGTTTCCTCCCACACCTCTAGTGCCCAAGACACTGTTCAAAGTGATCCAGGACAAGGCCTTGGTGATTCTGGTGGCCCCCAGGTGGCCCAGACAACCGTGGTTCCCACTGCTTTTGCAACTGGCGGTGGACGCTCCTCTTCCTCTGGGGATGCAACCAGATCTCCTGACTCAGGAGCAGGGATCTCTCTTGCACCCCAACCTCCAATCCCTCAATCTGATGGCCTGGCTGCTGAAAGGGTAGTTCTAGTATCCTTACTGCTGCCTAGGGAAGTGGAGGACGTGGTCTTGGCCTCTAGGGGACAGTCCACCCGGAGGTCTTATGCCCTCAAGTGGCGTAGGTTCTCCACCTGGTGTGCTCAACACAAGGAAGATCCTTTCTCATGCCTGGTACCAGTGGTGCTGCAATATTTGCTTCACCTGTCCAACCTAGGCCTTAAATCCAACTCTGTTATGGTCCATCTCAGTGTTCTCTCAGCGCACCACTCACCGGTGGAGGGTCAGTCTCTCTCAAGCCACCCTTTGGTGGATTGCTTCCTCAGAGGCCTACCTTTGCTTAAGCCTCCACTTCGTCCACCTGCCCCTGAGTGGGATTTAAATCTGGTCATGGCTACTTGTCCTTTGCGCTTTCTCTCCTGGAAAGCATTGTTTTTGGTAGCTCTTACCTCAGCAAGGCGAGTGAGCGAGCTTCAAGCCTTAGTGTCGGATGCACCATACACTAGATTCTATAGGAACAGAGTAGTCTTACGGACTCACCCTAAGTTCCTCCCAAAAGTGGTCTCCTCCTTCCACCTCAATCAGGAGGTGGTTCTTCCAACTTTCTTTCCCAGACCGCATGCCAGCCGGGCTGAGATGGTCTTGCATACCCTGGACTGTAGGAGGGCGTTGTCCTTCAACCTTGACCGTACGCAGGGACACTGAAGGGCTGTTCAGCTCTTCGTATCTTATGACCCTAATAAGCTGGGGTTGCCTGTCTCCAAGCATACATTGTCCATCTGGGTGGCAGACTGTATCGCCTGGGCATATAGGGCAGCCGGCCTCTCTTTGCAGGGTCGAGTCACGGCCCACCGTGTCAGGGCGAAGGCTGCGTCAGTGGCTCATCTCCGCTCTGTTCTGTTGGCAGAAACCTGCTGGGCCGCTACTTGGTCTTCAAGCCAGACTTTTGTGGCCCATTACTGCCTCGAGAGGGAGTCCCGCAGGGACAGTGCTTTTGGGCAGGCGGTGCTCTGTAATCTCTTTGAGGTATAGGCAACTCCTACCCTCCGACCCTGGTGTTGGGCTACCGTACGGGGGCTTTATCAGAGAAGATTCTTTTTGCACATGCTGAGGCTCTAGAGGGAGCTCATTTTTCAGCTTTGGGTCCCCGGTAGCCTTAAGCTGGGGAGTCCCATATGTGAGTTCTGACTTCCTGCTTGGTCCTGGAGAAAGAGTAGTTACTCACCTGTAACAGGTGTTCTCAAGGAGCAGCAGGAATCAGTCCTCACAACCCTCCCTCCTCCCCTTGGAGTTGCAGTCATATATATTTCATTTTTTCCTTTTTGCTATCTTTTAGCTATGTCATCAGACTGAGCAAGATGGCACCCTTGGGCGGGAAGGGGACCACGCATGCGTGCTGCATTCCCAAAGGCTTTCTTTGAAAGCTGGGGAAAAGCTCCGCATGGGGGCTCCATCCGCGCCGATGTCACCCATATGTGAGGACTGATTCCTGCTGCTCCTGGAGAACACCTGTTACAGGTGAGTAACTACTCTTGAGTCTCCAGCTCACAGCCATTTGCCCCGCCCTTTCAGGAAGTAACGCAGCAGCATGAATGCGACCGTGGTCCCCCAGGTAACCAGCTGACTCTCCTCTCCTATTTAAGGATGTCTCCTGTGGCGCTTGTTCCTGTATATGTCCTCTCTGTCTATGTTGCCTTGCTCTTGCTTGCTTACTATATTGTTGATCGTCTTGCTGTGTGTCTCCTCCAGGTCAGTCTCCAGCTCACAACCATTTGCTCCGCCCATTCAGGAAGTGACACAGCCGCGTGAACGCGTCTGCAGTCCTCCAGGCAACCAGCTGATTCTCCTCTCCTATTTAAGGACGTCTCCTGCGGTGCTTGTCGCCACGGCAGCATGCGACTTGGGTGCGCTCCTTGTGGTCGCTCTGGGGACGCCGGCGTCCACGCTAAGTTCCCCTTGCTTGTCGTGCAGTGCTTTGCAATCCTCCTTTCTACCTCTTCCTCGGTTGTCACCCGCTTACGGCTTCAGGTAGGTCAAAACACCTGCCTATCTGTGCTTCACAACTCCTTACCAGATCTGACCACCCCAGTCCAGCGTCCGATGTCTACCATCCCTGTCTTATGGGGGACTCGGCCCTCTCTCCCTCATCGTCACTCAGTGACCACCGGTGCTCTGTCTCGTAATCATTCTAATCTGTGCCCTTGCCTTCTCACTACCGTTCCTTCATGCTCTGCCCTCCCTCCCCTCCCTCCTCCGCTTCCCCTTTCTTTTAAACTTGGTGTTGTGAATTGCCGTTCACTGCGGACCAAATCGCTGCTAGTTCAAGATCTTTTTCTTCAGGAATCATTAGACCTACTCTGTTTAACTGAAACTTGGATCAAAGATGGTGAACAACCCCTTATTACTAAATGCCTACCCCATGGTTTCTCTGCCTTCTCCGTCCCCCGTGTTGGCCGAAATTTATTTATTTTATTTATTTAAAGAGTATTTATATCCCGCCTTATCCTTCAATCAAGGCGGTGTACACAGCAAACAATCAATTTAAATTTGCATTTGTGTTCTTATACTATACAGTGAATGTGTGTGAGTGTGGTAGGTTGATTGGAGTGCGCTAATTACAGCATGAGCTTTTATACAGTGTTATGTGCAATGAGCATGCAGGTAAGTCATTAGTCCGGGTTGGTTATCCCATTATGTGTTCAGGCCTGTCAGACGGCTGCCTGGGTGAGAATGTTCACAGTCTTGGCAAGTGCATATATCAATATGATTTGCAAGGGATTGTGGGAAATGCAGTCCATTCTCACCAGACATAGCCACTCACAATAATTAGTTGTGCTTGAGTGTAAAGCCAATAAGATATTTATTTATGGGGTTATTTCTCCCAACACAGATATGCTTGGTAGCACATAAAACAGGATACTTGCTTTCAGTGTTAAACTTAGAAAAACAAAATCAGGAAAACAACAGATGAACTTGTCAGGCAATCAAATCAAAAGAATAAAGACCTGGTTGGTAACAAACTGGTCTTTTCTGTAGGCTTTAGCTAATATTTTCTTAGCAGTGTTTCAGACAACAAGCAAAACCCACAAAGAAGGGAAAAACTGTTCTTTTCAGGTTAACTTCTTATATCTTCACACATAGATTCAGAAGTGATTCCCTCAGAGCTCACAAGCAATTAGGTAAGGCTCAATTGCTAGCAGTTATCCAGCTGAAACCCCTTAGCTGGCTTGCTTTCTACTGTGTGGCCCAAAATCCTACTCAGGAGCTTTTCTGAGTAGATTAAAGAACAAGTTTGTATTTCTTTGTGATGGTTGCTGTACTTTGTAACAGAAAATTACCAAAGGAGTTTAGACAGAGAGCAATCCATATATTCACAGCCTGTATCTAAGACCGCTCCCCCTTCTTCAACAATCATGGGTTCAATATCATGGATTGGCACAGAGGAATTTCTCAATGTAGCACTCTCAGGAGAATACTTGTTTCCCTGCTGTCTTTCAAGGTTATAGCTAGGGCATAGATCAGTGTTCATACCTGAGCTTCCATTTCTGTTAGAGTTCCTCTCTAAATAGCCTGGCCAGTATGTAGTCCAGTTCTTATGTCCAACCTTCCAATCCAGATCCCTGGACACTGGATCTCTCTTCACATACCTTCTGGCACGGGTCCTAGGGTCCCTTCCAAGTGCAGCCGTCTCCCTCACAGGTACCGTCTGGAGATGCCTAGCTCTGCAGCACCACTCCTCTGGTTTTCCCCAGTCCAATGGTGTACGCTGGCCTTTTGAATGTCTCCCAGTATACGTACTGCTCTGGACTCCTTTAGACCTCCCAAATGCTTTTCTCTTCTTTCTTCCAAAGGGTTTCTTGCCCTCTCTGTCCGTCCGCACTGGCTTCTGCTTCTGATGATCCTCCAGATGAAACTGAGGATAATTCTGAAGATAATTCTCTGTAGAATAAACTCTACCTTTATTCTGCTTTGATGAGTGCTCCACCCTAGCACAGCGCAGCTGTGCTGAATCAGGCCCTGCCCTTTGAGATGAGTGCTTGGGGATTACCTCATAGCCCTCCTGATTGAACACACGTTTCCCCACTTCAGCTCCTCTAATGGCTGTTGGAAACCTGGTGCATTTTGGGACTGGTAGTCTTTTATGGGAAAATTCTGTTTTCTTATTTCTACCAGAACTGACAGGTTGCTTGTTCAGAGTCACTTCACCTTTTCTATAGCTCCTTCCTGAGCTATGATAAGCTTCCTTATCACAGGCCATAGTGCTCTATGAAGAGCAAAGTCTTTAGTTGCTTACGAAAGTTCTTAGTGTCATCTGTTGATCGAAGTTCATCGGGGAGTGCGTTCCACATTATAGGTGCCGACATTGATAGTGCTCTTCATGCGGTAGACTTGCGCAACTTTATGTAGTCTTTTGGAGTGTTGATTGTGTCCGATGTGTCTCTCCTCCTAGGTCTTACGCTGGTGTCGGGTTGTATGAGAGGTTGGAGGCTGAGTGCTGAGTTCCTGTGTTTGATTCTGAATATGTTTAGGATTGTTTTGTATTTGATGCAGGAGCTGATTGGGAGCCAGTGGAGGTCTTTTAGTATAGGGGTGATGTGGTCTTGTTTTGATGATCCGGATATTATTCATGCCGCCGTGTTTTGGGCCATTTATAGTGGTTTGAGTGATTGTTTAGGCATGCCGATATAGATCGGGTTGCATAAGTCAAGCATGGGAGTTATTAGGGCTTGACAGACTGTGCAGAAATGATCTTGCGTGAGGAGTGGCTTGAGGCGTCTGATTATTCTCATCTTGAAGTATGTGTTTTTGGTTGTCCTGCTGATAGAAACATAGAAACATAGAAATATGACGACAGAAAAAGACCACATGGCCTATCTAGTCTGTCCTTCCATAACAACTACAACAGTCCCCTTTTTACCTTTAGAGATCCTCTGTGTTTGTCCCATGCTTTTTTGAATTCAGTTACTGTCCTCATCTCTACCACCTCCACTGGGAGACTATTCCACGGATCCACTACTCTTTCCGTAAAGAAATATTTCCTCATATCACTCCTGAATCTATCTCCCTTCACCCTCATCCCATGTCCCCTCGTAGCATGTGTGACTGTAGGTTTAGCTCTCTGTCGAGCGTCACTCCGAGGTATTTCACTTCCTGTTTTAAAGGTATTGTTGTATAGTTGACATTGATGTAGGGTGGAGGGATGGTGGAATGGAGGTTGTGTTGCCATACTGTATCGCTACTCTCATTGTGTCTCAGGTTTCCTCTTCCCTCCTACACTACCCCGAATCCCTCCTTCTCTGCCTTCAGTCCTCCCCTCCTACCTACTTTCTTGTTCTTTACTCCCCTCCCTCCTTTCAGACTCATCTCTGGGACGCTTTTACTCTTGCGGATATTTCTCTGCAGTTTCCTCATCTGGTTGTTGTGGGCGACCTTAATGTCCACTTTGACTCCCCCATCTCTGCCAGGGATCTTTCATTCACTACCCTCCTCCACGATCTCTCTCTCAAACAGCACGTGCTTTTCCCAACCCACACAGCTGGCCATACTCTTGATCCAGTGATCACGCCACTGTCCCCTCCATTCCGAATCTCTCAACTTCTGGTGAAGCCCCTCCCCTGGACTGATCACTTTTGCCTGACGTTCCTGCTGGATCTTCCCACTTTCAGGCGCCCCGTCTGCTTGGTCCCCCACCTGCCGCTCTCCCCTCCAGTCACCTGCGCCGTCGCATCACTCCTCTCCTCTCCAGCTTTTACCACCTGCGCATCAGCTTCTTCCAGAAAATTTCCCTGCTCTTTCCCCAAATTCTCAGGTCTCAACCTGGACTTCTTCCCTTTCTTCCACCCTTGACCACCTCTCTCCCCTTCGGCCAATTCAGCCTAGGTGCCCCTCTGCCCGCCAGCCATGGTTTCATGCTGGCCTCTGTCTTCTACGCACCCACGTTCGCCGAGCGTAACACACTTGGCGTAAGCACTGTACTTCACACGCCCTGGCTCAATTTCACGAACACCACCGGCACTGTCGTTCTTCAGTTCACCAGGCCAAACTATCATACTTTTCTGATCGCATGACTACTGCTCCCAATCCCTCCAGACGGCTTTTTTCCATGCTCAGATCCCTTACCTCACTCCAATCTGGCCCTTCCCCTGTTTCTCCCCATCTGACCCCCACCCCTACCCAGCTGGCTTCTTTTTCGCAACTAAGATTCTGGACCTGCGTGCTATCCTTCCCTTCTGTCCCCCTTCTTTATCCTCCCCCTCTCCCTCCCCCTACCCTCTGCCTCCTCTTTCACATAGTTGGTCCACCTTTCATCCAATTACCACTTCAGAGCTTATAAACTCCATCTCCGCAGCTCACAAGACCACATGCCCTCTCGATCCTATCCCTTCCGGCTGGCTTCTTGAACCTTCCCTCACTGTAGTGCCCCCCATTCTATCCATGGTCAACTCCTATCTCTCCTCCGGAATCTTCCCCTCTCTCTGGAAGCATGCCTTAGTATGTCCCATCCTAAAGAAACCCTCCCTTGACCCCCTAATCCCAGCTCACTATTGCCCAGTCTCTAACCTTCCCTTTCTCGCCAAGATTTTAGAAGACTGTCTTTACCCAGCTTTCACAACACCTCAATTCAATAAACTTCCTTCATCCACGCCAATCGGGCTTCCGTCAAGGCTATAGTGTTGAGAGTCCCACATCATACAGACCCATATCTAGGCTCCCCTTTATGGCCAAACTAATAGAAAAGATAGTGCAAACCCAGCTCCAGGATCATATCGATACTCATACACCCCTTGACGAATACCAGTATGGCTTTTGCCCATATCATGGAGTTGAGATACTCCTCTCTGTATTATTTGACCATCTCATACATGGAATAGACAATTCTAAACAAGTGTTCCTCCTCTTATTTCTAGATATCACCGCAGCATTTGACAGCATAAACTACCACATCATACTCTCTAGACTACAGCAAATAGGTATTAAGGACACAGTGCTCCAATGGTTCATTTCATACCTATCAGATAGAACTCAATAGGTAAAAATGGGACAACTTACTGTAAATCTGAACCATACCACCAAAAACAAGGCCTTCCTCAAGGATCTGCCCTCTCTGCCCTTTTATTTAACATATATCTCCAACCCATCTGCTCAATCTTCAAAAAATTCCACGTAAATTATCATATATATGCAGATGATATAATGTTATATCTCCCATTCAACATCACCAACCCCACAATTCAACTAATCGCAGACTGCTTCACTGAAGTAGCTGAATGGCTCGCGTCTCACAACCTAATGATCAACTTCAGTAAAACTGAAACTCTTTATATAACGAGAAATCAAAATTTCATACCTCCATCTATCAGAATCCGTGACACAGACATCTCCGTCAAGAATGAGGTGAAATACCTTGGCATCATTTTAGACTGCACACTCAAGATGACCTCACACATAAAACAATCAATGAGAAAAATATTCTACAAACTCAAAAATGTTAAAACAGCTTCGCCCCCTCTTACATTCTCATGATTTTAGATCAGTCCTCCATGCAATCATAACTCCCCATTTCGACTTCTGCAATATCACCCTCCAAGGACTACCAAAACAAACCTTAAGACAGCTCCAAATGGCACAACATGCTGCAGCTAGGATAACTTCAAACGTCAACCCAGCAGAACACATCACCCTAATACTATACAATTTACACTGGCTCCCAATTCAGAGCCACATACACTACAAAGTACTAGTAACTACCTTCAAACTAATTAAAAATATAGCCCCTTCATACCTCACTACTCTCACCATCAGGGAAACAAACAATCGAACACAATGAGGTTGTAATAAAGACAAACTTTCTATTCCTTCAGAATTCAGAAAATCTATAAAAGTGACAAACAGAGCGTTCTCCCACTTTGCCCCTACCCTCTAGAATAATCTACCAGTTAATCTAAGAGATATGAATGACCTCTCTACCTTCCGTAAAAAACTGAAAACGTACCTGTTTACACCAACATTTTGGAACCCTACATGAATCCAATAATACCAATTCCACCAACCCTATACAAACAAACCTCCCCATTACTCCTTCCCATCACTCTCCACCCAACCACCTATCTACTGACCATGCACATAGTCTAATAAGTGATAATCCTCCTCACTTAATTCACTAAAACCAAACCAAGTGCACTTCATATTTTGAAAAGTACCCAATGTAGTCTGGGAATTGCCTAAGTGATGTTCGAACTCAAAAGTATCCACCACCGTGCTAAGACGAATTCTGATGTATATAGTGCAACTGTTCTATGTAAATGACTGTTCTATAATTAATTCTAATGTATATAGTTCAACAATTCAATGTAATAGATTATGCACCATTTGTTGTGCATTTCAAATGTTGTTTACTGTAAACCGCATTTGATCTTTTAGAAAACGTGGTATAAAAATTTCTAATAAATAAAAATAAATAAAAAAATAAATGGTCTGACCATAATACTGGGAGGATTATGGTAGGTGTCTGGTGTGGTAGAAGAGGAGAGTCTGTGATGTTGCCCTTTGTGTGTATTGTACTGTTTAGAGGCTTCTATTGCATCTAGTAATGTATTTGTTTGTGGGTAGGAAGTGGAGGCTATGTCTCCAAGTAATATAAGAGATTTGTGGCTGGTTGGGGTGGAACAGGCAGTTTTAAGAAGAGTCGAGAGTTCAGATGCATTGCAGTGGGGTGCTCTGTATGTTAAACAGAGTGCTATGGAGCCATTAGCCACTACTAAGGTATCAATTTCTGTAGTGGAGTTGGTGCAAATAACTTTGAACTTAAGGTTTTCTTTAGAGATGATGCATACCCCTCCGCCCCTGCTGTGTATCCTGTTTGAGGTTAATATTGAGTATGAGGGAGACAAAGCTGGTTTAAAAGGACTGTGCCTGAATCTGTGAACCATGTTTCTGTTATGCAGAGGATGTCAAGATTATTGCCATTGATGAAGGCAGTTAGTATCTGGATTTTCTTTCGGGCAGAGCAGGCGTTAATGAGAGCACATCTTGTGAGATGTGTTATATTGCACTTCACCGTGTCTATATTGTGTGTAGTTGTTGGAATTCTTTTCAACCTAGTGTCTTGTATGGCATTGTGTGTAGAGCAGATGGGGCGGAGATCCCTCAGATGGGTACTTGTAAGTTTGAATTATGGGAATGGTGTTACTGTGGACTGAGCTGGCAGAATCAGCAAGAACGGTGAATATTAGGGGGAATAGGACAGTTTTCATGATGATGGTGGTTAGTCGTCTTCTGTGTATTGCTTCCATGTTTATAGTCTGGTATTTAGTTTAGAGAGGGCTGTCTATTGGTGGTGGTATACCAGCATTGAATAATTGATTTCTGGGGAGAGAAATCCTTTGGAAGGTGGAGCTTTCGGCATGAGATGTTGCTCATGGATAGAGTGGACAGCTCTAATGCGCCATAAGGAAAAGAAAGAATATTGAATAATTGAACTAATATGTTGGTGAAAAGATAAAAGATGATTCTAGAATAGCCCCAAGATAGTGAAAGGAAGCTGTAAGTGTGATCTGATCAGAGCCGTACTAAGTCATAAATGCACCCTGTGCGGCTTGCACATTTGGTGCACGCCCTCCCCTCCCCCCACCCTGTAATTTGTGTCTCTTGGGGAAACTGCTAGGTACATATGACCTAGATTGGCCACTGTTGGAAACAGAATACTGGGCTTGATGGACCTTGGTCTGACCCAGTATGGCATATCTTATGTTATGTCTTATATTATTTGTCCTATGCCTGGCATCTCCCCATCTTACCTTCATATCTAGCTGGCTCTCCCCCATGCTGCCTGCCCTTGCCCAGCTGCCACCACTTTTTGTGTTGCCTTGGTGGCAGCGGTAGCAGTGGCAGTAACAGAGCAGACATCCAATTAAAAAAAAAAAATCACACAGGTCTTTCCAACTCTGCGCATGCATGCAGGTTTGATTCCTCCCTCCTCTGACGTATGCTTCCATCAGAGAAGGGAGGGACCAGACCATCCATTCAAATGTGGGTCTTTGCAACTCCGTGCTTGAATGGCTGGTCTGGTCCCTCCTTCCTCTGATGCGAGCATGTATTAGAGGAGGGAGAAATCAGACCTGCATCCAAGTGCAGAGTTGGAAAAACCTGCATTTTTGTTTTAATTGGATGTTTACTATGCTGCTGTCATCACCACCGTTGCCGCTAAGGCAATAGGAAAAGTGACAGAGCAAGGGTAGGCAGTGTGGGGGAGCTGGCAGCCTCAAATGTGCCCCTATTTCTTTGCACCCTGTGTGGCTGCACTGCTCACACAGGGCTAGGTACAATGCTGGATCTGAGTACCATTAAGAAGGGGGGAAGCAGAGACTTCCAGTGCTACCGACGAGCCACATGGATGCAGCTTGGTGAAGCTCTGTCTACACCCTCTCCGTAGCAGAGATTAAGTGCTTCCACAGCACTACAACCAAATCCCCATTGGCCTCAGAGCTGCAATGATGTTGGTCAGGAAAAAACTCAAGGCTTTCCAATCTAACTACATGCGGAGGGAGCAGTCCTGATGGGAGGCCTTGGAGAAGTAAGCCGCGATTCTGGGATGACCTTAAAAGCTGGCTGCAGGAGTTTCGGCATGAAATGAAAGAGATTAGTGCCCTCAGAATAGATTTAAAATCAGCAATGGCTAGGCTACAGCAGGATTTAATTGAGTTGGGCGGCCGGGTGATGGAGATAGAGGAACACATGGAGCACCATGCGGCCGAGCTAGAGGAACTCTCAAGTGGCTTGGAGAGCTTGTGGAAGGGCTCCAGGAGAAAATGGAGGATATGGAAGATAGGGCCTGCTGATGTAATCTAAGGGTGAGGAGTGTAACTGAGGGTGAGGAGTTTAAAAACTGTATCGCTGTGATACCAATGTAATTCTCCCATATCCTACAGTTGGGGAATACAGTAGAGGAGGCCAATCCCATGCCAGTCAGTATTGAGCAGGCCCACAGGAATCTCGGGGCGCCACGGGACAACAGACCCAGAGATATTGTGGTTTGTTTGACTTCCTATCCAGTCAACGAGTGATTATTGGGCATAGCCCATATGTTTGGGCATATAGCTTGGAAGAACTGTGAAACAGAACAATTTCATGACCTCTCACAAAGGACATTGATAAGACGCAGAACACTCAGGGACGTGACGGCATATATGAGGAAGACTGATTCTCCAGGACCAAGCAGGAAGTCAGTCCTCACATATGGGTGACGTCGGCGCCGATGGAGCCCTCGTGTGGAGCATTTCCCCAGCTTTCAAAGAAAGCCTTTGGGAATTGCAGCGCGCATGCGCGGTCCCCTTCCCGCCCAAAGGTGCCATCTTGCTCAGTCTTCTTTTTTCTGCGGAGCCCGACGGACGTAGTTCGTTTTTCGCCGAGGAAAAAGTTGATTTCCCTGTTTTTGTTCTTCTCCTTCGGTTCGACGCCGGAACCTTTTCCCGCCTGGGCCCGATACGCCGGTATCGAGCCCACTCTCTCTTTTTCGTTTTTTGTCCTTTGTAACTAGCGTTCACGCCATTTTTTCTTTTTTCACTGGCAGCCCTGTCTTTTGACCTCGCAGGGGCCCTTTTTCCCCCGATGGCTGCCAGCGGGTTTAAGAACTGTGATCGGTGTAAGAAAATTATGTCTCTTACTGACACACATGACTGCTGCCTCCGCTGCCTCGGACCCGATCATGACCCGATGATCTGTGGTCCGTGTGGCAAAATGTCCTCGAAGGCGTTGAGGAGTCGGCAGCACCAGAAGGGTAGGATCTTCTCTGACTCCGCGTCCGGACAGGCCCGGACGTCGTCAGAGGCCTCGACATCTCGGGACTCCGGCCCCGAGCAGCGTCGGGGTTCCTCTGAGCGGGGGTCTCCTTCGCGGGAACACCGCAGGAAGAAGAAACCCGCGAGGGCGGCGTCGGTGGATGCTCCTGGTTCCTCGAGGGCCAGGTCGCGTAGCCCCGATAACCGTCCCGGGTCTTCGGAGTCGGAGAGGCCTGCCAAGCAACCTCGTCTCGAGATGGAGTCTCCTGGACACGTGAGTGCTGTAGTCCTCGTGGACTCTCCTCCAGGGGAGCCGACGTCGTGCCCGACGCCGTCGGGGCCTGAGTCGGGGGCTGCTGGGTCTCGTGAGCTCGGACTCAGGTTGACGGCCTTGGAGAGCAGCCTCGCTGCCTTCATGGAACAGCAGCGGGCATTCATCGCCGGTCTCACCGGTGCATCTGCACCGACCACCGGGACATCGACATCCAAGTCGACCCCGGAGGCCGGTCCGATCCTCGAGTCCATGCGGGCTCGAGTCGATCCTCGGCCACGGTCTCCCTCGGCCTCCCGTTCGGGACCGAGGTCGTCGACGCCGGTACCATCGGCGTCGGGGCGGATGGCATCGGTGCCTGCCCGACCGGAGCCGCTCGATACCTCCTCTGAGGAGTCAGGCTGGGAGACAGAGGACGAAGAGTCACCCGACACCTATCGGACTCGGTGTGTCCCATTGGACTCGCCGGAGTCCAAACCTCGGAGACGATCCCCACCGGAGGATACCTGGTTCTCGGACTTCGTGCGGGATATGGCCAAGGCCTTGGGCTTCCCTGCGGATCCCGAGGAGGAGCCTCGAGCTGAGGAGCTCGAGGCCCTCCAGTATGACTCTCCCCCGAAGGAGGCCTTTACTGTACCGGTTCCTCCGATGCTGGAGCGGCTGCTCTTCCGCATGTGGGAGACCACGGCCTCGATGCCGGTGCTAAGCAAGCGGGTCGATTCCATCTATCGAGTCCGCAAGAGCCCCGGGTTCCAAAAGGCACAATTACCGTACCACTCCATGGTTGTGGAATCGGCCATGCATCGACTGAAAAGTCAGAAGATGCACTCCTCGGTGCCTCCCGGCTGGGAGGCCCGGAACCTGGATGCCCTCAGTAAGAAGTGCTTCCAGGGCTCTATGCTTGCTTGCCGTGTCCAGACATACCAGCTCTACATGGGCATGTATCTCCAAGACCTGGCAAAGGAGATTGCCGGGTTCTCTGCTGGTCTCTCCGAGGAACCTTTGCAGAGGTTCCAGGCCTTGTCCACTGGTATTCAAGAGTGCTCGAAGCCGGGGCCGGCATCGGTGCCCGCCGACAGGCTTGGCTACAGTCATCCGATCTCGAGCCATGGGTGCAGGACAAGTTGGTCGATGTCCCCTGCCGAGGTGAAAACCTCTTTGGCAAGCCCATGGCTGAAAAGGCTGCAGAACTCGAGACCGAGAATCTGACCCGGACTAGGCTGTCCAGAAAAATCTCTGCCCCTTCTCAGAAAAAGAAGGGCTTGGGAAAAAAGACCTTTTACCCGAGGAAGTCATCTGCCTATAAACAGTACCCTCATTATCAGGCCTCTGCAGCTCCCCAACAGGGTCAGCAGGCCAAGGGGCAGGGTCATGTGCCCCGTAGGCAGAAGGCCCCCAAGCCACCAACACCGGCCCTTGCTCAGCAGGGTGGGGGTTTTTGACTCAGAAAGCATAGCCTCTTCTCCTCAGCTGGCTCACATCAGCACAGGAGGCCGGCTGGCCCACTTTGCCCACAGGTGGTCAGCCGTCACATCAGATACCTGGGTGCTCCATATAGTCCAAAAGGGCTATCTTCTCCATTTTTACCAGGTACCTCCCTCCTATTTTCCCGGGGAGCCTCCAAGACTCCCTCTGCACAGGGACCTACTCCTTCAGGAGTTAGCAAGTCTGCTAAAGGACCAGGCTGTGGAACCGGTGCCCCACCACCTGAGAGGTCACGGCTTTTATTCCAGGTACTTTCTGGTACCAAAAAGAACAGGAGGCCTCAGACCCATCCTAGACTTACGCAACCTCAACAAGTTCCTGGAGAGGGAAAAGTTCAAGATGCTTACCCTTGGAATCCTGCTGCCCTACCTCCAGCAGGGAGATTGGCTATGCTCCTTAGATCTAAAGGATGCTTATACTCACATCCTTATTCATCCAGACCACAGACAATATCTCATATTTGTTGTGGGAGGAAACCACTACCAGTACAGAGTACTACCCTTTGGCCTGACCTCCGCCCCCAAGATGTTCACCAAGTGCCTGGCGGTGGTGGCGGCCTACCTGAGGCTTCAGGGTCTTTTTGTGTTTCCATACCTGGACGACTGGCTCATAAAGGACCAGTCTTCCCAGGAGGCCAGTCAAGCCACCCTTCGCACTGTGGCTCTGCTTCAGCACTTGGGGTTTGTCATAAACTTCGCAAAGTCCACTTTGCTCCCGTCCCAGAACTTAGAATTCATAGGAGCAAGGCAGGACACTCTTCAGACAAAGGCTTATCTCCAGGAACAAGCAGGAATAAGTCCTCACATATGGGTACGTCGGTACCGACGGAGCCTGCGCGGGAAAGCTCCCCAGCTTCCCAGAAGAAAGCTTTTGGGAGCCTCCCACAGCGCATGCGCGCTGCCTTCCCGCCTTTCCTGACCAACTCTCCTCAGTTCTTCTTTTCCGCGGAGCCAGCAGGTCGTGTTCCTGTCACCGCTGAAGAAGTTCTTATTTTAATTTGTTTCTTTAGTCGCGTGTCTGCCTTACCCGACTCCATACCGGTACCGCCGGTCTTTTTTCTTTTTACTTTTCAAAAAAATATATTTTTTTTTTTCTTTTCCCTACTTGGTGAAATTTTTCTCCCCTTAAGCCTCTAGGCCTGGAGAAAATTTTTCCCTCATGGAGAAACCAGCTTCTGGTTTCAAAAAATGCACCAAGTGTAGCGGTACCATCTCAGTCACCGACACACATGAATGGTGTCTTAAATGTTTGGGGCCTGACCACTCCATACCGGATTGCCAGTCCTGCTCCCTGATGTCTAAACGTGGCTTACAGAACCGATCAGCCAAGTTTCATATGCTGTTTTCCACAGATACTCCAGCATCGACATCTTCCAGGTCTTCCTCTCCTGATGGATCTCAGGTAACCAAACATTCTTCTGGCAGGTCCTCAAAGGGCAAATCTCCCTCCAAGTATCGAGATGCCCCCGGGCTTGACCCTGAGGACCCTGCCCCAGCCAAACAACCCCGGCGGGAAGCTCCGGCTTCCAAAGCTCCTCCTATGGGGTTACAGGGTGACATCGATGGCACGGCCTCGACCGATCACCTGTTAGACTGCTCTGGGGTACCGACACTCTCTTCCGGTACCGACATCCAGGCAGTCGTGGCGTCTATGGATCATACAGTTCAATCCATGCAGCAGGCCATAATGGCTTTCATTAAGGCTGCGACGCCCATGGTACCGCACCAAGCGGTACCGACCTCGGTTCCGGTACCGCAACCGATACCGGTACCCAGGGCATCCACATCGACCAGGATACCGGTTCCGGTTCCTGGTTCCGGGGCTTTTCCCGATACCGATCCGGTTCCGGGTACGCCCGATGTCAATACCGGTCGATACGCTTATCGATCCCTGGAAGCAAACAGACGATACTTCCAGTCTTCTGATGATTCCGATTCATCGGATGACTCTCCTGAAGTATCTCTTACTCTTCCTGAGGAGCCCTCTTCTCCAAAGAGGAGAATGTCTCCTCCAGAGGATTTGTCCTTTCAAGACTTCATCATGGAAGTAGTTAAAGGACTCTCTATTTCAGTAACCTCTGAAAAAGAACCTAGAGCAAAAAAGTTAGACATTTTGGGATACTCTAAGGTTCCCAGAGAAGCAGTCACCTTGCCAATTCATGAAATTCTCCAAGAACATTTGCTTGAATTGTGGGAGACTCCTCTCACCCTTTCTCCTCATTCTCGTAGATTGGACACTATGTACCGTGTCCCTCCTTCTCCTGGTTTTCAAAAAACTCAGCTTCCTCACCATTCTATTGTGGTGCAGTCAACTATGAAGAGGATAAAGAGTACCAAAAGACACTCTTCTACTCCTCCAGGAAGAGAATGCAGGACCTTGGATGCTTTTGGTAGAAAAATCTTCCAAGCTAGCATGCTTACTGCCAGAATCAATTCATACAGCCTTTATATGGGTATGTTTCTGAAGGAGGTTGCAGAAAAGCTGCACAACTTTCTCCCTTTTATTCCTGAAGATAAAAGGGAAGAATTCCTTCTTTGGCTTAAGCATACGCAAGACATCTCAAAGTTTTCCAACAGGGCAGCCTTTGATTCCTTTGAGGTTGCCAGCAGAGCCTAAGGAATTGCTATAGCTGCTCGTAGAATTGCTTGACTCCAGGCTTCTGATCTAGAACCCTGAACAGGTGAAAACCTATTTGGAAAAGAGTGGCAAATTAAAGCCACTCAAATGGACGCAGAAAATGCTGCTCTTGATAGACTTTCTAAGTCTACCTCCACTCCAGCCAAGAAAAAATCTTTTAAAAAGTCTTTTTACAAGAAGGGCAGATTTCCTTCCACTTCTGGTCAACAGTCTTCTGCAGGTCGATTTGCTACTAAGCGTCAGCAACCCAAACAGGCCAGGCCTAAACCTGCAGGGGCTGCTGCAACCCAGCAGTCCCAAGCCCCTCAGGGGTTTTGACTTAGTGCTAGAGAACTTAACCTTTCTGGCTCTACAACAGCCAGAACCTCTCACCATTCCAGGAAGGTTGGCTCATTTTGCTCCCAGATGGGAGCAAATCACATCAGAGCAGTGGACCCTCTCCATCATCAGAGAGGGCTACAAACTTCATTTCTCATACCTTCCTCCCTACACCATGGTGAGACATTTCAATTCTCCCACATCTCTCCTCGACCTTCTGGATCAGGAGGTAACCTCCCTTCTGGCCCAGAGGGCCATAGAAGAAGTTCCTCTTCTTCAACAGGGGTCAGGTTTTTACTCCCCCTACTTTCTCATCCCAAAGAAAACAGGGGGATACAGACCTATTCTAGATCTCCGAGAATTGAACAAATTTCTGTACAAGGAGAGGTTCAAGATGCTCTCTTTAGGCACTCTCCTTCCATACCTACAGAGTCAGGATTGGCTTTGTTCTCTAGATCTCAAGGATGCGTACACCCATATACTCATCCATCCATCCCACAGAAAATTTAGACGCTTTCTGTTCCAGGGAAAACATTACCAATACAGAGTCCTTCCTTTCGGTCTGGCCTCTGCCCCAAGAGTGTTCACCAAATGCATGGCAATAGTTGCTGCATTTCTGCGCACTCTGGGAATCTTTGTCTTCCCATATCTGGACGACTGGCTCATCCGAGCTCCATCCCAGTCAGAAGCCCAAATTTCCCTGAACACTACCAGGTGCATTCTGCAGTATCTGGGACTTGTGGTAAATCTCCCAAAGTCTCAGCTCATCCCTACTCAGTCCCTAGAATTCATAGGGGCCTGGTTGGACACCACTACTGCAAGAGCCTATCTTCCTCAGGCTCCTTGCCAACGTCTGGTGCAGTTAGCCTCCCAGATTCAGTCAAAGGACCACTTCACTGCCCGGGAGATGCTACAACTACTAGGCCACATGGCTTCCACAGTACATGTGGTACCCTATGCTCGTCTACACATGAGAGCAGCTCAATGGACTTTGTCCACCCAGTGGACTCAAGCGTCAGGAGCTCTCTCAGACCAAATAGCAAACTCCAAACGTCTCCTTTGGTCTCTCCAATGGTGGATGTCCACTCAAAATCTGTTGTTGGGGTCCCCCTTCCAACCCTTGTTGCCCCAAGCAATCCTCACAACAGATGCCTCCCAAACAGGTTGTGGAGCTCATCTGCAAGACCTCTCCACCCAAGGCACTTGGTCCCCACAGGAGACCTCTCTTCATATCAACCACTTGGAACTTCGAGCACTGTTCCTAGCTTTCAAGGTCTTTCATACCCTCCTCAGCTACCAGACAGTCCTCATTCAAACGGACAATCTAGTAGCCATGTTTTACATAAACAAGCAAGGAGGAACAGGCTCTCTGTCGCTTTGCAACGAAGCTCTCAGATTATGGGCCTTCGCCAGAGAGCATCAAATCCATCTCCTGGCGGTATACCTCCCAGGAATTCAAAACTCTTGGGCGGACAGACTCAGTCGAGTTCTGCTCCAACACGAATGGTCCCTGCACATGGATCAGGTACTCAGAATCTTTCAGGAATGGAGTACCCCGGACATAGACCTATTTGCAGGTCCGTGGAACGCCAAACTTCCCCGATTCTGTTCCAGGATTCCGTGTCAGGGAGTTCAGGCCAAGGATGCCTTCCTCCTTCATTGGGGTCAGGACTTCCTGTATGCCTTTCCACCCATTCCTTTGATCCCCAAGACTCTGTTCAAACTTCAGAGGGATCAAGGGTATATGATCCTCATAGCTCCACGCTGGCCACGCCAAGTGTGGTACCCTCTAATTCTGCATCTTTTCCAAGTCCCCTCCCTGGACTTGGGAGCTGCTCCAGACCTTCTGTCTCAGGAGGAGGGGACTTTGTGGCATCCAAACCCCAAGTCCCTTCACCTCAGAGCTTGGTTACTGAAGGCCTAGACCTTCAAGACTTCAATCTTTCGCAACAAATGAAGGATATCCTTCATGCTTCCAGGAAACCTTCCACTAGGCGTTTCTATGCTTTTAAATGGAAGAGATTTTCCATTTGGTGTGCTCAAAAGGGTCTTGACCCTCTAGCACTTCCCCTGAATTCTCTATTAGAATATCTCCTGCATCTTTCCAATGCAGGCCTTAAGACGAATTCCGTAAGGGTCCATTTAAGTGCTATTGCAGCATTCCTTAAGCCTATCAATGGACAACCTATTTTCTCTCATCCTCTTATTGCCAGATTCATGAGAGGCCTAACCTTAACTAAACCTCCCATTCGACCTCCTCCGGTGGCATGGGATTTAAACTTGGTTCTTGGTCAGCTTATGAAGCCACCTTTTGAACCCTTAGCCACTACCTCCTTGAAATTTCTTTCCTGGAAGGTTATTTTCCTTATTGCAATCACTTCTGCTCGCCGCATTAGTGAGTTGCAGGCCTTAGTGGCTAATCCACCTTATACAAGGTTCCATCATGATAAGGTAGTCCTTAGGACAAATCCTCACTTTATGCCTAAAGTGGTCTCACCTTTTCATCTTAATCAAGAGGTATATTTACCTGTCTTTTTTCCAGCTCCTCATGCATCCATTGCAGAGAGGAACCTGCATACTCTAGATTGTAAAAGAGCTCTTGCTTTTTACTTACACAGGACACAGCAACATAGAAAGTCTTCCCAGCTTTTTGTTGCTTTTGATCCTTCTCATCTAGGACTTCCAGTCTCTAAAAGAACACTGTCCAATTGGATTGCTCAGTGTATTTCTTTTGCTTACCAGAGTAAGAACCTTTCTCTGGAGGGCCATGTCACAGCTCACAATGTGAGGGCTATGGCCACCTCTATGGCTCATCTTCATTCTGTATCCATCGATCAGATCTGTTGAGCAGCCACCTGGGCCTCGGTTCATACCTTCACAGCCCATTACTGCTTGGACAAGGACTCCCGCCGGGATGCCTTGTTTGGTCAGGCTGTCCTCAGACACCTGTTCCATTCTTGAACAACTCCTGCCCTCCTTCCCTGAATGGATGCCTGAGATCCATAGGAAGATGAGGAACCTTTCAGGGTCTCATACCCTTGGGGATCTCCCGGGCATCTTAGTTAGGGAGTCCCCATATGTGAGGACTTATTCCTGCTTGTTCCTGGAGATAGCACAGTTACTTACCTGTAACAGGTGATCTCTGGGAACAGCAGGAATTAGTCCTCACAATCCACCCACCTCCACTAGGAGTTGTATCTCTCTCTCTCTATCTTTCCTTTCCTCTCTCTCTCTATTGTCTCAGCTTTAAACTCGAACTGAGGAGAGTTGGTCAGGAAAGGCGGGAAGACAGCGCGCATGCGCTGTGGGAGGCTCCCAAAAGCTTTCTTCTGGGAAGCTGGGGAGCTTTCCCGCGCAGGCTCCGTCGGTACCGACGTACCCATATGTGAGGACTAATTCCTGCTGTTCCCAGAGATCACCTGTTACAGGTAAGTAACTGTGCTTTCTGCCAATGGACAGAGCCCAAAGGTTGATGGATCTAGCCAGGCAGTTTCACAGCAATTCCCTGGTCTCCGCCAGGCAATTCCTGAGACTTCTCGGCCATATGGCTTCCACGGTTCATGTAACCCCAAATGCCCGCCTGCACATGCGGCCTGCTCAGTGGAGCCTTCGAACTCAGTGGCATCAGGCCACAGGGAGCCTTGCAGACTCAGTACGAATATCCGCCCTGCTTGTCTCCTCTCTGCAATGGTGGCTTCATCTTCCGAATCTGGTACTCGGAGTGGTTTTTCAATCCCCTCCGCATTCTCAAGTGCTGACGACAGATGCTTCTCTTCTAGGTTGGGGAGCTCATTGCCAAGGGACATGTACTCAGGGTCTCTGGACCCCTTGGGAGGCTGCTCAGCAGATAAACCTCCTGAAGCTACGGGCGATACGCCTAGCTCTGAGAGCCTTCTCCCACCTCACATCTCACCAGTCTGTGCTGGTCCAGACGGACAATCAGGTTGCCATGTTCTACGTGAACAAACAAGGGGACACAGGCTCCTTCCTTCTCTGTCAGGAGGCACAACGGCTGTGCTCTTGGGCTGTCAATCACGGAATCCTCCTCAAGGCTGTCTACCTCCCAGGTCAAGAAAATTACCTGGCGGACAGACTGAGCAGGATCCTGCAACCACACGAATGGTATGATAAGGAAAGGAATGGAAAATAAAACAAAAGATATTATAATGCCTTTATATCGTTCCATGGTGAGACCGCACCTTGAATATTGTGTGCAATTCTGGTCGCCGTATCTTAAAAAGGATATAGCGATTTTAGAAAAGGTACAGAGAAGAGCCACCAAAATGGTAAAGGGGATGGAAGGATACTCCTATGAAGAAAGGCTAAAAAGGTTAGGGCTCTTTAACCTGGAAAAGAGACAGCTGAGGGGAGATATGATAGAAGTCTATAAATTAATGAACGGAGTGGAACGGGTAAACGTAGATCGATTGTTTACCTTATCAGAATATAGAAAGTCTAGGGGACATGCAATGAAGCTACAGGGTAAACTATTTAAGACTAATAAAAGAAAATATTTTTTCACTCAACGTGTAATCAAACTCTGGAATTTGTTACCGGAGGATGTAGTGAAGGCTGTTGGTGTAGCTGGGTTTAAAAAAGGTTTGGACAAGTTCCTGGAGGAAAGGTCCATAAACCATTATTAAGAAGGGACCCAGGATATCAATGCTTGAACCAATACAAGCATTGTGGAACCTGTGTCCCTTGGGGAAACTGCTAGGTACATATGACCTAGATTGGCCACTGTTGGAAACAGAATACTGGGCTTGATGGACCTTGGTCTGACCCAATATGGCATATCTTATGTTCTTATGTTCTTATAAGGTTGAATCCATCGGTGGTTCAGCGAATCTTTCTGAGGTGGGGCCTCCCCACCATGGATCTTTTTGCCAGTCCTCTGAACCGGCAACTCCCGAGATTCTGTTCCAGACAACCGCATCCTCTCAGAGTAGCAGCAGATGCGTTTCTGATCCCGTGATCCATGGGCCTACTGTATGCATTTCCTCCCACGCCACTAGTGTCCATGACCCTTTTCAAAGTCCTCAAGGATGGGGCCTCCATGATTCTGATAGCCCCAGGTGACCGAGGCAACCGTGGTTCCCACTTCTGCTCCAACTGGCGGTGGACACTCCTCTTCCTCTGGAGATTCAACATGATCTCCTGTCTCAGGAACAGGGATCTCTCTTGCACCCCAACCTCCAGTCCCTTCATCTTATGGCCTGGCTGCTGAAAGGGTAGTCGTAGCTCCCCTACTACTGCCTAGAGAGGTGGAAGACGTAGTCTTGACCTCTAGACGGCAATCCACCAGGAAATCCTATGCTCTTAAGTGGCGTAGATTCTCCGCATGGTGTGCTCAACACAGCGAGAATCCCTTCTCGTGCTTGGTAGCGGTAGTATTGCAATATTTGCATTATCTCTCCAATCTAGGGCTTAAGTCCAACTCTGTCAGGGTTCACCTCAGTGCTCTCTCAGCACACCACTCGCCGGTGGATGGCAGGCCTCTTTCCAACCACCCTTTGGGGGCTCATTTTCTCAGAGGCCTCCTCCTGCTTAAGCCTCCTTTACGTCCACCAGCCCCTGAGTGGGATCTGAATGTGGTCTTACAGCGGATTACTTGTCCGCCATTTGAACCTATGGCTACCTGCCCTCTCCATTTTCTCTCCTGGAAAACCTTGTTTCTGGTAGCTCTTACCTCTGCTAGGTGAGTAAGTGAACTTCAGGCTCTAGTGTCTGATCCCCCTTACACTAGGTTCTACCGGAATAGGGTAGTCTTACGGACTCACCCGAAGTTTCTCCCTAAGGTTGTCTCCCCTTTTCACCTCAATCAGGAGGTGGTTCTACCGACCTTCTTTCCCAGGCCGCATGCCAACTGGGCTGAGATGGTCCTACATACCCTAGACTGTAGGAGGGCGTTATCCTTCTACCTTGACCGTATGCGGGAGCATCGGAGGGTTGTTCAGCTCTTCGTTTCTTTTGACCCCAATAAGTTGGGGTTACCTGTCTCCAAGCGTACTTTGTCCATATGGGTCGCTGACTGTATCGCCTGGGCTTATGGGGCAGCCGGCCTCTCGTTGGAGGGTTGAGTCATGGCTCATCGTGTCAGGGCGAAGGCTGCGTCAGTGGCTCATCTCCGCTCTGTTCCGTTGGCAGACATCTGCCAGGCCGCTACGTGGTCTTCAAGCCAGACTTTTGCTGCCCATTACTGCCTTGAGAGGGAGTCCCGCAGGGACAGTGCTTTCGGACAGGCAGTACTCCATAATCTCTTTGGGGTTTACTCAACTCCTACCCTCCGGCCCTGGTGTTGGGCTACCGGTCGGGGGCGTTCTCAGAGAAGATTCCTTCCTTACGTACTGATGAGCTAGAGGGAGCTCATTTTTTCGGCTTGAGGTCTCCGGTAGCCTTAAGCTGGGGAGTCCCATATGTGAGGACTGACTTCCTGCTTGGTCCTGGAGAAAGAGTAGTTACTCACCTGTAACAGGTGTTCTCCAGGAGCAGCAGGAATCAGTCCTCAGAACCCTCCCTCCTCCCCTTGGAGTTGCAGTCATATGATTTATTTTTGCTAATTTTTTTGGTGTCTTTTAGCTATGTCATCAGACTGAGCAAGATGGCACCCTTGGGCAGGAAGGGGACCACGCATGCGCGCTGCAATTCCCAAAGGCTTTCTTTGAAAGCTGGGGAAATGCTCCGCACGAGGGCTCCGTCGGCGCCGACGTCACCCATATGTGAGGACTGATTCCTGCTGCTCCTGGAGAAAACCTGTTACAGATGAGTAACTACTCTGATCGGTTACCGATGGTTGTTTCCTTTTGGTCTATTTAAAGTGCAGAGATCTTCAAGGAAGGTGAAAGAAGAGGAGGAAGCATGGCAAGCATTGCAGGACTTGGGCTATGAAAGCTTTCCTACACCAGGCACAAAACGGCAAGGCCCACAGAAGGACCTTACAGTGAAGGCATCAGAGTTGAAATGGCAGAGGGTGGTAGCAAAGGGGACACGCCTGAAGCAACTGTCCAAGGGGAGACAAGCAGAGTCCAGCTGGAGCAGAAACCTGAGTTTCACGTGTCATCCTAACTGGACAGTTGAGTTATTGTATCCCTTCATGGTTTGGACATTGGCTTGAGGAGACATGTAATGCAGAACATTATAATTGTTTGCAGTGGGTGGGGGGAGGTCTGAGAGGAAACTTTAGATGGGGATACCAGTTTGTCTAATCGATTAAGATTAGTTCTAAGTGGGTGTAGGGAAACATTTCAGGGAAGGGAAGAGGCCAGATTGTGGGGTTGAGCGGATGGAAGAATGACTGGAGGTGTAGTGCTGACTGAGTGCTGTGGGTGGGATGAACGGGGAGGACAGAGTGCGGCCTTGCTGACCACCATAAGAACATAAGATATACCATACTGGGTCAGACCAAGGTCCATCAAGCCCAGTATCCTTTTTCCAACAGTGGCCAATCTAGGTCATAAGCACCTAGCAGTTTCCCCAAAAGACACCATGGAACACATGGCTCCTAGGGAGGGGAGCAGACATGGGGGGGGGGGGGGGGTAGGGGGAAAGGGGAGGAAAGAGGGAGGGGTGGGGGGAGAGAGGAGGAGAGCCTGGTGGGGGAGAATAGAGGAGAGAGGGTAGGTAATAGCAATAGTATGTATTGGATCACTTAATGTTAAGGGGCTGAATTCGCCCAGTAAAAGGCAGCGGCTGTTTTGGGAGCTAGAAAGGAGTAACTGGGATATAGTCCTACTTCAGGAAACTTATGGACTAGGGAAGAGCATCATCTATGCTATTGCCTGATATCTGAACAGTTTTTTTCGGCGCCTCTGGGAGGGGGAAAAAGGGGGGTGGCCATTCTCCTTTGGAGGGGGGGCCCTTTCAGGTTTGGGATCACTTTAGGAACAAAGAGGGGAGGGTAGTGGAAGTGAGGGAGCAGATAGGGGAGGAACATATCACAGTGGTCTGCGTCTATGGCCCCAACGGGGGACAAGTACCCTTTTGGAAGAGTGTCCATGATCTTCTGGATGCCAAGGTACAGGGGAAGTTGATACTCAGAGGGAACCTCAAAGTGGTCCTTCAATTGGCAAGGGATAGACAGCCTAGGTCTAGTGATGGGGGAGATGTAATGGCAGAACATTGAGGCAAGTAATATGGAGTTATCACTTGGTGGATGTATGGAGGGATGCATATCCCTCTAGCAGGGAGTACACCTTCTATTCCACTGCCCATAAGAGCTTCAGTAGGATTGACATGATCCTGGTGGATCAATTCCACCACACACACACACTCACACACACACACTCACACACACACACTCACACACACACACACACACACACACACACACACACACTTGAATAGTGAATTCTATACACCATAAATCATGTATCCTAACCTTTTGTAAATAACATCTATAAATAGCAATGTCAGCTCGCTGACATTCCCCTGTAAATCCAGTAGTATACAAAAGTATACACCCTGTAAATAGTTTTAACAACTTACTGTTCTGTTTTATGTAAAAAGTTAAAAAGTTATATGTAAAAAGTTAAAAAGTTCTTATTCTATGTAATGTTATACGAACGTATACAATTGTTCCATGTAAACCGCCCCTGATCTCTGGAAGGGGCGGTATAGAAGAAATAGATAAATAAATAAATAAATAAAAATTGTGGATGGCAGAGCTGAAGGAAGTGGGGATAGGTCCCATGACATGGTCAGAGCATGGCCCAGTATGGGTGGAATTGGGGTGTTGAGACCCAGGGAGGGCTAGATTTTGGTGGCTCAATGAGAGCCTTTTAAGGAACAAGGAGATAGTTGAGGATGTTCATACCCATATTGGGGAATATCTTCGCACAAATGATAATGGTGAGGTGAATGAGGTTATTTTATAGGAAGGCCTTAAAGCTGTGGTGCGAGGGCGATATGGGCAGCACCTCTTAAGAGAGCTCGCCTGAAATGGGAGGAACAATTAAGGGGGGAGATCCAGTATAAGCTCTTAGAATACCAGAGGACAGGGGCGAAGAGGACTTGGAGAAGGGTGGGACAGCTGAAGGGGAACCTGCAGGACTTACAAGCGGAGAAGATAGCTTTTGGAATGCAGCATATAAAACAGACTTACTATGAGTGGGGGAATAGAGCTAGTAGGTTATTAACTAAGAAGTTGAAGAGACAAGTTCTCAAGTCCTCTATCCATCAGATCCAGGGACGAGATGTAGTAGGTAGAGAGGAGAGTTTTATTAGGGAGCAATTTGTACAGTTCTACCAGAAGCTATATGCACAACAGTGGGATATAGAGGAGGGAAGGGTACAACAATACCTGGACAAGGTCACTGTCCCCTGTCTGGAGGAGGGGGTGGTAGAGTTCTTAGATAGGAGCATCAAGAGAGGGGAGATCGAGAGGGTGATTAAAGGTCTTTTGATAGGGAAGGCCCCAGGATTAGATGGATTGCCTGGGACCTTCTATAAAACCTATAGGGAAGAGGTTAGCGGCCTCCTGGGTAGTGTATTTAATGGGATAATACAGGAAGGGGGTAAATTATCACATGAGATGCTCACAGCAGGTGTTACCCTGCTCCACAAGGAAGGGAAAGACCCCCTACAGTGCAGATCCTATAGGCAGATATCCCATATTTGAACGATTGGCTCATATGCGCAAGCTCCTCCTCTGACGCCTGTCAAACTGTCGCCTGAGTTGTATCCTTCCTGGAGAGCCTTGGCTGGGTGATCAATCATGCCAAGAGCTGCCTGCAGCTGTCTCAGTCCCTGGAATTCCTAGGTGCCCGTTTCAATACTCACCAAGGCAAAGTTTTCCTTACACGAGAGCGTTGTGAAAAGCTGTCTTCACAGCTACGTGTATTTCTCATACAAAGCAGCCCCAAGGTTTGTGACTACTTGCAGATTCTGGGCTCCATGGCGGCCACCATCGATGTCGTTCCCTGGGCCCACGCGCACATGCGGGGTCTTCAGCGAGTGCTTCTCTCTCGATGCTCTCTGGTCTCGGAGGATTATGACTGGTGTCTACTGCTCCCACGGTCAGTCCAGGACAGTCTCCTCTGGTGGTTCTCGCTACACCATCTGCTCTGGAGCATCCCCTTGGAAGCGCCCTCCTGGGTTCTAGTAACAACAGACATCAGCCTAGTGGGCTGGGAGGCCCATTGCCTAAACCATACGACTCAGGAGTCTTGGACACCACCAGAAGCTGGCTAGTCCATCAACTGCCTTGAGGCCCGGGCAGCCCGCCTGGCCCTTCTGCATTTTCTGCTTTTCCTTCTCGCTCAGGTGGTCTGGGTCCTGTCCGACAATGCGTCGACTATATCTTCTCAACCGTCAGGGTGGAACGATATGCCAGGGCATAGCCCAGGAAATGGCCTGTCTCCTTCCTTGAACAGAGGGTCATCTATCGGCCCTGTCGGCACAGCATATTGTGAGAGTGGATAATGTCCAGGCAGACTTCCTCAGCCGTCAACTTCTGGACCCCGTTGAGTGGGAGCTAGCCCCCTGGGCGTTTCAACAGATCGTTTGAGCATGGGGACAGACCGACCTGGGATCTTATGGCAAAAGCGGCGAATGCAAAGGCCTCAGCATTCTTCAGCCAATGGAAAGTGCACGAGCCACAAGGCCTGGACACATTAGCCCAACCCTGGCCCTCGATCCCTCTACTGTACCTATTCCTTCCCTGGGCCATGATCGGGAGAGCTCTCTGGCACGTTGAGGCACATCCCGACATAATAATCCTAGTGGTGCCCAACTGGCGGCGGAGTCCAGAGTATGCCGATTTTTGTTTGCCTTCTCCAGGCGCCCCCTCTGCCTCTGGGGTCATGGCTGGGTCTCCTCCAGCAAGGCCCAATCGCCATGAATGACCCGGCTCCTTACTTGCTTATGGCATGGCTCTTGAGAGGCGCTGCCTGACCCATCGGGGCTACTCGAGAAGCGTGGTAGCTATCCTCCTGAAGGCTTGGCACCCTTCCATCTCCTTGGCATATATGTGGGTTTGGTGCTTTTTTAAATTTTGGTGTGCGGGGCATCACCTCTCTCCCTGGCGGGTGCGGTTCCCGGAAATCTTGGCCTTCCTTCATGATGGGCTGGACAAGGGTCTGGCCCTCCACTCCCTCCAATCCAGGTGTCTGCTCTGACTTGTTTTAGTGGGCCCATCGCCGGGCACTCCATTGCATCACACCCTGACGTCAGCCGATTTCACAGGGGTGTATGCATGCTCCATCCTCTGGTCCGCCCAGTGATTTCCTCCTGGGACCTATCTCTGGTCCTTCAGTGCCTTATGCGACCGCCTTTCGAGCCTCTAAAGCGGGTCACCCTCTGCGACTTGTCCCTCAAAGCTGTGTTTTTAGTCACCATTACCTCGGCCAGGAGAATCTCTGAGCTGCAGGCCCTCTCCTATCGGGATCCTTTCCTACTCTCCTTGGCAGAAGGAGTGTCCCTGCAGGCTGTACCGTCTTTCCTTCCAAAGGTACTTACATCCTTCCATGTAAACCAGAATATTTCGCTCCTGGCATTTCCCAAGGAACAATGTCAGGGACCCAATCAAGGGCTTCATGCACTCAACCTCTGGAGAGTGTTGTGGTGCTGCCTCTCAGCCACAAATTCTTTTCACAAGCTTGATCGCCTTTTTGTCCTCTTTGAGGGGCCCCAGAAGAGCATGGTGGCTTCCAAGGCCACCATCGCCCACTGGATCCGGCAGACTATTGAGTCCGCCTACATCCTGCAGGGTAAGCCTGTTCTCCTGGGGTTCCAGGCACACTCCACTATTTCCCAGGTGGCGTCCTGGGTGGAACGCTCGCAGGTCGCTCCCCTCGACATTTGTTGGGCGGCCACCTGGTCCTCCTTGTCTATCTTTGTTCGACACGATTTGATAAATTGAAGAGTAGCAAATCACCTGGACCGGATGGTATACATCCAAGGGTGTTGAAAGAACTGAAATATGAGATTGCAGACCTACTATTAGTAATTTGTGAATTATCATTAAAATCGTCTGTAATACCTGAAGATTGGAGGATGGCCAGTGTAATGCCAATTTTTAAAAAGGGTTCCAAGGGTGATCCGGGAAACTACAAACCAGTGAGCTTGACGTCAGTACCGGGAAAAATGGTAGAATCCATCATAAAGAACAAAATTACTGAACATGAAGGTAGTCATGGCTTAATGGGAGACAGCCAACAAGGCTTTAGACAAGGAAAATCTTGTCTTACTAATCTGTTATGTTTTTTTGAAGGTGTGAATAAACAGGTAGACAAAGGTGACTCGGTTGATATAGTGTATCTGGACTTTCAGAAGCCTTTGACAAGGTCCCTCATCAGATACTTTGGGCAAAACTAAAAAGTCATGGGATAGGAGGCAGTGTACTATTGTGGATCAGGGATCTGTGCTGGGTCTGCTGCTTTTTGACATATTCATAAATGACCTGGAAATGGGAATAACGAGTAAGGTTATCAAATTTGCAGATGACACGAAGCTATTTAAAGTTGTTAAAACCCATGCGGATTGTGGAAAATTGCAAGAGGATCTTGATAAATTGGAAGACTAGGCATCCAAATGGCAGATGAAATTTAATGTGGACAGGTGCAAAGTTATGCACCTAGGAAAGAACAACCCAAACTATGGTTGCACGATGCAAGGTTCCACATTAGGAACCACCACCCAGGAAAAAGATTTAGACCTCATCGTTGATAACATGTTAAAACCCTCCGCCCAGTGTGCAGCGGTGGCCTAGATAGCAAATAAAATGCTAGGTATCATAAGGAAAGGAATGGAAAATAAAAAAAAGGATATTATAATGCCTTTGTATTGTTCCATAGTGCGACCACACTTTGAATATTGTGTGCAATTCTGGTCGCAGTATCTTTAAAAGGATATAGCATTATTAGAAAGGGTACAGAGAAGAGCCACCAAAATGGTAAAGGGGATGGAAGGATACCCCTATGAAGAGAGAATAAAAAGGTTAGGGCTCTTCAACGTGGAAAAGAGACGGCTGAGGGGAGATATGATAGAGGTCTATAAATTAATGAATGGAGTGGAAAGACTAGGGGACATGCAATGAAGCTACAGGGTAAACTATTTAAGACAAATAAGCGAAAATATTTTTTCACTCAACTTGTAATCAAACTCTGGAATTTGTTACCAGAGGATGTAGTAAAAGCTGTTAGTGTAGCTGGGTTTAAAAAAGGTTTGGATAAGTTCCTGGAGGAAAGGTCCATGAACCATTATTAAAAAGGACCCAGGATATCACTGCTTGACCCAATACAAACTTTGCGGAACCTGTGTCTTTTGGGGAAACTGCTAGGTATGTATGACCTAGATTGGCCACTGTTGGAAATAGGATACTGGGCTTGATAGACCTTGGTCTGACCCAGTATGGTATATCTTATGTTCTCATTAATGTTGATGCAAAAATCTTAGCAAAGATTCTGGCAGCCAAAGTGACCACTTGGATGGGGACCCTGATCCAGCCAGATTAGATGGGATTCATCATAGGCCGCTGATAGTATTAAACGGGCAGTTGAATTATTGTGGGAGACCACTGAAGGGAGGAGGGAGGAGATCATGTTCCTCTCGATCGATGCAGAGAAGACCTTTGATAGGATGCACTGGCCCTTCCTTTTCGCAACAATGGACAGGATGGAGTTTGGGCTCAAATTTGTAGGGTGGATATAGGGACTATATAGGGAAACTAGAGCTGGGGTCAAAGTAAATGGCGGGTACTCTGAATGCTTTGCCTTGGGATGGGGGACTAGGCAGGTATGTCCTCTCCTGTCCTCTTTGCTTTGGTGGTGGAACCATTAGCCCAAACTATTTGGGAGAATGGCCAAATCATGGGCATGAAGGGTGGGGGTGGGGGGGGGGAAAGGCAGCACACTATTTGACTCTTTTCAGATGGCATTCTGCTCTGCCTTTCTGATATGGAACAGCCGCTGCTGGAAGTGGTGGGTGCCCTTCAGCAATATGGGGCAATATTGAGGAACACAGAAAAACATACAAGATCAAACTAAAAGAGACAAAACGAGAAATAAGGATAGCAAAATCAAAGGCAGAGGAAAAGATGGCTAAAGATGTGAAGTGTGACAAGACTTTTTTCAGGTATATTTGGGAGAGGAGGAAAATCAGAGGTGGAATTGCAGGACTCAAAAGTTCTGTGAACGGATTCGTGGAAAGTGACATTGAAAAAACGACAATGCTAAACGAATATTTCTGCTCTGTTTTCACTAGAGAAAATCCTGGAGAAGAACCATCTGTGATTGACAAATATACAAATGGGAATGGAGTAGATACCACACCATTTACAAAAGATGATGTGTTAGAACAGCTTGCAAAACTGAAAGTGGATAAGTCTATGGGACCAGATGGGATACACCACAGGATACTGAAAGAGCTCAGAGAAGTTCTTGCAGGGCCTTTAAAGGATGTTTTTAATAGATCCTTGGAGACGGGAGAGGAGAAGGGCCAATGTGGTACCTCTCCACAAAAGTGATAATAGAGAAGAAGTGACAAACTATAGGCCAGTAAGCCCTACCTCTGTGGTGAGAAAAGTAATGGAGGTGCTCCTGAAAGAGCGAATAGTGGACTTCCTCGAAACCAACAGTTTGCATGGTCCGAGGCAACATGGTTTTACCAAAGGATGATCTTGCCAAACAAATCTGATTGAGTTCTTTGACTGGGTGACCAGAGAACTAGATCAAGGGCATGCAATGGATGTGATCTAGCTAGATTTCAGCAAAGCCTTTGATAATGTACCTCATAGGAGGCTTATCAATAAACTCAGCAGCTTGAGGATGGGTCCCAAGATGGTGAACTGGATCAGAAATTGGTTGGCTGACAGACAACAGCGGGTGATGGTAAACAGAACCCACTTGGATGAAAGGAAGGTGATTAGCGGTGTGCCCCAGGGTTCAGACTGTTCAATATATTCGTAAGTGATATTGCCGAAGGGCTGAATGGAAAAGTCTGTCTTTTTGCAGATGATACCAAAATTTACAACAGAGTGGACTCCCCTCAGGGAGTGGAGAACATGAGGAAAGATCTACAAAAGCTGGAAGAATGGTCTAATGCTTGGCAGTTAAGATTTAATGTGAAAAAGTGCAGTGTCATGCACTTGGGATGCAGAAATCCAAGGGAATTGTATGCGATACGGGGCGAGAGATTGATGTGCACGGACCAGAAGAAGGACCTCGGTGTGATTGTTTCTGATGATTTCAAGGTGGCGAAACAGTGTGACAAGGCAGTGGCCAAAGCCAGAAGGATGCTGGGTTGCATACAGAGAGAAATTACCAGCAGAAAGGAAGAGGTACTAATGCCACTGTTCAAGTCGCTGGTGAAGTCTCACTTGGAATATTGTGTTCAGTTTTGGAGACCGTATCTCGCAAAGGATATAAAAAGGCTGGAAGTGGTTCAGGGGAAGGCAACCAAAATGATTTGGAGCCTGCGTCATAAGACTTTTGAGAAGAGACTTGAAGACCTAAATATGTACACTCTGGAGGTGAGGAGGGATAAGGGAGATATGATTCAGAGCTTTAAATACTTAGAGAGTATTAATACAATACAGATTGTACTAATCACGACCACATCACCCCCATATTGTACCACCTACACTGGCTCCCAATCAGCCCTCAAATCCAATTCAAAGTACTTGTAAACATTTTCAAAATACTACACAACCTCTCAACTGACAGCCTACAACCAGTCATAAAAACCAACGACAACAGAAGACCAAGAAGAAAAGGAACCTCAGACACCATCAGCACACCAATGGAATTTGCAAAAACAAAGCAGGCCATGTCAAGAAGGGCACTCTCCCTAGCAGCGCCTGCTATATGGAACTCCCTCCCAGACCACCTAAGATCAACCAAAGACCTCAAGGACTTCAGAAAGCTTCTTAAAACTGCCCTATTTACAGAACATTTCAAGGACCTCACCTGAACTGATTACATTTTGAAGTACTTTCAAGGCAATAGTAGATCATTGACCATAGCTCACCTCTCAAATGGAGCCATTCTTGTAAATATGTATATTAATCACTATGTATATAGTTCACCGATAAAATCTAGCACACTGCACCTTTCAGCACTCTTCTTAAACCTCCACTGCATGCTTCTGAACACACAATATTATCGACTGTTTGATGTGCTAAACCGCTTTGATTTTAATGATAAAGCGGTATACCAAATCGGTTTAAATAAATAAAATAAATAAATAATAGACAAACAAACCTCTTCCAAAGACGGGGAAGCTATAAAACTAGAGGGCATAACATGAAGCTGCAAGGGGGTAAACTGAACGGCGATATCAGAAAATACTTTTTCACTGAAAGGGTGGTGGATGCTTGGAATGCCCTCCCGATGGAAGTGGTGAGGGCAAACACAGTGACAGAATTCAAAATGGCTTTGGACAGACATAGTGGATCCCTTTATAGCAACAGGATAAAATCAAAATAAGCATAGCTATCTCTTATATCGGAACAAATAGGGGTGACCTTCACGGAGCAGTGGGTACACCCTTAAACAAAGGCATGGGGAGAGGTGACCTGCATGGAGCGGCAGGTGCACTTACTCATGCCGCCTTGCTGGGCGGACTAGATGGACCATGCTAGTCTTTATCTGCTGTCATATACTATGTTACTATGTAACCTAGATAAAATGGAAGCATTGAATATCTCAGTCCCTGGAAGTGGAGGTAAATTTGAGGGGTCAGTTCCCAATTCGTTGGGTGAATAGTCCCTTAAAGTACCTGGGAGTGAGGATCCCGGCTTCACCTGGTGAATTGTAACAAGCAAATTACCCTAAGTAGATCCATAGGAAGGGATTTAGAGGGTTGGATGAAAATGGAAGTGTCCTGGTTGGGCCGAATAGCAGTGGTAAAAATGAATATCCTACTTAAACTGCTGTATCTATTCCATGCCTTGCCAATACCAATTCCTGAGAGAGCTTTGAGGATGCTGCAATGAAAAATGTTTCAAGATATTTGGAATTGTAGACCACCACGTACTGCCAGAGAGACTTTGTATAGGTGGAGGGAAGAGGGGGGCTTAGGGGTACCCGACTTGTGTTCCTATTACTAGTTGGGAAAAATCAGGCATATGATGGATTGGCAGACTGGAGGGAAACAGAATCAATTTGTGCAACTAGAGAGCACTTATGTATGGGAAGGGAACCTTGGGATGTTGCCATGGGCATCTCCAGGAGTCTGGAAAAGATGGGGCATGGGCAGTCCAGGGATGCAACAAGTGCTTCTAATTTGGAATATAGCTAGGAAGCGGGAAGGGGCAAAGGGAAGAGGGGTAGGCTTTTCTATGCAGACCCCGCTCAGAGGCACACCAGAGTTCAGACCGGGTTGGCAGGGGGAATATATGCTCAATGGGAGAAACAAGGACTGCAGTACTTCCACCAGTTCATTGATGATGGGGATCCAGTTCCGTTTGAAGAACTAAGGGAGTCCTATGATCTACTGGAGGGGGATAGAATGTATTATGGGCAGGTATGCCATTTTCTGCAGACTAAATTGGGGGGAAAGGGTTTAAAACGTGAATTTACTGATTTGGAGGTGGTGTGGTATGGGAAAAAGCGCTCCCGGGGATTAATCTCGGCGATATATAGAGCAGTATGGGGTACTGAATTTCGCCAAATTCTGAACATGAGGGAGTGGGAGAGGGATCTAGGACGGGACATTTTGCAGAAGAATTGGATGCAGATCGCGGACCAAATAAGGCTGTCCATAGCTATCAGATAAAATTGCTATAAAGTCTTGATGAGGTGGTATTATACTCCAGAAGGGTTACACCAGATCTTCCCGGTGGTATCCCCGGAGTGTTGGAGAGGGTGTGGGGATCAGGGAACCTTTTGGCATATATGGTGGACTTGCCCTAAGATTCATGGTTTCTGGATATTGGTACAAGGGAGGATTAGCATGTTGCTTGGAGTATGATTAAGTTTGGACCCAGGCATCTTTTTGCTATCCTGTTGGGGACAAGGACAGAAAGAGGGGACGGGTAGGGCGTGCTTGGCATGTCTGTGTGCGGCATGCTGTGAGATGGCCTCCCATTGGAAATAAGGTGAGGCCCCTGATTGGAACAGTCCAAGATCCACCTTAGATGTGTTGGTGATGGAGAGGCTGACGGTCTACTGGAGACAACGTATGGAGTGCTTTGAAAAAGATTGGATGGTATTACTCCAGAGTAGGGTAGGTTGGGGGGGAGTTGGGGAGGGGGTGGGGAGATGTTACATATGTTTGGATGTATAAGTTGATGGAGACTTGTTTTGAATGACAGTTGAAATGTTGTATAATAAAATTTAAAAAATGTAAATTAAAAAAATAAAATAAGGGCGGAAGGGGGAGTCAGTGGACTGGAAAGCCAAGTAGCCATAGTTTTAGTGGGGTTGAGCTAAAGGTGATGAGAAGCTAACCAAGAGGCAACGTGCTCAAGACAAGTGTTCAAGGGAGAGAGGTCAGGAAAAGAGGTGATCAATGTGAAGAAGCTGCAGCATATCATCAGTGTAGTAATAGGCAGAAATTCCGAGCTATTGAACCAAGAATGCAAGGGGTACCAGGAAAATATTGAACAGAAGAGAGGATAGAACAGAACCTTGAGGCGCACCGCAAGTGAGGTGATAGGGAGCAGAGGAAATATCACCCATGGTGACCTTGAAAGAGCTGTAAGATAGAAAAGAACTGAACCAGTGAAGAACAGTGCCTCAAAGACCAATAGCGTGCAGACGGGAGAGAAGCAGATCTTGATTAATGAGATCAAAGGGAGAAGAAAGGTCCAGAGAAAAAGCGATAGTAACAGTCCTGCGATCGAAGAAGTGGTGAACTTCACTAAGTAGAGACAGGAGAATAGTGTCTGTGCAGTGACCAGAGCGGAAACAGGATTGACGAGGATGAAGTGAGTTAGTGGTTTCAAGATGGGTAAGTAGTTTTTTATTTATTTATTTATTTTTTATTTGTTACATTTCTATGCCGCCCCTTCCAGAGATCAGGGGCAGTTTAGTTGGGAGAAGACAAGTTTTTCAAGGAGTTTAGAAAGAAATGGTAAATTCGAGACAGTCTGTGTAGTAAGATGGAACCAATATATCTGATAGGCTTTTCAGTAAGGGGCAAACTATTGCTGTCTTCCTGGTGAACAGAAGCTTACCAGAGGTGAAGCTATTGTTAATGATGGAGAAGGCAATTGGGAGAAATCCATACAGAGGGAACAGGATCCAAAGTACCGGTGGTCTTGTGAGTGGAAGAAACAAGTTTTGATAAAGCAATCGGAGAGACAGTATTAAAGGAGTCCCAAGTATGGGTTACATAGAAACATAGAAACATGATGACAGAAAAAGACCACATGGCCTATCTAGTCTGTCCTTCCATATCAACAACTACAACAGTCCACTTTTTACCTTTAGAGATCCTCTGTGTTGGTCCCATGCTTTTTTGAATTCAGTTACTGTCCTCATCTCTACCACATCCACTGGGAGACTATTCCACGGATTCACTACTCTTTCCGTAAAGAAATATTTCCGCATATCACTCCTGAATCTATCTCCCTTCACCCTCATCCCATGTCCCCTCATAGCAGAACTTGCTTTCAATTGAAAGAGGCTCTCTCCCTGAACATTTATGCTACGGAGGTATTTAAACATCTCAATCATATCACCTCTATCCCGCCTTTCCTCTAAGGTGTACATATTAAGATCCTTAAGTTTATTGTTTATTGTTTACATTGCATTTACTATACCGCCTCCCATAACATCGAGTCTATCCTCATATGCTTTATAATGAAGCCCACTAATCCAATTCCAACACCCTCCACACTCCAACAGATATCAGATCAGTCAAAAAAATCACTAGTAACAGGCAGGGCCGGATTTACCTTGAGTGAGGCCCTACGCCAACAAAAATTGTGGGCCCCCAGCAGGGGCGGCCCAAGGGGGGTGCGGGGCCTCATTTGCATAAGGGGCCTCATTTGCATAAATATTTGCATAATGTTACCATATACTAACTTTTAGTAAACGTGCCTCTTAATGAGTGTATGGATAAAGAAAGACTAAAAGATTTCTACATTACTATAATCCAGTGCCAACTGCCAGACACATTAGGAACTACTACAAACACTGCCCATTTAGAACCCATAGCAAACCCGCCGTATCCCAACAGCACTACCACTAAAGTTGTTAAAACCCAGGAGGATTGTGGAAAATTGCAAGAGGATCTTGATAAACTGGAAGACTGGGCATCAAAATGGCAGATGAAATTTAATGTGGAGAAGTGCAAGGTTATGCACCTAGGGAAGAACAACCCAAACTATGGTTACACGATGCAAGGTTCCACATTAGGAACCACCACCCAGGAAAAAGATTTAGGCGTCATTGTGGATACCTTGTTAAAACCCTCGGCCCAGTGTGCAGCGGCGGCCAAGAGAGCAAATAGAATGCTAGGTATGATAAGGAAAGGAATGGAAAATAAAACAAAAGATATTATAATGCCTCTATATCGTTCCATGGTGAGACCGCACCTTGAATATTGTGTGCAATTCTGGTCGCCGTATCTTAAAAAGGATATAGTGATTTTAGAAAAGGTTCAGAGAAGAGCCACCAAAATGGTAAAGGGGATGGAAGGCTACTCCTATGAAGAAAGGCTAAAAAGGTTGGGGCTCTTTAGCCTGGAGAAGAGACGGCTGAGGGGAGATATGATAGAAGTCTATAAATTAATGAACGGAGTGGAACGGGTAAACGTAGATCGATTGTTTACCTTATCAGAATATCGAAAGACTAGGGGACATGCAGTGAAGCTACAGGGTAAACTATTTAAGACTAATAAAAGAAAATATTTTTTCACTCAACGTGTAATCAAACTCTGGAATTTGTTACCGGAGGATGTAGTAAAGGCTGTTAGTGTAGCTGGGTTTAAAAAAGGTTTGGACAAGTTCCTGGAGGAAAGGTCCATAAACCATTATTAAGAAGGGACCCAGGATATCAATGCTTGAACCAGTACAAGCATTGTGTAACCTGTGTCCCTTGGGGAAACTGCTAGGTACGTATGACCTAGATTGGCCACTGTTGGAAACAGAATGCTGGGCTTGATGGACCTTGGTCTGACCCAGTATGGCATATCTTATGTTCTTATGTACCAGGACTCACAAAGCACCATACTCTACCAATCAAAAGGCAACACTGCAAATATTAAACCAATACATTTCAGAGAACAACAATACATGACCTAAGGTTTAAGGTTTAAGGTTTAATAATTTGATAAAAACCGCCTTTCAAAACAATCAAGGCGGTGTACAATAATAAAATACATTAAAATACATAAATCACACAATGCATATAGACAATACATAATACATAAAACTGTGACCAATGGTGAAACACATAAAAAGGTCATAAAATATATAAATCACAGAATACATATAAACAATACATAATACATAAAAACTATGGCCGGAGCCAGAAAAGAAAAAAGAAATGTACATTTTTTTATAAAGGACAGAAGAGTGAAAGTAGGGGAGCACAGGACAGGAGACAAAAGGCAGATAGATACAGTAGAAAAGGACTCACACAAATGGGGAGGGAACATTAAAGGCTATGGAGAACAGATGGGTTTTGAGATTTTGCTTAAAGATAGAGAATTGTGGTTCCAGACGGAGGGAGGAAGGGAGGGAGTTCCAGTGTGCGGGGCCAGCGAAGTAAAAAGCAGATGAGCGTGTGAATTGGAGATGGGCGTGGGAGGGGGAGGGAAGAGCAAGACGATTAAGGTGAAAAGAACGGGGTGTGTACCGAGGGGAATGGAAAGATAGAAGGTCAGACAGGTAGGATGGAGTACCAGTGTGATAAACCTTGTGAAGGAGGGTCAGTAGCTTAAACTGTGAATGAAAAGAAACAGGCAGCCAGTGAAGATTAAAAAGCAAGGGAGTAACGTGATCTCGAAGAGTGGAGTATGTGACAAGACGTGCAGCAGTGTTCTGTATCCTTTGAAGCCTCACCACCTGATTCTTAGGAAGACCGAGGAAGAGAGCATTAGAAAAATCCACCCGTGACATGATTAAGGATAACACCAGTGTCGACAGAGCGGAGGAAGAGAGAAAAGGACGAATTGACCGAATTTGTCGGAGAAAGAAAAAAAGAAGTTTTGGTGATATGGGAGATATGAGAACGAAAGGAAAGATCTGAGTCAAAGTGAACACCTAGATATTTAAATGTGGAAACCAATGGGACAGGGGAATTGGAAAAAGAAGGGGCCAAAGTGGGGGGGGGGGGGGGGGGTAACCATAATTAAACCAGATGGCAAGAGTCTTAGTAAGATTAAGATGGAGACAATTAGTGGTAAGCCAGTTTGCAACAGAGGAAAGACAGGAATTCAGAGGAGTGAGGTCAGGACAGGAGGGGGAGGTGTGATGGAGTAGGAGGATATCATCGGCGTAGAAAAAAGCTGAAAGACCTGACTGTTGGATAAGAAGAGCTAGAGGGGCAAGAAAGAGATTAAAGAGAAGAGGGGCAAGAACGGAACCCTGGGGAACCCCACAAGGAAGGGGCTGTGGATCGGAGGGGGAGGACGTAGACGAAGAAGAAAGGACTGTGCAGGAGCGAGAGGAGAGAAAAGAGTGAAACCAATGGTGAACAGTGCTGCAAAGACCAGCTTCCCGGAGCCGGTGAAGAAGAAGAGAGTGATCGACTAAATCAAACGCCGCTGAAAGATCCAAGGCAACCGCCACCGAAATGTCACCTCGATCGTGAGCTACGTGAAGTGCATTAGTGAAAGCCAAGAGAACGGTGTCGACACTGTGCCCTGAGCGAAAACCTGATTGACGGGGGTGAAGAAAATTAATAGAATCAAGATGGTGTGAAAGTTGTGCGAAAACAAACTTCTCTAAAAGCTTAGATAGGAAAGGGAGATTAGAGACAGGACGATAGTTAGATGGAAGGGAAGGGTCAAGAGAAGGATTTTTCAAGAGGGGACGAACCAATGCGTGCTTCCATGATTTAGGAAAAGTCCCAGTGGAAAGACTAGAATTAAACATAGTGAGGATAAAAGGAAGGACACCCAGGGAGGGAGTGAGGAGCCAAGAAGAAGGAATAGGATCAAGCGGGCAGGAGGTCTTTCGAGAAGAGGAGATCAGATGATGAAGTTCAGGTGCAGTAATGAGTGAGAAAGTGGCCCAGAAGTGAGAAAGCTGAGAGACCGGCGGAGGTGAAGGAAGAGGAGGAGGAGAAGTGATAGGAGAAGGGCAGGAAGGCAAGGAGTCTCTCAAGGCAGCAACCTTCGAGGTGAAAAAAGAGGCCAATTGGGTGGGTGAAGGAGAGGACTGGACAGAGGGAATTGATGCAGGAGTGTGTAGAGAGATAAGGGAGCGAAAGGTGGAATATAAATGACGGGTTTGGTTGGGGGCGTGTAAAATGGCATTAGAAAAGAACTCCCGTTTGGCAGTGTGAAGTTGAGTGCGGTAGAAAGAGTGGTGGGTTTTGAATATGGATAGATTAGCGGGGGAAGGATCCTTGCGCCAAAGTCACTCGGCCCTTCGAAGATGTCTGCGTAAGAGCTGCAGACCACCATGGAACCAGGGGTGAGAGGGACGTCGACGGGAATGACAAGGACGTAAGGGGGCTAAGAGGTCAAGTGTAGCAGTAAGAGAAGAGAACCAGAGTGCAGTTTGAGAATTAGGTGAGAGGAGTGAAAAATCGTTCGGCAGAAGCTCGGAAGCAGGAGGAAACCTTTGTAATGTGAGAGGGGTGAGGGCTCGGGAAAGACGCTTTGGGGAAGATGGAGAGGAGGAGACTGGAACCAGAGAAGGAGAAACTGCTAGGAAAGAGCAGGACAGGGTGAGATAGAAATGGTCCGTCCATGGAAGAGGTGTGGCAGTTAGGGCTGATAAAGTTGGAGAAGAAGAAGCGGGGGATAGGAACAAGTCAAGGGTGTGACCAGCTTGGTGGGTGGGAATGGTGACATGCTGAGTTAGGGAAAGATCCTGGAGAAATGAGAGAAAAGAAAGCTCTCTTGATGAAGAGGGAGAATCCATGTGAAGATTAAAGTCGCCTGCTATGATTAAGTGAGGATAAGCTAAAGAAACATCCGTGATTGTCAGCAGGAGAGCGTCCCATAATGGAAGACGAAGAGCAGGAGGGGCATAGATAAGAAGAAGGTGAATAAAGGGAGAAGTATGGAGGCGGAGAAGAAGCGCTTCAGTATAGTGCAAAGAAGGGGGGGAGATGGAGGTGTAGGATAAGGAAGGATGAAGGATAGCTGCTACACCACCACCAGATCGTCCTAAACGAGGGACAAAAGCTGCAGAGAAGCCAGGGGGGAGACAACCTGCGAGGAGGGCGTCCTCTCCGTCACGGAGCCAAGTCTCCGTGAGGAGAGTGATTCCAGGAGAGGAGCGAGAGACAAGATCTTGAAGAAGAAGGGATTTGTTCCTAAGAGACCTACAATTAAGGAGGCCAATAGAAAAGGAAGTCTGGGAGGGATCAGGGGGTACAGAGAGAGGAGAAGATGAAGATGAAGAAAGAGGGCAGGGACATAAATTAACAGTACAACGGGAACGGTAAGTGGGACGTTTGACAGGCCGCCTGCCCCAAAATACAGGGATAGGGGCCATAGGACAAGAAGAAAAACAGAACGGAGAACTGTAGAAGAAGGGTACTGCTGGAGAAAGTAGTCCAGGAACTGACCTGAGTGATGGGAAGGAGCAGAAAGGCAGGGAGTGTAACTCACCAAGTCGAGGAATGTTGAGAAGAACGAGAAGTAAACCAATCCAACTAAAGAATACGGAGGGGGCCTTCGCTGCCGGAGCGGCCCCAAGGAGCGCACCTAAGGAGCACGTCGTGCTCCTTAGGTGCGCTCCTTCGGTGCGCGCCCCTGTCGCTCGCCGTGGCGACAAGCGCCGCAGGCGCTGCGAATTTATAGTGCAAGGCAGGGTACCTAGCTGGACGCGGCCGCGTTCACGCGGCCGCGAGGAGACCGGAAGGGGAGGACCCCTTAGGAGAGCAGGAAACTGTCGGCCCAATTTGGTAGGGCAATGGCTGAGGAGACAGAAGACAGCAGGTAACCAATAGAGAGCCAAAACACCAGCAGACATATAAACAAAACTGGGGAAAGAGAACAAGTGGCAATGTCAAATAGGAATTATATAAACAGAACACCTCAGCTCAGTTACACATGCAGAACATAGACCATCACCAAACAAGTAATCACAATTTAGAAACAGGAAGACAATAATTAAACTGGGAATCCCAAAAGCCAAACTTGGAATGTACAACACTGTAGAAATAAAACTATACATTAATTTGCTTTTGTACTAAACAAAGCGCAGAGTTAATGATGCACATTTACCAGAGCTGACATATTCCAATTAATAAATTCAAAATAAAGAGATATTTTTCTACCTTTTGTGCATTTTTTTCAGCTGCAATTGCTCCAGCCACTTTCTTCTGGTTTCTTCGTGTCTTCTGCTAACTCTCCATCGTCTGCTGTCCATTTGTCCTTTCTTCTCTCTTCTAGTTTTTTTCCATTCTCTCTCTACATCTGCTTTAACATACTAATCTTTCTCCTTTTGCTCTTTCCTCATTCCTATTTCATCCACTCAAATTTTACCCCTCCATCCTCAATCCCCACTTACTCTCCCAATACCCGGCCAATTGTAGATTTTTTATCCCTCCCACACAAAATATTTTTCCCTTCTCCATTTTACTCTTTCAGCCCCATCCCATTCTAATCCTCCCCCAACATCAGCTCCCTTCTAGTTCCAGCCTCACCCAGCATCCATTCCCTTCTAGTCCCTGCATCAGCCCATTTCCAGTCCTAGCCACCCATCAGCCCATTTCCAGTCCTAGCAACCCCCCAACCCAATACCAGACAGCCCCTGCGGGCTTAACAGAGACGCGAGGGAGACACTCTCCCTTCGCGCCTCTCAAAGCCTGCACGGAGGGAGGGAGGGAGGGACGGACGGACGGACGGACCGATTGATTCAGCTTGCAGAGGGGGCCCCGTGGGTCAGTCCATGCTGCTGCGGCAGCAGAGGGGGCCCGTGGCGGCAGCCAGCAGTTTTTTTTTTTAAATTTTATTTTAAAAAAAAAGCTAATTTGTTCGATTTTTGTGGGCCCTTGCCAGCTGTGGGCCCTACGCCACGGCGTAATGGGCGTATAGGTTAATCCGGCCCTGGTAACAGGGCTTTCTCATATACAGCACCGACACTATGGAACCAACTCCCACCCGACCTACGAGCCAGCATTGATCTAGCCGACTTTAGAAAGAAACTCAAAACCCACCTATTTCAAAGTCATATCAACCTGTACTAAACTCGCATAAGGGGCAACCCCCCCACAGCACCCCAGAAAACCTGTAATGTATAAATGTACATATGTAAATTATTATCCCCTTAGCTTAGAAGTAGTTAATTTTCTGTGTGACGTGCTAACCTTTCGAATCTTTATGTACAAATCAAAATTATTCTGTCTTGATTTTGACAGCTTTCTCCATGTAATCTTCCCCGCTTCTGATCGCTGGAAGGAGCGGTATACAAATGCTTGCTAAATAAAATAAAAAAATAATCATTTTAGTAGCCACCTTCTGCACCGACTCCATCCTGTTCACATCCTTTTGCAGTCTCCAGAATTGCACACTATACTCCAAATGAGGTCGCACCAAAGACTTATACAGAGGCATTATAAGTCTTTGATGCAACCTCATTTGGGGTTAAGATTAAGAGGTTAAGATAATGAGGGAGGTAGGATGTGAAAGCAATGCTGGGCTAGTGATAGGGTGGGTAAGAAGGAATTCCTTCTGCAGATGAGCAAGCTTATCATGGAAGAATATAGCTAACTGTGTAGGGGAAGGTTGCTCAGAAGTATTTGCAAGGCACTGTGAAGATTGGGACAGTTTGGCAAGAATTGAATGTAATTGCTTCAGTTGGGAGGATGCATTGGCAATGAGGGTAGAGTAATGATCCTTCTTGGCAGTATTGATCATGTGGTGGTAAGCGCAATAGCACTCATGAAAATTATATAAGGCATCAGGTAAGCAGCTATGTCTCCACCAAAGTTTGGCACAGCGAGGATAGTTACGGGCAAGAAAGAGACCTGGGTGGTACCAGGGGTGTTGGCATCATGACCTGGTAGGTGTTGGGCAGATGGGAGTGAGAATATCAAGGGTCCAGGTGAAAAGTGAATTTCACTGATGAACCTGTTCATCAACAGAAAGAATAGGAAAATTGGGGGGAAAGATAGCATTGGCAGCAGGAAAGGTCACAAGAGTAGTGAGGGTGATTTTTTGGATTTGTCTGGTAAAATCAGTCGCAGAGGGAGTATGGAGCAATGTGCTAGAGGAAAGAGTGCAGTGGAAGAGGATGAGATGGTGATCTGTCCAGGGGAGATGCAAAGTAGTAACTTGTGTTGGAGGAGAAGAGGTGGAAGACGCGGTAATGATCAGAACAAGAGTACGGCTGGTGGAGTGAGTGGGAAATAAAACAGACTTGCCATAGCAATCCTGAGAAATCTCCAGGAACAAGCAGTAATGAGTCTTCACATATGGGTATCGTCGGTACCGACGGAGCCTGCGCGGAAACGCTCCCCAGCATCCAATCAGAATGCTTTTGGGAGCATCCCACCACGTGCTGCCTTCCCGCCTTTCCCAACTGTCTCGCCTCAGTTTTCCGTGTTCCGCGGAGCCGGCAGGACGTATTCCTGTCACCACAGAAAATTCTTCTTTTTATTTTTTACTTTTTTGTGGTCGCGTCTGCCTTCCCTCGACGCTACCGGTACCACCAGTACTTTTCTTTCATTTTCCTGAAGAATTTCTTCTTTCCTTAGAAATGTTTTCCTGTTTAGTGCCTGACGGTTTCTAGGCCACTAGGCCTCTACCCTTCCGTTATGGAAAAGCCAGCCACTATCCTTAAGAAATGCTCAAAGTGTGGCGGTACAGATATTTTTTCAGACACTCATACTTGGTGTCTAAAATGTTTAGGTCCTGACCACTGCCCTCTGGAGTGTCTCTCCTGCTGGAGTTCAAACAGAAGAAGTCTTCAGAATCGAGCAGAACTCGATACCCGGTTCACATCCCCTTTGATGTTACCAGCTAGAATATCTTCTTCTTCACAGGATCAGGTAACCAAACAAAAGTCTGTAAAGACTAGCCAGTCTTTGAGTGGTAGATCTCCTGCTCAGCATCGAGATGGCTTCGGCCTTGCCCTCAAGGACATCTTGGCAACAAAGCCCCGGCGGGAGTCTTCAGGCTCCAAAGCATTAACGGGGCTCTGGGTTGTTCCCAAGGTTCTTACCTCGAGGAACATACCTGGGCCATGCTTGGTGGTTGTGGCCGCTTCGGGCGGTACCGACACCCCGGCATTGGCTATGGTGATGGACGAAACACTCCTCACCGATGAACGTAGTCTAGCACTCTCGGCTACTTCGGTACCGTTAGAGTTGTTGCAGACCGTTCCTCGAGTATCGGTATCGCCTCTGGTACCGGTACCGGTATCGACATCGGCATCGGTGTCAGTACCATCCATGCTTACTTCGACAGAATCACTTCCCTCGATGCCGAGCCTGGAATTGATCTCTAGCATGGAAGATTCGGTACCGACTCGTCTCGGTACCAACCTCGGGCGGTACCAAAGACATCGCTTTAAAGAAAATCCGATGCTTCATCCTTTTCGGTCTTCTGATCCCGATGACTGGGATGAATCCATCGGTACCAGGGCTGATTTTTCTACAAGTCTAGCCTTTACCCCTCATTTTAAAGAGTCCTCTTCAGGGGAGATTTCTTTTCAAGCTTTTCTGCTTGATATGGCAAAGCTACTTGCCATTTCTATACCTGGTAAAGAATCCTTACCGGGGGATTCAGAGACACTGCAATTTCCCTGGATTCCAAATGAGCAGATCATGCTTCCTGTGCATCAGATCTTACAAGATCTACTGTTAAGAATGTGGGAAACTCCTTTAACGGTATCCCCACATTCCAAGACACTTGACACTATGTACAAGGTGCCACCTTCTCCAGGTTTTCAAAAGACTCAACTTCCTCATCATTCTATTGTTGTAGAATCAGCAATGAGGCGTATTAAGAGTGCAAAGAAGCACTCTTCTTATCCGCCAGGTCGTGAGTCTAGGACTTTAGATGCCTTTGGACGTCGATGCTTCCAGGCATCCATGCTTTCAGCAAAAATTATCTCATATATTTTCTATATGGGATTATCTCTTGAAGAGATCACAAAGAACTTAGTTTTTGAACCCTTTTCTTCCAGAGCATAAAAGAGCAGACTATTCCTTATTAGTCAATCATGCTCAAAATATCTCTAGGTTTCTTAATCGTGCTTCCCTGGACTGTTTTGAATCTATTAGCAGAACTTCTGCTATAGCCATAGGAGCACGATGCTTAGCCTGGCTCCAAGTTTCTGACTTGGACAGATGGGTTCAGGAAAGGCTGGGAAATACTCCTTGTACTGGTGAAAATCTCTTCAACAAGGAAGCTTTATTTCAAGCTAATCAGTTGAGCACTGATGCTGTTACTTTCAGAGGATTGTCCAAACTCTCCTCTATCCCAGCTAATAAAAAATCTCATAAAAAGCTTTATTTCCCCAAGGGGAAAAAGTTTTATCCATCTTCTACCCATTCTACAGATGTTTCCAAGGATGGGCAACACCACACCAGACTAAGAAAATCAAAACCTCAACAGGCTCAGCAAACCCAGCAATCGCAGGGTTTCTGATATTTTATTCACTTTTTCTGTGTGAGGTTTAGAACTTGAACCTACTTCTTTTCAACAGAAGCATCTAAAAGTCATCTCATCCATGCTGAGATATCAGTCATACATTGACTCAATCCTCGGCTCTGGGCATGAATCTCTTGCTACAAGAGAAATCTATCCTTCTAGCTAAGAGCTATTAAGGACTATCATACCCCAGAGATAACAGGTTTCTCCTTTTAAAACAAAAAGGAGAACTAACAACTAACAACAGGGTGAACTATACCTTTCACCTTGTCAGATTTTCTGTACGAGGATATCTCATACTTTTAACTGCAAGGGGACCCTATCCCTTCAAAGACTTACTAAATTGTAAGTCTTCTCAACTCTGTATTAATTTCTATCCCTCTTAGTCCAGACATTCAGTCTCTAAGAGTACTACTAATCAACTGGAGGGCTTATCCTCTAAGCCTTAGGGTTTTCTTCAAAACCTACTCCAGTAACTAGTTTCCATACAGAGTTTTCTCCCCTTTTTGCAGTTCATCTCCTTCTCACATATCTTTTTAAGGCAGCTTTTCGGACAGAAATTGGGTATTACTACTCCAAATTATGTCTGTCGGTCCTCTCCAACCTAGGGGACCTAACTCTTATGCTGCCTTAATAACAGATAAGTCCAAAGGAGATCCAGAACTCATTTGAACTATTTATTGTTGCAGGCATCAGGCCTGTCTACTATTCTTAGCCACGTTCAATTCTCTTGGCTCCAACAGAATAGATTAGGTTGCACACTAGTAATTCAACAGCCAGATCTAAGCAACCTATAACATGCTCTCTGCAATTCTACAACAAAGCTCTGCAACTGTGGGCCTTTGCCAGAGAGCCTCAGAGCTACTCCTAATAGGTAGCTGGCCAGATAGTTAATAAGGGCTTCAGCTGGTAAACTCTACCAGTCATGTTCCTACATGACTGGTTTTTTTCCTACTTTTACCATATTCCTTAAAATTTCTTTTTAAGAAAAGGTAACCAGGGTATAGACCACGTGAAAGTGTAGAAAATTGCACAATTCCCTGGTTGTTCCACATCTCACTGGAACTTCCTCAACAGGGATGCATTTTTTTCACTGCAGTTGGTCCTTATTCACTACTCTCCTTCTAATTTCCTATACTACATGGTAGCTTATGTTAAACAGGAGAACGCATGATACTCATATTGCCCTCATAAAGAGACAAACATGGTATCCCCCTTATATTGCGTCTTTTTCTCCAGCTACTAATTGAAATTGTAGAAAGATCCAGACTTGCTGTCTTAAGACTAAGGATCTCCTCTGCACTCATTCACGTACGTCTCGAGACCTGGTTATTCAGGGGCTAGATCTTTTCAAGAAGTCTAATCCTATCCCTGTAAGTGAAGAACATATTTCCAGTTTCCATGAAACGTTTTCTATAGTTCTTCCATATTAACCAGACAGAGATTCTCCATCAAGATTCTCAAGTAGGTCTTAATCCTTCTTGTTGTTGCGTCAATCTCTATACATCATCTGACTTTGAAAGATTTGTGTACTGCCCATATTAATGCTGCCCCAGCATACCATAAACTCAGTGGACAACCAATTTCTAGGTTTTTTTTACCAAATACCTTCTTTTATCGTTACCTTTTAGGTTACGTCACACCTGAAGCTCTACATGTAAAGTCTTCATCATAAGTGACATCACTTACAAAGACTTTTACTGGTCTTCAAAAAATTGGAGGCTCAACGCCTAGTACAAATATCTTTCTCTTTCATTGAAATAAAGGGGGTCTTAAAGATCTATCCCCTTTTTTCTGCAAAGTGTATTTCTACCTTTTCATCCCAACCAGTCAGATTATCTCCACTCTTCCTAGGACCTTATTCTGCTCCAAGGACAAGAAGTTCAATTTTTGGACTTTACAGAAGCTTTACCTATTCTCAAAAGTCCAACCTCATTGAACTCCCCTAGTACTTCTAGGGTTAGTTCTGGCCATGAGGACTTCTCATCTCTTCCTGTATTGCAAAATTATTTTTTTCCCTCTACTTCACATTGGGGGAATTTCTTTGAGGATAATGATCTGGCTCTCAACCACAGACCCTTATTACCCTCAACAAATATTTTTGCAATATTTCTGAATGAGATCCATATTAGAAAATTAAGACTCAACATTTTTCTAATATTTATGATTTACACAAGGACTCCCCTCTGGATACCTTGTTTGGTTGAGCTGTTCCACAGCATCTCTTTTTATTTTCTAGTTCAACTCCTACCCTCCATCCCTTGGATGCCTGGGGTTTTGAGGGATAAGCATGGCCCATCTTTAGATTGTAACATGCTGGGGCCTCCTCCAGGCATCTTAGCTTGGGAGTCCCCATATGTGAAGACTCATTCCTGCTTGTTCCTGGAGATAGCACAGTTACTTACCTGTAACAGGTGATCTCTGGGAACAGCAGGAATAAGTCTTCACAATCCACCCACCTCCCCTAGGAGTTGTATCTCTCTATCTATTTCTTTCCCTTCTCTCTCTCTCTCTCTCTTTGTCTCAGTTTTAAAACGCAACTGAGGAGAGACAGTTGGGAAAGGCGGGAAGGCAGCACGCAGGCGTGGTGGGATGCTCCCAAAAGCGTTCTGATTGGATGCTGGGTAGCGTTCCCACGCAGGCTCCGTCGGTACCGACGATACCCATATGTGAAGACTTATTCCTGTCGTTCCCAGATATCACCTGTTACAGGTAAGTAACTGCTTTATCCACGCTTCTCTCACACAAGGATACTTACCATCTGCACTAAAACAGGCCTCAATAAGACCCATACTGAAGAAACCATCACTGGACTGGTCACTACTGAGCTCCTATAGACCATTCGCAAGCATTCCCTTCATAGCCAAGATTACAGAAAAAAACAGTACAAATCCAGCTCCAGGAATACATTGGTGATCATGCTCCTTTGGATCCACAACAGCATGGCTTCTGTCCCTATCACAGTGTGGACACCCTTGTCACGTCCCTCTTCAACACACTCACGAAGGGAATAGAATAGAGGACAGCAACCTTGGGCCGGAAGGACTGGGGTTTCTAGTCCCACAGATGCTCCTTGTGGTCTTGGGCAAGCCACTTAACCCTCCATTGCCCATGTTCCCTGTAAAATAGTTATCTCCAAGTTATAATGCCCTGCTCAATGTAATTTCAGTTTGTTCAATGTAAACCGCCTTGATATCATGAAAGGTGGTATATAAGAAATGTTAAATAAATAAATAAATAAAAGTCATACCAAGGCTTCATAATGGTATTCCTTGATACTACCACCGCTTTTGACTCCTTATCCCACCACACGCTCTTAGCAAGTCTCAAGGAAATAGGGCTGCACAACACTGTGGGGGTCATTCTGTCCCACGAATAGCAGGGATGGATGTCCCGCCAGGGGGACATCCATCCCCACTATTTGTCCCCCTGCCGGCCCCAACAATATCCTCCCCATATGAACACTGGGTTTGTACGGGGAGGCCTTGATGGGGATGGGAGGAGGTGTTTTGGAGGCTGAGCGAGGGCAGGGCATGGGTGGGCCATGACCCCAGACATACAGGGCTGATTCAGAGGTCAGCTCTGTATATCCAGGGCCTTGAATCTAGACGAAGGACTTATTCCACCTCAAAGGTGGAATGTCCCCCTGGATGGAGGGGGATCGCAGCACGGGACCCGGGGACGCATGTGAGGGGGCGCAGGGGGTTCCCTGTAGCCTGACCCAGGCCTTGGAAGGCCAGATCGGGGGTCGGGCTGTGGGGAAAAAAACAGCTTGGTTGGTGGCCAGGGATCGCAGCTCCTGAATGGAGCCATGGTGCCATGATGACGGGATACCATGGCACTGCAGCTCCATTCAGGAGCCTGGCTGACGTAGCCGGGTATGTGGCTGGGTATGCAGGCCTATCAGAATCGGGGCCTGGCCTGCACAGCCAGGCTATAGACCCGATTCTGATCCCTCAGGCACGTCTAGCCCCCACAGGATCAGAATCGGGTCTACCTCTGTATGCCCTGCTTCTGATCAGCCTGAATGGAATTGGCCTCCACAGTAAAGTGGTCTGCATTCAACCTTTCCGACCGCCATCAACAAGTCCAAATTAGATCCCATCGATCAAACCCATTCTACCTATGACAGGGCATACCCCAGGGCTCCGATCTCTCAGCCCTGCTCTTCAACATCTATATTCAGTCCATATTTGACATCTTCAGAAAATTCAAGGTCCATTTCCACATATACGCCGCCGACATCATGTTCTACTCTCCCTTCGATACACATACCCCTAACTACTCTATCGCCTTGGACTGTTTCTCAGCCATCACTGAACATCTGGCAAGGCTAAACCTGACCGTAAACAGCCAAAAATCTGAAGTATTGCTAGTAACAAGGGACCTTCACTTCATATGCCCACCCACAACAAAATTCACCACACAGAAATCCCAGTAAAAATCGAAGACAAATACCTAGGAATTACATTAGACCGAAACATCAACATGTAGTCTCAAATAAAGAGAATGGCCAACATAGCCTACCTGAAAGTGCGATCTCTCCATAACTTATGCCTGCTACTTGATCACAATGATTTCAGAATGGTTTTCCAGGCCATCATCACACTGTACCTAGATTATGGAAACATTCTCTATCAAGGCCTCCTGAAATACGCTTTGTACCCACTACAAAAGGCCCAAAATACTGCTGCCAGAATACTCAATGGAACCTCCAGATCACAACATATCACATTCACAAACAAGAACCTCCACTAGCTACCAATAGCAATAAGAACAAAGCACAACGTTGTCACCACAATACTCAAGATACTCCATAACCAATCAGCCTCCTGCCTCATATCTCTCATTAACAAAACACCAAGATCATGAAGAAGCACTAACCAAAATTTTCTAGTGATCCCTCCTCTCAAGACTAAAAGCACACAATATACCAGCAACAGAGTCTTAACCCCTCTTTGCACCTACAATATGGAACACACTCCCAGAACCCATCAGACCATCCAGGACATGAGAAGGAAGCTAAAGACCCACCTCTTCCTTGAATACTACAGTGCAGACACTATCAATTAAACCAAAACCCTTGTCAAAAGAAATAATGCACACATAAGAGTTAAATACCTGCTTTTTGCCCTACTCCTAAGTTGCTTGTACCCATACTTCCCTGTTAATGTTTTCCACCTGTGTTCGATGTAAACCTTAACTCCTTGAGTTAGGTCACTTTTGTTAATTGTAAACCGCTTTGAGGCTAGAGAAAGCGGTATATAAGACATGTTAAATAAATAAATGAATAAATAAACATGTTGGGTGAGGTGTAGATCAGAAAGGTGTAAGAAAATGTTTGGCATGGGGTTTGCGAGGAAGATCCATGTGGATGTTGAAATTTCCTAGAACATATAGATTGGAGTAGTAAAGGGAAACTTCAGATATTATGATAAGGATTGTGAGAGGATTGTGAAAAATTGCAAGAGGATGTTGATAAACTGGAAGACTGGACGTTCAAATGGCAGATGAAATTGAATGAGGGCAAGTGCAGTTATGCACCTAGGAAAGAACAACCCAAACTATGGTTACATGTTAAGAACATAAAAACATAAGATATGCCATACTGGGTCAGACCAAGGTCCATCAAGCCCAGTATCCTGTTTCCAACAGTGGCCAATCTAGGTCCTGCATACCTAGCAGTTTCCCCAAAAGACACAGGTTCCACAATGCTAGTATTGGGACAAGCAGTGGATTTCCCTGATCCTCTTTAATAATGGTTTATGGACCTTTCCTCCAGGAACTTGTCCAAACCTTTTTTAAACTCAGCTACACTAACAGCTTTTACTACATTCTCTGGTAATGAATTCCAGAGTTTGATTACGCATTGAGTGAAAAAATATTTTCTCTTTTTAGTCTTAAATGGGTTACATTGTAGCTTCATTGCATGTCCCCTAGTCTTTCTACTTTTTGATTCATAAACAATCAATCTACGTTTACCCGTTTCACTTCATGCATTAATTTATAGACCTCTATCATATTTCCCCTCAGCCATCTCTTTTCCAGGTTGAAGAGCCCTAACCTTTTTAGCCTTTCTTCATAACGCTATATTTATTTATTTATTTATTTATTTGTATTTCTTCTATACCGCACTCTTTTTCATCAGCGCGGTTTACATTAAACAGGAATACTCATTTCAATCAACAGACTGTGGTGAGCTTACATATAACAGGAAATATACAACTGGGATTATAACTTAGGGAAACTATGTACATATTTGTAGCATGTATAGGACCTATATACACGAGATAGAGCTATATCCTTTTTAAATAAGGTGACCAGAATTGCACACAATATTCAAGGTGCAGTCGCACCATGGAACGATACAGAGCCATTATAACATCCTTTGTTTTATTCTCCATTCATTTCCTAATGATACCTAGTATTCTTTTTGCTCTCTTGGCCGCCACTGCGCACTGGGCAGAGGGTTTCAGCATGTTATCCACGATGATGCCTAAATTTTTTACCTGGGTGATGGTTCCTAATGTGGAACCTTGCATCATGTAGCCATAGTTTGGGTTGTTCTTTCCTAGGTGCATAACTTTGCATTTGTCCACATTAAATTTCACCTGCCATTAGGATGCCCAGTCTTCCAATTTATCAAGGTCCTCTTGCAATTTTTCACAATCCTCATGGGTTTTAACAACTCTGAATAATTTTGTGTCATCTGCAAATTTGATTACTTCACTTGTTCCCATTTTCTGGTCATTTACAAATATGTTAAAAAGCAGCGGGCTCAGCACAGATCCCTGGTGTACTCCACTATTCACCTTTCTGCATTGGGAAAATTGGCCATTTAGCCCTACCCTCGGCTTTCTATTTTTTAACCATTTCCTGATACACAATAATACACTGCCTCGTATCCCACGTTGCAGGGTTCCACATTAGGAACTACCACCCAGGAAAAAGATTCAGGCATCATTATGGATAACACGTTGAAACCCTCCACCCAATATACAGCAGCATCCAAGAAGGCAAATAGAATGTTATGAATCATAAGGAAAGGAATGGAGAAAAAAACAAAGGATATTATAATGCCTCTGTATTGTTCCATGGTGTGACCGCACCTCGAATTTCGTGTGCAATTCTAGTCACCCTATCTTAAAAAAGGATATAGCAGAATTAGAAAAGGTACAGAGAAGAACTACCAAAATGGTAAAGGAGATGGAAGGATACCCCTATGAGGAGAGGCTTAAAAGGTTAGAGCTCTTCAACCTGGAAAAGAGATGGCTGAGGGGAGATATGATAGAGGTCTATAAATTAATGCATGAAGTGAAACAGGTAAATATAGATTGATTGTTTATGCCATCAAAAAGTAAAAAGACTAGGGGACATGTAATGAAGCTACAATGTAACCCGTTTAAGACTAATAAGAGAAAATATTTTTTCACTCAACGCGTAATCAAACTCTGGATTTTGGAGGATGTAGTAAAAGCTGTTAGTGTATCTGAATTTAAAAAAGGTTTGGACAGAAGCGGAACCTGGCTCTTTGGACAACATGGACTTGTAAGAGCGGTGCTCCGGAGGGCAATGGTCAAGAATCCTGACTTCTGCAGTCTTTAACGAAATAGTTCCTACCTACTTTGATATCATTTGATCTTAGACATGTCTGGTCCCAAACCGACGCGGCTGGATTACCAAATATCTCAAAATGCCAGCGCAAAGAGAACCAAAATGGAACCTCTCTCACCTCACAAGATGGCGGTCATCCAAGATTGTCCTGAGGCCTTGCAGGACCTTTTGGCTGAGATTTGTGCTGTTACAGATTTGGTCAAATCCAATGGTGACTCGCTGTGCATAATGCAGGAGGATATCAGCGTCTTGAAAGTTTCTTTGGAGTCAATCACGGCGCGCTTGGAGAAGGTGGATAACGTGGTAGCAACGCATGGGGAATGGCTCAAGGTCGTTGAGAGGCAGGCAAAGGTGATACGCTCGCTGCAAAGAGAGTTGGAAGACGGTAACAACCACGCTTGAAGGAAGAGCATAAGAATACTGGGAGTTCCCAAGGGAGCCGAGGGTCCTGATATGATGGCCTTTTTGCAGTCAGTGATTCCAGGTGTGTTGAAACTGAAATTCACCATGCCGTTTGAGATCGAGTGTGCCCATCAAGTGCCCACTCAGGCCCGTGATTGCGGGCAAGCGCCCACACCCAATCATCTTGAAAGTTCTTCGTTTTCAGCAAGTCTCGCAAATAATGGAAGCAGCCAGAGCACTTTCTACCTTGGAATATCAGGGGTACAAACTCCTAGTCTTCCCTGACTTTGCGAAGGCGTCGGTGGATCGGAGAAAGAGCTTTTTGGTGCTACGTCCACATTTGTTGCAGCTGCAGGCCCGATTTGGGCTGCTCTACCCTGCCCGTATGAGAGTCACGCTACATAACCAGACTAAGACTTTTCATGATCCTGGGGAGTTACATGTGTTCTTGGAGGGCAAGAAGTCAGGGTTGATGCGGTGAAATATGCCTTGCATTTTGTGGCCTGCTAAAGTTCTTCGGTGCTTTATAATCATGGGCGTTTGACTGGTATGAGGTCGTGTAGTTGCGGCCTAATTCATGCAGAGGTTCATTCAATCATGCAGAATTGTCATACACTGGGACATTCACTTTTTCTCTCTTGGAGAAACTCCAGGGTGTTAAACTGGTCAAAATGTCTCTCTTTCTGTTTCTCTCTCTTCTTTTGTGTTCTATGTTGTCTGTGATGTATGTAGTGGTTGGGAGGTTAATAGGGCTTGGAGGAGCAGGATGGCTCTTGTCCACTTATTTGGGGCTTTCTTTGACTGTGGTTGCTTAGGCAGGGGCAGTCCTGCGATGATGCTCTGGCATTGTGGGTTTGGGATACTGTTTCTGTTCCTGGAATGGGTGATGCATGGTTAGCGTTGCTTCAAGTGACAAAGAAGTAGAAGTGCAATAGCAACTTAGCCCTCCATGCCTGTCTTGTCCTCTTGGGCTCACCCACTATGTTTTGTGTTTTTTATAGCCCCCCCTCAGGGTTTTGGTGGTTTTCTTTTCAGAATTGTGTCCTTCCTGTGAGCGATCATGTGCAAGGGCTATGGCTAAACAGTGGCTTTTCTTCTTGGGTTTTCTTTCTTGGGTTACAAGTGCAGCTATCATCTTGTGGGTGTTCAGGGTGTGGAACTACAATGTAAAAATGTATGCTACATTTTGGTATATTTCTGTAACATGTGATTATCACTTTGTTATATTGTCAATATATCTTCCTTTAAGATTGTTTCATTGAATGTTAAGGGCATCAACAATCCCATAAAGAGGAAAAAGATTGTCTTATACGGACGCAAAGAAAGTGCTGACATTCTATTGCTGCAGGAGACACATTTGAATATGAAGGAGTCGTTAAAACTAGATATAAAACCCTTCTCACTAGTGACTTTTTCAGCTGCCAACCATAAAAAAAACGGGATAGCTATTTTAGTGAGGAAATCTCTTTCCCCCATGGTTTTACAAACCAGATCTGATATTGAAGGGCGGTGGGCAATGGCTGTTATTAAAATTGGATCCACTGAACTGGCCTTAATTAATATCTATGCTCCTAATATAAATTGCCCTACCTTTTTTTGTTCCATTGCGGCCTTGGTGCAAGAGGTGTCCAGATATTCGACTGTTGTAGGGGGAGACTTCAACCTCGTATTAGATCCCTTGGTAGATAGGAGTCCAGTGAGAACCATTAAGGTTCCCAGGGCCCACCCTGTTCTTTTGTCTTTAATGCAAGAATTAAGCCTGATAGATATATGGCAGTTACAGCACCCTATGGATAAAGAGTATACTCCCCCCCCTCATAATTCAGTATCACGCATAGACTATTTCCTAGTCTTCAAAGGACTCTGTTCTAGAATAAGTGAATCCAATATTCATGCGGCTCATATCTCCGATCACTCGCAATCTCTTTCACCCTATTTGACGCAACGAGCTATCAATCTCACTCACGCTGGAACTTTGATAGAACCCTTCTTGAAAGCCAGGAGTTTCGTGAGACCATCCTGTTGGCTATAGAGGAGTACTTTCAGTTTAATGTACCTCAAGATACCTCGGGGTGGGCGTGGTGGGAAGGCTTCAAAGCTAACATGCGGGCCACCATTACCAGTTTTGCCAAGCAGCGTAAAGCAGGCCAAGCAGCGTAAAGCAGAACTTGGGGCATTAGACAAGCAGATTAAAGCGGGAGAACAGATCTTAGGCCAGAGAACTGATCCTAACTTTTTAATAAGGTTACAGCTCCTTAGATTTAGTTATAACTCGATTTTGACTACTGAGGCTTCACAAAATATTCAAGGGCAGAAAGGGTGGTACTATTTGGAAGGTAACAGAACTGGACAGTTACTAGCTAACTCGCTAAAGGATCACAAGGAAGCTTCTTGCATTACTGCTCTGAGAGACCCTCAGGTGCAACGATTGATTGTCAAGGACTCTGACATTGCAGATACTTTTTGTCAATTTTATGCCCAACTATATTCCCCAGAGATAGAGTTCTCTGAAAAGGAGTTTGACAGCTTACTGACCAATATACAGAGGCTGGTGTTAGATCAAGAAATAGCTGCAGGACTAGATAAGCAGTTTACAGTCATGGAGACCATTCAGGCCATTGACTCTATGCAAGTGGGCAAGGCTACTGAAGGCTTTCCGGTTGAATTTTATAAAACATTTTACAAAACTCTTGGCCCATATCTTCAACAATACTATAGACTTCTTTTGGAAAATGGGGCCCAGACTGGAGCGTTCGCCTCTGCAAACATTGTTGTGCTTGAAAAGCCTGGGAGAGACCCTCAGTTGGTTAGTAATTTCCGCCCAATTTCGCTGCTAAATGCAGATTATAAATTTTTTGCAGCTATCTTAACTAGTCGTCTCTCCAAACTGATCCCTTCTTTGATTCATCCGGACCAATGTGGCTTCACAGAGGGACACTCCACAGCCGACAATGCTAGAGTGCTTTGTCATGTTCTGGAAGGCACGGATGAAACAGAAGGCCCACTTGTGGGATTATCGTTAGATGCAGAGAAAGTGTTTGATCGGCAGGAGTGGCCTTTTTTGTTTGCTGTTCTGAAATGGTTTGGGTTTGGCGAGGGTTTCTGTAAACTAGTCAAACTTATGTTTGCGAGACCAAGTGCTAAAATCTCTGTGAATGTGACTCAGTCTAGAGACTTTCTTTTAGGGCGTGGTACCCGTCAGGGTTGCCCTCTTTCTCCCATCCTCTTCAATCTAGTCTTGGAGCCTCTGGCCCTATTACTAAGACAAAGTCCCGCGGTTCATGGTGTATCCATAGATGACATGGAAATTAAATTATCTGCTTACGCTGATGATCTACTACTATTCACCACGCCCAGCTCTATACCCACTATCCTAGAGTTAATAAATTAATTGGTTAATAATTAATTGGTCAAAATCTGTTGCAGTCCCCTTAAACTCAAGAGTATGTAGGGTGGATTTGGAGGATTTTCCTTTTGTGTGGGAGCCTAAGCTGGTGAAATACTTGGGAGTTCACTATTGTTACCCCCTCAGTGAAACTTTACAGTACAATGAAGGGGAAATCCTCTCTACGGTTCGTAATATAACAGCAAAATGGTCGCCGGTCTATCTCTCTTGGTGGGGTCGTCTTGAAGCTATAAAAATGACTATCACTCCTAAAGTGAACTATATGTTAGAAATGCTACCAGTCTTTCTTACTAGAAGCATTTATTGTCAAATTGAAAGGATCCTTGTCCAATTTCTATGGAAAAACAAACTGCCTAGAATTGCTCTTAGGAAACTTAAATCTAAAAAAGAAGAGGGGGGTGTGAACTTTCCTGACTTTCAGACCTATCATTGTACTTTTTTGCTAAAACAAGGTTCAAGATGGGTGGAGGGGGCTGTAGGGAAACGCCCAGTATGGCTGGACCTGGAAGAGAGATTAAGTGCTCCGTTCCCGTTAAAGCTCCTCCCTGGCATGGTGCCTTTTGAGAGGTTGAAGTCTCATAGGGTAATAACTGACACTCAAAGGGCTTTTCAACAATTAACAAAGGCTATTCCTAAGGAGGAATGCCTAGCAAAACTAATTCCCATCTGGCACAGTCCTTTTTTAAAAATTCATCAAAGTTCATTTGCATGGCAACAGTGGTTCAGTAGGGGCATTTGGACTATTGGCCAACTATTTCCGGATGGCAAGTGGAAACCTTTTGCTTCTCTACAAAGTGAATTTGATTTGCCTAAATCCCTATACTTTCAGTGGATCCAGCTGAGACATTGTATAGAGAAATCCCTTATTGAAATCAAGTCTTTGCCTGAAGAATGGGGGCTGGTGAATATCATAGATTCAGCCCATACGGCCTTTGGGGTGGCTTCAAATTACTATAAATTAGTTGTCCAGAACCACACCCCACAGGTCATTGGTGTTCAATGAATTTGGGAACATGACACTGGGGAAGCTCCTTCTCTGGAAGCATGGGTGAATTTCTGGAGCCAGACAAATAGAGTATCCCAATCTGCCTCTATTTCACAAGCTCTATACCTCTTTGCACACAGAGCTCACTTTACTCTGGTAAAAGTGACTAAGTGGGATAAGGCAGCTGAGAAAGAGTGTTGGTCTTCTCAGAGTGATGTTGGCACTTTGGGACATGTGGTATTTGAGGACAGTTTATAGGATTTTTCCCCAACTAGGATCATTTCTATCTCTTCATTATTATGTATGTTTTGTACAAGTGACTGTAGTGCAAGTGCAAATAATAGAGGGGATAGGGAACATCCTTGCCTAGTAACCCTCTGAAGCTCAAAAGTATCCGAATACTGTAACTGCCAAAGACTCTTTATAGATAGCCTGTATTCCCCGGAGGTACCTACCCCCTAAGCTCACACCCAGGGACGACCCAAGGGGGGTGTGGGGCCATGTGCAAAGACTCATTGCGGGGCTTCATTTGCATAAATATTTGCAGAATGTTAACATGCACTAACATTTAGTTAACATGCCTCTTAATTAGTATCTCAATAAAGAAAGACTACCAGATTTCTACATTACTATACTCCAGTGCCAACTGCCAGGCACATTAGGAAGTACTATAACACTGCCCATTTAGAACCCATAGCAAACCTACCGTATCATAACAGCACTACCAGGACTCATAAAGCACCAAACCCTGCCTATCAAAAAAGCAACACTGCAATTATTAAACCAGTACATCTCAGAGAATACCAATACATCTCCTACTGGGGAAAGAGAAGAAGCGGCACTGTCAAATAGAAACTACATAAACAAAATACCTTAGCTTGGTTACACATGCAGAACATAGACCATCACCAAACAAAGAACAAGGGATTACAATTTAGAAATAGAAGGACAATAATTAAACTGGGAACCCCAAAGGCCGAAGTTGGAACATACAACAACATTTCTGTCGTCATATTTCTATGTTTCTTTATCTCTAAAGGCAAAAAGTGGACTGTTGTAGTTGTTATGGAAGGACAGACTAGATAGGCCATGTGGTCTTTTTCTGTCGTCATATTTCTATGTTTCTATGTTTCTATTTGAGAAATAAAACTATAAATTAATTTCCTCTTGTACTAAACAAAAACACAAAGACGTTAGCAATGCATATTTCCCAGAGCTAACATATTCCAGTTAATAAATTCAAAATAAAAGTGTTTTCTATCTTTTGTTGTTTGGGCACTTTATTTTTCAGTTGCAATTGCTCCAATCACTTTCTTTTGGTTTCTTCGCATCTTCGACTAACTCTCCATTGTCTGCTGTCCATTTGAGCTTTCTTCTCTCTTCAGTCTTTACTGAGGAAGATGTAGGGATGCTACCCATGATTGAAGTGATATTTAAAGGTGACACTGCAGAAGAATTGAAAGAAATATCGATACACCGGGAATATGTAATACAACTATGATAAACTGAAGAGTAGCAAATCACCTAGACCGGATGGTATACATCCAAGGGTGTTGAAAGAACTGAAATATACGATTTCAGACCTGCTGTTAGTAATCTGTGAACTATCATTAAAATCATCTGTAATACCTGAAGACTGGAAGATGGGCAATGTAACGCCAATTTTTAAAAAGGGTTCCAAGGGTGATCCGGGAAACTACAAACCGGTGAGCTTGACGTCAGTACCGGGAAAAATGGTAGAATCCATCATAAAGAACAAAATTACTGAATATGTAGATAGTCATGGCTTAATGGGAGACAGCCAACATGGCTTTAGACAAGGAAGATCTTGTCTTACTAATCTGTTATGTTTTTTTGAAAGTGTGAATAAACAGGTAGCAAAGGTGAGTTGGCTGATATAGTGTATCTGGACTTTCAGAAAGCCTTTGACAAGGTCCCTCATCAGGAACGTTTGGAAAAACTAAAAAGTCATGGGATAGGAGGCAATGTACTATTGTGGATGAGGAACTGGTTAAAAGATAGAAAACAGAGGGTAGGGCTTAATGGGCAATTTTCCCAATGGAGAAAGGTGAATAGTGGAGTACCCCAGGGATCTGTGCTGGGTCCGCTGCTTTTTGACATACTCATAAATGAGTAGGAAAAGGGAATAACGAGTGAGATTATCAAATTTGCAGATGACATAAAACTATTTAAAGTTGTTAAAACCCATGAGGATTGTGGAAAATTGCAAGAGGATCTTGATAAATTGGAAGACTGGGCATCCAAATGGCAGATGAAATTTAATGTGGACAAGTGCAAAGTTATGCACCTAGGAAAGGACAACCCAAACTATGGTTACACGATGCAAGATTCCACATTAGAAACCACCACCCAGGAAAATGATTTAGGCATCATTATGGATAACATGTTAAAACCCTCCGCCCAGTGTGCAGTGGCGGCCAAGAGAGCAAATAGAATGCTAGGTATCATAAGGACAGGAATGAAAAATAAAACAAAGGATATTATAATGCCTCTGTATCGTTCCATGGTGCAACCGCAACTTGAATATTGTGTGCAATTCTGGTTGCCGTATCTTAAAAAGGATATAGCGTTATAACAATACAGAATGGATGTTTCAGTGTATAGCACCGAAACATCCATTCTGTATTGTGTGAAGGAGTTCCAGGGTACTATCCTGGTTGAGATGTTTCTTTTGTTTTCTGGCGGCTTATCTATGCAGGAACGACATTTAATTATGTAACATCGCTATACACTGAAACATCCATTCTGTATTGTTATAACGCTATATCCCTTTTAAGATACGGCGAATAATTATTAGAAAAGGTACAGAGAAGAGCCACCAAAATGATAAACGGGATGGAAGGATACCCCTATGAAGAGAGGCTAAAAAGGTTAGGGCTCTTCAACCTGGAAAAGAGAGGGCTGAGGGGAGATATGATAGAGGTCTATAAATTAATGAATGGAGTGGAACGGGTAAACATAGATTGATTGTTTATGTCATCAGAATATAGAAAGATTAGGGGACATGCAATGAAACTACAGGATAACCTATTTAAGACTAATAAGAGAAAATATTTTTTTCACTCAACGTGTAATCAAACTCTGGAATTTGTTACCGGAGGATGTAGTAAAAGCTGTTAGTGAAGCTGGGTTTAAAAAAGGTTTGGACAAGTTCCTGGAGGAAAGGTCCATAAACCATTATTAAAAGGGACCCAGGATATCACTGCTTGATCCAATACAAGCATTCTGGAACCTGTGTCTTTTGGGGAAACTGCTAGGTACTAATGATCTAGATTGGTCACTGTTGGAAACAGGACACTGGGTTTGATGGACCTTGGTCTGATCCAGCATGGCATATCTTATGTTCTTATGTTCTAGTTTTTTCCCATTCTCTCTCTACATCTGCTTTAACATACTGATCTTCATATTTTGTTCTTTCCTCTATTACTTTCTTTATTTCTTTTTCATCCACTGAAATTTCACCCGTCCATCCTCAGTCCCCACTTACTCTCCCAATACCCGGCCAGTCATAGATTTTTCTTCCCTCCCGCATAGAATATATTTTCCCCTCTCCATCCTCACTCTCCCAGCCCCATCCCCTTCTAGTCCTCTCTCAGCATCATCTCCCTTCTAGTTCCAGCCCCACCCAGCATCCGTTTGCTTCTAGTCCCAGTCCTTTTCCAGCCCCCAATCAGCCCATTTCCGGTCCAAGCTCACCTTATCAGCCCATTTCCAGTCCTAGCCCCTCCATCAGCTCATTTTCAGTCCTATTCCAGACCCCCATCAGCCCATTTCCAGTCCAAGCTCCCCCCGTCAGCCCATTTCCAGTCCTAGCCCCCCATCATCCATTTCCAGTCCTATTCCAGCCCCCATCAGCCTATTTCCAGTCCTAGCACCCCCCATCAGCCATTTCCAGTCCTTTTCCAGCCCCCAATCAGCCCATTTCCGGTCCAAGCTCACCTTATCAGCCCATTTCCAGTCCTAGCCCCCCCATCAGCTCATTTCCAGTCCTATTCCAGCCCCCATCAGCCCATTTCCAGTCCAAGCTCTTAATTGATAACCACATATTAGAGGCTATTGGCTATCTATTCATAAACTCCCTTTCTGCCTCTGATAACTTTGATAAAAAACATCCATTCAGATAGCTCTCTCTCCCCTATTACCATGTTCGAGAAATATAATTTCTCCAGGAATAAGCAGGAAGTCAGTCCTCACTTATGGGTGATGTCGGCACCGATGGAGCCCGCGTGGAGCAATTCCCCAGCTTTCAAAGAAAGCCTTTGGGATTGCTGCCACGCATGCATGGTCCTCTTCCTGCCCAAGGGTGCCATCTTGCTCAGTCTCCTTTTTTCTGCAAAGCCCTAGGGACGCACGTCCTCGTCTCTCAGAAAACGTCTTTCGTTTTTGGCCTATTGGCCTTCTATTTTCTGATTGCACCAGTTCTCTACCCATCTGGGTACTGGGTCGACTTGCTTCTACTTTGTGGTAGCTCGCTGTCCCGTGTTCCTCTCCTCTTCTTTTCTGTCTGACTGTCTCTGTCCTCTATTCTGTCCTATCATATAAATGGCGTTCTTTTCTATTTCCTTGAATGATTTGCATTGTAAACCGCTCTAATGCCTCTGGCCTGAGCGGTATATCAAATTCGAAATAAACAATAAACAATCCCTCCCCTGCTCTACCTTCTTAGAGCTGTTCAAGGACAGTTTTTTCCTTTGCCTTTTTTGCCAATGGGCTTCACGCCCTTTTCTTTCCCTAACCGCTGGCCTCGTGGATCTTCGACCTCGCAGGGGCCATTTTTGCCCTATGGCCACTGGCTTCAAAAAGTGTGATAGATGCTCTAGGAACATGTCGCTTACGGACACTCACAAATGTTGTCTGCGGTGCCTAGGAGCTGATCATGACCCGGAACTCTGTTTGCTCTGTAAGTAAATGTCCTCTAAGGCCCTGCTCAGTCATAAACAGAAGTCCAAAAACATTTTCCGAAAGGCCGCCTCGGAATCCCCGGTGGCGCCCTCGGTCGTCTCTCCCCCAGTGGGGTCTCCCTCTTCGGCCCGCACACTCAGCGTCACTCTGACCAGGGATCCCCTGAGGTGGAGTGGCATAAGAAGAAGAAGGCCTCAAAGTCGCTGTCGGGAGCTCCCAACAAGTGCGCGCGCTCCTGTGCCCGGTGTTCCCGAGAGTCAGACAAGGAGCGGCCTCGCAAGGTATGGAGACCTCCGGCAAAGGCACCCGGTCTCCTGAGGGCTGTCCCGGTGAGGACTCCCTCTCCTCCTCGACGCCCGACCTGGTGACTCTGGGGTCAGCGTCACAGGGCCCCACGCCTGTGTGGGAGTCCCACATGCTGGTGCTAGAACACAGCATTTCTGCGTTCACTGCTTCCCAGCAGGCGCTCACAGCCAGCTTCGCTGACTTATGCCCAGAGACCACGGGTCCCTCATGTGGAACACTGAAATCCGTCCAGGAAACCCCCGAGAGCTGTGGACCTCGTGAGGGTCCTCAACGTCGGTCTCGCTCGCCCTCCCGTTCCTCGGAGGTGAGATCTTCCAGGGCCTCCGGCTCCAAACGGGCCCTGGCCGCCACACAGGGTGATCTGCCCTGCTTGGACTCCTCGACAGAGTTCTCGGATTGGGAGTCCGATGGGGACACCTCCCTGGAAACCTGTACTCACCGGGACCTTCTGTCGGACCCCTCCCCACCCGCGTTCCAGCGGCGCTCGCCACCCGAGGACACCTCTTTTCTGGTGTTCATCCGGGATATGGCACAGGCTCTTAACCTGGCCACTTAGGCCGAGGAGGACCCTCGAGCTGAAGAACTAGATATTCTTCGGTACAAGTCCCCGCCTAGGGAATCTCTCACTGTTCTGGTCTCTCCCATTCTGTCTCAGCTGCTGCTCCACATGTGGGAGGCACCCGCCTCGGTCCCCATCGTGAGCAAGCGCCTTGATACTTTGTACAAGGTACAGCATTGCCCAGGGTTTAGAAAGACCCAACTTTGGGGGGGCAGAGCCTGGTCTCTGGTCAAGACGGATTTGTAAGAGCTGTGCTCCAGAGGGCAATAGACAAGAATCCTGATTTTGGCAATCTTTAATTAAACAGTCACTACCTACGTTGATACCATTCAATCCCGGATATGTCTGGCCTGAAACAGACGCAGCTAGATTACCAAGTATCCCAAAATGTATTTATTTATTTAACTGTTTTTTTATACTGCTTTATCATTTCAATCAAAGTGGTTTACATTGTAACTTAAACTTGGTAATATACATTAAACAGGGATGTTGATAACTTGGATTTTTCTGAGAAATGGAGGGTTGAGTGACTTGCCCAAGGCCACAAGGAGTGCTAGTGGGAATCAAACCCTGGTCTTTTGGTTCCCAAGCCAGTGCTCTAACCATTAGGCTACTCCTCCACTCCTCCACCCATTGCAAAATGCTAGTGCAAAGAGAACCAAGACGGAACTTCTCTCACCTCACAAGATGGCGGTCATCCGAGATTGTCCTGAGACCTTACAGGAGATTCTGGCTGAGATTTGGATAGTCAAAGACTTGGTCAAAGCTAATGGAGAATCACTATGTGCAATGCAGGAAGATATCAGCACTTTGCGAGCTTCTTTGGAGTCAAATACAGCTCGTTTGCAGAAGGTGGAGAAGATGGTGGCTTCACATGGAGAAAGGCTCGAGGCTGTTGAGAAGCAGGCCAAGTTGATACGTTCATTACAAAGAGAATCATGCTGCATAACCAGACCAAGACTTTCGATGAGCCCAGGGAGTTATATGTGTGGAGGAGTGGCCTAGTGGTTGGGGCAAGGTACTTCAGGCCAGAAGGTCGGGGTTCAAATCCCACTAGAGGACAGCAACCTTGGGCTGGAAGAACTGGGGTTTCTAGTCCCACAGTTGGGTTAAAGCATTAGAGATTCAAGACATCTGATTTCTTTCTTTCTTTTTGAAGCAGCATTAAAATAAAATTTAAAATGAATGATGGTGGCTTTTATATCACACTGCCTAGCAATGCCTCAGCAAGTGTGTTTTCCCAAAATACCAGCTCTAATTTTACCATACAACTAGCAAGGCCTTTGGACTTACAAGGACAGTGGGAAGTAGGGCTCGTGGAAATACAATGGAGGATAAGGCTGTGGAGATAGAGACGGAGTTCGTCACCAGAACCCATCTCTCACGCAAGACCTCCACCCTGCCCCAGAAAAAGCAGCAGGCCAAGAAGCCTTTCCTTTTGAGGAAGGGCCTTCAATACCATGGCTACCTGTCGTACCTGGCTACCCCCACGCCGACCACTCTGGTGCAGGGTAAGTCCGGCCAAGGGCATCGCAAGCCAAAAGGGCCAAAAGCCCAAACTCTGGCTCCACCACAACCCACACAAGGGTTTTGACACCATTGGCATAGCCCCTCGCCCTCCGGCAGCGCAGCAGCCAGTGGGGGGACGCCTGTCTTCTTTCACCCCTTTGTGGGCTTCCATCACCTCGGACACCTGGATTCTCCAGGTCATCCGAAACGGCTATTGCCTTCACTTCGACAGGCTTCCACCTCCCTTCTCCCCGGTGGAGCCTCCTTGTCTCCCTGTGCACCGGGTTTTACTGCAGCAGGAACTACTCTCTCTCCTCGCCCAACGGGCAGCCGAAAAGGTTCCTCCACACCTTCGAGGTCGGGGCTTCTATTCCCAGTACTTCCTCGTCCCGAAGAAGATGGGATGGTCTGCAGCCCGTCCTCAACCTCTGAATGTTGAACAAGTCCTTGGTGCAGGAGAAGTTCAAGATATTATCCCTTGGCGTTCTGCTGCCCTTCCTCCAGCAGGGCTACTGGCTATGCTCCTTGGATCTAAAGGACGCTTATGCCCACATCTTAATCCACCCCAGCACAGGCATACCTGCACTTCAGGGTGCGAGGAGAGCACTTCCAGTACACGGTGCTCCCCTTCAGCCTTGTGTCTGCCCCATGAGTCTTCACGAAATGCCTCTCCATGGGGGTCGCTCATCTCAGGCGTCAGGGCATGCCGGTCTTTCCCTACCTCGACAACTGGCTCGTCACGGGATCCTTGGTCGAGGAAACCCGGCGAGCAACATCGCACACAATCCTTCTGTTGGAAGGCTTAGGGTTCTTGGTTAACTACCCAAAGTCTCACCTTGAGCCGGTGCAGGCACTCGGGTTTATTGGGGCACGCCTCGATACACAGCGGGCGACCGCGTTCTTACAGCAAATCGTGCCGACTGCCTCCGAACCCTGGCGGCCTGGGTCCAAAGCACTCCCTGCGTCACAGCTTGGACGATGCTGCGCTTCCTGGGCCACATGGCCTCTACCGTACATGTTGTCCCCCATATCCGTCTGCACATTCAGACAGCTCAGTGGTGCCTCAGTGCCCAATGGAACCCATACAGCGGCTGTATTGATGTATAGAGCCTGGTCCTGTATTGATGTATAGAGCCTGGTCCTCTCCCTCAAGTTGAATACTCTGGCATATTCTGTGGCATATTCACCCTTCAATACACTACACTCCTCTGTTTCACGTATACTGCATATATGAATATTGTGTCTTCACGATCAATCCTCTAAATCCTTAAGGGATGCAGGCGTGAGCAGTGGAGAATTATTTCTAAAAAGCCCAATGGAGCACTCAGCTTAAGCTGCAGAGATATCTTTTCCTCTATGATTCATTTTTCTGATCTTTTTCCTATTGATTATTAGTGCTGTAAAGGTAATTGTAGAACACAGTGCAGTCCTCATACAAGTCATTATACTAAAGTGCATCCAGGAAAAAGGAGAACTAAGAGTCAAAGTCAATGAGAAAGGTAGAAGACTTGTCGGGGGGTATAGATTACAGCGATCTGGAGAGGTAGGGGATAAAAAATACAGATGGAATAGACTTCAAAGGAGGGAAAGGAATGAGATCAGTCTCTTTGCTACCTGAGCAAATATTCTGACCCTGCATTGCAAAGCTAAGTTTCTGAATTTACTATTTTTGCGGATTTTGATATAAATTTTCCCTGCCTATTTATTGCCTGTTTATATTCTCTTAAGATTTGAGTATGCCCTCAGTTCATAGAAGGTCTACTGACCAGGGACACTACATCCTTGATATTTGTCTACTAGGATCTGTAGCACACATTTGATTTTAGATTTGTAAAGACCTGGTTTCCTACTCAATTTTGTAGATCAGGTATACATTTTAAAGTTCCAGGGTCCTTTGCATAGTAGACTGGTATATAGAAGTCTGGATTTCATTGGAAAGTTTAAAGTCCCATTGCTCTGTTAACAACACTCTGTGAGGTGGGCTTCTAAGTCATAGTTAATTCATTAATTCAACTTCTGCTGTCTGAGAGTTAATTCAATCAGTCTCTCTGCTACCTGAGCAAGGATTCTGACCCTGCATTGCAGAGCTAAGTTTCTGAATTTACTATTTTGGCTGGTTTTGATATAAATTTCCCCTGCCTATTTATTACCTGTTTATATTCTCTTAAGATATGAGTGTGCCCTCAGTTCATTGAAAGTCTACTGACCAAGAACACTTAAATATTCGCCAACTCTACCCCGTGCCCCACCCACCCCAGGGTTGCATTGCCTATATAATCATCATATAAATTGACAGCTGTCCTCCAGTTAGGTGAGACACCCATCTTTTCTCCTTGTCCTAGAACTGCTTTATAACCATCTTAATCAGCATGTCGTGTATCCAGTGCAATAGTTGTGGTGCCTTCATTCTAAGAAGACTCATTTGGAGTCTAAGAGCTTGCCCTATATGTCTCAAGTTATCTGCCATACATAAAGAATTGATTCTATTAAGGGAAGAATTAGCTGCAATTAAACACACTTTCTCTAGGGTACAAACTGACAAAACCAACAACTCTCCCACAAAAAAATCAAGCAGCCCAGGAACAAATGGATCACAGTGGGCTCTGGTAGGTTGCGACCTGTAACATGGAGACACCCTTGCCATCAAGAGATATCACTGCATAATGCCTTCTCTGCCTTGGGAAATTTGAGTGCCCAATTAGTGGAAACTGAAGTGCCCTTAAACGAGAAAGTTAATGCCCAATCTACTGATAATGCCTTAAATATGAAGAAACTGACACAAAAGAGGAAACTACTACTACTTGGAGATTCCATCATCAGAAGCACCAACTTAAGAATTCAGTTCAAAGGGGAGAAGATGGTCAAATGCCTCCCAGGCTCTTCAGCCAGCAGGAATACAAATCAAATTGCCGGCATAGTTAGTGCAGAAAGTGAGCACTTCAAAACTGATGTCATCATCCATTTGGGTACAAATGACCTGGCTAGAAACAATGCCTCTATAGTTCAGAAGGATTTCTAGATTCTGGGAGAGAAACTCAAACCCATTGCTAACACTATAGCAGAAGTTCTACCTGTTCTTGGGGGGAGGGGGGGCAGAAAGCTGCTTCACTTAATCAACTTTAATACATGGTTCCAAACCTGGTGCAAACAAGAAGGATTTAGATATATAGGCAACTGGGGAAATAGATGGAACAACAAGAGGCTATACTGTTTTGATGGACTCCGTCTCAGGGAAAAGGATCCTAAGTGAAAATTCAGGCATTATGTGGACAGACATTTAAACTAGGGAAAGGGGGTGATGGATGGAAAAGAACAAGTTCAGGACGTCACGCCCAGCAAAAACATAATAACCATGGAAACAGCTGCAGTATTAACCCACACATCAATACCACGTGGGAAGAGGCGTGTAAAACAAAATGCATGCAATACAGGCAAGCCAGTCAACAAATGCTGGACAGCAATGAGCACAAATGCTCGAAGCCTAACCAACAAAGTTCCTGACCTGGAAGCCCTAATGGTAGAAATGGACTTGGATATTGTGGCCATTACAGAAACATGGTTTAACGAGTCGCATGAATGGGATATAGCCATAGCTGGCTATAATATATTTAGAAGAGATAGAGGGTAGAAAAGGAGAAGGAGTAGCCCTATATGTCAAAAGCAATATTAAAGCTGCTAAAATGCAGGGGATGTGGGGAAAAGAAGAAGTGCTGTAGATTATATTGGAAGGAGGAGATGGAACTGTCATCCATACTGGTATAGGCTCCAGGCCTCCAACTTAAACCGAAGAAATGGAAAGTGAATTGATTATTGATATTGCAAAGATAGTCATGAAGGGGGAAGTGATCATTTATTTATTAATTTATTTTAAAGGATTTATATACGACTTTGTCCTGAAATCAAAGCAGTTTACACTTCAAACAATCAAGGAGTATAGTTAGTAGGGGTAGGGATGCAGTGTTAACACAGGAGAGTGGTTGTGGGAGTGAAGGTGTTGATTTCTTGGTGAGGTATATATAGGATGAGTTATGTACAAGTAGTTATATACAGCTATATACAGGATAGGTGGTGTGGTTCAGTATTAGGACTAGGGCTGTTAGAATCCATTCAAAGGCGAGGATCTTAGACTTTAGGAAGACTAACTTTGCGAAGATGGGCCAATACCTCAGGGAGTCGTTAGTTGGATGGGAACAGCTGAGGGATGTAGAAAAACAGTGGGAAAAACTGAAAGGGGATATTTTAAGGGCAACCAACCTTTTTGTTAAAATGGTAAATAAAGGTAAAAGGAAAAGGAGACCGCTATGGTTTTCAAAAGAAGTAGCTGAAAAAGTGAAGAAAAAGAGGGAGGCCTTCATGAAATACAAGAGATCACAGAGAAAGGAAGACAGGCATCTGTATTTGGAAAAACTTAGAGAAGCTAGCAAAGTAGTCAAGAAGGCAAAGATTCAAAAGGAGGAGGAAATAGCCAATGCAATAAAATGGGGGGATAAGACATTTTTCAGATATATTAGTGGAAGGGCAAGAGTGGTATTGTCAGACTCAAGGGTGCAGGGGAGGAATATGCAGTAGCTGATAAGGATAAAGCGGAATTGCTTAACAAATATTTTTGTTCTGTGTTCACAGATGAAGCACCAGGAGCAGGACCTCAGAAAACACCCACAAATAGGAACAGAAGCAAAGGACATCTTGAACAGTCTTCAAAAGACTGTGTTCGTGAGAAACTATCTCAACTTAAAGTAGACAAAGCGATGGGACCGGATGGGATACACCCGAGAATACTGAGGGAACTTGGGGACGTTCTAGCAGCTCCACTGACTGACCTTTTCAATGCCTCATTGGAGTCGGGAGTGGTGCCAAAGGACTGGAGAGAGGCTCATGTGGTGCCTTTACACAAAAGCGGAAGTAAGGATGTGGTTGAAAACTACAGACCGGTTAGTTTAACTTCAGTGGTGAGTAAATTATTGGAAACGCTGCTGAAAAAGAAAATAGTGAGGTTTCTGGAGTCCAGCGGATTACAGGATCCGAGGCAGCATGGATTCACCAGAGGCAGGTGACTTATAAACAAACTGAGCACCCTAGGGATGGACTCTAAAGTTACTGCTTGAGTTAGAAATTGGTTGGGTGGGAGGCGACAAAGAGTACAAGTAAATGGAGCTCACTCTGAGGAGAAGGATGTTATCAGTGGTGTTCCCCAGGGATCTGTCCTTGGTCCGATTCTTTTTAACATCTTTGTTAATGATATAGCGGAAGGGCTTTCGGGTAAGGTTTGCCTCTTTGCGGATGATACCAAAATCTGCAATAGAGTAGACACCCAGGAAGGGGTAGATAACATGAGGAGGGATCTAGCTAAGCTTGAAGAATGGTCTAGAATTTGGCAGCTGGGATTTAATGTTAACATAGTAACATAGTAACATAGTAAGTGACGGCAGATAAAGACCAGCATGGTCCATCTAGTCTGCCCAGCAAGATGGCAAGAGTAGGTGCACCTGTCACTCTGTGCAGGCCACCCCTCCCCATGTTTTTGTTTCTGTTTAGGGGTGAACCCACCACTCCATGTAGGACACCCTTATTTGTTCAGACGCTAGATAGTTCAGAAGTTAGATGGTACCGTTTATTTTGCTTTTATCCTGTTGCTGTAAAGGGATCCACTGTGTTTGTCCCATGCCGTTTTGAATTCCATCACCGTGTTTGCCCTCACCACTTCCATCGGGAGGGCATTCCAAGCATCCACCACCCTTTCAGTGAAGAAATATTTCCTGACATTGCCTTTCAATTTACCACCTTGCAGCTTCATGTTATGCCCTCTAGTTTTACAGCTTCCCCGTCTTTGGAAGAGGTTTGTTTGTTCATCATTTCTCTTTAAGTATTTAAAGGTCTGAATCATATCTCCCCTGTCCCTCCTCTCCTCCAAAGTGTACATATTTAGGTCTTCAAGTCTCTTCTCATAAGGCTTCTGACGCAGGCTCCAAATCATTTTGGTCGCCTTTCTCTGAACAGTTTCCAGTCTTTTTACATCTTTTGCAAGATATGGCCTCCAAAACTGAACACAGTATTCCAAGTGAGGCCTTACCAGTGACTTGTACAGTGGCATAAGTACCTCTTCCTTTCTGCTGGTAATCCCTCTTTGTATGCAGCCCAACATCCTCCTGGCTTTTGCCACTGCCTTGTCGCACTGTTTTGCCACCTTGAGATCATCCAAGTCCCGTCTCAGTAAGTTGCCCTTTAAAGGTAGATTGCTATTTGGTGAAGATCTGGATAAATTGGTGAACGATCTCGGAGAGTCCAAGAGTGGAAGGCTTCCAGAGGACAAGCCGAAACAGGGGAAGCCCGGGCTAGGTTTCCGGGGCCACTTTCGGGATTTCCGGAGATTTTGCTCTACGCGTTTTGGTGGCTCCCAGAGAGGACGTTTTCCTTCGCGGGGCCAAGGATTTCAGGGGTTTCGAGGAGCGAATAGAGGTTTCTCCTCAAACTCCTCTTCAGCAGCTCGGAAGCCACAATGAGATGAGGCGGGTCCCGGCAGGAGGAGCTCCGATAGGCGGGAGGCTTCAGGAGTTTTTTCCTGCTTGGGCCTTCATCACGTCGGATCAGTGGGTGTTAGAGGTAGTTCACCAGGGGTATGCGCTGGAGTTGGCGTGTCCCGTGCAGGATTCCTTCGTCATGTCTCCCTGCAGGGGACAAAGGAAAACATTAGCGATTCGCAGTACAAAGCCATGGGACCGGATGGGATACATCCCAGGATACTGAAAGAGCTCAGAGAGGTTCTTGCAGGACCGTTAAAGGATGTCTTCAACAGATCCTTGGAAACAGGAGAGGTTCCTCAGGACTGGAGAATGGCTGATGTCGTACCTCTACACAAAAGTGGTGACAGGGAAGAAGTGTCAAACTACAGGCCCGTGAGCCTTACCTCGGTGGCGGGAAAAGTAATGGAGGCGCTCCTGAAAGAGCGAATAGTGAACTTTCTCAAAACCAACAGGATGCAAGATCCGAGGCAACATGGTTTTACCGAAGGACGGTCTTGCCAAACAAATCTGATTGAGTTCTTTGACTGGGTGACCAAGGAACTAGATCAGGGGCATGCGATGGATGTCATCTACCTGGATTTCAGCAAAACCTTTGATACTGTTCCTCATAGGAGGCTTGTCAACAAAATCAGTAGCTTGGGGATGGGTCCCAAGATGGTAAACTGGATTAGAAATTGGTTGACTGACAGACGACAGAAGGTGATTGTACATGGAGCTCACTAGAATGAGAGGAAGGTGATTAGCGGGGTGCCCCAGGGTTCGGTCCTGGGCCCGGCACTGTTCAATGTATTTGTGAGTGATATTGCTGAAGGACTGAATGGAAAAGTCTGTCTTTTTGCAGATGACACAAAAATTTGCAACAGAATGGACTCCCCTGAGGGAGTGGTCAACATGAGGAAAGATCTACAAAAGCTGGAAGACTGGTCTAATGCTTGGCAACTACAATTTAATGTGAAAAAGTGCAGTGTCATGCACTTGGGTAGCAGAAATCCAAGGGAAATCTACGCGATAGGGGGCAAGAGGTTGGTATGCACGGTTCAGGAGAAAGACCTTGATGTGATTATCTCTGATGATCTCAAGGCGGCAAAACAGTGCAACAAGGCGGTGGCAAAAGCCAGGAGGATGTTGGGCTGCATACAAAGAGGGATTACCAGCAGAAAGGAAGAGGTACTTATGCCACTGTATAAGTCACTGGTGAGGCCTCACTTGGAATACTGTCTTCAGTTTTGGAGACCGTATCTTGCAAAAGATGTAAAAAGATTGGAAATGATTCAGAGGAAAGCGACCAAAATGATTTGGAGCCTGCGTCAGAAGCCTTATGAGAAGAGACTTGAAGACCTAAATATGTACACTTTGGAGGAGAGGAGGGGCAGGGGAGATATGATTCAGACCTTTAAATACTTAAAGAGAAATGATGAACAAACAAACCTCTTCCAAAGACAGGGAAACTGTAAAACTAGAGGGCATAACATGAAGCTGCAAGGTGGTAAATTGAAGGGCAATGTCAGGAAATATTTTTTCACTGAAAGTGTGGTGGATGCTTGGAATGCCCTCCCGATTGAAGTGGTGGAGGCAAACACAGTGATGGAATTCAAAAAGGCATGGGACAAACACAGTGGATCCCTTTACAGCAATAGGATAAAAACAAAATAAATGGTACCATTTAACCTCTGAACCATATAACGTCTCAACAAATATATAACGTCTCAACAAATAGGGGTGTCCTACCTGGAGTGGTGGGTTTACCCCTAAACAAAGACTTGGGGAGGGGTGGCCTGCACAGAGCGACAGGTGCACCTACTCTTTCCATTTTTCTGGGCAGACTAGATGGACCATGCTGGTCTTTATCTGTCGTCATTTACTATGTTACTATGCTACTAAGTACCTTACGGTGGCTGCTTCAATTGGGAGCGGTCGTGGAGGTGCCGCAGGCAGAGTACGGCGTGGGTCGGTACTCTATTTATTTTGTGGTGCCAAAGAAGGGCGGAGTGTTGTGGCCCATTTTGGATCTGAAAGGCGTAAATCGTTGCCTTCGGGTGCCCCACTTCAGGATGGAAACCTTGCGGTCCGTCATTGTGGCTGTGCGGCAAGGAGAGTTTTTGACGTCACTCGACCTCACGGAAGCGTACTTGCACATCCCGTGGCATAAATATTCAGGGAGTGAGCTTCTTTCAATTGAAAGCAAGTTCTGCTACAAGGGGACATGGGATGAGGGTGAAGGGAGATAGATTCAGGAGTGATATGCGGAAATATTTCTTTACGGAAAGAGTAGTGGATCCGTGGAATAGTCTCCCAGTGGAGGTAGTAGAGATGAGGACAGTAACTGAATTCAGAAAAGCATGGGACAAACACAGAGGATCTCTAAAGGTAAAAAGGGGACTGTTGTAGTTGTTATGGAAGGACAGACTAGATAGGCCATGTGGTCTTTTTCTGTCGTCATGTTTCTATGTTTCTATGTTTCTATCCCCATACGGTCAGCGCATCAAAAGTTTCTGAGGTTCGCTTTCCCTTGGGGGCACTATCAGTTCCAAGTGTTGCCCTTCGGCCTGGCGACGGCACCGCGAACGTTTACCAAGATCATGGTGGTGGTGGCGGCGGCGCTGCGCAAAGAGGGAATCTTAGTGCATCCGTACCTAGACGATTGGTTAATTCGGGCCAAGTCTGAGGCAGAGAGTATTCAAGTAACAGACAGAGTAGTAAAGTTTCTTCAGAGTCTGGGTTGGGTGGTCAATCCAGACAGGAGCCACTTGGAACCTTCTCAGAACCTAGAGTATCAAGGGGTGCGGTTCGATACGAGGAGCGGAAAGGTGTTCTTACCAGAGAGGCGAGCTCAAGTTCTCCGGCGCCTGGTTCTCAAATTCAGAGCCTCGCCCGCACCATCAGCATGGTCTTATCTTCGCCTCCTGGGGACCATGGCGGCAACGCTGGAAGCGGTACCTTGGGTCAAGGTACATATGAGGCCTCTGCAGAGGTCTCTCCTTCGTCGGTGGTCGCATCAGAAGGATTCGTTGAGCAAACGGCTGCCGTGCCCCTTAAAGGTCAGACAGTCTCTTCGGTGGTGGTTACTTCTGGTGTCCTTGACCGCAGGGATGCTGCTGGAGCAGCCGGAATGGCTTCCATTGTTAACGGACGCCAGCCTTGGGGGCTGGGGAGCCCACTGCGAGAGCAGGTTCACGCAGGGGTTTTGGTCTCCTCTGGAGAGCTTTTGGTCGATCAATCATCTGGAGCTTCGAGCAGTCTTCCGGGCACTTCAGGCATTCGAGGCATCAGTGCTGGGTCGATCGGTTCGAGTGCTATCCGACAACTCGGCGGCTGTGGCCTATATCAATCGCCAAGGTGGCACGGGGAGTGCAGCCATGGAAGAAGAGGCAGACTTGTTCACTTGGGCAGAGTGTCGGTTGTCGGCGATTTCGGCGGCTCACATCGCCGGAAAGGACAATGTGATGGCCGATTTCCTAAGCAGGGTCCGGGTGGATGCAGGGGAGTGGGAGCTGCATCCGGACATCTTTGCCATTTGGGGAGGCCATTGGGGGAGGCCAGTAATGGACTTAATGGCGACCTTTCAGTTGGCAAAGGCCAATCATTTCTTCAGCAGAAGACAGGAAAGAATGTCAGAGGGCATAGACGCGCTGTTGCATCAGTGGCCATCCTCAGGCCTTCTGTATGTCTTTCCTCCGTGGGCTTTGATCGGCAGGGTGATTCAGCGGATAGGAGCTCATCTGGGAAGGGTACTCCTAGTGGCACCCGACTGGCCGAGGCGTCCGTGGTTCGTGGACCTGGTGCATCTCCTAGATGGAGAACTGTGGCGGTTGCCGGTGAGGGCGGACCTGTTGTTACAAGGCCCTCTCTTCATGCCTCAGGTGGATCGATCCTCGCTTACGGTATGGCCATTGAAAGGGCCAGGCTGAAAAAGAAAGGTTATTCGGCGTCAGTCGTAGCTACGTTGCTTAAAGCAAGGAAACAGTCCACTTCTCTAGCGTATGCTCAAATCTGGCGTATATTTAAGGATTGGTGTTCCCGGCGACAGATACGGGCCTCTAAGGTGTCCATTTCTTCGATATTGAGTTTTTTGCAGGACGGTTTTGATAAGGGCCTTGCTGCCAGTTCTTTGTGGGTGCAGTTGGTGGCTCTTTCCTGTTTTCGCGGCAAGATACAGGGCATTGCACTCGGCGCTCACACTGATGTGCTACGTTTTCTCAAAGCAATTTCTAGGTTGCGCCCGTCGCGTAGGGTGATGGTTACTCCTTGGGACCTCAATTTGGTGTTAGCGGCGTTAGCACAGCCGCCCTTTGACCTGTTGCCTCGGGCTACGGTGAAGGACTTGACTTTGAAGACGGTGTTTCTGGTGGCGATCTGTTCAGCTCGGCGCATCTCGGATTTACAAGCTCTATCTTGTAGGAAACCCTTCTTGTCCTTCTCTAAAGAGAAGGTGGTGCTGCGTCCAGTTCCGTCTTTTCTGCCTAAGGTGGTTTCGCCCTTTCATCTAAATCAGACAGTGTCCTTACCAGTTCTAGATGCATTGGAGGGGGGCGACCTGGACCGCAGGCTACGCCGTTTGGATGTGAAGAGGGCGTTGAGGCAGTATCTGAAGGTGACGAAGCTATTTCGCAAGTCGGACCGATTGTTCGTGTTATTCAGAGGTGTGCGCAAAGGGGCAGCGGCAGCGAAGCCTTCCATTGCAAGATGGATTCGGGAGGCGATTGCTTCCTCTTATCTTCTTCAAGGTCGATTGGTGCCTGCAGGGTTAAGAGCTCATTCCACCAGGGCCCAAGTGTCGTCATGGGTGGAACACAGTTTGCTTCCCCCAGCAGAGATTTGTCGAGCGGCGACTTGTTCGTCCCTGCATACTTTTAGTAGGCATTATCGTCTTGATGTGGCAGCTGCGAATGATGCCTGTTTCGGATCGGCGGTGATACGTGCCGGCTGCAAGGGTCCCTCCCGATGATTACTGCTCTGGTACATCCCAGAGGTAGAGGACTGAACTGGAGGAACAATAAGGAAATGATAATTACTTACCTGGTAATTGTAGTTCCTTGAGTGACGACAGTTCAGTCCTCAGTCCCACCTGGGGTTCGTGCATGAGTGGTATCAGATCAGTATCGCGAGGGATGAATAAAAAAAAAAAAATTACAGGTAGGTCGAAATTCAGAATTGTTTGTTTCCACCTTTCCCTTTGTCTTCTTGGGGGGCTAGCAGGGAAGAGTATAAGGTACTTTTGCTTAGATAAGAGGTTGGTTCAATTTAACCTTCGTTTGTTTTTTATAGCTACTTATTTGTTGCTCCTTTGAGTCTGCTTTGTTAATAGTTCACACTGGGGCTGATGGGAGTGTCCGGCAGGCTATATCCAGTGATGTCATGATTTTGACATGCCAGTCTCCAAGCTGCAGGAGGAGGTTGACAACCCAGAGGTAGAGGACTGAACTGTCGTCACTCAAGGAACTACAATTACCAGGTAAGTGTAATTATCATTTTTTAATAGATCCTTGGAGACAGGAGAAGTTCCACAGGACTGGAGGAGGACTGATGTGGTACCTCTTCACAAAAGTGGTAATAGGGAAGAAGTGACAAACTACAGGCCAGTAAGCCTTACCTCAGTGGTAGGAAAAGTAATGGAGGCTCTCCTAAAGGAGCGAATAGTGGACTTTCTCAAAACCAACAGGTTACATGATCCGAGGCAACATAGTTTTTCCAAAGGATGATCTTGCCAAACAAATCTGATTGCGTTTTTGACTGGGTGACCAGAGAACCAGATCAAGGGCATGCAATGAATGTGATCTATGTAGATTTCAGCAAAGCCTTTGATACTGTTCCTCATAGGAGGCTTATCAATAAACTAAACAGCTTTGGGATGGGTCCCAAGGTGGTGAACTGGATTAGAAATTGGTTGACTGACAGACGATAGAAGGTGATGGTAAACGGAACTCACTCGGATGAAAGGAAGGTGATTAGCGGTGTGCCCAGGGTTCGGTCCTGGGACCAGTACTGTTCAGTGTATTTGTGAGTGATATTACAGAAGGACTGAATAGAAAAGTCTGTCTTTTTATAGATGACACAAAAATTTGCAACAGAGTGGCCTTCATTGAGGGAGTGGATAACATGAGGAAAGATCTACAAAAGCTGGAAGAATGGTCTAGTGCGTGGCAGTTAAGATTTAATGTGAAGAAGTGCAATGTCGCGCACTTGGGAAGCAGAAATCCAAGGAAATTGTATGTGATACGGGGCGAGAGGTTGGTGTGCATGGTGTCGCGCCCTTGTCCCGCCTAGGTGGTTGCCTGACGAGGAAAGGGGGCGAATGTTCCTTTCAATTATGAACTCCGGGGCAAAGGCCTCTGGGAGTTGTAGTTCCTTAAGCATTTAATTGTAGTTGTAATGAAGTGCTGAGCCGAGGGTTGAAAGCAACACAGGAAATTTTATTCGCCTCCCTTGATAACAGGAACTTCTAACAGAAGCTTGGCATATCACATGTACAGACTTTCCACAAGAAATAATAGGTTTGAAAACTTCTCAAAGATCTCAATTGCTCTTGCTTACTTCAACAAGGCAAAGGCTGTTTTTTTCAAAAGCAAAAGGCTTCAATTCACAGTGCTTAACTGAAACTAAATGTCCATTGCAAAACTTTCAATGCAGCAAAACTCAGGTAATAAACTTTTCTTCTTGGCTTTAATTCCTTAAGGGTTTTAATTAGTTATTCCAGAGACTTTAGGCATTCCCTCTTAATAAGTCTCCTTTAAAACAGCAGCCATACTAATTAAAACTTCCTTCCTTCTTAGAACAACATGCACATCAAACAAATGGGAATTTCTTCAAGCTTATAATTCCAAAAACATTCTTACTTTACCGCTATGGATAAATCACACTCCATTTCTTGCTCAGGTTCACTCAAGACATTATCACTTTCTCCAATGTCCATTGATTCACACTCAGAACACCCTGGTTCTGTAGCATCGTTGAAAAACAGCTGTTCCCCTCGAGACCTCTCTCGGGACGCAGAGCTGCTATCAAAGCCAGTTACTTCCTGGTCTTTTATCAAACGTTTTAAAAGCTTTAAAACATTCAGGCTTTCTTTGTTAAGAGGTTTTCTTACCAGCCCTTCCTTGGTTCTTGAACCTCCTGCAGGCTTCCTGTAACCCCGGTACTGGTTTAAACACTGGAGCTGGCTTTGGGGATATTCTTCCCTCAAACTGCTGTCTGGGAACCTTTCTTGAGACCCTTGGCTAAAATCCTTACGAGCAATACCTTTTGGGATTCTCCTCAGCAGTGCTTCACTGCCACTTCCCTGGCCATGCTGGTTCCTGGATAAATTAGCCCTTCCGTCACTCTTCCTCCTGTAAGAGTGAGACTCCTGCTCAGACTGAGGTTCCTTCCCAGACTCCGCCTCTGAATCAGAGTCAGCCCTTGATTCAGTTCCTTGCCTTGTGGCACCCGTAGCTTGCCTTCTTGCTCCTCCTCCTCCTCCTTGCCTTTCTCTTCTCTTGCTCCCTGTTCTCTCAGGCTTATATGAGGGAGTCTGACCTGTATCTTTCCACCCCACCCCCAGCTGTCTTAGATTACCACCCTCAGTTACCATGGAGTTGGGGCGTGGCCTTAGGACAGCAGCTTTGGACAGGTTTTTTTCAATGTTAGCTGCACTTTTAAAGTGACCATTTCCTGCACTTTCCTTCTGACTAGGGGAAACTGCTTGTGTTTTCTCTATTTCCATAGGCACCTGGCTGGCTTCGCCACCACAATGGACAAGGAAAAGGACCTCGGAGTGATTGTTTCTGAGGATCTCATGGTGGTGAAACGGTGTGACAAGGTGGTGGCAAAAGGCAGAAGAATGCTGGTTTGCATACAGAGAGGAATTACCAAAAGAAAGGAAGAGTTACTAATGTCACTGTACAAGTTGCTGGTGAGGCCTCACTTGGAATATTGTGTTTTGTTTTGGAGACCATATCACACAAAGGATATAAAAAGACTGGAAACTGTGCAGAGGAAGGTGACCTAAATGATTTGGAGCCTGCATCAGAAGACTTATAAGAAGATACTTGAAGACCTAAATATGTACACTCTGGAGGAGAGGAGAGATAGGGGAGATATGATTCAGACCTTTAACTACTTAAAGAGTATTAATGAACCAACAAACCTCTTCCAAAAACGGGGAAACTGTAAAACTAGAGGTCATAACATGAAGCTGCAAGGGGGTAAACTGAAGGGCAATATCAGGAAATACCTTTTCACTAAAAGGTTGGTGGATGCTTGGGATGCTTTCCCGATGGACGTGGTGGGGGCAAATACAGTGACAGAATTCAAAATGGCATGGGACAGATGCAGTGGATCCCTTTATAGCAACAGGATAAAATCAAAATAAACATAACTATCTCTTATATCTGAACAAATAAGGGTGACCTACACGGAGCGGTGGGTACACGCTTAAACAAAGGCATGGAGAGGTATGACCTGCATGGAGAGGCAGATGCATCTACGCTTACCGCCTTGCTGGGCAGGCTAGATGGACCATACTGGTCTTTATCTGCCGTCATTTACTATATTACTATGTTGCTATGAGATTGAGGTAGAAGGAGGGGTTGAAATTGGTAAGAAGGAGAAAGGAGAAAGCCAACACCAGCACCATGGCCATTGGTACGAGGAGAGTGGGAAAATTGGTAGTCGCCGTGACAGAGGACAGCAACCGAATCAGTGTTGTCAGTGAGAAGTCAAGTTTCAGTAAGAGAGAGAAGATGGAAACCACGAGAGATGAAGAGATCATGAGTAGAGAAGTTTATTAGATATTTTATTTATTTGAATATTTCTTATATACCACCCCTTCCATCAATCAGAGGTGGTTTATATTGAACAACATTCCAGGGTCCTGGTTACAGAGAACATTTCAAACTATAATATAATAAACTATATACATATTACAAATCAGTTTAAATAAACCGAGATATAATGAAGGCTAGGTCTGAACTTTTTACATATTGTATTTACAACAGAGCAGAATACAGGCAGTTATTTGTAGTAGGGGGGGCTGGAGGAGGAGAGAGGGGGGAGGCAGATGAGTTGTACTATTCTGAGAAGAGGAGGGTTTTAAGTAGTTTACGAAAGTCCTGAAGGTCCTTCGTTGATCTTACAGTATCGGGAATGGAGTTCATAGGGCTGGGGTAGAGTACCTGAAGGCTCTGTTGCTCGTTGCCTTCTTAGTTTTCCTTACTGAAGAGGGTATGGCGAGGAGGTCTTTTGTGCTTTTTCTTCTGATCCTGATATCAGCTTGAGAATGAATTAGGGTTGAGAGGTGTAAGCGGGAAATATTGTTATGTAGTTTAAAAGTTATGACTAGCATTTTTTATTTTACCCTGGATGCAATGAGGAGCCAGTGGAGATTGTAGAGTATCGGGGCGATGTGGTCAGTGAGGCTTGCTCTGGCTATGACTCTAGTGGTTACATTTTGTGCAAGTTGAAACGTGTGAAGTGTTGTTTTAGGTAGGCCTAGTAGCAGACTCCCTCACTTGGTATGCAGCTTGTCGTGCTGTGAGGGCTTGTGTGCATCAGTGATGCTGAGAGCTAAACTATCGGTAGTTTAACTACTGGCAGGGTCTCCCAAGATGGACAGGTCTCAGCTGAGGTGCCAGACCAAGACAAACCACCCATCTGGGCAGCAGCAGAATGGGATAGTGTTGACAGCGGAGGATCACATTTCTCTGACAAGGGCAACAACACCAATCTTAAACTGCGCGGAAGAAAGGCCCGGCAATCTACTTCTGTATCTTGCCATGAAAACCAAATGGATACAAAACAAATCATGCTATAGTGCTGGAAGATGAGACCCCCAGGTCGGAAGGCACTGAACTAGCTACTGGGGAAGAGCTGAAGACTTTTCAGAGTAAAGCCAGCATTTATGATGTGGTTGGATCAAAGCCCTCGGGACGTCTGACTGTTGATGTTGCTGCGCATGAAATGAGAGTCAGAAGCTGTAAAGATGTCTTGCGCATTGGAACATGGAACATACGAAGCATGAACCAAGGGAAGTTGGAGGTGGTCAAGAATAAAATGGAACGTGTACAACTTGATCTGTTGGGTGTCAGCGAACTGAAATGGGCTGGCATGGGGCACTTTGCATCAGATGATCACATGGTTTATTATGCTGAAAATGAAAGACAAAGAAGAAATAGTGTTGCATTTATAATAAAGAAGAAACTTGCAAGAACTGTTTATTTATTTATTTATATTTCTTATATACCGCGCTATTATAATCAGTGCGGTTCACAGTTGTAACAAACATACTACAATGAACTATATACAAATTATATACATGTTACAGTAATGGTTAATCTCAATGGGTATAAAGGGGGTCTGTAATGAATACTGGTACACATGGATCAGGGTGGAGAGAATGGAAAAGCTGATTAACCGTTATCAGTGGGGGGATGTGCAGTGGGGGGAGTTAAGTAGGGGGTCAAAGGGATGGGTGAGTGCTTTTCATACTTGGAGACCGGGTAGTATTGTATGAACAGGTAGTGTTTGAGGGCTTTTCGGAACAACATCAAGTTTGGGGTGGCTCGGAGTTCTGCTGGGAGGGCATTCCAGGCAATCGGAGCAAAAATGGTAAATGCTCTGTTGGCTGTTGACTTCGTACATTTTGTTATAAACTTGGGGACTTCAATTGTGTTCATCTGTGTAGTTCTCCTGATTCTGTTGGTTGGGGTACGGTGAAAAAGTGTGTTGATGGGCATGGGGGGCTGGTTCTTAAGGGCTTTGAAGGTTAGCATTAGAATTTTGTAGGTGATTCTGGCAGGTAGTGGTAACCAGTGTAGGCTTATCATGATAGGCGTTATATGATCAGACCTTGATGCTCCGACTAGAACCCTTGCAGCTGAATTCATGGCAAGTCGGAGTGGGTTTAAGGTTGACTGTGGGAGTCCATGAAGAATGACATTCGCAAAGTTGAGATGCGGGATGATTAGAGCTTGGAAGATTGATCGGTAGTCGGAGAAGTCAAGTAATGGGCGGAGGTGTCTTAACGTTCGGATCTTGTGGTAGATTGCTTTTGTGATGTTGGTGATATGGGCTGACATATCAAGGCGTTGGTCGAGGGTAATGCCTAGGTAACGGATTGTGGATTTTGTCTTCAATTCTATATTATTGATCTGAAGTGAGGGAGGAGGCGTGAAGCTCCGGTTCCTGGTAATGAATAGGACGTCTGTTTTGCTATTGTTGATCCGGAGATTTTGGGTTAGAAGTCAATCTGACACTGCTTCAAAACATCTCAATATAGGAGAGAAGTCGGGTTGGTCAATCCTAAAAGGTGTGTAGATGAGGATATCGTCAGCATAGGCAAGGCATTGGGCATTGAAGGAGCGGATTAAAGCACAGATAGGCTGCATGTAGATGTTGAACAACAAGGCAGACAGGGATGAGCCTTGAGGTACACCTTGTTTCAGAGGGAAAGGCTCTGCTGTTGTGGATCCTGTTCTGACTTGTTGCCATCTGTCGCAGAGATAAGATTCACACCAGGCCAGTGCCGAGCCTTGTATCCCCTTCTCTTTGAGTCGGAGTAGAAGTGTTTCATGGTTCACTGAGTCAAAGGCGGCCGCTATGTCCAGGAAAATAAGGACAAATCCTTGATGGATATCGTCGAGGCCCGTGACTAGATTGTTGAAGAGGGTTGTGAGGATGGTGTCAATGCCGTGGGCTGCTCTAAAACCATGTTGGGAGGTATCCAGGGGTGCTTCGGTGTCCACGTGGTGTTGAATTTGTCACAGGACCACTTTCTTAATGATTTTAGCAAGCAAAGGAATGCTTGAGATTGGCCTATAGGATTCAACTTTAGATGTGTCGAGTTTGTTATTTTTCAGTAGGGGTCGAATAGACGTGTATTTTAAGCTTTGTGGGAAGGATCCTGTAGATAAGGACTGGTTCAGGATTCTGCAGATAGTTGGGCTGAGATCATGACTTAGTTCTTTGATCCAACCTGCGGGGCAGGGATCGTTAGGGGCAGTGGTGAGGTTGATGGAAGCTATGGTGTCGATGATCTCCTCCTTAGAAATCGCGGTGAAATTCAGCAGGGGATTTGGCTGGGAGATTACATGCAGAGTGGGGGTAGTTATGATGTTGGCGCTCGTGTTGGTTTGGATCATCTTCGATGTAATGAAATACAATGCAGTCAGCGAACGCTTAATCTCTATTCGTCTACGAGAAATGCCTATCAACACAACTATAATTCAAGTATATGCCCCAACAACAGCTGCAGAAGAAAATGAAATTGAAGAGTTCTATGAGCAAGTACAAGCTGAAATTGACAGAACATGCAAACAGGATATCCTGATAGTCATGGGTGATTGGAACGCAAAGGTTGGCAACAAAGAAGAAGGCAAAGTAGTTGGAAAATATGGACTTGGCAACAGAAATGAAGCTGGAGAAAGACTGATAGAATTCTGCAAGACCAACGATCTATTAATCTCAAACACCTTCTTCCATCAACACAAGCGGCGACTGTACACATGGACTTCACCCAATGGATTGTATAAAAATCAAATTGACTACATCTGTGGAAGTCAACGATGTAAATGTTCTAAAACATCAGCAAAGACAAAACCTGGAGCTGAATGTGGTACTGATCATCAACTACTAGTATGCAAACTCAAGCTAAAGTTGAAAAAGAGTAAACCACTCATGAATGCAGCAAAATATGACCTTGAGAATATACCACTGGAATTTAAAGACTGCCTGCAAAATCGATTTGCTGCTTTAGATACAAATGACAGAGCTCCAGAAGAGTTATGGAATGACATCAAGAAGGTTGTGTTGGAAGAAAGCGAGAAGTCTCTACAAAAGGTGAAAAAGCAAAAACGGCCAAAATGGATGACGGAAGAAACTCTGAAAATTGCCCAGAAACGCAGAGAAGCTAAAGCCAGAGGAGAAAGAAAGACAATAACAGAACTCAGAGATTTCCAACGTGCAGCAAGACAGGACAAGGAAAAGTACTACAATGACGCATGCAAAATAAAAGAAGCAGAAACTATTAGAGGAAGAACAAGATCAGCTCTCCTAAAGCTACGAGAGTTAAAGAAAAAGTTCCAGCCTCGAATTGCAATGTTACAAGATGCTCAAGGTTCTATTTTGAATGATGCTGAGAAGATCAAGAAAAGGTGGAAGGAATATACTGGCACTGCTATATACATACTGGGTCTGCTACACTCATGGTGTCGATTGGGGGAGAGTATTCCTACTTGTGGGCTGGGCTGGGTTCAGTATGAACGGGGTGGCTGCTTGGAGGGTGTCTGCCTGGTCCCACGAGTGTGGCTGACTGTGGAAGGTCGTCAGGTTCAGTGTAGTACTGAAGGAACAGGTGGTGCTTCAATGCCTTCCTAAACTGGGAGAGGTCACTAATGGCCCTAATGGCAGGAGGTAGGGCGTTCCAGCTAGCAGGTGCATAGAGCGCGAATGCTCTGTTCCTGGTTGCTTGCGAGCATTTAGTGAGTGCCCTTTGGGGTTTCAGGGAATTAATAGCAGCTGATCTCCTTGCTCTGTTAAACAAAAAGTTCCAGCCTTGAATTAGAATGTTACAAGATGCTCAAGGTTCTATGTTGAATGATGCTGAGAAGATCAAGAAAAGGTGGAAGGCATATACAGAGTTTTTATATGATAAAGATCAAGTGGACCAACAGCCGTTTCAACCTGTACCTTATGATCGGGAACCATTGGTGATGAAAGAAGAAGTTGAAGCAGCATTGAAAGCCTTATCAAAGAACAAAGCACCAGGCATCGATAGCATTCCCATAGAAGTATTACAGCAATCTGATGCAGCTGTTACCTTACTTACAAGGCTCTGCTAAGAAATATGGAAGACAACATCATGGCCAACTGACTGGAAAAGATCTGTGTTTATACCAATACTAAGGAAAGGTGATCCAACTGACTGTAGAAATTATCGCACAATCGCTCTGATCCCACATGCCAGCAAGATTCTACTGAAGATTATTCAAGAGAGACTACAACCATACCTGGAACAAGAACTACCTGAAGTGCAAGCAGGCTTCAGGAAAGGGCGAGGAACGAGAGACATCATTGCGGATGTGAGATGGATCCTTGAAAAGACTAAAGAATACCAAAAGGATATCTATTTACAGTGGAGGTGGTAGAGATGAGGACAGTAACTGAATTCAAAAAAGCATGGGACCAACACAGAGGATCTCTAAAGGTAAAAAGTGGACTGTTGTAGTTGTTGTTATGGAAGGACAGACTAGATAGGCCATGTGGTCTTTTTCTGTCATCATGTTTCTATGTTTCTATGTTTCTATTTGTGCTTTATCGACTATAGCAAGGCTTTTGACTGTGTAAACCATGAGAAACTCTGGGCCACATTAAGAAGCATGGGTATACCAATACACCTGATCGTACTCTTGCACAATCTGTACATTGATCAAGAAGCAACAGTTCGAACGGAACAAGGAGAAACAGAATGATTTAAAATAAGCAAAGGTGTAAGACAAGGCTGCATACTTTCCCCCTACCTGTTTAATTTATATGCAGAACAAATCATCAGAGAAGCAGGATTGTATGAAGACAACAGAGGTGTGAAGATTGGTGGAAGATTCATCAACAACCTTCGCTATGCTGATGATACCACATTACTGGCTGAAAGTGAAGATGATCTGAAACATTTGCTTCTCACAATCAAAGAGCATAGTCTCAAAATGGGCCTGCACCTTAATGTAAAGAAGACAAAGATCATGACAACTGGTATAATCAACAGGTTCATCGTTGAAGGAGAAGAAATTGAAATCGTGAACAACTTTATCCTACTTGGATCAACTATCAATAAAGAAGCAACAAGCAGTCAGGAAATCAGACAACGCATTGCTCTTGGCAGAATGGCTATGAAAGACCTAGATAAGATTCTCAAGAGCAGAGATGTCTCTCTCCATACAAAGATTCAACTTGTTCAAGCCATGGTATTTTCAATAACATCATATGGATGTGAAAGCTGGACAGTGAAAAAGATAGACAGGAAGAAAACTGATGCCTTTGAATTATGGTGCTGGCGGCAAATACTGTGTATACCATGGACTGCCCGAAGAACAAACCACTCGGTACTAGAGGAGATGAAACCTAAGCTTTCTTTAGAAGCTCAGATGACAAGACTTCGACTTTCATACTTTGGACACATCATGCGAAGAGAGAGATCATTAGAGAAAGACATCATGCTTGGCAAGATAGAAGGTCAGCGCAAAAGAGGAAGGCCAGCAATGAGATGGATCGATACAATAACAGCAGCTATGGGTACCAGTCTGTCAACAATGAGCCGCCTGACTCAAGACCGAACACAATTTAGGATAGCTATCCAGAGGGTCACCATGAGTCGACTCCGACTCGACGGCATTTAACAACAACAGTAGCAGACTGTTGCAGTAGTCCAAGTGAGGGGTAATCAAGGCCTGAATTACAATTCTGAAGTCATGTGATTCCAGAATTGGTCTGAGATGTTGTATTGTTTTTCATTTGAAGAATATTGCTCTAGCAGTTTGTTTGACTTGGGCGGTCATAGTGAGTGCCCTGTCGATAATGACACCCAGATACTTTATTTCCTGTTTGACTGGAAGTTCAATGTCCTGAATTTTGAAGGTGGTGGGGGGCGTAAAGTTTTGGTTTCTCGTCTTGAATAAGATTTCTGGGGGGTTTTAGGTTATTTTGTATGTTATTTGCATTTAGCCAAGTTTTTGCTTCAACTATCCCATCAGTAATGTCATTGTATTGGGGGTTTCTTATGTCAACTGGGGCATAAGCCATTATATCGTCGGTGTAGATGTGATATTTGATATTGAATATTTTTAATATTGTGCATACAGGCTGGATGTATAGATTAAATAGTAATGCTGAGAGGGCCGAGCCTTGGGGTAAACCCTGTTCTTGGGGGAATGTTGCCGATAGTTCTTGGTTGATTTTTACGAATTGGTGATGCTTGAATTTGTAGGATTTAAACCAACTTAAGGTTGTTCCAGCAATACCTATGCTTGCTAGTCTATCAAGGAGGATAGTGTGGTCAATGCTGTCAAAGGCAGAGGAGATATTTAGGAAGATCATGATGAATGCCTGAATTGGGTCGTCCAGTCCCAAATAAGTGTATCAAATAATACTAAGAGGAGTGTTTCAACACCATGGTAAGGGTGGAAACTGTATTAATGGGGATAAAGTCTTGCGTTGAGGTCAGTAAAGTCTTGTAATTGGAGTTGGACTAATTTTTCAATTATCTTTCCTAAAAATGGAATGCTCGCTATTGGTCGGTATGAAGCAGGGTTGTCCTTGTTGAGTGACATGCTTTTAAGTAAGGGGCGAATTATTGATAGCGAAAAAAAAAAATTTCGAGAGCTGTTTTGGTTATTCCACGTAATCTTTATGTTTTTTGGTGCGCTGAATCCGAAAATGACCTCCATTTTGTCATAGGACATCACGTTTCCTGACAATTTAGGTATCTGTGTTAAATAAGGCAATACCTCAATATAAATGGAAATAGACTTATAAAATTAAAGTTTTATTACAATATTTTCATGAAAATCCTTTTTTGAAATGAAATGAGCTCACCTACACACACTAAACTCGATTCTTCTTCCTTGTGAGGCTCTTCTTGGTGCATTTACGCTTGTGAGTAGCATCTGGAATGTCTCTCTGAAGCATCCAACAGTAGTCTGCCATCATTGTAATGCTCCATTTTCCCTGGTATCTCCTTTCCATCTCTTTAATGTCTTGGTGGAATCGTTCACCTTGTTCCTCACTCACAGCTCCCAAATTTTCAGGAAAGTAGTCAAGGTGGGACTGGAGGAAATGCACTTTCAAACTCATCAGGCAACCTAAAGCCTGAAATGCTTTCAGCATTCGTCCGACGATCTTTTTGTAGTGAGGATCTTTGTTATTGCCTAAAAATTTCTGTACGACTTCTTTAAATGCAATCCACCCTTCTTTTCGAGGCTCCGTCATGGTATTGACAAACTCTTGATCAACTATAAGCCTTCTAATGTGTGGTCCGACGAACACACCTTCCTTCAATTTTGCCTCCGACAGGCCTGGAAACTTGGTGACCAAGTATTTGAAGCATTCTCCATCTCTTGGAAGTGATTTTATGAATTGCTTCATCAATCCCAATTTTATGTGGAGAGGTGGTAGAAGAACTTTATGGGAAGGTACCAAAGTTTCTCGGAGGACATTATTTTCACCGACTGTTAGCACCCTCAGCTGCCAACTCTTCTTGGTCCAGTGATTTTGTCGGTCTCGACTGTCCCATAGACAAAGAAAACAAGGCTGTTTGGTATACCCAGCTTGTTGCCCGAGCAGCATGCACAAGACCTTCAAGTCCCCACACACTTGCCAACCATGGTCTTCATATTTAAGTTTACGAAGAACCAATCCAAGTTCTCGTAGGTTTCCTTCAAGTGTACGGAATGACCTACAGGTATGGAAGCGTAAAAACCGTTGTGGAGTAAAACTGCTTTGAGACTTCTTTTTGAAGAATCTATAAAAAGATGCCATTGCTCTGAATCATATTGGATTTTAAATTGACCCATCAGACCTTCGACATCGATGCATTAAACTTCCTGGGCGAAGTAAGGAACGAACTCCTTTTCACGATGTCTGAACCATGAAGATGACTCTCCTGGCAACAATAAAGTCCTGCTTTTCAGCCTTGATCCGAGTAACTCACCGGCATCTTTGGGAAGATTCAAGTCTCTTACCAAATCATTCATCTCCTCCTGAGAAAACAATTTTGGTCTTGTATCATCTTCAAAGTCAGAACTTGATTAGTCATCTGGTTCAGGTATGACTTCACCTTCATCGGAGCTAGGTATCTCTTCCAAGGTAGTAGGGGGCTTGGGTACTGGTATATCTGAGCCATGGGGGATGGGATGAATTGCCGAGTGAAGATTGGGGTATGAAATGGAATGCTTCCATTTGGAATTAAACCCTTTCACATCGAATGAACAAAAGTAACAGTCATCACTATGGTTCTTTTGCTCTCGCCATACCATAGGAATCCCATAACGGAAAGATTTTTTTCTTACCCTTGAACCAGTTTCAGAGCTCCTCAACACACCGTTTGCACACTTTATGAGGCAGCCAGACTTTATCTTGATCTACAATTTTTAGTCCAAAGTATGCAAAGTATACTTTTTTCCACAAAGTCTGTAATATTCTGCTGTTGCTTCAACACTGTATATTCAGCAAAGATGAAACAGAAACTGTCTGGCGAATTAATACACTTTCGCGGAGCCATAACGGTTGAAGAATGACGAGCTAACACGAATTGCGATGAAAAAGTGTGAACAGCCTAGAACCAAGAAACTGATGATAATTTGTACACAAGTGTGGCATGCAGAAGAGAGCAGCTCTGTGTCTGTACATGAGATGTCACAGTGCTGGCCACGCCCCCTGCAATGACCGGAGCTGCTGCTATCTGCCCTGTGTCTCCCTCCCACTGGATTCTTCAGGAAAGATTAACCCCTTCTACCATTAGAAGCACGGACTTAAAACTTGCTTAGCTTATGTATTGTCAGACGGTTGCCTGGGTGAGAATCTTCCCAGTCTTGGCAAGTGCATATATCTATATGATTTGCAAGGTATTGTGGGCAATGTAGTTCATTCACACCAGACACAGCTGCTGACAATAATTTAGTTGTGCTCTTGGGTAAAGCCAATAAGATATTTATTTATGGGGTTATTTCTCCCAACACAGATATGCTTGGTAGCACATAAATTAGGTTACTTGCTTTCAGTGTTAACTTGGAAAAACAAAGTGAAAATCAGGAAAACAACAAATGAAAAGCCACAAAGCAAGAAACAAACTGTTCTTTTCAGGTTAACTTCTGATTACTTCCCACATAGATACAGAAGTGATTCTCTCCTAGCTCACAAGCAATTAGGTAAGGCTTAATTGCTAGCAGTTACCAGCTGAAACCCCTTAGCTGGCTTGCTTTGTACTGTGTGGGTCAAATCCTGCTTCAGGAGCTTTTCTGAGTAGATTAAAGAACAAATTTGTATTTCTTTGTGATGGTTGCTGTACTTTATAACAGAAAGTTACCAACGGAGTTTAGATAGAGAGCAGTCCATATAAACAGGATCCTCATCTGCTATTATTCCCCCTTGTTCAACAAGCATGGGTTCAATATCATGGATTGGCACAGATGAATCTTTCAATGGAGCACTTTCAGGAGAATACTTGTTTCCCTGCTGTCTTTCAAGGTTATAGCTAGGGCATAGATCAGTGTTCATACCTGAGCTTCCATTGCTGCTAGAGTTCCTCTCTATATAGCCTGGCCAGTATGTAGTCATGTCCAGCCTTCCAATCCAGATCCCTGGACACTGGATCTCTCTTCACATACCTTCTGGCACGGGTCTTAGGGTCCCTTCCACGTGCAGCCGTCTCCCTCACAGGTAGCGTCTGGAGATTCCTAGCTCTGCAGCACCATTCCTCTGGCTTTCCCCAGTCCAATGGTGTATGCTGGCCCTTGGAATACCTCCCAGTATACGTACTGCTTTGGACTCTTCTAGACCTCTCAAAGGCTTTTCTCCTCTTTCTTCCAGAGGGTCTCTTTCCCTCTCTGTCCGTCCGGTTTGGCTTCTGCTTCTGATGATCCTTCAGATGAAACTGATGATCCTTCTCTGAATATCCAAGGTGATCATGAAGATCATGAAGATGGTCATCTGTAGAATAAACTCTACTCTTATTCTGCTTAGATGAGTGATCCTCCCTAACACAGCGCAGCTGTGCTGAATCAGGCCCTGCCCTTTGAGATGAGTGCTTAGGGATTACCTCATAGCCCTCCTGATTGAACACACGTTTCCTCACTTCAGCTCCTCTAATGGCTGTTGGAAACCTGGTGCATTCTGGGACTGGTAGTCTTTTATGGCAAAATTCTGTTTTCATATTTCTACCAGAACTGACAGGTTGCTTGTTCAGAGTCACTTCACCTTTTCTATAGCTCCTTCCTGAGCTATGATAAGCTTCTTTATCACAGTATATATTGCTGACCATCAGATTTACAGTGCTATTTTTTTTTTACATAACTCGGACAACCCCTTTACGGTTTTTTTGGCTTTTTATATCTTAAATGCACTTATGTGAATTAGTTAATAGTAATTTGAATTAATTAATTAATTAATTAAAAAATTTGATAAATTTGAAGACAATTTTGCATGTTGGGGCAAATCATGACGTCTAGGAGTTTTTTCAATATTTTATTTGTTTTCAGCACACCAAAATACATTGAAATTAGATGAAAATAATCAAACAGCTTTTTAGTCGCAGACCTGTGTAGTTTAAGTGAATTTGGCATAATTCCTTGGCAGAATGCATCGTTAATGATGTTGAGCTGTACAGGTGCTAGTTCAGCTTTTATTGCTTTTATCCAGGAGACTGGACATGGATCAAGAGGATTGTGGAAAATTGCAAGAGGATCTTGATAAATTGGAAGACTGGGCATCAAAATGGCAGATGAAATTTAATGTGGACAAGTGCAAAGTTATGCACCTAGGGAAGAACAACCCAAACTATGGTTACATGATGCAAGGTTCCACATTAGGAACCACCACCCAGGAAAAAGATTTAGGCGTCAGTAGTATAATGGGTACACTACTTGTCAAACTGATTGACAGGTGAGATAAGGATGGCAGGAGCCAATCAGTGTTCACTTCCGGTGTATGTCCCGCCTTAGGCCATGCCCCCTCCCATGGAAGTGAATGGTGAGTTAGCCCCGCCCACTCCCTCCCCCAAAATGTTGACAGGTACCAATCAGCGCCCACTTCCGGTGTATGTCCCGCCTTAGGCCACGCCCCCTCCCATAGAAGTGAATGGTAAGTTAGCCCCACCCAGTCCCACCCCCAGGCGTGGCCACCACCCCCCACTTGACACACCCCTGCCCCCACCCCACGGATGACATCATCCAATCAGCGTACACTTCCGGGGGTGTGTCACACCCACGCCACACCCCACAATATGGCATTAGCCAATCAGCACCCACTTCCGGGTTTGTGCTACGCCCACAGCCTCCCACCCTCCTCCACGCCCCCTGCCTACATCACCGGAAATGGACTGTCCCTTTTTGCTGACATCACCGGAAACAGTGTGTCATCAGAAGAGGGACTGTCCCTTTTTGCTGACATCAGCGGAAACAGTATGGCTGACTCCGGAAATGACAGTATGGCTGACTCCGGAAATGTGTTTTTGCTTCTGCTTAATGCTGAAAAACAAAAATGCTTTTCTCTCTCTCTCTCTCTCTCTCCCACACAGACTCAGTTGTTTTTTTCTCACACAAAAACTGATTCTTAGCACAGAGAGACAGGCAGGCTAGAATCTTTTTCTTTCCAAATGCAATTAGCACATCTTTGTTAGAGGGATCAGTGCTGCCTCTCACCCTCAACCACGCCCCTGTCTACATCATCGGAAATGGACTGTCCCTTTTTGTTGATATCAGCGGGGAGCAGTGTGACTGACTCCGGAAATGTGTGTTTTTGCATCTCCAGGAACAAGCAGGAATGAGTCTTCACATATGGGTACGTCGGTACCGACGGACCCTACGCGGGAATGCTCCCCAGCTTCCCAAAAAGGAAAGCTTTTGGGAGCATCCCACAGCGCCTGCGCGCTGCCTTCCCGCCTTTCCTAACCATCTCTCCTCAGTTCTTCTTTGCCGCGGAGCCAGCAGGTCAAGGCCTGTCACCGCTGAAGAAGTTCTTTATTTTATTTTATTTCTTTGGTCGCGTGTCTGCCTTCCCCGACTCCGGACCGGTACCACCGGTCTTTTTTCTCTCTTTCTTTCAAAAAAATAAAAATCTATTTTTCTTCACTTAGTGTATTTTTCCTCTTAGGCCTCAGGGCCCACAAGAAAATTTCCCTCATGGAAAAACCAGCCTCCGGGTTAAAAAAATGCACTAAGTGTAGCGGTACTATTTCTGTTACAGATACCCATGAATGGTGTCTTAAATGTTTGGGTCCTGAACACTCCATTCCGGATTGTCCGTCCTGCTCTCTAATGTCTAAACGGGGTTTACAGAACCGAGCAGCTAAGCTCCATCTGCTGTTTCCTGCTGATGCAGCGTCGGTAGCATCGACATCTTCCAGGTCTTCTTCTCCTGATGGATCTCAGGTAACCAAACATATACCTAGCAGGTCCTCGAAGGGTAGATCTCCCTCTAAGCATCGAGATGCCTCCGGGCTTGCCCTCGAGGATCCTGCACAAGCAAAACAACCCCGGCGGGAAGCTCCGGCTTCCAAAGCTCCTCTTATGGGGTTACAGGTTGACATCGATGGCACGGCCTCGACCGATCACCTGTTAGAATGCTCTGGGGTACCGGCACAATCTCCCGGTACCGACTTCCAGGCATTCATGGCGTCGATGGATCACAATGTTCTGTCCATGCAGCAGGCTATTACGGCCTTCATTCAAGCTGCGACGCCGCTGGTACCGAAACAAACTCCGTTGTCGGTATCGGCTCCGGTACCGGCACCAGCGCCGATATCGGTACCGACTGCATCGACATCGACCAGGATACCGGCTGCAGCGGTTCCTTGTCCAGGGCTGCTTATCGGTACCGATCCGGTACCGGGGACGCCCGATGTCGATACTGCTCGATACGCGTATCGAGCGTTGGAAGAGCACCCTGACAGGCGATACTTTGATTCCTCTGAATATTCTGATACATCAGACGAGTCTCCTGAAGTATCCATAGCCCTTCCTGAAGAGCCTTCTTCTCCAAAAAGAAGAATGTCTCCTCCAGAGGACTTGTCCTTTCAAGACTTCATAAGAGAAGTAGCTAAAGGACTTTCTATTTCAGTAACTTCTGAATCAGAGCCTAGAGCTAAAAAATTGGATATTTTAGGCTATATTAGGGCTCCTAAAGAGGCAGTCACCTTACCAATTCATGAGATTCTTTATGAACACATGATTGATCTATGGGAGACTCTTCTCACTGCCTCTCCTCATTCTCGCAGATTGGACACTATGTATCGTGTCCCTCCTTGTCCTGGATTTCAGAAAACTCAGCTTCCTCACCATTCCATTGTGGTGCAGTCAGCTATGAAGAGGATAAAGAGTACAAAGAGACACTCTTCTGCTCCTCCAGGAAGAGAATGCAGGACCTTGGATGCTTTTGGTAGGAAAATCTTCCAAGCCAGTATGCTTATTGCCAGAATCAACTCATATAGCCTTTACATGGGTATGTTTTCTAAAAGAAGTTGCACAAAAACTGCACACTTTCCTCCCTTTTCTTCCAGAGGATAAAAGGGAGGAATTCCTCATTTGGCTTAAGCATACTCAAGACATTTCAAAGTTTTCCAACAGGGCAACTTTTGACTCCTTTGAAGGTGCCAGCAGAGCCTCAGGCATTGCCATAGCTGCTCGCAGAATTGCTTGGCTCCAGGCTTCTGATTTAGAACCCTGGGTTCAAGATGGCTTAGGAAATCTTTCCTGTACAGGTGAAAACCTATTTGGCAAAGAATGGCAAATAAAAGCCACTCAAATGGATGCAGAAAACTCTGCTCTGGATAGACTTTCAAAGTCAACCTCCATTCCTGCCAAGAAAAAGCCTTTTAAAAAGTCTTTCTTTAAAAAGGGCAGATTTCCTTCTACTTCTGGCCAACAATCTTCTACAGGTCGCTTTACCACTAAGCGTCAGCAACCTAAACAGGCCAGGCCTAAGCCTATAGGGGCTGCTGCAACTCAGCAGGCCCAACCTCCTCAGGGTTTTTGACTTGATGCTAGAGAACTTAGCCTTTCTGGCTCTAAAGCAGCCAGAGCCTCTCGCCATTCCAGGAAGGTTGGCTCATTTTGCTCCCAGATGGGAGCAAATAACATCAGAGCAGTGGACCCTCTCCATCATAAGAGAGGGCTACAAGCTTCATTTCTCAGACCTTCCTCCCCACACCATGGTGAGACACTTCAATTCTCCCACATCTCTTCTCGACCTTCTAGGTCAAGAGGTAGCTACCCTTCTTGCCCAAGGGGCAATAGAAGAAGTTCCTCTTCTTCATCAAGGGTTAGGGTTCTACTCCCCCTTTTTTCTCATTCTGAAGAAGACAGGGGGATACAGGCCCATCTTAGATCTCAGAGAATTGAACAAATTTCTATATAAGGAGAAGTTCAAGATGCTTTCTCTGGGCACTCTCCTTCCATACCTTCAAAGTCAGGATTGGCTTTGTTCTCTAGACCTCAAGGATGCGTACACACATGTCCTCATCCATCCCTCTCACAGAATATTCCTACGGTTTCTTTTCCAAGAAAAACATTACCAATACAGAGTCCTTCCTTTCGGTCTGGCCTCTGCTCCAAGAGTGTTCACCAAATGCATGGCAATAGTTGCTGCATTTCTACGCACTATGGGAATATTTGTCTTCCCATACCTGGACGACTGGCTCATCCGAGCTCCATCTCAGTCAGAGGCCCAGATTTCTCTGGACCGCACAAGGGACATTCTGCAGTATCTGGGACTTGTGGTAGACCTCCCAAAGTCTCAGCTCACCCCTACCCAGTCCCTAGAATTCATAGGAGCCTGGTAGGATACCACTTCTGCAAGGGCCTACCTTCCTCAGGCCCGTTGCCAACGTTTAGTGCAGTTAGCCTCCCAGATTCAGTCAAAGAGCCATTTAACTGCCCGGGAGATGCTACAACTGCTAGGCCACATGGCTTCCACAGTGCATGTGCTCGCCTACACATGAGAGCACCTCAATGGACTTTGTCCACCCAGTGGACTCAAGCTTCAGGAGCTCTCTCAGACCAAATAGCAACCACCAAACGTCTCTTTTGGTCTCTCCAATGGTGGATGTCCACTCAAAATTTGTTGCTGGGGTCACCCTTCCAACAGTTGTTGCCCCAAGCAACCCTCACAACAGATGCCTCCCAAACAGGTTGGGGAGCCCATCTACAGGACCTTTCCACTCAAGGCACTTGGTCCCCACAGGAGACTTCTCTTCATAGCAACCTCTTGGAGCTTCGAGCAGTTTTTCTAGCTCTCAAGGTCTTTCATACCCTCCTCAGCTACAAGACAGTCCTCATTCATACGGACAATCAAGTAGCCATGTTTTACATAAACAAGCAAGGAGGAACTGGCTCTCTGTCGCTTTGCAACAAAGCTTTAAGATTGTGGGCCTTCGCCAGAGAGCATCAAATCCATCTCCTGGCAGTATACCTCCCAGGAGTCCAAAACTCTTGGGCAGACAGACTCAGTCGAGTTCTGCTTCCACACGAATGGTCCCTGCACATGGATCAGGTACTCAGAATCTTCCAAGAATGGGGAACCCCGGACATAGACCTCTTTGCAAGTCCATGGAATGCCAAACTTCCCTGGTTCTGTTCCAGAATTCCGTGTCAGGGAGTTCAGGCCAAGGATGCCTTCCTCCTTCATTGGGGTCAGGGCTTCCTGTATGCATTTCCACCCATTCCCTTGATTCCCAAGACTCTGTTCATACTCCAGAGGGATCAAGGATCTATGATCCTCATAGCTCCACGCTGGCCACGCCAAGTGTGGTACCCTCTACTTCTACATCTCTTCCAAGCCCCCTCCCTGGACTTGGGAGCTGCTCCAGACCTTCTATCCCAGGAGGAAGGGACTTTGTGGCACCCAAACCACAAGTCCCTACACCTCAGAGCTTGGTTACTGAAGGCCTAGACCTTCAAGACTGGAATCTTTCTCAACAAGTGAAGGATATCCTCCATGCTTCCAGAAAACCTTCCACCAGGCATTCTTATGCTTTTAAATGGAAGAGATTTTCCATTTGGTGTGCTGAAAAGGGTCTTGACCACTGTTCCCTCTAAGCTGTGCACGTGTGCGCGCGCACACACCTCACCGAGCGAGCGCACATACTTTATAACAGAGCGCACAAAAATTACGGTTCTGATTCTGATAGAAAACAACACAGACATCTTAAAATTTAAAAGTTCTTGTGTATTTACGGTTTTCATAAGTTCTACAATATTTCCTAGTGCAATAAATGTGGTGTACATACTGTATTCTGGCGTGTAGTCAAATTTTAAAGTATATAACTCCGAGTGTCGTTATGTGGCGCACAAAAATTTAACCTTCCTTCAAAAGCTGCACAGCTGATATTTTATGCGCACACAGCCTACAGAAAATTAGAGGGAACATTGGTCTTGACCCTCTAGCACTACCTTTAAATTCTCTGTTAGACTATCTCCTGCATCTTTCCAATACAGGCCTTAAAACTAATTCAGTAAGAGTCCATTTGAGTGTTTTTGCAGTATCCCTTAAGCCCATCAATGGACAACCTATTTCCTCTCATCCTCTCATTGCAAGATTCATGAGAGGCCTAACTTTAACTAAACCTCCCATTAGGCCTCCTCCGGTGGCATGGGACTTAAATTTGGTTCTTGGTCAGCTTATGAAGCCACCTTTTGAACCCTTAGCCACTACCTCCTTGACGTTTCTTTCCTGGAAGGTTATTTTCCTTATTGCAGTCACTTCAGCTCGCCGCATCAGTGAACTGCAGGCATTAGTGGCTAATCCACCTTATACAAGGTTCCATCATGATAAGGTAGTCCTTAGGACAAATCCACACTTTATGCCTAAAGTGGTCTCACCTTTTCATCTTAATCAAGAGGTATATTTACCTGTCTTTTTTCCAGCTCCTCATGCATCCAATGCAGAGAAGAATCTTCATACTCTGGATTGTAAAAGAGCTCTTGCTTTTTACTTGCAAAGGACACAGCAACATAGAAAGTCTTCCCAGCTTTTTGTTGCTTTTGATCCTTCTCATTTGGGACTTCCAGTCTCCAAGAGAACATTGTCCACTTGGATTGCTCAGTGTATTTCTTTCGCCTACCAGAGTAAGAACCTTTTTCTGGAGAGCCATGTCACAGCTCATAATGTGAGGGCCATGGCCACCTCTATGGCTCATCTAAATTCTGTGTCCATCAACCAGATCTGTCGAGCAGCCACCTGGGCCTCGGTTCATACCTTCACAGCCCATTACTGCTTGGACAAGGACTCCCGCCGGGATGCCTTGTTTGGTCAGGCTGTCCTCAAACACCTGTTCCATTCTTAAACAACTCCTACCCTCCTTCCCTGGATGGATGCCTGAGATCCATTGGAGGAAGTAGACCCCTTCCCAGGGTCTCATATCCTTGGGGATCTCCCAGGCATCTTACCTAGGGAGTCCCCATATGTGAAGACTCATTCCTGCTTGTTCCTGGAGATAGCACAGTTACTTACCTGTAACAGGTGATCTCTGGGAACAGCAGGAATAAGTCTTCACAACCCTCCCACCTCCCCTAGGAGTTGTATCTCTTTTTCTATCTTTCCTTTCCTCTCTCTCTCTATTGTCTCAGCTTTAAACTCGAACTGAGGAGAGATGGTTAGGAAAGGCGGGAAGGCAGCGCGCAGGCGCTGTGGGATGCTCCCAAAAGCTTTCCTTTTTGGGAAGCTGGGGAGCGTTCCCGCGCAGGCTCCGTCGGTACCGACCTACCCATATGTGAAGACTTATTCCTGCTGTTCCCAGAGATCACCTGTTACAGGTAAGTAACTGTGCTTTCTGGTTAATGTTTACATCTGCAAAAAAAAGCAGGAACCCTGGAAAAAAAATGCTTTTCTCTCTCCCACTGCCCCAGTTCTTATTTCTCACAAAAGATTCATAGCACAGAGAGAGAGACACAGGCTTTTCACTGAGACACATCCCTTGGTATAGAAGCTTTTTCTTTACAAATGCAATTAGCACATCTTTGTTAGAGAAACCACTGCTGTCCATGTGATAGAATTTTACTTTTAAGACCTCACTGTTAAAGAGAAGTATTCTGACAAACACAGTGTAAGTTCAGACTGAAATACAGAGAGACCTGAGTTCAAACACCCTAATACAGCTGTTGTTTGGGGGGGGGGGGGAGAGAGAGAGAGACCTGAGTTCAAACACAGACACAGCTATTTTTTAGTGGCTTTGAAAAAAACAATACTGAGAGACAAGTCTGAACATGCCTCTCTAGGGTGTGGTAACATCTGACTGGTTGAAAGAAGAGGTCTGTTCTGAGCATGCTCCAGCTGTAAGGCTGTTTGTGTCCTGTGCAAGGGGAACATTTTAACACAGAGATTCAAAAATAAAAAATGGCTCTTTTTGGAACACCAAGCAGAATTTCCAGCAGGGCACACAACATTAATTGCTTCCTTAAGGACCATGATGCAGAAGCAGAGGGGTATCCACCAATTGAAAATCCACTTGAAATACTGGAGAGTCCGGCAGAGCCTGAATAAGAAATAACAGAGAATGTATATTATCCAGATGCCCAAATATTTTTCGACTCTCAAGAACCCTGCGATTTTGGCACCGAACTTGACTTAACATCTGACAACACAATGGATCCGGAGGATATAGAAATATATTACGCCACTTTAGATGCAGAAACAAACTGTTTATTGGAAGAACTAGGATCAGCAGAGGTAAGAGAAGTATTAACAGTGGTAGACATCCTGTCAAAATATGCACGGGCTGCAAGTTTAAAATCGAAAACCGGTCATGAAGTTGCTAAAGCCTTTGAAAAAATATTTAATCTAGGTCGTATACCTGAAAAAACACAGACAGACAAGGGTAAAGAATTTTTAAATAGGTCCCTGAAGAATTTATTAAAACAAAGAGGAGTTCATAATTTTGTAACCAATAACGATGTTAAAGCAGCGGTGGTAGAAAGGTTTAACAGGACTTTGAAATCCAAAATGTGGTGTTATTTTACTACACACAACACCTTTAGGTACCAAGACGTATTGCAGGCTTTTGTGCACAGTTATAATCATAGTTTTCACAGAACAATAAAAGACGAGGCCTGTAGATGTGACACACACAAATTCTCTGCAGATCTGGAAAAGAGTCTACGGTGATAGCATCAATTGTGTCTTTTTAATACCACTAGAAATCCAGGACAACTGTTCAATATTTTTCTTAGATCTGCAAACTGTGATATGAAGGTTTAATCTGTGACAGAGATTATAGATCTTCTTTAAAAAACACCAAGTTCTGTAAAAATTGACTTTTTATGAAAATGTATGTATTTCCAGAATCTATTAGTTGAACATACAGATGAACAAAAATTATATGTATACCTTTTATTTTTTATTTTTTTTAAACTTGTAATGCGCAAATAAATCATATCACAAGATGAAAACATTTTATTTGAAATAAAACATTTCGAACCTACAGTTTTGTGTGGTGTGTTTTAGGAATACTTAGTTAATTAAACCTACAATGGGTTGTCTGGAAAAAAAATGGGGCATCTAGGTGTGTCCTAAACAACAGGCCATAAGATAAGAATGTGCAGAGCTCTGTTGTAGAACTAAAATCCCCTTAAGACGTCTGGGAAATGGGTGGGAATGTGTATTAGCCACATACACAATATATAGCATCTATTACAATGTACTGTCTGCGAAAAAAAGGCATTGTGAATTAGCCAGGTCGTATGATAAGATTATGAGATCCAGTACATTTCAGCAGTCAGAAAAGATCACATAGTCTCTCTACAGTTTGCAACTTTTTCTTCAGACATGGTGAGTAGATATGAGTCTTACTTTTTAAAAATATTGTTGGCTATGTAATGTTTCTGTCTCTTATGATTGTCTTTAAAAAAAAATAGGAGCAGAAGCCGCGGGATGTAAATAAACTTTCTCTTACAAAAAGAAGAAGGCAGCAAAGAAAGTTAAAAGGTATGCCCGGTGTTTTTTAATCCAATGGCTATGGGAGAGAAGTCTAACAGGAAAAGATCACACAGCAAAAGCTTTTCTGCCGGTGAATCTACACACGCTGGTACAGAATACGGAGCGCGTGGTGAAAGCCGTGTCTTTGATCACGGTGTTTCAGAGGACAGCGCAAATAATCATGCGTTAGGCCCCGCTGCAGAATCAGAACCAGTTAGCTATGTTCAGTTTGTGAAAAGGTGGGATCGTAAATTGGACAAGTTTAATGGTGTAATTTATTCAGAGTAATTTCGGTTTATTAATTTAGACAGGGTAACATCATTATCTGAGGCTCAATTTGCCATTCGGCAAGGTATCCAGCATATTCTGGATGAGGTTAGCAGCAGGGTTTCACCCGGTGATTAGAGGTGCATCTACACTCATCTCTTTTTCACAATTCCTTGTATTCTGGAAAGTTAAACCCAGAAGCATTAGACGCTGACGATTTCTTAAATCAGATCGCTAAACTCCTTCAGAGTCACAGAGAAATCCAGGTTTGTGATATATTCCGTGTTGTTGTACTTGTCATAAGAAATCGGGGTGGGGGCGCTCGTAGGGTCTTAAAGACTATACCATTTAGCCATATTATTCATAAGAAAAGGATGTATTTGATAGACTTGAACAACACTGATAATAGCCTATGTTTTGCAGGTAGCCTTACAGCCCTTATGTCACAGGTAAAAATGACAGATGTCGAATTGTTAGAAGGTGCTAAAATGCTACATAATGAATTGGGATGGCCGGTACATAGAAAAGTCATGCTCGATGATGTAGCAATATTTGAACAGCATTTAAAGATAAACATACGCGTTGTGCTTTACACAAATTCATGGGTTTGTTTTAAGACATCAGACAGATCTGTGTTAAGAACATAAGAACATAAGATATGCCATACTGGGTCAGACCAAGGTCCATCAAGCCCAGTATTCTGTTTCCAACAGTGGCCAATCTAGGTCATATGTACTGTGATACAGTGGAACCAATGGAGGTTAGTGGGAGTGAAGAACTCACCTCAAACTTGGCTGGGCAGGAGGATTCAGCATGTCTAAGAATGGCTGAGCAGCCCGTGCCGTCAGCACAAGTAGAACAGAAGAGGTTTAAAATGAGGTTTCCTTTCCTTAGCAGTGACGCAGATAGAATTGAGGAATCTCATCAGAAACACCTGTCCCCAGAAGCTGACGTAATGTGCAGAGGGGGGAGGTACAAAAAGCCCTGGTTAGAACCAGGAAGAGGAAGCAAGAGGAGAAGCAGGAGCGAATGCAAGAAGGAGAGCCAGACTGACTCTGAGGAGGAGAGTGGCAGTCAGATGCAGGTGGAGATCCAGCATCAGACAAGCCAGACTCAGAGACAGAGAGAGACACAGAGTCCCAGGAGACGTTCCAATTCCAGGAGAGACTTTGGAGGTCTGGGAGGACCAAGAGCTCTCAAGGGAAGCTCCAGGAAAGGGCAGTGGAGCAGTAGAGAAACTGATCTCTGGAGAGATAGTACCGGAGAGGTTTTCCACTCAAACAGGAAGTGGGACACTACCTTGGGGGAATTACCCAAGTCACGGAGAAACTTTCTTCAAGCCAGTAAAGCTTTGCCAGGAGAAAGAAATCCCACAGCTAACTACAGAACCTCCTGTAAGGTAACAAGTTTAAAGCCTTGTGTTTGGGAGAGAAGAGAAGCTGGGAGTTTTAACAAGCATTGCTCTGGGCAGAGTTTTAATATAGGAAGGCATGCAGACTTCCAAGTAAAGGAGCCAAGGGAGGCTTACCAAAAAGAGACTTTCTCTACATCAGGTTTTTATAATCCTGATTTAGACAAGTGTCTGGGAGAAAAGAAAGCTTATCTTCCCACAGTAAATGAACCCAGCTCCAGCACATGCAGTGAATGTGACCCGGGGAGTGATAGATGCAGTCCAGGCTTAACACAGTGGGAAAGCAGTAACACTTACTCAGAGCCGGAGCCGATGGATTGTACAATCTGTTTATCAGATGAAATAACATCTTTATGCTGATATAACTTGTGAAAGGAACAAGGAAGAAAGAAATAACATTCCAGCTGTTTTCGTTTAGTTTTGTTTATTGTTCTATGTGCTTTTGCAAAGAAATGATATCCGCCAGGGAACGGGAATAAAACCCTATTTTGCTTTACCACTTTGACTGACTGACTCTGTGTACAGAAGAAAAGGCAGATCAATCATAACCACAATACCCTTAGGCAGTCTCCTAGAGGGTCTACGGAGTCTCTTACCACGAGGCCCGTGACAAATGGCGTAGTTGGGGCGGATTTTTCATTCTGGAAGCAAGCCCACCAGGACTTTGCACAAGCTCAACGGAAGGAGCGGAAGTTGCCACGCCCGGAAGGATCCAGAACGAGCCGGAGTGGACTACAGCGCACAAGCACCTTCTCAAAAGCGAGACCCTCCACCTAGTCCAGGTAAAAGGTATTTGGGCATAGGCTGGGGAGGATCCAGAGTGAGAAGGGGTTGCTTTTTGAAAAAAAAAAAAAAAAAAGGAAGGAAAAGTCTTTTTGTCCAGTGGTACCGCACTTGGTGTTTGTTGTGGTTGTGTTTTGCAGAGTAACAGCTGAAGATGGACGTCCAGGAGGTTCTGCGCTGGATGAGCTTACAATTTGATAAGCAAAGGGACCTGGCCCAGCAGAGTCAAGAACAGGCCCTGGCTGCCCTCCAAGCGCAGCAGAAACCCCTGACGGACCTCGTGCAGACACTACTGGAAGGATCACAAAGGAAGACAACACCAGAAGGCTTCAGTGGGGTAGGCCCACCACAGTGTGGGATATGGACATTTGGACACATGACAGACAAAGACAATTTTGATGACTTTATAGAGTCATTCGAGAGAGTAGCTCTCCACGCGCACTGGCCTAAGGAGCAGTGGGCGGTTAGACTCGCCGCATCCCTAACGGGAGAAGCTCAGGCAGCGTACCGAGCAATGCCTGGCCGCTTTGGCAGATGAGTACGCAGAAATCAAAAAGGCAGTAAGGGATAGGCTAGGCCTAACACCGGCTGTATACCGGAGAATGCTTAGGTCCACAAAGTTACAAGCAGGTGAAACGCCTAAAGCACTGTGCCATAGGGTGCGCAGTTTAGTGTTAAAATGGTTAGAGCCCGAAGGTAAAACAATGGATAGCCTTATTGACCTAATTGTTTTAGAGCAGTATTTTGAGGCAGTTCCCTCAGAAATAAAAACCTTTTTAACGTTGCAAGACTGCACAACCTCCATAAAGGCAGCGCAGCTTACGGAACGGTTTCTTGAAGCCGAGATGGCTAAAAAGATATCCAGAAGCGCTGAGTGGAAGTTGGGCTGCACCAGCCCTGCAAAGTTAAAGGAAGGTTTTCCAGTAGACACACATTGCATGAAAGAATGTTTGCCTAAGAGAATTAATAACAATATTGTTGTAACATGTTTTAAGTGTGGAAAGGTAGGGCATGTGAAAAGGTATTGCCCAGACCGCACAGCCTTGATAACAGGAGGTAATGAGCATGTACCACAGGGATTACGCCTTGATGTGGAGGTGGAAGGGGTCCCGGCCAGAGCCTTGCTAGACTCGGGGGCCGATCAAAGTATGGTCTCCCGAAAGTTTTGGGACATCATACAGGCCAGAAATGATTTTCCCCCGAGTCAACCTGAAGGGGTTGCAAAAATAAGATGCATTCACGGCTCTTCCACATGTTATCCCTTGTTCAATCTAATGATAAAAGGTTTGGGAACCCGCAGGAGAACACTAATAGCCCTAGTACCAAAACTACCGTTTGATTTGGTCTTGGGTAGGGACTGGCCCCCGTTTGACAAGGGGCTAAAGGGAGGTCTGCACCCAGTGGAAGACAGGACATCAAAGGGGTCCCAGCTCACGAACCCCGAAAAACATCCAAGGGAAAGGGGAGGGTCCAGTGAGGGTCCCCGCCGAGAAACGCTAAAAGAGAAGTCCCAGCCAGTAAGCAGGGAGAGAGGGGAAGCCCTAGTGACTTTAGTACCTGGGCCCCTGTTTGGAAAACCCCCAAAGAAAACTCTTGGTCCCAAGCAGCAGACAGAGGTAGGAACACCCAGTAAGGAGGGTTTCACTCTAAAATTTTGTAAAATGTCCCCAAATGCTCAAAGCCCGCAAAAAGCGACAGCAGTATCCGCAGGTTTTGACCTCTGCAGCGCCGTGACAGCAATAGTGCCAAAAGGGGGAAAAGCCCTAATCGCTACAGGGATACAAATCCAACTGCCCGCAGGCTGTTATGGGCGGATTGCTCCCCGATCCGGCCTGGCGTAGAAATATTTCATCGATGTCGGGGCCGGGGTTATTGACCCTGATTACAGGGGAGAGGTCAAGGTGCTATTGTTTAATTTTGGAGAGCAGGAATTTGAGGTGAAAAGTGGGGATAGGATTGCTCAACTCATATGTGAGCGGTTTGGGTCACCTGAGGTGAAAGAGGTAGCGCAACTGTCCCCAACTAGGCGGGGAGGTAGCGGATTTGGCTCCACAGGCCAAAGGGAGGTTCAGGGACTCACTGCCACTTCAGAAGAGCCGCTAGAAGAGGATCTAGGCCCCCAGGTGGAGGACTGCAAGGCAGAGGTAGCTCCAAAGATGGGAACGGAATTGTCATTGCAACAACAGTACCAATTAACCCAGTTGCTTGCACAGTTCAAGGACGTTCTCACGCCCATACCGGGGGAAACAACACTAGTAGCCCACGAAATTCTCACCCCTCCCGGGAAGATCATGCGGCAACGACCTTACCGCTTGCCAGAAACGCGTAAGAAGGAGGTTGTGTCCCATGTTCAAGATATGTTGCGCATGGGCATCGTTGAGGAGTCGAAAAGCCCCTGGTGTAGCCCAGTGGTCCTGGTTCCGAAACCTGATGGCAGTCTTCGATTCTGCATCGACTTCCGGCAAGTCAATGCCATATCGCTCTTTGATGCCTACCCGATGCCACGAATCGAAGAGCTGTTAGACAGACTGGGGCAGGCCCGGTACCTGACCACCCTTGACCTCACCAAGGGGTACTGGCAGGTATCGCTTACCCACGCCTCCAGGCCCAAGACGGCATTAAGTACGCCGCTGGGCCTATTTCAATTTAAGCGCATGCCCTTTGGCCTGCATGGCGCCGCCACGACATGTCAGCGGTTGGTTGACCAGGTCCTTCGCCCTCACCAGAGTTATGCGGTGGCTTACATGGATGACATCGTTATCCATAGTACCACATGGGCGCAACATCTTCCACGGGTGGGAGCGGTGCTAAAGGCCTTAAGGCAAGCCGGATTAACATTGAATCCGGGGAAGTGTCTGTTTGCAGGAACAGAAGTAAAGTACTTGGGACACATGGTGGGGAAGGGGATGGTTCGACCCTTGCAAAATAAGATCGAAAGCATGCAAAGTTTTCAGAGGCCTGTGAACAAGAAGCAACTCAGGAGTTTCCTGGGTTTGATCAGGTACTACCGGCGCTTCATACCCAGGTTCGCCGAGGAGAGCGCAGTCCTGACAGAGATGCTGCGGAAAAACGCCCCCAATAACTTGCGATGGACACCGGAAGCGGAGGCCGCCTTCACACTGCTGAAGGGGAAGTTATGTAAGGCCCCGGTCCTGTATGGGGTGGATTTTGAGCGCACGTTTATCTTACAGACAGACGCATCAGAGTCTGGGCTAGGTGCAGTACTCTCCCAGGAGTTTGAGGGTTCTGAACACCCCGTGTTATACTTGAGTAGAAAGTTGTCCAAGGCGGAAGGCAATTACTCCACTATCGAAAAGGAATGCCTCGCTATTAAGTGGGCGATTGAAGCGCTCAGCTTTTACCTCACTGGTCGGCATTTTGTGCTCATTACTGACCATGCCCCTTTAAAATGGTTAGGCACGATGCATAATCACAACCCTCGCCTCACCCGCTGGCACCTCGCATTGCAGGCTTTCAGTTTCAACATTCACCATAGAGCAGGCAAGCTACATTTAAACGCCGATGCGTTGTCCAGGATTCCGGGCTGTGAGAATGATAGTTCCCCATCCCGGAATGTCTTAAGAGGGGGGATATGTGATACAGTGGAACCAATGGAGGTTAGTGGGAGTGAAGAACTCACCTCAAACTTGGCTGGGCAGGAGGATTCAGCATGTCTAAGAATGGCTGAGCAGCCGGTGCCGTCAGCACAAGTAGAACAGAAGAGGTTTAAAATGAGGTTTCCTTTCCTTAGCAGTGACGCAGATAGAATTGAGGAATCTCATCAGAAACACCTGTCCCCAGAAGCTGACGTAATGTGCAGAGGGGGGAGGTACAAAAAGCCCTGGTTAGAACCAGGAAGAGGAAGCAAGAGGAGAAGCAGGAGCGAATGCAAGAAGGAGAGCCAGACTGACTCTGAGGAGGAGAGTGGCAGTCAGATGCAGGTGGAGATCCAGCATCAGACAAGCCAGACTCAGAGACAGAGAGAGACACAGAGTCCCAGGAGACGTTCCAATTCCAGGAGAGACTTTGGAGGTCTGGGAGGACCAAGAGCTCTCAAGGGAAGCTCCAGGAAAGGGCAGTGGAGCAGTAGAGAAACTGATCTCTGGAGAGATAGTACCGGAGAGGTTTTCCACTCAAACAGGAAGTGGGACACTACCTTGGGGGAATTACCCAAGTCACGGAGAAACTTTCTTCAAGCCAGTAAAGCTTTGCCAGGAGAAAGAAATCCCACAGCTAACTACAGAACCTCCTGTAAGGTAACAAGTTTAAAGCCTTGTGTTTGGGAGAGAAGAGAAGCTGGGAGTTTTAACAAGCATTGCTCTGGGCAAAGTTTTAATATAGGAAGGCATGCAGACTTCCAAGTAAGGGAGCCAAGGGAGGCTTACCAAAAAGAGACTTTCTCTACATCAGGTTTTTATAATCCTGATTTAGACAAGTGTCTGGGAGAAAAGAAAGCTTATCTTCCCACAGTAAATGAACCCAGCTCCAGCACATGCAGTGAATGTGACCCGGGGAGTGATAGATGCAGTCCAGGCTTAACACAGTGGGAAAGCAGTAACACTTACTCAGAGCCGGAGCCGATGGATTGTACAATCTGTTTATCAGATGAAATAACATCTTTATGCTGATATAACTTGTGAAAGGAACAAGGAAGAAAGAAATAACATTCCAGCTGTTTTCGTTTAGTTTTGTTTATTGTTCTATGTGCTTTTGCAAAGAAATGATATCCGCCAGGGAACGGGAATAAAACCCTATTTTGCTTTACCACTTTGACTGACTGACTCTGTGTACAGAAGAGAAGGCAGATCAATCATAACCACAATACCCTTAGGCAGTCGCCTAGAGGGTCTACGGAGTCTCTTACCACGAGGCCCGTGACAGTACCTAGCAGTTTCCCCAAGAGACACAAGTTCCACAATGCTTGTACTGGGTCAAGCATTGATATCTTCGGTCACTTCTTAATAATGGTTTATGGACCTTTCCTCCAGGAACTTGTCCAAACCTTTTTTAAACCCAGCTACACTAACAGCCTTTTCTACATCCTCCGGTAACAAATTCCAGAGTTTGATTACACGTTGAGTGAAAAAATATTTTCTTTTATTAGTCTTAAATAGTTTACCCTGTAGCTTCATTGCATGTCCCCTAGTCTTTCTATATTCTGATAACGTAAACAATCGATCTACGTTTACCCGTTCCACTCCGTTCATTAATTTATAGACTTCTATCATATCTCCCCTCTGCCGTCTCTTTTCCAGGTTAAAGAGCCCTAACCTTTTTAGCCTTTCTTCATAGGAGTATCCTTCCATCCCCTTTACCATTTTTGGTGGCTCTTCTCTGAACCTTTTCTAAAATCGCTATATCCTTTTTAAGATACGGCGACCAGAATTGCACACAATATTCAAGGTGCGGTCTCACCATGGAACGATACAGAGGTATTATAATATCTTTTGTTTTATTTTCCATTCCTTTCCTTATCATACCTAGCATTCTATTTGCTCTCTTGGCCGCCGCTGCACACTGGGCCGAGGGTTTTAACATGGTATCCACAATGACGCCTAAATCTTTTTCCTGGGTGGTGGTTCCTAATGTGGAACCTTGCATCGTGTAACCATAGTTTGGGTTGTTCTTCCCTAGGTGCATAACCTTGCACTTGTCCACATTAAATTTCATCTGCCATTTTGATGCCCAGTCTTCCAATTTATCAAGATCCTCTTGCAATTTTTCACAATCCTCTTGGGTTTTAACAACTTTAAATAATTTTGTGTCATCTGCAAATTTGATAACCTCACTCGTTATTCCACTTTCCAGGTCATTTATGAATATGTCAAAAAGCAGCGGACCCAGCACAGATCCCTGGGGTACACCACTATTCACCTTTCTCCATTGGGAAAATTGGCCATTTAGCCCTACCCTCTGCTTTCTATCTTTTAACCAGTTCCTGATCCACAATAGTACACTGCCTCCTATCCCATGACTCTTTAGTTTTGCCAAAAGTCTCTGATGAGGGAACTTGTCAAAGGCTTTCTGAAAGTCCAGATACACAATATCAACCGACTCACCTTTGTCCACCTGTTTATTCACTCCTTCAAAAAAACATAACAGATTAGTAAGACAAGATCTTCCTTGTCTAAAGCCATGTTGGCTGTCTCCCATTAGGTCATGACTATCTACATGCTGAGTTATTTTATTCTTTATGATGGTTTCTACCATTTTTCCTGGTACTGATGTCAGGCTCACCGGTCTGTAGTTTCCCGGATCACCCCTGGAACCCTTTTTAAAAATTGGTGTTACATTGGCGATCCTCCAATCTTCAGGTATTAGAGATGATTTTAATGATAGTTCACAGATTACTGATAGCAGGTCTGCAATCTCATATTTCAGTTCTTTCAACACCCTTGGATGTATACCATCCGGCCCAGGTGATTTGCTACTCTTCAGTTTATCTAATAGTTGTAAGACATCTTCCCGATGTATCAATATTTCCTTCAATTCTTCTGCACCTTTAAATACCACTTCAGTCATGGGTAACATCCCTACATCTTCCTCAGTAAAGACCGAAGCAAAGAATTAATTCAGTCTCTCTGCTATCGCCTTGTCACCTCTTAGTGCTCCTTTAACCCCTTTATCATCTAATGGACCAACTGACTCTCTCACAGGTTTTTTGCTACAAATGTACTTGAAAAGGTCTTTATTTCGCGTTTTTGCTTCCGCAGCAAGCTTCTTCTCAAATTCTCTCTTTACCTGCGTTATCAATGCCTTGCATTTGACTTGCCAGTGCTTGTGCTGTTTCCAGGTTTCATCGTTTGGCTGTTTTTTCCATTTCATGAAAGATGCTTTTTTGGCAACAACAGCCTCTCTGACCTCACCTTTAAGCCATGCTGGCAGTTTTTTTGACTTCCTTCCACTTTTCTTAAAGCGTGGAATACAGCTGGTCTGGGCTTCCAAGATAGTATTTTTCAACAACACCCAAGCTTGATGTACGTCTTTAACCTTTGCAACTGCTCCTTTTGGTTTTTTCTTTTCCTCATTTTATCATAGTCTCCCTTTCGAAAGTTAAAAGGTAGTACTGTGGATTTCCTTACTATCCCTCCTCCACTAATTAAATCAAAGGCGATCATGCTATGATCACTATTGCCAAGTGGCCCCAACACCCTTATCTCTTGCACTAGATCTGGTGTTCCACTAAGGACTAGGTCTAATATGGCTTCCCCTCTGGTCGGTTCATGAACCAGCTGCTCCAAGAAGCAGTCATTTATTTCATCTAGGAACTTTATCTCCCTAGCATGTCCTGACGTGACACTGACCCAGTCGATACCGGGGTAATTGAAATCACCCATTATTATTACTGCGCTGTAACGTTTGTTAGCTTCCTTGATTTCTTTGAGCATTTCATCATCCATTTGGTCATTCTGGCCAGGTGCTCGATAGTACACCCCCACTGTCATTGCCTTCCCCCTTTTATATGGAATTTCAATCCATATAGATTCTACAGCAGATTTTGTTTCCTGCAAAACTTTAATCCTTTCTGAGTCAATGCCCTCTCTAACATAGAGCGCAACCCCTCCACCAATTTGATCAGCTCTATCATTACGATATAGTTTGTACCCAGGTATCACAGTGTCCCACTGGTTGTCCTCCTTCCACCATGTCTCTGATATTCCAATCATATCTAACCTTTCATTTAGTGCTATATATTCTAACTCTCCCATCTTATTCTTTAGACTTCTAGCATTTGCATACAAACATTTTAGAGAATGTATTTTATTCATGTTAATTTGGCTAATTGTTAGACATGGGTAAATTGGGATCTTTAAGCTCTGTCTGCTCCATACTTGAGGGCATTTGGGCTACTTTACTCTTTTGTGGAACCTCTCTGCTTTTGGTAGTATCCTTCAAGGATACATTCTTCCGAACCATCCGCTCTTTGGCGACTGTCGGCTTTCCCCTAATATCTAGTTTAAAAGCTGCTCTATCTCCTTTTTAAAGGTTAATGCCAGCAGCCTGGTTCCATCCCGGTTAAGGTGAAGCCCATCCCTTCGGAAGAGCCCCTCCTTTCCCCAGGATGTTCCCCAGTTCCTAACAAATCCAAAACCCTCATCTCTGCACCATTGTCTCATCCACGCATTGAGACTCCGGAGCTCTGCCTGCCTTTTGGGTCCTGCGCCTGGAACAGTTAGCATTTCGGAGAATGCTACCATGGAAGTTCTGGATTTCAACTTCCTACCTAAAAGCCTAAATTTTGCCTCCAGAACCTCCCTACCACATTTTCCTATGTCATTGGTACCGACATGTACCAAGACAGCAGACTCCTCCCCAGCACTATCTAAGACCTTATCTAGGTGGCGCGTGAGGTCCGCTACCTTCGCACCAGGCAGGCATGTTACCAGGCGATCCTCACGTCCACCAGCCACCCAGCTATCTACATGTTCCCTAAGACTGTGTTCTTGTTGCTACACGATGACCATTTCTATGGTATAACCGATGTCAAAAAATTCTGTGGGGAGCGCAACTTCTGTAGTTACTGTCAGAAACCGTACAGTCACGATCATAATTGCACATTATGGTGCCGTCTTTGTTTGACACTAACGTGTGCGAATAATGTTGGTGTACAACAGAGATGCCCTAATTGCAAACTCTTTTGTCGTTCTAAAGAGTGTTTAGATAGACACGCGGATCTGGCTCTGAAAAAAGAAGTGGCATGTTTATCTAAGATACTGTGCCAGAAATGTGAGTCTTATGTGGACAAGAAACATAAGTGCAAGGGCCGTCATTGTAAAATATGTCGTGAGCCCCTAACCGGGGATGGCGTCCACTTATGTTTTATGACCCCTATTGGTAAAACTGAAACATCTGAAAAGTATATTTTTTATGATTGTGAATGTATGCAAGAAACAGGCTGGCATGTCCCTAATTACATATATGCGACAGACTTAAATGATGAAAAACTGGGAATTCAAGGGTCTCGAATGTATTTCTGCCTTTATACAGATTTTTTGTGACAAAAAATTTAAAGGTTACACCTTCATAGCCCATAATTCCAAAGGTTATGACGGGTATTTTGTTCTTAAACAACTGCTTAAGGAAAAGATGGACACGGGGCTGTTGGTTCAAGGTGCTAAACTTTTACAAATTACCGTTGAACCTCTGACTATCCGTTTTATAGACTCTCTAAATTTCCTGCCTATGAAACTTAGCAAGCTTCCACAAGCCATGGGTTTTACAGGCAGCAAGGGGTACTTTCCACACTTTTTTAATACGCTGGAAAATCAAAATTATGTGGGCCCCATGCCGGTTGTTGAACATTACGGTGTGAGTAACATGTTGCCTGAAGAAAAAGATGAATTTTTACAGTGATACAAGGACAATCAGCATAAAACTTTTAATTTGCAAAAAGAGTTGGCTTATTACTGCCAGCAGGATGTATCTATTTTGTGACAGGCCTGTGTTCTCTACCGAGCTGAAATCATGAAAATGACAGAGAAAGAAGTGTTTGTAGAGCAGGGTGACATCTCAGAAATTCAAACAAGGTGTTTAGACCCTTTCAAATATATAACCCTTGCATCTGTATGTATGGCTATGTTCAGATTCATGTTTTTAGTACCCAAGGCTATGGCACTCATCCCACCAGATAACTATCAACGGCAGACAGAGATATTCAACCCCCTCTATTCAATGGCTGATGTATGTAGAGGCCAAAGAAAACATACAGATCACACATGCTCTGAAAGGTGGCGAAAAAAAGGTGGGGGCTTATTTTCTTGATGGCTATGCCATGATCGGTGGGGTAGAAACAGCTTTTGAATTTAATGGTTGTTTTCACCATGGCTGTCCGAGCTGTTATAACGATAAAAACCAGAATCCTGTAGCAGCCATGACCTATGGTTTTCTTTATTTCAAAACACAGCTAAAAGCTGCATTCCTGGAAAGCCGTGGGTTCAAGGTCATAAGTCTATGGGAGCACGAGTGGAAGCGGATGGTAAAAGAAAATGACGGGGGCTGCGCAGATTTCCTGGCTGACTCCGCGTTACCGCAACCTCTGATTCCACAAGATACCCTTTTTGGGGGTAGAACAAATGCCATTTGTCTGTACCACAAAACAAGACCTGGGGAAAAATACACTACTATGATTTTACCAGCCTATACCCTTTTGCAATGGCTTAATTCATCTCCACCGTACACCAAGTCCCCACAAAAGCTCTCTCCGCATCCGTGTGGGCACACATTTCCTGTTGCCGTGTGTCAGCACACGTGTGACACAGTGGAAACATAAGCTTACCGCCCAACCGTATGGGTAACACCAGGAAAAAGAGCTTTCGTGGGGGATATACTTTTGCTTTTATAAAACCAAAGTACTTTGTAGGGGGACCAAATTTGTCATAAATGATTTTTTGGATGGCCTATTGGATATTCCTTTGTTTTATTGACAAAAGGGTATAGGCTGGTAAAATCATAGTTGTGTATTTTTTCCCCAGGTCTTGTTTTGTGGTACAGACAAATGGCATCCTGCTGGCAGTAATAAGCCAACTCTTTTTTTCAAATTAAAAGTTTTATGCTTATTGTCCTTGTACCACTGTAAAAATTCATCTTTTTCTTCAGGCAACATGTTACTCACACCGTAATGTTCAACAACCGGCATGGGGCCCACATAATTTTGATTTTCCAGCGTATTAAAAAAGTGTGGAAAGTACCCTTTGCTGCCTGTAAAACCCATGGCTTGTGGATGTTTGCTAAGTTTCATAGGCAGGAAATTTAGAGAGTCTATAAAACGGATAGTCAGAGGTTCAACGGTAATTTGTAAAAGTTTAGCACCTTGAACCAACAGCCCCGTGTCCATCTTTTCCTTAAGCAATTGTTTAAGAACAAAATAACCGTCATAACCTTTGGAATTATGGGCTATGAAGGTGTAACCTTTAAATTTTTTGTCACAAAAAATCTGTATAAAGGCAGAAATACATTCGAGACTCTTGAATTCCCAGTTTATTTCATCATTTAAGTCTGTCGCATATATGTAATTAGGGACATGCCAGCCTGTTTCTTGCATACATTCACAATCATAAAAAATATACTTTTCAAATGTTTCAGTTTTACCAATAGGGGTCACAAAAAAAAATGGACGCCATACCCGGTTAGGGGCTCGCGACATAGTTTACAATGACGGCCCTTGCACTTATGTTTCTTGTCCACATAAGACTCACATTTCTGGCACAGTATCTTAGATAAACATGCCACTTCTTTTTTCAGAGCCAGATCCGCGTGTCTATCTAAACACTCTTTAGAACGACAAAAGAGTTTGCAATTAGGGCATCTCTGTTGTACACCAACATTATTCGCACACGTTAGTGTCAAACAAAGACGGCACCATAATGTGCAATTATGATCGTGACTGTACGGTTTCTGACAGTAACTACAGAAGTTGCGCTCCCCACAGAATTTTTTGACATCGGTTATACCATGGAAATGGTCATCGTGTAGCAACAAGAACACAGTCTTAGGGAACACAGGTCTGTCTGATGTCTTAAAACAAACTCATGAATTTGTGTAAAGCACAACGTGTATGTTTATCTTTAAATGCTGTTCAAATATTGCTACATCATCGAGCATGACTTTTCTATGTACCGGCCATCCCAATTCATTATGTAGCATTTTAGCACCTTCTAACAATTCGACATCTGTCATTTTTACCTGTGACATAAGGGCTGTAAGGCTACCTGCAAAACACAGGCTATTATCAGTGTTGTTCAAGTCTATCAAATACATCCTTTTCTTATGAATAATATGGCTAAATGGTATAGTCCTTAGGACCCTACGAGCTCCCCCACCCCGATTTCTTATGACAAGTACAACAACACGGAATATATCACAAACCTGGATTTCTCTGTGACTCTGAAGGAGTTTAGCGATCTGATTTAAGAAATCGTCAGCATCTAATGCTTCTGGGTTTAACTTTCCAGAATACAGGGAATTGTGAAAAAGAGATGAGTGTAGATGCACCTCTAATCACCGGGTGAAACCCTGCTGCTAACCTCATCCAGAATATGCTGGATACCTTGCCGAATGGCGAATTGAGCCTCAGATAATGATATTACCCTGTCTAAATTAATAAACCGAAATTCCTCTGAATAAATTACACCATTAAACTTGTCCAATTTACGATCCCACCTTTTCACAAACTGAACATAGGCCCTGCTGCAGAATCAGAACCAGTTAGCTAACGCATGATTATTTGCGCTGTCCTCTGAAACACCATGATCAAAGACACGGCTTTCACCACGCCCTCCGTATTCTGTACCAGCGTGTGTAGATTCACCAGCAGAAAAACATTTGCTGTGTGATCTTTTCCTGTTAGACTTCTCTCCCATAGCCATTGGATTAAAAACCACCAGGCATACCTTTTAACTTTCTTTGCTGCCTTCTTCTTTTTGTAAGAGAAAGTTTATTTACACCCCGCGGCTTCTGCTCCTATTTTTTTTAAAGACAATCATAAGAGACAGAAACATTACATAGCCAACAATATTTTTAAAAAGTAAGACTCATATCTACTCACCATGTCTGAAGAAAAAGTTGCAAACTGTAGAGAGACTATGTGATCTTTTCTGACTGCTGAAATGTACTGGATCTCATAATCTTATCATACGACCTGGCTAATTCACAATGCCTTTTTTTCGCAGACAGTACATTGTAATAGATGCTATATATTGTGTATGTGGCTAATACACATTCCCACCCATTTCCCAGACGTCTTAAGGGGATTTTAGTTCTACAACAGAGCTCTGCACATTCTTATCTTATGGCCTGTTGTTTAGGACACACCTAGATGCCCCATTTTTTTTTCCAGACAACCCATTGTAGGTTTAATTAACTAAGTATTCCTAAAACACACCACACAAAACTGTAGGTTCGAAATGTTTTATTTCAAATAAAATGTTTTCATCTTGTGATATGATTTATTTGCGCATTACAAGTTTTAAAAAAATAAAAAATAAAAGGTATACATATAATTTTTGTTCATCTGTATGTTCAACTAATAGATTCTGGAAATACATACATTTTCATAAAAAGTCAATTTTTACAGAACTTGGTGTTTTTTAAAGAATGATCTATAATCTCTGTCACAGATTAAACCTTCATATCACAGTTTGCAGATCTAAGAAAAATATTGAACAGTTATCCTGGATTTCTAGTGGTATTAAAAAGACACAATTGATGCTATCACTGTAGACTCTTTTCCAGATCTGCAGAGAATTTGTGTGTGTCACATCTACAGGCCTCGTCTTTTATTTTTCTGTGAAAACTATGATTATAACTGTGCACAAAAGCCTGCAATACGTCTTGGTACCTAAAGGTGTTGTGTGTAGTAAAATAACACCACATTTTGGATTTCAAAGTCCTGTTAAACCTTTCTACCACCGCTGCTTTAACATCGTTATTGGTTACAAAATGATGAACTCCTCTTTGTTTTAACAAATTCTTCAGGGACCTATTTAAAAATTCTTTACCCTTGTCTGTCTGTATTTTTTCAGGTATACGACCTAGATTAAATATTTTTTCAAAGGCTTTAGCAACTTCATGACCGGTTTTCGATTTTAAACTTGCAGCCCGTGCATATTTTGACAGGATGTCTACCACTGTTAATACTTCTCTTACCTCTGCTGATCCTAGTTCTTCCAATAAACAGTTTGTTTCTGCATCTACAGTGGCGTAATATATTTCTATATCCTCCGGATCCATTGTGTTGTCAGATGTTAAGTCAAGTTCGGTGCCAAAATCGCAGGGTTCTTGAGAGTCGAAAAATATTTGGGCATCTGGATAATATACATTCTCTGTTATTTCTTGTTCAGGCTCTGCCGGACTCTCCAGTATTTCAAGTGGATTTTCAATTGGTGGATACCCCTCTGCTTCTGCATCATGGTCCTTAAGGAAGTAATTAATGTTGTGTGCCCTGCTGGAAATTCTGCTTGGTGTTCCAAAAAGAGCCATTTTTTATTTTTGAATCTCTGTGTTAAAATGTTCCCCTTGCACAGGACACAAACAGCCTTACAGCTGGAGCATGCTCAGAACAGACCTCTTCTTTCAACCAGTCAGATGTTACCACACCCTAGAGAGGCATGTTCAGACTTGTCTCTCAGTATTGGTTTTTTCAAAGCCACTAAAAAATAGCTGTGTCTGTGTTTGAACTCAGGTCTCTCTCTCTCCCCCCCAAAAAAATAGCTGTATTAGGGTGTTTGAACTCAGGTCTCTCTGTATTTCAGTCTGAACTTACACTGTGTTTGTCAGAATACTTTTCTCTAACAGTGAGGTCTTAAAAGTAAAATTCTATCACATGGACAGCAGTGGTTTCTCTAACAAAGATGTGCTAATTGCATTTATAAAGAAAAAGCTTCTATACCAAGGGCTGTGTCTCAGTGAAAAGCCTGTGTCTCTCTCTCTCTGTGCTATGAATCTTTTGTGAGAAATAAGAACTGGGGCAGTGGGAGAGAGAAAAGCATTATTTTTTGTTTTCCAGGGTTCCTGCTTTTTTTTGCAGATGTAAACATTAACCAGAAGCAAAAACACACATTTCCGGAGTCAGTCACACTGCTCCCCGCTGATGTCAGCAGAAAGGGACAGTCCATTTCCGATGATGTAGGCAGGGGCGTGGTTGAGGGTGAGAGGCAGCACTGATCCCTCTAACAAAGATGTGCTAATTGCATTTGGAAAGAAAACGATTTGAGCCTGCCTGTTTCTCTGTGCTAAGAATCAGTTTTTGTGTGAGAAAAAAAACAACTGAGTCTGTGTGGGAGAGAGAGAGAGAGAGAGAGAAAAGCATTTTTGTTTTTCAGCCTTAAGCAGAAGCAAAAACACATTTCCGGAGTCAGCCATACTGTCATTTCTGGAGTCAGTCATACTGTTTCCGCTGATGTTAGCAAAAAGGGACAGTCCATTTCCGGTGATGTAGGCAGGGGGCGTGGAAGAGGGTGGGAGGCTGTGGGCATAGCACAAACCCAGAAGTGGGTGCTGATTGGCCAATGCCATATTGTGGGGCGTGGCGTGGGTGTGACACACCCCCGGAAGTGTACGTTGATTGGATGATGTCATCCTTGGGGCCGGGGCAGGGGTGTGTCAAGTGGGGGGCGCTGGCCACACCTGGGGGTGGGACTGAGCGGGGCTAACTTACCATTCACTTCTATGGGAGGGGCGTGGCCTAAGGCGGGACATACACCGGAAGTGGGCGCTGATTGGTACCTGTCAAAATTTTGGGGGCGTGGCTGGGCGGGGCTAACTCACCATTCACTTCTATGGGAGGGGTCGTGGCCTAAGGCGGGACATACACCGGAAGTGAACACTGATTGGCTCCTGCCATCCTTATCTCACTTGTCAATCAGTTTGACAAGTAGTGTACCCATTATACTACTACTGGCGTCATTGTGGATAACATGTTAAAACCCTCAACCCAGTGTGCAGCGGCGGCCAAGAGAGCAAATAGAATGCTAGGTATCATAAGGAAAGGAATGGAAAATAAAACAAAGGATATTATAATGCCTCATGCTTACAACATCTCAGACCAATCCTGGAATCACATGACTTCAGAACGATATAGAGGCATTTGAATTGTAATGAGGAAGATCCATTCTCTGCCTTAAAAACACAGGATTCTGTGAATTCTAGCTTGAAAGCTGACAGGCAGGCAAGCCATGTGAGCAGTAGTTGTCAGGGGCAACATAAACAAACCCAGCCACGAGGTTTGCAAACATGCCCAGCTGACAAACAATCCCCAGTTCTTAATAGCTTGCACCTGAATAGAGGAAGGGCTAATAGCTACTATAAGAGTCACTCAGGAAATACAGAGTTAGAACAAGACCGAGAACAGGAACAGGAACTAGGAGAAGTTCAGGAACCAGGAAGAGTTCAATCCACAAGATACTCAGAACACCTCAGGAGAAAGCAGTTAGGAGCCGTGGAGTCAGAGAACAGCTGTGAGTGTTCATCTGATGTGACGCAGTTTGAAACTCAGAGGCAACGTTCCACCCAGAATGAATGGAAGCCTGAGAAAGTGAAACAGTATGTATATGAAAGCTATAAACCTGAGAGTGAGTCTGAAATAGAGTTAAGAAAGTTTGCTGGCAGTAGAAATACCTGGAGGGTTAATGCTCAGAAGCCTCGTGGGAGAAATCCAAGGGGAGAGCAGTGCTGTAAAGACGAACCGAGGGATTTACCCAGAGAGCTAGTGAGAGAGCAGTTCCAAGTCCCTGAAAGAGAGAGGTATTCTATTGAAGACACTTGCATATCAGAAGAGGAAGTGTTTGAAACTCCCAAGCCTCAGAGAAAGACACGCAGAGCTAAACCCTGTGCTGATAGGGGAGGAGAATTCTTTTATTCTGTGCCAAAGCCTGAAGGTAGAACCAACAGATATTCTAGAGTTAGAAACTCTTATAAGAAGTTGGATTCTGGAAACCCTGAATGGTGGCTTCCTTCTCTCCCAGACTCAGAGGAATACGGTAACAGCTATTCCAGCCCTAGAGGGAGCTGGTCAGAGAGGCTCCGTAACGAGACATTGCAAGGGAACTTACAAACATTCTGTGGCAAGGAAAACACAGGTCCTTCTGAAACCTTGCAGGAACCCATGGTCATTGATTGTCCCAGTGAATGCTCTTTGGATGATCCAATGGACTGTACATTAACAATTTCTGACAGAATAACCTCTTTATGTTAGACAGAAGCTGTGTAGTGCTTAAGGTTAACACTGAAGGTCAAGTGTGCCTGTTTGTCTATAGAGGAACTGTATGCTGAATATTCCTAAGATTCTCATTTATCATTTAATTAAGAAGCAAGAAGAAGCTTTCCTGTTTTCCTTTATAACATGCCAGAAAGTATGGCTTACTTGTCTTAAGTTTATGTGTTGTACCTTTTGAAGAATCCAACCCCTGGAGGGGAAATAAATCCTTATTTACCTTTACCATTCGTGTCTACAACTACTTATTCTTCATAACCACCATCAGACACAGACCTGCTATCCCTAGGCGGCAGCCTGCCCACCTGGTGGTGACATAATATAGAGGATATTATAATGCCTCTATATTGTTCCTCTATATCGTTCCTCTATATATGCCTCTATATCTGATGTAGCTGCACATGAAATGAGAGTCAGAAGCTGTAAAGATGTCTTACGCATTGGAACATGGAACGTACAAAGCATGAACCAACGGAAGTTGGAGGTGGTCAAGAATGAAATGGAACGTGTACAACTTGATCTGTTGGGTGTCAGTGAACTGAAATGGACTGGCATCGGGCACTTTGCATCAGATGATCACATGGTCTACTATGCTGGAAATGAAAGACAAAGAAGAAATGGTGTTGCATTTATAATAAAGAAGAAACTTGCAAGAACTGTAATGAAATACAATGCAGTCAGCGAACGCTTAATCTCTATTCGTCTATGAGGAATGCCTATCAACACAACTATAATTCAGGTATATGCCCCAACAACAGCTGCAGAAGAGAATGAAATTTAAGAGTTCTATGAACAAGTACAAGCTGAAATTGACAGAACATGCAAACAGGATATCCTGATAGTCATGGTTGACTGGAACGCAAATGTTGGCAACAAAGAAGAAGGCAAAGTAGTTGGAAAATATGGACTTGGCAACAGAAATGAAGCAGGAGAAAGACTGATAGAATTCTGCAAGACCAACGATCTACTAATCTCAAACACCTTCTTCCATCAACACAAGCGGCGACTGTACACGTGGACTTCACCCAATGGATTGTATAAAAATAAAATTGACTACATCTGTGGAAGTCAACGATGGAAAAGTTCTATAACATCAACAAAGACAAAACCTGGAGCTGACTGTGGTACAGATCATCAACTACTAGTATGCAAACTCAAGCTAAAGTTGAAAAAGAGCAAACCACTCATGAATGCAGCAAAATATGACCTTGAGAATATACCACTGGAATTTAAAGACTGCCTGCAAAATCAATTTGCTGCTTTAGATACAAATGACAGAGCTCCAGAAGAGTTATGGAATGACATCAAGAAGATTGTGTTGGAAGAAAGTGAGAAGTCTCTACAAAAGGTGAAAAAGTAAAAACGGCCAAAATGGATGACGGAAGAAACTCTGAAAATTGCCCAGAAACGCAGAGAAGCTAAAGCCAGAGGAGAAAGAAAGACAATAACAGAACTCAGAGATTTCCAACATGCAGCAAGATATTACAAGCAAAAGTACTACAACGACGCATGCAAGGAAATAAAAGCAGAAACTATTAGAGGAAGAACAAGATCAGCTTTCTTAAAGCTACGAGAGTTATTTATTTATTTTAACTTTCTTCTATACTGCACTCTTTAATATCAGTGCGGTTTACATAAAACATATTTTGTTCAGTGTAGGCGACCTACACTGGATGTACAGTAAACAGGGGATTATGTACAGGTTTTAAACAGGGTTAAACAGGGTAAACTAAACAAAATCACTCTGAAATATGATATGGAACATCTCTAATATTTACATACTGGCACTGCTATTTACATATTGGGTCTGCTACGCTCATGGTGTCAATCGGGGGAGAGTATTCCTACTTGTGGGCTGGGCTGGGTTCAGTATCAACGGGGTGGCTGCTTCGAGGGTGTCTGCCTGGTCCCACGAGTGTGGCTGACTGTGGAAGGTCGTCAGGTTGGAACAGGTGGTGCTTCAATGCCTTCCTAAACTGGGATAGGTCACTAATGGCCCTAATGGCAGGAGGTAGGGCGTTCCAGCTAGCGGGTGCATAGAGCGTGAATGCTCTCTTCCTGGTTGCTTGCGAGCATTTTGTGAGTGCCCTTGGGAGTTTCAGGGAGTTAATAGCTGATCTCCTTGCTCTGTTAAAGAAAAAGTTGCAGCCTCGAATTGGAATGTTACAAGATGCTCAAGGTTCTATGTTGAATGATGCTGAGAAGATCAAGAAAAGGTGGAAGGCATATACAGAGTTTTTATATGATAAAGATCAAGTGGACCAACAGCCGTTTCAGCCTGTACCTTATGATCGGGAACCATTGGTGATGAAAGAAGAAGTTGAAGCAGCATTGAAAGCCTTATCAAAGAACAAAGCACCAGGCATTGATAGCATTCCCATAGAAGTAATACAGCAATCTGATGCAGCTGTTACCGTACTTACAAGGCTCTGCCAAGAAATATGGAAGACAACATTTTATTTATTTATTTACAGTCTCTTATATACCGCACTATTCAGCATCAGTGCGGTTTACATGGAACAAAATGCTCATTACAGTTAACATGTATGAGTTTACATATAACAGGGTATGAGTTTACATATAACAGGGGACAGAAACTTGGCTAACAGGGGTAAACTATTTACAGAACTTATTATATGGAGTCATAATCAAAGCAGTTGCATAGAAAATACAGTTCACTTCATAGGTTTGAGTATCCACATGGTGAGTTGCTTGTGGTACTGTAAATTTGACTGAGAATGGTATTGGTGGTCTCCTGAGGTTCTAGGGCAGTGATGGCTAACCTTTTTGAGCCCGAGTGCCCAAACTGCCGCACAAAACCAAAGAATTTCCTCAAAGTGCCAGCACGTCAATTTGCATAAATATTTGCATAATGCTAACATACACTAACTTTTAGTAAACATGTCTCTTAATGAGTGTATGGATAAAGACAGACTAAAAGATTTCTACATTACTATAATCCAGTGCCAACTGCCAGGCACATTAGGAACTACTACAAACACTGCCCATTTAGAACCAATAGCAAACCCGCCGTATCCTAACAGCACTACCAGGAGTCACAAAGCATCATACCATACCTATCAAAAGGCAACACTGCAAATATTAAACCAATACATTTCAGAGAACAACAATACATGACCTACTGGGGAAAGAGAACAAGTGGCAATGTCAAAAAGGAATTACATAAACAGAATACCTCAGCTCAGTTACACAGTTGCAATTGCTCCAGCCACTTTCTTCTGGTTTCTTCATGTTTTCTGCTAACTCTCCATCATCTGCTGTCCATTTGTCCTTTCTTCTCTCTTCTAGTTTTTTTTTCCATTCTCTCTCTCTACATCCGCTTTAACATACTAATCTTTCTCCTTTTGCTCTTTCCTCATTCCTATTTCATCCACTCAAATTTTACCCCTCCATCCTCAATCCCCACTTACTCTCCCAATACCCGGCCAATTGTACATTTTTCTTCCCTCACACACAAAATATTTTTCCCCTCTCCATTTCATTCTCCCAGCCCCATCCCCTTCTAATCTCCCCCAACATCAGCTCCCTTTTAGTTCCAGCCCCACCCAGTATCCGCTCCCTTCTAGTCCCCTCATCAGTCCATTTCCAGTCCTAGCTCCCCCATCCATTTCCAGTCCTATCCGAGTCCCTTCATCAGCTCATTTCCAATACCAGCCTCCCATCAGCCCATTTCTAGTCCTTTCCTAGCCCCACCATCAGCCCATGTTAAATCCTAGCTCCCCTCCACTCAGCCCATTTCTAATCCAAGCCCCCCATGAGCCTACCTCCAGTTCTAGCCCCTCCATGAGTCCATTTCAATCCAAGCCCCCACCACAGCCCATTTCCAATCTTAGCTCCCCCAACACCCAATTCTCAGTTCTATCCTAGCCCATCCATCAGCCCAGTTCCTGTCCTAGCTCCCTCCCCTAAGAGCCCATTCCAAGCCCCCCTTCCCATCAGTTATTTGCAGTTCAAGCCCCCTTCCACTCAGCCCATTTCCATTCCAAGTCCCCCTCCCCATTAGCTATTTGCAGTTCAAGCCCCCCACTTCCCCTCAGCCCATTTCCATTCCAAGCCCCGTCCCCATCAGCTATTTGCAGTTCAAGCCCCCCACTTCCCCTCAGCCCATTTCCATGCCAAGCCCCATCCCCAACAGCTATTTGCAGTTCAAGCCCCCTTCCACTCAGCCCATTTCCAGTCCTAGCAACCCCAACCCATTACCAGTCCTAGCCCCCCATAGCCCACTCCCAGTCCTAATCCCACCAGCCCATTTCCAGTCCTAATCCCCCATCACCCAATTTTCAGTTTAAGCCCCCCCATAGCCCATTACCAGTCCTAACCTCCCCATCAGCCCACTCCCAGTCCTAATCCCCCATCACCCAATTTTCAGTTTAAGCCCCCCCATAGCCCATTACCAGTCCTAACCCCCCATCAACCCACTTCCAGTCCTAATCCCACCAGCCCATTTCCAGTCCTAATGCCCCAGCACAAAATTTTCAGTTTAAGCCCCCCCATAGCCCATTACCAGTCCTAACCCCCCATCAACCCACTTCCAGTCCTAATCCCACCAGCCCATTTCCAGTCCTAATCCCCCATCACCCAATTTTTAGTTTAAGCCCCCCCAGCGCCCATCACCACTCCTAACCCCCCCAGCCCAGCGCCCATCACCACTCCTAACCCCCCCAGCCAGCCCAGTGCCCATCACCACTCCTAACCCCCCCCAGCCAGCCCAGTGTCCATCACCACTCCTACCCCCCAGCCCAGTGCCCATCACCACTCCTAAATCCCCCCAGCCCAGCACTACTCCTAACACCCCCCCCAGCCCAGCCCATCACTACTCCTAACCCCCCCAGCCCAGCCCAGCCCATCACCACTCCTAACCCCCCCAGCCCAGCCCAGACCAGCCCAGCCAGCCCATCACCACTCCTAACCCCCCCAGCCCAGCCCATCACCACTCCTAACCCCCCCAGCCCAGCCCAGCCCAGCCCATCACATCACATCACCACTCCTAAACCCCCCCCAGCCCAGCCCAGCCAGCCCAGCCCATCACATCACCACTCCTAACCCCCCCCCCAGCCCAGGGAAAATTAAAAAAAAAGAAAACCTGTCTGTTGCCGCTGTCGGGGCCGCCGCGGCAGAATCGAGCGTGCCGCGGGGCCCCCCTGTATCCGGCAGAGCCTGCCCTCCCCGTAGCAGCTCTATCTTTGGAGCTGCAGTCAGACGCGCCGGCTTGCAGAGCACGAGGGAAGAGTTTCTCCCTCGCTGCTCTGTTAAACCCGCGGGGGCTGATGGGAAGTTCCCATCAGCCCCCGCGGGCTTAACAGAGTCGCGAAAGGGAAACTCTTCCCTTCGCGCTCTGCAAGCCGGCGCGTCTGACTGCAGCTCCAAAGAGAGAGCTGCTACGGGGAGGGCAGGCTCTGCCGGGTACAGGGGGGCCCCGCGGCACGCTCGATTTTGCCGCGGCAGCCCCGACAGCGGCAGCAGACAAGTAAAATTGAAAAAAAAAAAAAAAACCTAATTGCGGACCTTCCCGCGTGCCAGCTGCAAGGCCTTCGCGTGCCACAGCTGGCACGCGTGCCATAGGTTCGCCATCGCTGTTCTAGGGGATGCAGTCAGGGTCTATCAGGTACTTGTTGAAGAGGTGGGTTTTTAGGGCTTTCCTAAACTGTGGTAGGTTCTTAATAGCCCGGATGTCATGGGGTAATTCATTCCAGTATCTTGGGGCACTGAGACTGAAGGCCCTGTTGGCTGTTGATTTGGTGCAGGCAGTAAGTGCCTTCGGGACTTTTAGGGAGTTTATAGCCGTGGATCTTCTAATTCTATTTGGGGATGTGGAATGGATGAGGGCGGTTACGGATGCAGTTGAGAGATTGTGAACAGCTTTAAAAGTGATTATCAAGGTTTTGAAGATAGTTCTTGCACGAATTGGTAGCCAATGTAGCTGTATCAGCAGAGGTGTCACGTGGTCACTCCTGGAGGCTCCGTGGAGGACTCTTGCTGCCGCATTCATGGCTAGCTGCAGCGGGTTTAACGTAGATTGGGGAAGACCTTGTAATATTACATTGGCATAGTCAAAATGAGGTATGACCAATGCCTGGAAAATCATCCGAAAATCAGTTGGTTCGAGGATGGAACGTAGATGCCTAAGTGAGCGAATCTTGTGGTAGACTGATTTGACTATGTTCCCTATGTGGGCCTTCATATCCAGGCGTTGATCTAAGGTGACTCGCAGGTATCGTATTGAGGATTTAGATTGCAGCTCAGCTTCTTTTACTTTAAGATATTGCGGTGGGGTCAAGTTGGGGTTCCTCGTGATGAAGAGTACTTCCATTTTCTTATGTTGTATTCTGAGGTTTTGAGAGAGAAGCCAGTCAGATATTGCATTGAAACAACTCGTCAGTGGGGAGAGGTCCAGATGCTCGATGGAGAAAGGTATGTAGAGCAGGACATCGTCTGCGTATAACATGCAGTCAACATTGAAGGACCGGATAATATTACAGATTGGCTGCATGTAAATGTTGAACAAGAGCGCCGAGAGGGAGGATCCTTGTGGGACTCCTTGACTTTGGTGGAAAGGTTCAGAATTTATCCCTCCAGAACGAACATGTTGCCATCTTTCGGACAGGTAGGATCTGCACCATTCGAGCGCTCATCCATTAATGCCTTTGTCAAATAGTCGTCCTAATAGAAGCTCATGGTTTACTGAATCAAAGGCTGCAGCTATGTCCACATCATGGCCAACATCATGGCCAACTGACTGGAAAAGATCTGTGTTTATACCAATACTAAAGAAAGGTGATCCAACAGCAAGATTCTACTGAAGATTATTCAAAAGAGACTACAACCATACCTGGAACAAGAACTACCTGAAGTGAGATGGATCCTTGAAAAGACTAAAGAATACCAAAAGGATATCTATTTGTGCTTTATCGACTATAGCAAGGCTTTTGACTGTGTAAACCATGAGAAACTCTGGGCCACATTAAGAAGCATGGGTATACCAGAACACCTGATCGTACTCTTTCACAATCTGTACATTGATCAAGAAGCAACAGTTTGAACGGAACAAGGAGAAACAGAATGGTTTAAAATAAGCAAAGGTGTAAGACAAGGCTGCATACTTTCCCCCTACCTGTTTAATTTATATGCAGAACAAATCATCAGAGAAGCAGGATTGTATGAAGACAACAGAGGTGTGAAGATTGGTGGAAGACTCATCAACAACCATCGCTATGCTGATGATACCTCATTACTGGCTGAAAGTGAAGATGATCTGAAACATTTGCTTCTCACAATCAAAGAACATAGCCTCAAAATGGGCCTGCACCTTAATGTTAAGAAGACAAAGATCATGACAACTGGCATAATCAACAGGTTCATCGTTGAAGGAGTAGAAATTGAAATTGTGAACAACTTTAACCTACTTGGATCAACTATCAATAAAGAAGCAACAAGCAGTCAAGAAATCAGACAACGCATTGCTCTTGGCAGAATGGCTTTGAAAGACCTAGATAAGATTCTCAAGAGCAGACATGTCTCTCTCCATACAAAGATTTGACTTGTTCAAGCCATGGTATTTTCAGTAACATCATATGGATGTGAAAGCTGGAAAGTGAAAAGGATAGACAGGAAGAAAATTGATGCCTTTGAATTATGGTGCTGGCGGCGAATACTGTGTATACCATGGACTGCCCGAAGAACAAACCAGTCAGTACTAGAGGAGATCAAACCTAAGCTTTCTTTAGAAGCTCAGATGACAAGACTTCGACTTTCATACTTTGGACACATCATGCGAAGAGAGAGATCATTAGAGAAAGACATCATGCTTGGCAAGATAGAAGGTCAACGCAAAAGAGGAAGGCTGGCAATGAGATGGATCGATACAATAACAGCAGCTACGGGTACCAGTCAGTCAACAATGAGCTGCCTGACTCAAGACCGAACACAATTTAGGATAGCTATCCAGAGGGTCGCCATGAGTCGACTGCGTCTCGACGGCACTTAACAACAACAATATCATTCCATGGTGAGACCGCACCTTGAATATTGTGTGCAATTCTGGTTGCCCTATCTTAAAAAGGATATAGTGTTATTAGAAAAGGTTCAGAGAAGATTCACCAAAATGGTAAAGGGGATGGAAGGATACCCCTATGAAGAAAGGCTAAAAAGGTTAGGGCTCTTTAACCTGGAAAAGAGACGGCTGAGGGGAGATATGATAGATGTCTATAAATTAATGAATGGAGTGGAATGGGTAAACGCAGATCGATTGTTTACGTTATCAGAATATAGAAAGACTAGGGGACATACAATGAAGCTACAGGGTAAACTATTTAAGACTAATAAAAGAAAATATTTTTTCACTCAACGTGTAATCAAACTCTGGAATTTGTTACCGGAGGATGTAGTAAAGGCTGTTAGCGCAGCTGGGTTTAAAAAAGGTTTGAACAAGTTCCTGGAGGAAAGGTTCATAAACCATTATTAAGAAGGGACCCAGGATATCAATGCTTGACCCAATACAAGCATTGTGGAACCTGTGTCTTTTGGGGAAACTGCTAGGTTACACCCCGCTCTTTCCACCTTTACCGTCTTGCACTTCCTTCCCCTTCCCGTGCCTGTCTGCAGCTTACCCGTCTTTCTGCATTCTATTTCGCTGGTCCTGCTCACTGGAATTCTCTCCCCTCCTCTCTCCGTCTGGAATCACAATATGCCACTTTTAAACAAAACCTCAAAACCCATCTGTTCTCCCTAGCATTTAACATCCCTTCTCCTTTTGTATGAGTTTACCCTTTGTATATTTTTATTTGCCTCTTGTATCTTGTCCTGTCTCGCTTATACTCTTATCTTCTGTCCTTTATAATTTTGTACATTTCCTTTCTTTTACCGGCTTCGGCCAAAATTGTATGTATTTTATTATTGTACACCGCCTTGATTGATATAGCAAGGCGGTTTTTATCAAATGAATAAACCTTAAACCTTAGGTACGTATGACCTAGATTGGCCACTGTTAGAAACAGGATACTGGCCTTGATGGACCTTGATCTGACCCAGTATGGCATATCTTATGTTCTTATGTTCTTAAGGTGTGATGTCGTTGTGTTGATTTTGGTTATCGTTTCTAGGAGTACATAAGAACATAAGATATGCCATACTGGGTCAGACCAAGGTCCATCAAGCCCAGTATTCTGTTTCCAACAGTGGTCAATCTAGGTCATATGTACCTAGCAGTTTCCCCAAGGGACACAGGTTCCACAATGCTTGTATTGGTTCAAGCATTGATATCCTGGGTCCCTTCTTAATAATGGTTTATGGACCTTTCCTCCAGGAACTTGTCCAAACCTTTTTTAAACCCAGCTACATTAACAGCCTTTACTACATCCTCTGGTAACAAATTCCAGAGTTTGATTACACGTTGAGTGAAAAAATATTTTCTTTTATTAGTCTTAAATAGTTTACCCTGTAGCTTCATTGCATGTCCCCTATTCTGATAAGGTAAACAATCGATCTACGTTTACCCGTTCCACTCCGTTCATTAATTTATAGACTTCTATCATATCTCCACTCAGCCGTCTCTTTTCCAGGTTAAAGAGCCCTAACCTTTTTAGCCTTTCTTCATAGGAGTATCCTTCCATAGTAGTTTTCATTTATGGGGTGAAATATTGACCATTTGTTTGAGTGGGTTTGGGAGTTATTATAGACGAGCAAAGAAGGATTGTTTTTTCTTTTGAGCTTAGGTGCTAGGTAGTTTGCTATGACCTGAGGCTTGATGGAGGCATTATTTGATGGGTTTGTGTGGGACTTGGTTAGCAACTTTACAATTTCAAAGAGTTCCCTTGGTCTATTAATAGCTTTATTTAATATGGATGAGTGATGTTCTCTTTTAGCATTTTGAGTTGCCTCCTTATAAGTAATTAATGTTGAATTATAAAGGTCATTGTTTTCCTGTGTTTTGGCAGATCTCCATTTCTTCTCAAGCTTACGAAGTGTTCTTTTAAGGTTGCATAAGTCTTGAGTGTACCATTGTTCATTTGATCTTTTGGATGCTTTCTTGCTGGAATAATTTACAATTGCTGCTTGGCTAATTGTATTGGCCCAATTTTTTTATAACGTCATCAAGATCCTGTATAGAGGTGGTGAGTTTTGGGGTGATATCTGCTAGGAAGGTGTCTTTATTGAATTTTTTGAAGTATGGTTTATGGAATGAGCATTCCATAAGGCGCATGAGAAGGGGAGAGAGGAGAGGGGAAGGAGAGAGATATGAATAAGATTAGGGTGGTAGAGAAATAAATTAGTATGAAAGTGAGAGAGAAATGAAGAGGGACCAGAGTTGGGATTAATGTCCCCAGAAGACAGAAGGAGAAGAAGAAGAAGAGTGCGAGGGAGAGAGGAGCAGCATGGCGGAAATGGAGAGGAGGTTGTTTTAGAGAGGAAGGAATGAGAAGGAGGAGAAGATGAAGCTCGAGAGCAGAGGAAAGGGTGAAGGATAAGATGGGGAGGAAACAGGGAAGATGGAGAGAGGGTGAGAGAAGGGGGTATTGGGTTGGTGGAGGGAGGGAAAAAGGTTAGGGAAGATCAGAAAAAGAAATAGGGAATGATTCGGAGCTGTAAGAAATGGCAGAGAGGGGAAACAAAATTACAGAAGCAAAATGAAGACATAGGGCTATCAGAAGAGGAGCATAAGCAGAGGAAATAAAAAAGTAGAGGCAAGTAAAAACAACAGGCAGGTAAACCTTATCACAAATAGTTAATGAATCTAAAATAAACAACACAAGAATCATTAAAGATGATTAGTATTGCGGCGCTCCTGCCCGGCCTTAGGGCTAAAGACAGGAGCGGCGGTCTGATGCTTCGTGAGGAAGGAGAGTAACCTGTATCCAGGGAATGCTGGGTATTGTAGTTCCTGCTCCTCTCGCTCCGAAATAAAGAGTTGTAGTTATGGGGTTTCCAGTATATTTATTATAGTAAAGGATATTGTTCCATCACATGGCAAATAAATGCAAACAAATTAGGTGCTTCAAATGCTAACAGAAAAACTTAGGATAAAGGCAACTTAAAGTATAACTGCTTCTTTTCACTTCTAAGCAAATTACTCACTTTGCCCCAAGAGGTCAGTTAGTTTCACTGCAGCCTCTTTCAGCCACTGTTACCTTCACAGTGCTGGGGAATCAGGTGCACATAATTAGAGCTTTCTCAGCAAGGCAATACAACAGCTCCATAGCATTCAATTCACATACGGTAAAAAGCAGTTTCCTTCAGCTTGGCATCTCTACACAGCAGACCGTGCAATCCATGCTCTCACAATCGGGTAAGTCTGTATTATCTTGTGTTAATTCTTCAAGCTGTATGGAATTACTGGCTTCTGGTAACACTGGCTGTCTTCTAGCTTGCAACTCTAAAAACTGCTTAAAACTCTGTAGGAGCAATTCAGCCTGCTGTTTGGGAGATAGGGAATTGCTATCAGCTATACAACTTCCCTCTGGCTTAAGGCTGTTTATTTTCTCCTCTCTTAGATTAATTGTATCAGAGTAACTGCTAGTCTCTTTTGCTAATGTTTCACATACAGGAGAGTTAGCTTTACATTCAGCCTGGAAACTTTGTGGCAATTCACTTACTTGTTGCCAAGCCGTTCTGACTTCAGATGGCTCCAACGTTCTCCAGCTGTTAGAATGTTTGTTGCTCTCTGGCTCAAACGGTACTTCACAGAATGATTGTTTTCTTTCTTGTGCCTGCCTTGAAGGCTTCCTTTCCCAGGGTTGTGCCTTCCAACGGTTGTCTATTTCAGGGCTAGGTCCTCTCTCCTTGGGACTTCTACTCACTGCCTCTGAATAGAACTTTGCAGGTTTCTTTCCAATGCCAGGTTCCCAAGTATCAGCATACTGTTTTCTGGACTTCCAATCATTCTTCCTCTTCTCCTTCTTTCTCTTCTCTATCTGAGTAGCAAAGCCATGCTCTGGTTTAAAACCACGTTCTCTCCTGCACACGCCCCTTCCCAGGGCAGGGTGTGCCCAATCAGGACTGCAGGACTCCTCCCCTGGGCTGGTCTCCATGCTCAGCTCTGTGGAATAGAGTCTCTCTTTCTTCCTTGGTTTCTCAAATAGGCATAAATCCTGCTGAACCTCAGGATTTTCATCCATTTCCATAGGCTCAGGAGGGCGCTGTTCACCACAGTATGTCACTCTAGCACAGTGGGAAAATGGGTCTCAACCCAGAGTGATTGAAGTTGTCGCCACCTCCTGGCCGGGCGTATAGCTGGGCAGCAGGAGAGTGTCGCCTTGTTGCCCCTTGAATAAGGTTCACCAATATGGCCGCCAGCTAAGGCTGCTGGGTACTGTAGTTTACTTATTCTATCAGGCAAAGTAGTGTGTCCACAAGTGGTTAGGCGAAAACAGAGAATATTTTATTTTCTTGGGATTTTTCCCCTCGCATCAAATTTAACAGTGCTGAACTCAAAAATGGATTCTTCTCCAAACACAAAGAATAAAGTGCACAAGTTGTATTCACAGGTAGGTCAGTTAAAGCAGTTAACTTTGACACCGGAATTGGCTTCCCAAGCTCAGGCTGTAAACTTTCTTTAAAGCAAGTTAACTTCACAGGAAGACTGTTTTACTCACAGCTTCCTCACATACAGACAGCTTCAAAATGTCCATTAAGTTTCATTTCACTTCCAGGCATATAGGAGAAACAGCTTGGCTTAAAACCTCCAGTTATTTTCCTTTGCTGTATCTTTCATTCAAACAAGCTTCATTACTTTAAACATTCATTCATTCACATGTGCTTTAGCTTCAGCACACCTCCGGCTTGTTTTCCCTACAAAATGAGCATTGTATTTCCTCAGGCTCATTATCATAAGATTCTACTTCCATCTCCTCTACAGATTCATTGCAGCAGTTCTCAGAGGGTACCTGGTCGTAGAGCTTACTACTCTGCTTCTGCAACAGTTCATTTAATTTTTCTAGCAATAGTTTCTTCTGCTCTATTTCTTCAGAGAGACTTAGATTAGGGAATGCAGACAAGCTATTCTCTCTACTTTTACAGCTTAGCTGGCTAGCTGGGTTACTTCCTCCAGTAGGAACTAACTCCTTCAACTTTCTCTTATGCAGGGACTCTGGAACATACACTTGCCTGAACTCTGGGCCTCTTAGTTGTTCCACTCCTTCCTGCTCAAAGCCATGCTGCCTTCTCTCTTCAGACGCTTGTCTCCCTCGTGGCAATTTCCCTGTTAGCTGTGTCTGCCCTGGACCTGTTGCTCTTAGATCCCACAGCTCGTCTCTGCTCTTAGTTCCAGCTCTGCTCGAGCCTCCCAAGGCTCCTCTGCTGCTTTCTGGAACTCCTCTCGAGACTCCTTTCCTTGCACTCGTGGCTGCGCTCTTTCCTCTTCCTCTTCTAACTGACTGCTCAAACTCAGCAGTTTTAAACTGATCTTTCTTAGGGACCACACCCTTCTCCCAGCACACGTGGGAGCTGCTAGGATTCCACCTAGCTCTGACGTGCTGACGGGGGCGGGGCTTGATGCTGGCTGCACTCTGACTCAGAGTTTCTTGGTTACTAGGGAAACCCTGAATGCTAGCATTTTTAAAGGAACAGGGTTCACTTTTCTGCCATTCCATTTCCTCTGAACTGCCTTCGTCATCACAAAGTGCAACAACGGTACTAAGAGTCTATGACTAGGGAATGTCAATGTTAGATTAGATTATAGTTTATGATTTATTAGTCAATATTGTGTAAAATAGTTTTGCAATTTATTATTATTTAATATTATGCAATTTTCTGTTCCTTATCGTCCTTCCAGTCCAGTCCCGAACCTCTGGGTAGTGTACCTCCTCCAGCAGCTTGGAGACTGAGCACATACATTTTTGAGAGCACCAGTACTAATACCACTGGCTCCTCCCACAAGCTCCCAGTATGCTCAGTCTCCAAGCATCTGGAGGAAGTCGTGAGCCTAGGTTCGGGGCTCACTGAAGGAACAAATAAGAGTGTTCTCTTAGTTTAATTTGCTTTTATTTTATTTTATTTGCTTTATTAAGTTTATTTATTTGAAGAAGAAAAAAAGGGACAGGCACCTTCTATGGAGGATCCTCAGTTGCTCTCCCTTCCCTCTCCCTCCTCAAAGGTTTGAAGAGGGTTTCTACCTTTGCTGCAGTCCCGGGGCTCTGGCGACTCCCGATCCCGTCAACGGGTGAGGAGCCGCTGTCTCTGCAGTGCAAGGCTGAACTGAGTGCTCCTGCCCCCCCCCCCCATCGCGCCAAAGCCGAAAGCTGGCTGAGCGTGGGAGGTTTGAGGCCCGTTCCTCTGGAGCTGATTCCTGTCAGCGCGATGGAAGGTACGCTGGGGAACTTTTAAATGAGAGACTTTTTGTGGGATAAAATGAGGGCGCAGAGGTGATCCGGCTGAGATTTACAGTGGCGGTTGGCGCCTCGTGGTGATCGCGGCGGTCCAGAGAAGGAAGGCGGATCGCAGGCCTGGTTCCCACGCTTTCCTCTGCACCGGATTTCAGGGCTCAATTTACTGCGATCGCTGGTCCCAGGCCTCGAGGACACTTTTCTTTGTTTTTGTTAGTCAGAGCAATGCTTGTGCGCGGCAGTCCTCACTAAAAAAAAAAAAAAAAAAGAGTATAAACTTTTTTTCTCTTCAAATTGGCATCAGTTTTGAGGAGAAGGTTTAAGGGTTTTGTTATTCTACCTTCTACTGGGCTAACTACAGGTTGGTCTCGGGGACCACTGTGGGAATCCCAGTATAGCAGTTAACCAATGCCTGCCCGCCCGCAGTGTCTTGTTTGCGGTACCCGGCAAGGAACTGTGTCAGACGCGGGGGTGTGCCGCGGCTGTGCTCCTGAGGCCGTCAATATGGAGCAGGCGCTTCAGGAAAAGGCCAGGGATCCCGCACCTTTGGCACCTCAAGGACCTCTGGGTTCTGGTGAGACTCTCCCTCTCTTGGACGCTCCTTACTCTCCTCGTGAGTCGATTCCAGCTATTACAGGTCCCTCAACTTCCCTTAGCCTGGGGAGATTGGCTCTGGGGGGTTTCTCTCTGGAATTTATGTTTCTGCTGCACCAGGCCTTCTGCTTACACCAGTAGGAGGTTGGTACTGACCCCTTGATGGCGGGAGCTGGTGTGGGTCGGAGATCCTCACAAAAGGGAGAGGTCTCGGGTCCCGGGCCAGCGAAGAGGGCCAGACTGGTGGAGGACCAGCCATCCATTTCCAATTGGCCGGAGACGGAGGAGGTAGGGCTGGATCCAGACCTCGATACTGAGGAGCTGGAGGAAGGCAAAATTCTGGAGCCGGAAGACCAAGCTCGGATTGTCCGGGTATTTCGGCGGGAGGAGTTGCCCGCTCTGATTCCGGAGTCCCTTCAAGCCCTCAATTTGCCAACTAGGTTACAGGTTTCCAGAGGGGAAGATTCTCTATCCGAGGTCCGGGATTTAGAGGATTCTGAGGTGGAGGCAGAAGATTCTCGGCCCCCTCAACCTCTGGGTTTAAAAAGTCACAATGAAGGGAGGAGGGTCCAGGCACAGGAGCAGCCTGTGAGAGGTCGACTACAGGATTTTTATCCTGCTTGGCCCCAGAAAACGTCCGACCAATGGGTACTGGAGATCATCCATGAGAGCTATTCCCTTGAGTTCACATGGCCAATCACCGACTCCTTTGTCCAGTCCCCCTGTGGGGCACCGGGCAAGGCTTTGGAGATAAAAGAAACCCTGACTCAGCTTCTGCAACTGAGGGCAGTAGTTCCGGTACCCAGAAACCAATGCAGATGCGGTCTATACTTGATTTATTTTGTTGGCCCCAAGAAGGATAGCTCCTGGCGCCTGATTTTGGACCTCAAAGGAGTGAACCGTTGTCTTCGGGCGCTGCATTTTCGCATGGAGACGTTGCAGTCTGTGATAGCAGTGGTGAGAAAGGGAGAGTTTTTAATGTCCCTAGATCTCACGGAAGCGTATCTACACATTCCTATCAGGCCAGACCATCAGCAATACCTGCGGTTTGTGGTGCTGATGGGGCACTTTCAATTTCAGGCGTTGCCATTCGGATTGGCTATGGCTCCGTGGACATTCACCAAGGTCATGGTGGTCGTAGCAGTGGCGCTCCGCAAAGAAGGGGTGCTAGTGCACCGTTATCGCGATGACTGGCTGATCAGAGCAAAGTCCAGGGATGAGAGCGTACGGGCTACTGCCTGGGTGGTGCAGCTTCTAGAAAGCCTGGGCTGGATAGTCAATCGGGCCAAGAGCCAGTTGACTCCTTCTCAGGATCTGGAATACTTAGGAGTCCAATTCGACATGCGAACAGGGGCAGTCTTCCTGCCGCAGCAGCGGGCTCAGAGGTTGCATCTATTGTTGCAGACTGTGGTGAAGAGCGCCCTCCTGAGGCTATGGAGACAGATGAAAATCCTGAAGGGCAACAGGATTTATGTCAGATTGTCAATGCTGGAAAGAAAGAGAGACTTCGTTCTGCTGAGCTGAGCATGGATACCAGCCCAGGGGAGGAGTCGTGCAGTCCTGATTGGGCACACCCAGTGCTTGGAAGGGGCGTGTCTAGAAGAGAACCTGGTTTTAAACCGGAGTATGGCTTTGCTATGGAGGAGGAGAGGAGGAAGAGAAGGAGCCCAGGGAACGATCAGAGTACCGTGAGCAGTCAGAGGAGCAGAAGTCAGAGAGAGAAGGCTAGCAGCCAAGGACTGAGCCGAAGCAGTAGAAGAAGACCTGCAAGAATCTGTTCAGAGGCAATAAATGGAAGTCCTGAGGAAAGTGGACCTAGCCCTGGAATAGACACCTGGAGGAAGGCAGAGCCCTGGGAGAGGAAGCCTTCACGGCAGGCAAGAGAGAAAAAGAACTCATTCTGGGAATTACAGTTTGGCCCAGAGAGGCACGGGAACTCTCACAGCTGGAGGACGTATGAGCCACCTAGGATAAGAGGGGCTTGGCAACAAGTAAGCGATTTGCCAAAGAGTTTCCAGAGTGAAGGTAAACCCAACTCTCCTATATTTGAAACCTTAACAAAAGAGCCTAAGAGTTACTCTGATTCACATAACCTGAGAGAGGAAAAGGGAAACAGCCTTAATCAAGAGGGAAGTTTAATAACTGATAACAATTCCTTATCTAGCAGACAACAGGCTGAATTGCTTCTCCAGGATTTTAAAGAGTTTTTAAAGCTAAAAGCAAACAGACAGCCAGTATTGCAGGAAGCTAATAATTCTATACAGTCTGAGGAATTAATGCAAGATAATTCTGACTTACCTGACTGTGAGAGCATGGATTGTACTATTTGTTGTGTGGAAATACCAAACTGAAGAAAACTGGTTATGCCGTGTATGAGTTGAATACTACGGAGCTGTTTTGCTGCCATGCTAGGAAAGCTTTAATTACCTGCACCTGAAGTGACCCAGCACTGTGAACGTAACAGTGTGTGAAAAGAGGCTGCATTTAAAGTGAATGACCTCGTGGGGCAGAGCTGAGTAAACTGCTTAGAAGTAAAGCTGAATTTCTACTTTAAGTTGACTTTATACCTGAGTTCTTTCTGTTCGTGTTAAAGCACCTGTTTTGTTCATATTTCTGAATTTGTCATGCGATGGAAGAATAACCTTAACCATAATAAAAATACTTGCAAATAAGCCTTACCGTCTCTGGCGCACAACTACACTTTATTTCGGAGTGAAAGGAGCAGAAAAACTACAGTACCCAGCATTCCAGGGGAATAGGTTTTAAACTCCTTCCTCACGAGGCAATAGGCCCCGCTCCTGTCTTTAGCCCTAAGGCGGGGCAGGAGCGCCGCAGGACCTTTCTGAGGTGCACGAAACCAACAGCCTGGCAGTACCTACAGTTATTGGGTACGATGGCAGCCACTCTGGAGGTAGTGTCATGGGCGAGGGCACACATGTGTCCGTTCCAGAGAGCCCTGCTATGTCGGTGGTCGCACCAGACGGACTCTCTGGCCCAGCGGCTTCCCTGTCCATGGGAAATCAGGGAGGCTCTCCAATGGTGGGTTAGTCGGGAAAATATGACTGGGCATGGAGGAAAGGTCCATAAACCACTATTAAAAAGGGACCCAGGATATCAATGCTTGACCTAGTACAAGCACTGCAGAACCTGTGTCTTTTGGGGAAACTGCTAGGTACGTATGACCTAGATTGGCCACTGTTGGAAACAGGATACTGGGCTTGATGGACCTCGGTCTGACCCAGTATGGCATTTCTTATGCCTCTCGAGTCTCTGCAGTGGGTACCGGTCCTCACCGATGCCAGTCTGATGGGTTGGGGGCTCACTGTGGGGAGCTCTATGCTCAGGGGGCTTGGAGCGTGCAGGAGTCTGGATGGTCGATCAACAGGCTAGAGTTGCAAGCAGTATTTCGAGCGCTCAGTGCCTTCGAGAAGTATCTGCTAGGCCAGTCGGTCAGAGTCTTATTGGACAACATGACTGTGGTAGCTTATCTCAAACGACAAGGCGGCACAGGCAATGTAGCGGTCGAGGAGGAGTCATAAGATATGCCATACTGGGTCAGACCAAGGTCCATCAAGCCCAGTATCCTATTTCCAACTGTGGCCAATCTAGATCATACGTACCTAGCAGTTTCCGCAAAAGACACAGGTTCCACAATGCTTGTACTGCATTGATATCCTGGGTCCCTTCTTAATAATGGTTTATGGACCTTTCCTCCAGGAACTTGTCCAAACCTTTTTTAAATGCAGCTACACTAACAGCCTTAACTACATCCTCCAGTAACAAATTCCAGAGTTTGATTACACGTTGAGTGAAAAAATATTTTCTTTTATTAGTCTTAAATAGTTTACCCTGTAGTTTCATTGCATGTCCCCTAGTCTTTCTACATTCTGATAACGTAAACAATCGATCTACGTTTACCCGTTCCACTCGTTCATTAATTTATAGACTTCTATCATATCTCCTCTCAGCCGTCTCTTTTCCAGGTTAAAGAGCTCTAACCTTTTTAGCCTTTCTTCATAGGAGTATCCTTCCATCCCCTTTACCATTTTGGTGGCTCTTCTCTGAACCTTTTCTAAAATCGCTATATCCTTTTTAAGATACGGCGACCAGAATTGCACACAATATTCAAGGTGCAGTCTCACCATGGAACGATATAGAGGCATTATAATATCTTTTGTTTTATTTTCCATTCCTTTCCTTATGATACCTAGCAATCTATTTGCTCTCTTGGCTGCCACTGCACACTGGGCCGAGGGTTTTAACATATTATCCACAATGACGCCTAAATCTTTTTCCTGGGTGGTGGTTCCTAATGTGGAATCTTGCATTGTGTAACCATAGTTTGGGTTGTTCTTCCCTAGGTGCATAACTTTGCACTTGTCCACATTAAATTTCATCTGCCATTTTGATGCCCAATCTTCCAGTTTATCAAGATCCTCTTGCAATTTTCCAAAATCCTCTTGGGTTTTAACAATTTTAAATAGTTTTGTGTCATCTGCAAATTTGATAACCTCACTTGTTATTCCACTTTCCAGGTCATTTATGAATATGTCAAAAAGCAGTGGACCCAGCACAGATCCCTGGGGTACACCACTATTCACCTTTCTCCATTGGGAAAAGTGGCCATTTAGCCCAACCCTCTGCTTTCTATTTTTTAACCAGTTCCTGATCCACAGTAGTACACTGCCTCCTATCCCATGACTCTTTAGTTTTGCCAAAATGTCTCTGATGAGGGACCTTGTCAAAGGCTTTCTGAAAGTCCAGATACACTATATCAACTGACTCACCTTTGTCCACCTGTTTATTCGCACTTTCAAAAAAACATAATAGATTAGTAAGACAAGATCTTCCTTGTCTAAAGCCATGTTGGCTGTCTCCCATTAGGCCATGAGTCGGAGAGTTTATTTGTCTGGGCAGAGCCTCGACTCCAGGCGTTGTCGGCAGCGCATATTGCGGGAGTCGACAACACGACAGCGGACTATCTCAGCTAGGTTCGTGTGGATCCAGGGGAGTGGGTTCTCCACTCAGAGGTCTACGCCCAAGTGGTGCACAGATGGGGAACTCCCCTGATGGATCTTATGATAACGTTTGAGTCCACCAAGGCCAGTCGTTTCTTCAGCAGTAGACGGGAAAGGTTGTCGGAAGGCATAGATGCTCTGTTGCAACAATGGCCAATGGAGTGGATTCTCTATGTCTTTCCTCCTTGTGCCTTGATAGGCCGCATGGTTCAGCAGATCTAAGCACATCTCAGATGTGTCATTCTGATAGCTCCGGACTGGCTGAGGCGTCCTTGGTACGCAGACCTGGTGCGGCTCTGGGTGGCTCGGACATGGCATCTGCTGGAGCAGAACGACCTTCTATTGCAGGGTCCACTGCGCATGCCTCAGATGAATCGATTCTCATGGCTTGGCTCTTGAAAGGGCGCAGTTGAGTTGGAAGGTCTATTCGGCACACGTTTTATCAACCGTTTTATCAGAGTGGAGGATTGGCCTAGTGGTTGGGGCAAGGTATTTCAGGCCGGAAGGTCAGGCGTTCAAATCCCACTAGAGGACAGCAACCTTGGGCCGGAAGGACTGGGGTTTCTAGTCCCACAGGTGCTCCTTGTGGTGTTGGGCAAGCCACTTAACCCTCCATAGCCATGTTCCCTGTAAAAAATAGTTATCTCCAAGTTATAAAGCCCTGTTCAATGTAATTTCAGTTTGTTCAATGTAAACCGCACTGATGCAGAATAGCGCGGTATATAAGAGAATGTAAATAAAATAAAATAAAAATAAACCTTGCTGAATGCGCGTAAGAGGTCTACTTCGCTAGCCTACATCTGTGTCTGGCATATTTTTGAGGCGTGGTGTATAGATAGACTGGTGAGGTCATTTTCAGCCGCAGTACCGGAAATTTTGGCCTTTTTGAAGGATTTATTTATTTTATTTAACAATGATTTATATACCGCATCTTCCATAGTTCAGTTGCGGTTCACAATAAACAACGGTTAACAAATCGGAGTTTGTTTTACATAAAACATCATATAACCAAATAACAATAAGATAAACAACTAGTGTTAATACAGAACAGTATAGAACAGTGTAAACTATATACATTATGTACAAATACACATTATGTGGGGCTTAAGCGTTATTCAAAGTACAGTATCAGCTATGAAGAATTGTATGTGTAGGTCATTTGGGATTTGTTAGATAAAAACTGGTTAGCCATTATCTAAGTCTATTGAGGGATGATCTGAGTTGTTGTAATGTTTAGAAAAGAGATAGGTTTTCACTTTTTTGCGGAATTCGATGATCTCGGTTAGCAATCTTACATCATCTGGGAGAGAATTCCAGATTGTTGGAGCTGCATGAGAAAAAGCTCTATTATTTGTGAGTTTATTTGCTTTTATGAAGTCTTTGGGAGTTTTTAGTTTATTTGTTTGTCCTTTTCTTTGAGTAGATTTTGAGTGCTCTTTGCTGATTAGGTTACTTAGGGTGACTGGGGCCATGTCGTTTAGAGTTTTAAATGTGGTTATCAATGTTTTGTATACTATCCTACTTTGTATAGGCAGCCAGTGAAGGGATTCTAGTATTGGTGTTATATGTTGATGTGCGTGTACTTTCGTTATTATCCGAGCTGCTGCATTCTGGGCAAGTTGAATTCTTTTAATGTTTTGTTTTGTTATACCCAATAAAATTAGGTTAGCGAAGTCAAAGTGGGGGGTTATGATGGCTTGAATTATGCTGATGAAATCATGTATGTATACAAGGGGTCTTAGGATGGCTTTGATAAGGGATTGGTGTCCAGATCCTTGCGGGTACAGCTGGCGGCAATTGCTTGTTTTCACGGGAAAGTCCAAAAAGAGCCTTTGGGCTCGCTCCCGGATGTGGTGCGTTTTCTTCGGGTGGTAAATCGTTTGCGACCACCTTGTAGGGTGTTGGTTCCCTCATGGGATCTCAGTTTGGTTCTGAGAGCGTTGACTAAGGAACCTTTTGAGCCCTTGAGCCGAGCTTCATTGAAGGACTTAACGTTAAAGACAGTCTTTTTGGTAGCAATTTGTTCCGCACGAAGGATTTCTGAGTTGCCAGGAACTGTTTCTTTCATTTTCTCGGGAAAAAGTGGTTCTTCGTCCAGTTCCCTCTTTTCTGCCAAAGGTCGTTTCGGCGTTTCACGTCAATCAGCTGGTATCTCTGCCAGTGTCAGACGGCTCGGATGGCTTTGCGCTAGGATACAACCTTCGTTGATTGGATGTCAAGAGAGCCCTCGAGTGTTATTTGAAGGATTCAGAGAGTTTTCGCAGGTCAGATCATTTGTTTGTTCTCTTTGGGGGTCCGCGCAAGGGTGAAGCGACAGCTAAGGCCACCATATCCAGGTACAAGAGGCAATTGCTTCAGCATACATTTTGCAGGGACGAGAGGTGCCTTTAGGACAGTGAGCTCATTCCACTAGAGCTCAAGCGGCTTCTTGGACCGAGTATAGTTTAATTCCCCCGACAGAAATATGTCAGGCGGTTACTTGGTCATCCCTGCATACTTTCAGTAGGCATTAATGCCTGGATGTCCAGGTGGCGGGGGAGGCCCGTTTTGGATTGTCAGTTTTGCAGGCCAGTTTGGCAGGTTCCTCCCATTAAGTAACTGCTCTATTACATCCCAGAGGTTCGGGACTGGACTGGAGGGACGATAAGGAAAGTGAAATTAGTCTTACCTGCTAATTGTTGTTCCTTGAGGAACTCCAGTCCAATCCCGCATCCCACCCAGGATTTCTTAGGATACTGCCTTCTTGTTAGGTTTCGGCTCTGTTACTGCCAGAGCTGGTGTCCGATCTAGCATAAATGTCAAGAAGATTATACTTTGAAAGCATTCCGGGAGTCTGCTGCCATTTGGGCGACCTAGGCAGAGGCCTGGTTTTCTCCGGAGAGTTTCTTTTTCTCTCTCTCTCTTTTTTTCTCTTACTTTTTCCTACTCTGTGGGGCTGGAGGAAAGGGGAGGCAGGGGGAAGGGGAAGGCAGTTATTACTAGTTAATTCTTTGTTGTTTGTTGTATTTCTACTTATTTGTTGCTCCTGTGAGTTTGCTTTGTCAATAGGTTACTGGGAGCTTGTGGGAAGAGCCAATGGGATTAGTACTGGTGCTCTCAAGAATGTGACATGCTCAGTCTCCAAGCTGCTGGAGGAGGTACACTAATCAGAGGTTCGGGACTGGACTCGAGTTCCTCAAGGAACAACAATTAGCAGGTAAGACTAATTTCGCTTTTGTTTTTTTGTTTTTTTCTGTTCCTTGTATGAATGATATCATGACTCATTCCTGTTTTTAATGGATTTCTTTTCCTATATCATGTTTTTATTATAATTTTAGACTTTGTTGTACACCGCTCTGCTGAGACCCCTTGAAGGGCGGTTTATCATGCACAATATACAATAACCATAAACCGTACAATTCGAAGTGGCAATGTATGTGTGCAGGGTAGTTTTATAAAATGTGTGTGTGCACATTGGAATGCATTGCCTTTAGAGTTCCAGACTCAGTCTTCAATGCTAGGTTTTCATAAACTTTTGAAGACTTTTCTATATGCTGGGGAGTGAGGGTACAGTGGGTTACAGTGTTTTTTATTAGGTTACTTGTTCTTGTTGATTTTATTTGTACACCCTTTAGATTGATTATGGTCGAAAAAGTGGTATAAACTTTTGTATATGAAATCAATAATAAAAAGTTGCCTTTGTGTGAAGGGCAGAAAAGCATCAATTTGCAGCCTGTTTTATAAAGAGACGTAGGTGTCTCTGTATCTTTATAAAACACAGGCACAAGGACTTCTGGCAATGAGCTGAGCAGAATGGACATGTGTGTATGCAGCTCCCATGGTGTAGGCATGGTGGGAACCAGCTGTCTGCGCAAAGAGGCCAATTCTGTTGTAGACATACTTCCCCTGTATGGCCAGTCAAAATCGGGTCTACCGGCTTGGACGTGCAGGGCGGACCCCAATTCTGATCGGCCAAACGTCCGGCACCTACCCGGCTAACTCAGCCAGGCTCCTGAATGGAGCCATAATCACCAGGCGCATGACAGACCATCCTTTCCCACAGCCCGACCTCAGATCTGGCCTTCCATGGCTTGGGTCGGGTTGCGGGGAACCCCCTGCTCCCCCTCACCTTTTGGAACTGGCCCGGCTGACGTCCAGGGGATTTATTCCATCAAGGTGGAATAGGTCCCCTGTCTACCTTGCCGACCCCCAATGTACAGGGCTGACCTCAGACTTGGCCTTGTACATCCGGATTGCAATCCCGCCCACCATTCGCCCTCGCTCTGCCCATTGCCCTCCCCCTCCCACCCACAAACAGAGTTCCCCGCACAAATTGGCAATACGTGCGGGAAGCCCTGTGACCGCCAACACGATCCAGATCGGATATCCAGGCCCGCTAAAAGCAGATCGGAATGGCCCCCATATTGTATAAAATAAGTGCAATAGCAAGATTGCTTGTGTTCGTACTGTATGCACGTTGGCAGTACCCGATGCTTATGCCCTTATCCGTGATATTCAATGGTATTAACATGGTTAATATCCCGTGTTCAATATCCGCGGATGATACCACTGCATGCCCCAATGCTAATTGGTTGGCATTGTGGTGTGCTGAGGGCGTGAAATTGAACTGCTGCCTGGTTATTGACATGCGACAAAAGTCCGCAGTAAAGGCTGGTCTTACTTTTATCACAGAAGCTACTTGGGCAGCAGTTGAATATATTGTCGCTATGCGGTTAGCTTCTTGGCTATCCCGGCAACTCAAATATTCAATGCTGGGGCCTTGATATAGCCCCAGTATTGAATATCTGGATTTAAAGTTCAGCGGCAGTGGCTAGCCACTTCAGCAGCACTAGCTGCCACCGCTGAATATCAGACCCATAATATTAATTGAGTGATTTATTTAACTGTTTTTATATACCACCTTGCAGGATGTCAAAGCTATTTACAAGTAACAATTTAACAGTGTTGTACATCTAGCAATCGGTCTAAATCACTATATAAAACATATGGAATAGCAAGATTGTGTGTACTTGTATGCATTTTTGGTGTAGGCATGGCGGGGACCCGATGTGTGCATATATTGTATAAAATACACAGAATAGCACATATTTTTACACCTGCTCTTAAGCCTTCAGTCTTGGCACAATTTCTTCAGGATTTGTGCTAGTATTTTGTAAAATAGGCTTAAAATAAGAATCTTCCTGCCCTCACTGACCTCCTTGGCACTATCCATATGGTGCCCGGATTGAGCAAGGACAGAGTGAGCATAGCACGGATATTCAGCCACTATCTGCATAGTTAAACCAATCAGCTATATGGAGAAGGGCAGAATTCCGCCATTATCTGTATAGTGTCAGTGCTTGCTCTGCTATACATATATTCAGTGCAATGCTGACTGTAGGATTTAAGTATTTGGGTCTACATTTTCTTATTTAATAAAGACAATTCTTCATAAATTAGCTCATCTGTGTTTGGTATCTATTGATATTTTTGCAATCCTTTTCCTTTTTTTGCAGCAACGACTGGAAAGAGAAGCTTCAAAGAAGATAGAATTGCTAGCAGAGAGAGCCCATAACGAGGCCATTGTGTAAGAGAGTTAACTGCTGCTCTTTTTTCCTCACTATCTCTTCATGGATTTAAAATTTTGGTTCTACCTATCAGGCTGTAAATCTCTCCTTATGTGCTATGTCTCCTGAGTCTTAGCTCTTTTGCTGTATCACACTCTCTTGGGGCCTATTTATTAAGTTGCAATAATGCCTTTAGAAATAGCATTCAACATGTGATTATCACAAGCATTTACATATTATTTCCAGTGCCACAAACTGGGCAATATGGAAATGCTAATAAGGCATGCCACAAATGCTGTGTTTGCCAAAGCACTTGGGGCATGAATGGAATAATTAAAAAGCCATAAAGTGTTCAAGCAGGAGGCCTAGAACAGTCATAGTGCGAATACTTTACATAAAGCACGACTAATAACCCTGATCCTGATCCCCTATCTCTATCTTTGCCATTCCCCTACATTTGCCCTAGCCCCCAGTTGTGTCGTCTGTCTTAATTAAATTGTAAGCTCTAGTTTAGTTTAGTTTAATTTAGTTTATACTTGATATACCACCTTTAGTAGAAAACAGCAAAGTGGTTTACAATACAAATGAAAGCAATTTTCCATCAAAATACATGAAAATACAAAAAGTAAACAATTATTTGATTTCTTCAAATTAGCAAATAAAGAGCAAGGACTGTCTCTTACTTGTATATATATGTACAGCGCTGCATATGCTGTATGGTGCTATAGAAATGATAACTAGTAGTAGTAGTAGAACTGTCTTACTGGGTCAGACTGATGGTCCATCAAGCCCTGTATTCTGTTTCTAACAGTAGAAAATCAAAGTCACAAGTACCTGACAGGATCCCACAAACTAGCAAGGTATAAAAGGCATTCCCAGGAGCGAGACTAGGTAGATATCCTGCCTATCACCTATCTGTATCTTGCCATTCCTCTTGATTTGCCCTAGTCCCCAGTAGTTGTGTGGTTTGTCTTGATTAACATGTAAGCTCTCTAGTGCAGGGACTATCTCTTACTTGCGCATGTACAGCACTGTGTCCTTGTGGGACTATACAAATGAGAAGGAGAAGCAGTAAAAGCTATGGGGCTGATATTCAAAACTAAGGGTGGTGAACAGGATATCTGGACAGTGCTGCTGAATATCTCCACAGACCTCCCTAGCACTATCCGGCTAGTGCAGGGGTAGCTTGTGGCTGGAGTGAAGGTGTGGGCACTAGTCCATTATTCAGTATTCAGCCAGGGCTTCTGTGGGCAACTTGGGCCGCCTAAAAAACGGTCGTAAGCTGTTATCTGCAGCCGTCCTAGCCACATATCGGGCTAATTGGATAACTGCCAGCACTAATTCGGTTAGCGCCGCATAGCTAGGATATCTAACAGTAGCTTTTATCCGGATACTGCTACTGAATATCCTGCCAATATTTAAGCATTCTGGTTAACCGTCGTAGCGCTTCACTATCAGCCACTCTGAATATCATCCCTTTATATGCAGAGTGCTGGGCTCAAAATAAAGCCAAGTGACAGATCAAAGGGGCATTTCCAGATCATCCTTCTGCAAATCTAGAAAGAAGCATAAAAATTGTGGATGCTCTTCAAGATGCGTTACTTAGACAAATGGTGATGGAACCAACCAGAGAACGCTCAGTGCTGGATTTAGTGCTCACCAATGGTGATAGGACAGCAACCTTGGGCCGGAAGGACTGGGGTTTCTAGTCCCACAGGTGCTCCTTGTGGTTTTGGGCAAGCCACTTAACCCTCCATAGCCCATGTTCCCTGTAAAATAGTTATCTCCAAGTTATAATGCCCTGTTCAATGTAATTTCAGTTTGTTCAATGTAAACCGCACTGATGCAGAATAGCGCGGTATATAAGAGAATGTAAATAAATAAATAAATCACATGGTGTGGTTTAAGATAAAACCATGGTACAGGCCAATCATAGCAAGCTCAAAGTCCTAAACTTCAAAAACACCGACTTCAATAAAATGGCCGAGTACCTAAAGGAGGAGCTGACAGGGTGGAAGGAGATAAGGGAAGTGGAATTGCAATGGGCTAAACTAAAGGCGGCAATAAAAGGGGCAACAGATAAATATGTAAGAAAAGTAAACAAAAACAAGAGGAGAAGAAAACCTGTTTGGTTTTCCAAAGAAGTGGCTGCTCAAATAAAAGCAAAAAACACAGCTTTCACAAAATTCAAAAGCTCACAGAGGAACACAGAAATGAATACAGGATCAAACTCAAAGAGACAAAAAGAGAAATAAGGATAGCAAAATCAAAAGCAGAGGAAAAGATGGCTAAAGATGTTAAGTATGGCGACAAAACTTTCTTCAGGTATATTCGGGAAAGGAAGAAGATCAGAGGTGGAATTAAGAACATAAGATATGCCATACTGGGTCAGACCAAGGTCCATCAAGCCCAGTATCCTGTTTCCAACAGTGGCCAATCTAGGTCATACGGAACCAGTTTCCCCAAAAGACACAGGTTCCTCAATGCTTGTACTGGGTCAAGCATTGATATCCTGGGTCCCTTCTTAATAATGGAATTGCAGGACTCAGAAGTGCTGCGAACGGACACGTGGAGAGTGACATTGCAAAAGAAAAATTGCTAAACGAATACTTCTGCTCTGTTTTTACTAAAGAAAGTCCTGGAGAAGGACCTCCTGTGACCCAAATATAAAAATGGGAATGAAGTAGATACCACACCATTCACAGAAGATGAAGTGTTAGAACAACTTGCAAAACTGAAAGTCGACAAGGCCATGGGACCGGATGGAATACATTACAGGATACTGAAAGAGCTCAGAGAGGTTCTTACAGGGCCGTTAAAGGATGTTTTCAACAGATCCTTGGAATCAGGAGAGGTTCCTCAGGACTGGAGAATGGCTGATGTCGTACCTCTACACAAAAGTGGTGACAGGGAAGAAGTGTCAAACTACAAGCCTCTGAACCTTACCTCGGTGGCGGGAAAAGTAATGGAGGCGCTCCTGAAAGAGTGAATAGTGAACTTTCTCAAAACAAACAGGTTGCAAGACCCGAGGCAACATAATTTTACCGAAGGACGATCTTGCCAAACAAATCTGATTGAGTTCTTTGACTGGGTGACCAGGGAACTAGATCAGGGGCATGCAATGGATGTCATCTACCTGGATTTCAGCAAAGCCTTTGATACTGTTCCTCATAGGAGGCTTATCAATAAACTCAGTAGCTTGGGGACGGATCCCAAGATGGTAAATTGGATCAGAAATTGGTTGACTGACAGACGACAGAAGGTAATGGTAAATGGAGCTCACTCGGATGAAGGGAAGGTGATTAGCGGGGTGCCCCAGGGGTCGGTCCTAGGCCCGGCACTGTTCAATGTATTTGTGAGTGATATTACTGAAGGACTGAATGGAAAAGTCTGTCTTTTTGCAGATGACACAAAAATCTGCAACAGAGTGGACTCCCCCGAGGGAGTGGTTAACATGAGGAAAGATCTACAAAAGCTGGAAGAATGGTCTAATGCTTGGCAATTAAGATTTAATGCAAAGAAGTGCAGAGCCATGCACTTGGGTAGCAGAAATCCAAGGGAAATGTTCGCGATAGGGGGCGAGAGGTTGGTGTGCACGGATCAGGAGAAAGACCTTGGTGTGATTATTTCTGAAGATCTCAAGGTGGCAAAACAGTGCGACAAGACGGTGGCAAAAGCCAGGAGGATGTTGGGCTGCATACAAAGAGGAGTTACCAGCAGAAAGGAAGAGGTACTTATGCCACTGTACAAGTCACTGGTGAGGCCTCACTTGGAATACTGTGTTCAGTTTTGGAGACCATATCTTGCAAAGGATGTAAAAAGACTGGAAAATGTTCAGAGGAAGGCGACCAAAATGATTTGGAGCCTGCGTCAGAAGCCTTATGAGAAGAGACTTGAAAACCTAAACATGTACAATTTGGAGGAGAGGAGGGACAGGGAAGATATGATTCAGACCTTTAAATACGGGAAATAATGAACAAACAAAGCTCTTCCAAATACGAGGAAGCTGTAAAACTAGAGGGCAAAACAGGAAGCTGCAAGGTGGTAAATTGAAAGGCAATGTCAGGAAATACTTTTTCACAGAAAGGGTGGTGGATGCTTGGAACGCCCTCCCGATGGAAGTGGTGGGGGCAATCACAGTGACGGAATTCAAAATGGCCTGGGACAGACACAGTGGGATCCCTTTACAGCAACAGGATAAAATCAAAATAAACTGAACCATCTAATTTGTCAACAAATAAGGGTGACCTACATGGAGTGGTGGGTTCACCCCTAAACAAAGACATGGGGAGGGGTGGCCTGCATGGAGCGGCAGGTGCACCTACTCTTGCCATCATAATGGGCAGACTAGATGGACCATACTGGTCTTTATCTTCCGTCATTTACTATGTTGCTATGTTACTATCCTGCTAGACCAGTGCAAACAAGCGGGTCTAGCTCCTCTTACCAACAGATGTTGGAGACAGAGATAAAAACCTACCAGACGCCTGATTGGCTGCACCCTGGTAGCATATAGCTGAACCCCTAGAGGTCGCCCCCAGTATTTTCTCTGTCTCCAGTAGATGATGGTGTCTATCCCTTTTTCTCAGCCCTTCTGGGGTTGTTTTTTATTTTGAGTAAACTTGCTGGATGCATTCAGGGCGCACAAGAGGTGCCCCTCTGGATTTCCCGGTCTCTCTGCAGTATTCGTGTTGGGTTGAGCTCCTAGTCAGGAGGACCATGTGAGCTTCCCCCTCTGAAGGGGGGGACCGGCTTCAGATCACGAGGATATGCAGTGCCGGTAGTGTCAAAAAGGAGCCTTCTTATAACCAAGCCTAGACCCAGCCCAGAGCCTTGCTTGGCCTTCTGGGATATGTAGTTGAAATAAGCAGTTGTGGCACCGAGGTAAGGCTTCAAGAAGGTTTTATTTCCCCTTCCAAGAGGTTTCTTTTGGGTGAGTCAAACAAAACATAAACAGCTCCACTTGGGCAAAAGCAAAGCAAGAACAGGAACAAAAATTGCTTACTTTCAGCTTTTAAACAAGTAAATGAAAAGTACTCAAAAACAGCTCTCTTCAGCAAACAAAGGCATTTTCTTTGTGGCTTTCAAGCTTTGGCAATTCTATTCACTTATCTTAGAGACAACACGTTATCTGAGACAGAGAGCGTACAGTCCATGTAATCACTGCTTACACTATCCGTCTGGCTTCCTCCAGCTAACTTCACAATCAAATGTTTGGTTACCTTTTTGATAGCATTTGCTGGGCTTTGACGCTCTCAGAGTTCTTCACTCAGCTCCCTTCCAATTAGAGTTTCTCCGTTTATATCTCTGGCTTTCAGCCTCACAGCTGCCTGCTCCCGTGTTCCAACCGGGCTCTATTTCACTCCTGCTGTGTCCTGCATATGTCTTCTCTCTCTCACCTTCACTCTCACTCTCACTTTCACTCCTGCTCCCACGCTCAGTCCATCTGTTGCTTGGACTCTCAAGCTGGCTCCGTCTCTCTCTAGCCCCACGTTGGCTCTCTTGCACACGCTGGCTCTGTCTAACCCCAAGTGCAGTGAGCTTTTCTATGTGCATGTCAGCTCCACCCACACCCAGCTGGCTTCCATTAGCTCCTAATTCCTTAGCCTTTCTGTTGTTTGGGCGTGTTTCCTTTGCACGTGAGCTACTTTGTTTAGGTTGCCTATGGCAACATCCTACCCTGTGTTCCTCTGAACTGTCATGATCAGTCTCACTGGCTGCATTTTCGCTTGTTTCCATGGGCTCTGCTGTCTCTGCCCTGTGACAGATTCCCCCCCTTAAAATATTACGGGCTGCCGCATTTTCAGGCGGACAGCACGTAATCCGCGAGAGAGCATCGGCATTCCCGTGCAATCTCCCTGCTCTGTGTTGGACCACAAAATTAAAGGACTGCAATGCGAGATGCCACCTGGTGAGCCGCGCATTCTCCAGGACCAAGCAGGAAGTCAGTCCTCACATATGGGTGACGTCGGCGCCGACGGAGCCCTCGCGGAGCAATTTTCCCCAGCTTTCAAAGAAAGCCTTTGGGAATTGCAGCGCGCATGCACGGTCCCCTTCCCGCCCAAAGGTGCCATCTTGGCCAGTCTTCTTTTTTCCGCGGAGCCCTACAGACGCTGTCTACTAGTCACCGCTGAAAAGTTGATTTTTCTTTATTTTATTATTTTCTTCGGTTCGACGGACCTCGTCAGAGGCGTCGGTGTCCAGGGAATCTGGCTCTGAACACCGTCGGAGCTCCTCTGAGAGGGGGTCTCCTACCAGGGCCAGGTCGCATAGCCCCGATAGCCGTCCCGGGTCTTTGGAGCTGGAGCGGCCGTCCAAACAGCCTCGTCTGGAGATGGACTCGTCTGCTCACGTAAGTTCTGTTGTCCTCGTGGACTCGCCTCCGAGGGGTCCGACGTCGGGCCCGACACCGTCGGGGCCCGAGTCGGGGGCTGCTGGGTCTCCTGAGTTCGGACTCAGGTTGACAGCCTTGGAGAGCAGCCTGGCTGCCTTCATGGACCAGCAGCGGGCATTGATCGCTGGCCTCGCTGGCGCTTCTGCCCTGACCGCCGGGACGTCGACGTCTAAGTCGACCCCGGAGACCGAGCCGATCCTCGAGTCCATGCGGGCTCGAGTCGATCCTCGGTCGAGGTCCCCTTCAGCCTCCCGTTCGGGGCCGAGGTCGTCGACGCCGACTCCCTCTGCGTCGGGGCGGACGGCGTCTGTGCCCGCCCGGCCTGAGCCGCTCGACTCTTCCTCCGAGAAGTCCGCCTGGGAATCCGAGGTGGAAGAGTCACCTGATTCTTTTCGGACTCGGTGTATTCCTTCAGACTCCCCCGAGTCCGAACCTCGGAGACAGTCCCCCCCGGAGGATGCACGGTTCTCAGACTTCGTGAGGGATATGGCCAAGGCCTTGGCCTTCCCTGCGGATCCCGAGGAGGAGCCTTGAGCCGAAGAGCTCGATGCCCTCCAGTATGACTCTCCTGCAAAGGAGCATTTTACTGTACCGGTTCCTCCGATGCTGGAACGACTTCTCTTCCGCATGTGGGAGAGCCCGGCGTCGTCGCCGGTATTAAGCAAGCGGGTCGATGCCATATATCGAGTCCGCAAGAGCCCTGGCTTCCAAAAAGCACAGCTGCCGCACCATTCCATGGTGGTGGAATCGGCCATGCATAGGCTCAAGAGCCAGAAGATGCACTCCTCAGTGCCTCCCGGCAGGGAAGCCCGTAGCCTGGATGGCATCGGTAAGAAGTGTTTCCAGGGCTCTATGCTTGCTTGTCGGGTCCAGACTTACCAGCTCTACATGGGCATGTATCTCAGGGACCTGGCTAAAGAAATAGCCGGATTCTCTGCTGGTTTCTCCGAGGAACCTTTGCGGAGGTTCCTGGCCCTGTCCACCGGTATTCGGGAGTGCTCAAAGTTTATCTCTAGAGCAGCCTACGATGGCTTTGAGGCATCGGCTCGGGTAGCCGCAGCCGGCATCGGGGCCCGCCGACAGGCTTGGCTTCAGTCCTCCGACCTCGAGCCCTGGGTGCAGGACAAGTTGGTCGATGTCCCCTGCAGAGGTGAAAACCTCTTTGGCAAACCTATGGACGAGAAGGCTGCACAACTCGAGACAGAGACTCTCACCAGGACTCGGCTCTCCAGGAAAACCTCTGCCCCTTCCCAGAAGAAGAAGGGCTCGGGGAAAAAGCCCTTTTACCCGAGGAAGGCGGCTGCCTATAAACACTACCCTCATTATCAGGCCTCAGCAGCTCCCCAACAGGGTCAGCAGGCCAAGGGACGGGGTAACGGGTCCCGTAGGCAGCAAGCCCCCAAGCCTGCGCCACCGGCCCCTGCTCCGCAGGGTGGGGATTTTTGACTCTTTCAGCATAGCCTCTCCCCCTTCGCTGGTGTCTCTCAGCACGGGAGGCCGGCTGGTCCACTTTGCCCACAGGTGGTCCAACATCACGTCAGATACCTGGGTGCTCCACATAGTCCGAGAGGGCTATCTTCTACGCTTCCACCAGGTACCTCCCCCCTACTTTCCAGGGGAGCCTCTGCGGCCCCCTCTTCACCGGGACTTGCTCCTTCAAGAGTTGGCAAGTCTTCTTCAGGAACAGGCGGTGGAGCCGGTGCCCCACCACCTGAGAGGTCAAGGCTTCTATTCCAGGTACTTCCTGATACCAAAGCGTACTGGAGGCCTCAGACCCATCCCCACCCCTCTAAACGTAATCCCACACATAGACGAAGCTGACATAAAGAACGAAGATCTGAGCCCGGACAATACTAGGGCACTACACAGTGTTTGCGAACTACCTGGTGATACCAACCAATGACTGAGAAAAGTTTACTTGTTTACTGTACTATAACAGACCTCACACGTTAGCTGCAGATGTGCAATAATAACAACTGTCTGATTAACACTGCTTGTAACTGTGAATATAACGTATTACTGATGATAATAAGAAAACCTTCTGCAAAGTATTGTTCGTCACTGTACCGTACATGCTGATACTCGGCTACTAAACGAGAAATATCACTCATGACTGTAAAGTGTCGGATACGACTAGCCCTCTGACTGCAAAGTATTATTTGTTACTGTAACGTGCATGCTGATACTGAGCCTCTGACGGAAAAATATTACCTATTACTCTGAGGTTACTGCTGTTACTAGGCCACTAAAAAACAACTGTAGCTTTCAGGTCACGGCCCAAGCGCAACTGTCTATCAAACTGTGGAATGGCACCCCTTAGAGTTTTACTATGTATATATCTGCTCCTACTGGTTCCTTCATATGCCTTCATCACCAACTTCTACTACTCACTACCACACATATGCACTCCAATATATATGCGTTATCCCATACAAACACCTGTCCTCCCTCCACTCACCCCCTACCACACTACCTGCAATGACCCAACAATCACACCATCTCCAAGGCTGTCTACTACCAGGCATAATAGGCCACAGCGGCACCGCAAACCAAGAAGGGCGAATGTAGACAAACCCCTGCTCACACAAAGCACCCACATACTTTCACCTCAAACGACTCTTGATGCATGCAACATCATACTCATTAATGCCAGATCTATCAGGAACAAGACCCACTTAATCCATGACATCATCACGGATGAGCAACCAGACATCCTCTGTATAAAAAACCTGGATCACGGACACTGACTCAGCAATATTATACCAGATAAATAAACCCGGATACAAATTATTCAACTGCCCCCGCACCAGCAAAAGAGGAGGAGGAGTTCTCATCATCGCCAAAGCCAACCTACAATTAACAACCACTTTCCAACTTTCAGATATGGACATCGATTTGCTGAAAGTTGAAAACTCAGCTCTATCCATCTGCCTTATATACAGACCCCCATCAACACAGCATGAATCTCTTGACATAGCACTAGAGAGCATCTCCACCACACAACTCAGGAAATTCCAAATCATTCTGGGAGACCTAAATTTAACCTCCATTCCACCTACTCACGCAAAGACCTTCCTTGAAGCCATGGACCAACTAGGATATCAGCAACAAATAAATGAGCCCACCCACGACAAGGGTCATACCCTAGACATGGTCTTCACACCCACGACCCAGCAGGGAAACAAAGAAAAACCTCTAATAAGGATAACTCCAGTACCATGGTCCGACCACCATCAAATTGATCTTCGCTTAAACATTCCTTCCTTACCCAAAGACGCCAAGGCCCGGAGAACGGCACGCCCGCAAAGGGGATTCAGCAAATTAAACTTGGAAGATCTCATAAGCAAAATTACCACCCACATTGATTTGGAATGCATTGACCTTGACCTACTGACAAACAGCTGGAACGAGGGAATACAGGCTGCTTCACACCCAACATGGAAGACCCCCCCGATCTCAACTAAACACAGATCAGAACCCTGGTACACAGAAACGCTGACCAGAATGAAGAGGGAACTCCGAAGACTGGAGAGAAAATGGCGACAAAACAAATCCATGGAACACAAGACTGATTACCTCAGGCACCTCACAAAATACAAAAGCGAGGTCAACTCTGCGAAAAGGACACACCACAGCAACTTATTAAACAAAGCTATCAATAAGCCACGTGAGCTATTTGAACTAGTAAAATCACTGACAAAAATACCTCTGGAGGACCACCGTGTGACAGTAATCGAACCCCAAAGCCTGGCAGACCACTACGCAAGTAAACTCACTGCACCCCCATCCACGCACTGCTTGAACGTAAACTACCCGGAACATCGCCTAAACAAGATGACTAAAGTAGACAAGGAACTAACATGGAACAACTTTCACAACATTGATGCTCAGCAAATTACCCAAATAATAACTAACATCCGTACAACCACATCGCCGCTAGATCCCTGCCCAACTGCATGGGTTAAGGCGGCAAAACAAGATATTGCGAACCAAATATCACATATTGTGAACCAATCGCTCCAACAAGGAATTATGCCCACACAGCTCAAGAAGTCAATAATAAGACCAGTCCTAAAGAACAACTCACTCAACAAGGACGACCCAGCATCCTACCGCCCCATCTCCAGCATATCTTTCCTGGCAAAGATCATTGAGAAGTCAGTCCTATTACAACTACAAGACCATCTGGATGAACATGAAACCCTAGATGAACATCAGTACGGTTTCCGTCAACGTCATGGGGTGGAAACACTGTTGATAGCGCTGCTTAACAACCTCCTCAAGGGCCTTGAAGACAAAAGAAAAATGTTTATACTCATTTTCATTGATATCTCTGCCGCCTTTGATACAGTCCATCATGGAACCCTACTACAAAGGATTGAATCAATAGGAATATTGGGAACTCCCCTGAAATGGTTATCATCTTATATAACCAACAGAATGCCACAAGTTCATTTCAATGGCAAAGAAGCCGAAGCCTTCCAACAAACGCAAGGTATACCCCAGGGCTCCGCTCTCTCGGCACTACTTTTCAATGTCTATATGCGACCCCTCTGTAATATTCTACGACAGTACAATATCAACTACCACATTTATGCGGATGATATTATGCTCTACACACAGTTGGATTCCGAGAACCCGAATTATACTCAGATCGAAACATGCCTAGCTGAGATGTTAAATTGGATACAGCAAAATAACATGGCGATCAACCATAAGAAAACTGAGGTCATGTACATCTCAAGGAAACAAAACTTTAACCCGCCTGCCTCTGTCACCCTATGTAACAATACATATCACACGAAGAATGAAATAAAATATCTGGGTGTAATACTGGACAGTAATCTAAAGATGGAAAAGCACCTCCGCAAAACCAACAAGGCCGTTTTCCACAAACTTAGAGTCCTACAACCCCTACGGAGCATCATTGATCCTCAAGATTTCAGGACTGTTGCGCAAGCGCTAATCATGCCGCACCTCGACTACTGCAATGCCATCCTACAGGGTCTTCCAAAAAAACCCCTCAACATTCTCCAAATGGCCCAAAATGTTGCGGCTAGGGTCATCATGAAAAAGAACCTCACTGAGCACATTACCCCTGTACTAATCGAGCTTCACTGGCTCCCCATCGCAGCCCGGGTAAAATATAAAATACTAGTAACCACCTTCAAACTGATTCATAACATAGCACCATCCTTTCTTTCCACCCTTATCAGCACGCAACCACCCAACAGAAGCAGGCGAACTGTCCACTCAAATACACTCCATGTTCCCCCAGACATCAGATCTGTAAATACCACTACTAGCCAACGAGCATTCTCCTATTCGGCCACGTCCATCTGGAACCAACTACCACCGGAGCTACGAGCTGTCAAAGACCTTATGGAATTCAGAAAGAAGCTCAAGACACATCTTTTCCAGTGCCAATACAGTCTGTTATAATCCCAGGGATAGAAACGATACCACCCAAGGAAACATGGTGGCAATTTATGTAAATAAGTAAAAATGTAAATATATGATGTCTGAATCATCCCATATGACCTCCCACGTGTGCTGTGCTTTCTCCTCCAAATCAATGTGTGTATATTTCTAAATTTTGACATGATTGTACAAATCCGTTTCGTTAATCAAACCGCTACTGATCGCTGGAAGTAGCGGTATACAAATGTATGCTAAATAAATAAATAAATAAATCCTGGACTTGCGGAACCTCAACAAGTTCCTGGAAAGGGAAAAGTTCAAGATGCTTACCCTTGGAATCCTGCTGCCCTACCTCCAGCAGGGAGATTGGCTATGCTCCTTGGATCTAAAGGATGCCTATACTCACATCCTCATCCACCCAAGCCACCGACAATACCTAAGGTTTGTGGTGGCAGGCAATCATTACCAGTACAGAGTACTGCCCTTTGGCCTATCCTCCGCACCACGAGTCTTCACAAAATGTCTCGCAGTGGTGGCGGCTTATCTCCGGCTTCAAGGCCTCTTTGTCTTCCCTTACCTAGACGACTGGCTCATCAGAGCTCCGTCCTCCACAGAGGCCACTCACGCCACGCAACGTACTGTGACTCTGCTCCAGTACCTGGGCTTTGTCATAAACTTCGCAAAGTCCACTTTGCTCCCCTCTCAGGATCTCGAGTTCATCGGCGCCAGGTTAAACACGCTTCAAGCGCGCGCCTTTCTGCCGCTCGACAGGGCACAACGGCTCATGGCTCTAGCCAGCCGCTTCCGCAGCCATTCCCGGGTCTCGGCCAGGCACTTTCTGAAACTGCTCGGCCATATGGCTTCCACGGTCCATGTGACCCCCAATGCCCGCCTGAATATGCGGCCTGCCCAATGGTGCCTTCGCTCACAATGGCGTCAGGCCTCGGGGAGACTAGCGGACTCAGTACGAATCTCCAGCCCGCTGGTCTCTTCTCTACGGTGGTGGCTTCATCTGCCCAACCTAGTGCTCGGAATGCCCTTTCAGTCTCCTCCGCCTGTTCAGGTACTGACGACCGACGCTTCTCTCCTGGGTTGGGGAGCTCATTGCCAAGGGACATGTACTCAGGGCCTCTGGACCCCGTGGGAATCTGCCCAGCAGATCAACTTCCTGGAGCTCAGAGCGATCCGCCTGGCTCTCCGGGCCTTCTCCCACCTTACCACTCGCCAGTCCGTCCTCGTCCAGACGGACAATCAAGTGGCCATGTTCTACGTGAACAAACAGGGGGGCACGGGCTCCTTCCTTCTCTGTCGGGAAGCGCAAAAGCTCTGCGCTTGGGCCGTCAGCCGAGGAATCCTCCTCAAAGCTGTCTATCTCCCAGGTCAAGAAAATTACCTGGCAGACAAACTGAGCAGAATCCTCCAACCACACGAGTGGAGATTGGACCCGTTGGTGGTTCAAAGGATCTTTCTCCGGTGGGGCCTCCCCACGCTGGATCTCTTTGCCAGTCCTCTGAACAGGCAACTTCCTCGGTTCTGCTCTCGGGAACCGCATCCCCTCCGAGTAGCGGCGGATGCTTTTCTGCTCTCATGGTCCAGGGGCCTTCTGTATGCCTTTCCTCCCATGCCGCTAGTGTCTCGAACACTTTTCAAGGTTCTCCAGGACAATGCTTCGATAATCCTGATAGCTCCCCGGTGGTCCAGACAACCGTGGTTCCCGCTTCTGATGCAACTGGCGGTAGATACTCCGTTGCCTCTGGGGTTTCAACCCGATCTCCTGACCCAGGATCAGGGGTCTCTCCTACACCCCAACCTCAGATCTCTTCATCTGATGGCCTGGCTGCTGAAAGGGTAGTCCTTGCTCCCCTCCTGCTGCCTCCAGAGGTGGAAGAGGTCGTGCTAGCTTCCAGGCGACCCTCTACCCGGAAATCCTACGCCCTTAAATGGCGTCGCTTCTCCACCTGGTGTACTCAGCAGTCTCATGACCCCTTCTCCTGCTCGGTGTCGGTGGTCTTGCAGTACTTGCTTTCCCTCTCCAATCTTGGTCTGAAGTCCAACTCGGTCAAAGTTCACCTCAGTGCTATTTCTGCACATCATGTGCCGGTGGAAGGCGGGCCTCTTTCCGGCCACCCTCTCGTGGCACGGTTCTCCCGAGGTCTCCTTCTCCTTAAACCACCTTTGCGCCCCCCAGCCCCCGACTGGGACCTGAACGTGGTTTTACAGCGGATCACCTGTCCGCCTTTTGAACCCATGGCTACCTGTCCTCTCCGTTTTCTTTCTTGGAAAACCTTATTCCTGGTAGCCCTCACTTCCGCTAGACGCGTTAGTGAACTGCAGGCCCTAGTGTCTGATCCCCCTTACACTAGGTTCTACAAGAACAGGGTAGTCCTGCGGACTCACCCTAAGTTTCTTCCAAAAGTGGTCTCCCCTTTTCACATCAATCAGGAGGTGGTGCTTCCGACCTTCTTTCCCAGGCCGCACTCCAGCCGAGCTGAGATGGTCTTGCATACCCTGGACTGTAGAAGGGCGCTGAACTTCTACCTGGATCGTACGCGGGAGCACCGTAAGACTGTTCAGCTCTTCCTGTCTTACGACCCTAATAAATTAGGGCTCCCTGTCTCCAAGCGTACTCTGTCCATCTGGGTAGCTGACTGTATCGCTTGGACTTATGCGGCGGCAGGCCTCTCGTTGGAAAGTCGAGTCACGGCTCATCAGGTTAGGGCGAAGGCTGCGTCAGTGGCTTACCTCCGCTCTGTTCCATTGGCAGACATCTGCCAGGCCGCTACTTGGTCTTCGAGCCAGACTTTTGCAACCCATTACTGCCTCGAGAGGGAGTCCCGCAGGGACAGTGCTTTCGGACAGGCAGTCCTCCGTAATCTCTTCGAGGTTTAAGCAACTCCTACCCTCCATCCCGGATGTTGGGCTACCGGTTGGAGATTACTCAGAGAAGATTCCTTCCTTCTGTGCTGCTGAGCTAGAGGGAGCTCATTTTTGTGCTTGGGGTCTCCGGTAGCCTTAAGCTTGGGAGTCCCATATGTGAGGACTGACTTCCTGCTTGGTCCTGGAGAAAGCGTAGTTACTCACCTGTAACAGGTGTTCTCCAGGAGCAGCAGGAATCAGTCCTCACAACCCTCCCTCCTCCCCGTGGAGTTGCAGTCATATGATTTAGTTTTTGGCAAATTTTTTGCTGTCTTTTCTCTATGTCATCGGACTGGCCAAGATGGCACCTTTGGGCGGGAAGGGGACCGCGCATGCGCGCTGCAATTCCCAAAGGCTTTCTTTGAAAGCTGGGGAAAATTGCTCCGCGAGGGCTCCGTCGGCGCCGACGTCACCCATATGTGAGGACTGATTCCTGCTGCTCCTGGAGAACACCTGTTACAGGTGAGTAACTACGCTTTATTGTTCCTCATCTGATTGAGCCATTTTAGCGGTGCGTGGTCCGTTATCAGGAGAAATTTTCTCCCAGTGAGGTAAAACCGCAAGGCTTCAATGGCCCATTTTATAGCCAGGCATTCTCTCTCGATTGTGGCATAATTTCTCTCTGCCTTTGTAAGTTTCCTACTAAGGTAGGCCACGGGATGTTCCACCCCTTCGAATTCCTGGGACATCATCACCCCTAACCCCGTTTCAGACGCATCCGTCTGGACAATGAATGGCAAATTAAAATCTATACCACGTAATACCGGGGTACTACAGAGTCTCTCTTTTAGGGCCATAAAGGCCACCTCCGCCTCGGGGGTCCATTTCACATGGTTAGGTGCGTTTCTTTTCAACATCTCTGTAAAGAGCATACTTTCCTCCGCGAACTGCGGAATAAATCGGCGATAATAGCCGAGTAAGCCTAGGAAGCTTCGTACCTGCTTCTTGGTCACGGGTCTGGGGAAATCCCTCACACTCTCTATTTTGCTGGCCAATGGTTTTACAAGACCCCTTCCTACCATATGGCCTAAATATTTGGCCTCTTTCGTAGCAAACAAACATTTCTCCGGGTTGAGCGTAAGGCCAGCCCTTCGTAATGCCCTGAGTACCGCTTCCACTCTGGCAATATGTTGAGCCCAGGTTGCACTATAGATCACCACGTCATCCATATACGCTAAAGCGTATTCGTGGTGTGGCCGTAACACTTGGTCGACGAGGCGCTGACACGTTGCCGCAGCCCCATGTAGACCAAACGGCATTCACCTGAATTGGAATAATCCAATCGGTGTACTAAACGCCGTTTTGGGTTTTGAATCACGGGTCAACGGGATTTGCCAATATCCCTTACTCAAATCCAGGGTGGTCAGATATTTTGCTTGTCCTAAACGATCTAAAAGATCATCTATGCGGGGCATAGGATAGGCGACAAATTGCGAAATATCGTTAATTCTCCGGAAATCAATACAGAACCGGAGGGTTCCGTCTGGCTTTGGTACTAGCACTATCGGGCTAGACCACGGGCTCCGTGACTCTTCTATTATCCCTGTGGCCAGCATTTCTTTAACCTGCCCGATGACTTCCCTCTTCCTGGTCTCAGGCATTCTATAAGGGCGCTGCCGGACCACCTGTCCTGGTGCTGTAATGATTTCATGAGCGACTAGGTGGGTCTCATCCGGCCTAGTCGTCAATACATCGGAAAATTTTTCCAACATCTGGAGCAACTCCTTCCGTTGTTGGGGTGATAACTCGGTACCTATCCTGGGGATGGACTGTTTCTTCCAATCTGCTATCTGAGGGCCGAGGTCTTCCTTGCTCCTTTCCTCACTCAAGGCTGTCAGGTTCCTCACTTCTCTTTCCCCTGTGGAGCCAAATCCACCCGTCCCTCGTTTTGTGGGTGGCAAAGAGGGAACCTCTTCCACTGTGGGGAACCCTACTCGCTCACAAATGAGCTGTGCAATACGGTCGCCGATGCGAACCTTAAAATCCCTATCCCCAAAATTGAATAGCAGTACTTTTATCAAACCCCGATAGTCTGGGTCAATGACCCCTGCTCCTACATCTAAGGAGTACTTCACGGCCAGCCCTGACCTGGGCGCTATGCGCCCATAACATCCATCTGGGATCTTCACCTGGATACCTGTGTCCACTAGCGCTTTCCCCCCTTTTAAAATTACAGTGTCCTCCACACTAAAAAGATCATAGCCCGCGGCTGCCGCTGAGGCTCTTTTTGGACCCTTGGCTTGCTCAGTGGTTCTACAGAACTGGAGTATGAACTTGTGTTTTTCATGTGGTATTTCTTTTACTTGGGGTTGAGGCCGGGATCCTGTTCTAGGGATTTTCCCAAACAGAGGGCTGGGGATTCGTGCCGCTAATGCTTCTGCTTTTACTGGCTGACTTTGTGGGGGTTTAAGGGCTGACTCATTCCTGAGACCTCTTTCCATTTCCTGGCAGAAAGGAGCCCAATCTCTCCCCAAGACCACTGCATAGGGCAGTTTTGGAACCACAGCCACCGATATACGTCGGGCTGTCCCAAAACCTTTTATGGTTACCTCGTATAGGGGATAATGGGAAGATGCCCCATGCACACAGCGTATGCGTACCTGACCCTCTGCTTGACTCGGGGTCGACGACCGATGGTGTTCGATGGTTTCCCACAACTTCTGGGAAACCATGCTTTGATCGGCCCCCGAATCAAGCAGTGCCAGGGTATCCACTCCCTCCACCTGAACCTGTTGGATGAATCTTTCGGGGACTTCTTTCCCATCAGCTGATACCAGGACTGTACGTGCCTTACAATCCCGCTGGAAGTGACCTGTCCTTCCACAGCCATAACATTTTCCTTTAACAGGATATGAAACATCATTGTTAGCACCATCATATTTATATACATTAAACATTTTTGCTCTATCAGACTGTCTCACGCTACCAGGATTTACCATACCAGCCACCCTTAAAATCCCAATACCTGAGGTATCAGCCCTTTTTGCCTCATAAAATCTATCGGCTGTATTGGCCGCCTCCTCTGTGCTATGGCAATCCTGTAGGGTGAGATACGTCCTCAATTCTGGGGACACTGCTTGTAAAAATTGCTCCAACACTATTTCATCCAAAATGGACTCCAGTGACCTTCTCTCTGGGGTAAGCCATTTATGTGCCAAAATCTTGAGCCTCTGGTATAGAGCTCTAGGAGTTTCCTTAGGGTTAATCTTTGCTTCCCTAAACATATGTTTATAGTGCCTCGGGGTAAGACCTAACCTGTCTTTCACCGCTTTCTTTATTTCTACATAATCTGCTGCGAGACTAGCCGGCATAGCCTTAAATGCGGATAGAGCCTCCCCTGTAAGCGTCATGGCGAACCTAATCGCCCATTGCTCTATCGGCCATTTAAGGGTCTCCGCTATTCTCTCGAAAGCATCGATATAGTCGTCTAAATTGTCTTGTTGTGTCAACTGTCCTAACGAAAATACATTGCAACTGTCCATTCCTGCTTGAGGAAACATATGGAAACCTGTTCCTCCTGTTGTCTGCGACTTCTTCAAGAGGGCTTCCATAGTCTCTAGCAGAGGCCGTTGTTGCTCCTGCAGTATCTCTGCTTGCTGTGTCTGGAGTTGGTGGACAAGCTCCGCCTGCTTATCCCATTGCGTCTGCATCCACATCATCACGTCGCGTGGCTCCATGTCTCCTCTGTAGTTCTGCTGCACCTCAGGTTTCAGGTACATCTCAGCATGTGAGAAAGGTCTTTTCCACCTCCCTGGCCGACCTGCCAGCGAAAGCTCCGCTTACCAGTGCTCTTTTGGTACCAGCAGTCTTCCAGATATCTTCTCTTCTTTACTTTGCCTTCCTTTTCTTTTTCAAAAATCACTCCCCCAAAACAAAATCCTCAATTCTACGCCATCTGTCAAAAAGGAGACTTCTTATAACCAAGCCTAGACCCAGCCCAGAGCCTTGCTTGGCCTTCTGGGATATGTAGTTGAAATACGCAGTTGTGGCACCGAGGTAAGGCTTCAAGAAGGTTTTTTTTCCCCTTCGAAGAGGTTTCTTTTGGGTGAGTCAAACAAAACATAAACAGCTCCACTTGGGCAAAAACAAAGCAAGAACAGGAACAAAAATTGTTTACTTTCAGCTTTTAAACAAGTAAATGAAAAGTACTCAAAAACAGCTCTCTTCAGCAAACAAAGGCATTTTCTTTGTGGCTTTCAAGCTTTGGCAATTCTATTCACTTATCTTAGAGACAACATGTTATCTGAGACAGAGAGCGTACAGTCCATGTAATCACTGCTTACATTATCCCCCTGTAGCTCATATTGCATCTCTTCAGGCTCTTCTGTTAAGAGGTCATCTCTTGCAGCATGTGAAACGTTGCTAAACAGTCTCCCCTTGCTCTGCAGGAAGTCTCTTTCCCTCTGGGTGAGAATGTTAGCTAAGCTGCTACCGTATTCCTTGGAGGGTCTTTCTTGGGAGCTTCTTAAATGTGGTGGGAGATAGAGAGAATTCTTAGTTTCCCTTTTCCCTCTACTAGAAACATTAGGGTTGGGCTTGAACAGTCTCTGCCTCAGGCTATGCTCAGTTGCTATCGACGCTGGAATAAAATCACGTAAAAACTTCTCCTGGCTTCTGCCTTTAAAACCTCTTCCAGATACAGGCTTATGCTCAGGTATAAAAGCTTTACTGTTTTTCTGCCAGTTGTTTGTGTAAAAACTTTCCTCTGGCTTCCTCCAGCTAACTTCACAATCAAATGTTTGGTTACCTTTTTGATAGCATTTGCTGGGCTTTGACGCTCTCAGAGTTCTGCTCTCAGCTCCCTTCCAATTAGAGTTTCTCCGTTTATATCTCTGGCTTTCAGCCTCACAGCTGCCTGCTCCCGTGTTCCAACCGGTTTCTATTTCACTCCTGCTGTGTCCTGCGTATGTCTTCTCTCTCTCACCTTCACTCTCACTCTCACTTTCACTCCTGCTCCCACGCTCAGTCCATCTGTTGCTTGGACTCTCAAGCTGGCTCCGTCTCTCTCTAGCCCCACATTGGCTCTCTTGCACACGCTGGCTCTGTCTAACCCCACGTGCAGTGAGCTTTTCTATGTGCGTGTCAGCTCCACCCACACCCAGCTGGCTTCCATTAGCTCCTAATTCCTTAGCCTTTCTGTTGTTTGGGCGTGTTTCCTTTGCACGTGAGCTACTTTGTTTAGGTTGCCTATGGCAACATCCTACCCTGTGTTCCTCTGAACTGTCATGATCAGTCTCACTGGCTGCATTTCCACTTGTTTCCATGGGCTCTGCTGTCTCTGCCCTGTGACAGTAGCTAGGGGTGCCCTCAACTTTTGGCGGCAGCCTCTCCAGGACCATCGCGCCTCACACTGCAGCACGTTTAAATCTGCCCTGGCTCCCCTGCTCTACTTCTGTTCCAGCACAGTGAGTGTGTATTCTCCTCCTCCCCACCCCCCCCCCCCACCCCCGCCACTCGTGTTCGGGAAGCTCTTGGGGCAAACTTCCTCCTTATTGAGCCTTGCTTGGGGTGGCTTCTGCTCGCGGCACTAATTTACTGTACTTCTACTGTGGGACTGCAGCGTTCATTTCTGCAGCCGTTCCTGCCGGCAGCAGTTGTGGCGGCCATTTTTTAAAACAAAAATTTTCGTCTGTCTGCTGTGCACCCTCAGTTTCAGCGGGCACTTTGGAGGGAAACTTAATTTTTTGCGTGCCTCCTACTGGGGACTCCTGCCCACGAGGTCTAGAGCTTGTTAGCTGTGGAAAGAGACTCCTGCCTGCGATGGCAGCCATGCTCCAGTTCTTTTCCTTCCTCAGCATGCCTTCTCTGCAGAGGTGCATGGTGTGCAGTAAAAAGCACAAGGACCTGAGGGACAGGATTTGTGCTACATGCTCAGCTCACTCGGGGGAGACCTCTAGCACGATGTCCACAGGGGGTCAGGAAAAGGGCAGCCCAGCTTTAGTGCTTCAAGTACCAGTGGACCCCAAACCGCGTCTCCCTGCAGAGGAACCTCTGGATCCTCCGCTTCTAATCCCTTCTTCTGTGGAGCCGCTTGGTCAGCCGGGATCTATACAGGCCCCAGATGCCCAGTTTCTCGCCCTTTTTAGGCAGTCCTGGGCCCTCTGGCGGTCTGAACCTACTGGGGCTACTGCGGAGTCCTTGCCTCCTCAGGTCTCACCACGTTCGGGTACAGGGTCCCGAAAGCACTCTAGGCTGGAGGAGGCCTCCAAAGAAGATAGCCGTCCACCCAAAGAGGTCTCGTGGGGTACAGACACTTGGGCAATGGGACCAGAAGATGCTTTTTCCTCTGCAGACGATAGCGGGGCAGCGTCCAACCGCAAAGATGGTGAATGGTCCCCCTCAGAGTTTTTAGCAGAAGGCCAGGGCGAGACACAGGACATACATTTGTTTCACAAGGATGAATTGCTGGCCTTAATTGCCCAAGTTGTCGAGGCGCTATGCTTCTCGGAACTGCAAGAGCAGCAGACCCCACAGTCTCTCTCTCTCTCTCTCTCTCTCTCTCTCTCTCCCTCTCCCTCAACCAGATCCCATTTTTCAGGGCATTCGGAAGCCTTCCAGAGCTTTTCCATTTCCGGCGGAGCTTCAGCAGATGGTATCTCGGGAGTGGGACTCTCCGGATGCCCCCCTCCTTACAGCCTGCCGCCTAGGCCAGTACTTCCTTTGGGCGCTGCCCGATCTGTACAGGTTGCTAGCATATCCAAAGATAGACGCGCTTATAACAAGAGTTACGAAATACACCACCATTCCGGTGGAGGGTGGTACTGCGCTTTGCAATCAACAAGACAGGAAGGTTGAGGGTCTTCTTAAAGACTGCCTTTTCGGCTTCCTCCCTATCTCTCCAGGCCTCCGTTTGTGGGGGCTTGGCGGCTCAAGCTCTCCTATGATGGATTCAACGCCTGCTGGAGGATCTGGCTTTGGCTCGCCTGAAATCAGTCACGGCGTTTTTAGCAGATGCCTTTTACGATCTGCTACACCTCTCGGCTAGGACGGTGGCGGCGGTCACGGTGTCTCGCAGATGGCTCTGGCTTCGCCAATGATTGACGGACTCTGCGTCTAAGGCGTGCCTCTCAAAGCTTCCCTTCAGGGGGAAGCTGCTGTTCAGTGAAGATCTTGACAAGCTTTTCAAGGACCTGGGGGATGTTTGGCCCCAGCATCTTCCGGAGGATAGACCTACATTTTCTGCATGTCGGTTCTCCCAGTGGTACTCGCCAATCTTGCAGCATACCTCCCTATTTCGCGACGCTTGTCGCTACCATCCTGGCAAGTCCCCGGGATCAGCTTCGGCTGGGCGTTTTGGTCTGAAATCACAGTCCTTTCGAGGCGCCCGGAGAGGCACTGAGTCCTACATGGCACCATCCAAGTTCTCCGGCTCCACATGCTCTTCCCGCTGACTGGGCAGGCAGCCTTCCTGGGATGCCTCCTCTGGTAAGGGGGCATTTGGCTCTGTTCTCTTGGCAGTGGGCTCTCATCACCTCCGATCAGTGGATCCTCAACATTGTGTCCCAGGGGTACGTTCTTGAATGTTGCCAGCCTCTTCCCGAAGCCTTCGTCGTTTTGCCCGGCGGAATGTCCCAAAAAAGGGTGGCCATTTGCTCAACCATGCGGCATCTCCTTCTCTTGAGCCATTCGACCAGTCCCTCTCATGGAGAGAGGCTGTGGTCATTACAACATTTATTTCATAGTTCCCAAGAAAGATGGTTCCTTTCGCCCAATCCTGGATCTCAAGGGCATGAATCACTGACTTCAGGTACTGCGCTTCCGGATGGAGACACTTCGGTCGATGATCCAGGCAGTATGCAGGGGGAGTTCCTAGCTTCTCTTGATCTGGCAGAAGCTTACTTCCATATTCCCATCCCGGACGACCAGCAGCGTTTTCTCATAAGAACATAAGATATGCCATACTGGGTCAGACCAAAGTCCATCAAGCCCAATATCCTGTTTCCAACAGTGGCCAATCTAGGTCATACGTACCTAGCAGTTTCCCCAAAAGACACAGGTTCCACAATGCTTGTACGGGGTCAAGCTTTGATATCCTGGGTCCCTTCTTAATAATGGTTTATGGACCTTTCCTGCAGGAACTTGTCCAAACCTTTTTTAAACCCAGCTACACTAACAGCCTTTACTACATCCTCCGGTAACAAATTCCAGAGTTTGATTACACGTTGAGTGAAAAAATATTTTCTTTTATTAGTCTTAAATAGTTTACCCTGTAGCTTCATTGCATGTCCCCTAGTCTTTCTATATTCTGATAACGTAAACAATCGATCTACGTTTACCCGTTCCACTCCGTTCATTAATTTATAGACTTCTATCATATCTCCCCTCAGCCGTCTCTTCTCCAGGTTAAAGAGCCCTAACCTTTTTAGCCTTTCTTCATAGGGGTATCCTTCCATCCCCTTTACCATTTTGGTGGCTCTTCTCTGAACCTTTTCAAATAACGCTATATCCTTTTTAAGATACGGCGACCAGAAATGCACACAATATTCAAAGTGCGATCTTACCATGGAACGATATAGAGGCATTATAATATCTTTTGTTTTATTTTCCATTCCTTTCCTTATGATACCTAGCATTCTATTTGCTCTCTTGGCCGCCGCTGCACACTGGGCCGAGGGTTTTAACATGTTATCCACAATGATGCCTAAATCTTTTTCCTGGGTGGTGGTTCCTAATGTGGAACCTTGCATCGTGTAACCATAGTTTGGGTTGTTCTTCCCTAGGTGCATAACTTTGCACTTGTCCACATTAAATTTCATCTGCCATTTTGATGCCCAGTCTTCCAATTTATCAAGATCCTCTTGCAATTTTCCACAATCCTTTTGGGTTTTAACAACTTTAAATAGTTTTGTGTCATCTGCAAATTTGATAACCTAAAATAATAGAAAAAACAATTCAAATACAACTACAAGAACACATTGATGAGCACAAGCCTCTCGACTCACACCAGTTTGGATTCCGCCCCTTCCATGGAGTAGAACCTCTCTTAACCACACTGATGGACTTTCTCATCAGAGGTACAGATGACTACAACCAAGGCTTCCTACTCCTCTTTATAGACATTTCTGCCGCCTTTGACAACATCAACTACCATACACTGATCAATAGGCTAGAAAACTTAGGAATAGGTGGGACTGTCCTCAAATGGTTCAAGTCCTACATCACACACAGACTACTACGCGTCCAAATAGATCAAGAAGCATCAGAAACATTCCCCCAAGGACAGGGAGTACCCCAAGGATCAGCTCTCTCCGCCCTCCTCTTCAACTTGTACCTTCAACCTATAACAAGCATATTTTAAAAAAACAGGATTAACCATTTTATATACGCTGACGACATCATGCTCGCTGTCCCCATAATCACTAAAAACCCCACATATGACACCTTATCCGAATGCATGGCTGAGGCTACCTCTTGGATGGAAAACAACTACCTCAGCATCAACCTTAAAAAAACGGAAGCAATGTTCGTAACAAGGAAACCTATGACTGAGGACAATTACCCAACAACAATCACAATCAACAAAACAACCATACCTGTTAAAAAAGAGGTAAAATACCTAGGTGTAATAATAGACTACACTCTCACCATGTTACCGCACATAAAACAGACAGTAAAAACCATATTCTACAAACTCAAAACTATACAACACCTAAGGCCTCTCCTTGAAACACACGACTTTAGATCTGTAGTCAGTACACTCATCACCCCCCACTTCGACTATTGCAATAGTCTACTAATTGGCCTTCCACAAAAAACCACCTACCTGCTACAAAGAACCCAGAACATCTGCGCAAAAGTAATTGCTAAAGCTCGCCTAACAGACCACGTAACCCCAATACTGCTGGAATTACACTGGCTCCCTATAAATAGCTGAATCAGATATAAAATAATCCTAACAACCTTCAAACTCATAAACGGCATTGCCCCCTCACATCTGTCCACACTGCTGCATGCTCCAACTGAAACAAGAACTCACAGACAAAACGCAGCCCACTCCCTTAGCACACCAGAAGCCTTTAGGAAGTCTAAGAAAAATACAAGCTCCAGAGCATTCTCATTCACTGCCCCTACACTCTGGAACGATCTCCCAATAGACCTTCGCATCATAAAAGACCTATCTCAATTCAGGAAAGAACTAAAAACCTACCTATTCTCCGAACACTTTGAAATCCCCTACCCCCCAAGTCCAGCCCCACAGCAAACACAGTCACACAAACACAAAACACCTAAAATTACAATTAACTAACCCCTGATAGCCCTCTACCATGCACACTCCTGACTTACGACAAAAAAAGGAAATTAATTCCAATACGCACACATGCCCAATAACTATCCAACTCTGTAACACACTATAAATAGCCCTGTAAATAGCCAATGTAAATAGTTTGACAGTTGTTTGCATTATCACCTGTACATAGTTGAATTCTACTGTTCAATGTAAATGTATACAGAAGTGTACAAGAATGTTAAATTGTTCCATGTAAACCGCCCTTGATCTTTGGAAGGGGCGGTATAAAAGAAAATAGATAAATAAAAAAAATAAATAAAAAAATAAAAATAAATAACCTCACTCGTTATTCCACTTTCCAGGTCATTTATGAATATGTCAAAAAGCAGCGGGCCCAGCACAGATCCCTGGTGTACACCACTATTCACCCTTCTCCATTGGTGAAATTGGCCATTTAGCCCTACCCTCTGCTTTCTAGCTTTTAACCAGTTCCTGATCCACAGTAGTACACTGCCTCCTATCCCATGACTCTTTAGTTTTGCCAAAAGTCTGTGATGAGGGACCTTGTCAAAGGCTTTCTGAAAGTCCAGATACACTATATCAACCGACTACCTTTGTCCACCTGTTTATTCACACCTTCAAAAAAACATAACAGATTAGTAAGACAAGATCTTCCTTGTCTAAAGCCATGTTAGCTGTCTCCCATTAGGCCATGACTATCTATATGCTGAGTAATTTTATTATTTATGATGGTTTCTACCATTTTTCCCGGTACTGACGTCAGGCTCACCGGTCTGTAGTTTCCCGGATCACCCCTTTTTAAAAATTGGTGTTACATTGGCGATCCTCCAATCTTCAGGTATTAGCGATGATTTTAATCGTAGTTCACAGATTACTAATAGCAGGTCTGCAATCTCATATTTCAGTTCTTTCAACACCCTTGGATGTATACCATCCAGCCCAGGTGATTTGCTATTCTTCAGTTTATCTAATAGTTGTAATACATCTTCCCCATGTTTCGATATTTCCTTCAATTCTTCCGCACCTTTAAATACCACTTCAGTCATGGGTAACATCCCTACATCTTCCTCAGGAAAGACCGAAGCAAAGAATTCATTCAGTCTCTCCGCTATCGCCTTGTCGCCTCTTAGTGCCCCTTTAACCCCTCTATCATCTAATGGACCAACTGACTCTCTCACAGGTTTTTTGCTACGAATGTACTAGAAAAAGTCTTTATTTCGCGTTTTTGCTTACGCAGCAAGCTTCTTCTCAAATTCTCCTTTTGCCTGCCTTATCAATGCCTTGCATTTGACTTGCTAGTGCTTGTGCTGTTTCCAGGTTTCGTCGTTTGCCTCTTTTTTCCATTTCCTGAAAGATGCTTTTTTGGCAACAACAGGCTCTCTGACCTCACCTTTAAACCATGCTGGCAGTTTTCACAGTTCTCAGACGGCACTTCCAGTTTTGTGCTATGCCCTTCAGCCTGGCCTCTGCTCCGCGAACCTTCTCCAAGGTCATGATGGTGATCACAGCGGCCCTATGCAAATGGGGAATTTGGGTACATCCTTACCTGGACGATTGGCTGATTCGAGCAGATTCCCTGTTGGAAGCTCATCAAGCAGTGGCTCATGTAATTTCTTTCCTCGAGAGTCTCAGCAGGGTGGTCAACATTGCCAAAAGCCATCTCCAACCATCCCAGCAACTAGAGTTCCTTGGAGCTTGCTTTGACACAGAACAGGGAAAAGTTTTCCTGATGCGCGATCGGTTCCTCAAGTTCACCTCCCTACTCCAGGCATTTCTACTCCAGAGTGCTCCTCGAGCCTGGGACTACCTCCAGGTGCTCGGCTCCATGGCGGCCACTCTCGAGGTCGTACCATGGGCCAGAGCTCACATGAGGAACCTGCAGCGGGCTCTCTTGCTGGTCCCTCGTGTCGGAAGTCTATGACTGCTGGCTGTCTCTCCTCCCGGCCACGCGATGCAGCCTCCACTGGTGGCTGTCAGCTCCTCATCTCCTCAGAGGCGTTTCCCTGGAGACCCCTCGGTGGATTCTCGTAACCACCAATGCGAGTCTCTCCGGGTGGGGAGCTCTTTGCCAGCATTGATCAGCGCAAGGTACTTGGTCGACTCGCAAAGCGCACTGGTCCATCAACCGCCCGGAAGCGCAGGCAGTTCACCTAGCCCTACGGCACTTCCTTTCTCTCCTCAAGGCCCAAGCAGTTCGTGTTCTTTGTGACAACGCAAGAACGGTGGCCGGTATCAACCGCCAGGGAGGCACAAAGTCTCTGGGGGTAGCCAGGGAGATGGCCCTTTTCTTTTCCTGGGCGGAGTCACACCTGCAGGCTCTGCCGGCCCAAGACATCGCCAGCGCTGGCAACTTACAGGCAGATTTCCTCAGCTGTCATGTTCTCGATCCATGAGAATGGAAACTAGCCCCCTGGGCATTTCAGGAGATTGTTCAGGCATGGGGGCAGCTGACAATGGATCTCATGGCATTAGCAGCGAACGCCAAAGTGCCGAGCTTTTTCGGTCGCAGGGGGGAGCACGGGTCTTATTTATTTATTTATTTAACTGTATTTATATCCCGCTTTTCACCAGGTCAAAGCGGTGTAACAAAAAGGGGGGGGGGGGTAAATCAGTCATAGGGATAGGGCCATCACCAGGAGGGCAACATTGATGATTTTGACAAAGGATAGACATAGATATGGACAAGGTAACATAGTTTTTGATCATGGGTTTTTGAGGGTGGCCTAGAGGGGTTGGTGTAGTTATTTGTGGGAGGGTGTTTCTGTTTTGAGATATTCTTGTAATAGGATTTTTTTTAGCTGTTTTTTGAATGACAGGAGATCGTTATTGTTCCTGAGGTGGCTCGGTAGAGAATTCCAGAGGGATGGGGCATAAAGTTCAAAGGCTCTGTTGCAGGTCCGTTGTGTGCATCTGGTTCTTTTGTGAGGGATGGTGAGGGAGTTGCTGGAGGTCTGTCTGGTCGTTTTGCTGTGGGCTGGACGGGTCAGTAGGGTGTGGAGCTGGGTGCTCTGTGTTTGCTGGATGGCTTTGTGGGTGAGTAGAATGGCTTTGTATTTAATTCTTGCTTCAAGGGGAAGTATGTGGAGGTCTCTTAGAATTGGGGTGATGTGGTCTCGTTTCCTCGCATTCTGAATAATTCTCGCTGTGGTGTTCAAGGCCGTTCAGAGGGGGTTGGTTTGTGCGGCGGGTAGTCCATGGTAGATTATATTGCAGTAGTCCAGATGTGGGAGTGTCATAGCTTGCATTACTGTCCTGAATTCTTGAGGTTCGAGGAGAGGTCGGAGACGTTGTACTGTTTTAGCCTTGTGGAATATAGTTCCAGTGGTCTTAGTGATTTGTTGCTTGAGGGTTAGAGCCTGGTCAATGAAAATGCCCAGATATCTTATTTGTGGCTGTATTTGAATTTGTGTAGTTCCCATGTTGAGGTGTGTAGGTGGTTTGAAGTCCGGGTCTTTGGTTACTATAAGAGCGTCAGTTTTCTTTATGTTAATGGAGAGGTTGTTCTCTTGCAGCCATTTAGATACATCAGTGAAGCAGGCTGATAGTTGCTCTTGCGGATTGAATGCCCTGGCTCAGCCGTGGCTGCAGGGGGCTCTGCTGTACATTTTACCTCCATGGGTCCTGATCGGCAGAGTTCTTCGGCAGGTCCTGACACACCAGGGAAAAGTGATTCTGGTGGCCCCAGACTGGCTTCAGAGGCCATAGTATGCGGACCTCGACTGGTTAGCGTGGCTCCCTCTGCTGCATCTAGGGACATGCAGGGGCCTTCTGCGACAGGGTCCAATCATGATGGACAACCCAGCTCCCTACTCGCTTACGGCTTGGCTCTTGAACACTGCCATCTAAGCTGAAAAGGCTACTCAGGTCGGGTGGTCGCAACCCTCCTGCAAGCGTGCCGCCCGTCAACTTCGCTAGTGTATACCCGAGTATGGCACATCTTTGAGTCTTGGTGCTCATGGCACCACCTCTCCCAATGGCGGACGCGAATCCTGGACATCTTTACTTTCCTTCAGGAGGGCCTGGACAAAGGTCTGGCTCTAGGGTCCCTTTTGGTTCAAGTGGCAGTGTTAACTTGTTTTCATGGCCCGGTAGAGGGTTGGTCCATCGCCTCCATGCTGATGTCGTCCCCTTCCGTAGAGCTGCCAAGATAGTTTTTCTCCGGTGCCAGCCTGGGATCTCTCCCTCATCCTGAATGCGGTGATGGAGGAGCCCTTTGAACCGCTCAAGCGGATCTCCTTGAAGGATTTGATATTCAAAGCAGTGTTTCTCGTGGCAATAACCTCAGCTCGGAGGGTCTCGGAGTTGCAAGCTCTCTCATGCCGGGATCCCTATCTTTCCTTCTCAGAGGAAGGGGTTTCCCTGCGAGTGGTTCCTTCCTTTTTTCCTAAGATGCTTATGCCTTTTCATCTGAATCAGCCAATTTCGCTACCGGTTTTCTCTAAAGCTCAATGTACAGGCCCAAACAAGGGGCTCCGGTTGCTGGATCTCAGCAGGATCTTCCGCAGGTATCTGAAGGTGACAAATCCCTTTCGTAAGCCTGATCACCTCTTGAATCTCTTTGCAGGTCCCCATAGGGGACAGGCGGCTTCCAAACCCACCATCTCTCAATGGTTGCGGCAAGCCATTGAATCTGCATATATCCTGAGGGGAAAGATGGTCCCCTTGGGTCTACAGGCGCACTCTACGCAAGCACAGGCTGCGTCATGGGTGGAGCACTCTCAAGTCGATCCCCTCGATATCTGTAGGGTGGCCATCTGGTCCTCCCTGTCCACCTTTGTGCGTCACTATCGGCTCGATCTTCAAGCACATGGAGAAGCACAGTTCTGAGCAAAGGTTATCTCGATGGCTGTGTCTTCCCACCCAAGGGGCAGTTAGCTTGGGTACTTCCCACTTGACTGGTCTAGAAGGATGATCTGGAAGGAGAAATTTTCACTTACCGTTAATTTCCTTTTCTGGAATCCTGCTATACCAATCCAGGGCCCACCTTTTTCTGTGTCTGGTCGAGAGGTGCCCTTGCAGGAGAGCCAAGGCTTTTCTTGCGGAGCTCTGGCTCCATCCATCACCTCCTTGTACATAGTTACATGGTTCCTGGTTTTTTTGTCCCATTGGTTGTTGCTTTTGCAGAATACTGGGGGCGACCTCTAGGGGTTCAGCTATATGCTACCAGGGTGCAGCCAATCAGTTGTCTGGTAGGGTTTTTTTCTCTGTCTCCAACATCTGTTGGTAGGTGGAGCTAAACACGCATGTCTGGACTGGTCTAGCAGGATTCCAGGAAAGGAAATTAACGGTAAATGAAAATTTCTCCTTTGAAAGACTGCCTGTATCCAAGCAAGGACTGTGTGAATCACCCAGGAAATTGGTCACAGATTACCTTAGAAGCACAGGACAGGGCACTGTGTAGCAGCCAGCTTTTAATAAGTCTTCTTTCCCTCCCTGTCTCCCTCCCCGACTCCCACCTACCCCTTGGATACTCCTAGCTTTATAGGTGCTTAAACCTCTTAAAGGAAAGGAGGTGCCATATTCACTCTCAGGTGCAGCTATGTATCCTCATCGGGCATACATTAAGGACCTGAGATTAATTAAGCTTGAGGTGAACAAAGTGCATTAAATGTATTAGGTAGTTTTATCAATATAAGTATCCCCAGCAAACCTTAGTAAACAACTTAAATACCCAAACACAACCTTAAAACTAAGATGCAGACAGTAGTCCAGCAGCGAGATAGGGGTTTTCCAGTCTTTTGCAATGAGTGTCACATGTATGATTTTCTCCCAGTTGGTGAGGCATCTTACGTATGCACTAAGTGCAAGGACGACTACTACTACTACTACTACTGAGCATTTGTATAGCGCTACAAGTCATATGCAGCGCTGCACAGACATGTAAGAGACAGTCCCTGCTCATCAGAGCTTACAATGTAGTCGACAGAAAACACAGAAAGTGTAGACAGGGATAAAATAAGTGGGAAAGGTAAAGAAACAAGGAGATCAGGTGAGTCAAGATCCAAAAACAGCAGTGAAGAGATGAGTTTTCAGCCTGGATTTGAAAAGGGTCAGAGAAGGTGTCTGGTGTACAGACACAGGTAGTTTGTTCCAGGCGTAAGGTGCAGCAAGATGAAAGGAGCGAAGTCTGGAGTTAGCAATAGAAGAGAAGGGCACAGATAGAAGCAGTTTGCCAGAAGAGCGGAGTTCCCGAGGGGGGGGGGGGAGGTGTAAGGAGAGATAAGAGAAGAAAGGTAGTGAGGAGCTGCAGAGTGAATGCACTTATAGGTCAGCAGGAGAAGTTTGAACTGGATGCAGAAATGGATAGGGAGCTCTTTGCTCTCAGGGAACGAGTCCGATCTCTGGAGGCTAGACTATCAGACTTGGAGGACATAAGGAAGACAGAGAGGTATATAGACGAGACCTACAGGGATGTAGTGCTGAAGTCCTACCTCCAGTCTGGCAGAGTCTGAAGAGTAGCAAAACACCTGGACCATATGGTATACATCCAACAGTGTTGAAAGAACTGAAATATGACATTTCAGACCTACAATTAATAATCTGTGAACTATCATTAAAATCATCTGTAATACCTGAAGATTGGCGAATGGCCCATATAATGCCAATTTTTTTTTTATTGAGATTTTTGAAATTACATTTCCACTTCATCAAAGTAAACCATCTCACAAAAGAAAAAACAAAAAAATAAAGAAATTAACATAAACAGGAATAATGAATGATCAAGCTTACATCTACGGAAAAAACCTGACAATAATATGCACTTCAGATAGGAAATTTAGGCATCACCTCTAACACCAAAGCAAAGGAGAAATTCAACCATTCTACCATCCAATTTCCTTATTTCTCACTCTCCAAAAAATTCTGCAAATGAGAAGGGTCCCAAAAAACATATGTATGACCCTGCAAAGCAACTATGCATTTGCGGGGAAACTTAAGATAAAAACTCGCACCTAAAGCTAAAACCCTATGCTTCAATACCAGAAACTGTCTTCTCGGCTCCTGAGTCTGATGAATAACGTCCGGAAATATATTAAGTTTAAATCAACAAAAGAAATCATCTTTATGCTTTATGCTAAGAAGGCTGAAAGATTCTGGACGGATGAGATCGAAATTCCCCTCTCTCCCCTCCCCATCAGTCCAAGCCTTAGAGGGAATATAGTACATTTGTATAACATCAATAGTATCCATAAATTTCAAAATTTCAGTGAAATATTTTAAAGAAGATACTGTAGAGAAAGTAAATGGTTAAGTGGGAAGTTTAACAACCAAATACTTTTGCTCGGGCCGCATTCTCTAAAACCTCCAGCCGAGCATGAGCTACTAAGGACTCTTTTATGTGAGTAGCATGAGAAGCAATGCTTGACTAAATTTGAGATTGCGCCCAAGCCACTGAATTGTGTAAACTAGAAACTTGCCTATCCACTTTGAATAACTTCTCTACCACCCCAGAAGTAAATGTACAGAGAGGCAGCAGTAGCAGATAACCGAACATCAATATGCTTAATTGCCCCCAAATAGATCCTTCAGTGTAATATCCTCTTCCAAAGGAGGGGTAAGATCATCACCTAGATCTACTGGGACAACTGGTTGAGGTAATGGAACAGAAGATGAAAAGTCTGTGGCAGAATCCTCAATACCAGTCAATCAGAGAGCAAAAACAGGAGGAGGCATCGGCGTCTGGATACCGGAACTCAACAAAGCTCCTTCCGGAGATGATGAATTCAACAACAGAGGAACCACATGCCTGTCCATAGGGCCCACCTTCTTACCTTGTTGAACAGCAACAAGTTCTAGCTTACCACTGCCCTTGTTCTTACGTTTGCCCATCGTGATGGTCCACACAAGTCACAGTACCTCTGAGTTGCACTAACACACTCAGATGCGCCAAAGGGGCATGTCCAGCCCCTTTGGTCTTGCTCCTTTGGTTCACGACCTGCGGGCCGTGACAAACAGGCGTGTATATCAGCAGCAACTCTTTATGCGGGTCTGGGGTCCTCCCAGGGGAGGTCTCCTCTACAGCGCCTGCCCGATATTAGCGACAGGCGTTTCCTTGGCACAGATAACACTCCAACAGGGCAGATGGACCCCCCACACTTAGTCTCCTCAGGCACAGCAGGTAAAATCCAGTAATACCTATTTTTAAAAAAAGGGTTCCATGGGTGATCCAGGAAACTACAGACTGGTGAGCCTGACATCAGTACCTGGCAAAATGGTAGAGCCATTATAAAGAACAAAATTATTGAACATATAGATAGTCATGGTTTAATGGAAGAAAGCCAACATGGCTTTAGCCAAGGAAGGTCTTGTCTTACTAATCTGTTATATTTTTTTGAAGGTGTAAATAAAGGGGTAGGCAAAGGTGAGCTGGTCGATATAATGTATCTGGATTTTCAGAAATATAGAAAGATTTTTTATTTATTTATTACATTTCTTTACCGCCCCTTCCAGAGATCAGGAGTAGTTTACAAGAAACCAAAAACTTGTTACATAGAACAGAAAATAAAATGTTTTACATAAAACTTGGTTTGAGGGTAGGAATAGTGATTTGGGAGTTTAGGAATGTACTAGGTAGGGTTTAACTATATACAGGAAATCTTATGTCTGTGTGGACAGGTTTTTTCCTTAGACAGCTCTTGTTATGGTTGTGTTAGTCGATGGGCTGTTTTGGTGGTGTGTGTGTGTTCGGGTGCGGGGCATTTGCTCCATAGTGCATGGTGAAAAGGTGGGTTTTGAGTTGCTTTCTAAATTCTTTGAGGTCTTTGATTACGCGGATGTGTAGTGGGAGGGCGTTCCAGATGCTGGGGGCGGAGTATGTGAACGCTCTGGAACTGGTGGCATGTTTTGTTTTGCGGATGGAGGGCGGGATAGTTAAGGAGTGAAGAACATTTTTCCTACGGGATCTGGTGCTTTCAGGGGCGAGGATGAGGGTTGAGAGGAAGGATGGGGCAATCTTGTTGGCGATTTTGAAGGTTGTTACGAGGGGCTTATACCTTATCCGACTTTCTATTGGGAGCCAATGTAGGCCATATAGTAAGGGTGTGATGTGGTTGGCTAGTTTGGCTTTGCAGGTGACTCTAGCGGTGATGTTTTGCATTTGTTGGAGTATGTGAAGGCTCTTTGCTGGGAGACCCTGCAATAGGCTACTGCAGTAGTCAAAGTGGGGGGTAATGATGGATTGAATGACTGCTCTGAAGTCGTTATCTTCTAGGATGGGCCTTAAATGCTATATGGACTTCAGTTTGAACAGGATTGTTCTGGTTGTCGTTTCAGGTGGGGGATCATGCTGAGGGAAGTATCCAGGATTATACCAAGATATTTAACTTCTTGTTTGATGGGAATTGTGGAGTTGTTGAGGATGATGGTTTGAGGTAGGTTTGTGTCTTGGCTCCTTGTGATGAGCAGCGCTTCAGGTTTTGGTAGTTCAGGTTGAGGTTGTTGGATGTTAGCCAAGAGTCAGTTTCATTAATGCAGTCAGTTAGGTTCTTATAGGTGGGATTGTTTATATCTATTGGGAGGGACAACATGATGTCGTCCGCATATATGTAGTATTGGATGTTGTGTTTTCTGAAAATGTGTGTGATGGGTTGAAGGTAGAGGTTAAATAGGAGGGCGGAGAGGGTGGATCCTTGTGGTATACCTTGTTCTCGTGGGAAGGTGTTTGGGGGTTCTTCTCCTATTTGGATGCAGAGTTTGTGGCCTGTGATGTAGGATTTAAACCAGAGTAGAACTAAACCGCTGAGTTCAAGATATTCCAATCTCGCGATGAGGGTTTCGTGGTTTATATTGTCAAACGCTGATGCAACATCCAGGAAGACTAAGATGTATGCGCGGTTGGGGTTGTCTATGCCGCGGATCAGGTTGTCAGTTAGGGCTAGAAGCAATGTTTCAACTCCATGGTGTGGGCGAAATCCATATTGGTGGGTGTCTAGGGGGGCTTTGGAATCTAGGAAGTCCTGGAGTTGGTGGAGGATGGTTTTTTTTCGATTATTTTTGCAACAAACGGTATGCTTGCTATCAGCCTGTATGAGTTAGGATTCTTTCTGTTTACTTTCTTGTTTTTTAGTACAGGGCGAACGGAGGATGTTTTAATTCGGTAGGCATTATTCCTTGGAGTAGGGATTGGTTGATTATTTGAAGGAGATATGGGGCAAGCTCAGTTTTGGTGGTTTTGATCCATGCTACAGGGCATGGATCCAGGGGGGGAGGTGGTTGTGTTGATGCTGGATATTATCTTTAAGAAGTGTTCTTGGTACAACGTGCTGAATGTGGTCCACGCGTTAGGGTTCGTTGGGGTGTAGAATATGGGGGGAGTGAGATTGTGGTTTTTGCTTTTTAGTTTGTCAGCAAAATGATTGGTGAGGGTACAGGGTTCTATGCTGGTTATATCTGAGTCATTTTGATTATTTTTGCTTAGGGACTGGACAATGGCAAGCAGCTCTATTGGTCAGTTTAGGGCGTGATTTATGATTTTGGTGTGGTGTTCTTTTTTGGTTCTGTTGATTGTGTCTTTGTAGGATTTGAGTAAGTTGAGGTAATAGAGTTTATTCTGTTGTGTTTGTGATGTCTGCCATTTCTTTTCTATTTTCCTCAGTTGCCTCTTGTGTTTTGTGAGTTCTAGGGTATATTTTTTTATTTTTTTTATCATTTCTTATATACTGCCTTTCATGATATCAAGGTGGTTTACATTGAATAAACTGAAATTACATTGAACAACAGGGTATTATAACTTGGAGATAACTATTTTACAGGGAACATGGGCAATGGGAGGGTTAAGTGGCTTGCCCAAGACCACAAGGAGCACCTGTGGGACTAGAAACCCCAGTCCTTCCAGCCCAAGGTTGCTGTCCTCTAGTGGGATTTGAACCCCTGACCTTCTGGCCTGAGGTAACTTGCCCCAACCACTAGGCCACTCCTCCCTCCAAGTGTACCACTTTCCTGAGCGCTTAGGTGTGTGATTTGTATGGTTGGTAAGGGGGGATGCTGCCTTTTGTATGGTGCTATTCCAGGTGTTTAGTGAGGTGGTTAGGTCTGTATTGACCTGTGATTGCTGGGGGATGACATTGTGGAGAAAGTCAACTTTGTTAAATGTGGTGAAGCGTTTTTTTGGGTGGTTGGCTGTTTGGCGTGTGGGTAGTAGTGCTCATTAGTGGGATGAGTGGATGAGTGGGATGCTGAAGGTAATAAGGTGATGGTACGACTAGGGGACTGCAGAGATGGATGGGGGGATGTTGTGGGTGTGTTGCGCATTGATGGCGGGGAGGAAGACAAGGTCCAGGGTGTGTTATGGGTGGGTGCCGTTATGATTTGTTTGAAGCCTAGATCGGTCATTGAGTCTAGGAAGGATGTTGCTTGGGAGGGGTTGAGTGAGGGGAGGTTCAGTTCTCCCAGGATGACGTGTAGTTTGTTGGGGGGGGGGGGGGTCATGCAGGCTGACTCCAGGATGTGAGTCAGGTTGTTGTGATCGGGTGTTGGTGGTCCATAGATAAGGCTGATGGAGAAGGTCCTGTTTTGGACTTTAAGGGTATCTAAACCATCTATATTGGTGGTTAGGGAGGGGGAGGCTTTGTGTTCAGACTTGCATAGTATGAGCACGTTGCCTCCCCTTTTGGAGTCTCTAGTGCAGTTGAATAGGTCGTAGTCTTGTCTTTGTAGTGTGTTTGGACGTTGTCCGTGAGGGAGAGCCATGTCTCAGTGATACAGAGGAGTTCGAGTCTTTCCTCTTCCAGTATGTTTGTGGTTATTGATATTTTGTTCCTTACTGACCTTGCGTTGATGAGGATGCATTTCAGGGTTGTGTGTGTGGTCAGGGGGAGTGAGGTTTTATAGGCTTGCATTGAGTTGGCATATATTAGCCTGTTGTGGTGTTTATGGTAAGTTGCTTGTAGGGTCTGGGGGTAGGCCTATCTTGTCTGTCCTTCCAAATCAACTACAACAATAGTCTCCTTTTTTTCCTTTTGAGATACTCTGTGTTTTTCCCATGCATTCTTGAATTCAGATACTGTCCTCATCTCTACCACCTCTACTGGGAAACTATTCCACGCATCTACCACTGTTTCCATAAATAAATATTTCTGCATTTTACTCCTGAGTCTATCCCCTTTCACCCTCATCCTATGTCCCCTCATAGCAGAGCTTGCTTTCAATCTAAAGAGGCTCGCCTTCCGTGCATTTATGCCACGGAGGTATTTAAACGTCTCTATCTTATCTCCTCTATCCCACCTTTCCTCCAACGTATACATATTAAGATCCTTATGTCTATTCTCATATGCTTTATTATGAAGACCACTAACCATTTTAGTAGCCACCCTCTGTACTGACTCCAACCTGTTTATATCCTTTTGAAGGTGTGGTCTCCAGAATTGCACACAGTACTCCAAATGAGGTTGCTCCAAAGACTTATACAGAGGCACTATCACCTACATTTTCTGCTGACCATTCCTCTGCCTATGCACCCAAGCATCCTTCTAGCTTTTGCTGTCACTTTTTTCTACCTGTTTAGCTACTTGAAGATTGTCAGATACCTTCACGCCCAGGTCTCGCTCTTCTTTTGTGTACCGAAGTACTTCACTCCTACACCACACCGCACCCTGGGATTATTACAGCCAAAATGCATGACCCGGCATTTTTTAGCATTAAATTAGCCTTTGAAAAAATCCACTAGTCTCTGTTGAATAGTCTTCAATAGAATCTTGCTGGCATGTGGGATCAGAGCGATTGTGCGATAATTTACACAGTCAGTTGGATCACCTTTCTTTAGTATTGGTATAAACACAGATCTTTTCCAGTCACTTGGCCATGATGTTGTCTTCCATATTTCCTGGCAGAGCCTTGTAAGTATGGTAACAGCTGCATAGATTGCTGTAATACTTCTATGGGAATGCCATCAATGCCTGGTGCTTTGTTCTTTGATAAGGCTTTCAATGCTGCTTCGACTTCTTCTTTCATCACCAATGTTTCCGGATCATAAGGTACAGGTTGAAACAGCTATTGGTCCATGTGATATTTAGCATATAAAAACTCTGCATATTCTTTCCACCTTTTCTTGATCTTCTCAGAATCATTCATCATAGAACATTGAGCATCTTGTTACATTCCAATTCGAGGCTGGGAAAGCCGATCTTGTTCTTCCTCTAATAGTTTCTGCTTCTATTTCCTTGCACGCGTCATTGTAGTACTTTTCCTTGTCCTGTCTTGCTGCACGTTGGAAATCTCTGTTGAGTTCTGTGATTGTCTTTCTTTCTCCTCTGGCTTTAGCTTCTCTGCGTTTCTGGGCAATTTTCAGAGTTTCTTCCGTCATCCATCTTGGCCCTTTTTGCTTTTTCACCTTTTGTAGAGACTTCTCACTTTCTTCCAACACAACTTCTTAATGTCATTCCATAACTCTTCTGAAGCTCTGTTATTTGTATCTAAAGCAGCAAATCAATTTTGCAGGCAGTCTTTAAATTCCATTGGTATATTCTCAAGGTCATATTTTGCTACATTCATCAATGGCTTGCTCTTTTTCAACTTTAGCTTGAGTTTGCATACTAGTAGTTAGTGATCTGTACCACAGTCAGCTTCAAGTTTTGTCTTTGTTGATGTTATAGAGCTTTTCCATCATTGACTTCCACAGATATAGTCAATTTGATTTTTGTACAGTCCACTGGGTGAAGTCCATGTGTACAGTCGCCGCTTGTGTTGCCGGAAGAAGGTGTTTGAGACAAATGGATCATTGGTCTTGCAGAATTCTTTCAGTCTTTCTCCAGCTTCATTTCTGTTGCTACGTCCATATTTTCCAACCATTTTGCCTTCTTCTTTGTTGCCAACTTTTGCATTCCAATCACCCATGACTATCAGGATATCCTGTTTGCATGTTCTATCAATTTCAGCTTGTCCTTCATAGAACTCATCAATTTCATTCTCTTCTGCAGCTGTTGTTGAGGCATACACTTGAATTATAGTTGTGTTGATAGGCATTCCTCGTAGACGAATAGAGATTAAGCGTTCACTGACTGCATTGTATTTCATTACAGTTCTTGCAAGTTTCTTCTTTATTATAAATGCAACACCATTTCTTCTTTGTCTTTCATTTCCAACATAGTAGACCATGTGATCATCTGATGCAATGTGCCCAATGCCAATCCTTTTCAGTTCACTGACACCCAACAGATCAAGTTGTACACTTTCCATTTCATTCTTGACCACCTCCAACTTCCCTTGGTTCATGCTTCGTATGTTCCATGTCCCAATATGTAAGACATCTTTACAGCTTCTGACTCTCATTTCGTGTGAAGCTAGATCAGCATTCAGACATCCCAGGGGCTTTTATCCAACCACATTCTAAATGCTGGCTTTACTCTGAAAAGTCTTCAGCTCCTCCCCAGTAGCTAGTTGAGTGCCTTACGACCTGGGAGTTTCATCTTCCAGCACTATAGTGCAATTTGTTTTGTTGTGACTATCCATTAGGTTTTCATGGCAAGATACAGAAATAAATTGTCACGCCTTTCTTCCACGTAGTTTAACTTTAGTGTTGTTGCTGTTGTCACAGAAATGTGATCCTCTGCCGCCAACACTGTCCCATTCTGCTTCTGCCCAGATGGGTGGTTTGTCTTGGTCCGGCACCTCAGCTGAGACTTGTCCATCTTGGGAATCCTGCCAATAGTTAAACTACCGATAGCTTAGCCCTCATCATCACTGATGCATACAAGCCCTCACAGCATGACAAGCTGCAAACCAAGTGAGGGGAGATATAATAGAGATGTTTAAATACCTCCATAGCATAAATGCACAGGAGGAGAGCCTCTTTCAATTGAAAGTAAGCTCTGCAATGAGGGGAGATAGGATGAGATAGGAAAGGGGATAGAAGTAATATGCGGAAATATTTCTTCATGGAAAGAGTGGTAGATGTGTGGAACAGTCTCCCAGTGAAGATAGTAGAGACATGGACAATATCTGAATTCAAGAAAGAATGGGACAAACACAGAATATCTCTATAGTTAAAAAAGGGACTATAGTAGTTGATATGGAAGGGCAGACTAGATAGGCCATATGATCTTATTCTGCCATCATATTTCTATGTTTCTATACAGCAGTCATTGCCGTGGCCAGGACTGAACCAGGGCGAAAACATTCTTAGACCATGTGGAGAATGAAGCAATAGCACACTTTGTTATTGGAGCATGATGCCATGTATTCCATCATGGAGTGACCCCAATGGTGGATAAGCATCTAAAGCCTCCTGACTCAACACCCACTCTCCAGTATCAAGAGAGTGATGATAGAAGACGACCACTTCCACATTGACCACCCCGGTAATGTGCCAAGTTGACAGAGCTAGGAGGCTCATTTCTTCCCAGGCAAACCAGAGAGCCATCCCCAGGGCCACTCCTGCACACCTAATGCTGCCTTGGTTATTGGCATATGCTCTGCTGTGGCATTGCCTGAGAACACTCACACCACCCTACCCTTTATCAAGGGCAGGAAAATGCAAGCGGGCCAGTCAGAAAGCCCTTACTTCAATCCGGTGGATAGACCATACCACCTGCCTGCAGTTCTGACAGCCCTGGGCCATGCAGTATTGACAAGGGTTTCCCTGCCCATACGATTGATGTCTGTCGCCAGAGGAATCCACAAGTGATCATCCAGTGATGTACCCCTCTTCAGATAATGTTGGCATAGCCACCACCTCAAGTCGGCTCTCACTTCCAGCTGGAGCGGAAGCCTTAGCTTGAACCTCAGTCAGGAAAGACCACCGGAGTGGTCTTATATGAGCATGCCCATGGCACCATCTTGATTGCTGCCACCATCAAGCCAAGAAGCTGGAGATATTCCCAAACCCTAGGAGCCTGTTAAGAATAGAACATTTGAAGTCATTACAGCAATCTCTCTACACTCTCCCCTCTGGCAGGAAGACTCTTCCCGCTCGAGTATTGAACTGTGCTCCCAGGAATTCCAGGAATTGGGAAAGTTCCAATGGATGCTTTCCCCAATTGACCACCCAGCTGGGGCCTTCCAGAAGTACACCACTTGGGCCAAAACCAGAGAGGCCTCTGACAGATGAGCCAGTCATCCAGAAATGGGTGTACACATAGTCCTTAGTGCTGTAGCGCAGAAGCTACTACCACCATGACCCTGGAGAGCATTCTTGGGGAATTAGAGAGGCTGAAAGGGAGTGCAGTGAACTGAAGGTGTAAGTCAAACATGGTAAAACACAGACATCTCTGCAGATCCTCCCAGAACATATGAAAACAAGCTTCAGCCAAAACCAGAGACGCTAGAAACTCCCTTAGGAGCAATGCCAAAGTTACCGATCTCAGAGTTTCCATTTGGAAGTGCAACACGTGAAAAGGAGCACTGAACACCTTGAGACCATTGGTCAGAAGGAGCCATCCTTCTTTGGCAGCCCAAGAGAAAGAAAATATCTGCCCTTGCCCCGCTCGGCTGGGGCCATTCAGCCATATGGCTGTCCTAACTTAAGCCAGAATATCGCCGCCATTGTTTATTCAACCCCCATAATTGGATCTTTTAAGTATATGTTCTGTGACATCTAAAAATTGTCAGTGAGACATAGCTTCCCTGTTTCAAATGGGGAATCCATGTCTGCATTGCAGGCCCACCTAAACCACTCCCTTTCCCTGCTGCCACCACTCCCCAGGGAATGGAGACATGGTGAACATTCCAAAGTCTGCAAAAACCCTATTTTCCATGGAGAAGCAGAAAAAGTCCTCACGTATGGGTGATGTCATCCAACAGAGCCCCGCATGGGAGTATTCCCAGCTCCTTCTGGAAGCTTTTGGAACTTCCTCTGCGCATGTGCATGCATACCCACCTGCCTCATAGATGCGTTTCAGGGACATATGTGAGTTGCAGGTATTTTTCTTGTGCTTTTTTCTATTTTTTCACTGCCTGACTGCCTACCGTTAAGGCCTTTTCTTTCCCATTAGAAATTTGATTAGTTTAGAGTTTGACTGTTTTAAAATTTCCTTTTTTTTCCAGGGCACCAATACCCGCTTAGGCTTTGTCCGCATATTGTAATTTTTTTCTCATTAAATATTGAGCAGTTTGATTTCACTGCAGCTTTTTTTCCATGCGATATGTCACAGAAATTAACCTGCAGGGTTAAAAAGTGCTCCAAGTACACAAGGACCATATCCATAATAGATATTCACAATCGGTGCCTTCAATACGTGGAACCTAGTCATCAGTCCTCTTCTTGTAATTAGTGTTTACAGATGACAAAAAGAGGGCTCAAGTGTTGTGAAAAACAGCATAAATCTATTTTTGGTGCTACCAAGTCAGATCCATCAGCATTGGCAGCACCAGTTTCTATGACATCGAAGACTGCATCATGATGGTGCATCAACATCAAGGAGTCCTTGAGCTCTCTTGGAACCAAGTACCCATAAGTGAAGAGGGGTTAGTCTTCATCTTCATCAATGCCAAAAGGTGGACACATCGAGCATCATGTGGAAGCTTTGGTGCTATGTCAAAGCACTTCAAGGCATGGTATCAGGAGCAAAGATGATTTGCAAGAGTGCCCTTCTAAGCAGCCCCAAAGAGAGGAGAGCTCATCCTCCAGGATAATGGAGGGGCAGTGACAGCCTACTGACAGCTGAGACCAAGCAGCCAATACACCCACTAAGATCCAGGAGCATCGCCCAATGTTGCTGTGGAAATAGCAGCCCTGGAGAGATGCCTTCTGAGGGCTTTAGAGAAACACATCACGATGCTGTTCGCCATGCAGCATGCCAATGCCTCGATGTCTGCTGCATCAGCATTTAGATTATCTAGCTGATCTTCAAGAAGCATTGAGTGCCTGCAGGAGAGGCATCGACATCAGGGCATCTGGGGACTCGATGCCTGAGCCTGCCCGGCCGATAACACAATCGAGTGTATTGGGGTACGATGCTCCCCCAAAGCTTAGAAAGTCATCGGTGCATCAACACTCCCAAAGGAGCTCCCGATCCCCAAAGGGCAGGAGAGTTGTCCAAGCCAATACTCAGAGATATTTTGATTTCCTCTCTCAATCAGACTCAAAAGGCTGGGTCACTGATGGCGAATATGAGGGTATATCGGAGGATTGGTCCCCAGAACGTCTATCTGACCCTTCTCCACTGCATGAGAGGTGTGAATTACCTCTTGAGGATATGAATTTCCATGAATTTGTACAGAATATTGTTAAAGCTATACCATTTTCTTTGAGGATGAGCCCAGGGCAGAAGAACTGATGCTTCTTGGCCTGAGCGGTATATCAAATGTAATAAACATAAACATAAACATCTTCAGTACTCCTCTATCCCTAAGGAAGCGGTGACAGTGCCCATGCACTGCTTTCTTCAGAGAGTAAAGATGACAATGTGGAAAAAAACCCTCACTGTACATCCAGTCAGTAGAAAGCTTGACTCTATGTACAGAGTTCAGAAGGCTCCTGGGTTCGAGAAGCCACAGCTTCCTCACCACTCCATGGTGGTCAAATCTACCCTTAAGAGATCTAAAAGCTCCAAGACACATTCCTTGGTGCCGCTACAAGGTCATCTCCATCCTCTCTTCCCCCTCTTTACTCTCAACTCCTCCCCTCAACCTGTCACTCTTTCTTCCTTTTCTAAACTCACTACCTGCTCCTGCGACCCTATTCCTACCTGTCTCCTAAGCTCCATCTCCTCCACTGTCATCCCTTCCATTTATCATATCCTCAATCTATCGCTTTCCATTGCAACTATTCCTGCAGACTTCAAGCATGCTGTGGTTACACCTCTCCTCCAGAAACCCTTACTAGACCTTACTTATCCTTTCTAATTATCGACCCATCTCCCTCTACGCCTTTATTTCTAAACTACTTGAACATGCGGTTCACCGCCAATGTCCCAAATTTTTACTTATATTATTTAGCTGCTCAGTTCTGAAATTGTGGATTGGTGGGGAGAGGGTGGTCACAGGTGGGTACAAATAGAGCAATCTTCTGTTCCTGGGGTGCCTTTGTGCAACTTGCCTTTGCTGGGAAAGTGGAAAGATATTGGCCCAAACTCTTTTGTATGGAATATGCTAAGTTTGTGGCAGAGGATGGCTAGTTGTGGAGTAAATAATCATTGCTAATGGTTTTAAGAAACAATTTTTCTATATCGTCCTGCTAGACCAGTCCAAAAAGGGGTTGTGTTCCCCTACCAGCAGATTGGTGGCAATGCCCATATTTCAATGACATCACTCCCATGCCTCTATCACCCTGAGCCACTAGAAGACACCTCAGTATTCGTCTGTTCTCCAGCAGATAGTGGATGGATTTTCTCATCTCTGAAGAAAATCTAAACAATTGAGAGGAAAAAGATTGATTTCACTTATGAACGACTACCTTGAGAGTGACTCTCTCACTTGAGTGTGACTAGGAGGGAAAATTTATTTTTATTTATTTATTTATTTAATGTCTCTTCTATACCGTGCTGTTCAAATAAGTGTGGTGTACATTTAACAGAACCTTATACAATGCAGTCGGGGCTACATTGTATTTACAATAAACAGGAACTATAACTTGGACATAACTGGGGTAACTTTCTACAAATTCTTTACACTAATAACTGTACTGTACACACTGAAATTTACACGGAGTTGCACCGGTGGGGCTAGCTGCCCTGCAGTGTGCTGGGTGTGCTGTTGGGGGAGTCTTGGTGATTGGGGTGACTGCGAGCTGTCCTTTGAAGCTGTCCTCTGAGTAGTGCTGTATGAATAGGTGGTGCTCCAGCGCCTTCCTGAATTGGGCCAGGTCGGTGATTGCTCGAATGGCTGTAGGGAGGGCATTCCAACATCTGGGTGCATAGAGCATGAAAGCCCTATTAGATGTTGCCTGGGTGCATTTCATTGTTTCCTTTGGAATTATCAGTGTATTGACAGTTGTGGATCTTCTGGATCTGTTCAGGGGTGTGAGGTGGATTAGGTTGGTTTAATTCCATGTTCTTATCATGATAAAGGCCTGTTGAGCAGCCATAAAAATGGAAGGATTTGGAAGAGATCAGAAGCTTCAAACAACCTTAATGCTCCCTCCATCCTCCTCTATCCCCTCCTTGTTCTCCCCAAAGACTGAAGACACCTTGTTGCTGTGAGCCTGTTAATAAAACATAAGAAAAAAACAGTGCCTAGGGAGTAAAACTGAGCCTGGCATGCTTCGCCCTGCTGGAGGCTGCCAGGGGATGAATACGAAGGCTTGACTTTGTCCTTGTCCTTGTTGGGGGCTCCTGCACTCGTCCGTTTTGGGGTGTAAGTTAAGTTGGGCCACGGGTGACCATTAGCTCAGCTTTAGCATGTCCTGCCTTTTTCCAGTGTGCACTACCATCTTCTGCCTTTGCGCGCCTTACGCCCAAGCAGTTCATAAGAACATAAGATATGCCATATTGGGTCAGACTAAGGTCCATCCAGCCGAGTATCCTGTTTCCAAAAGTGGCCAATCCAGGTCACAAGTACCTAGCAGTTTCCCAAAAAGACACACAGGTTCTGCAATGCTCGTATTGGGCAAGCAGTGGATTTCTCGGGTCCTCTTTAAAAATGGTTTATGGACCTTTCCTCCAGGAATTTGTCATTTTTTACACCCAGTTATACTAACAACGTTTACTACATTCTCCAGCAGCAAATTCCAGAGTTTGATTACACGTTGAGTGAAAAAATATTTTCTCTTATTAGTCTTAAACTGGTTACACTGTAGCTTCATTGCATGTCCCTTAGTCTTTCTACTTTTTGATAGTGTAAACAATCGATCTAGGTTTACCTATTTTACTCCATTCATTAATTTATAGACCTCTATCATATCTCCCTTTAGCGGTCTCTTCTCCAAGCTGAACAGCCTAACCTTTTAAGCCTTTCCTCATAGAGGTATCTTTCCATCCCCTTTACCATTTTAGTGGCTCTTCTCTGTCTAACCTTTTAAGCCTTTCCTCATAGAGGTATCTTTCCATCCCCTTTACCATTTTAGTGGCTCTTCTCTGTACCTTTTCTAATTCCGCTATATCCTTTTTAAGATACGGTGACCAGAATTGTACACAATATTCAAGGTGTAGTCACACCATGGAACGATACAGAGACATTATAATTTCCTTCATTTAATTCTCCATTCCTTTCCTTATGATTCCTATCATCCTATTTACCTTATTGGCTGCTGCTGCATACTGGGCAGAGGGTTTCAATGTATTATCCACGATGACGACTAAATCTTTTTCCTGGCTTGTGGTTCCTAATGTGAAACCTTGCATCGTGTAACCATAGTTTGAGTTATTCTTTCCTAGGTGCATAATTTTGCACTTGTCCAAATTAAATTTCATCTGCCTTTTGAATGTCCAGTCTTCCAATTTGTCAAGGCCCTCTTGCAATTTTTCACAATCCTCTTGGGTTTTAACAACTTTGAATAATTTTGTGTCATCTGCAAATTTGATTACCTCACTCTTTATTCCCATTTCCAGGTCATTTTTGAATATGTTGAAAAGCAGTTAGAGTAAACAAATACAAACAACTTCTCTTTGTTTACTCTAACTGTTAGCCATGGTTTACTTTATTTATAAGGCTCTTTTGGATGATACAGCATAATTTCACTTTATTATTACACGTCAGGCATTACGTATTTATCACATCATAGGTCAACTAATCAGTGTAGGTCAGTATGAGGAGACATACATTGATTCCAAGACATAACTGTTTACTGCTGACTGCTTGATATCTAATAACCCTGAGACAGAAAGGCTAGAGTACAAGCTGCCCTTTTTCTTATTTACAGGACATGTACCTCTTCACCTACTTAGTAAGCAAATATATGAAGTTTATTTCTGAGCAAAGTTCTGAACAAAATTACCTCTCTCAGGTTTTCTTAGACAGTCCGGTTGTGTACACCACCCTGTACAAACAAACATACTCCTCTGATTCTGTAAAGAATCATTTCTAAAGTAAGGGAACTCAGACATTGCCATTGAAGTGGACATAAAACTAGTTTCTGGGTCAATCTGTAAGAACAATGTAGGGGTCAGTGATTCCACTGATTTCTTACAGCAAGCTGATAGTACACAGAGAATTAATACTCCTAGAATGAGAATCCCCAACAAACCAAGCAATGATGCTAACATGCCTTGCAAAGGCCTGGATAATGAATTCCAAAATGAAGAAACAGAATCAAGTAGAGCTGAAAAAGAACTTACATAACATAACTCTCACTTGAAACAAAAGTACGGTTGCTAACTTTATCTAATATGCTTTTTACTACTTCTCCATTATTATCATACTACACCATTTTCCTTTGCTAGGAGATAGTCTAAAGCCATTCGGTTCTGGGCTGCATAAGCTGACGTTTTGTTTACTGGACCTTGCAATACACACTTATTGCCTCAGTAAGAAGCAGAGCAGCCACTATGACTTCATCCTGAGGGGAAATATCCCGTTTTCTTCTTAAAGATTTCTTCAGGATTGATAACAAAGTAATATAGTAAGGTTCAATTCACCATGGGGTATCCACCAGGGCTATATAGCAAGTACCTGACCAACCTCTGGGAAGTTCTGTGTATACAAAAGTACCACACACACACACAAAATAATCTCCTTCCAAAGCCACTAAGCCCTCTGCCCAGATTGTCAAATTCTGAGGACAAGATATATTCTGTATACAATTATTCAAAGCCCACTGAGTCATGACCATTTCATTAAGCCATTTCACTTTAACTCCAGTTAGGTATGCCTAGGTCTGAACTAGAGGCATTCAAAGGGTAGCCAGAACTATACACTTGGTTCCCTTTAACTGGCATTAATTGTAAATTACTGAAATATAGGAACCTGTACATGGGATCTTTATACCTATATCTTTAATTATTCTAGGTTCTGTGTTTGTATAAGACCATATGTCACAAAACTCTTCAAAGGTCTTAGGCCTAACTCTTGGTAGAAATCCATGCTAAGTAGCTGTCACAGTTGGAAGGAAAACAGCGCACTTTGATAAATTAAAATGTCATCAAGTGTAAATGTGACTCAAAAATATTTGGATATTCCCTCTAACATCCCCATGATTCTGAATGCAATACTGCTTCATTAATAATATGCCACAGAACATCTAGGACCAGATTAGGAAATATTCATAGTAACACATTTAAAAAGTATTCTAAAACAAACTAAAGATATACCTACTCTTCTTAATACTCTTCTTAAGATGATGAAGATATATACTATAGCTATACCGGCCCTCTAATTCTCAATTACTTTATGAAGTAGAGGTTAAGTACCTAAAGGTCATTACATATATATCAGGAAAATACTAATCTAAACTAACCTCATCCCTCTAAGCCTTACTATAAATGCTAAATAAAAGCATTTTACATGAATAGTCCATTTAGAATTTACTTAATACAATAATCTCTCTGTAATGTCACTGTTGTTCTTTCAGAAAGTACTTTAAATCATAAAAGTCCTTTTCTTCAATATCACTGTTGTCCAATAAGTCTCTGCGTTGCAAACTCTTGATTCACCGATACAGGAAACCACCTTCTGATCTTGTGAGGGGGCCACTGTATAAGATGCATCCAACGAGAATGTCTTTCCACTTTACAAGCTGAATATCCCACCAGGAACACACGACATGGACCAGGAACTTGGGAGCCGGGAGTGTCTTCGGATGCAGGGTCTTAATCCGGACCCAATCTGGTGACTTCACCTCTGGATGAAATGATTCTGCGGATCCCAGATATGAAGAGCTTGTCATCTCGTTAAGGAGTCACTTGCAATAAAAGGGAAACAGACAGGACTGAGTGCAACCGTGCACAATAAGTTAAGATATTGCTGCGCAACAACTGGGGGTCTGGGATAACTGCCAAGGCATGTGGAGAAGGAGCTAGACAGCCATTAACTATTTCAAATGGTGTCAGGCTGGAGGAAATACACACTGCCATAAGGGCAAAAGGAAGGGCTTTTGTTCAATCCTGTATCAGAGTGCATAGGTGACCTTTTGGGAATAGACAAGTGACCACCAGATGAATACCACCTCCCTCCTCTGATACAGGGCAGATCTACAAAACAGGCTGCAAAATCAAAATAAAATGAGTTCGGCAGGCAGGAATCTTAATAACTGACCCTAAGCTGACCCTACCGTGCCAGTCCTGAAACAGTGCAGACAAACTGTGCCAAAGAAAACAATAACAAGTTCAGATGATACCGGAGAACCAAAAAGACATAATTCTTAGCCACAGCGGTAAAGATAAACAGGGCAAGTAGAAACAAAAGACGGTCAGGACAAATAAGCAGATGATCCTCTTTCCAGCAGCCATCACGAAGTCCAAACCTGGATTTCAAAGAAAGTATCTTGCTATTGCTGCAGGAAAGATGAAAGGGAAAACAAAGTCATCTTTAACAGTGCTAAATACAGCAATGTCAGTGACACTGATACCAGAAGAGCGTCTTTTTGGTTCACAAAATGGTGTCCTTTGGATTTCAAAACTGCAACTTGTGCTGGCAGAAACACTGTAGAACCAGAAAATCAATAAGATTCAATTGCAAAAGCCACCACTACATAGACATAGCGGGAGCCCCAAAGTCACTTCATTAATTCACTCTGAATAAGAGCCCACTGGCTTACAACCAGTCGGGAAAGCTCACAAAAGCACACAGATAACAGAGAAATCTGAAATAGCCACAAACAATTTGAATGGTATGCAATAAACATGGCGCATTTCCCAGTACATTTCTACATTTAAAACAAACCTCCCACTGCGATAATGTGGAAGCTACGCAATAACAACATTTGAGAAACAAATTGCAGTTGAGACAGATTAACCTTCAAACCTAAATTAGCAATATAAGCTAATAAAAACAAGAAATCTGACCAACAACATACGTAATTTGGTCTACATTAAAAGCAAATCATTCACATAATGAACTAAAGAGGAATGGTTGAGTCTTACATCAAATAATGCAGTCCTTCAAAAAGAAAAAGAAAACCAAAACTGCTTTTGCTTTGCCAATTCATACTGAAAATAAGCAGGTCTCGTAGGACTCGCACAAATCTATAAGTCTTACCGTCAGCCTTTAGTACAGGAAAAACTCGAGTCTTACATAATGAAGTTGTAGGATAAATGACACTTTGTGTCTGGAGATCTTCAAGCACAGAACAACTTCTTTCACCGACAGCTGCTGGCAGTGGACACAGCTTGAGTCTAGGAAACTGAATTCCAGGTTTCACGATGATCCTCACAGGCGGGATAGAAAAACATCCAATATCTGATCCCGGCACTGTCCATAAAGAAGAAGAAAGCTCTCCAGGATGAATAATTTCTGGAGATCTGCAGAAAATGGCACTTCAGAGAGAATACAGCTGGAAATATATCTTCCCATTCAGCCAGGATAGAGTGAAATCAGCAGCTACCGGAGGACAAGGAGAGAAGTCAGCTCTCTGACCATCAAGACGCCGATTCTGGAAACAGTCTCGCTGCAAATGCTCAATAACAAGTTTATCTGAACTGTCCACAGCCTCACTGAGGATTCCCATGACCCCCTCTTGCTCTGATCCTAACCCTCCCCTGCTCCTGGGAGGTTACATAGAAGCAATCTGCAGGTTGAGCAATTTAGTCATTTCACATCAAATGTACTGAGCTCCCTCCAGACTTACATACTGTTGCAGCTGGCCAATCTATTATTGAAGTTTCAAAAAAATTCCTTTTACTCATGGGATTAAACCATTTACAAAAACAATTGGTGAATTCTGCCTTAAAGATGTTAATCTCAACCAATCCTTTTACAAGTTTGCATACTACTGTAAGAAATTAAATAACCACTGAAACAAAATTATCTCTTTGAGTCTTCTCTTGGAAATCTATCACAGGGTATGTCACAAACTGAATGAGTGACCCTATGAACATCAGCAGGGATATAAAACACTGCTCTAAGTAAATTATCTAAATCAGCCCAAGTAGAACAAGGTTGACATAAAACAGTTTTAAGAAAACGTATAGCAGCATATAATTGATTACATTTCTCTCTATAGGTCATAAAATGCTTATCCAGATCCTTTTCAATATCATCAATAAGGAAAGGGCGAGGAACGAGAGACATCATTGCAGATATGAGATGGGTCCTTGAAAAGACTAAAGAATACCAAAAGGATATCTATTTGTGCTTTATCAACTATAGCAAGGCTTTTGACTGTGTAAACCATGAGAAACTCTGGGCCACATTAAGAAGCATGGGTATACTAGAACACTTGATTGTTTTCTTGCAGAATATGTACATTGATCAAGCAGCAACAGTTTGAACGGTACAAGGAGAAACAGAATGGTTTGAAATAAGCAATGGTGTACAACAAGGCTGCATACTTTCCCTCTGCCTGTTTAATTTATATGCAGAGGATATCATCAAAGAAGCATGATTGTATGAAGACAACAGGGGTGTAAAGATTGGTGGAAGACTCATAACAGCATTCGCTATGCTGATGATACCACATTATTGCCTCAAAGTGAAGATGATATGAAACATTTGCTTCTCACGATCAAGGAACATAGTCTTAAAATGGGCCTGCACCTTAATGTAAAGAAGACAAAGATCATGACAACTGGCAAAATCAATAAGTTCATCATTGAAAGAGAAGAAATTGAAATCGTGGACAACTTTAACCTACTTGGATCAATCAGTAAAGAAGCAAAAAGCAGTCAAGAAATCTGATGATGCATTGCTCTTGGCAGAAAGGCTATGAAAGACCTAGACAAGATTCTCAAGAGCAGAGATGTCTCTCTCCATACAAAGATTTGACTTGTTCAAGCCATGGTATTTTCAATAACATCATATAGATGTGAAAGTTGTAAAGTGAAAAAGATATTGATTATAGAACGTTGAGTTCTATGCTCGTAGATGCAGCGAATGCTGAAGCAATATTGTATGTCAAATAACCATGCATGAATAAATTTTACTTGTTTTTTATGTCGGGCCCCCCCGGCAAGAGAGAAAAGGGGAGAAACCTTCTCTCTCCGCTCCGGGAGGTCCCTTTTTCTATACTTAATAAATAGTGAGCAATCACTTATCTCAATGACGGCGAGACATGATTCTCCGTGAGGGTAAAGTTGCTTGCACGACATGCATGTTTCGGACCCATGAAAGGCCCTGTGTCAAGTGAAGAACCCCATCTTGGATCAATCGCTCAATCATGGGTCCGAAACATGCATTTATCTGCCATTTGGATGCCCAGTCTTCCAATTTATCCAGATCCTCCTGCAGTTTTCCACAATCTTCTTGGGTTTCAACAACTTTAAACAGTTTTGTGTCGTCTGCAAATTTGATAACCTCACTAGTTATACCCTTTTCCAGGTCATTTATGAATATGTAAAAAAGTAGCGGACCCACTACAGATCCCTGGGGTACTCCATTATTCACCTTTTTCCATTGGGAAAATTGGCCATTTAGCCCTACCCTCTGCTTTCTGTCTTTTAACCAGTTCCCGATCCACAATAGTACACTGCTTCCTATCTCATGACTTTTTGGTTTTGCCAAAAGTCTCTGATGAGGGACCTTGTCAAAGGCTTTCTGAAAGTCCAGATACACTATATCAACTGACTCACCTTTGTCTACCTGTTTATTCACACCTTCAAAAAAACATATCAGATTAGTAAGACAAAATCTTCCTTGTCTAAAGTCATGTTGGCTGTCTCCCATTAGGCCATGACTATCTACATTGTGGCAAAGTCAGCTATCCTGAGAGTGGGGGAGGTGAGAAGCATAACGAATTCACCCTAGTTAAGGGTCCCTTTCTAGGAGTGCAGGGAGAGAAAGCCACAGCCAGGTTTCAAAGACAGAAAAACCGCAGCTGGAATAGGTTTCAGCCAATGACTGATAAAGTAAGAAAGAGGGATTGCAAGCACGAGGACCAAAGCCCATACTTTAACAAGTGCACTGATTATTCTAATATCAGAAGGCAGGGGGATTTTTAACACCTGGGAAAGAAAGAGGTGGGGTTAAGACCCTGGAGGTATAAGCCTGGGTTAGATTATGCAGAGAGAGAGAGAGACGAGAAGGAGAGCAGCCGGGAAAGCAGCTGAGATAGAAGCAGAGAGAAGGAGTAGATTCTTGGAGAAGAGCTGAGCTACCCAGAGTTGAGAAAGCTGAATTCCCTGCAACAGGTTGGCAGCAGAGGTGGGGACCAGGAAGTGGAGAAGCTTTCAGACCACCAGAGAGGTTGTCAGCTGAGCAGTCTGACCAGGTCGGTGAGTCAGAGCCCATACAATTGGGAGCACCAGTGTCAGAGTCGGGGGAAGAAGATTGCTTTATGGATTGCTCTCTATGCCAAGCTCTAGACAGGAGGTCTTGAGGAAAAGCTAGCCCTGAAAGAAGTAATTCTCCTTGGAAGTTAACCATATGGCAGAAGCAGTATGGAGGTAAATTCCTGTCTGTTTTAAAAGGGAAATTTACTGCAACGTAAGCCTGATCAGGAAGCTCTGATTCATGCTTGTTTGTCACCTGTGTTTGAACTGTGCAACTGCAAGAAAAGCCAAGTTAGCTGCTATAAGGGGTATGTTTACTAAAACCCCGGTAATGTGCGCGGCCCGCTAGTGTGCGGGTGCCATATAAGGTGTGGGCGTGTCTGGCTGAAAAAAGCAAAACCGGGATTATTCATGCGCTAATGTGCGCGGCGCCCATGTGTGGCCCGCACATTAGCACATGAGAAAGCTGCGCGGGAGGCATAAGTGGCGCGCTGATGTGCAAGCAAAGGAGCAGAGCCACAGCACAATGGTTAAGACACTGACCAATGGTACAGGGATCAGGGGTTCAATCCCCCACAGTGCCCAATGAAGACGGCTGGCTGAGGCATTCCTTTAGGAGGCATTTAAATAATGGGCAGCATAAGGCAGCGCACTGATGTGCATAAGGCGGCGTGCTATTGCTTTAGGAGGCATTTTAATATTGGGCGGCATAAGGCGGCGCGCTGATGCACAAGCACAGGAGCAGAGCCACAGCACAATGGTTAAGACACTGACCAATGGTGCAGGGATCATGGGTTCAATCCCCCACTGTGCCCAATGAAGAAAGCTGGCTGACGCATTACCTATTATGGGTAAGTTTGCTTTAGGAGGCATTTTATTTTTTATCTTAATTACTACTACTAGCAAACGCACTCTCAAAGCGTGTTAACATAAGGCGCCCCATAAGGCACATTTTAAAGTGCACTGTCCGCCAAGGCACCCTAGAATGTTGCTGATAGGGCGCTTTATAGGGTTACCGCAAGGTCACAGCAATGTTTTTGATGGCAGCACTGTGCAGTTTAAGGAATGCACAGCATAAGTAGGTGTGCTGACATGCAAGGAGGAGCAGCAGTGTAGCACAATGGGTAAGGCACTGACTGCTGATACAAGGGTCATGGGTTTGCTCCCCAGTGTGCCTAATACATAAGGCTGGCTGTGGCATCAGCTTTGCAATGTATGTATTTTTTCCTGTAGCACTTTAATTGTATTTTATTAAATCTCCAGGAACAAGCAGGAATGAGTCTTCACATATGGGTACGTCGGTACTGACGGAGCCTGCACGGGAATGCTCCCCAGCATCCAATCAGAAAGCTTTTGGGAGCATCCCTCGCACCTGCGCGCTGACTTCCCGCCTTTCCCACTGCCTCTCCCCAGTTTTCGTTTTTCCGCGGAGCCGACAGGACGTCCTCCTGTCACCGCAGAAACTTTTCTCTTTAAAATTCTTATTTCCTTGTTTTCTTGTGGTCGCGGCTGTCTTTCCCGCCGATACCGGTACCGCCGGTGCTTTATTCTTTTCTTTTCTAAACTTAGAGACATTTTTTCTCCTCAGTTTTTATTTTAACTTTTTGGACCTACCAGGCCTCTCCAACATGGAGCCTTCTTCCCCTAAGAAGTGCCTTCACTGTGGAAACAGAGTTTTCTTTTTAGACTCCAATGCTTGGTGTCTAACCTGTTTGGGTCCTGACCCTTTTTTCCCTGATCCTTCAGGCTGTATTATTGGGAGAAGAACTTCCCTTTTTCGAGTTTCCCTCGATGCCGTTTTTCCTCCTGAGGTGAGGACACCGGTTTATTCTTCTCTCCAGGATCAGGTAACCCACAAACAGTCTGTTAAGACTAGCCAATTCTTGAAGGGTAAGTCTCATGCCCAGCATGATGATGGCTCCGGCCTTGCCCTCAAGACCCTATTGGCAATAAAACCCCGGCAGGAGTCTTCGGGCTCCAAAGCATTTACGGGGTTTCAGGTTGTTCCTGGGGCTCACCCCTCACAGAACATACCTGAGCCGTGCTCGGGGGTGGTATCCGCTTTGAGCGGTACCGATAACCTGGCACTGGCACCGGTGTCGAGTGTTCCACTCTTCACCAGAGATCGTCATATGGTATCCTCGGTACCTTCGGGGCCGATCGATTCCACCCAGATTGACTTTCCTGTATCTTCGCCATGCTCGGGGTTGCTATCGGCTTCGAGCGGTACCGATACCCCGACATCGGCGCCGGTGTCGAGTATTCCTCTCTTCACCAAGCATCGTCTTCGGACGTCCTCGGTACCTTCGGAACCGATCGATACGATTCCGATTGACTTTCCTGTATCGGCATCGCCGATACCACCACCAACGTCGGTACCTTCTAGACATGCATCGATAGACTCGCTCCCTTCGATGCCGAGTCTAGAATCGATCTCCAGTCTAGATGATTTGGTACCGACGCGTTTCGGAACCGAGCCATATCGTTTCTGACTACACAGTACCGACGATATTTACCAAGGTTCTCTGGCTACCTCGGTACCGCTTCAGCAGCCCCCGATTAATTCTTCGATGACATTATCGTCTCCGATACCGGTATCGGTATCAATGTCGATTCCTGAAGTTCCATTTGTGCCATCGATCCTTTCTATGCCTAGCTTGGAATCGATACCGGGCACTGACGATGCAGTACTAACTGCCTCGATTCAGAACTGTCAGTATCACTGTCCATCTAGCAGGATTCTTTTCCTGCACCAGTCCAGTATGTCTTCTGGTGCTCAAGCTGCTCCTTCAACCTCAGCTTACCCAGGAATAGTTTCTATTGGAGATCCTTCTTTTCAGAAATTTCTCCTTGACATGGCAACCTTTCTTGCCATTCCTATTCCTGGCTCTACTCTTGACCAAGATCCTGCAGAAAAGGAAAATATAATGCTTCCTTTACATCATTCTTTGCAGGATCTTCTTCTGAGGATGTGGGAATCACCCTTAAAGGTTCCTACGCCTTCTACAGCCATTAATGTTCTGTATCAGGTGCCTCCCTCTCCGGGGTTTCAAAAAAACCAACTTCCACATCATTCCATTGTAGTGGAATCAGCAATGAGGAAGGTAAGAAGCAAGAAGAAGCATTCTTCTTATCCGCCAGGTCGTGCATCTAAAGCACTTGATGCCTTTGGACGTCAAACCTTCCAAACTTCTATGCTGGCTTCAAGAATTATTTCATATATTTTTTATATGAGTCTGACACTTCAGGAGGTCACAGAGAAATTATCTCTTTTGTCCCCTTTTTTGTCAGAACCTGAGGCCACTGACTATTCCTTGCTTCTTAATCATAGCAGGAATATCTCTTGGTTTCTTTCTCGTGCTTCTCTAGACTCTTTTGAGTCTGTTAGCAGATCCTCTGCTATTGCCATTGGAGCACATCGTACAGCCTGGCTGCAAGCTTCAGACTTGAGCAGATGGGCACAGCATACACTGGGTAATTCTCCTTGTACTGGAGAAAATCTCTTCAATAAAGAGGCTTTACATCAGGTTGCTCATTGCTCCACTGACTTCCCTGGTTCTGGAAACCATCCTAAGCCTTCTTTTTCCCCAGGACGTAGGAAATGTCCTACCAAACCTTCTATACCTAAGAAAAGAAGGTTTCACCCTTCTCCTGCCCATCCTCCAGATGTACCCAAGCAAGGGACATCTCATCCTAGTCTGAAGTCTCCAGACTCTAGCCAGTCTAATCATAACCAGCAACCATAGGTTCCTGTATGTTGCAATCTACAGTTAACTTCTTCTTAGCAGAAGTTTATTCTTCAAACTCCACACTGGTTTTTTCGTTTTCAGTATGCTAAGCTGTTAGGATTCTTTGTCCATGGGTTACAGAATTTTCCCCTTCTTACTACTACGAAGGGAGGTTACAACTATCCCATGATAGTTTCTGTCCCCACATGGACGACATCTCCTTCAGCTGACTTACCATATGGTAAGTCACCTTCCAACCCCCTCTCTTCCAGGGTTTTTCCCCTGCTTGAGTTGGTACCATACTGAAACACTTCTCTTTCTTTATAGTGTAGACTTTTTGTTATCCTTCAATGCATGCTCTGAACAACTCATCAGACAGGGACGGGAATATCTCCGTCCCCTTTGTCTGTTTTCTCTCTGTTTTTATACAGGAGAATCCCATCTGCTGTTTTGTTCAGTTGCTGTGTATGCAGGAGTTCCAGTGATTACTTTAATGCTCATTGCAAGCTACTTTCAACTATCTTGCATAATACTACTCTCTGCAGGTTATCTTTTTCTAGCCATATCCTTTCCTAGGATGTGGCAACACACCTGACTTCTGTCAGTTTTATTTTATAATTCTCCTGCACAATGCTCTCTGCAATCTTCAGAGAAGCTTTCTACTATGGGCCCTTGCTACAGAGCATTGAACTTTGTCTCTGAGGGTTTTTTCCATATAGTAGAAAAAGCTTATATAATCATTCCATGGCGTGAATGTCCAAGGAGTTCCCAATCTTGCAGGAATCTACCCTTTTTCCCTTACAGCTTGGCATTATGCTTTTCTGCTCCACTTGGACAACGCATACTCTTTTAGTGTACATGATACCCCTGTGTCCCTTGACTGGGTCATCCTGGTGTCTTAGTCTATGCGGGGTTTTTTTGTCCTTTGGACATATCAGAGTCCTAAAGTACTCCTGACGTGCTCTTGCCGGACTGCTATTATCCTCTGTTTTTTCACACAACCATACTGGTTATTCCACTGAACTACATTCCTGCACCGCAGAAATAGATTCTCTATATATCTTCAGGTGGGTTTTGCCCCTTCATTATTAGATGAATCTTTTCCCATCACATTCCCCATGTGAATGTTTTTGTGGGGCTCAGTTGCAGGCATGTATCCTCAGACTTATATTCATGTATGTATATGTCCTATACATACATATTTCTGTAGTCTGTGTGGGCATAAGTCATGCCCATCTATATATATATATATGTATATATTTCTATATCTATATATCTATATATATCACACATATCTAGACATATATGCACTAGTATATGATACTAGTTCTGTCACATTGTGCTTCATTACTACTTGCTACCCTCAAAATGGCCCTCCAATTCGCCTCCCTCTTTAGCCTTTACCTCCTCACTCACTGGCTTGGAACCACCCAGGCCCTCTACACGTCCCACAGCAACATTCCTGTCCTGAATAGCCATGGAAAAAGATGGTATGATCCCCCATACTCCCACCCAAGAAGTGACGCCTACACGCACCGCTCCCACCTTATCCATGTAGCACTTCAGTTATCCAATACACCCAGCCAGCAAAAACCTCTGAGCTGCCGACCACTGAAATGTGCCATCATTAACGCGCGCTCTATTCGCAAAAAATGGCCTGTTGTACTAGACACAATCTCACTTTACGAAATAGAAATACTTATGATCACGGAAACCTGGTTATCATCGGAGGACAACGTTATCCTCAATCAACTCCTACCCCCCAATTTCTCCATACACACGAGACATAGAGAAAACAAAAAAGGAGGTGGGGTGCTTATAATCACCAAAGCAGACCTTGACTTCCATATAACAGACTCCTCTAGCACAAGCAGTCTAGACATCCTCTCTATTACAAACCAGCATTGCTCTCTCAACCTGTTATACAGAACGCCGTCGGCTTGTCCAGATGACCTCCCAACCATTATTGACCTTGCGGCCAACACCCTCAGTCCCAATAAACCAAATTGGATAATGGGTGATTACAAACACACAACCGAGTCAGCACCCCAAGTGAATACAAACACACACGCAAGGACACAACAAACAGAGCACTCTCCATGGCTGCTCCAACAATATGGAACAAACTACCGGACGACTTGAGAGCAACTACAGACCTCAAGGACTTCAGAAAACAGCTGAAAACCATTCTGTTCAGAGAACACTATGGACACATCACATAAACTAAGTAACTGTATAGCAGCACACGTTACCGACTAACACTATATGTATATATAAAATGTTTTTAGCACCACTGTATATAGCCCACATTGTACATAGCTCAAACCAATCTAGCTCACAACACAACACACACCCAACTAAATTTCCACCCTCACTGCATGTATAACACACTCACACTACTAGATTGTTTGCTGTGATACCACCTTGATTATCATGATAAGGCGGTTTAGAAATACTGTTAAATAAATAAATAAATCTCCCATCGTTACCCCAAAACCACGCAAATGCCTTCCTTGGTGCCATGGAAGAACTCGCACTCAAACAAATCATCAATGAACCCACACATATAAAGGGGAATGTGCTTGATATGGTATTTGCTCCTCAGCCAATCATCAAGCAAAACTGTAATCTACCAATATCAGTGATTGATGTACCTTGGTCAGACCACAAATTGATTATTATCCAGATACCCACCAACAATGAGCAGCTGCACAGAAGCCGAAATCAGAACAACACATCACGAGCATCCACAAGAAGCTTTCGCCCATTTAACAGGGAACACATTCTATCTGAGACCCAATCCCTCCTCAACAAAACCACGCCTGACCTTGAAGAACTGATATCATCCTGGAACTCCAACTTAAATGCCATCGCACAACGCCCGGACGCCAACAACACAGCAAAGATGAAGAGAAGCTCTGCCCCGTGGTTCTCTCCTGAGCTGCGATCTTCTCTTACTCAACTACGTAGACTTGAGCGCCGATGGCGCCAATCGCTCTCTATTGAAGATCAGACCGCCTACCAAACTCACCTCTCAATTCATCGTGAAGCAATCACAACCAAAATGAAACAATATCACACCGACACCCTAAAGAGATCATTGAATAAACCACGTGACCTCTTCAACTTGGTCAAATCCCTCTCGAAAGAACCATCTCCCGATCAGCACAGTGTGATTCACCCACAAGAATACGCTGACTACCTGCAATCCAAGATCATTCAAACTAAAAAGGATTCAGCAGTACAGTTTCAGGAACCAACAGGCCTAACCCTACTTGACAAGTTTTCTACACCTTCCACTAAATGCATTGAAGATACCATAGCATCCCTCAACACCTCCACTGCACAGACTGACCCATGCCCAGCCTTCTGGATCAAGGAACTACGTGGTGTGTTCAGTCCATTCATCGCAAACCTAATGAACCTCTCCTTCACAACAGGATACTTCCCCGCAACACTCAAGCAGACATCCATTAGGCCACTATTGAAAAACCCCAAGCTTGACCCGCAAAAGGCCGATTCTTATAGGCCAATAGCCAGTATTCCCCTCCTAGCCAAGATAACTGAGAAAGAGGTACAACGGCAAATTCAAAATCACATAGACTCCGCGGCTCCCCTAGATCACTGCCAACATGGGTTTAGAGAATATCATGGAGTCGAGACCCTACTTACCAGCCTATTCAACGTTATAATCACAGGCATAGACAACATCCATCAAGGTTTTGTGCTCATCTTCTTAGACATCGCCGCTGCGTTCGACTCGGTGAGTCACGAAATTCTCCTGGGAAGATTGAAAGAGAAGGGCATCTGCAACACTGCGCTAGGGTGGTGTAAATCCTATCTGGAAGCAAGATGGCAATACGTGAAGTCTGGATCAGAGGAATCAAAACACTTCCATCAAAAACAAGGTGTACCTCAAGGCTCCTCCTTGTCCTCCCTACTATTCAATATTTACATGCAGCCCATCTGCAACATCATAAGATCATTTAACGTGAGCTGTTTGATATATGCAGATGACATTCTTTTATATATGCAGTTCTCCACAGCCCAAATGGACCTAGCACCACTAATAGACTGTTTCAATGCTGTCTCAGCGTGGCTTGTCAGACGGCTGCCTGGGTGAGAATCTTCACAGTCTTGACAAGTGCATATAGCTATATGATTTGCAAGGTATTGTGGGCAATGTAGTTCATTCACACCAGACACAGCTGCTGACAATAATTTAGTTGTGCTCTTGGGTAAAGCCAATAAGATTTTTATTTATGGGGTTATTTCTCCCAACACAGATATGCTTGGTAGCACATAAATCAGGTAACTTGCTTTCAGTGTTAACTTGGAAAAACAAAGTCAAAATCAGGAAAACAACAAATGAAAAGCCACAAAGCAAAAAACAAACTGTTCTTTTCAGATTAACTTCTGATTACTTCCCACACAGATTCAGAAGTGATTCTCTCCTAGCTCACAAGCAATTAGGTGAGGTTCGATTGCTAGCAGTTACCAGCTGAAACCCCTTAGCTGGCTTGCTTTCTACTGTGTGGGTCAAATCCTGCTTCAGGAGCTTTTCTGAGTAGATTAAAGAACAAATTTGTATTTCTTTGTGATGGTTGCTGTACTTTATAACAGAAAGTTACCAATGGAGTTTAGATAGAGAGCAGTCCATATAAACAGGATCTTCATCTGCTATTATTCCCCCTTGTTCAACAAGCATGGGTTCAATATCATGGATTGGCACAGATGAACCTCTCAATGGAGCACTTTCAGGAGAATACTTGTTTCCCTGCTGTCTTTCAACGTTATAGCTAGGGCATAGATCAGTGTTCATACCTGAGCTTCCATTGCTGTTAGAGTTCCTCTCTATATAGCCTGGCCAGTATGTAGTCCAGTTCTTATGTCCAGCCTTCCAATCCAGATCTCTGGACACTGGATCTCTCTTCACATACCTTATGGCACGGGTCTTAGGGTCCCTTCCACGTGCAGCCGTCTCCCTCACAGGTAGCGTCTGGAGATTCCTAGCTCTGCAGCACCATTCCCTGGCTTTCCCCAGTCCAATGGTGTATGCTGGCCCTTGAAATGTCTCCCAGTATACGTACTGCTTTGGACTCTTCTAGACCTCTCAAAGGCTTTTCTCTTCCTTCTTCCAAAGGGTCTCTTTCCCTCTCTGTCCGTCCGGTTTGGCTTCTGCTTCTGATGATCCTTCAGATGAAACTGATGATCCTTCTCTGGATATCCAAGGTGATCATGAAGATGGTCATCTGTAGAATAAACTCTACTCTTATTCTGCTTAGATGAGTGCTCTTCCCTAACACAGCGCAGCTGTGCTGAATCAGGCCCTGCCCTTTGAGATGAGTGCTTAGGGATTACCTCATAGCCCTCCTGATTGAACACACGTTTCCCCACTTCAGCTCCTCTAATGGCTGTTGGAAACCTGGTGCATTCTGGGACTGGTAGTCTTTTATGGGAATATTCTGTTTTCTTATTTCTACCAGAACTGACAGGTTGCTTGTTCAGAGTCACTTCACCTTTTCTATAGCTCCTTCCTGAGCTATGATAAGCTTCCTTATCACATACCCCCCTGCTTAAGTTATTACGGACTGGTGTCACTGGTGAAACTTCTTCTCTACAGTCCGTAATCCGGGAAAGGGCATCCGCATTCTTGTGTAACTTCCCAGCACGATGTTCAACTTGAAAATCAAATGCCTGTAAGGCCATGTACCAGCGTGTCAACCTGGCATTGTGGTTCTTCATTTGCTGCAACCACTTAAGTGCGGCATGGTCCGTGACCAACTGGAACTTTCTCCCTGTAAGGTAAAACCTTAACGCCTCCACTGACCACTTGATAGCTAAACATTCTTTTTCTATTGTGGAATACTTTTGTTCAGCCGGTGACAACTTCCTGCTCAGGTACATCACAGGATGCTCCTCCCCATCATGACACTGGGATAGAACCGCTCCTAGCCCTACATCCGATGCATCGGTTTGAACCAGAAAGGGTTTCTTGAAGTCCACCCCTTTCAGTACCGGTCCTGTACACAATTTTCCTATTAAGACTGAAAACGCTTTTTCAGCTTCAGGTGTCCACTTTAGCTGGTTTGGACAATTCTTCCGCAGCATATCCGTGAAAATTGCACTTTTTTCTGCGAATTGCGGTATAAACCTGCGGTAGTATCCAATAAGTCCTAAGAAACTTCTTAGTTGTTTCTTTGTTGTTGGAGGAGGAAAATTCCTGATGCTATCTACTTTACTCATTAGAGGTTTAATTTTTCCTCTTCCCACTAGGTGGCCCAGGTATTTTACCTCCCTATTTGCAAAGGCACACTTCTTCGGGTTTAAAGTGATTCCCGCTTGCTTCATGGAGCACAAGACTGCCCTGATCCTCTTTAGATGCTCCGCCCAGGTGTTACTATGGATTATGACATCATCCATATATGCAAAAGCATAATTTTGGTGGGGTCGAAGTACCTGATCCACTAACCTTTGGCAGGTAGCCGCTGCTCCATGCAGTCCGAAAGGCATCCTCTTGAACTGGAAAAGGCCAACGGGGGTGCTGAACGCAGTCTTCGGCTTCGACTCCCTGGTTAGAGGGATTTGCCAATATCCTTTTGTCATATCAAGGGTGGTTAAGTATTGAGCCTGTCCCAGCTGGTCCAACAGCTCTTCAATTCTTGGCATTGGATATGCATCAAAAACTGATATGGCGTTTACCTGCCGGAAGTCAATACAAAATCTTAAAGATCCATCAGGCTTCGGCACCAGGACTATGGGGCTATTCCAGGGACTCTTTGACTCCTCTATTACTCCCATGTCCAACATCTCCTGGACTTGTGCCACTACTTCCTGTCTCTTGGCTTCAGGCAAGCGGTATGGCCTTTGACGAACTAATTTCCCAGGTGGAGTTATTATTTCATGGGCAACCAAATGTGTCTCCCCAGGTATGGGTGTCAACACATCTGGGAATTCTTTAAGCAATCTCCTAATTTCTTCCTGTTGTACCACTGTCAGGTCTTCACCTATTTGGGGCTCTGATTTTTCTTTACAATCAGATACCTGGGGTCCCAAATCTTCCTCTTCATTCACCTCCCTCTCTCGGGCACAGGTGGCAGCTAGGCTTTTAACCCCTTTGACATCAGTAGAACCAAAGCCTTTGGTTCCACGTTCAGAATTCTCCAGGGATGTGACCTCCTCCACAGGTGGAAATCCCAGCCTCTCACAGATCAATTGGGCAATTCTGTCTCCTGTCTTCACGTGATAATCATTCTGTCCAAAATTAAACAACAGAACTTTAATATTGCCCCTGTAATCGGGATCAATTACTCCCGCACCCACATCGATGAAATATTTAAGGGCTAATCCGGACCTTGGGGCTACTCTCCCATAGCATCCAATAGGTATTTCCACTTGGAGACCAGTGTCCACCAGGGCTCTCCCTTGGCTAGGTACAGTCACATTTTCTATGCTGCACAGGTCAAACCCAGCAGCTTGAGGGGTTGCCCGCTTAGGAGCTTGGGCCTTCTCTGTGACCCTCTGGTACTTTAGGACGAATGTCTGCTTTGGGGTAGCTTGGTCTTCTGGACGCGTAACCATCTTTTTAGCTGGGGTCTGAGGACTTCCAAATAAAGGCCCGGGAGCTATTACCATTAAACCTTCTCCCTCCTTCTTTCCTAGTCCTTCCACTAGACCCTGCTTAAATCTTGGCCAGTCTCTTCCAAGAACCAAATCAAAGGGTAGCCTAGGCACCACTGCTAACAGGACTTCCTCTTGTTCCCCCAGGCACTTAACCTTTAGCCTATAGGTGGGATATGATGTTGCAGCACCATGAATGCATCTGATGTGAACTTGGCTTTCAGGGGTTCTAGGCACAAATCCTTCTTGGGCCTCTATCCTCTTCCAAAGCCTTTTTGACATCATACTCTGGTCTGCCCCAGAGTCTAACAGAGCATTTGTGGTAATTCCTTGCACATCAACCATCAAAAGAAATCCTTCTTTGGGCTGTTTTAAATCCACTCCCATTAAGCTAGTGTGTGTCTGGCATCTCTTTTCTAAATGTCCCCATTTTCCACACTTGAAACATTTCTTTCTATTCCACTGTGTCATCTGGTTTGATACAGTACATTCATTTTCAGAAACATTTTTAATTATTTTCTTTTCTGATACAGCACATCTTGCTTCAGCCTCAATCTTCAGAGGGCCAACCATTCTATGGCAAGCCTGCGTGGCTTCCAAGAATCTCTCTGCTAGCATGGTTGCCTCTCCAAGATTTTGGCAATTTTGCTGTATAAGGAAAGTGTGCAAATCTTTAGGCACCCCAGACATAAATTGCTCAAGCATTATAATATCTAATAACATTTCTACCGTCTTTTGCTCAGGCTCCAACCATTTTACAGCTAAACCTCTGATTCTCTGACTCAGAGCCCTAGGTGTTTCACCCACTCTCAATGTAGTAGCTCTAAACATTCGCCTATACTCTGAAATAGACAACCCTAGGCGATCTCTAATAGCAGCCTTTACCTCCTTATAATTCAAAGCCTGGGCTGCTGGCATTGCTCTATAAGCTGCAAGTGCCTCTCCAGTTAATGAGGCTGCCAGCCTTACTGCCCACTGGGTCTCTGGCCATGCTAATGCCTGTGCCACTCTTTCAAAAGACTCTAGAAAATCATCAACATTATCATCTGGAGTTAGCTTCCCAAAACTAAATGCCCCAATCCCTTGATTGAGTCCCACACTGTCCACATGTGGTGTACCAGTATTTACTGCTGGTCTTGCATCTGTTCCACTTTGGTTCTTCAGCTCAACTAGGGCTTGCACCAGATCAAGCACTGGCCTCTGCTGGTCCATTAAGGCTCTCATAGCAGTCCTGAGCCTGCTGTGCTAGCTCCTGCTGCCTGCTGAACTGGGCTGCCATCCACTGAGCTAGTTCCTTTGAATCCATCTTGAACCCTGTAAGAAACAAAGAAAAAAAACAAAAACAAAGTGCACCACCTTCCAAACAGGTGTGTTTTTTTCCTACTTTTTTTTTTTTTTCAATTACCCCTGTGCTTACTCCCATCCACCACTAGACATGCCCAGGTACTTATTACCTTGTGCTAGTGATGAATCCAGCTCTGCACAGGGTCTTTTCCTCCTGGGACATCCACTTCTCCTCCAAAGTGCAGTTGAGGGAAAATCTTTTTTTCCAGCTTTAAACTTGAACTGTAGTTGTAATCCTCAGCAAGTAAATCCCCTTTGTGCAAAAGCAATCCGAAAACTACGCCATTTGTCAGATGGCTGCCTGGGTGAGAATCTTCACAGTCTTGACAAGTGCATATATCTATATGATTTGCAAGGTATTGTGGGCAATGTAGTTCATTCACACCAGACACAGCTGCTGACAATAATTTAGTTGTGCTCTTGGGTAAAGCCAATAAGATTTTTATTTATGGGGTTATTTCTCCCAACACAGATATGCTTGGTAGCACATAAATCAGGTAACTTGCTTTCAGTGTTAACTTGGAAAAACAAAGTCAAAATCAGGAAAACAACAAATGAAAAGCCACAAAGCAAGAAACAAACTGTTCTTTTCAGATTAACTTCTGATTACTTCCCACACAGATTCAGAAGTGATTCTCTCCTAGCTCACAAGCAATTAGGTGAGGTTCGATTGCTAGCAGTTACCAGCTGAAACCCCTTAGCTGGCTTGCTTTCTACTGTGTGGGTCAAATCCTGCTTCAGGAGCTTTTCTGAGTAGATTAAAGAACAAATTTGTATTTCTTTGTGATGGTTGCTGTACTTTATAACAGAAAGTTACCAACGGAGTTTAGATAGAGAGCAGTCCATATAAACAGGATCTTCATCTGCTATTATTCCCCCTTGTTCAACAAGCATGGGTTCAATATCATGGATTGGCACAGATGAACCTCTCAATGGAGCACTTTCAGGAGAATACTTGTTTCCCTGCTGTCTTTCAACATTATAGCTAGGGCATAGATCAGTGTTCATACCTGAGCTTCCATTGCTGTTAGAGTTCCTCTCTATATAGCCTGGCCAGTATGTAGTCCAGTTCTTATGTCCAGCCTTCCAATCCAGATCCCTGGACACTGGATCTCTCTTCACATACCTTATGGCACGGGTCTTAGGTCCCTTCCACGTGCAGCCGTCTCCCTCACAGGTAGCGTCTGGAGATTCCTAGCTCTGCAGCACCATTCCTCTGGCTTTCCCCAGTCCAATGGTGTATGCTGGCCCTTGAAATGTCTCCCAGTATACGTACTGCTTTGGACTCTTCTAGACCTCTCAAAGGCTTTTCTCTTCCTTCTTCCAAAGGGTCTCTTTCCCTCTCTGTCCGTCCGGTTTGGCTTCTGCTTCTGATGATCCTTCAGATGAAACTGATGATCCTTCTCTGGATATCCAAGGTGATCATGAAGATGGTCATCTGTAGAATAAACTCTACTCTTATTCTGCTTAGATGAGTGCTCTTCCCTAACACAGCGCAGCTGTGCTGAATCAGGCCCTGCCCTTTGAGATGAGTGCTTAGGGATTACCTCATAGCCCTCCTGATTGAACACACGTTTCCCCACTTCAGCTCCTCTAATGGCTGTTGGAAACCTGGTGCATTCTGGGACTGGTAGTCTTTTATGGGAAAATTCTGTTTTCTTATTTCTACAAGAACTGACAGGTTGCTTGTTCAGAGTCACTTCACCTTTTCTATAGCTCCTTCCTGAGCTATGATAAGCTTCCTTATCACAGGCTTCAATCACAGAATCTACGCATTCAACATAAAAAGACGGAGGTTCTTTTCATCTCCAGAGACCCCAACTTTACTCCTCCATCCCATGTCAGTGTTAAGGAAGCGGACTTACTAACCAAAGAAACAATAAGATACCTTGGAGTTACGTTGGACCAACGCCTGGATATGAAACACCACATAAACAACATTGTCAAAGCTGTATACTTCAAAATCCGCACACTCAGGCATCTGCGCTCCCTGCTGGACCCAGATGACTTCCGGACCATATACCAAGCGCTAATCCTGCCTCACTTCGACTTTGCAAACGCCATCTTACAAGGGCTCCCTCAATCCACACTGGCCCCATTGCAGCTGGCCATGAATGCTGCAGCAAGGGTCCTACACGGAGCCGCCAGAAGTGACCACGTGACCCCCATTCTCAAACAACTTCACTGGTTACCTATCCATGGGAGAATCATCTTTAAAACCCTACTCCTAGCATTCAAGGCAATCAAAGGTATTTCATCCCCCTCACTCACAGATCTTATTCACATGGTGCCCCCCAACAGATCCAGAAGAGCAATAGCTATAAACCTACTAGTAATACCAAAGGCATCATCAAAGTACAACATATCAACCACAAACAGGGCATTCAGTTACTATGTACCTAAATGCTGGAATGCTCTACCCCCTGACATTAGGGCTATTGCCGACCTATCGCAGTTCAGGAAGGCACTCAAATACCATCTTTTCCTCCAATGCTACCCAACCACCAATGGCACCTAGACATCCCCTCTGAAGAGATGACCCACTTTAGAAACAACCCTCACTTTCATTATGATATTTTTACTCATTGCCATGTAAATATCTCATGTATATAATTGACCCCTGTTATCCAAGTTACTCTTTACCATGTAAATATCTCATGTATATAGTGACCCCTGTTATCCAAGTTTGGACCCCTGTTCGATGTAAAACCAAACAGCTTGTTGTTATGGTCGTTGTGTTATAATGTAAACCATGCTGATGCCAAATAGCGTGGTATATAAGTAATTGTAATAAATAAATAAATAAATATATATATATATATATGTGCCCATTGGGAGATGTCCATAGGACGCTAAGTATTACCTGCTATCTCCCTAACTGTCTGTGCTATAAAGCCTTTCCCTTCTTAAGGGGTCCAGACAGTCCGCTTGCCTATTTTCATACGGCTCAGCAGGTGGGAACGGTTATACACACAATTATTGCTGTGATGTCAACAGCTTCTATTTTTGTTATAGATCTCCCTGTCTATGAAGTATCAAACTTCAATGTCTTTCTATCTCTTACCAACTAGGAAAGACAGTATACATCTTCAGTATTTCTGAGTACACTTCTGTTCTACCTGGGAATAGGGGCTTTTTCCCATACCCCCTCTTCCCTTCAGGACTGGGCTAATTCTCCAGATTGGTCAGTCTTCTTCTTTTAGTCCTCAATGTTAATAACTCTGTACCTAAAAGAGTTTTCAGCTTTTTCCCATAAAGCTTTCCCTTGAAGACCTGCCGTTCCTCTCCTACCCCAGTTGACACCTGGGTCACCTGCCCATTCCAGGTTTGGAACTTCATCCTCACTGCTGTGAAGTTACCTTGAGAATTCCGCTACTGCATCTACAGTACACTCCATCACAGTTCTACTTCCTACAATCCAGTAGGTAAGCTCTATATTGTACTAGTTCATTAAATATTTTAATGATACTTGACATACATTCTAAAGACTCTTTTTCTCTGTAGTCTTTAGATTCGCTGTTCCTCTACAGCTCTTCTCTATTCAACTCCTACCCCCCATCCCTCAGGGGATGCCGGGGATCCAGGTTTGGGAAATGCCGTCCTGTTCCAGGGATACACATTTTATGGGATCTCCCCTGGCACCCATAGCTAGGGAGTCCCCATATGTGAAGACTCATTCCTGCTTGTTCCTGGAGATAGCACAGTTACTTACCTGTAACAGGTGATCTCTGAGAACAGCAGGAATTAGTCTTCACAACCCACCCACCTCCCCTAGGAGTTGTATCTATCTATCTCCTTTCCTCTTTCTCTCCTTCTGTCTCAGCTATGAAACTCAACTGAGGAGAGGCAGTGGGAAAGGCGGGAAGTCAGCGCGCAGGCGCGAGGGATGCTCCCAAAAGCTTTCTGATTGGATGCTGGGGAGCATTCCCGTGCAGGCTCCGTCGGTACCGACATACCCATATGTGAAGACTAATTCCTGCTGTTCCCAGAGATCACCTGTTACAGGTAAGTAACTGTGCTTTGCTGCCAGCAAACAGGTCCTCACGTGCCGTAATTGAAGATGCCGCATAAGGCACCCTATAAGGCACTCCATAGGGCACATTATAAAGTGCACTGTCCGCCACGGCACCCTAAAATGTCCCCTATAGGGCACCCTATAAGTTGCTCCACAGGATAACGTATAGTGCACCTTATATGGACGGTAACCATAAGGTAACCTATAGGGCGCCCTATAAAGCGCCCTCTGAGGCACCTTATGGGTACAGTACGATGAGGGTGTTTTTGTTGGCAACAATAATGTACATTAAAAAGAGATAATGCTCTGGGCATCCCCATCAAATAACCCCACTGTGGGTTTGAACCCATGACTTCTGGCTCCACAGCCCTATAACTGCTAGCAAGCCCCTGGCTGGCTGCAGAGGGAGTGCACGTCACCACACAGACAGTCTGCTGTGGTCACCAGGATAGGGTTAGCCCACCCGTACCCATGATGCACTGCACATGCAAATCAGCTGTCCACAGATAAACACAAGATGGGGAATGCACCCCCACAGCACCTCGGCCTGGTAGGGGGAAGTGACCATGTGCACCCCCACAGCACCTCGGCCTGGTAGGGGGTACTGACCGTGTGTTTTACTGGCACTGAGTAGCTACACACCGTCACATTGTGCGGGTACTGTGCTCACCCTGAGGGTGTGGTGAGGCGTCCAGCACCAGGTCCACAGCACCTTCCATGGCTGAAAGAGGCCATGCCGGAGGTCCAAAGCAGTGTTAATGTGTGAGATAGGTAGTTTCTGCAGAAACACCTTGGATATCTCTGTCTGTCTCAGTCAGGTGTAGCCCCTATGGACCCCTAGGTGGGCTATGTACCACCACCCCCCTTCTCCAGGGTTGAGGGTGGCAAACAGGGTCTCCTATCAACAGATCCACATTCTACCTCCTTGCAATGGTGGCAGTAGAGGGGACCATCAACCCCGGTCCTGCTGGGGAACAGACACCCTACAGGGCAGTCAATGCAGCTCTGTACACATCCATAACACAATAGCAGACAGACATTAGGCCTGGATATGCTAAGCTGCACCTCACCACTATCTGATATTCTCCTGCAGCAAGCCTTCAGCCGCTGCACCCTTCAAGCCGCTCCATCAAAACACATACCAGCTGCAAACAGTCTGCTAGCTAGTCCATAGTGCATGTTCCCAGTGGAAATGCGTGCACCCAGAACTGGGATGTCAGCATACACAACAAGCAGATAAATCAGTGACTGGGCCCCAAAAGGAAACCCATAAATATCACATGAGAGAAATACTATATAGCACTATGGGGGTGCCTAGCCATGCTGTCGTCATTGCACAGTCAGGGTGAGAGTGATCCCCCAGCAGGATATACTGAGGTCACCCTGTCTGTGTAGGTGGTGGCCGGGCACTACAATGTCCCAGCCAGTGCCCTTTGCCCTGTGCAGATGCATCCTGGCCAGGTCACCCTGTCCGGGCTATACCCATGATACCTTGCTCCTCATTATGCACATTGGCAGGCCAATACTGGCAACAGTGCTGGCAGTGTGGGCTGTGGAAGGTGTTTGCAGCCACCACACACTGTATAGACAGACACACACTCCCACACCTATGCCAGCATTGTGCTACTATAGAGGAGTTTAGCAGCCCTGCCCACCACACCAGTCCTGGGCACAGTACAGGCATGGATATGCTACGCAATACTGTTGGGGGTCACTCCCCAGGGTGGTAAACACTGTCAGAAACCAGACCTGAAGCACACACCGCAGACATCAGAAAGATTGTTATGATGGAGCTCAATGAGAAAACTGTGCTTAACGTAGGACTTGCTATCTGCCAGTAATCATAGGAAACGTTTGATAGGTGTGTACCGTATACCCAGGTGTAGGGTGGCATTGCTAAGGTATGCAAGTGCTAGTATTGGGAGATGCACGCAGGGCCCAATGTCCTACCTCTCCAGGAGGCATTAGCCAATGGGGCCTGTGGGTGTGGGTGTGGGTGTGTCTGGCCCTGTTGGCTGCTGCTTTACGGCAGAGGTTCCCAACTCCAGTCCTGGTGTGCCAAACACTGTTCGGGTTTTCATGCTGTCCCTCATGAATATGCATGGATACATCTGCATACCATGGGGGTGGTGCATAGATATGCAGCACAGGCATCTTTATTAGAGGCAGCATGGAAACTGAATGGTGTTTGGCCCTCCAGGACTGCATTTGGGGGATTCTGCCGTAGGTAATGTACATTTCTATGGTGTTTGTGCTGTGTAGGGTAAAATAGAGGTTTTTGACCCATGCTTATGGTCTCAGCAATAATGGTTCAGTCTTTACTACCATGTTTTCTTCATGGGTAAAATAGGGGGACTGGGTTGGCAGGAGCCCCAGCTGGGATTTGAACCTGTGACCTTCTGGTCCTAAAGGCACTGGCTGTGTCCGCTGCACCACTGTCTTAGCACAAAAACAGTGCATTCCCTGGGGAGTCCATGGCTATTTGTCAGACAGGGCCTGTCTGTTGGAGGGCACTGCACCCACGTGAAGGGGGCTAGGCCACCGTCTGCTGTGGGCAGCAGCCACTGCCCCCTCCACCAACGGTACCCCTCCGCCACCATGCTGACATGGCCTTATATTGCTGACAGCATCACAGCTAAATGATATGTGGCCCTCCAGGACTGCATTGAGGGGACTGTGGTCTAGGTAATGCGCATGTTTCTGGTGTCTGTGCTCTGTAGGGTAAAATAGAGGTGTTTGGACCATGCTTATGTTATCTGCAAAAAAGGTTGGTCTTTACTATCATGGTTTAGTGGTGGGTAAAATATGGGGATTGGGTTTGCAGGAGCCCCAGCTGGGACTTGAACTGGTGATCTTTGGCTCCTGAACACACTGTCTGTGTTCACTGCACCACACTGTGGCCACAGAGACAGTGCAGTCCCTGGAGATAGGAAACCTGGCCAAAGGAGTCATAAACCCTGCTCTGCACAATTTCACTGTGGGATCATTCACCTTGTATGGGGACGGAGCGTAGACCCTTCTAAAATTCATATTTCTTTTTTGGGGCTTTCTTGGGAGTGATTTTTGATGTTTTCCATGACTATCACTATTGCCCAGCTGGATTATAATTTATTAGAATTTTGTTGTGGTCATTTTCAATTTTTATTTGCTATTTTGTTCTGTGCACATGTATCACACTGCTCACGTGTTGTAGGTTTCCCTGGTTTTGCTGTACATTGCTGACAGAAATGGTTTCTCTTCCCTTTAAATCAGCTCTACCGCGAGGTTTTCACTCGCGGTATTTTTTTCATCGAATTTCAGCCCCGCTCCTGTGCGGGGAGCCTCTCCCCTCCCACTCTCCACCCATTGACCCCGTCTCTCTGCCCCTGGGGAGCCTTCCTCCGCCCTCCGGGAGCCTTTCCACGCCTCTATCGCTCATTTGCGCGACGCGCACATGAGCGGGCCCGTTAGTGCGGCGCGCACATGTGCGGGGCACAAAAACGCATCATTAGCGTGCACTAAGGTACCTTAGCGCACGGTCAAGTGCGCCCCGCACAGTTGCGCGGTTTAGTAAACATACCCCTATATGAAAAGCCTGCTAAGAGTTTTGACAACAGCTTGGAATGTTTGTTTTGTTCTAAGTTTGGTTTCACGTAGAAATGCAGCTAGAGAGGTTTTTGAGGCTGGCAGAAACCAAACTGCTGTAGAAGAATTAAGCCTGAATTTTTCTTTATGCTCTGATTAACAAGGACTTAAAAGGAAAGTGGCAGTCTGGTTTCTAAAGGCAATTGCTTCTGCAAGTAAGAGGACTTTAAAAAGCCATTTCTGAGTTCTTTTGGTTTGTTTGCCATTATTTGCTGTACCTTAAGCAAATCCTACAGTTATAATCCTGTAAATAATACCTTGAACCTGCTGTGTTTGTGTTATGGAAATAAACTTTTCTGTTACAAGCCTTACCCTCGGTTACCTCAACTACAAACCTTCTACTTAAGGCATCAACATATTTTAGCAGTACTACACTTCCCAGAAACCAACACGAAGAAATAGGCTGCTAGGAGCTGATAGAAGAAGGAATCCTCAACCACCACGCCCCTCGACCACTAGAGGCAAGTGGCTTCGGGCGTTGTGCTTGTGACAACATGCTGTGTAATTTTGTTCTTTATGATGGTTTCTACCATTTTCCCCGGTACTGACGTCAGGCTCACCGGTCTGTAGTTTCCCGGATCACCCCTGGAACCCTTTTTAAAAATTGGCGTTACATTGTCAATCCTCCAATCTTCTGGTATTACAGATGATTTTAATGAAAGTTCACAGATTACTAATAGCAGATCTGCAATCTCATATTTCAGTTCTTTCAACACTCTTGGATGTACACCATCTGGTCCAGGTGATTTGCTACTATTCAGTTTATCAAATAGTTGTAATACATCTTCCCGGTGTAGCGATATTTCTCTCAATTCCTCTGCAGTATCACCTTTAAATACCACTTCAGTCTTGGGTAACATCCCTACATCTTCCTCAGTAAAGACTGAAGCAAAGAATTCATTCAGTCTCTCCGCTATAGCCTTGTCTCCTCTTACTGCCCCTTTTACCCCTCTATCATCTAATGGTCCAATTGACTCTCTCACAGGCCTTTTGCTATGAACATACTTGAAAAAGTCTTTATTTCATGTTTTTGCTTCCGTAGCAAATTCCTTCTCAAATTCTCGCTTTGCCTGCCTTATCAATGCTTTGCATTTAACTTGCCAGGGTTTGTGCTGTTTCCAGTTTTTGTCATTTGGCTTTTTTTTCCATTTCCTGAAAGATGCTTTTTTGGCAGCAACAGCCTCTCTGACCTCACATTTAAACCATGCTGGCAGTTTTTTGGACTTTCTTCCACATTTCTTAATGCGTGGAATACAGCTGGCCTAGGCTTCCAGGATAGTATTTTTAAACAACCCCCATGCTTGATGTAAGTCTTTAACCTTTGCAACCGCTCCTTTTAGTTTTTTCTTAACTATATTACTCATTTTATCATAGTATCCCTTTCGAAAGTTAAAAGGGTAGTACTGTGGATTTCTTTACTATCCCTCCTCCACTAATTAAATCAAACACGATCATGCTATGATCACTATTGCCAAGTGGCCCCAACACCCTTATTTCTTGCACCAGATCTGTTCCACTAAGGACTAGGTCCAGTATGGCTTCCCCTCTGGTCATAAGAACATAAGATATGCCATACTGGGTCAGACCAAGGTCCATCAAGCCCAGTATCCTGTTTCCAACAGTGGCCAATCTAGGTCATACGTACCTAGCAGTTTCCCCAAAAGACACAGGTTCCGCAATGCTTGTATTGGGTCCTGGTCGGTTCATGAACCAGCTGCTCCAAGAAGCAGTCATTTATTTCATCTAGAAACTTTATCTCCCTATCATGTCCTGCCGTGACACTGACCCAGTTGATACCGGGGTAATTGAAATCACCCATTAGTATTACTGTGCTATGAATTTTGTTAGCTTCCTTGATTTCCTTAAGCATTTCATCATCCATTTGTTCATTCTGGCCAGGCGGTCGATAGTACACCCCCACTGCCATCACCTTCCCCTTCATACATGGAATTTCAATCCATAGAAATTCTACAGCAAATTTTGTTTCCTGCAAAACTTTAATCCTTTCTGACTCAATGCCCTCTCTAACATAGAGCACAACCCCTCCACCAATTTGATCAGTTCTATCATTACGATATAGTTTGTATCCAGGTATCACAGTGTCCCACTGGTTATCCTCCTTCTACCATGTCTCTGAGATTGCAGTCATATCTAACCTTCATTTAGTGCTATATATTCTAACTCTCCCATCTTATTGTTTAGACTTCTAGCAATTGCATACAAGCATTTTAGAGACTGTATTTTATTAATATTAATCTGGCTATTGGTAGGCATGGGTAATTTGGAATCTTTACGCTCTGTCTGCACCATACTCAAGGGCATTTGGGCTACTTTACTCTTTTTTTGGAACCTCACTGCTTTTGGTAGTATCCTTCAAGGATACCTTCTTCCGAACCATGCGCTCTTGGGCAACTGTTGGCTTTCCCCTATTTTCTAGTTTAAAAGTTTCTCTATCTCCTTTTTAAAGGTTAATGTCAGCAGTCTGGTTCCATCCTGGTTAAGGTGAAGCCCATCCCTTTGGAAGAGCCCCTTCTTTCCCCAGAATGTTCCCCAGTTCCTAACAAATCCAAAACCCTCATCCTTGCACCATCGTCTCATCCACGCATTGAGACTCCAGAACTCTGCCTGCCTTTTGGGTCCTGCGCGTGGAATGGGAAGCACTTCGGAGAACGCTACCCTGGAAGTTCTGGATTTCAACTTCCTACCTAAAAGCTTAAATTTAGCCTCCAGAACCTCCCTACCACATTTTCCTATGTCATTGTTACACCGACATGTACCAAGACAGCAGACTCCTCCCCAGCACTATCTAAGATCTTATCTAGGTGGTGCATGAGGTCCGCTACCTTTGCACCAGGCAGGCATGTTACCAGGCGATCGTCACGTCCACCAGCCACCCAGCTATCTAAATGCCTAATGAGTGAATCACCAACTATAACAGTTGTCCTAATCCTTCCCTCATGGGCACATGGCCCTGGAGAAACGTCCTCAGTGCGAGAGGGTTTTACATCACCTGGAGGACAGGTCCTAGTTACAGGATCACGTCCTGCCACACCAGGGTGATGCTCTCCTGTCACGTGACCTCTCTCCTCCATGGCAACAGGGATGCTGCCAGACTGGAGGTGGGACTTCAGGACTGTATCCCTGTAGGTCTTGTCCATGTACTTCTCTGTCTTTCTTATGTCTTCCAGGTCTGCTACTCTAGCCTCTAGAGAATGGACTTGTTCCCTGAGAGCAAAGAGCTCCTTGCACTTAGTGCATACGTAAGACCTCTCACCAACTGGGAGAAAATCATAGATGTGACACTCAATGCAAAAGACTGGAAAGCCCCCATCTTGCTGCTGGACTGTTGTCTGCATCTTAGTTTAAAGCTTGTGTTTAGGTCTTTACATTCTGTACTTACTAAGGGTTGGTGTAGATGCTTATACTAATAAAAGTGTATCTAATACCGCTAATATACCTTGTTCACCTGAAGCTTAATGAATCTCAGGTCCTCAATGTATGACTGATTTGGATAAAGAGCTGCACCTGAGAGCAGCCCCTTTCCTCTAAGACGTGTAAGTACCTATAAAGCTACAATTACCCCAGGGGTTGGGGAGGGAGGGCGGGAAATAAGACCTATTAAAAGAGGGCTGTTACAAGGTACCCTGTCATGTACCCTCAGCAGGGGGTGTGGGGGTTAGTCCCTCAGGTAGGCTAGAGCAGGAAAAAAAGTTTATAACACAGCACGTTCTGGGGACAGAGCAGGGAGAGATATTTAATTTAAAGTAACAGTTAACCTGGCTACCACACAAAGGCCAGTTAGTTGAGAGAGGCAGGGTAAGTTATACAGCTGAGAAAGCTGAACTGCAAAACTAAAGGGAATAGGGAGGTGAAGTAGTATACCAATAAAGACAACAAATAAATAAATAAATAAATAGCTAGAACTCACAGCAAAGTCATCACAGGAGTCACAGGAGGGAGGAGTGGCCTAGTGGTTGGGGCAAGGTACCACAGGCCAGAAGGTCGGTGGTTCAAATCCCACTAGAGGACAGCAACCTTGGGCCGGAAGGACTGGGGTTTCTAGTCCCACAGGTGCTCCTTGTGGTCTTGGGCAAGCCACTTAACCCTCCTTTACCCATGTTCCCTGTAAGTATTAGTGTATGTGTCTCATATCCCCTTGTGTTAAATGTATCCCCCAACCACTTTGACCCGGTGAAAAGCGGGATATAAATGCAGCTAAATAGATAAAATAAAATAAATAAAATATCCACCTCTCTAGCAGAGCACTGTGAGGGCACTGCTCTTCCCAGAGCAGAGAGAGGCACTGCTCTTCCCAGAGCAGAGAGAGGCAAACTTGTAAGTATTTACGTCTGGGAAATTTTCTAAATCTTGGGGAAAACAGAAATCTTTAGATTAAAGCTAATTAATCTTTGTAAATTAGAATCCAGTGTATTTGTTAATTCAGTTAGGGCCTAGTATCAGCAAAGAGTTTTTAGTTTACATTTAAAACTCAGCAGGTAGCTTTCAGTTTACGTTTATGACCCAGCAGGGAGGTTTCAGTTAAATTTAAAACTTGGCAGAGGGCTTTCAGTTTAAATTCAGAACCCAGCAGAGAACTTTCAGTTTAAATTTAAAACCCAGCAGATAGCTTTTAGCTTAAATGTAATATGACGTCAGGGCCTAGTATCAGCAAAGAGCTTTTAGTTTAAATTTTAGAACTTAACAGAGAGCTTTTATTTTAAATTTAAAATTCAGCAGCTCCTAGTTTAAGTTTAAAACTCAGTCATGGCCTAATATCAGCACAGAGCTTTTATTTAAATCAAATCAGCATTTAGCTTAGCATAAAAGGAAAAATTGGATCTATATTCTTTGAGCAGAAATAAATAAATAGGACTTTCCCTGCTTAGGCTTATCCTCTGGGAGCCTACCACCTTTTGACTCCCCTAAATTTATTTATTTATTACAATCTCTTATATACCGCACTATTTAGCATCAGCGCGGTTTACATAAAACAAAGGACCATAACATCAAGCTGTTTGGTTTTACAGAGAACAGGAAAGGCAACTTGGATAACATAGGGAAATATGAACTGGAACTATTTACATGTGTACAGTATATCCTTAATCAACAAATCCCAGTAAATCCTTAATCAACTTGTCCAGATCCTCTCCGAACAACAATTTTCCTTTGAAGGGGAGCTTACTGAGCCGAGCCTTAGACGAGCCATCTGCCGCCCAATTACGTAACCACAGGGATCTACAGGCGGCCACCAGCGAAGCCATGCTGTTAGCCAGAGCTCTAATCAGGTCATAATGCACATCCGCCAAATAGGCCGACCCTGACTTGAGCCGATTTAGCTCTTCCAGACTCTCTTGTTCCAGTCGCGGCGACTGCCACAAGCTTTGGGACCATCGTAGGCATGCTCTTGCCACCCATGCTCTACAAATGGATGCCTGCAATGACAATGCGTTGGTTTCAAAGGATTGTTTCAATAAACCATCCACTTTCCTATCTTGCGCATCTTTTAAGAACATAAGAACATAAGATATGCCATACTGGGTCAGACCGAGGTCCATCAAGCCCAGTATCCTGTTTCCAACAGTGGCCAATCTAGGTCATACGTGCCTAGCAATATCCCCAAAAGAAACAGGTTCCACAATGCTTGTACTGAGTCAAGCATTGATTATCCTGGGTCCTTTTTAATAGTGGTTTATGGACCTTTCCTCCAGGAACTTGTCCAAACCTTTTTTAAACCCAGCTACACTAACAGCCCTTACTACATCCTCCGGTAACAAATTCCAGAGTTTGATTACACGTTGAGTGAAAAAATATTTTTTCTTATTTGTCTTAAATAGTTTACCCTGTAGCTTCATTGCATGTTCCCTAGCCTTTCTATATTCTGATAGCGTAAACAATTGATCCACGTTTACCTGCTCCACTCCATTCATTAATTTATAGATCTCTATCATATCTCCCCTCAGCCGTCTCTTTTCCAGGTTGAAGAGCCCCAACCTTTGTAGCCTCTCTTCATAGGAGTAGCCTTCCATCCCCTTCACCATTTTGGTGGCTCTTCTCTGTACTTTTTCTAATAATGCTATGTCCTTTTTAAGATACGGTGACCAGAACTGCACACAATATTCAAGGTGCGGTCGTACCATGGAACGATACAGAGGCATTATAATATCCTTTGTTTTATTTTCCATCCCTTTCTTTATGATACCTAGCATTCTATTTGCTTTCTTGGCTGCTGCTGCACACTGGGCAGAGGGTTTTAACATGTTATCCACGATGACTCCTAAATCTTTTTCCTGGGTGGTGGTTCCCAATGTGGAACCTTGCATTGTGTAACTATAGTGTGGGTTGTTCTTTCCTAGGTGCATAACATTGCACTTGTCCACATTAAATTTCATCTGCCATTTGGATGCACAGTCTTCCAATTTATCCAGATCCTCCTGCAGTTTTCCACAATCCTCTTGGGTTTTAACAACTTTAAACAGTTTTGTATCATCTGCAAATTTGATAACCTCACTCGTTATTCCCTTTTCCAGGTCATTTATGAATATGTCAAAAAGTAGCGGACCCAGTACAGATCCCTGGGGTACTCCACTATTCACCTTTTTCCATTGGGAATATTGGCCATTTAGCCCTACCCTCTGCTTTCTATCTTTTAACCAGTTCCCGATCCACAATAGTACACTGCCCCCTATCCCATGACTTTTTAGTTTCGCCAAAAGTCTCTGATGAGGGACCTTATCAAAAGCTTTCTGAAAGTCCAGATACACTATATCAACCGACTCACCTTTGTCTACCTATTTATTCACACCTTCAAAAAAACATATCAGATTAGTAAGACAACATCTTCCTTGTCTAAAGCCATGTTGGCTGTCTCCCATTAGGCCATGACTATCTACATGCTGTGTAATTTTGTTCTTTATGATGATTTCTACCATTTTCCCCGGTACTGACGTCAGACTCACCGGTCTATAATTTCCTGGGTCACCCCTGGAACCCTTTTTAAAGATTGGTGTTACGTTGGCGACCCTCCAATCTTCAGGTATTACAGATGATTTTATTGAAAGTTCACAGATTACCAATAGCAGGTCCGCAATCTCATATTTCAGTTCTTTCAACACTCTTGGATGTATACCATCCGGTCCAGGTGATTTGCTACTATTCAGTTTTATCAAATAGTTGTAATATATCTTCCCAGTGTAGCGATATTTCTCTCAATTCCTCTGCAGTATCACCTTTAAATACCACTTCAGTCTTGGGTAACATCCCTACATCTTCCTCAGTAAAGACCGAAGCAAAGAATTCATTCAGTCTCTCTGCTATAGCCTTGTCTCCTCTTACTGCCCCTTTTACCCCTCTATCATCTAATGGCCCAACTGACTCTCTCACAGGCCTTTTGCTATGAATGTACATGAAAAAGTCTTTATTTCGTGTTTTTGCTTCCGTAGCAAGTTCCTTCTCAAATTCTCGCTTTGCGTGCCTTATCAATGCTTTGCATTTAACTTGCCAGTGCTTGTGCTGTTTCCAGTTTTCTTCGTTTGACTCTTTTTTCCATTTCCTGAAGGATGCTTTTTTGGCAGCAACAGCCTCTCTGACCTCACCTTGCTGGCAGTTTTTTGGACTTTCTTCCACTTTTCTTAATGCGTGGAATACAGCTGGTCTGGGCTTCAAGGATATTATTTTTAAATAACACCCAAGCTTGCTGTAAGTCTTTAACCTTTGCAACCTTTTAGTTTTTTCTTAACTATATTCCTCATTTTATCATAGTCTCCCTTTTGAAAGTTAAAAGGTAGTACTGTGGATTTCTTTACTATCCCTCCTCCACTAATTAAATCAAACATGATCATGCTATGATCACTATTACCAAGTGGTCCCAACACCCTTATTTCTTGCACCAGATCTGGCGTTCCACTAACGACTAGGTCCAGTATGGCTTCCCCTCTGGTCGGTTCATGAACCAGCTGCTCCAAGAAGCAGTCATTTATTTCATCTAGAAACTTTATCTCCCTAGCTTGTCCTGCCGTAACACTGACCCAGTCGATACCAGGGTAATTGAAATCACCCATTATTACTACTCTGCTGTGACTTTTGTTAACTTCCTTGATTTCTTTGAGCATTTCATCATCCATTTGTTCATTCTGGCCAGGCGGTCAATAGTACACTCCCACTGCCATCACCTTCCCCTTCATAGATGGAATTTCAATCCATAGAGATTCTACAGCAAATTTTGTTCCCTGCAAAATTTCAATCCTTTCTGACTCAATGCCCTCTCTAACATAGAGCGCAACCCCTCCACCAATTTGATCAGTTCTGTCATTACGATATAGTTTGTATCCAGGTATCACAGTGTCCCACTGGTTATCCTCCTTCCACCATGTCTCTGAGAGTGCAATCATATCTAACCTCTCATTTAATGCTATATATTCTAACTCTCCCATCTTATTGTTTAGACTTCTAGCATTTGCATACAAGCATTTTAGAGACTGTATTTTATTAATATTAATCTGGCTATTGGTAGGCATGGGTAATTTGGAATCTTTACGCTCTGTCTGCACCTTACTCAAGGGCATTTGGGCTACTATACTCTTTTTTGGAACCTCACTGATTTTGGTAGTATCCTTCAAGGATACCTTCGTCCGAACCATGCGCTCCTGGGCGACTGTCGGCTTTCCCCTATTATCTAGTTTAAAAGCTTCTCTATCTCCTTTTTAAAGGTTAATGCCAGCAGTCTGGTTCCATCCTGATTAAGGTGAAGCCCATCCCTTCGGAAGAGCCCCTCCTTTCCCCAGAATGTTCCCCAGTTCCTAACAAATCCAAAACCCTCATCCTTGCACCATTGTCTCATCCACGCATTGAGACTCCGGAGCTCTGCCTGTCTTTTGGGTCCTGCACCTGGAACAGGAAGCATTTCGGAGAGCGCTATCCTGGAAGTTCTGGATTTCAACTTCCTACCTAAAACTTAAATTTAGCCTCCAGAACTTCCCTACCACATTTTCCTATGTCATTGTTACCGACATGTACCAAGACAGCAGACTCCTCCCTAGCACTATCTATGATCCTATCTAGGCGGTGCGTGAGGTCCACTACCTTTGCACCAGGCAGGCATGTTACCAGGCGATCCTCACGTCCACCAGCGACCCAGCTATCTACATTCCTAGTGATTGAATCACCAACTATGACAGCTGTCCTGAATCTCCTCTCATGGGGACATGGCCCTGGAGAAACGTCCTCGGTGCGAGAGGGTATTACATCACCTGGAGGACAGGTCCTAGTTACAGGATCACTTCCTGCCACACCAGGGTGATGCTCTCCTGTCACGTGACCTCTCTCCTCCATGGCAACAGGGATGCTGCCAGACTGGAGGTGGGACTTCAGGTCTATATCCCTGTAGGTCTCGTCCATGTACTTCTCTGTCTTTCTTATGTCTTCCAGGTCTGCTACTCTAGCCTCTAGAGAACGGACTTGTTCCCTGAGAGCAAAGAGCTCCTTGCACTTAGTGCATACGTAAGACCTCTCACCAACTGGGAGAAAATCATACATGTGACACTCAATGCAAAAGACCGGAAAGCCCCCATCTTGCTGCTGGACTTTTGTCTGCATCTTAGTTTAAAGCTTGTGTTTAGGTCTTTTAAATTCTGTATATAATAAGGACTGGTGTAGATGCTTATACTAATAAAAGTGTATCTAACACCCCCAATATACCTTGTTCACCTGAAGCTTAATTAATCTCAGGTCCTCAGTGTATGACTGATTTGGATAAAGAGCTGCACCTGTGAGCAGCCCCTTTCCTCCAAGATGTGTAGGTACCTATAAAGCTACAATTACCCCAGGGGTGGGTGTGTGCTGGGGAGGGAGGGAAATAATTCCTATTAAAGAGGGCAGTTACAAGGTACCCTGTCCTGAACCCTCAGCAGGGGGGGAGGGAGGTACCACACAAAGCCCAGTTAGTTGAGAGAGGCAAGGTAAGTTATACAGCTGAGAAAGCTGAAGCAGCACACTAATAAGACAAACAATAAATAATTAAATAAACAGCTAGAACTCACTGCAAGTTGTCACAGGAGGTAATATCCACCTCTCTAGCAGAGCACTGTGAGAGCACTGCTCTTCCCAGAGCAGAGAGAAGCAAACAAAACAGACTATGCACACGTGGTGGAGACAGGAAGAAGGCTACACAATACCTCAGCAGGGGGGAGGGGAGGGGGGTTCACTCAGGTAGGTTAGGGCAGGAAAACAAAATTTAAAAACACAGCAGGTTCAGGGGGGAGAGCAAGGAGAAAGATTTAATTTAAAATGAACAGTTAATCTGGCTACCACACAAAGCCCAGTTAGTTGAGAGAGGCAAGGTAAGTTATACAGCTGAGAAAGCTGAAGCAGCACACTAATAAGACAAACAATAAATAATTAAATAAGCAGCTGCACTACTTTCCACCGGAATCGTGGTCTTCTTGGTCATCGCTGACACTGCCGCATCAATCCGGGGAGACCGAAACCGCTCTCTGTCTTTCTCCGATAAATGGTACAACCTGTTCATCATCCACATTCCTCTCAGCCCCGCTTCACGCTGATCCCATTCTTCCTGAATCATGCGGTCCACCACCCGGTGCACCGGAAACACTACCTGTGTTTGCCGCACCACCTGGATAATAGGGTCTTCCCCTTCGTCCTCTTCCGCAGGCTGTTCCGCAGTCAGCTTTAGCTTCTGGAGGGACTCTCTGACAAGTGCCGATAACTCCTCCTTTCGAAATATGCGAATAATCGATATGCGAATATGCGAATATGCGAAATGTGCGGAATATGCGAATATGCGAAATATGCGAATAATCGATATATCTGCAGCTTTTGACACCATCTCCCACAACATCCTCATACACCGACTACAGACTATTGGGATCAAGGACACCGTGCTGAAGTGGTTCCAATCCTACCTAACAAACAGACAACAACTCATCCGCACCAGCACCTCAACTTCCCCCCCATTCCAACAACACCAGGGAGTACCCCAAGGATCCACACTATCAGCCATGCTTTTCAATATCTACCTCCAACCACTCTGCACAGTCATACGCACCCACAACGTCAGCTTCCACATCTATGCTGACGATATTATGCTCTACGCCCCCATTACAACCACAAACCCTACAAATACCCACCTATCAGCATGCTTCACTGCAGTCTCTAACTGGTTACAAACAAACAACCTATCCATCAACATAAAGAAAACTGAAGCCCTCATAGTGACAAAGGACCCAGACTTCATACCACCCACACACCTCATCATTGGAACTACAAGCATTCAAATACAACCACATATAAGATACCTGGGCATTATTATTGACCAAGCCCTCACCTTAAAGCAACAGATCACTAAAACCTCCGGAACTATATTTCACAAAGCAAGAACAGTGCAACGTCTCAGACCCCTCCTTGAACATCAAGACTTCCGAACAGTGATGCAAGCCATGACACTCCCACATCTGGACTACTGCAACATAATCTACCATGGCCTTCCAGCCACACACACCAACCCCCTCCGAACTGCATTAAACACCACTGCGAGAATCATTCAGAGGGCGAAGAAAACCGACCATATCACCCCAATTCTGAAAGAACTTCACATTCTCCCCCTCAAAGCACGGACAAAATACAAAGCCATCCTACTCACCCACAAAGCTATCCATCAAACACAGGACACCCAACTTCGCACCCTACTGGCTCGTCCAGCCCACGGCAGATCTACTAGACAAACCTCCAGCATTTTCCTCACCATCCCTCACAAAAGAACCAAATGCTCGCAACAGACATGCAATCGAGCCTTTGAACTTTATGCTCCATCCTTATGGAACTCTCTACCGAGCTATCTCAGAAACAATGCCGACCTACTATCTTTCAGAAAACAGCTAAAAACCATCCTTTTCCAGGAATACTTCATCTCGAATCCCACCGAAAAACCCACAAACCTCTGATCTCACCCACAATGAACCTCTAACTTAAAGCTACACTAACCTGTCTATGTCCAACGTCTGTCCTATGTCCAAAGTCTCTCCTATGTCAAAATCATCAATGTTGCCTCCTCGGTGATGGCCCTACCCTTGTACTTAATTCCCCCACCCCTATGTAACACCGCTTTGACCCGGTGAAAAGCGGTATATAAATACAGCTAAATAAATAAATAAATAAAATCTTTGCCTGATCCTCAGGCTCCGGGTCTCACCTTCTTTCAGTTCCTCCATTCCTGTCTCCATGTCTACGTCGGTGTCCTCCGACTCCTGCCACTCTACTTCTGATGGCAAAGATTCCCGAGGTCTCAGCCTCTTAACGGGCCTCAAAGAGCTGCCACCCGCCTCAGCGGAACCAGCCTGCTGAGGCAGTGTAGCCAGAGATAAGGATTCCGGCATTTTCCCCTGCCATCTCAAACAAAACGCCTGATGCATAAAACACAAAGTCTGGACAGAAATCACCGAGTTGCGAGTCTGATCCCCCAGCCGCAGCCACTCCCAAGGTCCCACCTGGATTCTCCGAACCAGTTGCTGGCGTAACGGGCAACAGAACCTCCCCCGCCGCTCCAGCCGAAGTCCTGGCAAGGTCTTGCCCCATCTTAGTATCCATCTGCTGCTCAACGCTGGTAGAGACCGCTGTGCAGTCCCGACAAATCCCAGAGTCAGCGATAGCGCCCCTGTGGGTACCACAGACTACACATTGAGGGCATGAAGACATCACTCCGCTCCCAAACTGTTTTACAAGGGTCAAAACTCCCCGCATTGAAACACGGTTTTAGTTAGTTATTTACTTTCCCTTTTCTTTTTCTTTTTTGGATCAGAGACAGTCCCAGCACTCACCCCAGGACAAAAGCCACCTTCTCCCCAAGTCAATTACATGTTAACTGCAACCGCAGCACTTACTGTGTCCTACACTCTCAGCATTTCCCAAAACGCACAGAGAGCCCCAAAACCGAAACGAAATCAAAAAAGAACTCCCCCGAAATCAAAGAAAGGAAATGAAATGAAATAAAATGAACGAACCGCAAAGAAATCAGAAAATAAAGTAGCCCCTGTGATTCTTGCCTCGCCTGCCCGCCACGCGACCAGCACGCCGCTAAAATGGCCACCTCTGTGACCAGGATAAAATGGCGCCAAAAATGCCGTGCCGAGCCTCACACTGCTCCTGCACTCTCTCTGCTTGTCGGCCCCAATTCACTGCCCCCGAAACAATAATCACTCACCTCCTGAACCCTAGTTCACCTGCCGATGCAGCGGTGCTCCTGCCTGTGAGGCTCCGCTCACCCACACAGTGAACAGAAGAGCCTCCGAGGAGCTCCTGCCGCTGGCTGCACCGACCAAGTCAGGTTGTGGCTGATCAAATCGCCACTGACCCGCTGCTGCTGCCAAGTGATGTAGAGCTCTCCCCCGTCCACTCAAGGGGGAGAGATCTGACTTGTGCCTGAAAGACGGTAAGGGAAGAGAGATGAGAGGCAGGAACCGGCAGCAAGGTACAGGCAGCTTTTTCTTTTTTTTTTTTTTAAAGGGACAGTAACCAAATCAATGGAAGAAAAAACAAATCAAGTAGAAACTAATCTATAGCTACTCTAACAGCTCCTTATTCGTTCCTCAAGTGAGCCCAGCATCTAGACTCACTACGTCCTCCTGCTGCATGGAGACTGGACACACTGGGGCTGATGGGAGAGACCAGCAGACTACATCCAGTGATGTCATTTTTTTTGACATGCCCAGTCTCCAAGATGCAGGAGGAGGTGCACTACCCAGTGATGGAGGACGAAACTGGAGTAACTAAAGGAACTACAATTACCAGGTAAGTGTAATTATCATTTTCTAGAGACTTTCACAAAGAGGCCTTCTAAATAAGGGGCAAGAGACCTGTGAAATTGTTTTAAATAGGTGTTAAAACCAAGTGACAGATCAAAGGGGCAATTTGAAAGGCTCCCTCTATCAAAACAAGGGCTGTGTGAATCACCCAGGAAATGGTCACAGATTACCTTAGAAACACAGGTGTGGGACCTAAGTCTTAGTTTCCTCCCACCCACCCCAGGCATAATCTTAGCTTTATAGGATCTTAGACCTATTAATGGGGGAGGTGTATTCACATTCACTTTCAGGTTTAGTAGATTATCCTCACCAGGAATAGATGGGTTGTCCTTGAAAGTAATTAATCTTGAGGTGAACAAAGTCCCTTAAACGTTTTTGTTATAGTTGTATTAGTTGTGACATGGTGGATTCCTCCAGCCCTGTAGAAAGAGCCAAAAAGGAGGAATCAAAGGCAGTGCTGGAGTATAAACAAAAGCACGTGGCTGGTAGTTACCAAGGAAACCAGACACAGGAGAAAAAAACACGCCCTTGCTGCCAGTTAGCTCAGGAGTCAAGAGCTGATTCAAAGCACCTGCTAGGGGGAGGAGTCAGGCACTACCTTAAAGGGCAGATACATAAAGAAGCAGGAAGGGAGTGTCCATTAGAAGCTGGAGGAGAAGAAGCTGGAAGGGAAGCTCCATTGGAAGCTGGAAGAGGTTCTCGGTTAGGAGTTCCAGAGAAAGTTACAGCACGGGCTCAGCTGGGAGTTTACTTACAAGGCCAGCCGAGGGTTCCGGTGAGAGGCCAGCTAACAACCCAGGAGGAGAACCAGGGAAGAGTCCAGGTTCCAAGCCTAGGGTCAGAGCCAACTTCAAAGGTAAAAGGAGAACCGTTTACAAAGCTTTATTCAAGAAAAGGATACGGCAGAAGCAAGCCAGGCTGTCTGCAATATCCTGGGGATTACCAAGAGGAGAGAAAGCCAGGAAGGCAGTTTCAACACTTCTTGCACAAAGTAGGTGGAGAATCCACAGCCGGGTCTAAAGCCCAGAGAAAACCATTTTCAGCCAGGCACAGAGGTAAGCCCAAAGGCTGGGGTTTTTATAATCAAGGTGATTCTACGTACCCAGAAGGTTGGGGCATTGATTATAATGACTGTAATGAAAATGACTGTTTGAAGCAATACATGATTCAAGAATATAATACAGAGCTTAAAACAGAGAGGAAGGGCGGAGCCCAAGAAACAACGGTACAAACATTTCCTGCCTCTCAGGAGGACTTAATGGAAATAGAGCCAGGTTTTGAAAGTGTCTCTGAAGAAATGATGGACTGTACAATTACAATATCTGATGAAGTATTATCCCTGCGCTGAATGTATGCCTTGCAGAGAAGTACAGAGGTATTGAGATAAAAAGTACAGAGTTGGGAAAACGGAGCTGTTTCATTCTGATTGTTGATAAGCAAATGTTTTGTGCTGAAGGAAGCTATTTATGTTGGAAACTTTACTTTGTCTTTTAAACCAGAGGTATCTGGTTTTGTTACCTTTATTTCCTTGCTGAAAATCTGCCCCGGGAGGGGAAATAAATCCTTGTTGCTTTAATCACTTTTTGGAGTCACACTACTCTTCATTGGACAGTGAAAGAGACTACATATCCCAAGAGGCTTTGCTTTAGGAACTTGTAGAGTAGCTGTTCAGGAAGAAAACAACCCGCTTAAACCCTACCTGCTCTTGCTGGGGGGCGCTATAGAAGCGGGGTCACATAGTACAAGTATTCCTTAGAACTTCAAACAACTTAAATAACTAAACAAAACTTTAAAAGTAAAATGCAGACAGTAGTCAAGCAGCAAGATGGGGGTTATCCAGTCTTTTGCATTAAGAACATAAGAACATAAGATATGCCATACCGGGTCAGACCAAGGTCCATCAAGCCCAGTATCCTGTTTCCAACAGTGGCCAATCTAGGTCATACGTACTGTCGTCTCTCCCCCTTGTGGCCAGGCGGTTGCCTAGGGCTGCAGGAGTTGTGACGATTGACCTTTGTTAAAACTTGCCTAAACTCATGTAGTTGTGTCCCCGAAAGGATTATAGCCAAGTGCAAGGTCGCAGGAAAATTTCTTTTATTCTCAGAAATCAGGAATTCCAAAACCAAGTCAATTCTTTAACATGAATTGATTGAAGATAAGGGAAAACAAAACTCAGGATACTTCTCCAAACATAACAATACTCAAGCCATTTATACAGCCCCTGGCTTGCTGTAGCCTTTAAACTGACATTCAAGTAAAACTTTACTTTCAATGATATTCTGTACTTGGTCTTCAGGAGGCGCTGTGCCACCCTCCGTTGTTCCACAGCAGGTGTAGCACAGTTCCTGACTCAATCAACTGCTTCCACGTAGTGTAATTCCTTCTCAGTTGTAATACAAACTTTCAGCCTAGCTCTGGCCCAAGCAGCATTAAATGAAACAGCTACTTTTAAAAAGCATGGCTAAAAGTACTGGCTTAAAAAGTCCTGGTAAAAGGAACTTCCTCAGTTCTTTTACCTAATACATGGTAACTCAGAAATATACATTAACTTCACCCAGCTGGGTTTTTCCCTTCACTCAAACCCTCTTTGGTCCTCTTATGTTTCTCTTGCACAAATAGCACAGCTTATTTCCATATCTGAAATGCTATCTGACTCTCCAGAGACTCCTACCTCCATTTCCTCCACACTTGATTCTACTGGGTCATTGTTTTCCTGGGTATGCTCTTGGGAAGCCTCCCCAGCCTGCAGAGCCTTCAGTAGTTTTCCCCAGGCACTCTTAACCGTGAGAGAGCTAGCGGGGGAAGGGCAGGGAAAACCCCTTTCCTCTAATAAGCCTTTTAACCGATGTAAAGGGCTCACCTTAGTAGTGCTGGGTTTTCTGCTGACAACGTCCTTACTGGGTAGAGAGTTGAGCCAAGACCCTTTTGAGAATATTTCCTCCTCTGAGGACTCTTCTCCCGAGGTTTCCACAAGCCTTGTCAGCCTTTTACTCCTGGCTCTCACCGGCTTCTGTGCAAGGGATTCCCCTGGACTTCTTGTCCTTCCTTCCTGGAACCCTTGTGTCCTCTGTGTCTGAATTTTCTCTCTCTCTCCTCCCGAGGAAAGTCTCTTATCTCCTCCTCGTGTCTGTGTCTGTGCTTGCCTTGGTGCTTGCTCTGAGCCTGTCCTCCGTCAGGAAAATCTGCTGTATGAGTGCAGTTTTTCTTCCTAAATGTTTGGGGCTGTCCTATCCCTTCTGGCTCCGCCCCCAAACCACTCCCTTCTCCTCCCTCTATCTCCATGGGAACAGGGGTGTGTTTTGGTCTGCAGTTCTCTTTGAGAAACTTTTCTCTTTCGTATCTGAGTTAACCCTTTCAGAGCCTGCAGTTCTTTGGGTGAAAGGAAAAAAAGGCAGTTTTCCCTTTATTTTTCTGCCCTCAGCAGCTGCTTCTCCACCACAGTACCTAGCAGTTTCCCCAAAAGACACAGGTTCTGCAATGCTTGTACTGGGTCAAGCATTGATATCCTGGGTCCCTTCTTAATAATGGTTTATGGACCTTTCCTCCAGGAACTTGTCCAAACCTTTTTTAAACCCAGCTACACTAACAGCCTTTACTACATCCTCCGGTAGCAAATTCCAGAGTTTGATTACACGTTGAGTGAAAAAATATTTTCTTTTATTAGTCTTAAATAGTTTACCCTGTAGCTTCATTGCATGTCCCCTAGTCTTTCTATATTCTGATAACGTAAACAATCGATCTACATTTACCCGTTCCACTCCGTTCATTAATTTATAGACTTCTATCATATCTCCCCTCAGCTGTCTCTTTTCCAGGTTAAAGAGCCCTAACTTTTTAGCCTTTCTTCATAGGAGTATCCTTCCATCCCCTTTACCATTTTGGTGGCTCTTCTCTGAACCTTTTCTAATAATGCTATATCCTTTTTAAGATACGGCGACCAGAATTGCACACAATATTCAAGGTGCGGTCTCACCATGGAACGATATAGAGGCATTATAATATCTTTTGTTTTATTTTCCATTCCTTTCCTTATGATACCTAGCATTCTATTTGCTCTCTTGGCTGCCGCTGCACACTGGGCCGAGGGTTTTAACATGCTATCCACAATGACGCCTAAATCTTTTTCCTGGGTGGTGGTTCCTAATGTGGAACCTTGCATTGTGTAACCATAGTTTGGGTTGTTCCTCCCTAAGTGCATAACTTTGCACTTGTCCACATTAAATTTCATTGCATTGAGTGTCACATGTCCGATTTTCTTCCAGTTGATGAGAGGTCTTACATGTGCACTAGATGCAAGAAGCTCTTTGCACTCAGGGAACGAGTGCAATCTCTGGAGGCTAGAGTAGCAAATTTGGAGGACATAAGGAAGACAGAGAGGTACATAGACAAGACCTACTGGGACGTAGTTCTGAAGTCTCACCTCCAGTCTGGCAACCTCACTGTTGCCATGGAGGAGAGAGGTCAAGTGACAGGAAAGCATCACCCTGGTGTGGCAGGAAGTGATCCTGTAGATAAAACCTGTCCTCCAAATGATGTAAAACCCTCTCACACTGAGGAGTTTTCTCCAGGGCCATATGCCCATGAGGGGAGGGTTAGGACAGCTGTTATAGTTGGTGATTCGATCATTAGGCATTTAGATAGCTGGGTGGCTGGTGGGCATGAGGATCTCTTTGTAACATGCCTGCCTGGTGCAAAGGTAGCAGACCTCATGTAACACCTGGACAAGATGTTAGATTGTGCTGGGGAGGAGTCTGAAGTCTTGGTACATGTTGGTGCCAATGACATAGGAAAGTGTGGTAGGGAGGTTCTGGAGGCCAAATTTAAGCTTTTAGGTAGGAAGTTGAAATCCAGAACTTCCAGGGTAGCATTCTCAGAAATGTTTCCTCTTCCATGCGCAGGACCCAAAAGGCAGGCAGAGCTCTGGAGTCTGCCACTCACCCGCTCCCTGGACCTTGAGGGTTTCAGGAGGGGGTGGCCCTTGATGCCCTTCAGGGTTGAGAATTGTAGTTGTGTGTGCTCAAGTAGTAAGGCAGGCAAAGAAAATTTCTTTGATGAGGTTTATTTCCGCATTGCAGTTCAAGTGCAAACAGACGCAAATAAAGTATAATAGCACAAATTAAGAGTGAGAAACGAAAACTAGGTATTGCACTGCTAGGCTAAATGTCCATTATCTTCTGTGATCACATTCAGTTGTCATGTGACCCTTTTCACTAACGGAAGAAACAAACTTTGGCAAACAGCAATGCTCCTGGTATGCAGACAATTATGCTTTGACTTATCCCCTTCTGATAAGCTGTTCAGCATAGGAATCAATACAGCAACTTCTGTTATATTGCTTTATATAACTTTGTACAGCATTTCAATTAAATGTCCTTCTCAATGACACAAGCTGAACAGTCCATTGGCATGTCTGGCTCTGTGATCGGTAGAGAAGAAACTAAAGGCATTTCCTCTTCACAGCTGTTTGGGGGCTGTGCTACCTTAGAGGAAGAAACTGCCCTGCTTTCAAGGAACTCTCTAAAATCTTTGAGAAGCTATTCAGCCTGCGTTCTTCCTGGGCTAAGCTGATAATGTCTTCCTCCTTCAGGTAACTGTTTGTTTAAACTGCTTATCTCTTGATAATTAGCAATGCTGCTTTTACTAGGACAACAGTTCTGCGTGTTTGAATTATCCTTCCCCCAATTATCCTTCCCCCACTTATCACTAAACGTAAGTGCTGGGTTTAAAACTTCAGCTGTGAGTGGAGAGTTTCTCAACAGTGTGTTAAAAGTAGAACGGTCAGGCTTCTCTTGGCACACATCTCTGTAATAAGACTCAGCTGTTCCCTTACTATAGGTTTCTGCTGGCTTGTGAGAATAGCCTAGGCTGCTTACATGCTTTAAAGACTGCAACCAATTGCTACCATGTTGTCTGACTTTGTCTTGGCTTTTAACGTTAGCCTTTCTGGCTTCCCAATGTTAAACTTGCTAGCTGCTTCAAACCCACTGTGTACCTTGTGCTGTGGCTTTCTCCAGGGTATTTCACTGTCCCTCTGCCTTCGGTTCCAAGGTTCTGCTTGGTCCTCTCGAAGCCTGTGCTGTAGCCTTGGGTCTCTCAGTGCTCCTGAATCCTTCTGGTCACAGAAGATTCTCCCTGCCCCTGAGTCTCCCAGGTACTTGCTTCCTGAGTCCAGTCTTCTCCTTAGTGGATCACAGCTGCCTAATTGCTCTCTCTCCAACTCTTCCTCCTCGTCGTCTTCTTTCAAATCCGAATCAAAATCTGACTCTCTCTGTTTCTGAGTGCTTAACAAGCTGCCTGTGTACTGCACTGCCCGCCTCCTGCTTGGGCGTGCCCAATCAGGGACTTGGCTTTTCTCCTTCCTTGAGGTGAGGTGTGGTTCCTGATTAGCTCTGTGTTTTTTTCTCTCTGAAGAGAAAATCCTGCATTCTCTTGCAGTACCGGTTCTCTCCACCGGATCACTACCTGTTTCTATAGCTTCTTGAGAGGCTTCTACGTCACAAGTCTCAATGCATGAATGACACAATGGTGCAAAGAAGAGGGTTTTGGATTTGTTAGAAACTGGGGAACATTCTGGGGAAAGGAGGGGCTCGATCTTAACCGGGATGGAACCAGGCTGCTGGCATTAACCTTTAAAAAGGAGATAGAGCTGCTTTTAAACTAGTGTGATGGGGCCCGTGTGATAGAGCCCCGGTGAACCCTATTTAGGCGGCTGCCTAGGGTTTTAAGTTTAAATCTGCTTTGCTATTAAAACAGAGTCTTTCAGTCGAGTGGTAAAGCAAATAAATCAGGGCTTTATTCCCTTTCCCGAAACAGATATTCTTAGGAATGCAAACACAACAAACAGCATCAGAACAAAAGACGGCTACAGAGAAAAATATCTTATTTTCCTTTGTTAATGTCACAAGGTTATTTTCTTCAAGGTTAACACAAAGAAATGATGTCATCCGAAAAACATAGCGTACAGTCCATGTGAATTGGGTCTGAAGAATAACTGTTATTTTCCCATTGCATTACTTCAGGTTCATTCCCGATACTACCAGAGTCACACTCATTACATGTGCTGGCTTCTGACACACCTTCCTTTGGCACATGAATACCTTTTCCTACAAAGTGCTCTTTAAGCCCAGGGCTATAACTGCCTGGTATAAGAATGGCTTCTTGCTGGGTTTTCTGTCCCTTCTCACCTAGTGAGAACACTGGTTATCTTTCAGCTTTATGGTTATGTCCAGGGCCACGCCCTTTAAAACATATAGAGCTTTTAACCCCCTCTTTGGAAAAACAAGGTTCCCACTTTTCTACCTTGTTCCTGGCTTTTGCTTCTGGGTTGTTGAGGACTTTCTCCCGGGCTCTCCAGCCTCCCTCCAAGCTAGCAAGTTCCTGATTACCTCTCCAGCTGTTCCTTGCTCTGAAGTCACGCTTAGAATTTCCTTCTACCGGCAAACTTCCTTCAGCATGACCTGTGCTCATTGGCTGTTTGCTCAGTCCTCCTGAGTAGCTGCCCCTCCTCCTGCTCCTGCTGGGATTCTCTCTAGGACTGCTTCCAGGTCTGCCCTCTCCAGGAATGCCCCTTCCAGAACTTCCTCCTCCAGAACTGCCTCGTCCAGAACTTCCTCCTCCCAGACTGCCCCTTCCTGGTTCTAACCAGGAACTTATATGCTTCCCTTCTCTGCACGTTACGTGAGACTTTGGGCACAGGTGCTCCTGATGAGCCTTTCTGTTTCTCCCTGCGTCACAACTATTACAGGGAAAATCCCTTCTAATGTCTTTTGGCTTTACTTGTGCTGGAGGCATTTGCTGCCCAGCTGTTTCTCCGTGTACTGAGCTTTCCTGTTCAGCCAAATCTGAGGTAAGTTTCTCATTTTCACTAACCTCCATGGGCTCTGTATTATCTACTGTGTCACATATCCCCCCCTTAAGATATTACAGGATGGGGAACAGCCGTTCACACAAAACGTAATCTCCGCTGGGCACTTAGCCTTCCTGCTGGATCGGTTGTCTGCTGTTTCGCTACCCTGCCAAGGTTCCTTGGAGCACGCAATCCTTGCTCTACTCCTGACTTTTATACTGGAGCGGCTAGCTGCTGCCATTCTCTCCTGCCAAGGTTTTAGCACATTTATATGGTATATCTGAGGACGCCCCTTGTCGTTCTCCACCACATATGATACTGGACCTTTACGCTCTACCACTGTATAAGGACCTTTCCACTGGGCCTCAAACTTTGGCCCAGGGTCAGCAACCATTACCACTACTCTGTCGCCAACGGCCAGTTGCCTTGGCCTCTTGCCCCTGTCATAATATCGCTTCTGACTTCGTTGACTGTCTTGCAAATGCCCGTCTGCGACTCGCGAAGCCCTCTGTAGGCGACTCTGGAGCCCACAAAGGAACTGGGCTACCCCCATTACCTCCCCTTCCGGCTCGACCCACTGGCCCCTTAAAATATCTAGGACTCCCTGTGTGGCACGTCCGAACATCAGCTCATAAGGGGAAGCTCCTAATGAGGCTTGTGTACGTTCCCTACTGGCATATAAGGCAAACGGGAGCATAATGTCCCAGTCAGCCATCTGTCCATCCAGCCCTCGTCTTAACAGCTGCTTAAGGGTCTGATTGAAGCGCTCCACCAGACCATTGGTCTGTGGATGATACACGGCGGTTTTGATATGGTGGATGCCAAAAGCATCCCATACCTGTGCCAGGTATTTTGACACGAAATTACTCCCCCTATCAGTCAGCATTTCCCTTGGGAACCCTACCTCACAGAATAGCTTGACTAGTTCTGCGGCTATGAACTTAGCAGAGATGTTTCTCAAAGGTATCGCCCAGGGGAACCTGGTGGCATAGTCCATTATTACGAGGATGTACTGGAATCCTCTGGGGGTTTTATTAGGGGACCCGCAATGTCCATTGCCATCCGGCGAACTGGTTCGGTTATGGTAGGGGTCTGAATCATAGGAACTCCTATGGGCTTAGCGGCACTTACCCACTGACAGGAAGGACAGGCCTCGCAGAACCGCTTCATTTCTCTAAACACCCCTGGCCAATAGAAACGGTCTAGGATCTGATCGAGCATACCCTGAACTCCCTTGTGTCCCCCGATGGGGTGGTCATGGGCCAGTCTCATGACTACGGCCTTAAAGGTAGTGGGGACCACTCTGCGGCCATCTCGGAGGCTCCCCAGTCGGGGTTGAGCAAAAATCAGAGCGAAGCAGTTTCCCGCTCCTGCAACTCCAGCCCTATCCGGGCTGTGGGAGGACCCAGCGCTACTTTTAAAAAGCGCCGCCGGCAGAGAAGCAGCCCTTTCAGCATCTGCGGCCATCTCGGAGGCTCCCCAGTCGGGGTTGAGCAAAAATCAGAGCGAAGCAGTTTCCCGCTCCTGCAACTCCAGCCCTATCCGGGCTGTGGGAGGACCCAGCGCTACTTTTAAAAAGCGCCGCCGGCAGAGAAGCAGCCCTTTCAGCATCTGCGGCCATCTCGGAGGCTCCCCAGTCGGGGTTGAGCAAAAATCAGAGCGAAGCAGTTTCCCGCTCCTGCAACTCCAGCCCTATCCGGGCTGTGGGAGGACCCAGCGCTACTTTTAAAAAGCGCCGCCGGCAGAGAAGCAGCCCTTTCAGCATCTGCGGCCATCTCGGAGGCTCCCCAGTCGGGGTTGAGCAAAAATCAGAGCGAAGCAGTTTCCCGCTCCTGCAACTCCAGCCCTATCTGGGCTGTGGGAGGACCCAGCGCTACTTTTAAAAAGCGCCGCCGGCAGAGAAGCAGCCCTTTCAGCATCTGCGGCCATCTCGGAGGCTCCCCAGTCGGGGTTGAGCAAAAATCAGAGCGAAGCAGTTTCCCGCTCCTGCAACTCCAGCCCTATCCGGGCTGTGGGAGGACCCAGCGCTACTTTTAAAAAGCGCCGCCGGCAGAGAAGCAGCCCTTTCAGCATCTGCGGCCATCTCGGAGGCTCCCCAGTCGGGGTTGAGCAAAAATCAGAGCGAAGCAGTTTCCCGCTCCTGCAACTCCAGCCCTATCCGGGCTGTGGGAGGACCCAGCGCTACTTTTAAAAAGCGCCGCCGGCAGAGAAGCAGCCCTTTCAGCATCTGCGGCCATCTCGGAGGCTCCCCAGTCGGGGTTGAGCAAAAATCAGAGCGAAGCAGTTTCCCGCTCCTGCAACTCCAGCCCTATCCGGGCTGTGGGAGGACCCAGCGCTACTTTTAAAAAGCGCCGCCGGCAGAGAAGCAGCCCTTTCAGCATCTGCGGCCATCTCGGAGGCTCCCCAGTCGGGGTTGAGCAAAAATCAGAGCGAAGCAGTTTCCCGCTCCTGCAACTCCAGCCCTATCCGGGCTGTGGGAGGACCCAGCGCTACTTTTAAAAAGCGCCGCCGGCAGGCGCGCCCGCGCCTTGCGGGCCCGCGCCTGAGGGCCTCGCAAGAGGGCCCTTTGGCGTGGCCCTTAGGCGGGGCACGACAGGCAAAAAGCGAAATATATCCAGCGAACAAGCAGCATACAAAATACCAGCTATACAAATAACTTGAACAGAAGCCACTGCCAACGATCATCCATCTAACAAGCAGACTCACGCCCACAGGAAAACCGCCGTTTGCAAATCTCCCACGAATTCAAGCAGCTTGAGCTCCTACAAAGTTGAGCTCGCTCCCATCCTCAACAGAGATTTCATTGATCACAGCAAGTATACCACACTAAATCGAACTATCTATACCTGGAACTTTTGCACACTTGTTATAACACAACATATACTGTTGTCAGTAATCACTAAATGCAAGTACTGTCTCCCAGTAGCTAGATATACTGTTGTCAGTAATCATTACATGCAAGTACTGTCTCCCAGTAGCTAGATATACGGTTGTCAGTAATCATTACATGCAAGTACTGTCTCCCAGTAGCTAGATATACTGTTGTCAGTAATCATTACATGCAAGTACTGTCCCCCAGTAGCTAGATATACGGTTGTCAGTAATCATTACATGCAAGTACTGTCTCCCAGTAGCTAGATATACTGTTGTCAGTAATCATTACATGCAAGTACTGTCTCCCAGTAGCTAGATATACTGTTATCAGTAATCATTACATGCAAGTACTGTCTCCCAGTAGCTAGATATACTGTTGTCAGTAATCATTACATGCAAGTACTGTCTCCCAGTAGCTAGATATACTGTTGTCAGTAATCATTACATGCAAGTACTGTCTCCCAGTAGCTAGATATACTATTGTCAGTAATCATTACATGCAAGTACTGTCTCCCAGTAGCTAGATATACTGTTGTCAGTAATCCCTCTCTCTTAACACACAATGACCTCATCAATGATGCATACACTGGTAACCCTCATCATTACCTACCTCCTCACTGCACTAGTTGGACACTCAAATGCCTTTAATGGCGACCAAAACTCCATACCAATATTAAGAAATAATTGGAAGAGATGGTCAAACAAGACACAAACAGACCCGAACCCTACCCATACTCACCACTCTCATTTAATCCACGTTGCCCTTCAGCTCACCAAAAAATCTCAACCTAAACGACAATACCAACCACCACTGCATTGCGCCCTTATCAATATTAGATCCATCCGCACAAAGTGGCCTCTGATACCTGATCTCATAACAACGCACAACCTCGACATTTTGATGATCACAGAAACCTGGCTATCTGACTCTGATAATATCATCCTCAACCAGATGCTACCCCCAGGCTTCTCAATCTACACGTGTCACAGGACCAAACAAAGAGGAGGTGGAGTACTCATCATCTCTAAAAGTCAGCTACAATTTCAGTTAGACAACAGTATTAGCACAACCCACCTAAACGTACTAAATATATCAAACAATGAGCATTCAATCAACCTAGTCTATAGAGCTCCAACAACGTCAGCTGATGATCTGCCAATGATAGTTGACCGTGCCTGCAATACGGAAAAACCACAATTATCTAATTGGATATTAGGAGATTTCAACCTCCCCTCTCTACATGATACTCAAATCGCAGCATTTATAGAAGCGATCGACAACCTTGGATACAACCAGATAGTCAAAGAACCCACTCATACTATGGGAAATACCCTCGACCTAATATTCGTTCCACAAGCCACCTCAGAAACCGACCACAATTATGACATTTCCATAATACCAGTACCATGGTCGGACCACAGCCTAATCTTATTCCAAATTCCCAACTCCTCCAAGGCCATTAACTCCAAATCCACCCTCACCAAACCAACAACTAGGAGGTTCCGCCCATTTGACAAAGACGAAGTACTCAAGAATATTCTACCAATACTACACACCTCTGAACCTGATTTGGATAGCCTAATCAACACCTGGGATCACACTCTTAGAACCAATTCCCAAACAGCAAATATGACAAGAAAGCCCAACCATCGGACACATGTAGCTTGGTATTCTAATGAACTGAGAACATCCCTCCTCCATCTTCGAAGACTCGAAAAACGCTGGAGACGATCCCACTCTACAGATGCCTACACAACCTATTGCAAGTACCTAAAAAAGCATCGCCAGGAAATAGCAGATCGAAGAAAACAATTCCATACTAATCTCCTAAAGCAATCATTAAATAAACATCATGATCTCTTCAACATTGTAAAGACAATGGCAAAGGAACCAACCCCCCAACATACTCAAACGATACATCCACAAGATTATGCTGACTATTTAAAATCAAAAATGAAGAAAACCACCAACACCTACATCACAGAATCAACAAATATAGACAAGCTATCACAGTCAACCACATTAACCAAGTTTAACGCATTATCAACCAAAGAAATTGAAAACACTATCGCATCAATAAATGCCACCACTGCAGCGAATGATCCATGTCCAGCGGCCTGGATAAAAAATATTAGACATGAAGTAAGCTTCTTCATACACAATATCCTTGAACAATCATTCTCAACCGGAACCTTTCCTCAGTGCCTTAAACAAACCTCAATTAGACCATTACTAAAAAATAACAAATTAGACCCCCTAAAAGTAGAATCCTATAGGCCAATATCCAGCATCCCTCTGCTAGCGAAAATAATTGAGAAAGTGGTACAACGTCAAATACAACAACACATAGACACTGAAGCCCCACTAGACATTGCACAACACGGTTTCAGGGAAGCCCACGGAGTTGAGACCCTCCTCATCACTCTATTCAATACATTAATTACAGGAATAGATAATATCCACCAAGGATTTATCCTTATATTCATGGACATCTCAGCTGCGTTTGATTCAGTAAGCCATCAAATACTTATCGATCGCCTTAAGGAAAAAGGAATACTTGGAACCGCACTTGACTGGTGTATATCCTACCTAAATAACCGTTGGCAACAAGTAAGAATTGAGGAAAAGACATCTGAACCATTTCTGCAAGATCAAGGGGTACCACAAGGATCCTCTCTTTCAGCACTAATGTTTAACATATACATGCAACCGATCTGTGACCTCATCCGCTCCTTTAATGTTACCTGCCTAGCATATGCAGATGACATTCTCCTATACATGCCATTCTCCATCAACCATCCTGATTTTACACCATTGATAAAATGCTTTGAATCAGTAGAAGACTGGCTCCTCTCACAGAACCTAAGAATCAACCATAGCAAGACCGATGTGATGTTTATCACAAGAGACCAAAACTTCACACCTCCCACTACCTTAAAAATAAAGGACAAGGAATTGACAGTAAAACCTACGATACGATACCTAGGTATTACCCTTGACCAGCGCCTCAATATGAAGACCCACATAAAAAACATAACAAAACTAATATATCACAAGATACGCACACTACGCCACTTAAGACCGTTACTTGAACCCACAGACTTCAGAACTGTCTACCAAGCCTTGGTGATACCTCATCTCGACTTCTCAAATGCAATTCTACATGGTCTCCCGCAATCATCTTTAAATCCTCTACAACTGGCGATGAACACCGCTGCCAGAGTACTCGAAGGAATATCAAAAACAGACCACATAACTCCAATCTTAAAAAGACTCCACTGGCTACCAACCATTGCAAGAATCCACTACAAGATACTAATCATTACTTTCAAAGCCTTAAACAATCAAGCACCATCAACGATCGCCAACCTTTTACACACACAGACTCCCAATAGATCCAGAAGATCAACTACTATAAACTCATTAACAATCCCAAGACAAACAGTCAGATACAATAAGGAAACATCTAAAAGAGCCTTCAGCATTCATGCCCCAATAGCTTGGAATGCACTCCCACCAGAACTGAGAGCCATAACCAGCCTAACACAATTCAGAAAAAATCTCAAACACCACCTCTTCTTAAGCTATTTCCCAATTTAGTTTTACACAAGAGAAACACTACATCCATAACCAGGTCAAGACAACTTCAACTGTGACTAATGTGTATAGACTATTGTATATAGTTATATAGTGTACATAGTTTCCCTATATTACCAAGTTCAAATTCCTTTTACTTGTAAAATGCACTACAGTTTTCTGTATGTATATGTTTGTTCCATGTAAACCGCGCTGATGATAATAGTGCGGTATATAAGCGATGTTAAATAAATAAAATAAAATAAATAATTGCTTCCTAATGGCACCAGTATGGGGGTTATTGCTCTCCCTATACAAAATGTCTTCCTCTATCAGGAACCTGGGGAGCACGTCCCTACCCGTCTGGGCAAATTTAAAGGCATGTTTTAATACTGGGTCTGCCTTCTGTTCCCTCGGAAAGGACGGGAATTTTTTTACCAGATCGGCAGGTACCCAGGGTAAACCCTGCCCATCCGCTATTCCGGCCCTCAATTGAGCCCGGTGATGTCTTTCTTGGCGCTTTTCGCCTTTACTTTTCTTTTTAGCCTTAGAAGGAGCACTAATTAACTCTTCATGCTGGGGAAGCTCGCTTAGGCTGTCCTCTATAATCCTATCCTCCTCCTCTAAAGGCTCTACTTCCTCTCCTATGGGGTTAGGATTTTCCTCTGGAAGCTCACTTTGCGTCTCCAAGCCTTTTGCCTGAGACCGGGTGGAAACCATGCCTCCCTTTAAGTGTGTACCTTCCTCTATTCCCCTGTAGAAAGGAGGCCAATCTCTCCCAGTACAATATCGTATGGTAATTTGGGGATTATAGCCACTAGGATTTCTTTCTGTGTTCCCAAACCCTTAACCTTTAGTCTATAAAGGGGATAATGGGTTGATGTCCCATGCACACACTTTATTCTAGTCGTTCCTTCTTGTTGACTCGGGGGAAAATCATTTTGGGCCTGTATGGTTTGCCAGAACTTCCGGGAGACCATACTCTGGTCCGCCCCCGAGTCAAGCAAAGCTCTTGCAGGGACTCCTTGCACCTCCACATCTATGCGGAATCCCTCTTGTACATGCTTGTTATCATTTGTTATCAGTGCAGTTCGGTAGATGCAATTTTTCTTCATGTGCCCTAGCTTTCCACACTTAAAACATTTTAACAAAGCATTCCTATCCTCCCTCATGGGCAAACACTCACTTGTATACCGAGCACCCCTTCGAGGTTCCCTATTTGCCTTTCCAGAACTAGCCAATCCCAACTTACTTTCAGCGCCTCCTGGTATCTTTTTAGCCAATTCGGCTTCAAGGAACCGCTCTGTTAACTGCGCTGCTTCAGTTGAGGTTTGGCAATTCTGTAATGTTAAAAAGGTTTTCACCTCTACAGGAACTGCCTCATAATACTGTTCCAGGACAATTGCATCTATTATGCTATCCAGAGTTTTTCCCTCTGGTTCAAGCCACTTCAAAACCAAACTGCGCACCCTATGGCACAGTGCCTTTGGTGTTTCCTCTGCTTGAAGCTTAGTTGCCCTTAGCATACGTCTATACACAGCAGGTGTTAGGCCTAGCCTATCACGTATTGCTCTTTTTAGCTCTTCATACTCTGCTGCCAGAGCGGCAGGCATGGCTCTATAAGCCGACAAAGCTTCTCCTGTTAAGGATGAGGCCAGTCTGACTGCCCACTGCTCTTTTGGCCAGCGTGCATTGAGAGCTACCCTCTCAAATGACTCCACATAATCATCAAAATTATCATTTTTAGTCATTTGTCCAAATGTCCACACCCCACAATTCTGTGGGCCTACCCCACAGAAGTACTCTTGTGGTGCTGTCTCTTTCCTTGGTTCCTCCAGTAGAGCTTGCAACAGGTCCGTTAGGGGCTTCTGCTGGGCCTGTAGGGCTGCAGTGGCCTGCTCCTGGCTCAGCTGGGCTAGCTCCCTCTGTTTGTCAAATTGTAAGCTCATCCAGCGTAAGACCTCCTGGACCTCCATTTTCAGTCTCACACACTCTGGAAAATAAACCAAAAACAACCACCAAGTGCGGTACTACTAGAGAAAAAAAAATTTCCCCTTTTTTTTTTTTCTTTTCTTTTTTTTTAAAAGCAATTCCTTCTCACATTGAATCCTCCCAGTCTGTGCCCATATACTCTTTACCTGAGACAGGTAGAGGTTTGCACTTTAAGAAGGTGCTTGTCTCTGCCGCAGGATCTGGGTCCTTCCGGGCGTGCCAACGTCTGCTACTTCCGCGCTGTCCTCTGCTGCGTCATGGTTGTTCACTCCTTTTTGAATGATCCGCAACAACTACGCCATTTGTGATGGGGCCCGTGTGATAGAGCCCCGGTGAACCCTATTTAGGCAGCTGCCTAGGGTTTTAAGTTTAAATCTGCTTTGTTATTAAAACAGAGTCTTTCAGTCGAGTGGTAAAGCAAATAAATCATGGCTTTATTCCCTTTCCCGAAATGGATATTCTTAGGAATGCAAACACAACAAACAGCATCAGAACAAAAGACGGCTACAGAGAAAAATATCTTATTTTCCTTTGTTAATGTCACAAGGTTATTTTCTTTAAGGTTAACACAAAGAAATGATGTCATCCGAAAAACATAGCATACAGTCCATGTGAATTGGGTCTGAAGAATAACTGTTATTTTCCCATTGCATTACTTCAGGTTCATTCCCGATACTACCAGAGTCACACTCATTACATGTGCTGGCTTCTGACACACCTTCCTGTGGCACACGAATACCTTTTCCTACAAAGTGCTCTTTAAGCTCAGGGCTATAACTGCCTGGTATAAGAATGGCTTCTTGCTGGGTTTTCTGTCCCTTCTCACCTAGTGAGAACACTGGATATCTTTCAGCTTTATGGCTATGTCCAGGGCCACGCCCTTTAAAACATATAGAGCTTTTAACCCCCTCTTTGGAAAAACAAGGTTCCCACCTTTCTACCTTGTTCCTATCTTTTGCTTCTGGGTTGTTGAGGACTTTCTCCCGGGCTCTCCAGCCTCCATCCGAGCTAGCAAGTTCCTGGTTACCTCTCCAGCTGTTCCTTGCTCTGAAGTCACGCTTAGAATTTCCTTCTACCGGCAAACTTCCTTCAGCATGACCTGTGCTCATTGGCTGTTTGCTCAGTCCTCCTGAGTAGCTGCCCCTCCTCCTGCTCCTGCTGGGACTCTCTCTAGGACTGCTTCCAGGTCTTCCCTCTCCAGGACTGCCCCTTCCAGAACTGCCTCGTCCAGAACTTCCTCCTTCCAGACTGCCTCCTCCCAGACTGCCCCTTCCTGGTTCTAACCAGGAACTTATATGCTTCCCTTCTCTGCACGTTACGTGAGACTTTGGGCACAGGTGCTCTTGATGAGCCTTTCTGTTTCTCCCTGCATCACAACTATTACAGGGAAAATCCCTTCTAATGTCTTTTGGCTTTACTTGTGCTGGAGGCATTTGATGCCCAGCTGTTTCTCCGTGTACTGAGCTTTCCTGTTCAGCCAAATCTGAGGTAAGTTTCTCATTTTCACTAACCTCCATGGGCTCTGTATTATCTACTGTGTCACACTAGATAATAGGGGAAAGCTGACAGTCACCCAAGTGCGCATGGTTCAGAAGGATATATCCATGAAGGATACTGGCAAAGGATTAAACTTAGGGCATGTCAACAGAGAAGTTCCAATAAAGACAAAAATAACCCAAATGCCCTGAAATACAGAGCAAACAGAGTTTAAAGATTCCAAATTACCCCTGTTTACTGAAAATGTTTGTATGCAAATGCTAGAAGTCTTAAAACTGAGATGAGAGAGTTAGAATATATAGCACTAAATGAGAGATGAGATATGACTGGTATCTCAGAGACCTGGTGGATGGAGGACAACCAGTGAGACACTGTGATATCTGGGTACAAATTATATCACAATGATAGAGAGATCAAATTGGTGGAGGGATTGCGCTCTATGTTAGAGAGAGCATTGAATCACACAGGATTAAAGTGTTGCAGGAAACAAAATACACGTAGAATCTGTATGGATTGAAATTCCAGGTAAAAAGGGGAAGGCGATGACAGTGGGGAGTGTACTACCGAACACCTGGCCAAAATGAAGTAATGGATGATGAAATGCTCAAAGAAATCAGGACAGCTAACAAAAATTACAATGGGTGCTTTAAATTACCCCAGTATCAACTGGGTCAGTGTCACGGCAGGACATGCTAGGTAGGTAAAGTTTCTAGATGAAATAAATGACTGCTTCTTGGAGCAGCTGGTTCATGAACCAACAAGAGGGGAAGCCATTTTGGACCTAGTCCTTAGTGGTACACAAGATCTTGTGCAAAAGATATGGATGTTGGGGCTACTTGGCAATAGTTATCATTGTATGATCGTGTTTGATTTCATAAATGGAGGAAGGACAGCAAGGAAATCCACAGCACTGTCTTTTAACTTTCAAAAGGGAGACTATGATAAAATGAGGAAAACAGTTAAGAAAAAACTAAAAGGAGCAGCTGTAAAGGTTAAAGATTTACATCAAGAATGGGCATTGTTTAAAAATACTATCTTGGACGCCCAGACCAGCAGTATTCCATGCTTTAAGAAAAGTGGAAGGAAGTCAAAAAAACTGCCAGCATGGTTTAAAGGTGAGGTCAGAGAGGCTGTTGTTGCCAAAAAAGCATCTTTCAGGAAATGGAAAAAGGAGCCAAATAATGAAAACTGGAAACAACATAAGCACTGGCAAGTTAGATAAGGCAGGCAAAGAGAGAATTTGAAAAAAAAAAGCTTGCTGAAGAAGCAAAAATGCATAATAAAGACTTTTTCAAGTACATTCTTAGAAAAAAACCTATGAGAAAGTCAGTTGGAACATTAGATAATAGAGGCATAAAAGGGGCACTAAGAGGGGACAACGCCATAGCGGAGAGACTGAATGAATTCTTTGATTCGGTCTTTACTGAAGAAGATGTAGGGAAGTTACCCATGACTGAAATGTTATTTAAAGGTGATGCATTGGAAGAATTGAAAGAAATATCGATAATCCGGGAAGATATGTTACAACTATTTGATAAACTAAACAGTAGCAAATCACCTAGACTGGATGATATATACTCGAAGGTGGTAAAAGAACTGAAATATGAGATTGCAGACCTATTATTAGTAATCTGTGAACTATCATTAAAATCATCTGCAGTACCTGAAGATTGGCAAATGGCCAATGTAAAGACAATTTTTAAAAAGTGTTCCAGGGTACTCCGGGAAAACTAAAGGCCTGTGAGCCTGACCTCATTGCCCTGCAAAATGGTAGAAACCATTATAAAGAACAAAATTACTGAACATGTAGATAGTCATGATTTGATGGGAGAAAGTCAACATGGCTTTAGCCAAGAAAGGTCTTGTCTTAATCTGTTGCATTTTTTGAAGATATGAATAAACAAGTAGACAAAGGTGAGCCGGTTGATAAAGTGTACCTGGATTTTCAGAAAGTCTTTGACAAGGTCCCTCATGAGAGACTCTTGGCGAAGTTAAAAAGTCATTGGATAAGAGGCAGTGTAGTATTGTGGATCAAAAACTGGTTAAAAGATAGAAAGCAGAGGATAGGGCTGAATGACCAATTTTCCCAATGGAGAAAAGTGAAAAGAGGAGTACCCCAGGGATATGTGCTGGGCTGCTGCTTTTTAACATATTCATAAATGACCTGGAAAAGGGAATAACAAGTTAGATAATCAAATTTGCAGATGACACAAAATTATTCAAAGTTGTTAAAACCCAAGAACATTGTGAAAAATTGCGAGAGAACCTTTATAAATTGGAAGACTGGACATTCAAATGGCAGATGAAATTTAATGTGGACAAGTGCAAAGTTATGCATCTAGGAAAGAAAAACCTTAGAAACCACCACCCAGGAAAAAGATTTAGGCATCATTGTGGCTAATACATTGAAATCCTCCTCCCAATGTGTAGCGGTGGCCAAGAAAGCAATTAGAATGCTAGGAATCATAAGGAAAAGAATAGAGAATAAATCCAAGGTAAACTGGATCAGAAATTGGTTGACTGACAGACGTCAGAAGGTGATGGTAAATGGAGCTCACTCGGATGAAAGGAGGGTGATTAGTGGGGGGCCCCAGGGTTCGGTCCTGGGACCGGCATTGTTCAATGTATTTGTGAGTGATATTGCTGAAGGACTGAATGGAAAAGTCTGTCTTTTTGCAGATGACATGAGAATTTGCAACAGAGTGGACTCCCCTGAGGGAGTGGATAACATGAGGAAAGATCTACAAAAGCTGGAAGAATGGTCTAATGCTTGTCAGTTACGATTTAATGCGAAGAAGTGCAGTGTCATGCACTTGGGAAGCAGAAATCCAAGGGAAAGGTACGCAATAGGGAGTGAGAGGTTGGTGTGCACGAACCAGGAGAAGGACCTTGGTGTGATTATTTCTCAGGATCTCAAGGTGGCAAAAAGTGCGACGAGGCAGTGGCAAAAGCCAGGAGGATGTTGGGTTGCATACAAAGAGGAATTACCAGCAGAAAGGAAGAGGTACTAATGCCACTGTATAAGTCACTGGTGAGGCCTCACTTGGAATACTGTGTTCAGTTCTGGAGACCATATCTCACAAAGGATGTAAAAAGACTGGAAACGATTCAGAGGAAGGCGACCAAAATGATTTGGAACCTGCATCAGAAGCCTTATGACAAGAGACTTGAAGACCTAAATATATTGTCACCCACCTACATACCCCCATAGGTAAAGGACCTGGGGGTTTCAGTGGGGCCTCTTCTTAATTAGCTGCGACAAGTAATGCCCCCTGCGAGTTGGAGTCCCACTAGCTATTCAAAAAAGAGTGTAGTCGTGGACAAGTAGCTAGGCTATTTTTAAAAAGGTATTTTATTTTCCCTTCCTGGGAGAACTTCTGCAATCAGGAATCAAAAAGGAAATAAACCATGCTTCTGGTATAACACAAATTGAACTACAAAAATACAAAGGATGCTTCTTTTCAGCTAAGGAAAAACAAAAGTGAAAAACAGTCCTTGTATCTTACAGCAGCTGTGAAATTGAAACCTGTTCCTAGGAACAGATTTCCTTTCTACACACTTCAGCAGAGAGAGGTCACACTATCAGCAAATACAAGTGTACAATCCATTTGGAAATCCTCCGAGTTTTCCACACAATAATCACAGTCCATGGCCTCATGAGCTTCCCTGCAAATCTCTTCTGTGGGATTGTGACTTACACCAGTATTAAAGAATCCCTCCTCTCTCTGGCAAGGGCTTCTCTCTTCCTCACTAGCAAGGTGAAATGGAAAGCTACCATGCAGTGTAGACTTTTCCCCTAGAGGGCCATACACTTCAGGACAAGCATATGTAAAATCCTGCTTTTCAAATGCCCCTCTACTCCAAGGAATTGGCCTTTCTTCAGGCTGGCCTCTGCTGGAACATTTGGAGCTGGGAAGTTGAAAATAGCCATTCTCCCCCGAAAGCTTTTCACTTCCTCTTACAGGATGTGCTTCTTTGGGCCTGGAAATCTCCCTTTGACAACAGCTTCTATTCCCCAGGTACCTGCTCTCCTGGAAATTCCCTCTCACAGCTTCTCTCCGTTTGCTTGTAGGAATCCCTCCATGGCCCCAACGACCAGACTCTGGTTTAGTGCAGCCCAACTCTCTGGCACTAACCTCAGGTATTCCCTCGTGGGCAAACTCCTCTGAGATACTGCTGGAATCTCCGTCTAAAGTTTTCAGGTATGTGTCCCGGTTAGCTTCCTCTCTGTAAGCTCTCCCCCGGTAAGCTCCTCCTCTGTTAGCTCTCTGGATAACTCCGTCCTGGTTAGCTCTCCCCCGGTAAGCTTTGTCCCAGTTAGCTTCCCCCCGGTAAGCTTTGTCCCAGTTAGCTTCCCCCCGGTAAGCTCTGTCCCGGTTAGCTTCTCCCCGGTAAGCTCTGTCCCGGTTAGCTTCCCCTCTGCTCAAGACTGACTCAATTTTAAGTGCGTCATTCTTGATGTTTCTCAGAAGCTCAAGTCTCTGCAGCTGTTCCTGATCAGCTAATGAGCTATGAGGTAATCCTTTGCTGGGGCCTTTTCCTACACCCGGTACTAGTGTTTTTGATGGTTGCCCATAGCAACCCTCAGCCATGTGCTTTGAGCTGCCCATTTTAAAACTGCTCTGCACATTTTCTTCTGTTTCCATAGGCACTATTTGCCCTACGCCATGACAGATCCCCCCCCTTAAAATATTACGGGCTGCAGATTTTTCCTGACAGCCCGGAATTTCCTTATGGGACCTATCTCGCTGTTCTACAGTAACCAGGCTGGCAGTGGCAGACCTGTCCTTCCACAGCTTTAGTACATTCACGTGATAGACCTGTTGGCGACCTCTTTCATTTTTCACCCGATAGGACACTGGGCCAACCTTCTCTACACTGTACCAGGGCCCTTCCACCTGGACTCGAATTTCGGTCCTGGGTCTGATACTTGAATAAGTACTTTGTCTCCTATATTTAGCTGCCTCGGTCTAGTGCCCTTGTCGTAGTAATGTTTTTGCTTACGTTTGCTGGCCTGTAGGTTTTCTATAGAGGCCTTGGATGTCCTCTCTAGGCATTGTCTTAACTCTTTTAGAAATTGAGGCACCCCAGTCTCCTGCATGTTCGGCTCCACCCATTGCGCCTGTAGGATGTCCAAGATTCCTCTTGGAGCGCGGCCGAACAGCAACTCGTAGGGGGATGCCCCCAGGGACGCCTGTATGCGCTCCCTGCATGCATATAACGTGAATGGGAGCAACATGTCCCATTCGGTCATTTCCCCTTTCTTCAAACCCCTGCGTAGCAGTTGTTAAATAGACTGATTCATACGCTCCACGAGCCCGTTAGACTGTGGATGGTATGCCGATGTCCGTATATGTCGGATGCCGAAGGCTTCCCAGACCATAGCCAGATGCTTGGACAGAAAGTTACTGCCCTGATCGGTTAGCACTTCTCTGGGAAAACCTACTTCGCAGAAAAGTTTGATCAGTTCTAAGGCCACTACTCTGGCAGATGTGTTTCTCAATGGGATGGCCCACGGAAACCTCGTGGCATGGTCGACTACGACCAGGATATACTTAAAACCCCTCGGTGTCTTTACCAGAGGTCCTATAATGTCAACTCCCATTCGGCTTATGGGAGCTGCTATGGTGGGAGTTGGCACCATGGGTACTGCCTTGGGCTTTATAGCCGTCACTCTTTGGCAGCTGGGGCATGACTCGCAATATTGCCGGGTCTCCTTAAAGACCCCTGGCCAATAAAATTTAGCTAAAATTTGGTCCAGCTTCCCCTGGATCCCCTTGTGACAACCCACTGGGTGGTCATGGGCTAATCTTAACACAATAGCTTTAAACGTCGTTGGTACAACTAGCTGCTTGCGTATGGCATCATTGTGGGGGGTTACACATTCTCTATATAAGAGATCATTTTCCAAGAAAAATCGAGGTAGGGTCAGTCTGGTTTCCTCAGCCCACTCGAACGCCCTTTTAAGAGCTAGGTCAGCTCTCTGCTCCATGGGGAATGATGGAAATTTCTTAACTACCTCTGCCGGTACCCAGGGCAACCCTACAGCATCTTCTAACTCGGCCCTCCCCCGGGTCCTAGAGTATCTCTCCCTACGTTTCCTGGGTTTATCCTTTTTCCCTTCTTTAACAGGGGGATGTATTAAATCATCATGTATAGGAAGAGTGTCTAGCCCTTCCTCGTCTGGCTCCTCCCTTTGAGAATTTTCCTCCCCTTCAGGTTCCTCAGTGTTTCCTGCTGACTCTTCTCCCCTCCCAGAGGGTCCAGCTTGAGAGCGAGTGGATACTAAGCCTAACCTGGTACCTAAGCCTCTTCCCAACTCGTCATAAAAGGGAGGCCAATCCTTCCCCAGTACAACATCTTCTGGTAATTTTGGGACTACAGCCATCTTCACTTCTCTAATGGTGTCCAACCCTTTTATTGATACATTGTGTAGGGGATAAGGGACAAATGCGCCGTGTACGCACTTGACACGTACTTGGCCTTCTGCTTGACTCGGGGGCGACTGGCGGTGCCCCTCAATGGCTTTCCAGAGCCTCCGTGATATCATGCTCTGGTCAGCCCCCGAGTCAAGTAGGGCCAGTGTATGAATACCTTCCACTTGAACCTGTATAAGGAATCCGTCCTGATCTGTTCCAGTCACCAGGACTGTTCTTTCCGGGCAGGATCTCTGAAAATGTCCTTTCTTCCCACAACTGAAACATTTCCCTTTAGGTACACATAAGACATTATTATTATCAGAGTCCTTCACATTAGACATCTCAGGCTTATACACTTTATCATATAAACATTTTCCTTTTCTGCCACTATCTTTCTTACCAGCTGCTGGCCAGATACCTTGCCCTGAGGCGTCAGTCCTCTCTGCTGCGAAATACCGCTCAGCAAGAGTGGCTGCCTCATCAGAGGTTTGGCAGTGCTGGAGTGTCAGAAAAGTTTTTACACCACTGGGAACAGCCTGCATGAATTGCTCTAACACAATCCTATCGAGGACTGTTTCCAGGGTACTTCCCTCTGCCAGCAACCATTTTCTGGTTAAACTTTTCAGTCGCTGCGCCAGGGCCTTAGGGGTCTCCTGAGGCTTAATTATCGCCTCCCTGAACATTCTGTGGTAATGTAGAGGTGTCAGCCCCAACCTATCTTTTACTGCTTTTTAACCTCTATATAATTAGAAGCTAAACCAGCCGGCATAGCTTTATAAGCAGAAAGGGCCTCGCCGGTGAGCGAAATGGCGAACCTAGTTGCCCATTGCTCCTCTGGCCATTTCAGAGCTGTAGCTATACGCTCAAAATCGTCAACATAATCATCTAGATTGTCATGCGGCTTTAGTTGTCCCAATGAAAAAGCACCATAAGAACTCAGTCCTGCTCCTTGGAATACCATGGGGACGTCTGCTGGGGCATCCAGCGGCTTCTTTAAAAGCGCGTCCATGGTGTCCATCAGTGGCTTTTGTTGTTCTCGTATGGTCAGCGTAGTCTGCTCCTGGAGATAGCGAATAAGCTCCATCTGCTTGTCCCACTGTGTCTTCATCCAGTGTATTACATCTTGTGGCTCCATCATCAGCCTCGATGTACCTGTGGAAAGAGAAAGACAAAACAAAAACCCAAGTGCGATACCGCAACTTTTCCTTTTTTTTTTTCCTTCTTCCCACCGTCTATTTCTCTGCCCACCAGCGCCCCCTTTCTCACTTTTGTCCTCCCCACTTATGACTAGTGTCACACACCCACCTTCCCCCTCTAGGGTAATATAGGTAGTTGCCTAGAAGGGTTGGCAGATGGGACCACAGTATTTATATGGACCTTGAAACGCTGTAACCTGGTATCCGTGTAGTTGTGAGGCCAACTGAATCACAGCCAAGGTTAAAGGGGTTAACAATAAGTTTATTGTCGCACAGGAATTTTCATACACCTACTTCCCCAAACACAGAAATCAGATGTTGGTACTTGTTGTACCAAATAAAGAAAGAATGATAACCAAGTCCTCCTGATGCTTCTCAGGCAATTACTTCAAACAAACATATCTTCTCAAACTTCTTTCCAGGTTTTAAATACAAGTGCTTTTCCTCAGTCTAAGCACTGCTTCTGGTACTAGGTCCAAACATAAGCAACTTCACAGCATTGCGTTTAGTTTCACAGCTGCACAAAGAGTGTTGAGTTTCCACTCAGGCAGAACGCTGCCTTTCTTCATATAAAACTCAAGTAAAACAATCAGGCTTTCTCAGCACTTATTACTAGAGATACTTTTACAGCTTTCACTCTTTCTGGCAAAAACCACAGTCCATATCAGAATAACTATCCTCTGATAAAGGTGCTTCAGTTTGCATCGGCTCCACTTCAGCATCTGATATGTCCTTATATTTAGGTTTAGGTAAGTCCACGGACTTCCACTGCTCTATAAGTGCATTAAGCTGCTTCCACTTAGTTTCATTCAACCTTCTGGGTACATGCAAGGATTTAGCATTACCAGCACTCTTAAACACAGTATTAAAAGGGCTCACCTTTCTCCTGGCATGACTAAGATTCTCTCTTTGGTTAGGAGGTAAACATTTGTCTTGGTACTGCCTCCCTAGCTCCTGTGTAGCAAGTTGCTCCGCAAGGTCTGACCTCCACGTTCTGCTCTGTAGCCTGCAATTAGCTGTTTGTTTAGAATCAGCTGGGCTGTACTCAGAACTGGAGCTTCTGACACGCTGTCTGCCTTGGGAATATCTTTGCAGTTTAACAAATGGCAATTTCCTTCTGCCCAACCTCCCACGTGTGACTGTAGCTTCCAAGGAAGATTCTAGAGAGGTACTTCTATCTCTTCTGGGCAAGGTTTTAAAACTCTTCTCCCCAGGTTTAAAGTGACCTCTAATCTGTTTCTCCTCTTTGCTTGACTTGGGGTAGTTCCTACCTGGAAGCTTTTCCAGACGCCTCTCCAGAGTTCTCTCTGACTCTGCAATCTGGCTGGCACCTCTCCAAGCCCCTTAGGCTATCCTGGTAATGGCTGCCTCTTTTCCTGCTACCTCCGGTCCTCAGCTTTCTGGCTTGATCCCACTCAATATCTGAGTCTCTTCCAGAAGCTGAACCTTGAACTCCCTTCGTCCTTTCAGTCTCAGTCTCACTTTCAGTTTCCTTCTCAGCAGCTGCTCCTCTACCAACTGCTCCTTCCTGATTAAGAGGACGGGGCTGCCCTATCAGCTTTGACTCTGCCCCTCTCTCTCCCACGTCAGCTCCCTGGGTTATCCTGGAGCTGGGGCGTGGCTCTCTTTGTGTTCTCTTGTGCAGAGAATCTTTCTGGGCTACAACTTTAACCCTTTCTTGACCTGCTTTACTGACAGCTTCTACTGAAAAGAACTGCTTTAAAGCCTTATTTCTAGGTTTTAAACCCTCTGCCTTGTCACACTAGGTAACTTTTACCTGAGCCTTCGTGTAGGGTTCAGCTTGTGAGAAAGTTTGCTGGGTTCACAGCACCTGGCAGCAAGAAATCTTCACGACGGCTCTCCCCCTCTGGAAAACAGTCTTCTCCAGCAGACAGTAGTTCTTTGTGTAGTCCTTTTAATCCTTATGCAAAAATCCAAAAACGACGCCAATTGTCACCCACCTACATACCCCCATAGGCAAAGGACCTGGGGGTTTCAGTGGGGCCTCTTCTTAATTAGCTGGGACAAGTAATGCCCCCTGGGAGTTGGAGTCCCACTAGCTATTCAAAAAAGAGTGTAGTCGTGGACGAGTAGCTAGGCTAATTTTAAAGAGGTATTTTATTTTCCCTTCCCGGGAGAACTTCTGCAATCAGGAATCAGAAAGGAAATAAACCATGCTTCTGGTATAACACAAATTGAACTACAAAAATACAAAGGATGCTTCTTTTCAGCTAAGGAAAAACAAAAGTGAAAAACAGTCCTTGTATCTTACAGCAGCTGTGAAATTGAAACCTGTTCCTAGGAACAGATTTCCTTTCTACACACTTCAGCAGAGAGAGGTCACACTATCAGCAAATACAAGTGTACAATCCATTTGGAAATCCTCCGAGTTTTCCACACAATAATCACAGTCCATGGCCTCATGAGCTTCCCTGCAATTCTCTTCTGTGGGATTGTGACTTACACCAGTATTAAAGAATCCCTCCTCTCTCTGGCAAGGGCTTCTCTCTTCCTCACTAGCAAGGTGAAATGGAAAGCTACCATGCAGTGTAGACTTTTCCCCTAGAGGGCCATACACTTCAGGACAAGCATATGTAAAATCCTGCTTTTCAAATGCCCCTCTACTCCAAGGAATTGGCCTTTATTCAGGCTGGCCTCTGCCGGAACGTTTGGAGTTGGGAAGTTGAAAATAGCCATTCTCCCCCGAAAGCTTTTCACTTCCTCTTACAGGACGTGCTTCTTTGGGCCTGGAAATCTCCCTTTGACAACAGCTTCTATTCCCCAGGTACCTGCTCTCCTGGAAATTCCCTCTCACAGCTTCTCTCCGTTTGCTTGTAGGAATCCCTCCATGGCCCCAACGACCAGACTCTGGTTTAGTGCAGCCCAACTTTCTGGCACTAACCTCAGGTATTCCCTCGTGGGCAAACTCCTCTGAGATACTGCTGGAATCTCCGTCTAAAGTTTTCAGGTATGTATCCCGGTTAGCTTCCTCCCGGTTAGCTTCCTCTCTGTAAGCTCTCCCCCGGTAAGCTCCTCCTCTGTTAGCTCTCTGGATAACTCCGTCCTAGTTAGCTCTCCCCCGGTAAGCTTTGTCCCGGTTAGCTTCCCCCCAGTAAGCTCTGTCCCGGTTAGCTTCTCCCCGGTAAGCTCTGTCCTGGTTAGCTTCTCCCCGGTAAGCTCTGTCCCGGTTAGCTTCCCCTCTGCTCAAGACTGACTCAATTTTAAGTGCGTCATTCTTGATGTTTCTCAGAAGCTCAAGTCTCTGCAGCTGTTCCTGATCAGCTAATGAGCTATGAGGTAGTCCTTTGCTGGGGCCTTTTCCTACACCCGGTACTAGTGTTTTTGATGGTTGCCCATAGCAACCCTCAGCCATGTGCTTTGAGCTGCCCATTTTAAAACTGCTCTGCACATTTTCTTCTGTTTCCATAGGCACTATTTGCCCTACGCCATGACAATATATACTCTGGAGGAGAGGAGGGATAGAGGAGATATAATTAAGACCTTTAAATACTTAAAGGGTATTAATGAACAAACAAACCTCTTCCACAGACGGGGAAGCTGTAAAACTAGAAGGCATAACATGAAGCTGCAAGGGCGTAAATTGAAAGGTAATGTCAGGAAATACTTTTTCACTGAAAGGATGGTGGATGCTTGGAATGTCCTCCCGATGGAAGTGATAAGGGCAAATAACAGAATTCAAAATGACCTGGGACAGACACAGTGGATCCCTCTATAGCAGCAGGATAAAATCAAAATAAACTTAACTATCTAATTTCTCAACAAACAGGGGTGCCCTACACGGAGCGGTGGGTACACCCCTAAACAAAGACATGGGGAGGGGTGACCTGCTCGGAGCAGCAAGTGCACCTACTCTTGCCACCTTGCTGGGCAGACTAGATGAACCATACTGGTCTTTATCTGCCATCATTTACTATGTTACTATGTTATGTTATTATAATGCCTCTGTATCGATCCATGGTGCAACCGTACCTTGAATATTGTATGTACTTCTGATCACCGTATCTTAAAAAGGATATAGTGGAATTAGAAAAGGTACAGAGAAGAGCCACCAAAATGGTAAAGGGGTTGGAAGTATACACCTATGAGGAAAGGCTTAAAAGATTAGGGCTTTTCAACCTGGAAAAGAGATGGCTGAGGGGAGATATGATAGAGGTCTATAAATTAATGAATAAAGAGGAACGGGTTAGCATATATCAGTTTTTTATGCCATCAAAAAATAGAAAGACTAGAGGACATGCAATGAAGCTGCAGTGTAATCCATTTAAGACTTATAAGAGAAAATATTTTTGCACTCAACGCGTAATCAAACTCTGGAATTTGTTACTGGAGAATGTAGTTAAAGCTGTTAGTGTAGCTGGTTTTAAAAATGGTTTGGACAAGTTCCTGGAGGAAAGGTCCATAAACCATTATTAAACAGGACAAGGGAAATCCACTGCTTACCACAGAACGAGCATTGTGGAACCTTTGGTTTTTGGGAACCTGACAGGTACTTGTTCCCTGGATTGGCCACTGTTGAAAACAAGATACAAAGCTTGATGGGCCTTGGTCTGACCCAGTATGGCATTTTTTATGTTCTTTTGAGATCAGAAACACTTTCTCCATTGTTAAGCATCAGGTCCAGTAAGGTTGCTTCATATGTGGGTTCTGTTACCAGTTGCTGTTATAGTTCTCCCTGTAAAGAATCCAGGATCTCCTTACTTCTAGATGACACCGCAGCAGGGATGTGCCAATCAGCATCTGGCATATTGAAATTACCTATCAGTAGCTCTTCTTCTCCTTTCATGGCAATACTGCGTAGGTCTTCTATTAAATTCCCATCCACTTCTACTCCCTGTTTGGGAGATCTGTATATCACACCCATGCAAATGGATTTCCTTTTCCCTCTTCGCTCACTTTTAAGCTCTGTAATTCTATAGTTTTAATATTATTTTTTACATATAGTGCCACACCTCTTCCCCTTATTCCTACCCTGTTCTTCTTAATTATAATATAGCCAGATATAATTACATCCCAGTCATGGTTGGCTGTGAACCATGTCTCTGTAACCACCAAGATCTTATTTCCCATGCTATGGGCATTTATGCACATCACTTCCCAGATATTTGTCCTTTTACCAATTTAAACAGAGGTATTTAATGTTTCACTTACCTGGGTGCTTTCTTCACCCATCCCCAATGAATCTAGTTAAAAACCCTCTTCAGTAGGTTAGCCAGTCTGCTGCAGAAGGCATTGAAGACATGTTGACCCTTCTTGGACAGATGTAAAGATCTCAATATGTATACTTTGGAAGAAAGACGTAAGGACATAAGATATGCCATACTGGATAGACCAAGGGTCCATCAAGCCCAGTATCCTGTTTCTGACAACAGCCAGTCCAGGTCACAAGTACCTGTCGGGTTCCCCAAAAGGTGCACAGATTCCATGCTTCTTATTCCAGGCGTAAGCAGTGGATTTCCACTTTCTTCTTTAATAATGATTTATGGACTTTTCCTCCAGGAACTTGTCAAAATCTCTTTTAAACCCAGCTACACTAACAGCTTTTACTACATTCTCTGTAATAAATTCCAGAGTTTGATTAATTGTTGAGTGAAAAAGTATTTTTTCCAATTAGTCTTAAATGTGCTACATTGTAGCTTCATTGCTTGTTCTCTAGTCTTTCTTGTTTTGAAGGAGTAAATAACCAATCTGCGTTTACCTATTCCACTCCACTCATAACTTTATAGACCTCTAATATCTCCCTTCAGCCATCTCTTTTCCAAATTTAAAAGCCCTAATCTTTTAAGCCTTTCCGCATAGGGATAGCCTTCCATCCCCTTTACCATTTTGGTTGCTCTTCTGTGTACCTTTTCCAGTTCTGCTATATCCTTTTTAAGATATGATTACCAGAATTGCTCACAATATTTAAGGTACAGTTGCAGTATGGAGCGATGCAGAGGCATTATGTTTGTTTGGCTTTATTTGATATACCACAGTATCTGTATGCAAGCAATGTGGATTATAATAAAAATACAGTTGGTAGTTCATATAGTCTTATGTATAGAATTCTGCTCTGGCACTGGCCAGCCAGACAGTGAGGCAGGATCAAGCACACAAGCTTTAAGAGCACCCAATCCAGTCTCACTGTTAGAGGCAACATAACCACGGGAGCAGTTTCGTTTGCTTCTGCTGCTGTGCTAGAGTCCAGCACTGGTGCGTTTTGACAGCTATGCTTTCTGTGTACAGCTGTGGGAGCTATGATCGGTTTGCTGAAGAATCAGGGAGACTGGCTGGGGGCAGGAAAATGCTGCTGTGAGCGGAGGAGGGGGGGGGCTGCAGGTTGGCGGAGGGGGGCTGCTGGTCATCGCGAGGATGCTGAAGGCAAGAGAAGGGCTCCGGGTGAGCGAGGGTTGTTGATGAATGGGAGGGTGGCTAGGACAGGAGAACGGCTACGGGTGAATTGGAGGGGTTGCTAGAGGCTAGAGATGGGGGAACTGGTGTATCGGAGGATTTGCTTGGGGTTGGAGATGGGCTGCTGGTGAGCCAGGGGATGGCTGAGGGCTAGAAGTTACAGGAAGAGAAGACGGGGGGACAAGGATGGGTTAGGGACAGAACTGTAATTGGAGCAATAGAGGTAAGGCAGAAAAAGGCAGGAGAAATTTCAGGTCTAGAGGAGGCGTTAAGCTTTATTATGGGGGAATTCTGCACAAATATTTACTAATAAAGCATGCATAATTTTCCCAAGTATAAAGAAGGTACCATAGGTATTTCCCTGTCCCTGGAGGGCTTACAATTGAAGTTTGTACCTGAGGCACAATCTCTGCCCTTTCATTATTGTGTGCCAGTATCATCAGTTATATACCTTTTCTCTATAGACAGCTAGATGAAGCAGGCCGATCTGTGTTTAAAGAGAATGTTCGCCTCAACGAAGCTCTCGGTTATCATATGAATGAAGCGGAAGAGTTAAAAAAAGCCAAGGACAAGCTGACAGAGGAGAAAAATATGTTACAAGTGCAAAAGGTAAGACGCGGTGGCATCTGTAGAGAGAAGGGAGGTTCGTGCAGGAGCCCTACTTATGCACAGCAACAAATTCACAGGACAATAATTACACCCATCATTTCTACACAGTTCAGTAAATAGCTTCTTAATTTTATTTATTTATTTATTTAGCTGTATTTATATCCCGCTTTTCACCGGGTCAAAGTGGTCAATTGGGGGATACATTTAACACGAGGGGATATGACACACATATGCTAATACTTACAGGGAACATGGGCAATGGAGGGTTAAGTGGCTTGCCCAAGACCACAAGGAGTGCCTATAGGACTAGAAATCCCAGTCCCTCCAGCCTGAGATTGCTGTCCCCAGGTGGGACTTGAACCCCCGGCCTGAAGTACCTTGTCTAACCATTAGACCACGCCTCCTCTTAAATATCAAAATGGAAACATTCTAAGTATTGAAACTTTTAGTCAATTCAAACAATGTTTCATGCCATTAAGTGGGTAAAACTGTGCTTTGCATGCAGAAATGGGGTTTGTAAAATTGCCTGCTTTATATGCAGGGACAGCTATAGGTATACAGCCTGTATGTGCTAGGTTTATCCATAATCAGACTATGTGCGAGCCTGAGTAATAGGCGAGAAACATGAGCTTGCACTTTTGTAAAAGCCCATGGAATTCCATTCTATTCCTGTCAGTCTTCTCTGCGGGCAGCAATCGTGGCTCCAGGAACAAGTTGCTGAGCAGGTTGCCCCAATTGGTGCTACATACTAGAAGGGAATTCATTTTTCCTGAAGGGTTTTGGAACTGGGCCTGCATTATTGGAACTGCATCCATTACATTTTTCAGAATTTCAGAAATCCTGACCGTGCGCTCCATTTTGGGCTAGGCTTTGGCTTGAGCTACTCCAAGCTATCAGGGGTCACCCCACTGAGTGGAGCAGAGTACCTGGAGAGACCCAGGAAGCAGTGGTGTAGGGTCGAGCATCGATCAAGAACTAGGATATTGCTGGGGAAAACTGTATGGAACAGGATCTATGAAGAGCAGACTTTTCCTTTGCTTATTGGTACTGAGCCTGTGGCTAGAAATAACCCTGCAGCTTACACAAAGGTGGAGCATTTTGAATGTTGCCTTCTAAAAGCTTGGGGTAGATTTAGATCCCCGAATAATGGGGTTGTATATCTGGGTTGGACGTGCATCCCCCGCTATTCACCAGGAGCAGATTCTGTACCAGCTGCTCCCCGCACGTTCAGAGGGTTTGTGCAGGGAGCGCTGGGCGGGGGAGGGACAGAGGTGCAAAGGTGACAGAGCGGAGGTGGGCCAAAGCACCCGGACATACAGGCCTATTCAGGTCAGAGCCCTGTATGTCCACTGGCTGTCTGTTGCATGTTCATCTTATTCCACCTTGGAGGTTATCACATGACCTTGGAGGTGGAATAAGTGCCGGGCACTGGGGTGATCAGGGCATGCGGCCCCCCTCACACAACAGGGCTGCTGCGGGAGAGACCCTGCCACACAATCATGGCCCTGGCAGCACCCGCAGAAGGTCAGGCGGTGGGGAAAAGGTCTGTATATGCGGGTGGCATTTTGGCTCTTAGGCTGGACGTGTCGGTCCTATGGCGACAGGACGACACAGCACCGGCACACCAGCCGGAGCCTTGAACGATGGGGACGGGTAGGCACTTGGACGTCCCCCGGCTCAGAATGCTGTGCATGCCGGGCCATCCAAGTGCCCTGATTCTGCAACTGCAGGAATCTATAGCTCCTGGAGTTGCAAAATCAGGTACAACTGAGCCAAGTACATTTTCTGCATGTCTGGATGGCACAGACATGCATATCTCTAAATCGGCCTCTATGTGACATATAGGCAGTCACAAAGTTGAGTCTGTTTCCTGGGGTACTTATAAGGGAGGTGAAATCCTTGGAAGTACCATGGTGAGATTGGCAAGGGAGTAGTATGAGCCAGTCCAAGGGGAAGGACTGGGTAGTTCCCAGACTTTTGGAGGTAAAGCATCTTCCAGAGCAAGCATCCTTATCACCCCTTTCCCAGTGCCAGAGAAGAGGTATCCTGATCACCTTATCTGGTAACAAAAGGGAATGGAAGCAAGAGTGTTAGGAACACTCTTGTTAAAACTGTACATTTCTGTTATATTGTAAGTTAAAAATGCTTCATTTCTGTTATCTCCAGGAACAAGCAGGAATGAGTCCTCACATATGGGTACGTCGGAACCGACGGAGCCTGCGCGGGAAAGCTCCCCAGCTTCCCAGAAAGGAAGCTTTTGGGGCCTCCCACAGCGCATGTGCGCTGCCTTCCCGCCTTCCTGACCAACTCTCTTCAGTTCTTCTTTTTCCGCGGAGCCAGCAGGTCGTGTTCCTGTCACCGCTGAAGAAATTGTTATTTTAATTTGTTTCTTTGACCGCGTGTCTGCCTTCCCCGATTCCAGACCGGTACCGCCGGTCCTTTTTTCGTTTATTTTAAAAAAATATATATATATATAATTACTTCTACACTTGGTGTATTTTTTCTGTGAGGCCTCTAGGCCTTCTCAGGTCTCCCTCATGGAAAAACCAGCTTCTGGTTTTAAGAAATGCACTAAGTGTACCGGTACTATTTCAGTTACAGACACCCATGAGTGGTGTCTTAAATGTTTGGGGCCTGACCATTCCATTCCGGATTGTCCATCCTGCTCTCTGATGTCCAAAAGGGGCTTACAGAACAGAGCAGCTAAATTTCATATGCTGTTTTCTACTGATACTCCAGCATCAACATCCTCCAGGTCTTCTTCTCCTGATGGATCTCAGGTAACCAAACATTCTTCGGGCAAGTCCTCAAAAGGCAAATCTCCCTCTAAGCAGCGAGAGGCCCTTGCAAGACCCTGAGGACCCTGCCCCAGCCAAACAAAAACATTGCAATCTGCCTAACCTACAGAGCACCCAGAGCTCCACCCGACGAATTAGCCTTCATACTCGAAGAAGCCTGTGCCATAACAACAAACAACAAACCAGCACTACTGATTGGAGACTTCAACCTCAAGTCCACCAATGCCAAAGACGCAGAGGCCTTCCTTCAAGCAATGACCTCACTTCAATTCACACAGATAATCAATGCTCCAACGCACAGACATGGATCATCTCCAGACCTCATCTTCGCATCCAATTACCTAACTTCAAGAGACCTAATCTCTCCACCCACCATTACCCCAGTGCCATGGTCTGACCATTACTTAATTGAGACAAAGCTACAATCTCAAGAGGACCAGACAAACGAAAGAACAAACAACTCACACACACAAAGACGATTCAAGAATTTCGACAGGGACGAATTCATACAGAACACAACACAACACCTGAACATTCCTACAGATGACCTGGAGGAACAAGTTTCCAGCTGGAACAGCATCTTAGCTAACGCCGCCAAACCATCTGGTGGAGGGCACGAGAAACACCAACACAACAGGAGACAAAACAAACCTTGGTACTCAGCAAAAATACGACAGGAAAAGAGGGAGCTCAGGAAGATTGAACGGAGATGGAGAAAAAACAAAACAGCAGCCGACCAACAAAACAAAAACAGCAGCCGACCAACAAAACAAAAACAGCAGCCGACCTAACAAAACAAAAACAATACAATGAATGCATCAACCAATCAAAGAGGGAATTCCACACAAACTTGATAAATACTTCCATCAACAAGCCCAGAGAGCTCTTTGAAATAGTCAAGATCCTCACAAAAGAGCAAACAACAGAAGGGGAAGTACAAGTGGACCCACAGGAATTCGCCGACCACATCAAAGACAAATTTCACTCCACAGAGCGTACAACACCCAGTGGGACCACCAGGACAGACATACACACCAAAACCTGGGGCACATTCTACTCACCCTCAACAGAGCAGATATCCCACATCATCTCTACAATCAACACAAGCACTGCTCCTACAGACCCATGCCCAGTATCATGGGTCAAAGCCACCAAATCAAACTTCATTCACACCATACATAAAATAGTACACAACTCACTCACTCAAGGACTCATGCCAAAGCAACTAAAGCTTGCCTCAGTAAGACCAATAACAAAGAAAACAACCCTCGACAAAAAGGATCCAGCAGCATACCGACCGATCTCCAGCATACCCTTCCTGGCAAAAATCATCGAAAAAACGGTACAACTACAACTCCAGGAACACATCGACAAACATGAAACACTCGACGACAACCAACACGGCTTTCGTCCCAACCACGGAGTCGAAACGCTACTGATCTACCTCTTCGACAGCATCCTAAGAATAATTGACAACAACAGGAAGGGAATCATAATGATCTTCATCGACATCTCCTCAGCCTTCGACACAGTGGACCACAACACGCTCCTGGAAAGACTAAAGAACACTGGTATACACGGTATCACTTTGAAATGGTTCCACTCATACCTAACCGAAAGACAGCTACAGGTCAAGGTGGGACACAACACCTCCCGACCCATAAATGTCCGTCAAGGAGTACCTCAAGGATCCGCACTTTCAGCTCTCCTATTTAACATCTACATCCAACCGATATGCGACATCATGAAAGAGAACAACATTCAATACACAATATATGCAGACGACATCATGATATACACCCCGATAGAAATCGACAACCCGGATTTCTCCAAGATAACAGACTGCCTTACCCAAATGACGAGCTGGTGTCAAAACAACAACCTCGCAATAAACTACAACAAGACTGAAGCTCTAATAATCACTCGGAACCAAAGCTTCATACACCCGCCAAACATCAAGATACAAAACACTACTATTCCAATAAAATCAGAAGTGAGATACCTTGGAGTTACTCTGGACAATAATCTAAACCTCAAGCCACACATAGACAAAACAATACAAAAAGTCTACTACAAGATGCGAATCATCAGGAGACTGAAACCACTCCTTGCCCCAGAACACTTTCGTACCGTCCTCCAAGCACTGATAACCCCAATACTGGACTTCTGCAATCCGATATACTTGGGACTACCGAAACAAGCCCTCAAACCACTCCAGCTAGCACAAAACACTGCAGCACGAATAATATCCGGTTCTGCAAGACAGGACCACATCACACCCACCTTAAAGGACTTACACTGGCTCCCAATCGGTGCACGCATCAGATACAAAACTATCATAAACCTATTTAAGATAAATCAGCACACATCAGCCAACAGCCTACACACCCTCATTCAACCAGACAACAGCACTCGTCCTAGAAGAAAACAAACACGCAACCGAGTCAGCACCCCAGGTGAATTCAAACACACACGCAAGGACACAACAGACAGAGCTCTCTCCATGGCTGCTCCAACTATATGGAACAAACTACCAGACGACTTGAGGACAACTACAGACCTCAAAGACTTTAGAAAACAGCTAAAAACCATGCTGTTCATAGAACACTATGGACACATCACATAACCTAAGAGAATGTATAACAGCACATATTGCCGTCTGTATAGATAATGTTTTACAGCACCACTGTATATAGCCCACACTGTACATAGCTCAAACCATTCTAGCACGCAACCCGCCACACCTTGTACATAGCTCACCCCAATCTAGCACACGATACAACACACACTCAACTAAATTGCACCCTCACTGCATGATTAACACACTCACTTTACCCGATTGTTTGCTGTGATACCACCTTGATTAATAAGATAAGGCAGTTTAAAAATACTGTTAAATAAATAAATAAATAAAATAAACAACCCCGGCGGGAAGCTCCGGCTTCCAAAGCTCCTCCTATGGGGTTACAGGTAGACATCGATGGCACGGCCTCGACCGATCTCCTGTTAGACTGCTCTGGGGTACCGGCTAACACCGGTTCCGACTCCGATTCCGGTACCGCAACCGATACCGGTACCCAGAGCATCTACTTCCAGTAGCATGCCGGTTCCGGTCTCCGGTTCCGGAGCTTTCTTCGATACCGCTCCGATACCCGGTACGCTCGATGTCGGTACCGATCGGTACGCGTATCGATCTCTGGAAGCAAATAGACGATACTTTGAATCCTCTGAAGATTCTGATACATCAGATGATTCTGCTGACGTCTCTTTTACTCTAACTGAGGAGCCCTCTTCTCCAAAAAGGAGAATGTCTCCTCCAGAGGATTTGTCCTTTCAAGACTTCATTATTGAAGTAGCTAAAGGACTCTCCATATCTGTATCCTCTGAAAAGGAACCTAGAGCAAAAAAATTAGATATTTTAGGATACTCTAAGGTTCCTAAAGAGGCAGCCACCTTACCCATACATGAAATTCTTCAAGAACACATGATGGATTTGTGGGAGGCTCCTCTCACCCTATCTCCACATTCTCGATGTTTGGACACCATGTATCGGGTTCCTCCTTCTCCTGGTTTTCAAAAGACTCAGCTTCCTCACCACTCTATTGTTGTGAAGTCTGCTATGAAAAAGATAAAGAGTACCAAAAGACACTCTTCTACCCCTCCAGGAAGAGAATGTAGGACTCTGGATGCTTTTTGCAGAAAAATCTTCCAAGCTAGCATGCTTATTGCCAGAATCAATTCATACAGCCTCTATATGGGCATGTTTATGAAAGAGATTGCATTAAAGATACGTCAGTTTCTCCCCTTTATCCCAGAGGATAAACAGGAGGAATTCCTTCTTTTGCTAAAGCACACTCAAGATGTTTCAAAGTTCTCCAACAGAGCAGCCTTTGACTCTTTTGAGGGGGCAAGCAGAGCCTCTGGCATAGCCATAGCTGCTCGCAGACTGGTTTGGCTCCAGGCCTCTGATTTGGAACCCTGGGTACAAGAAGGCTTGGGCAATCTGCCCTGTACAGGTGAAAATCTGTTTGGCAAAGAGTGGCAAATCAAAGCCACTCAAATGGATGCAGAGAAATGCTGCTTTAGATAGACTTTCTAAGTCTACCCCTGCCAAGAAAAAACCTTTTAAGAAAACTTTCTATAAAAAGACCAGATTCTCCACAAATACTGGCCAGCAATCTTCCCAAGTTCGCTTTGCTCCTAAGCGTCAGCAAACTAAACAGGCCAGAACAAAGGCTACAGGGGCTGCTACAATCCAGCAGTCCCAACCTCCTCAGGGTTTTTGACTTGATTCTAGAGAACTTAACCTTTCTGGATCTGCAACAGCCAGAACCTCTCACCATTCCAGGAAGGTTGGCTCATTTTGCTCCCAGATGGGAACAAATCACATCAGAACCGTGGACCCTCTCTATCATCAGAGAGGGCTACAAACTACATTTCTCCAGCCTTCCTCCCCATACCATGGTGAGACAATTCAATTCTCCCCCATCTCTCCTGTACCTGTTGGGCCAAGAGGTGACCACTCTTCTCGCCCAAAAGGCAATAGAAGAGGTTCCTCTTCCTCAACAAGGGTCAGGTTTCTACTCCCCTTATTTTCTCATTCCCAAGAAAACAGGGGGGTACAGACCCATTCTGGATCTCAGAGAATTGAACAAATTCCTATACAAAGAGAAATTCAAAATGCTTTCTCTAGGTACTCTCCTTCCATACCTACAGAGTCAGGACTGGCTTTGTTCTCTAGATCTCAAGGATGCGTACACACATATACTCATCCATCCATCCCACAGAAAATTCCTACGGTTTCTGTTCCAGGGAAAACATTTCCAATACAGAGTACTCCCCTTCGGTCTAGCCTCTGCTCCAAGGGTATTTACCAAATGCATGGCAATAGTAGCTGAATTTCTACGCACTCTGGGGATCTTTGTCTTCCCGTACCTGGACGACTGGCTCATCCGAGTTCCATCTCAGTCCGAGGCTCAGACTTCTCTGGACCACACCAGACGCATACTGCAGTATCTGGGACTTGTCATCAATCTGCCAAAGTCTCAACTCACCCCTACTCAATCCCTAGAATTCATAGGGGCCTGGCTAGATACTACCACTGCAAGGGCCTATCTTCCTCAGGCCCGTTGCCACCGTCTAGTGCACTTGGCCTCTCAGATTCAGTCCAGAAGCCACTTGACTGTCAGAGAGATGCTACAACTGCTAGGCCACATGGCATCCACAGTTCATGTGGTGCCTTATGCTCGCCTACATATGAGAGCAGCTCAATGGACCTTGTCCACCCAGTGGACCCAAGCATCAGGAGCTCTCTCAGACCAAATAGCAACCTCGAAACGTCTTTTTTGGTCTCTCCAATGGTGGATATCCATTCAAAATCTGTTGTTGGGGGCCCCCTTCCAGCCTTTGTTACCCCAAGCAACTCTCACTACAGATGCCTCCCAAACAGGTTGGGGAGCTCATCTCCAAGACCTCTCCACTCAGGGCATTTGGTCTCCACAGGAGACCACCCTTCATATCAACCTTTTGGAGCTGCGAGCAATTTTCCTTGCTCTCAAGGTCTTTCATACCCTCCTCATCAACATGACAGTCCTTGTTCATACCGACAATCAAGTAGCCATGTTCTACATAAACAAACAAGGAGGGACTGGCTCTCTGTCGCTTTGCAACGAAGCTCTAAAACTGTGGGCCTTTGCCAGAGAGCATCGGATCCATCTCCTGGCAGTGTACCTCCCAGGAATCCAAAACTCTTGGGCAGACAGACTCAGTCGAGTTCTGCTTCCACACGAATGGTCCCTGCACATGGATCAGGTACTCAGAATCTTTCAGGAATGGGGGACCCCGGACATAGACCTCTTTGCAAGTCCGTACAATGCCAAACTTCCCCGGTTCTGTTCCAGGATTCCGTGTCAGGGAGCTCAGGCCAAGGATGCCTTCCTCCTTCATTGGGGTCAGGCCTTCCTATATGCCTTTCCACCCATTCCCTTGATTCCCAAGACTCTATTCAAACTTCAGAGGGATCAAGGATCCATGATCCTCATAGCTCCACGCTGGCCATGCCAAGTGTGGTACCCGCTACTTCTGCATCTCTACCAGACACCCTCCCTGGATCTGGGAGCTGCTCCAGACCTTCTGTCTCAAGAGGAGGGGACTTTGTGGCACCCAAACCCCAAGTCCCTTCACCTCAGAGCTTGGTTACTGAAGGCCTAGACCTTCAAGACTTGAATCTTTCTCAACAGGTGAAGGATGTCCTCCATGCATCAAGGAAACCTTCCACCAGGCGTTCTTATGCTTTTAAATGGAAAAGATTTTCAATTTGGTGTGCTAACAAAGGTCTTAACCCTCTAGCACTACCTTTGAATTCATTACTCGAATATCTCCTGCATCTTTCCAATGCAGGGCTTAAAACCAATTCTGTAAGGGTCCATTTGAGTGCTATTGCAGCTTCTCTTCAGCCTATCAATGGACAATCTGTTTCCTCTCATCCTCTTATTGCAAGATTCATGAGAGGTCTAACTTTAACTAAACCTCCCATCCGGCCTCCTCCGGTGGCATGGGACTTAAACGTAGTTCTTGGTCAGCTTATGAAGCCACCCTTTGAACCCTTAGCCACTACCTCCTTAAAATTCCTTTCCTGGAAAGTCATTTTCCTTATTGCAATCACTTCTTATCGCCGCATCAGTGAACTGCAGGCTTTAGTGGCTAATCCACCTTATACAAGGTTCCATCATGATAAGATAGTCCTTAGGACAAATCCCCACTTTATGCCTAAAGTGGTCTCACCTTTTCATCTTAATCAAGAGGTATATCTACCTGTCTTTTTTCCAGCTCCTCATGCATCAAATGCAGAGAGGAACCTTCATACTCTAGACTGTAAAAGAGCTCTTGCCTTTTACCTCCACAGGACACAGCAACATCGAAAGTCTTCTCAACTTTTTGTTGCTTTTGATCCTTCTCATTTAGGACTTCCAGTCTCCAAAAGAACACTGTCCAATTGGATTGCTCAATGTATTTCTTTTGCTTATCAGAGTAAGAACCTTTCTCTGGAAGGCCATGTCACAGCTCACAATGTGAGAGCCATGGCCACATCTATGGCTCATCTTCATTCTGTATCCATTGATCAGATCTGTCGAGCAGCCACCTGGGCCTCGGTTCATACCTTCACAGCCCATTACTGCTTGGACAAGGACTCCCGCCGGGATGCCTTGTTTGGTCAGGCTGTCCTCAGACACCTGTTCCATTCTTAAACAACTCCTGCCCTCCGTCCCTTACTGGATGCCTGAGATCCATAGGAAGACGAGGAACCTTTCAGGGTCTCATACCCTTGGGGATCTCCCAGGCATCTTAGCTGGGGAGTCCCCATATGTGAGGACTCATTCCTGCTTGTTCCTGGAGATAGCACAGTTACTTACCTGTAACAGGTGATCTCTGGGAACAGCAGGAATTAGTCCTCACAACCCACCTGCCTCCCCTAGGAGTTGTATCTCTCTCTCTCTCTTTCCTTTCCTCTCTCTATTGTCTCAGCTTTAAACTCGAACTGAAGAGAGTTGGTCAGGAAGGCGGGAAGGCAGCGCGCATGCGCTGTGGGAGGCCCCAAAAGCTTCCTTTCTGGGAAGCTGGGGAGCTTTCCCGCGCAGGCTCCGTCGGTTCCGACGTACCCATATGTGAGGACTAATTCCTGCTGTTCCCAGAGATCACCTGTTACAGGTAAGTAACTGTGCTATACTGTAAGTTCAGTGTAGATTGTCTTCACTGAACAGTTATCGTTACATGTAAACCGCGCTGATGCGGAATAGTGCGGTATATAAGAAAAATAAATAAATAAATAATAAATAACATGGTAGAGGCAAGCTTCAGACTGCTGTCTTGCTTTCAGACTGCTGTCATTATCTGCCTTCACCACTGCCAGCACTATGAGGAAGTCTTAATCTCCACCAAAATATTTGCAAACTATTTTCAAAAATATGTTAGAGACCATCAGAAAGGAGCCATATGTGCCAATGATGGCTGTATCTTATTTGATCCTAATATCAGTCATCTGTCCCACATTTAACATTAACTTTGTTGTCTCCAACTAAAACAATTTCTAACCCAATTAGTAACTTTAGGGTCCATCCCTAGGGTGCTCAGTTTGTTTATAAGTCGCTGTGCAGAACGGTGTCAAAGGCTTTGCTTAAATGTAAATACACCACATCTAGGGCTCTCCCTCGATCCAACTCCCTGGTCACCCAGTCAAAGAAATCTATCAGATTTGTCTGACAAGACCTGCCTCTTGTGAATCCATGCTGCCTCAGATCCTGCATCCATTGGACTCCAGAAACCTCTCTATTCTCTTTTTTAATAGGCTTTCCAATAATTTATTAACCACAGAGGTTAGACTAACCGGTCTGTACTTCTCAATGCATACTTACATCCGCTTTTGTGTAAAGGGACCACATATACCTTTCTCCAGTCCTCTGGCACTACTCTCAACTCCAAAGAGGCATTGAAAAGGTCAGACAGTGGAGCTTCTAGAACAGGTTCCCTCAGTATTCTTGGATGTATCCCATCTGGACCCATGGCTTTGTCTGCTTTTAGTTTAGTTAGTTCCTCACAAACATAGTCTTCTGAAAAGCATTCGAGATCCATGTCTCTTCAGTTCCTATTTGTGGGTGTTTTCTGAGGTCTTGCTCCTGGCTCATCTGTGATCACAGAACAGAAATATTTGTTAGGCAATTCTGCTTTATCCTCATCAGCTTCTGCATATTTCTCCCCTGCACCCTTGAGTCTGACAATACCACTTTTGTCCTTCCTCCTCTCACTAACATATCTAAAAAATGTCTTATCCCCACATTTTATTGCATTGACTCTTTCTTCTTCTTTTTGTACCTTTGCTTTCCTGACTACTTTGCTAACTTCTCTTTTTCCAAATATAGATAGAAATCATAGAAATATAAAACAAGACAACTCAATCAACCTCCCTACTTTTCACCATCATAGCTACTCTGCTAATAAGACCAACCAGAACAACACCCAACTGGAACAAATCAATACCAATACTCTATAGGCCCAGACATCTCCCAGCACCACAACCCCTCTTCTCCAGCAACCACAAAAAACCAAACCGTCTCATCCACATACAGGCTGACGAAGCCACCTGGACCAACACAGCACCCAAACAACGGATACAAACAGTCAAGTGCTCTCTAATAAACGCCCACTCTATCAGGAATAAGAGCCACCCAATATCCGATTACATATATGACCAGAATGCTCAGATCATGTGCATAACTGAATCATGGCTTACAGACACGGACACCGTCCTTCTGAACTAACTTACTCCTCCTCACATGGAGTCTCACCAATCAATCAGAAAAGGTCGCAAAGGAGGGGGTACACTCATTCTAGCTGACAAACAACTAAACCTAAAAACCATCAACAAACTCTCTACCCCCACTCTCAACTCCATAACTCTAGAAAACAAAGACATAATGATATGCCTATTTTACCGAGCCCCCACTTCCAACCCTGATGACTTATCAACAATAATCGAGCTAGCTACCAGATATACCAACAAAGGCAAGTCACCCTTAATCTTAGGCGACTTCAACCTAAACTCCTTAGCTCCAGCTCATGCAAAAGCATTCCTGGAAGCCTTAGCCACCTTGGATCTCTATCATATTATATCAACACAGACACACATTGCAGGCAACACCCTGGACCTAGTCTTCTTACCTTCTATCACCCACACCTTGGTCTCCCAGATCAATCATCAGGTAACTCCCATGCCATGGTCGGATCACTACACAATTACCTTCAACATTCCTCTCGTCACTCAACAATCTAGACAGCACTACATGAACTCACAAAGACGCTTCAAAGAATTCAATAAGGACAGCCTTCTAGACCAAATAATCCCTCAACTAGAAAGCAGCCCTTATGACCTAACATCTCTAATACAGACCTGGAACCACTCCATCTCCTACACCGCCTCCGCACATCAAACCTGAGAACTTCCAAAGAGAAAAAGCTCCATGGTACTCACCAGAAATCAAACAAGCAAAAACCACCTTGAGAAGACTTGAAAGGCGATGGAGAAAAACAAGAGCACGATCAGACAAACAGGACTACACGACAAAACAACATGAATACAACAAACTAATTCTCAAGCACAAGAGGGAACATCACACAAATATTATAATGACCTCCTTAAACCGACCAAGGGAGCTATTCTCCATAGTGAAAACCCTTTCAAAAAACCCTCCAGCCCAAGACACAGCTGCCTCACCCCCCGAATCTTATGCATCATACCTTCAAATCAAGTTATCCTGTCCACAGACATCACAAAATCTTCCTTCCCCAACTTTGACTGACCAAACTCAATTAAACAGCTGGTCCACTTTTTATCCAGTTACTGAAGACCATTGCATCAATCTACTCAAAGCCCTAAACACATCCACTTTTCCGCTAGATCCATGCCCAACTACCTGGATAAAGGCAATGGCGCACAAACTATCTCCAACACTCTGCAAGATAGTTAACGCCTCACTAACTTAAGGAACCATGCCACCTCAAATGAAAATCTCGTCTATCAGACCTCTACTAAAGAATAACACAATTGACCCTACCTCCCCTGCCTCTTACCGACCTTTTTTTATTTATTTAGTATACATTTGTATACCGCTACTTCCAGCGATCAGCAGCGGTTTTTTTGATTACAGATTGGAAATTGTCAAATCATGACAGGAAATTTTTGAGGTATAATCACATTGATTAGACAGGAAAGCACAGCACACAGAGAACTATTTTACAGGGAACATGGGCTATGGAGGGTTAAGTGGCTTGCCCAAGACCACAAGGAGCACCTGTGGGACTAGAAACCCCAGTCCTTCCGGCCCAAGGTTGCTGTCCTCTAGTGGGATTTGAACCCCCGACCTTCCGGCCTGAAGTACCTTGACCCAACCACTAGGCTACTCCTCCACTCCAGCATTCCACTCCTATCTAAACTAATAGAGAAAGCGGTCCAACGCCATCTGCAAGACCACGTCAACGTCTCTGCCCCACTCGACATCCAACAGCATGGATTCAGAGAGTACCACGGGGTTGAAACATTACTGACATCCCTCCTGAACACAGTAATCAAGGGACTCAAAGATATCAAAAAGGAGTTTGTCTTATTATTTCTAGACATAACAGCAGCTTTCAATTCAATCACCCACTCCATACTACTCGACAGCCTAAGTGAAATAGGAGTAAGTGGCACACTTCTGGCATGGTTTCACTCCTTCCTAGCAGACAGAAAATCTCAAGTCAAAATAAAAGGCAACACTTCTCGACCTTTCTCTTTAAAACAAGGGCTTCCTCAGGGATTATCTCGTTCAGCCTTACTCTTCAACCTTTACTTACAGTCAGTGTGCAAAATTTACAAGATCACAACATATACTACCACCTATATGCAGATGATCTTATGATATACACCGACCTAGACACAAAGAGCCCTAACTTCTCCAGCATCTCTTCATGTATGTCAGCAATAACTGAATGGCTAAAACTACGCAACCTTGAGATCAACTATAAAAAATCGGAAGCCCTTATAGTCACAAGGGACCCCACATTCAAACCTCCAGAAAACATAACAATTGGAAACAGATCCATCCCAGTAAAAAAACTAGGTGAAGTACCTGGGAATCCATCTGGACCAGAGGCTCAACTTCCAGTCCCACATTAACAAAACTACTGCTAAGGTCTATTACAAAATGAAGCTCCTACAAAGCCTCAGACCTGTACTTGATCAGAACCACTTACGGTCCATCTGCCAGGCACTAATTACACTGCACTTTGATTATTGCAACTTAATTCTACACGGCCTACCCAAGCGCACAACCCAAACCTTACAACTAGCCCAAAACGCAACAGCCTGACTAATCAGAAGATTGATCGTGTTGAATCTTGAATGCCAGCATTATGGCTTTATATTTTATTTGAGAGCTGATGGGAAGCCAGTGAAGAGATTCAAGTATGGGAGTGATATGGTCGTGCTTGCTGGAGATCTGCCAGCTGTTAAAAAAGCACAATCAGAAAAAACCCTGACAACAGATCAAGGAGAACCCAACACCAAAACTCCCTTGCAAGCACCACATCACACACAGGCATCTCCCAGAATACCCTACACAGAGTATTCAAATTCTACATCCCTTCGCTATGGAACTCTCTCCCACCCCTCCTGAGAGCCACCATAGACACCACAGACTTCAGGAAGCTATTAAAGACTCACTTATTCACTGAGCATTTCCACAACCCACCAGTCATCTAAGACATTACCTATAACACAGACAGAGCTGTAAATAGTTAATTGTTAAATGTAATCACTGTTAACAGTTTTGTACATAGTTCTAATGAAACGTTTTATGTAAGCAAGTTCTGTTCCATGTAAACCACCTTGAGAAACTGAAAGGTGGTATATACAAAATGTTAAATAAATAAAATAAATAAATAGAAATATAGAAACATGACGACAGAAAAAGACCACATGGCCTATCTAGTTTTCCCTTCCATATCAACCACTACAACAGTCCCCTTTTTTCTTTTAGAGATCCTCTGTTTGTCCCATGCTTCTTTGAATTCAAATACTGTCCTCATCTCCACCACCTCCACTGGAAAACTATTCCACAGATCCACCACACTCTCCGTAAAGAAATATTTCCGCATATCACTCCTGAATCTATCCCCTTTCACCCTCATCCCATGTCCCCTCATAGCAGAACTTGCTTTCAATCGAAAGAGGCTCTCCTGTGCATTTATGCCACGGAGGTATTTATTTATTTTTAATTCTTTATTTATGTTTTCAGAAAGAGTTACAAAAAAACAAACAAACAAGGATATAATTAAAATAGTACATCCCTTTGAACATAAGAAAAGCAGACCTTAACAACCCACCCCCACACCAACCCCCCCCCCCCCTTTCAGGCGGCCATCCTAGCAGGGACTGGAAGAAAAAAAAAGAAAAGAGGCTTGCAAGGGCTATGGTAACACAAAGACTGCCCTATACCATGTGCAAACATAGTTGATTGATTACCCTCTAAATCACAGCATATTGTACTTTCGATATATAATCATATAGGGGTTTCCATTTAAGCAAAGTAGAAGGCATAGGAGTTGAACCATAACGTGGCATCTGCTCATATTTACAACATAAGCATAATCGATTCCACCATGTGTGCCAACTGAGATCTGCCTTGTGTTTCCAATTGGCAATTACAAGATGCAGCGCCACTCCCATCATAAAGTCAAACAGGAAATGACAATCCCTCTGTAACAAAGAGATGTCAGTTGCTGAATGGAAAACAATAATAGACCAAGAGAGAGTGGCCCTGAATCCCAAGACCTCTTGGTTTCGGTTCCAGTAGGACTGAACATTAGGACAATCATAGACCACATGTCTTAAGGTGCCAACTTCCCTTTGACAAGACCAACATACATTTCCAATTGACTTATCCCACTTGGAAATCTTTAACAGGCTAAAATGAGCTCTGTGCGCAAAAACGTATAGTGCCTGGAAAATAGAGGCGGATTGAGAAATTCTAATTAGTTTACCACAAAATTTCCCCCATAAATCCGGAGAGAGAGTGTCCCCAGTATTATGTTCCCATACCCGCTGGGTGCCAATAGAATGTGGAGAGGGATGATGAGCTACCAACTGATAATAATAAGAAGCCACCCCCGAGTCCTGTTGGGCTGTTCCAATAATATAGTAACATAGTAAATGACGGCAGATAAAGACCAGTATGGTCCATCTAGTCTGCCCATTAGATAGTTAAGTTTATTCTGATTTTTATCCTGTTGCTGTAAAGGGATCCACTGTATCTGTCCCATGCCATTTTGAATTCTGTCACTGTATTTGCCCCCACCACTTCCATCGGGAGGGTGTTCCAAGCATCCACCACCTGTTGAGTAACCCCCATTCCTCAGGTAAAGATTTGATATCAATGAGGGATTTCCCTGTACAGTGTCTCAACTGTGAATCCACTGAAAGTGTAAGGATCTGGGCAAGTCAAATTCACGTTGCAGACACGCAAAAGGCTTCCACTTACCTTCAGATATCAGCTGCCCTATGGACCAAATACCCCTGCTAAACCATTGCTTCCAGGCGAATGGATTTTGATGAATTTTTAAAAAAGGACTATACCAAATGGGAATAAGCATTGACAAGCACTTTCCCCAAGGAATTATACTTGCTTGCTGCTGGAAAGCTTTTTGGGTGTCCATTATAACCCTATGAAACCTCAACCTCTCCAAAGACACCATGCCAGGGAGGAGACTCAAAGGAAACAGAGCCGTCAATCTCTCTTCCAAATCAAGCCACACTGGGTGTTGGCCCTTATTCTTCTCAACCCAAGATCAATAACTCAATGCACCAAGTCAACATCCAGCAGGGCCTACAAATTTTATGCACCAATGATCTGGAATAACCTCCCCCACAACATCCGAGCAATCCCAGACATATTCCAATTCAGGAAGGCCTTGAAACACTACCTCTTCCTCCTACACTACCCGGAAACCAATAGAAGCTCAGCACCAATTGCTGAAACCACCCAAATCTCCACCGTCTGAAACCAAACGAGCGCATGACCAGTCTGTGAATTGTATATATTGTTATTGTATATAGTTCCCCTGTTAGCCAAGTTGAATTTCCTGTTCATATGTAAACACAAAGTACTATTGGAAATGTGTGTGTTCATTGTTTATTGTAAACCGCGCTGATGCTGAATAGCGCGGTATAAAAGAGACTATAAATAAATAAATAAACCCATCTTGACCCCTGTTTTAGCAGAAAAGCATAATGGTAGGCCTGAAAAACAGGAACGTTCACACCCCCTCCTCTTTTTTAGACTTAAGCTTCCTAATTCTAGGCAGTTTGTTTTTCCATAGAAACTGGAGAAGAGTCCTTTCCACTTGTCTTTATGTTTTATTCGAAAAGAAAACTGGCAGCATTTCTAAAACATAGTTCACCTTAGGAGTTATAGTCATCTTTATCGCTTCAAGATGACCCCACCCAGAAAGACAGACCGGCGACCATCTCACAGTAATATTTCATACAGTAGTAAGGAGAGTCTCTTCATTATATTGCAGAGTTTCAATAAGTGGGTGGCAATAATGAACTCCTAAATATTTTACCATTTTGGGTTCCCATATAAGAGTAGTCAGTCAAGTCTGCACAACAAACTTGGGAATTTAAAGGGAATGCTATAGACTTTGTCCAGTTAATTTTATATCCTGATAACCCTGAGTATTGGTCTATCAACTCTAGAACAGCCGGAATTGAACTCGGCATAGTGAACAGCAATAAACTGTCAGCATAGGCAGAGAGCTTAATTTCCATACCAGCAATGGGCACACCTTTAACCTCAGAAATCTGTCTCAACTGCAGAGCCAGGGGTTCCAAGGCAAGATTGAATAGGATAGGTGAAAGGGGGCAAGCCTGACGGGTGCCACGCCCTAAGAAAAATTCTCTGGATTTATTTATTTATTATTTATTTTATTAACAATTCTTATATACCGCACTATTAGACATCAGCGCGGTTTACATTGAACAGAAAACATCCGACAGTTTACACGTGTCTGGTCGTTACATTTAACAGGAAGTATAACTTGGCGAAGTAGGGGAAACTAAATACAATTGTAGGGGAAACTAAATTCAACTGATAGCATAAAAAAACTTGCAGTATCAACTTATTTATTACGATTTATTACGATCCCCTGAGGAAACATCATTTGTGAAATGTCTCAGTGGTACCGGGGATTGACGTTGGGATCATAAGAGAGTTAAAGAGAGATACAGAACATTTCTAATCTGGGAAGTTGATACTGCAAGTTTTTTTATGCTATCAGTTGAATTCTATGAAGAGTATATGTATTGAAAAACTTCACCAAGATTAGAGTTCTGTTTCGTTTTCTATGAGGTCATTGATGTGAATCAGCATTTTGCCTTATTATGACGTGAGTCTAAAAGGCGACGCTTCTGTTTAACTGAGACCTCAAAAATTGAAATTCTCTAGTCCAGTGTTTGTTTTTAGTGAACAAGATTTTTTTACTATAGTACATTCTTCAAGCTTAGCTAGATCCCTCCTCATGTTATCTACACCTTCCTGGGTGTCTATTCTATTGCAGATTTTGGTATCATCCACAAAAAGGCAAACCTTACCCGACAGCCCTTCTGCTATATCACTAACAAAGATGTTAAAAAGAATCGGACCAAGGATAGTTCCCTGGAGCACACCACTGGTAACATCCTTCTCCTCAGAGTGAGCTCCATTTACCTGTACTCTTTGTCGCCTCCCACCCAACCAATTTCTAACCCAAGCAGTAACTTTAGGGTCCATCCCTAGGCTGCTCAATTTGATTATAAGTCGCCTGTGAGGAATAGTGTCAAAGGCTGCAAAGTTTAATTAATTTAATGAATCCTTCACCGAAACCAAACCACCTCAGGACAGCAAATAAGAAAGGCCACTCCAGTCGATCGAATGCTTTTTCCACATCCAACGACAATCCCACCAGTGGGCCTTCCACTCCTTCCGCTCCTTCTAACACATGGCAAAACACTCTGGCATTGTCAGCTGTAGAGCATCCCTCTATAAAGCCACATTGATCTGGGTGGATCAAGGATGGAATTAATTTAGAAAGACGACCAGCCAAGGTGGCAGCAAATATTTTATAGTCTGCGTTTAGTAACAAAATTGGGCGTTAGTTACTGATCAGCTGAGGTTCCCTTTCAGGTTTTTCAAGGACCACAATGTTCGCAGAGGCATGTGCTTCTAATAGGAGCATATAGTATAGTTGAAGATATGGACCTAACACTTTAGAAAAGGTTCTATAAAATTCAACCAGAAGGCAATCTGGTCCAGCAGCCTTGCGCATTTGCATAGACTCAATAGACTGGATAATTTCCATGACCGTGATATGCCTTTCTAGAACCGCAGTTGTTTCCTGATCCAGAGTAGGCCTCTGAACATCAGCCAGTAATCTCTCAAAAACTTCCTTCGAAAATTCTATCTCTGGAGAGTACAGCTGAGCGTAAAATTGACGGAAGGTTTCTGCAATTTCAGTGTCCGCAGCTATCAATTGTTGCACCTGGGAGTCTCTTAAAGCAGCAATGCGAGAAGCTTCTTTGTGACCTTTTAATGAGTTAGCTAGTAACCGTCCGGCCCTATTGCCTTCTAAATAATACCGCCCTTTCTGTACCTGAATATTCTGTGAAGCTTCAGTAGTTAGGATCATGTTATTTCTAAATCTAAGGTGTTGTAAGCATATCAGAATGTTAGGATCAGTTTTCCGGCCTAGGATGCATCCCCCTGCTTTAATCTGCCTTTCAAAACTTCTAGTTCTGCTTTACGTTGTTTGGCCTGACGTATAGCAAAGCTGGTTATGGTGGTCCGTATGTTAGCTTTGAAACCCTCCCATCACGCCCATCCTGAAGTGTCCTGGGGCAAGTTAAACTGAAAATACTCCTCTATAGCCACTAGAATGGTTTCACGGAACTCCTGCTTGCTAAGAAGAGTTCTGTCGAAATGCCATTGTGTATGAGATGAGCAGCTCGTAGAGTCTAATAGGGCAATTGAGATTGCGGCATAACTCAGATATGTGAGCAGCATGAATATTGGATTCACTGATTCTGGAACACAGTTCTTTGGAGACTAAGAAAAAATCAATACGCGATACCGAGTTATGAGGAGGAGAGAAAAAAGTGTATTCCTTATCAACAGGATGCTGCAACCGCCATATGTCTACTAAGCCTAACTCTTGCATTAGTGACAAAAGAACATGGTGCACTTTGGGAACCTTACTAGTTCTCACAGGACTCCTGTCCAACAAGGTGTCTAATGTGAGGTTGAAGTCTGCCCCCACAATAGTCGGGTATCTGGATACATCTTGCGCCAGAGCCGCTATAGAACTAAAGAAAGTAGGACAGTCTACATTGGGGGCATAAATATTGATACAGGCCAGTTCAGTGAGTCCTATCTTGATAACAGACATTGCCCATCGCCCCTCAATATTAGAGATCTGGTTTGCAGCACAGTAGGGGAAAGAGATTTCCTTACAAGAATGGCTACCCAGTTTTTCTTATGATTTGCAGCTGAGAAAGCCATAAGTATAAAGGGTTTCATATCTAATTTTAAAGACTCCTTTTTCATTCAGATGTGTTTCTTGCAGAAATAGGATGTCAGCACATTCCTTGCGCCCATATAAAAATATATTTTTCCTCTTAAGGAAGACATAGTAACAATATAGCACACAATAATGTACAATTGTGACAGAAGCATACCAGGTTGTAACATAAAATTTTACATTGTTAATCCACATCTTTGAAGCACCCAGAATTGAAGCAGCATTAATAACCCAAGTGAAATGACACAAGCAGAAATACCACACCTTGACCATAGCCCTTTTAAAAGATCGCCCAAGAAAGAACATGATTCTAAATACCGAAGGCCACCAAAACCCTAGGGGGGTTATACTAAACTCTAAACTTAGCAGGTGAGCCCGAAAGGACAAGACAGGCATGGAGGGTATGATCAAATGATTCACTTTTCCTCCTCTGCCAAGCACAACTCCTTATGCTAAGAATTACCCACAATTGGTGTAGTTTCCCCAAATGCCAAAACTTTAAAATACTAGAGCAGAACGGCCCCTACCAAAGCATGCATGATCGCAAAAAATAGATATAAATATATGAGGGTCATCCTATTTTTCAATGCCCCGATGCCTTCTGATCTAGCCCAAACACCACAGAAGCCAAAAAAAAAGGAAATAAAGAAAAGAACAAAAGACGAGAACAGTGCGACCAGAGCAGTGTTCTGGAGTTGCCCCAAAAGAGCCACAATAAATGACGACTCTATTATGATTCAAATCATGACTTCATGATCTTATAGCCAGTTAAGGTTCCCACAGAAGGAAGATTAAGGTACTCTGCAAGCTTATATCCACCGCTGAGTGTAAAGCAGGGTTTTCACTGCATCAACACCAGTTCTCTGTCTTCCAAGAAAGCGTGCAACTCCCCTGGATCATCAAATGTCCTGGTTTGATTGTGCAGCATGACTCTCATACGGGCAGGATAAAGCAACTCAAAATGGTCCTGCAACTGCAGCAATCGTGGACGCAGCGCCAAAAATGTTTTCCTCCAGTCTACAGTTGCTTTTGCAAAGTCCGGAAAGAAGAGAAGTTTATGCCCTTGATATTCCAATGGAGAGTGCAACCTGGCTGCTTCCATAATTTGTGTGACTTGTTGAAAACGCAGAACTTTTAGTATGATTGGACATGGACACTTGCCCGAGACCATAGACTGAGTAGGCACTCGATGGGCATGTTCAATCTCAAATGGCATAGCAAACTTAATTTTCAGCACACCCGGGATCATTGACTGCAAGAATGCCATCATATCGGTGCCTTCAGTTCCTTCGGGGACTCCCAGGATCCTGACATTATTTCTCCAAGCACGATTATTTCCATCTTCGAAGTCTCTCTACAATGACCAGATCAGCTTTGCTTGCTTCTCAACGGCCCTGAACCACTCTGCGTGTGTTGCAACCACCTTCTCCAGCCTCACCGTGATCGACTCCAGACTGTTTTTTAAGGCAGTAATATCTTCTTGCATTGTGGTCAGCGAGTCTCCATTTGATTTCACCATGTCTTTAACAGCATGAATCTCAGAGAGAAGTTCCTGCAAGGCCTCAGGGCAATCTCGGATGACCGCCATTTTGTGAGGTGAGAGAGGCTCTGTTTTAGTTCGCTTTGCACTGGCACTTTGTGATCCTTGATATTTCAGACACGTCAGTTTGGGGCCAGACATATTCGGGATTGACTGCTTCCGAAATAAATTGGATCCGCTCTGATAATAGCAGCAGAAGTCAGGATTCTTGACCTATCCCTCATACATCCATCTTGCCTGAAGTTAGGCTCCGCCCCCGCCATGGAGGTATTTAAATGTCTCAATCATATCACCTCTATCCCGCCTTTCCTTTAAGGTGTACATATTAAGATCCTTAAGTATGTCCTCATATGCTTTTATAATGAAGACCACTAACCATTTTAGTAGCCACCCTCTGTACTGACTCCAGCCAGTGTAGCTGGGTTTAAAAAAGGTTTGGACAACTTCCTGGAGGAAAGGTCCATAAACCATTATTAAAGGGGACCTGGGAAATTTTATTTATTTATTTATTTGAAATGTTTATACTGTATTTTCCAGCAGATCAGATGCGGTTTACAAGGAACAAAACATTTGAATTGTACAGTAAATCGTACATATTCATTTTCATAGAACGTTTGGAACTATGTGCATTAACATTGTCAAACAGTGAAGTGTCATTAACATTAGAACTATATACAGATGGGGTTGCAATTAGAACTATATACAGATGGGGTTGCCATTTAATCTAGCAAATCTGGTCTAAGTGGGTTAGCTAAAAAGGGGGTGGGTGCCTTTTGCTTGTAGGCATATGTTACTCAGAAATAAATCCCAATGTGAGAGATTAATAAATACCCTGTCAGAAAATCTCCCAAAAGACTCCCTAATGAAACCTTATTGTATCTTTTTGTCGGCCCGCAGTGAAGGAGGTTTAGATGAGCTTCAAAACCACACCAGGCTACTGCGGACCATTTTAATCACCAAACAGTTCTTTAGTGAAATATGTAAAGAAAGTGAAAACTTATCTTAAAACATGAAGAGAAGAGACTCAAATTCTGTAGAATGTCCAGATTCAAAATTCCAATTTAAATGACACGACGTGCACGTTTTGGGGTCAAACAGCCCCTGTATCAAGTGCTGTTCCACAGGTCAAAAGAAATTTGGTTCTTCTCTTTGTGCTGATCCAGAGTAACAGTTTTGCCTTATTTTAAAACCCCCGGTTCACGCCGGGCAACCAATCATGAGAGGAATCCATCCTGCAGCCATTGGTCGGCCAAATTGTCATTCATCAAGGGAACCAAAAATAGGTAAGGGATTCGCTGCAGCGATCCCTCAACCTATAGGATGAACGCAAAAAGTCGTATGACATTACATCTTCATCCAAAAATTCCCGTTATATATACAGTGCCGAAAATTCATAAATCAGCAACTTCACCTCCAGGGCGGCCCATAGTCTCCTGTAGGGGCTCTATCCTTGAACCTTTGTCAAAGTTCTGTGATATTTTTCTCAAAGACGAAGCTGCCTCTGTTCGTTCGTTCATAAGGGACTCTACTCATTTCATGATTCAATTATCCACTCTAATTTTGCCTCAGTCTTCAATTTTTTTGGTGACTCTCGACGTAGCAGCACTTTATACTAACATCCATCAAGGTGAAGCGCTTACTTTACTTCATACTTTATTTACCACTGCTCCACCGAGATTACCTAAACCATTTTTACTAGATTTGATCACTCTAGTGTTAACGAGAAATTATTTTCTTTTTGAGGGGACATTCTATCAGCAGACTTTCGGAATTGCAATGGGCGCTACTGTGGCTCCTTCAATCGCCACTTTATATCTTGCCCAAATGGAAGAAAGCTTGATTTATGTCTCCCCATTGTTCACTCATGTGCTCATGTGGAAGAGATTCCTTGACGACATTTTTTTCGTTTGGACGTCTACTGTTGTTGAATTACAATCATTCATTAATTGGCTGAACAGCCTCAAATCTAACATCAAATTTACGGCTCACATGGATTCACAACGTATTGAATTTTTGGACATGCTTATTTTTAGAGTGGGCACTTCTTTACAAATTACTCTGTTCCGAAAGCCTGTTCAGAAGAACAGCCTTTTGAACTATGCTAGTTTTCATCCGGTTTCATTGAAGAAGGGTTTACCTTACGGGCAGTTCTTACGCCTGCGCAGGATATGTTCTTCGATAGAAGATTTTCAACATCATGCCCGGGTGCTGAAACAATGATTACTCCTAAGGGGGTACCCTCATCTGATAGTGGAACAGGCTTATAAACGTGCACGCTATACGCACCGAGATTGGCTTATGCATCCTCCTAATAATTTGTCGAATGAGTCTGATAAGAAGATAGTGGGGTTTTTTCCCTATATGGTGCACAGTAATGCAATTGTGGGGATCCTACGCAAACACTGGTCGATTCTCTCAGTACACCCTAGTCTAGCTCATCCATTCATGCCAGCCTTTAGCAAGGCCACTTGTTTTCGGGATATTTTGGTGAGTTCCACCACCATGATCGATAAATCACCTGGTTCCAATACAATGGATGGCCATTCCCCTTGTCAACATTGTAAATTTTATTTTAATACCATGTCTGGAGTTATGTGGGTTCATCCACATACTGGTCGCACGTACACTCGGCGCTGGTCCACTACCTGCTCCTCGTCTTTTGTGGTCTACCTGATTCAATGCAGTTGCCCCCTTATTTATGTGGGTCGCACGACAAGATCAATAAAAATCAGAATTGCTGAACATGCTTCTCGTTTACAACAGCAGGTCTTGTCGGCTCCCATAGTATCTCACTGTGTCGAGCAGGGGCACACTTTTGACAGTTTACGGTGGACCGTGATTGATTACATCCCAGGGGACCCTAGAGGAGGAGACAGGACACTTCGACTGCAACGTTGTGAGCAACGATGGATTTATAATTTGGCCAGTGTACATCCAGGGGGTTTAAATCGTGAGATGGAATGGTTGAGTGTTCTTTAATTCAAGCTCAGGGGTTAAGGGTTTCCCTGATGTGGTGGGAATTCCCTTCATCCGGAGCTGTTCTTTAGTATTGGTTGACTTCAGCGATGTGATGTCATACGACTTTTTGCGTTCATCCTATAGGTTGAGGGATCGCTGCAGCGAATCCCTTACCTATTTTTGGTTCCCTTGATGAATGACAATTTGGCTGACCAATGGTTGCAGGATGGATTCCTCTCATGATTGGTTGCCCGGCGTGAACCGGGGGTTTTAAAATAAGGCAAAACTGTTACTCTGGATCAGCACAAAGAGAAGAACCAAATTTCTTTTGACCTGTGGGAGAGCACTTGATACAGGGGCTGTTTGACCCCGAAATGTGCACGTCGTGTCATTTAAATTGGAATTTTGAATCTGGACATTCTACAGAATTTGAGTCTCTTCTCTTCATGTTTTAAGATAAGTTTTCACATTCTTTACATATTTCACTAAAGAACTGTTTGGTGATTAAAATGGTCCGCAGTAGCCTGTTGTGGTTTTGAAGCTCATCTAAACCTCCTTCACTGCGGGCCGACAAAAAGATACAATAAGGTTTCATTAGGGAGTCTTTTGGGAGATTTTCTGACAGTGTAGGCATGTGTTGGAGGGTTATGTATTTGGATGGGAGGGATTGTTACTATTAGGGGTCATTTGGGTTTCCATAGTGAAGTACAAATAGGTGGGTTTTGATTTTTTTGCGGAAGGTGGGAAGGTCATTTATTTCTCTCAGGTAGCCTGGGAGGGTATTCCATAGATGCGGGGCTAAGTGGGAGAATGCAATTATTTGTTGTCTTTCTTGATTTCTTGAAGTCAGTTGGGATTGTAAGCTTGTTTCTATTACAACTTCCTTGTGTGTGAGTGTGAGTTTCCTTGGTAATAAGCGTGGTGAGGTATGAAAGGGTGATATTATTGATTAGCTTGAACGTGGTAATGAGTATTTTATAATTGATATGGCTCTGAATTGGAAGCCAGTGCAGTTCATACAAAATTGGAGTGATGTGTTCCATTGGGTTGATATTCACAGTTATCCTTGCAGCAACATGTTCTGTCATTTGGAGTTGTCTTAGGGTTTGTTTATTAAGACCTTGTAGAATAATGTTACTGAAATCGAAGTGGGGTGTAATGATTGCATTGATGACAGATTTGAAGTTGTGGTGATGAAGCAGAGGCTGGAGTTGTTTTAACATTCTGAGTTTGTAGAAGATCTTTTTTTTGTTGTATGTCTTATGAGTGTGCGGTCAAGGACTACTCCGAGGTATTTTACCTCATTTTTGACAGAGATGTTTGCGTCTTGGATCCTAATAGATGCTTGGTGAAGTTCTGGTTCCTTGTTACATATAGAACTTCGGTTTTATTAAAGTTGATTCTAACGTTGTGAGTTGATAGCCATTCTGTTATCTCAGTGAAACAATCTGTAATTTGATGGATTGATGGGTTGGAGATGTTGAACAGGAGATATATCATTATATCATCTGCATATATATGATAGTTTACCTGGAATTTTTTGAAGATTGAGCAAATGGACTGGAGGTAAATGTTAAAAAGTAAGGCTGTGAGTGCGGAACCTTGTAGTGGTCCTTCTTCTTGTTTGTAGGGTTCAGAATATTTGCTGTTCTATTCTTACCTGTTGTGTTCTGCCTGATAGGTATCAGATGAACCATTTAAGTACTGTGTCCATAATGCCTATTTGGTTTAGCCTGGAGAGCATAATGTGATGGTTTATGCTATAAAAAGCTGCGGTGATGTCAAGAAATAGTAGGAGGAATGCTCGTTAGGTGTCATCTATACTATGTGTGAAGCGATCAAACAGGACAGTGAGCAGTGTTTCAACTCCAAGGAATGGACGAAAGCCATTTTGGTGTTTGTCCAGTGGAGCAAAGGTGCCAATATGGTCTTGGAGTTTGATTTGAACTATTTTTTCTATCAGTTTAGCCATGAATGGAAGGCTGGAAATCGGTCTGTATGATATGGGGACGTTTTTATCCAAGGAGTTGTTTTTCAGAATAGGACGTATTAAAGCATGTTTTAATGAAGGGGATAGAAGGCCCTGTTGAAGGGAAAGGTTAATTATGGATAGAATGCATGAAGCAAGTTCCATTTTTGTAGCTTTTAGCCAGCTAACTGAACAGGGGTCAAGGTAGAAAGTGGTGGTGTTTAGCTTAGATATGATATGTCCTAGTTCGTCTTTAGTTGTGAGGGAGAAGAATGACCATAAGAACATAAGAACATAAGATATGCCATACTGGGTCAGACCAAGGTCCATCAAGCCCAGTATTCTGTTTCCAACAGTGGCCAATCTAGGTCATATGTACCTAGCAGTTTCCCCAAGGGACACAGGTTCCACAATGCTTGTATTGGTTCAAGCATTGATATCCTGAGTCCCTTCTTAATAATGGCTTATGGACCTTTCCTCCAGGAACTTGTCCAAACCTTTTTTAAACCCAGCTACACTAACAGCCTTTACTACATCCTCCGGTAACAAATTCCAGAGTTTGATTACACGTTGAGTGAAAAAATATTTTCTCTTATTTGTCTTAAATAGTTTACCCTGTAGCTTCATTGCATGTCCCCTAGTCTTTCTATATTCTGATAAGGTAAACAATCGATCTACGTTTACACGTTCCACTCCGCTCATTAATTTATAGACTTCTATCATATCTCCCCTCAGCCGTCTCTTTTCCAGGTTAAAGAGCCTAACCTTTTTAGCCTTTCTTCATAGGAGTATCCTTCCATCCCCTTTACCATTTTGGTGGCTCTTCTCTGAACCTTTTCTAATAACTCTATATCCTTTTTAAGATACGGCGACCAGAATTGCACGCAATATTCAAGGTGCGGTCTCACCATGGAATGATATAGAGGCATTATAATATCCTTTGTTTTATTTTCCATTCCTTTCCTTATTATACCTAGCATTCTATTTGCTCTCTTGGCCGCCGCTGCACACTGGGCCGAGGGTTTTAACATGGTATCCACAATGACGCCTAAATCTTTTTCCTGGGTGGTGGTTCCTAATGTGGAACCTTGCATCGTGTAACCATAGTTTGGGTTGTTCTTCCCTAGGTGCATAACCTTGCACTTGTCCACATTAAATTTCATCTGCCATTTTGATGCCCAGTCTTCCAATTTATCAAGATCCTCTTGCAATTTTCCACAATCCTCTTGGGTTTTAACAACTTTAAATAGTTTTGTGTCATCTGCAAATTTGATAACCTCACTCGTTATTCCACTTTCCAGGTCATTTATGAATATGTCAAAAAGCAGCGGACCCAGCACAGATCCCTGGGGTACACCACTATTCACCTTTCTCCATTGGGAAAATTGGCCATTTAGCCCTACCCTCTGCTTTCTATCTTTTAACCAGTTCCTGATCCACAATAGTACACTGCCTCCTATCCCATGACTCTTTAGTTTTGCCAAAGGTCTCTCATGAGGGACCTTGTCAAAGGCTTTCTGAAAGTCCAGATACATAATATCAACCGACTCACCTTTGTCCACCTGATTATTCACTCCTTCAAAAAAACATAACAGATTAGTAAGACAAGATCTTCCTTGTCTAAAGCCATGTTGGCTGTCTCTCATTAGTTCATGACTATCTACATGCTGAGTAATTTTATTCTTTATGATGGTTTCTATCATTTTTCCCGGTATTGACGTCAGGCTCACCAGTCTGTAGTTTCCAGGATCACCCCTGGAACCCTTTTTAAAAATTGGTGTTACATTGGCGATCCTCCAATCTTCAGGTATTAGAGATGATTTTAATGATAGTTCACAGATTACTAATAGCAGGTCTGCAATCTCATATTTCAGTTCTTTCAATACCCTTGGATGTATACCATCCGGCCCAGGTGATTTGCTACTCTTCAGCTTATCTAATAGTTGTAATACATCTTCTCGATGTATCGATATTTCCTTCAATTCTTCTGCACCTTTAAATACCACTTCAGTCATGGGTAACATCCCTACATCTTCCTCAGTAAAGACTGAAGCAAAGAATTCGTTCAGTCTCTCCGCTATCGCCTTGTCGCCTCTTAGTGCTCCTTTAACCCCTTTATCATCTAATGGACCAACTGACTCTCTCACAGGTTTTTTGCTATGAATGCACTTGAAAAAGTCTTTACTTCGCGTTTTTGCTTCTGCAGCAAGCTTCTTCTCAAATTCTCCCTTTGCCTGCCTTATCAATGCCTTGCATTTGACTTGCCAGTGCTTGTGCTGTTTCCAGGTTTCGTCGTTTGGCTCTTTTTTCCATTTCCTGAAAGATGCTTTTTTGGCAACAACAGCCTCTCTGACCTCAACTTTAAACCATGCTGGCAGTTTTTTGGACTTCTTTCCACTTTTCTTAAAGCATGGAATACTGCTGGTCTGGGCTTCCAAGATAGTATTTTTCAACAGCCAAGCCTGATGTACGTCTTTAACCTTTGCAACTGCTCCTTTTAGTTTTTTCTTGACTGTTTTCCTCATTTTATCATAGTCTGCCTTTCGAAAGTTAAAAGGTAGTACTGTGGATTTCCTTACTATCCCTCCTCCACTAATTAAATCAAAGGCGATCATGCTATGATCACTATTGCCAAGTGGCCCCAACAACCTTATCTCTTGCACTAGATCTGGTGTTCCACTAAGGATTAGGTCTAATATGGCTTCCCCTCTGGTCGGTTCATGAACCAGCTGCTCCAAGAAGCAGTCATTTATTTCATCTAGGAACTTTATCTCCCTAGCATGTCCTGACGTGACACTGACCCAGTCGATACCGGGGTAGTTGAAATCACCCATTATTATTACTGTGCTGTAACTTTTGTTAGCTTCCTTGATTTCTTTGAGCATTTCATCATCCATTTGGTCATTCTGGCCAGGCGCTCGATAGTACACCCCCACTGCCATTGCCTTCCCCCTTTTACATGGAATTTCAATCCATATAGATTCTACAGCAGATTTTGTTTCCTGCAAAACTTTAATCCTTTCTGACTCAATGCCCTCTCTAACATAGAGAGCAACCCCTCCACCAATTTGATCAGCTCTATCATTACGATATAGTTTGTACCCAGGTATCACAGTGTCCCACTGGTTGTCGTCCTTCCACCATGTCTCTGATATTCCAATCATATCTAACCTTTCATTTAGTGCTATATATTCTAACTCTCCCATCTTATTTTTTAGACTTCTAGCAGAGGGAGTTCTGTATGATGTTCGGTTTGTTTTGATTATCTATGAGTAAATCTTGATGTTTTAGCTTTTCCTTGTAGTAAATGGCTAGAGTTTGGGGGGCTGATATAGGATTGGTTGTGTCATTGTTGGTGGTGATATTGGTTAGTGATTTTACTATTTCAAATAGCTCCCTTGGGTGATTGAGTGATTTTGATAAAATGTTGGAATAGTGGTCCTTTTTACTTACATTGATGGTTTCCCTGTATCGTTTGAGTATGGCCAAATATTGTAATTTAAGGGTTTCTGACTTTATATGGCACCATTTGCATTCGCTTTTACGCAGGTCTGTTTTCAGTTGTTTTAGTACAGGTCTGAACCATGCTGCGTTTTGCTTTTTTGTGGTATGGAAGTGGTGTGTGTGTGGTGTAGCTGCATTTAATATGATATCATTCCAGGAAGATATTGCTTCCTCGATGTTTGTTGGAGCTTGGTTGAGGTGTTGGATTGTCTGTTTCAGGAAGTTAACTTTGTTGAATTTTTTAGATCTTTTGTATTGGGACATATATGTGATTTTTGGGTGTATAATATCATAGTATGGGAGATGGAGTTTTATTAGATGGTGCTCAGACCAAGGAATTGGTTGCACTTCCAAGGTCATAGGGTCATAGGCATTGTATAGGATATTGGGTAAGAACACTAGGTCTTGTGTGTTACCTTTGATGTGTGTTTGGGAGTTGATCATTTGGTGAAAAACAATGTCTTTCATGGAGCTTAAGAAGGCCAACATGTGGTCATGGGGCAATGATGGTAAGTTAAGGTCGACTAGTAGTAGCATTGGATGTTTGTCTGTGGATGAGCATAGTAACTCTGTTAGAGAGTCCAGATTGTCAGGTTTTGAGTCTGGGGGTCCATAAACTAGACAAATGTGGAGGTGTTTTGTTTTTATGGTGAATATGTCTGTGTCACTGCTTACCCCAATGCAAGCATTTTGGAACCTGTGTCTTTTTGAGGAAACTGCTAGGTACTTGTGACCTAGATTGGCCACTGTTGGAACCAAGACATTGGGCTTGATGGACCTTGGTCTGACCCAGTATGGCATATCTTATATTCTTATGTCCTTATTACATGCTAAGGAGATAAAGTTTCTTGATGAAGTAAATGACTGCTTCATGGAGCAGCTGGTTCAGGAACCGACATGAGGGAAAGCTATTTTAGACCTGGTCCTTAGTGGATCTGGTGTGAGAGATAGTGGTGTTAGGGCTTTTTGACAATAGTAATCATAACATGATTACATTTCATTTAATAAATGGAGAAAGGACAGCAAGGAAATTCACTGCACTGACATTTAATTTTCAAAAGGAAGACTATGATAAAATGAGGAAAATGGTTAATAAAAAAAATAAAACAAACAACTGCCAAGGTTAAGAGTTGACATCAGACGTGAGTGTTATTTAAAAATACTATCTTGGAAGCCCAGACCAGATGTATTCCATACTTTAAGAAAAGTGGAAGGAAGGACAAACTACTGCTGGCATGTTTTTGTTTCTGTGGAAAAGCAGGATTGAGTCCTCACATATGGGTTAGGTCCCCGATTGTCCCCCACATGGGAACGCTCCCCAGCTTCTATTGAAAACTTTTGGGAGGCTCCACCATGCCTGCATGCCTCTTTCCTGCCTGCCGCTACAACACCATCTTGAATCAGTCTTTCGTTTTCCACAGTGCTCCATAGATACGTTCCAGTTATCCTCTGCTTTGTAAACTTTTCTTTCCCCTGCAAAAGTTTTTGTGCTTTGGGTTTTTCAACCTGCAGTTCTCTTCCTTTTGAGTTATAAGAACATAAGAAATGCCATACTGGGTCAGACCAAGGTCCATCAAGCCCAGTATCTTGTTTTCAACAGTGGCCAATCCAGGTCAAGTATCTGGCAGGTTTCCAATAAGGAACACAGGTTCCATAAATTCTCATCCTGGGGCAAGTAGTTGATTTCGCAGGTCATCTTTAATAACAGAAACATAGAAACAGAGAAAAATGATGACAGAAAAAGACCACATGGCCTATCTAGTCTGTCCTTCCATATCATACTATAATATTGTTCATACGTTCAATATTAACCTTTTGTAATAGCGTTGAATAAATAGATGATCTTGTTTTCTTTAAAACAGAATACACAATGGTTTCATCAAAAAATATCTTCTTTATTTGTTAAACTTCTCTTCGAAAAAATTGATTATCCAAACTTATAAATCACAAACTTCCAGAAACATCTTCTTAATAATTCACCATTTCTTCGTGAAAAAATTCTTTAAATTTATCAAGCTTATTTAGCACTAATAGAAGTGATTCCCGACGCTCTACTGCAACGTCTCAAAAGCGTTTCAGTTTCGCACTTTCTTCAGGAGATTCTTCTTAGTGTCTAAAAAGTAAAACAAACATACTTACAATGTCCCCCCAGGTTATCTTCCTATCTATATCTAATCAAACTTCACTAAAACCAGACCATTTTTGTTAAAAATCACCATTACTCACTATAGTTGTTGCTGCCCACGTCTCATCGTTGTTAGTTCTGAATGAAAGAGGCGCCGCGCATGCGGACTACAAATGTGCCTCCATTTTTAAAGGGAAAACTTTCAGTTCCCTTGCTTTCTACTAATTACTTGATTCAAAGAAAACCCCTACCGTCTCCTCTCTCTCTTACAAGTAACCTATCAATCACCCTTTAGTCCACTTAGTAAACTTACAATTATGCTAAGATATATTGTAAAAATCGTTCATACGAGGGACTCTACACTGAACTTTCAAACAGTCTATGTCAAAATCAGTCACTAATTGGGGACCTCAGGCTTATACTAGTTCCATATCAACAACTATAACAGTCCCCTTTTTTCCTTTAGAGATCCTCATTTTATCATAGTCTCCCTTTTGAAAGTTAAAAGGTAGTTAGTACTGTGGATTTCCTTGTTATCCTTCCTGTGTTTGTCCCATGCTTTTTTGAATTCAGATATTGTCCTCATTTCTACCACCTCCACTGGGAAACTATTCCACGGATCCACCACTCTTTCCGTAAAGAAATATTTCCGCATATCACTCCTGAATCTATCCCCTTATACCCTCATCCCATGTCCCCTCATAGCAGAGCTTGTGCTAAAATGTCGGTAGCTAGGTTGGATAGTGATAGGAAGAATGTGAAGAGTGCATGTGTTCCCACCAGTAGAAGGATGCAAGTAAAGCGTGCATGTTATCAGTGTGGCAGTGAACAACATTTGCTGCGTGATTGTAAAATAAAGACAGCCTTAGTGTTAAGTGAACCTAGTAAGGCTGGGGAAGGCTTCTTGCTAGACATTACGGTGCAAGGCCAACCAGTAAAAGCATTACTTGATTCGGGCTCGGATCAGTCTATGCTTTCTAAACGCTTATGGCGTAAGTTAGCACCCCCAGGTTTAAAGACACCCCATGCGCCCACGGGCACCGTAAACATTAGATGTGTTCACGGCAAGACGTCTACATATCCCGTTTACTATGTCCGGATAAAAGCTTTAGGGATTGAAAGGGAGGTCCCTGTTGCCATTGTTCCCCGATTACCACAGGAAGTAGTGCTCGGGAGGGACTGGCCCCAATTTCAACGAGGTGTGCAGCAAGGGTTGGGTGTTAAGAAAGGGTTGGTTTCCACGAGAGCCCACTCCCAAGCCCAACAGCCCCTAGAGGGAAAAACACAGGTTTTGCCCTCTCACAAGGCTTCAGGGACAGCCCCAATAGATAAAACCAGGAAGTCAAAGGCGGGCACGGCCATAGCGATATATAGACCTTTGTTTGGGAAAGGTGGAAAGGGGAACCCACACTTGCCTAAGGAGGAGTCTCCTAAGAAACCTGTCTTTGTCCTCCGTTTTTGTAGAATGAGTCCAGAGGCACGACCACCAAAGAGGGCCACCACTCAGGCAGCAGGTCTAGACTTGTATAGTGCCGAAGAGGTACGCGTCCCAAAGCATGGGAAGGCCTTGGTAAATACCGCGATTCAGATGGAGATTCCACCAGGGTGCTATGGAAGAATTGCACCACGCTCGGGCCTCGCGGTGAAGCACTTCCTGGACGTGGGTGCGGGCGTCGTGGACCCCGATTACAGAGGGGCAGTAAAGGTCTTGCTATTCAATTTTGGGTCTGAAGATTTTCAGGTGAATGTGGGTGACCGCATTGCCCAAATTATTCTGGAACGAGTAGCCTTTCCCCCTTTGGAGGAAGTGGATATGCTGTCAACATCGATGCGGGGAACACAGGGCTTTGGTTCCTCGGGACTTGCAGATCGGCAAGGGTTGGCGGCAACTGTGGAAGAAAGAATGGAGGAGGACCTCGGACCTCAGTTAACTGACTGTCAGGAGAAGCCTGAACCCCGGGTGGCCGAGGGCCTTACATGGTTCCAGAGGCAAGAGTTGAACGGTCTGATTAACAGTTTCTCAGACGTTTTAACGCCAGTACCAGGCGAAACCAGGCTCGTCGCGCACGAGATCCTGACTCCCCCGGGTGAAGTGATACGGCAGCGGCCATATAGGCTCCCCAAGGCGAAGAAGCAGGAGGTAATGGATCAGGTCAAGGAGATGTTGCATCTTGGCGTGATTGAAGAATCAAGGAGTCCATGGAACAGCCCGGTAGTGCTGGTTCCGAAACCGGATGGCTCGCTTAGATTCTGCATTGATTTTCGCAAGATCAACGCTATTTCGAAGTTCGATACCTATCCCATGCCTTGCATAGAGGAGCTTCTGGACAAATTAGGTCAGGCCCGGTACCTAACAACACTCGATATGACGAAAGGTTACTGGCAGATTCCACTAACCCGGGAATCTCGCCAGAAAACTGCGTTCAGCACTCCGCAGGGGTTGTTCCAATTTCGAAGGATGCCTTTCGGCCTTCACGGAGCAGCAGCCACGTGCCAGCGACTCGTTGATATAGTACTCAGACCACATCAAAAGTACGCGACGGCATATATGGACGACGTGGTGATCCATAGTGCCAGATGGGATCAGCATATGGCTCAGGTGAAGGCCGTCCTACAGGCAATGAGGGAGGCTGGCCTGACTCTGAATCCAGCGAAATGCATGTTTGGGGCCCAAGAAGTGAAGTATCTGGGGCACTTAGTGGGACAGGGCATGGTAAAATCTCTGTTGAGCAAAGTTGAGAGCGTTCGGACCTTCCCGCAGCCTACCAATAAGAAACAATTGCGTAGTTTCCTTGGTCTGGTAGGTTACTACAGAAGGTTCGTGGCAAGGTTTGCGGAAAAAAGCTCGCCTCTATCTGATATGCTGAGAAAGAATATGCCGAATCAGCTCCGATGGACCGAGGAGGCCGAAAAAGCCTTTGAGCAGCTAAAGGAAGAGCTGTGTACAGCGCCGGTGTTGAGAGGCATGGACTTCAGTCTCCCGTTTATCCTACAGACTGATGCTTCGGAAACCGGCCTGGGAGCGGTGCTCTCCCAGAAGCAAGAGGGTGTGGAGCATCCGGTACTCTTCCTCAGCCGAAAATTGTCGCCCGCGGAAAGGAATTATTCCACCATTGAACGGGAGTGCCTAGCAGTAAAATGGGCGGTGGACTCCCTAAAATTCTACCTGGCCGGCAGAAAGTTCCTGCTCATGACTGATCATGCCCCGTTAAAATGGCTGGGGCAAATGAAAGACCATAACTCTAGGTTGACCAGGTGGTACATGGCTCTACAGGCCTTTGATTTTCAGATAGTACACCGAGCAGGAAAACTCCACCAGAATGCAGATGCGTTATCTAGGGGCGCATACGAAGACGCTCAGAATGGTGATTGTAGGAGAATTACGGGCTGTGATGACAGTTGCACCCCAGCTCGTAATGTCTTAAGAAGGGGAATATGTGGTGAGGAAACCACTATTGAGGCTATGGATACACAGGAAAATGAGCCCTGTACCTTTAAAAACGAAAGCATTCAGGGTTTCCCTGGTAACCAGGAGTCTCTGACTCACAACACAGTCACCCTTAAGCCCTGCCCACAGCAGCACGTCAGGGTTAGAGAGAAGCCTGACTCTTCTCACATGTGCTGGGAGCAAGGCGTGGCACAGAAAGGAAAGCAGTTTAAAACGCTGGCTTTTAGAAAGTCAGGGAGAGCAGCTGAGGGAGGAGAAAAAGCTGGAGCTGATGCTGACCATTTGGGAGAAGGCAGCTGGAGAGAAAGAGATGGTGCCAATTCTAGTTGCAGCTCCGGGAAGAGTTACAGCCAGGGAAGAAGCCAGCCAGTAACCTTAAGAGATAGAAGGGCTGCTGAGCTCAAGCTTCCAGGTGAACAGGGGGAACTGATTGGAAAGACTCCAAGGCAGTCCCAGCTGAAGGAAAGGCTGTTTCAACCAAGGGAAGTCTCTGTAGACGGAAGGCAGCATGACTTATACCAGGAGAAAGGAGAATTGCTGAATACTTCTGACTTAAGGCAAGTGTGTCCTCCCCAATTCCTGCCTATAAAAAGTTTGAGAATTAGCTCCAGAGATAAAGGCTAATTCTAGCTATCAGTTAAATCCTAAGGGAAAGAGGGATATTTTAACTGACTATCAATATGCTCAGCTTGCAGAGGAGTTAGGACAGAAGAAGGTTCTACTCAAAAAGCTCAATGATATGATTCAGAGAGAAAACAGTCAGCTCTCCAGACAGGTACCCTATGAGAAGTGTGAAGGGGATAGCATTGAGGAGATGGAAATTGGAGACTGTTTTGAGGATAACCCGTGTGAAATGCAATGTGCTTATTGCAAAGCAGTTGACTCAGAAGAATGCTAAACTTTAAAAGCTGTCTGAAGTATGAATGTCATGAAAGAAACCTAACCTGTGTGAAAGGCACGGCAGGGGGAAACAGCTGAATGCTATTGTCTCAACTGATATCGTGCGAAGCTAAAAGCTGAAGGAAACAGTCAGTGGACAATTTTTAAAAGCTGTTTTTGCTTTAAGAAATGTTGTTTTTGTAAGAAAGAAGTTTTACGAAGCTTAAGTTTGAAGAAGCTGCATTTGTTAAACCCAGGCAGCATTGTGCTTACCTTATTGAAAGTTAAAAGCTTTTGCGTTGGAGCAAGTATCCTATTTTTGTTTCCCATTCGAATCCTGTATATATATATTGGGACCCCTAAAGATATAAATAAATTTCTCTGTTTTCGCCTGACCACTTGACTACAATTCCTTTGCCTAAATAAGTAAAATACTACAACTCCCAGCAGCCCTCCTGGCGGCCATTTTGAGGGAAAAACTTATTCAAGGTAAAAAGGCGACTCACCCTGGTACCGGGCTATATACCCAACCAGGTGGGGGCGACAGCCTCCTACTGGGCAGGTGAGTGCCTGGCCGGAGGCGTCAGCGGATCCTTCATTCTCCGGGTTCTCTCCTGACTTTGTCCTCCTTATGCACCAGGCCTTTCGTTTGGGACGCTCCGGCAAGTTGCCTGAGGCTTGGCCGGCGCCTCTGTCTGCTTCCGCAGGGGGGAAGGACAGACAGGACGGCCAGCCAGTCGCCAAGCGTTTTTGGGCCCTGGACTTAGCCCACGATGACTTGAGCTGGCCAGATCCAGATGCTGATATCGATCCGGAGGCTGGTGTTGAAGGCTTGGAGGATGGCGAAATCCCTGAGCCCGAAGATCAAGCCCGCATTATTCGGGTGTTCCGTAAGGAGGAACTGGTGCCGTTGATTATGGAATCTCTTCACGCTCTCAATCTCACGGCTGCTCGCTCTCTGGAACAGGACGGGTTAGAGGACCCTCTTATCCAAGCGGTCCGAGACTCTCAGGTGGTGTTTCCGGTGCACCGTGTGGTTGAGCAAATGATTCAAACTGAATGGGATCAGCCCGAGTCCGGCCTGAAAGGGATCCGGACCATGAACCGCCTCTATCCGTTGGCGGATAAGGACAAGGAGAGGTTTAAGTCGCCTCGGGTGGATGCCGCGGTGTCAGCGGTGACCAAAAAAACCACCATTCCCGTTGAGGGAAGTGCGGCTCTGAAGGACGCGCAAGACAAGAAGGTAGATGGTTTGTTAAAGCAGGCCTTTGAGACCAATGCCTTGTCCTTGCAAGCTTCCATTTGTGGGGCTTGGGTGGCTAGAGCCTGCTTGCGGTGGGCTCAGCACTTGAGGCAGGCCTCGGGGTTGGATCAGCAAGCGTTGCTGGAGGTAACTCGGCTGGAGTCTGGCTCCGCATATTTGGCCGATGTGCATTATGATTTGATTCGAACCTTGGCGAATAGCATGGCTTCCTTGGTGGCGGCGCGCCGGTCTGTCTGGTTACGGAATTGGGCGGCTGATGGGTCTTCTAAATCTCGACTCAGTAAGCTCCCTTTTAAGGGTAAATTGTTGTTCGGAGATGACCTGGATAAGTTGGTTAAAGATCTCGGGGAGTCTAAGGGCGGTAGACTGCCTGAGGATAAGACTAAGTTGAGTAGGAACTTACCTCCGGCGAGGGGTCAGTTTCGTGACTTTCGCAGATTTCGTTCTTCCCGCCCTTGGGGCTCACAGCGCGGCCGGTATGGCTTCCGGGGGCAAGGTTTTCAAGGTTTTCGGGGGGCGAGCAGAGGATTCACAACAGCGTCCTCTGCGGCGTCCTCTTCCTTTAGTCGCAAGCCACAATGAAGCGAGGCGGGCTCCAGAGACGAAGCAAGTCATCGGCGGTCGTCTGCGAGACTTTCTTTCTTTCTGGGCCCAAATAACCTCAGATCAGTGGGTGCTCGAGATAATCCGAGACGGTTATGCGCTGGAGTTGGCTTGCCCGATTCCAGACGCTTTTGTCCTTTCTCCTTGCAGGGGCGTGCAAAAGACGCAGGTCATTCAGGTGACCCTGCGTCGTCTCCTCGATTTGGGGGCGGTTATTCCTGTGCCTCCTTCCGAGCGCGGCGTCGGTCGCTACTCCATCTATTTTGTGGTGCCCAAAAAGGACGGTTCTCTTCGTCCCATTCTCGATCTCAAGGGGGTGAATCATTTTCTCAGGGTGCCACATTTTCGGATGGAGACCTTGCGGTCCATCATCGTAGCGGTTCGACAAGGGGAATTCTTAACCGCCCTCGATCTCTCGGAGGCCTATTTGCACATTCCCATCCGAGCGGCTCATCAAAAGTTTCTCAGGTTTGCCTTTCCCTGGGGTCACTTTCAGTTTCTAGCCCTGCCGTTCGGCCTGGCTACGGCTCCACGCACCTTCACGAAGGTCATGGTGGTCATGGCAGCGGCGTTGCGACGGGAAGGGATTTTGGTCCATCCTTACCTCGACGATTGGTTGATTCGGGCGAAGTCCGAGTCGGAGAGTTTTCAAGCAACGGACAGAGTGGTAGCATTACTGCGGTCTCTCGGTTGGGTGATCAACGCGAAAAAGAGTCGTTTCGTACCAACCCGATCCCTCGAATATTTGGGGGTTCGTTTCGACACGGCGAGAGGTTTGGTGTGCTTGCCGGAGCATCGCATACAAGTCTTACAGGGGCTCGTTCGCTCGTTCTTGAAAATTCCCGCTCCCTCAGCATGGTGGTACCTGCGGCTCTTGGGTACGATGGCGGCGACACTGGAAGTGGTTCCGTGGGCCAGGTTTCATATGCGGCCTCTTCAGTGAGCCCTCTTGCGTCGCTGGTCGAACCAGTTGCATTCCTTGAACAAACGCTTGCCTTGCCCGAAATCGGTTCGTCGGTCTCTCCGATGGTGGCTGAGTTCGCCGACGCTGCGGATCGGTGTTCCTCTGGAGCAGCCCAATTGGCTCCCGTTCATTACCGATGCGAGCCTTCTGGGTTGGGGAGCCCACTGCCAGGGACAGTACGCGCAGGGGACGTGGTGTCCTCTCGAGGCGACTTGGTCGATCAACCATCTCGAGCTGAGAGCGGTGAGGCTCGCGCTGCAGGCCCTGGAAACGTTGGTGACGGGGCAGGCAGTGCGGGTTCTCTCGGACAACTCGGCGACGGTGGCCTACATCAACCGCCAAGGCCGCACCGGCAGTGTAGCCATGGAAAGCGAGGCCGAGACCCTATTCGAGTGGGTGGAGACTCGTCTGACAGCTTTCTCGGCGGTGCATATCGCGGGAAAAGACAACGTGACCGCGGATTTTCTCAGCAGAGTGCAGGTCGATCCCAGCGAGTGGGAGCTGCACCCGCAGGTGTTCGCGCAGATAGTTCGCAGATGGGGCCCTCCGGTTATGGATCTCATGGCGACGTTCCAGTCGGCCAAGACGGGGCGGTTCTTCAGCCACCGGAGAGAGCACATGTCCGAGGGCATCGACGCGCTCATTCAGCCGTGGCCGTCGGACGGCCTCCTTTACGTCTTCCCTCCTTGGGCATTGATCGGTCGAGTCGTCCAGCGCATCGAGGCGTTTCGGGGGCGCGTCTTACGGGTTGCGCTGGATTGGCCCAGGAGACCGTGGTACGCCGACCTGGTTCGATTGCTCGACGGGGTGTCTTGGAGGCTTCCAACGCTTCCGGATCTGCTGATTCAGGGTCCACTGTGGATGCCGCAGGTGGATCGGTTCTCGCTTACGGTTTGGCCCTTGAGAGGCTTAGGTTGAGGAAGAAAGGTTATTCGCCTGGCATTATCTCTACGCTTCTCCAGGCACGCAAGCCTTCCACATCATTGGCGTATGTGCGCATTTGGCGGTTGTTTGAGGATTGGTGCTCGCGCCGAGGGCTTCGCGCGGCTACTGCTTCTGTGCTGATTGTCCTTAGTTTTTTGCAAGACGGTTTTGACAAAGGTTTGGCGGCCAGCTCTCTGAAGGTGCAGTTGGCAGCGCTGGTGTGCTACAGGGGCAAAGTTCTCGGAGTGTCTCTAGGGGCACATTCGGACGTGCAACGTTTTCTTAAGGCGGTTTCTCGGTTGCGGCCGCCTCGCCGGGTGTTTGTACCACCGTGGGATTTGAATCTTGTCTTACAAGCTTTGGTTCGCAGTCCTTTTGAGCCTTTGCGAAAAGCGTCGCTGAAGGATTTGACCCTGAAGACGGTGTTTCTCGTGGCCATCTGTTCGGCGAGACGCATTTCCGAGTTGCAGGCGCTGTCGTGTCGGGAGCCGTTCTTGACTTTTTCCTCCGATCGGGTGGTTCTTCGGCCGGTGCCTTCCTTTTTGCCGAAAGTAGTTTCTCCTTTTCATTTGAATCAACCGGTTTTCCTGCCAGTCCTTCATTCTGAAGCTGACACGTCCCCGGACGGGGGATTGCATTACCTGGACGTTCGGCGAGTTCTTCGTCACTACTTGAAGGTTTCAGCGGCGTTTCGTAAAATGGATCGTTTGTCCTTTTTGGTGGGGTCCGCAGAGGAGAAGCGGCGGCTAAAGCTTCTATCGCCCGCTGGATCAAGGAAGCAATTGCTTCGGCTTACATTTTGCAGAATCAAACAGTCCCGGTGGGGTTGAGGGCTCACTCTACCAGAGCTCAGGCGACTTCTTGGGCTGAGCATAGTCTTGTTCCGCCTATAGAGATTTGTAGGGCGGCTACTTGGTCGTCTCTTCATGCCTTTAGTAAACACTACCGGTTGGATCTGTCCGCCGCTCAAGATGCTTGCTTCGGGTCGGCGGTGTTGCGCGCCGGTTGGAAGGGTCCCGCCCAGAGTTGACTGCTCTGTTACATCCCAGATGTGGACGACTAAACTGGATTACCGCTCAGGAAATAGAAATTACATTTACCTGGTAATTGTAGTTCCTGGAGGATCCAGTTTAGTCCTCCTTCCCTCCCTTGTCTCACGTCTTCTTGGTCGGCGCGCGTACATTGAGTGCCGCTACATTGTCTCAGTATCTTTTATGGCTGCACTTCGCTTTTCCTTCCTTTTGCCAGCTCTTCAGGTCTTCGGGCTGGTTCTCTCTCTCTCTCTCTCTCTCTATTTTCTTCAGTGGAGTCAGCGGCGCTGTGCAGAGTTTGGCTTCCTCGTTTGGGGAGGGGGCCTTTTTAGTTCTTAGGGGAGTTAAAATTTTGTTCCAGTTTGACCTGTATACTTAACTCATGTGTTGCTTCTTTGAGTCTGCTTTGTTACTAGTTCACTGGGGGTTGATGGGAGCTCCAGCAGTATACATCCTACCATAAGAAGATTCTGATTGGTCCAGTCTCCAGGCTGCAGGAGGAGGTGCACTACCCGGATGTGGAGGACTAAACTGGATCCTCCAGGAACTACAATTACCAGGTAAATGTAATTTCTATTTTGCCCTTCCTCTTCTCACTAACATATCTGAAAAATGCCTTATCCCCCCATTTTATTGCATTGGCTATTTCCTCCTCTTTTTGAATCTTTGCTTTCCTGACTACTTTGCTAGCTTCTCTAAGTTTTTCCACATATAGATGCCTGTCTTCCTCTCTCTGTGATCTCTTGTATTTCATGAAGGCCTCTCTCTTTTTCTTCACCTTTTCAGCTACTTCTTTTGAAAACCATAGCGGTCTCCTTTTCCTTTTATCTTTATTTACAATTTTAACAAAAAGGTTGGTTGCCTTAAAATATCCCCTTTCAGTTTTGCCCACTGTTTTTCTACATCCCCCAGCTGTTCCCATCCCGCTAATGATTCCCTGAGATATTGGCCCATCTTGGCAAATTTAGTTTTCCTAAAGTCTAAGACCCTCGCTTATGAATGGATTCTATCAGCCCTAATCCTAATACTGAACCACACCATCTGGTGATCACTGGATGCAAAATGATCTCCCACTATAACTTCAGAAACACTTTCACAATTGATAAGCACCAAGTCCAGTATGGTCCCTTTACGTGTAGGGTCTGTTATTTATTTCATAGGTTTTATATACCGCTTTATCATTTCAATCAAAGTGGTATACATTGAAACTTAAACTTCGTAATGTACATTAAACAGGGACATTGATAACTTGAATATTTTTCTGAGGCAATGGAGGGTTAAGTGACTTTCCCAAGGCCACAAGGAGTGCTAGTGGGAATCGAACCCTCATCTCTGGGTTCCCAAGCCAGTGATCTTAACCATTAGGCTACTCCTCCACGCCTCACCACTCCACTGTTACCAATTGCCTGAATAGTTCTCCCTGTAGAGAATCCAGGATCTCCTTACTTCTAGATGATATTGCAGCAGGAATGTGCCAGTAAACATCTGGCATATTGAAATCCCCTATCAGTAGCACTTCCCCATTCCTAGCAATGCTGCGTATGTCTTCAATTAACTCTCCGTTCACCTCTTCCTCTTGTGAGGAAGGTCTGTATATCATGCCAATGCAAATAGATTTCTCCAGGACCAAGCAGGAAGTCAGTCCTCACATATGGGTGACGTCGGCGCCAACGGAGCCCTCGCGGAGCAATTTTCCCCAGCTTTCAAAGAAAGCCTTTGGGAATTGCAGCGCGCATGCGCGGTCCTCTTCCCACCCAAGGGTGCCATCTTGCTCAGTCTTCTTTTTTCCGCGGAGCCCTACAGACGTTGTTTGAGAATCCCCGCAGAAAAGTTGATTTTATTTCTCTTTTTTCTCGGTTTCGACGCCGGTTCTTTTCCCGCCCGGACCCGCGACGCCGGTTGCAAGTCCGTTCTTTATTTTTCGGTTTTTTGTCCTTCGTGACAGATTTCGCGCCTTTTTACTTTTTCACTGGCAGTCTTTTGACCTCGCAGGGGCCCTTTTTCCCCCGATGGCTGCCAGCGGGTTTAAAAAGTGTGACCTCTGTAAGAAACTCATGTCTCTTACCGACACACACGACTTCTGCCTCCGCTGCCTCGGACCCGATCATGACCCGATGATCTGTGGTCCGTGTGGCAAAATGTCCTCAAAAGCGTTGAGGAGTCGGCAGCATCAGCGGGAACGTATCTTCTCTGACTCCGGCCGGGCTCGGACCTCGTCAGAGGCTTCGACATCTCCGGACTCTAGTCCTGAGCATCGTCGAAGTTCCTCTGAAAGGGGGTCTCCTACCCGGGAACATCATCGGAAGAAGAAACCTGCGAGGGCGGGATCGGTGGACGCTCCTGGTTCCTCGAGGGCCAGGTCGCATAGCCCCGATTCCCGTCCCGGGTCCTCGGAGGTGGAGAGGCCTTCCAAACATCCTCGTCTCGAGATGGACTTGCCCACTCACGTGAGTACTGTTGTCCTCGTGGACTCGCCTCCAAAGGAGCCGACGTCGGGTCCGATGCCGTCGGGGCCCGAGTCGGGGGCTGCTGGGTCTCCTGAGCTCGGACTCAGGTTGACGGCCTTGGAGAGCAGTCTGACTGCCTTCATGGACCAGCAGCGGGCATTGATCGCTGGCCTCGCCGGTGCTTCTGCCCTGACCGCCGGGACGTCGACCTCCAAGTCGACCCCGGAGACCGAGCCAATCCTCGAGTCCACGAGGGCTCGAGTCGATCCTCGGTCGCGGTCTCCTTCGGCCTCCCGTTTGGGACCGAGGTCGTCGATGCTGACTCCCTCGGCGTCGGGGCGGATGGCATCGATGCCCGCCCGACCGGAGCCGCTCGACTCCTCCTCCGAGGAGTCGGCCTGGGAATCCGAGGACGAAGAGTCACCTGGTTCCTTTCGGACTCGGTGTGTCCCATCGGACTCCCCCGAGTCCGAACCTCGGAGACAGTCCCCCCCGGAGGATACCCGGTTCTCGGACTTCGTGCGGGATATGGCCAAGGCCTTGGCCTTCCCCGCGGATCCCGAGGAGGAGCCTCGAGTTGAAGAGCTCGATGCCCTCCAATATGACTCTCCCCCGAAGGAGGCCTTTATTGTACCGGTTCCTCCGATGCTGGAACGACTTCTCTTCCGCATGTGGGAGAGCCCGGCGTCGTCGCCGGTGTTAAGCAAGCGGGTCGATTCCATTTATCGAGTCCGCAAGAGCCCCGGCTTCCAAAAGGCACAACTACCGCACCATTCCATGGTGGTGGAATCGGCCATGCATAGACTTAAGAGTCAAAAAATGCACTCCTCGGTGCCCCCCGGTAGGGAGGCCCGAAGCCTGGATGCCCTCGGTAGGAAGTGCTTCCAGGGCTCTATGCTTGCTTGTCGAGTCCAGACCTACCAGCTCTACATGGGCATGTATCTCCGAGACCTGGCTAAAGAAATAGCCGGGTTCTCTGCTGGTCTCTCCGACGAACCTTTGCAGAGGTTCCAAACCTTGTCAACTGGTATTCGGGAGTGCTCAAAGTTTATCTCTCGAGCAGCCTACGATGGTTTTGAGGCATCGGCTCGAGTAGCCGCAGCCAGCATCGGTGGCCGCCGCCAGGCTTGGCTTCAGACATCCGACCTCGAGCCATGGGTGCAGGACAAGTTGGTCGATGTCCCCTGCAGAGGTGAAAACCTCTTTGGCAAGCCCATGGATGAGAAGGCTGCACAGATCGAGACCGAGACTCTCACCAGGACTCGTCTCTCAAGGAAGACCTCTGCCCCTTCTCAAAAGAAGAAGGGCTCGGGGGAAAAAGCCCTTTTACCCGAGGAAGGCGGCTGCCTATAAATACTACCCTCAGTATCAGGCCTCAGCAGCTCCCCCACAGGGTAAGCAGGCCAAGGGACGGGGTAATGGGTCCCGTAGGCAGCAAGCCCCCAAGCCTGCACCACCGGCCCCTGCTCAGCAGGGTGGGGGTTTTTGACTTCATCAGCATAGCCTCTCCCCCTCAGCTGGTTTCTCTCAGCACAGGAGGCCGGTTGGTCCACTTTGCCCACAGGTGGTCCAACATCACCACAGATACCTGGGTACTTCACATAGTTCAGAAGGGCTATCTTCTTCACTTTCACCAGGTACCTCCCTCCTACTTTCCAGGGGAGCCTCCGAGACTCCCTCTGCACAAGGACTTACTCCTTCAGGAGTTAGCAAGTCTCCTTCAGGAACAGGCTGTGGAACCGGTGCCCCACCACCTGAAGGGTCAAGGGTTTTACTCCAGGTACTTTCTGATACCAAAAAGAACAGGAGGCCTCAGACCCATCCTGGACTTGCGAAACCTCAACATGTTCCTTGCAAAGGAAAAGTTCAAGATGCTTACCCTTGGAATCCTGCTGCCCTACCTCCAGCAGGGCGACTGGCTATGCTCCTTGGATCTAAAGGATGCGTATACTCATATCCTTATTCATCCAGACCACAGACAATATCTCAGGTTTGTTGTGGGAGGAAATCATTACCAGTACAGAGTACTGCCCTTTGGCCTATCCTCCGCCCCCAGGGTGTTCACCAAATGCCTGGCAGTGGTGGCGGCCTATCTAAGACTTCAAGGCCTTTTTGTGTTTCCATACCTGGACGACTGGCTCATCAGAGCCCAGTCTTCCCAAGAGGCCACTCAGGCCTCTCATCGCACTGTGACTCTACTCCAGCACTTGGGATTTGTCATAAACTTCGCAAAGTCCACTTTGCTTCCCTCTCAAAATCTCGAATTCATCGGCGCCAGGTTGGACACTCTTCAGGCGCGGGCCTTCCTCCCTCTGGACAGGGCCAAGTGGCTCATGGATCTCGCCAGCCACTTTCACAGCAATTCCCTGGTCTCGGCCAGGCAATTTCTGAGACTGCTCGGCCATATGGCTTCCACGGTCCATGTGACCCCCAATGCCCGCCTCAACATGCGACCTGCTCAATGGTGCCTTCGCACACAATGGCATCAGGCCACTGGGAGCCTAGCGGACTCCGTAAAGATCTCCGACCCGCTGGTCTCTTCTCTACAATGGTGGCTTCATCTGCCAAACCTAGTACTAGGAGTGACTTTTCAGCCCCCTCCGCATTCTCAGGTCCTGACGACCGATGCTTCTCTCCTGGGTTGGGGAGCACATTGCCAAGGGACATGTACTCAAGGTCTCTGGACTCCTTGGGAGTCTGCTCAGCAGATAAACTTCCTGGAGCTCAGAGCCATCCGCCTAGCGCTCAAAGCATTCTCTCACCTGATTTCTCACCAGTCGGTGCTGGTACAGACAATCAGGTTGCAGTGTTCTACGTGAACAAACAAGGCGGAACAGGCTCCTTCCTTCTTTGTCAGGAGGCACAGAAACTATGCTCTTGGGCCGTCCACCATGGCATCATCCTCAAAGCTGTCTATCTCCCAGGTCAAGAAAATTACCTGGCCGACAAGCTAAGCAGGATCCTCCAGCCACACGAGTGGAGGTTGGATCCGATGGTGGTTCAGCGGATCTTTCTCAAGTGGGGCCTCCCCACCATGGATCTGTTTGCCAGTCCTCTGAACCGGCAGCTGCCCAGATTCTGCTCTCGACAGCCGCATCCTCTCTGGGTAGCGGCGGATGCTTTTCTGAATCCATGGTCCACCGGCCTCTTATATGCCTTTCCTCCCATGCCGCTGGTGTCTCGGACACTCTTCAAAGTTCTCAGAGACAAAGCCTCGATGATCCTAGTGGCTCCCCGGTGGCCGAGACAACCTTGGTTCCCGCTTCTAATGCAGCTGGTGGTGGACACCCCTCTTCCTCTGGGGTTTCAGCCCGACCTCCTGTCACAGGATCAGGGGACTCTCCTGCACCCCAACCTCCGGTCCCTTCATCTGATGGCCTGGCTGCTGAAAGGGTAGTCCTTGCTCCCCTCCGCCTGCCTCCAGATGTGGAGGAGGTCATCTTGGCCTACAGGCGGCCCTCCACCCGGAAGTCCTACGCTCTTAAGTGGCATCGGTTCTCCGTCTGGTGTGCTCAGCAGTCTCAAGATCCCTTCTCCTGTTCAGCATCAGTGGTCTTGCAGTACTTGCTTTCCCTCTCCAATCTTTGACTTAAGTCCAACTCGGTCAAGGTCCACCTCAGTGCTCTTTCTGCGCATCACATGCCGGTGGATGGCAGACCTCTTTCTAGCCACCCTCTGGTGGCTCGTTTTCTCAGAGGCCTCCTTCTCCTTAAACCACCTTTGCGCCCACCAGCCCCGGACTGGGATCTCAATGTGGTTTTACAGCGGATTACCTGTCCGTCTTTTGAACCTATGGCTACCTGTCCTCTTCGTTTTCTTTTTTGGAAAACCTTGTTCTTGGTGGCCCTCACTTCTGCTAGACGCGTTAGTGAGCTGCAGGCCCTAGTATCTGATCCTCCTTACACTAGGTTCTACAAGAACCGGGTAGTCCTACGGACTCACCCTAAGTTTCTTCCCAAAGTGGTTTCCCCTTTTCACATCAACCAGGAGGTGGTGCTTCCGACCTACTTTCCCAGGCCACACTCCAGCCAAGCTGAAATGGTCCTGCATACCCTGGACTGTAGAAGGGCGTTAACCTTCTACCTTGACCGTACGCGGGAGCACAGAAGGTCTGTTCAGCTCTTCGTCTCTTATGACCCCAATAAGTTGGGGCTCCCTGTCTCCAAGCGTACTCTGTCCATCTGGATTGCTGACTGTATCGCTTGGGCTTACGAGGCAGCCGGCCTCTCGTTGGAAAGTCGAGTCACGGCCCATCGTGTTAGGGCAAAGGCTACGTCAGTGGCTTACCTCCGCTCTGTTCCATTGGCAGACATCTGCCGGGCCGCTACTTGGTCTTCAAGCCAGACTTTTGCAGCCCATTACTGCCTGGAGAGGGAGTCCCGCAGGGACAGTGCTTTCGGACAGGCAGTCCTCCGTAACCTCTTTGAGGTATAGGCAACTCCTACCCTCCATCCCGGATGTTGGGCTACCGGTTGGAGACGTATTCAGAGAAGATTCCTTCCTTCTGTGCTACTGAGCTTGAGGGAGCTCCTTTTGTGCTTAGGGTCTCCGGAAGCCTTAAGCTTGGGAGTCCCATATGTGAGGACTGACTTCCTGCTTGGTCCTGGAGAAAGCGTAGTTACTCACCTGTAACAGGTGTTCTCCAGGAGCAGCAGGAATCAGTCCTCACAACCCTCCCTCCTCCCCTTGGAGTTGCAGTTCTATGCTTTCGTTTTTGCTAATTTTTTGCTGTCTTTTAGCTTTATCATCTGACTGAGCAAGATGGCACCCTTGGGCGGGAAGAGGACCGCACATGCGCGCTGCAATTCCCAAAGGCTTTCTTTGAAAGCTGGGGAAAATTTCTCCGCGAGGGCTCCGTCGGCGCCGACGTCACCCATATGTGAGGACTGATTCCTGCTGCTCCTGGAGAACACCTGTTACAGGTGAGTAACTACGCTTTCTCTTTCCCTCTTTCTAGTTTAACCCACAGTGCCTCCTCTCTCCCTTTTAAGCTCTGTAATTCCAAAGTTTTAATATTATTTTTTACATATAATGCCACTCCTCCTCCCCTTCTTCCTAACCTGTCCGTTCGGAATAAAGTATAGCCTGGTATAGTTACATCCCAGTCATGGTTTTCTGTGAACCATGTTTCTGTAACTGCCACTAAATCCAAATCAGCCACTCCCATTAAAGCTTCAACATCTGGGATCTGATTTCTCATGCTACGGGCATTTATACATACCGCTTTCCATATGTTGTCCCTTATACCCATTTCCATAAAGGTATTTAATGTTTCACTTACCTGGGGGCTTTCACTTACCTGGGGGTTTTCTTCACCCATCCTCAATTGATCTAGTTTAAAACCCTCTTTAGTAGTTTAGCCAGTCTGCTACTGAAGACACATTAACCTTTTTTGAACAGATAGACACCATCTCTGCTCTGCAACCCTTGAAACAGCATCCCATGGTCCAGGAAACAAAAACGCTCTCGATGACACCATCCACGCAGCCATGCATTAATCTCCAGGATGTCAGCTTGCCTGCCTTGGCCCTTACCCTCAACAGGGAAGATTGAAGGGAACACCACCTATGCAGCTATCTAATCATCTCTAATACCTGAAGATTGGAGGATCGCCAATGTAACACCAATTTTTAAAAAGGGTTCCAGGGGTGATCAGGGAAACTACAGACCGGTGAGCCTCACGTGAGTACCGGGAAAAATGGTAGAAACCATCATAAGGAATAAAACTACTCAGCATGTAGATAGTCATGGCCTAATGGGAGACAGCCACATGGCTTTAGACAAGGAAGATCTTGTTTTACTAATCTGTTATGTTTTTTTGAAAGTGTGAATAAACAGGTGGACAAAGGTAGTTGGTTGATATAGTGTATCTGGACTTTCAGAAAGCCTTTGACAAGGTCCCTCATCAGAGACTTTTGGCAAAACTAAAGAGTCATGGGATAGGAGGCAGTGTACTACTGTGGATCAAGAACTGGTTAAGAGATAGAAAGCAGAGGGTTGGGCTAAATGGCCAATTTTCCCAATGGAGAAAGGTGAATAGTGGTGTACCCCAGGGATCTGTGCTGTAATTTCAGTTTGTTCAATGTAAACCGCACTGATGCAGAATAGCGCGGTATATAAGAGAATGTAAATAAATAAAATAAAATAAAAATGTACACACCCCTTTGTATGTGTGTGTCTCTCATTTGGCTGCAGTAGCTCTGCAAGACCCTCACAGCAGTGTACTACTGTGAGTCAAGAACTGGTTAAAAGATAGAAAGCAGAGGGTAGGGCTAAATGGCCAATTTTCCCAATGGAGAAATGTGAATAGTGGTGTACCCCAGGGATCTGTGCTGCGTCCCCTGCTTTTTGACATATTCATAAATGACCTGGAAAGTGGAATAACAAGTGAGGTTATCAAATTTGCAGATGACACAAAACTATTTAAAGTTGTTAAAACCCAAGAGGATTGTGGAAAATTGCAAGAGGATCTTGATAAATTGGAAGACTGGGCATCAGAATGGCAGATGAAATTTAATGTGGACAAGTGCAAAGTTATGCACCTAGGGAAGAACAACCCAAACTATGGTTACACGATGCAAGGTTACACATTAGTAACCACCACCCAGGAAAAAGATTTAGTCGTCATTGTAGTTAACATGTTAAAACCCTCCGCCCAGTGTGCAGCGACAGCCAAGAGAGCAAATAGAATGCTAGGTATCATAAGGAAAGGAATGGAAATTAAAACAAAAGATATTATAATGCCTCTATATCGTTCCATGGTGAGACCGCACCTTGAATATTGTGTGCAATTCTGGTCGCTGTATCTTAAAAAGGAAATAGCGATATTAGAAAAGGTTCAGAGAAGAGCCACCAAAATGGTAGAGGGGATGGAAGGATAGTCCTATGAAGAAACGCTAAAAAGCTTAGGGCTCTTTAACCTGGAAAAGAGACGGCTGAGGGGAGATATGATATAAGTCTATAAATTAATGAATGGAGTGGAACGGGTAAACGTAGATTTATTGTTTACGTTATCAGAATATAGAAAGACTAGGGGACATGCAATGAAGCTACAAGGTAAGCTATTTAAGACTAATATAAGAAAATATTTTTTCACTCAACGTGTAATCAAACTCTGGAATTTGTTACCGGAGGATGTAGTAAAGGTTGTTAGTGTAGCTGGGTTTAAAAAAGGTTTGGATAAGTTCCTGGAGGAAAGGTCTATAAACCATTATTAAGAAGGGACCCAGGATATCAATGCTTAACCCAGTACAAGCATTGTGGAACCTGTGTCTTTTGGGGAAACTGCTAGGTACGTATGACCTAGATTGGCCACTGTTGGAAACAGGATACTGGGCTTGATGGACCTTGGTCTGACCCAGTATGGCATATCTTATGTTCTTATGTCACTGAATTCTGAATCCTCTGGGATTCCCCTTATTCGTATATTATTTCTCCGCATGCGATTTTCCAGGTCTTCTAATTTATACATTACTTGTTCTTTCCACTGCTCCATATCTTTAATAGACCTCTCCACTACAGTCTGTTTGGTCTGCAATTGATCTAATTGCTGTTCATGTTCTTCTGTTTTGCGTGCTAACTCCCCCACTTCTTCTCTGAGCTCTCCACATACCTCTTCTACCTCTGATTTGACTGTCGCCAATTCCACTTTAATTTCTTCAAACTATGCTCGCAGTTCTTCCCTAGTCACCTTTTGCACAACCATTTCTCCAACCTCCGCCTCCGCATTTCTTCCGCCCCTTCTTTCTGAGGGTTTTCCTCCTGCGGAGCTCACCACCGCCATCTTGTGACCCGCTCCATCCCCATGTTCTCCGGCATAGGCGAACTCCCTGAGGTCAGCTGCCTTTTTTCTCATTGTCATCCTCTCCTGATTGCTTTCCGCCAAAGCTTGCCCCTCTTTGCTCGCTTTTATACTCCGTCTGGGTGGGAATTTCTTGGTGATCTCCAGGATAAGCTCTGGAGCTCTCAGCTCACGCTGCCATATGATGATGTCACTTCCTCCGCTGCCAGCATTTTTACTGCTTTTTGTTCTTTCTCCTTCTTATCCCATGCCTCTCAGTTATTATAAACTGTAACAGCAATGGATAGAACTGTATCCAGGGACAGTCCCTCAAGACCATCCTTACTGGCCAGGCACCTCCTGATGTCAGTGGCACACTGTCCCTTAAAGAGACCCCTGAGGGGAGCTGTTTGTGCAACCTCATTAGGGTCTAACCCCCGCCCCTCCAACTCTAACTGCTTCCCGCAATCTTTGAAAGAATTCCAAGGGATGCTCATTTTGCCCCTGGTGGACTTTGATCACATTCTACCACTTAATTGTCTTTTTCCCTGCCTTTCACAGACCCGCAAGTATTGAACACCTGAGGACATCCAATGCATAGTGGTCATTGTCAGAATTGTAGTCTCACCTGCAGTCAGCATCAAAGACTTCAAGTAGTATGACATTTATTTTTGTCGGGGCATTCCTGTTGCAGTTTGGGAACAGCAAGTTTGGCCTCAGTTCCATCTGTTCGCTCAGCTACTGGGGTCCCAGTTACTGCTTTGCCCGAGGCACTTGGAGTCCCCTTTGAGACTGCCAGGTCTGAGCGAGTTGCTTTCGAGTCCATCTGACAAGAGTGAGCTGTGCCTACCTCTCCCCCCCCCCTCCCCCTCCCTGCTCCCAGCATGGTATCAGCATCTATTTGGGGTTCAGGAACTGGATTAGTGGGGTTTGGGAGCTCTGTATCTCCTAACAATGAGATTTTCAGGAGCTAAAAGATCAAAGGGTTCCGGAGGAGTGGTAAGCTTATTCTGAGATTTATCTGTGTACTTTCTCACTTGTCTGGAGTGCATGAGAGCACCCTGATAAAGGGGCTTCATGCAAAAATCCATAGCACTTCCAAACAGAAAGTAATAGTCTAAATGAAGTATTTTCTGTTCCGTTAATTTGAGCCTTAAAGTGGAAAGAGTTAGCTGCTCAAAAGACCCCTCCCGAGGCCACCTTCTCTCAGGAGGCTCAGAGGCCGTATAAGACAGCCATGCAACCTGGCATAATTTGGTCAGGGTCCCTTTAGAGAGGCCAGCCGTACGTCCTAAATGACCCCAATTGTTTAAGATGCATATCAAGGGAGTTTGATCCCAGGATTTAGAATTGTCCATTCTTTTTTGAGTACTCTTTCAGTCAGGTCCCTAGTAACCTGGGTGTACATTTCCACTGTATCTACTGTACCCTTACATAGTGAGAGAGACTATTCTAAAATACCAAACACCTATCCAGTCACTGAGATTTCTGCCTCACAGAATCTCCTCACGCTTGGTCAGTATATTTATGGTGGGACAATGCCCTATAGGCATTTACTGTCACTCAGGTGACCCGCTGTTTATCAGTGACTAAACAACTTTTGCAGTGCAGATGGTTTTTAATATAAAACTCACTCGCCGCCCCTGTATAGCCGAGAAATTAGACAAGGGCCCCAGGTAAAACACTGAACTTTTGGCACGCGCTGGCATTGTCCACATTCAAGGCTGAGGAGAGGTTGGTTGGAGAGTCCCAGAGGAGTCATCAAACTGACATGGGAGGCCCCAAATGGGCCTTCCTTAGGCTCATCTCTATAGAGGAGAAAAACAGACAATGTGGACCATCTGTAATACAAAGGCAAAAGATTTAATATCACTGTGGCAGCTTTGTCATAAGCAGTGAGTACAAGCGACCCCCTCCTTGGGGAAGCACAGGCTTTTTATACCTTTTTTGGTATGTACAGAAAGCAGGTGGGCTTAAACATGTCTTGAAACTTTCTCATGAATAAAACTAGTTAACTGATGGGCTGCTTCCTTGGGAACAAACATGCTCAGGAAGGAGAGGTAAGATAAGGGGTACAGAAAGGACTGAGACATGGGGGTGTTTGGGTGAAGATTCCTATCAATCAGGGAGGCCTAACTAATGAATCCTTCAGAAATATTTGTGAGAAACAGTCATGACCTCCATTTTGGAGAGATAAAGGAAATGTGAGTTGAGCTATGTGAAGTTAACATCCTGAATATAATTGCAGTTACCTCCTTGGCCTATGTTCTGCTAAGGGGAAGGAGTGTGGGGGGCTCATGAGGAATGCTCTATTGATCTAAGCTAAGAGAAACATTTTGCCTGACTTTACTATCTTTCACTGTATCAAAAGTGATTTGTTAAGTCCTTGTTCATGTATCACAGTATGCAGCTGTTCTCTTTCATGGACCTAATATCGGTGCCTGTTTTCTCTGTGAACAAAGGAGTGCTTCAGTTCCCAATAATGTGCTTTCTCAGCAGAAAGACAGGCAAGCAAAAAAAACATGACTGTGAGATGGGAAAGGGGATAGCATGCTAGAAGTATATGGCTTGCTGGCTGAAATATCTGGCAACAAAAACAGGAGCAGCTGCACAAGAACACCCACAGGCTAAAAACAGATAAACTACCTTTACAACCAAACTGACTAAAGAATGGAAGGGGGAGATAGAGAGATGCCTTTGCTAGAGTTATCTTCTCAGGCACACACACAAAGGAGCAGGGCATTAGCCACAAATACCTTAGACTGCAGGGAGAGATAAGGTAGCCACCCCTCAACTGACCAATCAGGGAATCCTAGCCGTTAGGTACATTCCAGATATGCCACCTAGATAAGCAAGGGGCCCAGAGAATTCTTCCAAATTGCTATTCTGCTCTAACCCACGTGACAAACTGCTATGCTAAGACTGTATAAAAACCCAGCTTGTATCCTGTGTGCGTGCTGGACTCCTTGATAGCTTACTATGAGCCAGCCCTGCTATAGCAGTATATAAAAACATATCTGCCTGGAAATTTTGTCTCTCTCTTTCCTTGTTTTGTTCTCTCCTTGCCAGGTATTATCTGGACTGGACTAGGACCCCGCTAGATGCTCATCCCACGACAACTGCTAAAGTGAAATGTCTCAAAATGGTGGCTGATCTGTTCAACACTCTGATGCGCAGCTAATCTTCCACCAGCCTTGTCATGCTCATATAACCCCTCTTCTTAGGTCACTTCATTGGCTCCCTATCTGTTTCCACATCCAGTTCAAACTTCTCCTACTGACCTATAAGTGCATTCACTCTGTAGCTCCTCACTACCTTTCCTCTCTTATCTCTCCCTACACACCTCCTCGGGAACTCAGCTCTTCTGGAAGATCACTTCTATCTGTGCCCTTCTCTTCTATTGCTAACTCCAGACTTCACTCCTTTCACCTTGCTGCTCCTTATGCTTGGAACAAACTACCCGAGTACGTCAGGCGTCTTCTCTGGCCTTTTTCAAATCCAGGCTATAAATTCACCTCTTCACTGCCGCTTTCAGATCTTGACTCACCTGATCTCCTTTGTTTTTCCTTACCATTCCCCCTAGAGCAGTGATGGCTAACCTTTTTGAGCCCGAGTGCCCAAACTGCCGCACAAAACCAAAGAATTTCCTCAAAGTGCCAGCACGTCAATTAAACCTTAACAACAATATTTTAGAGCCTTATAATGATGTTCCAGATCACCCATTTTGGGCAAGGATACTGGGGCGTTACAAATTACACAACACTTGTCTTTCACCATGATGAAGAAGTAGTCCATTTCCCATTCATCATGAAAGTGGTAGGTTTTGCTCTTCTTTGGAACCCAGCTCCCGCGCGGGTCCTATAATCTCGCGAGAGGACGGCGCACGAGCCCTAGCGTGCAGCTTCTCGGCGAGAGGCGCGCAGAAGCTCCGACCGGAAGGGGAAGCGCGGGGCCGGGCTGGGGCCTTTCTCCTAGCACAGGGGTCTGCAACCTTTAAGACATAAAGAGCCACTTGGACCCGTTTCCGAAGGGAAAAAAAAAACTGGGAGCCGCAAAACCATTGCGACATTTAAAACAAATCTAACACTGCATATATTGTTTCTTACAGTGTACCATCATAATCACAATCACAATCATAGCCTGAGGTAAATATGAGGGCCCAAATGTAATCCACATTATAAATATATTATTATATTATTGTCACTTTTCTTTTAATATTTTTTTGACCCCCCTCAGAACTACTTTTCATAGAAAACGTTAAATTTACTTACCGTATTTTCCGGCGTATAAGACGACTGGGTGTATAAGACGACCCCCTACTTTCCTGTTAAAATATAGGTGTTTGGCCTATACTCGCCGTATAAGACTACCCCTCTTCCAGCGCACACCAAAAAAAATACGCCGGAAAATACGGTTAATTAATCACAACAAGTAACAATATTTGATTTCAAAATTATGATGATTTTGTAGTCAAATCACTAATATGAAATAAAATTATTTTTTCTACCTTTGTTGTCTGACCAATTTATTCTCTGATCATGCTGGTCCCGATCTGAGGCTTCTGCTTTCCTGTCTTCTCTTAGCTCTGTTTCTGTGGTCTATGGTCCATCTGCCATTTCTTATCTCTTCTTTCGTTTTCTTCACTTCTTTCCATCAGCCTATTTCCAGTCCCAGTAACCCTCCCCAGTATCAGCCCCTTTCCAGTCCTCACTCCCAGTACCTTCCAATGTCAACTTGCATTCCCATGATTGCCACTGGTGTCCATTCCCTTCCAGTCCCCCTCCTTCCCCACTGACCAGTCCCTTCTAGTACAAATACCATGGCAGCCCCTCTCAGATCCACTCCCTTCCAGTTCCATTCTCCCATCCCCTCGCATCAGCCCATTTGTAGCCTTAGCCCCCAGTTTTCTTCCAGGGCCAGCAGCTCTATCCTCCCCTCCCCACAATCAGCCCATTCTCAGTCAAAGCCCCCCAATCAGCTCACTTCCAGTGCTAATCCCCCCTCAACCCCATTACCAGTGCTAGCCTCCCCTAATCAGCCCAATACCACCAGTCCTACCCCCCCCCATCACCAGTCCTATCCCCCCATCAGCCCATTTCCAGTCCTAACCTCACCGATCAGCTCATTTCCAATGCTAGCCCCCCATCAGTCCATTATCAGTCATACCCCCCTATCAGCCCATTACCAGTCCCAACCCCCCCCCTTGATCAGTCCATTCCCAGTCCTAGCCTTCAACCCATTACCAGTCCTAGTCCCCTCCCATCTGCCCATTACCAGTGCTAGCTCCCCCATCAGCCCATTATAATCCTAAGCCGCAATGTCTCTCGCCTCTCTCCAGCATTTATCCCGTCTGTCCAGTATGTCCCTGTCTCTCCCCTTTGTGCATGCCAGCCCCCCTCCCTCCATGTCAGCCCCCGTCCTTCCATCTGTCCATGTCAGCTCCCTCCCTCCCTCCCTGTCAGCCCCACTGTCCATGTCAGCCTCCCTCCATGTCAGTCCCCCCTCTGTCCATGTCAGCCCCCTCCCTCCATCTATCCCTCCTTCCATGTAAGCCCCCCTCCTTCCATCCATCCATATCAGCTCCCTCCCTCCATCCATCCATATCAGCTCCCTCCCTCCATGTAAGCCCCCCTCCTTCCATCCCTCCTTAAAAGCTCCCTCCCTCCATGTAAGCCCCCCTCCTTCCATCCATCCATATCAGCTCCCTCCCTCCATGTAAGCCCCCCTCCCCCCCATGTCGATGGTAGCCCCCCCCTCTCCCCATGTCGACCCCCCCTCTCCCCATGTCGATGGTAGCCCCCCCTCTCCCCATGTCGATGGTAGCCCCCCCCCTCCCCATGTCGATGGTAGCCCCCCCCCTCTCCCCATGTCTTCCTCCCTTCGTCTGCAGCCGCGGCTCCCTGCCTGTTAGGGAACCGCGGCTGTGCTTGTAAAATCGTTGCGGAGCCCTTCCTGTCTTGACGGGCTCCGTGCAGCATTGTCCCGCCTCTAAAGGAAGACAGGAAGGGCTCCGCAACGATTTTACAAGCACAGCCGCGGTTCCCTAACAGGCAGGGAGCCGCGGCTGCAGACGAAGGGAGGCAGACACCTGTCCTAGCGGACCTTCCTGCGTGCCAGCTGCAAGGCCTTCGCGTGCCACAGCTGGCACGCGTGCCATAGGTTCGCCATCGCTGCCCTAGAGGTATACGTGTCTACAGCTCCTGTGTTGTTTGTCTTGACTAGATTGTAAGCTCTGATGAGCAGGGACTGTCTCTTATATTTGTCTGTGCAGCGCTGCGTTGTAGTGCTATACAAATGCTCAGTAGTAGTAGTAGTAGTGTTTTACAAATAGTGAAATACTCTGAATGAAAACAAGAAAGTGTGTTGTATTTTTCGAGACTTATTTTTTGGCAACACAGGTCTCAGAACTTTGCGAGACTTATTTTTTGGCAACACAGGTCTCAGAACTCTGGGGCTATTTTCAACTGACACCAGAATGTCAGACACTGTTGTGCCCTATGTACATCACCGACCTGGATATTTGTCAAGCCATTTTTTTATATTTTTTGTTAAGATTTTTTGTATATGTGTAAAACAGGATCGCCGCGCTTAATAGAAAAAATTCAGCTGGTATCTTCCAAAGCAATTTTAAAGCGAGAAATCTTGTACTTAGCTTTTCACCAAAAACTCTGGAAGTCCAGCCGTGAATTGTTCAAACTCCCAACGCTGTCAGGCGCGCTCTACACAAAGCGTTTCACCCTGGAGGCTTCATCGGGGGAAATTCATAGAAGCACTGCAAACAAAGTAAGTGCATTCAATACAAACGTTCATCCATCAGTAATTTAATTGAGGAATGAATTTAAAACATATCATAACTTTAACAACTGTCTAAATGGTATATCTTGTAGACTTACTGGCTTTTTCGGTATTGCCTACCATATATAAATGCCGCGCATGCGGGTTAGTTAGAACTCAGTGTTCATCTTTAAATGGATATACTGCGCATGCGAAAAGGTTGGAAAACTAAATGCTATCTAATTCAACCTTGGAATGATCCGACTCTTCAAAAGCAGGCTTCCCATTCGATCCGCATGTTTAAGCCCAATGGGGTTACAGTTTGTAACCGATGAATCCAACGTTGCTCTATCTATAGTAGCACTTGTTCCCGTGTTCTGCCCAGCTGAGATGTAATCAGCTGTTCTATGCAAAAACATTTGAGATCTTCATATACATGATTGAATTCCAGGCAGTGATCCACCATGGGTGCCTCACGTCTAGGGTTAAAACAGGAGATACAACTCTGTATGAAACACGTGAAAGTATCGTTGTGTCACACTCAAAACTTAGTGCATTCAGTAGAGAGTTCAGCAGACAGCTTCAAGCATATTTAGAAAGCAACAAAAAGGTCTCAGACTTAATGGGCAAACAACATGCTCCAGGCAGCAATAACTGTCAGAGTATAGCCCTTCTTGCATCAATGACCTTAGATATTATGTTGCTGTGAAAAGAGGCTACCACTAACTCCTTTGGCACAAACAGTAAAAACTGTTTCACTTAACAAATTCATTCAAGCTGATATAGGAGGGTGGGTAGCAGGACTTAGCTTATAGAGTATTGCTTGAAATGCTGCTTTGCCATCATCTCATCCCCGCTTCAACCCCAACGCTCTCAATGGTGCTGTTATTACGTTTCACCCGAGCAGGTTTCTTCAGGGGGTGACTGGCAGAGGATGGCTAGAACACTATAATGTAAAATACAAAAATGCATTAGTTTGTAGATAGCACATACTTTCATTACTGTGCTAAAAGAAGACATCCAGTATGGAGAGGAAGGTAAAACATATTGCTTACGGCAGATTGCAAAATACCCAAGCGTTACCAACTGCTGCTGGACGCCGCACATGCGGACTACAAATTTATAGAACAAGCTGATTAGTCAATTAAAGGGTCAATAGGAAGTTACACACAAACTTCCCATTCAACCCGCACATTAAGGCCAAAAGGAGAAACTGAGCCAACCCGATGTATCCAACGTTGTTCATACCAAGACAGGGTACAGTCTCTAGTTTTACCTCGTTGTGCAGAATCAACTGCATCTAAACAAAAGCATTGTAACTCTTGAAACGTATGATGGAAACAAAGGCAATGTTCCACAATCGGGGCTTCACGGCGTTGACATTTAAGCTTGCTCTTATGCTCATTCATCCGAACTTTAAACATTCGAGTTGTTTTACCAATGTAAGCTAGCCCACACGGGCAAAGGATACAATATATCACGAATGTAGAAATGCATAAAGTACAATGCTGAAGCCGATACGTTTTGCCAGGATAATGGAACTCGCTCAATTCTTTAGTGACGGTACAGATGTTACATTCGCCGCACTTCACATGGCCAGCTTGCATATGATCAGTTGAAGGGTCTTGGGTTGCCAACTGGCTAGGGTTGCCAACTGTCTAGGGTTGTCAACTGGCTCCAGATGCGCCCGACAAGGTCGATCCAGTCCTGGCTTTACCCAATTGCACGCAAGGCTATGTAGTTCTGATTTTTCCATTGCACTCCATAAGAAAAGGAAAACTACAAGTCACTGCATGCAATGGGGTAAACCCAGGACTGGATCGACCCTGTCGGGCGCATCTGGAACCAGTTGGCAACCCTGCTCACGTCTACGGCATTTTAACTTGCTTTTATGTTCATTCATCCGGACACGAAAGGGCCTGGATGGTCTTGCCCACATACATCAAATTACAGGGGCATTTCACACAATATACTACATGTGTAGACGAGCATGTGGTTGAACATCGAAGTTTATAAGTTTTGTCATTATGATTAAATTCTGACAGCTCTTGAGTAATCATGCAGATGTTACAGGAGCCACATTGAGTATGCCCCGTTGTCATTACTGTTGTGGTTGGTGATAACGGACGTAAAATGGTAGGACTCAGTAATTCCTTGAAATTTTATTTATTTATTTATTTAATTCTCTTATATACCGCGCTATTCTGCATCAGTGCGGTTTACATTGAACAAACTGAAATTACATTGAACAGGGCATTATAACTTGGAGATAACTATTTTACAGGGAACATGGGCTATGGAGGGTTAAGTGGCTTGCCCAAGACCACAAGGAGCACCTGTGGGACTAGAAACCCCAGTCCTTCCGGCCCAAGGTTGCTGTCCTCTAGTGGGATTTGAACCCCCGACTTTCCGGCCTGAAGTACCTTGCCCCAACCACTAGGCAAATTACGTTGTCACCTCCATACACAACGAACTGTGTGATGTTCCAACCCTGGGACACTCCGTAAAACGTTCAGAAGTTGCTTAAGACTATGTTTTAAAGTTGCATGAAATGGAGTGAAACCCGTAACCAGATTAGTTTGCTGAATATTATTATTGGATTTTATTCTCTCCGGAGAATGCAGCAATAGATCACGATTGTTGTACAGAGCTCATTTATAGGCTCGATCAACCACTTGGGGGGGGGTATCCTCGTTGGTAGAAGTTATTTCTCAATTGTTGGGACTGTGTCTTGAAATCCCGAAGGTCAGAATAGTTACGTCGATAGCGTATAAACTGAGATAATGGTAGATTGTCCTTATAGTGCAACACTGCATTTTTATCTATGGGTTTTCGAAATGTTGAAGTATGCCATCCCACCGCTGATTTTTTTACAAGAATATCCAAAAACGTTATTTGTTCTGTATGATAGTTTACCGTAAATTTAATGTTTTCATTTCTACTATTCAGCCAGTCATGAAATTGAATGAGGTTCGCCAGTGTGCCTTGCCATAGGACAAATACGTCGTCAATATAGCGCCGCCATAGCTTAATTGATGTAATGTATGGAGAGACCGTAAGCCAGTCTTGCTCAAATTTTTCCATGTATAAATTTGCAACCGATGGGGCACATGTGGCACCCATCGCCACACCACATAATTGGCGATAGATGTTATTTTCAAAAATGAAAAAGTTATAATGCAAAACTAGCTTTGCTAGGTCAGATAACAAAATTAACTGTTGTTCAGAAAGGTCACCACGATCTTGAAGAGCTGTCATAATCACTAGATGTGCTTAGGATTGGGGGATGACTGTGTATAATGAAACCACATCGAAAGTTACTAGAAGAATTTCAGACTCCATTGCTAGCTGTGTTGTCATGTAGAAGTGGTAAAAAAGGGGTAGAATCTTTAACAAAAGAGGGTATAAGAGACATCCTAGGTCTTAAATAGGAATCCAAAAAAAACGATAGGGGTTCTAGCAGTGAACCACGAGTAGACACTATGGGTCTTCCAGGAGGGTTTTGTAAATTTTTATGAATTTTTGGGACTAAGTAAAACTTAGCCATTTTGGAACCAGATGGATTTAAAAAATACCATTCTTTTTTAGAAATGAGCTTAGCCTCTAATGCTTGAGTAGTGATCTTTTTAATTTGCTGTTGAAGTTCAGACGTTGGATTAATTTCTAACTTTTGATAGACTTTTGAGTCTGATAACTAGTAGTAGTGTACCAAAAGCATTAAGAAAACACACATATATGATGATGAAAAGATCTTAATGGCAGCTCAGATGAATCTGTTAATTTTTCTTCTCAAGTGGTTACAGAGATATATCTGTGTGAGCCTAGAAGTTAAGCACCAGCATAGACCTCATGTGAAGGTGGGATGGAGATCATGAACTCAGCTTTCCTAAATTTTAGCTATTTGCCCTTAATTTTAGCATTCATGTCCTTTATTTTGTGCATGGAATACTTAGAAGCATGAGATGCAGTCATGTAAGGCCTAAACATCAGAAAGAAAAGGTGGCGCAATTTACATTTTATAAGGAGGCAGGAATAAAAAACTGAGCAAAAGTTAAACAATGGGGTCATTTAATTTTTTTCTACTTGTTTTAGGAAACAGATGACCTTTTGGTTCAAGAAAAGATTCTTCAGGTTACACAGCAAAAATCCCAGCTGCAGAACCAGAAGAGAAAGGTGGAAAGCCTAGAAAGAGCCCTCACTCACATGAGTAGAGAATTTGAGGTGGAAATTCATAAAACACACAAGGAGGCTATGGTGCAGAATCAGGCTGGACATATAGAAATAGACAAGCTGCAGAAACTGCTAGAAATGAAAGATCGAGAAATGAACCGAGTGAAGAAACTGGCAAAAAACATACTAGAGGAGCGAACCGAGGTGGAGTGCTTCTTCCTACATGCATTGCAACAAGTGAAAAATGAGATAATTTCGAACAGAAAATGGTACAGACAGGCAGCTCAGGCAGCCTACCAGCGAAAGATGATGGGAGCTGCTGCAGGGAAGGAAGAGTATCCCAAAATCCGCACCTTCAGTGACAATGAACACAGTACTAATAATGTTTACCAAGATCTAAAGGAGGCTGAAAAATGGTATGTAATGCTTTCCATCCATAAGTGTAGTTTGCTTGTTAACTTTGATAAATGAGTAAAGAAGTAATTTTGACAGTAGGGGATGGGGACCAAGTCAGCACTTGCAACATTTTGGTTGGAATCAGGGAAGTTAGGGTTCAAATCTCACTGACACTCTGTGGCCTTGGGCAAATCACATAGCTGTGCACTGTCTCAGGTACAAAGTTAGGACCCATTTACCAACACTTAGCTCGAGCTACTTGACACACAGCCCATAAGAATAAAATGGGTGAGGCAGCAGATAGCTCGAACTAAGTGTTAGTAAACGGGACCCTTAGAATATAAACTTTCGGGGGATGGGAAAGTACCTATTGTATCTGAATGTAACTTGCTTAAACTACTACTGGAAAGGCCTGAGCTAAATTCAAATAAGAACATAAGAACGCTGTGTGCCTTCCTCACTTCTTGCTAAAACCATTAAGAACCCCCCCACCCCCTAGATAGGTGTATATCACTAGGGACACATCTGCTCTATTTGGAGGGTTGGGAGCACTTAGCAGATGCAGGAAATTCAGGTAGCTACGATGTCCCAAGCAGAGCAAGCATACTCCCAAAGCCAGAAGCAGAACACAAACAGGTGCTTCCTTATCGTCCCTCCAGTTTAGTCCACACTTCTGGGTTGTGCACCTTCTCCTGCAGCTTGGAGACTGGGCATGTCAAAAAAGTGACATCACTGGATGTAGTCTGCTGGCATCTCCCATCAGCCCCAGTGTGTCCAGTCTCCATGCAGCAGGAGGATGTAGTGAGCCTTAGTACTGGGCTCACTGGAGGAACACATAAGGAGCTAGTAGTGTAGAGTAGGAAAGGTTTCTGTTTAATTTTTGGGACTCCTTTATGGTTTGTTAATTTGGGGTCTGTAGCTTTAAAAAAAAAAAAAGAAAACATAAAGAAGAGGCCGTTTTTACTGGGCCTAATCTTCTTTGTGCCGGGTCCTGTCTTGTCTGTCTGTGCGGGTCTGCTTTAAAGGTGATTTGTAAAAAAAAAAAAAAAAGAAACTGAAAGAGTATCTTGTCCGGTGCAGTTCTCTCTTCCTGGGGAGTTCGGGAGAGAGCCCTGTGACAGCAGACCGGCAGTTGAATCTGGCGCTCTGGGGCAGCCACGATCCTGCAGAATCCAGCTTATTGACGACAGCGGGCAGCTTGTCCGCGGCGGCTCGCTCGCTGTTTAGCTGAGCGCGGCCATGCGGATTGGAGCCCGAGGCAGCGGATTGCTCCGGTGGACATGCAGGTAGGGTGTGAGCAGCATTTAGCCGGTGCGGTTGGGGGCTCGGAAGGCCGCAGGCGTGTGTCTCATCTCCCTGCGATTTGGTGCCTTTTTTCTTCCTCCTTCAGTCAGTGGCGGCCATTTTGATAGTGGGGTGGCCACATGGCGCGCCGCTCAGCCAAGACTCGCACGCGGTAGTAATTTTAGCTTGTCTATTGTTTCATTTTGGTTTTGGTGTGTCTCCCGGGGTCACTATTAGGTAGTTTTGGGACTCCATAGGGGCTAATTGTAGTTTCTTTGGGGGGGAGTTCTATAATAGCAGGATATCCTAGATCCCTGGACTACCTTCCCCAATACTGGGAACTGGGAGATTTCGAGTTATTCCCCTGGCTGGAGGGAAGACATGGTTTTTTATTTTATTTTATTTATTTAACAGTATTTCTAAACCGCCTTATCTTAATAATCAAGGTGGTATCACAGCAAGCAATCAGGTAAAGTGGGTGTGTTATACATGCAGTGAGGGTGAAACTTAGTTGTGTGAGGGCTGTGTTGAGTGCTTGATTTGCTTGAGCTATGTACAAAGTGGGCTATTTACAGTGGTGCTAAAAACACGTTTTATATACATACAGTGTTAGGAGGTTTGGTGTGCTGTTATACATTCTCTTAGGTTATGTGATGTGTCCGTAGTGCTCTATGAACAGCATGGTTTTCAGCTGTTTTCTGAAGTCTTTGAGGTCTGGAGTTGCTCTTAGATCGTCCGGTAGATTGTTCCATATTGTTGGAGCAGCCATGGAGAGAGCTCTGTCTGTTGTGTCCTTGCGTGTGTGCTTGTATTCATTTGGGGTACTGACTCGGTTGCGTGTTTGACTTCTTCTAGGACGTGCGCTGGTTTCTGGTTGTATGAGCGTGTGGAGGCTGTTGGCTGATGTGTGCTGCTTTATCTTAAATAGGTTTATGATAGTCTTGTATCTGATGCGTGCACTGATTGGGAGCCAGTGTAAGTCCTTTAAAGTAGGTGTGATGTGCTCCTGCCTTGCGGCTCCGGATATGATTCGAGCTGCAGTGTTTTGTGCCAGTTGGAGTGGTTTGAGGGCTTGTTTCGGTAGCCCAAGGTATATCGGATTGCAGAAGTCCAGTATTGGGGTTATCAGTGCTTGACAGACGGTACGGAAGTGTTCTGGGGCGAGGAGTGGTTTCAGTCTCCTGATGATTCGCATCTTGTAGTAGGCTTTTTGGATTGTTTTGTCTATGTGTGGTTTGAGGTTGAGTTTACTGTCCAGAGTAACCCCAAGGTATCTCACCTCTGATCTTATCGGTATCGTGGTGCTTTGTATCTTTATGTTTGGTGGGTGTATGGTTGTTTGATTTAAAAAAAAATAATAAATTTTTCTTGGTTAGTGACAAAGTTGCTCCTTTTGCTAATACCGCTGGGCTTGGCTGCCAGAGCACTGAGAGATGGCGACCCGATCGCTTTGCGTAGTCTGCAGTGCCCGTAGGGGCACTATCACAGATTCTGGGATCTGCTGAGGCTGTACGGCGTCATCTGCCAGCGTGGAGCAGCAGCTGGAGCTTAAAATGGGGCAGGACCTTCAGGGAGTGTCCGCTGTACCAGAGGAAGATGTCCTGCTGGCCAAGTTGCTGGGGGACGCTCCAGAGGTTCAAGCAGGGCCTTCAGGGGTTATCGCAGCTTCAGACTCAGGGTCTCAACTGGGTGATTTTTGCCCTGACTTCGTGTTGATTATGCATCAGGCCTTTTGTTTGCGAAGGCAAGGGAAGCTGCCGGAGCCATTGCCCTTGCCGGCGGAGCAGCAGCAGCCGGGTCTGGAGCACACGGGTGGCAGTTTAGCTAGGCCGCCGAAGTGGGCCAGAACGCAGGATCGTTTGCCCTCTGAGTTGGAGTGGCAGGAAGCGGACGAAGCCGAAGTAGACCTGGAGGCCGGATTGGAAGAGTTGGAAGAAGGAGAGATTCTGGAGCCAGAGGATCAGGCGAAAATTATTCAGATTTTTCGAAAAGATGATTTGACGCCTCATATCACAGAATCCCTGCAAATGCTAAAACTGGCCACGGAACTGCCAGTGGAGGAAGATACTGGGGACGACCCGATCATTCAGGTGGTGCGGCAAACTCATGTGTTTCCCGTCCTCAAGGTGGTAGATCGGATGATCCAGGACGAGTGGGATCAGCCGGAAGCGGGGCTCAGAGGAGCTCAGATTATGAATAGGTTGTATCCTCTGGCAGATAAGGACAAGGAAAGATTTCTGTCTCCACGGATTGATGCAGCGGTGTCGGCGGTAACCAAGAAGACCACTATTCCGGGGGAAGGTAGATCGGCCTTGAAAGATGCGCAAGATAGAAAGGTGGATGGGTTGCTGAAGCAGTCCTTTGAAGCCAACGGCTTGTCATTGCAAGCTTCCATATGTGGGGCTTGGGTGGCGAGAGCGTGTCTTCGCTGGTCGTAAGGGTTGCGACAGTCGGTCCAGCTGGAGCTGGAGGGCTTACAAGAACTAGATCATCTGGAGTCCGGATCAGCTTATTTGGCAGATGTGCATTATGATTTAATCTGGGCTCTAGCTAATAGCATGGCATCGTTAGTGGCCGCCCGTAGGTCCTTGTGGTTGAGAAATTGGGCAGCGGATGGTTCTTCTAAGGCCCGTCTCAGTAAGCTCCCGTTCAAAGGACGGCTGTTATTCGGTGAGGATCTTGATAAGCTGGTTAAGGATTTGGGGGGGGGGGGGCAAAGGGGGGTAGGCTCACAGAGGATAAGCCTAAACAGGGGAAATCCTCACCGGCCTTTAGGGGCTCCTTTAGAGATTTTAGAAGGTTTCGGACTTCCCGATTGGGTAGTTTTCAAAGAGGAAGATTTCCGTCTAGAGTCCAGGGGTTTCGTGGATTTCGTGGCGCAGGTAGAGGTTTCGCCGCGACGACTGCAGCAACCGCTTGAAAGCCACAATGAAGCCAGGGGGGCTCCTGTGGGAAGCGATCTGATAGGCGGGCGGCTTCGGAATTTTCTTCCTGCCTGGGCCCAAATCACGTCCGACCAGTGAATCTTGGAAATAATCCACGAGGGCTATGCTCTGGAGTTCGCAAGACCGGTTCGCGAGTCATTTGTGATGTCTCCCTGCAAAGTCAACAAAATGTTATGGCAGTTTGCGACACCTTAAATCGACTTTTACAGATCGGAGCCGTCGTTCCGGTACCCAGGGAGGAATATGGCAGGGGTCGATACTCAATTTATTTCGTAGTCCCGAAGAAGGACGTGGCTCTTCGTCCGATCTTAGACCTCAAAGGAATGAATTGGTGTCTCAGAGTACCGCATTTCCAGATGGAAACGTTGCGGTCTGTCATTGAAGCGGTGCGTCAGGGGGAGTACTTGACATCTATTGACCTTACGTAAGCGTATTTACATATCCCAATCAGAGCAGGGCATCAAAGATTTCTACGCTTCGCACTGCCGTGAGGGCACTATCAGTTTCAGGCGTTGCCCTTCGGACTAGCAACAGCACCGCGGATCTTCACCAAGATCATGGTGGTGGTGGCCGCAGTATTACGAAAGCAGGGAATTCTGGTACATCCCTATCTCGACGACTGGTTGATTCAAGCAAAGTCCAAGAGCGAAAGCATACGGGTTATGGAGAAGGTGGTGAAGTTCTTGGAGGGGCTTGACTGGGTGGTCAATATGGCAAAGAGCCACCTGAGTCCGACCCAGAGTCTCGAGTATCTGGGTGTGCGCTTTGATACACGGCGGGGAGCTGTGTTTCTCCCGGATCGACGAATCCAAATTCTTCAGCAACTAGTGGACCAGTTCATAGCAACTCCGGCATCTTCGGCGTGGACCTTGGAAGTAGTGCCTTGGGCCAGGTTTCATATGCAGCCGCTGCAATGGGCATTACTTCGCCTATGGTCTCATCAATCTGACTCGTTGAGCAGGCCAGGGGTCAGGCAGGTGCTGGAATGGTGGCTACGTCCGAGGTCTCTTTTGGCCAGGATGCCTCTGGAACAGCTGGAGTGGCTGCTATTGATGACAGACGCGAGTCTCATGGGCTGGGGAGCTCATTGCGGATAGTTCTTCGCGCAGGGTCTTTGGTCAAGCCAGGAGGCCACTTGGTCGATCAACAGGTTGGAGCTCCGAGCGGTGATGCTAGCCCTAAACGCATTCGAAGCGACAGTGCACGGTCGGGCGGTGTGAGTTCTATCGGACAATTCCGCTGCAGTAGCTTACATCAATCGGCAAGGCGGTACAGCGAGTACAGCCATGGAGGAAGAGGCCGAGGCACTGTTCGCTTGGGTAGAACAGCGGCTGCCGGCGATTTTGGCAGCACACATTGTGGGGAAGGACAATGTGACGGCGGATTTCCTCAGCAGAGTTCAAGTGGATGCCGGAGAATGGAAATTGCATCCGGAGGTGTTTGCGCAAGTGGTTCACCGATGGGGTCCGCCGATCATGGATCTCATGGCGACCTTCCAGTCCACGAAGGTGAGGCGGTTCTTCAGCAGACGATGGGAATGGATGTCAGAAGGGATTGACGCTCTAATGCAGAGTTGCCCGGTGTCCGGTCTCTATGTATTTCCCCCGTGGGCGATGATAGGTCAGGTGGTTCAACGCATAGAAGCTCATCGTGGGAGTGTTGCTAGTGGCTCCGGACTGGCCAAGGCGTCCCTGGTACGCCAATCTCATACGTCTACTAGACGGGGAGCCGTGGCAGCTGCCAGTCTCTGAGGGTCTGTTGCTTCAAGGGCCTCTGCTGATGCCTCAAGTGGATCGATTCTCGCTTACAGTTTGGCCATTGAAAGGGCGAGGCTAAGAAGGAAAGGTTATTCTGGGGCAGTTATCTCTACTTTGCTTAAAGCACGGAAGACATCTACGTCTTTGGCCTATGTTCGTATCTGGCGAATATTTGAGGACTGGTGTTCGAGGAGACAAGTACGGGCGGCGACGGTGTCTGTGCCGATAGTCTTAAGCTTTCTTCAAGAGGGTTTCAACAAAGGCCTGGCGGCCAGTTCCTTGAGAGTTCAGTTAGCAATGCTGTCTTGCTATAGAGGCAAGGTTCAGGGAATGGCGCTCAGCGTGCATGGGGATGTTCTGATCCCGAGTGCCGTCGTGGCTCCTCGGACAGATATGCCTAGCTCACCCATTAAAGATTTAGTTAATGTTAAGTTAGCCCATGTTTGAGTTTTAGTTTTAATTAAAAGTTAGCCTATGTTTGTGTTTAATATAAAACAGGGTGTGCATACATTTCCTGTAAATTTTTGTTCTATGTAAACTGTTTTGAATTATAGAAAGCTGGTATAAAAATAAATTTAAATAAATAAATCATCCGGTCCTTGCCCCTCATAGTGTGGATATTGTGCAGATAGTCCTATCAGAGGTCAACCTGCTCAAGAATATTACGGAGGTCCTTTTGGCCTCCCACAAAATTTCTATGTGAAGGTCTTATGCATTCAAGTGGCAGAGGTTCTCCTCCTAGTGCACGGACCAGGCTCTGGATCTCTTCTCCTGCACTGTGGACAGGTTCCTCAGTCTCAAGTCCAATTTGGTCAGAGTCCATTTGAGTGTGATTGGGGCCTTCCGTTGTAGCATGGAGGGGAAGCCCATCTCAACTTCATCCAGGTGGCTCACTTCATCCAGGGCTTACTCCTCTCTAAACCTCTGGTCAAGCCGCTGCCGGTGGCTTGGGCATTAATGTGGTTCTGGCACAGTTCTTGTCAACTCCCTTTGAGCCGCTCTCCTCCTGTCCTCTGAAATTCCTGAACTGGAATGTCTTGTTCCTGGTGGTGGTCACTTTGGCACACCATGTCAGTGAGCTCCAGGCATTGGTGACTCACCCACTGTACACCAGGTTCCACCACAATTTATTTATTTATTTAAATTTATTTATGTACCGTCTTTCTACCATTCAAGGTGGTTTACATACAACAAAACAGGTAACAGTGCTGGAATACAACTGTTGTACAGGACACAAGAATTCTTGAAAACATAAGGCTATTCAGTGAACTATATAACTAGAACCAGAGTTGCAGCAACTATGTACAAAAGTTGGGGAGGGGGGGCGGCACAGGGTATGGGTATTGCAGTAGGGAGGGCAAGGGATACAATTTGCAGAAGGGATGCTCTAAGTACTTGGGATGATATGGGTCAGTGGCATTTGATGTGATTAATAGTTAGTGTAGTTAAAGTCACACTTGACTGTGGTGTTACTTTGTGGTTGTGCTAAAGTATCCATGGAAGAGGAAGGTTTTGAGTTTCTTCCTGAAGTCAGATTGGTAAGTGCATTCTCTCAGGTCAGGTGGGAGGGCATTCCATGCAGTAGAGGCAAAGAGGGAGAATGCACAGCTACATGCGGATTGTTTGCTTTTTATTTTTTGGACTGGGATATTAAGGAGGTTAATAGAGCTGGGTCTTCGGAGTCTGTCACTTTTGGGTCTGGAGAGAAGGGAGTGAAGACAGATTGCCGATTCATTGTATATGACTTTGTGAATCAGAATGAATGCCTTATATTTTATTCTGGCATGGATAGGGAGCCAGTGTAAATGTCTCAGGATAGGGGTGATGTGAGCTTGTCTGGGGGATTCTGTTGATTAAATGTGCAACGGTATTTTTTGCCATTTGGAGAGAGTGTAGGTTTTGTTTTGGGACGCCGTGATATATAATGTTACAGTAGTCAAGGATGGGAGTTGTTAAGGCTTGGCAAACAGTTTGGAATGAATCTGAACTTAGCAAGGGGTGGAGGTTCGTCAGTGTTCTGAGTTTATAATAGACAGATTGAGTTGTTGTTCTTATTTGTTCTTGGAAGTTGAGTTTCTGATCAAGAATTATACCCAAGTACTTAACTTCACTTTTCATGTTGATAGTGAAGTCGTCAAGATCTAATGTATTTGAGGGGGAGTAAGATGCATCAGAGAATAAGTGAAGGGCCTTTGTCTTTGTTTGGTTAATGATGAGGTTATGTTGCTTGAGCCATTGTCTAACCTTGGTAAAGCATTTACTGTTATTGTTGAAGTTGGGTGCTGAAATGTTGAAGGGGGTGAAGAACATTATGTCATCCTCATAGAGCTGGTACTGTATCTGATGTTCCTGGAAGATCTGGCATATAGGTTGGAGGAAGATGTTGAATAAGAGGGATGATACGCTTGAGCCTTGAGGCACTCTTTGTTGTTGGAGGAATGGGTGGAAGGTTTTGTTGCCAATTCTTACTTGTTTTATCCTGTGTTCTAGATAGGAGCGGAACCAGTTCAGGTGATATCTCTGAGGCCAATGTCATGTTTCTAGGAGCTGGTGGTGTGATAGGGAATCAAAGGCAGAAGATATGTTGAGGAAAATTAGGTGGCAGTTTGCATATGGGTGAGAACTGAGTTTAGTAGGGATGTGAGCAGAGTTTCAACTCCATGGTTCCATTTAAAACCATGTTTGAAGGGATCAAGGGGAGCATGGTTGTTAATGAAATTCTGGAGTTGGTTTTGTACCAGTTTCTCTATTATCTTTTATACCGCACTTGATCCATGGGAAAGTGTGGTATAAAAGTGTTTAATAAATAAATAAAGAGTGGGATACTTGATATCAGTCTGTAGGATGTTGGTGAAGTGTTGTCTAGTTTCATTCCTTTTAGGATTGGGCGAATTGAGCTTCTCTTCAGAGAGGTAGGCATTGTCCCAGTGGAAAGGGATGTACTTTCTATGGTCAGTATGTAGGGGCTAAGGTGTTCCTTGGTGCTTTTGATCCAAGTAACCGGACAGGGATCTAGGGCCGTGGTAGTTGCGTTGAGATTTTTGATGGTGGTCACGACATTTTTGAGAGATGAGGGATCGAATTCAGACCATGTGGCTTGAAGGACGATATTGGTGTTTGGATTTCTTGGATGATGAATTCTGGGTGGAGGGATTGAATGGTATTTAGAATGAAGGTGATCAGGTATAACCTGTGGGAATAGTTCATCTTGAGGCATCTGTTTGTTTTGTTCCTACAGGAGAGATTTTGCAATAGTAAAGAGTTCTCTGGGTTTGTTTATAGAATGCATAATGATGTTTTCATGGTATTCTCTCTTAAGTCTTAGTGTTTCCTCACAATAAGCACATTGCTTTCCTGTATAGGTAGCATGGATAATAGGGTCTCTTGATCGTCTCCAATTGCATTTGAGCCATCGTAGTTCCTTCTTTTGGACTAGTAGTGATGTCGAGTACCAAGGAATTCTGTTGCAGCATTTGGTTGAGGTAGGTTTAAATGATGCTTGGGCTGCAGATGCCATAATCTTGTTCCATCCTTCGATCTGGGAGGCAAGGTTAGGATTATCCTGATTAAGATAGTGTAGTTGGGGGATGACTTGTTTGAGGAATAGTGGTGGTTTGAAAGTGGGATGGAGAAGAGGATCAGTGCGTGATCTGACTTAGCTGCTGGGAGGATTGAGTGGGATGTTTGGCAGCCATCAGCTGTGAGAGTGTGAGGCATGAAACTCAGGTCAAGGCTTTTTCGTTTATTGTGAGTTGGAGATGTGAAGATCTGGGTGAAGTGGAGGGCTTTCATGGCTTGTAGAAAGCAGACAGTATGTTTATTGGTGGTTGAGGATATGTTCAAGTCTCCAAGAAAGATGATGAGGTGGTGATTGGTTGGAGCCGGGGAGCAAGCTGCTTCTAATAATGTGGAGAGGTCCAGGGCATCGCCTTGAGGAGCTCTATATACCAAGCACATTGAAATAGAGCCTTTGGAAACTTTGAGAATGTCCATTCCTGGAGTGGAGTTTGAATCGGTAGTGTTGAGTTCTAATTCACCTCTTGCTATAATGCAAACTCCGCTGCCTCTACTGGCTGATCAGTTACAATTATGAATTGTGTGTGATGGTGGACAAAGCTGGTTGATGAGGACAGTGTTTCATTAAACCAAGTCTCAGTGAGACATAGTATGTCTATTTATTTATTTATTTGAACTCATTTTTATACCGCTCCTTCCAGTGATCAGTAGCGGTTTACATTTTAACATTTAATTCTGCAAAGTTAGCAGTTACATATAACAGTAATAGGGAACTTGAACATGGCAAGGGTAACATTAAGTTCAGTAACTCAAACTATTTACATATAGAAGAACACATATGTTAAAATGTCTAGGTCTTGTTCAGATATCAGGTCAGCTACTAAAGGGACCTTGTTTCTGGCAGATCGTATGTTAAGTAGAGCACATCAAAGAGGTGGGGCTGTTAGAGCTCGGGAGAGGTATATGCATGGGTGTAATGGAGAGGGTGATCTTGGCAAGGGAGCATCTCCAACTATATTGGTGGACATGACACTGGAGTGTTTGATTGATGTTCGGTGTGAGTCTGTGGGTGGGGATTATTGGTATTTTTATGTTTTGTTTTAGGTCCAGGGAGTTTGTCAGTAGGGCTGATAGGATTATGATCAGGATGATGTGAATGGGAGAAACAGGAAACCTTGTCATTGTTCTATCCATCTTATCAGACTACGACAATATAAGGGATATATAGTTTGGGGGAGGGTAGAGGTAGCTTACTTGTCTGTCGTTACATGAGATTGATTGTACAATGTGGCTGCTCTGTAATCTGTTCAGTGACTGTGATAATAGCCCTACACTGGAGCCTGAAAAGGGATAGTGGAAAATGTAATGGAATTGATAGTGTCCTGAGTTGGGGTATTGCTGACTAGTGGGCCTCAATCAGTGTTGCTATTAAAGGAATTAGGTCGCACTTCAGTAGCAGCGTTCTGCTCGATCAGTGTAGTTACCAGTATAACAAATGATATGGAGGTAGTTTTACAGGTAATGATAACACGAATGTTAGTACTGTCATACTGTTATACTATTAGTGCAGTACTATTATTAGCAAGTGACTGGTTTTATAATAGATAGCTTAGCTTAACTCTCAAATCACAGAGAAATTATGCAAGGAGAATACAGTGCGACAGTATTATTAACATTACCTGAAGTGTCAGCATGGAAAATGTTAGGAGACAAAAGGCGTTCAGGAGGAGCAGATTGTGCAGATGTTGTAGAAGAGCCTTCTGTGCTGCTACAACCTTGGGGTTCAAAGGAGGTTTAGGTACAGGAGGTTGTGTCCAAGGTTGGGCAGGCCGGCAGATCTATCATGTATCAGAGTAGTGGAAATGCAGGTTGCGGATGTCAGTACACATCTTATTTGTGTAACGTAGGAAGGATGGTTCTGTCTGTTCTGGCAGTTCTTTGTAAGGTGGCAGGATGTTTGGCAAGGCTGGAAGGTCTGTTCATTGTTCCATGTGTGCAGGGGCGGCCCAAGGGGGGTGCGGGGCCATGTGCGGAGACTCGATGCGGGGCCTCATTTGCATATGTGGCCTTATTTGCATAAATATTTGCATAATGTTACCATACACTAACTTTTAGTAAACATGTCTCTTAATGAGGGTGTGGATAAAGAAAGACTAAAAGATTTCTAAATTACTATAATCCAGTGCCAACCGCCAGGCACATTAGGAACTACTACAAACGCTGCCCATTTAGAACCCATAGCAAACCCACCATATCCTGACAGCATTACCAGGACTCACAAAGCACCATGCCCTACCTATCAAAAGGCAACACTGCAAATATTAAACCAATACATTTCAGAGAATACTGGGGAAAGAGAACAAGTGGCAATGTCAAATAGGAATTACATAAACAGAATACCTCAGCTCAGTTACACGTGCAGAACATAGACCGTCACCAACCAAGAAATCACAATGTAGAAACAGGAAGACAATAATTAAATTGGGAACCCCAAAAGCCAAACTTGGAATGTACAATAACACTGTAGAAATAAAACTATAAATGAATTTCCTCTTGTACCAAACAAAGCGCAGACGTTAAAGATGCACATTTCCCAGAGCTTTCATATTCCAGTTAATAAATTCAAAATAAAGAGATATCTTTCTACCTTTTGTGCATTTTTTTTCAGTTGCAATTGCTCCAGCCACTTTCTTCTGGTTTCTTCATGTTTTCTGCGAACTCTCCATCGTCTGCTGTCCATTTGTTCTTTCTTCTCTCTTCTAGTTTTTTTTTCCATTCTCTCTCTTTACATCTGCTTTAACATACTAATCTTTCTCCTTTTGCTCTTTCCTCATTCCAATTTCATCCACACAAATTTTACCCCTCCATCCTCAATCCCCACTTACTCTCCCAATAACCGGCCAATTGTAGATTTTGCATCCCTCCCACACAAAATATTTTTCCCCTCTCCATTTTACTCTCCCAGCCCCATCCCATTCTAATCCTCCCCCAACATCAGCTCCCTTCTAGTTCCAGTCTCACCCAGCATCCATTCCCTTCTAGTCCCTGCATCAGCCCATTTCCAGTCCTACCCCCATCAACCCATTTCCGGTCCTAGCTCCCCCATCCATTTTCAGTCTGAGTCCCTTCATCAGCTCATTTCCAATCCTAACACCCCATGAGCCCATTTCTAGTCTTTTCCTAGCCCCACCATCAGCCCATGTCAAATCCTAGCTCCCCTCCACTCAGCCCAATTCCAGTCCAAGCCCCCCCATGAGCCTACTTCCAGTTCTAGCCCCTCCATGAGTCCATTTCAATTCAAGCCCCCACCACAGCCCATTTCCAATCTTAGCTCCCCCCAACAGCCCATTTCCAGTACCAGTCCTAGCCCCCCATCAACCCACTTCCAGTCCTAACCCCCCATCACCCCATTTTCAGTTTAAGCCCCCCCTATAACCCATTACCAGTCCTAACCCATCAGCCCACTTCCAGTCTTAACCCCATCAGCCCATTTCCAGTCAGCCCCCCATAGCCCACTGCCAGTCCTAACCCCCCCCATCAGCCCACAGCCCATTACCAGTCCTAACCACATCAGCCCACCTCAAGTCCTAACCCCTCCCCATCAGCCCATGTCCTGTCCTAGCCCCCCCATAGCCCATTATCAGTCCTAATCCCCCCATAGCCCATTACCAGTCTTAACCCCCCCATCACCCCATTTCCAGACAGCCCCCATCAGCCCACAGCCCATTACCAGTCTTAAGCCCCCCCGCCTCCCTTTACCAGCCCTAACCCCCCATCACCCCATTTCCAGACTGCCCCCATCAGCCCACAGCCCATTACCTGTCTTAACCCCCCCATAGCCCATTTCCAGTCCTAACCCCCCCAACAGCTCACAGCCCATTACCAGTCCTAGCCCCCCCAGCCCATTATCTGTCCTAGCTCCCCCGCAGCCCATTATCATTCTTAACCCCCCCAGCCCATTACCAGTCTTAACCCCCACCCCCGCCGCCCCCATTACCAGTCTTAACCCCCCCTCGCAACCCATTACCAGTCTTAACCCCCCCCGCAGCCCATTACCAGTCTTAAACCCCCCCTCGCAGCCCATTACCAGTCTTAACACACACCCCCAGCCCATTACCAGTCTTAACACCCCCCAGCCCAGCCCATTACCAGTCTTAACACCCGCCCAGCCCAGCCCAGCACCAGCCTTAACACCCCCCCAGCCCAGCCCAGCCCAGCCCAGCCCAGTACCAGTCTTACCCCCCCCCAGCCCAGCCCAGCCCAGCCCAGCACCAGTCTTAACACCCCCCCCAGCCCAGCCCAGCCCAGCACCAGTCTTAACACCCCCCCAGCCCAGCACCAGTCTTAACACCCCCCCCAGCCCAGCCCAGCCCCCCCCTCCCCTCTCCATATCGGCTTATGGCAAATTTAAAATTTAAAAAAAACCTGGCTCTGGCTGCTGCCGCCGCCGCCGCAGCAGCGGCAGAATGGAGTGTCCCGCGGGGCCCCCTCTCCTCGCTGAGCCTCTCTGCAAGGGCTTTCAGATTCGCGAAGGGAGAGTGTCTCCCTCGCGTCTCTGTTAAGCCCGCAGGGGCTAATGGGAAATTTCCCATCAGCCCCTCGCGTCTAAAGGGGCAGATGGGAAATTTCCCATTAGCCCCTGCGGGCTTAACAGAGACGCGAGGGAGACCCTCTCCCTTCGCGAATCTGAAAGCCCTTGCAGAGAGGCTCAGCGAGGAGAGGGGGCCCCGCGGGACACTCCATTTTGCCGCGGAGGCCGCGGCAGCAGCCAGAGCCAGCTTTTTTTTTTAATATAATTTAAAAAAAAATGCAGAATGTTCTTTGCGCGGGGCCCCCTGAAACGCGGGGCCCTGTGCAAAGAACATTCTTGCTCAATGGACGGGCCGGCCTTGCATGTGTGTTGCTAACTTCTTGCAATGTATTGGTCTCTGCCTAAGGGCCACGCCAAAGGGCACTCTGGCGAGGCCCTCAGGTGCAGGCGTGCCTGTGCATGCCAGCGATTTAAAGTTCTTTGATATCACGTGCTCCTCAGACCGATTGGTTGTGCCGGAGTGGAGCGGGAGAGGCTTAGCCACCTGCTCTGCGCTGCTGCCGCCGATAAGGGGAGGAAGGCTGGAGAGACCGGCTCCTGTGCGCACCAGCGATTTAAAGTTCTTTAATGCCGCATGTTCCTCAGCCCGATTGACTGTGCCGGGATGAAGCGGGAGGGGCTTAGCCGCCCGCTCTGCACTGGTGCCACTGATCAGGGGAGGAAGGCTCATCGGATTTCATGACTGCTTGTTGTCTTGCACATGCATCCATGTTTTTTCCTGAAGGTGGTATCTGCGTTCCACCTCAACTAATCGGTTGTACTGCTGACTTTCTTCCCCAGGCCTCACGCCACTAGGGGGAAGGCAGCGCTGCACACATTGGACTGCAAGCGTGCCCTGGCCTTCGACCTTGAGCAGACGAAGGCACACTGTACATCCACCCAGCTGTTTGTCTATTTTGACCCTTGCAAGTTGGGGGCTGCCATCTCCAAACTCACTTTGTTGATTTGGCTAACATGCTGCATCTCTTTCTCTTATGCCAGGCAGGCCAGAGTCTTCATGGTCATATCATGGCTCACAATGTCAGAGCCATGGCTGCATCGATGACAACTTACGCTCGGTCTCCATGGAGATCTGCAGGGCTGTGACGTGGTCTCCCGTCCACACATTCACAGCTCATTACTGTCTGGATGTGGATTCATGATGTGACAGCAACTATGACCAAGCTGTGCTCTGGCATCTCTTTGGGAATTAGGTTCCAACTCCTTCCCACTGACCCTTCTGTCCGTCCAAGCTACCAAAAAGTGTATTCATCAGTGATGCTTACACTGCAGGTGCTGAATCCATTGAGTCACTTAGAGGTACTGTCCACGCGGTTTCTCTTGTTCTCTAGTTCCATTGCCCCTGTTGGGCTTTTGGCCTTCTCGGTTTTTGGTACCTGTAGCTTGGAAGTCCTATACATGAGGACCTATGTCCTGCTTGTCCATGGAAAAAGCATAGTTACTCACCTGTAGCAGGTGTTCTCCATGGACAGCAGGAATAAGTCCTCACAAGCCTTCCACCTCCCTGGGGAATTGTTGTTGGCTACTGCTTTGATATCATACTGGAGAAGATGGTGCTATGGCAGATGGGAAGGCAGGCGCGCAGGCACATTGGAGCCTCCCAGAAGCTTTTAGTAGATGCTGGGGTGTTCCCGCACAGAGCTCCGTCAGTGATGTCACCCATATGTGAGGACTTATTCTTGCTGTCCATGGAGATCACCTGCTATAGATGAGTAACTACGCTAAATTGTTTACAGATACACTTAGGAATATAGAAAACAATGACAGATAAAGGCTATACAACTTATCCAGTCCTCCCATATATGAGAATTATTAAGTTCTACAATCTCTTCCTCTCCCCCAGAGATCCTTGTTCCATGCTTTCTTGAATTCAGATACAGTTCTTGTCTACACCACTTTGACTGGGAAGCTGTTCAATGCATTAACTATCTTATCATTAAAAAATTGTTCCTCAGATTACTCCTGAGTCTGTCACCTTTCACCTCCATCCTGTGACCACTCATTCCAGAGCTTCCTTTTAACTGGAAAAGGGCCACCTCCTGTGTATTTATATCAAGGAAATATTAAAAGTCTCTGTCATATCACCCCTTTCCCACCCAGACATCCTCCATCTCCCTCGAGCAGTAAATGCTGTCCATCGAGAGGAGTTTGACTGCACTCCTGGCAGCATCCATGCCGGTGGCCTCAAAGCCTTCGGTAGACCAGGTCTTGATACTGAGCCTAGAATCGGTCACTTCAAGGCACTCGGCAGCCCAAGTCTCGATGCCGAGTCTAGAACCGCTGCCATCGACCATTGGCCGCAGGAGGAACCGGCCTCAAGCTTGCGGACTTTCTATCCCACACCCTTATGGATCTTCTACACTTCAAATTCATGCTTGTCTCTTTCCAGTCAGCCATAGCACTCACCAAACAGGACGATTATGTCCATCTGACTAACTCTCTTGGCTCTGACCCTCGCCATCTCTTTATAACTCAACTATCTCCTCAAGGTACCTCCGCCTCTGACCCCTCCCTCCCTTTCTGCCCAAACCCTGTCTGGCTTCTTCCATGACAAAATCCATAAGATCACACTCCAGTTCCCCATGAGGTGAGCTATTTCCCCTCCTCCCCCTCTTCAGTCCCAATGTCCCCCCCCCCCCTACCTCTGCTACCCTTTCTTCCTTTTCTGTGATCTCTGAGGAGGAAACCACTCACCTTCTTTCCTCATCCAAACTCACTACCTGCTCCTCTGATCCTATTCTCACCCATCTCCCTAGCTCCATCTCCTCCATTGAAGCAACCTTCTGACTCTTGCAATCACCTTTTCTACTTGTTTAGCTACTTTAAGATCATCAGACACAATTACACCCAGATCCCACTCTTCTTTCATGGACAAAAGTACCTCACCCCCTATACTGTTCTGCTCTTTTGGATTTTTGCAGCCCAAATGCATTACCCTGCATTTTTTGTCATTAAATTTCAGCTGCCAAATTCTAGACCATTCTTCAAGCTTAGCTAGATCCCTCCTTATGTTATCTACTCCTTCCTGGGTGTCTACTCTATTGCAGATTTTGGTATCATCCTCAAACAAGCAAACCTTACCTGACAGCCTTTCCTCAATATCACTAAGAAAGATGTTAAAAAGAATCAGACCAAAGACAGATCACTGCGGCACACAATTAGTAACCTCCTTCTCCTCAGAGTAAGCTCCATTTACCTGTGCCCTTTGTTACCTCCCACACAACCAATTTCTAACACAAGTAGTAACTTTAGGGTCCATCCCTAGGGTGCTTTGTTTGTTTATAGTCGCCTGTGTGGAACGGTGTCAAAAAGGCTTTGCTGAATTCTAAGTACACCACATCTAGGTCTCTCCCTCCGTCCGACTCCCTGGTCATCCAGTCAAAGAAATCAATCAGATTTGTCTGACGACCTGCCTCTGGTGAATTCACATTGCCTTGGACCTTGCAATCCATTGGACTCTAGAAACCTCACTATTCTCTCTTTTAGTAGCCTTTCCAATAATTTACTAACTACAACAGTTAGACTAACCAGCCTGTAGTTCTCAATGTCATCCTTACATCCGCTTTTGTGTGAAGGGACTTCATGTGCCTTTCTCCAGTCCTCTGGCACTACTCCTGACTCCAAAGAAGCACTGAAAAGGTCAGACAGTGGAGCTGCTAGAACGTCCCCAAGTTTCCTCAGTATTCTTAGATGTATCCCATCCAGACCCATCGCTTTGTCTACTTTTAGTTTAGCTATTTCCTTACTAATACAGTCTTCTGTAAATCGTTTAAGATCCCTGTCGCTTCTATTCCTATTTGTGGGTGTTGTCTGAGGTCCTGCTCCTGGCCCTTCATCTGTGAACACAGAACCGAAATATTTGTTAAACAATTCCGCTTTATCCTCATCAGTTTCTACATATTCCTCCCCTTCACCCTTGAGTCTGACAGTGCCACTTTTGCTCTTCCTCCTCTTATTAACATATCTGAAAAAGGTCTTATCCCTGCATTTTATTGCATTGGCTATTTCTTTTTCGTTTTGTATCTTTGCTTTCCTGACTACTATGTTAGCTTCTCTAAGTTTTTCCAAATATAGATGCCTGTCTTCCTCTCTCTGTGATCGCTTGTATTTTATGAAAGCCACCTTCTTTTTCTTCACCTTTTCAGCTACTTCTTTTGAGAATCAGAACAGCCTCCTTTTCCTTTTACATTTATTTACCTTTCTAACAAAAAGGTTTGTTGCCCTTAAAATATCCCCTTTCAGTTTTGTCCATTGCTTTTCTACATCCCCCAGCTGTTCCCATCCCGCTAATGACTCCTTGAGGTATTGTTTCATCTTGGCAAAGTTAGCTTTCCTAAAGTCTAAAATCCTCTCTTTTGAATGAATTTTATCAACCCTAGTTCTAATACTGATCCTTACCACCTGGTGATCACTAGATGCGAGATGATCTCCCACTGTAACTTCAGAAATGCATTCCCCATTGGATAAGATGAGAACCAATATGGCACAGAGCCCTTAAAAACAAGCGAGGACAAGGTAACAAGGACAAGGTTGTGGTCAACAGTGTCAAAAGCAGCAGAAAGGTCAAGAAGGATGAGGACTGAGTAAAGGCCCTTGTATTTTGCCAGGAACAGATCACTGGAGACTTTGGCAAGAGTCATTTTCGTAGAATGTAAAGGACGAAAGCCAGATTATAAAGGATCCAGGAGGGCTTTAGAGGAGAGAAAGTCGAGGCAACGACAGTGAACCGCATGTTTAAGTAGCTTAGAAACGAAGAGGAGGAGGGAGATGGATCAATAGTGAGAAGGACAAGTAGGGCCTAGTGAGGGTTTCTTGAGGAGAGGTGTAACCACAGCATGCTTGAAGGCTGTAGGGACAGTTGCAGTGGAGAGTGATAGTTTGAGAATACGAGAGATGGAAGGGACAACACTGGAGGAGATGGAGGTTAGGAGATGGGTAGGAATAGGATCAGAGGAGCTGGTAGTGAGTTTGGAGGAGGAAAGAATGTGAGTGGTTTCCTCCTCAGAGATCATAGAAAAGGAAGAGATGGTATCAGAGGTGGGGGGGGGGAGGTTGGGAGTGAAGAGTGGGAGGAGAGGAAGTAGCTGACATCTTGGGGAATTGGAGTGTGATCTTGTAGAAAGAGTCAGCCAGGGTTTGGGCAGAAAGGGAAGGAGGGGTTGGAGGTAGAGGCAACTTGAGGAGAGAGTTGAGAGTTGTAAAGAGACAATGAGGGTCAGAGGCAAGAGAGTTAGTCAGATGGACATTATTTATTTATTTATTTATTTAAACAGATTTGTATACCACCTTATCCTACAATCAAAGTGGTCACATCACAACTGGAGGGTTACATTTAACATAGGGAAACTTAACATCTAGACAGTACAATTGGAGGGTTACATTTATCATAAGGGTAACATTTAGACAGTACAAGGTAGTTGACAACATTATATTATGTTTGTTTGGGGTGAGTGTTTGGGGTGAGTGGGTATTGAGTTGGTGTTATGTCATTACCATGTATGCCTATTGGGATGAGTGAATATCGAATTATCGGCAGTAGATGCATTACCGTTTTGGTGGGGACTGTTTTCTGTCTGCTGATAAGTTTCAATAAAGAGATAAGTTTTGAGGTCCTTTCGGAAGTCTATTAAGTCATCTAATGCTCTGAGGCTTGTTGGGAGGGTGTTCCAGAGTGTGGGCACTAGTAAGGAGGGAGCTCTTTTTGAAGTTGTTTGTTTAGTTTTATGGAATCCTGCAGGTGTGCCAATCATGTTGTCTTTATTGGTTCTTCTCGGTCTGTTGCAGGTATCCTTCATTATAATGTATTGGAGTGCCTCTGCTGAGAGCTGGTGGATGATTTTAAAGATAATTAGGATTATTTTTAATTTTGCTCTGGCCATCATGTGTAGCCAGTGAAGTTGCTGTAAGACTGGGGTGATGTGTTCAGATCTTGGAGTGTCTGTAATGATGCGTGCTGCAGTGTTTTGCACCATTTGGAGTGGGTGTAGGGTTTGTTGAGGGAGGCCTTGATATAGCGAGCTTCCGTAGTCAAGCAGAGGTGTAATGAGTGCTTGGCTTACTGTGTGGAAGTGATCCTGGCGGAGTAATATCTTGAGTTTTCTGATGATAGGCCTTGTTTGCGGTTTTTGTGATGTGGGATTTCAGGTTTAGTGCTCTGTCCATTGTGATGCCCAGATATTTAACCTCATCTTTAACTACTATAAGCTTATCTAAAATGCTGATGGTTTGTGGTGGAGTGAAGGTAGTGTTCCTGGTGATGAACATTGCCTCAGTTGTATCGTAGTTGACCGTCATATTATTGGCTTCGAACCAAGTATTCATATCTTCAAGGCATCTGGTTATAGTTGTGATGTTGAGCGCTAGTAGGTTGACTGGGGCATACACCATGATGTCGTCAGCGTAAATGTGATATTGGAGCTTGTGACTTTTGATGATGTTACATATGGGCTGGATGTAAATATTAATTAATAATAGTCTTGTTTGGTGAATGTTATGGCTGACTGGAAAGAGACAAGCATGAATTTGAAGTGTAAAAAGTCTGCAAGTGTTTGGGATTTGAGCCAACTGCACCTCAACTGAACCGGCACAGGAATGTAGATAGTGGGTAGTGGAAGACAGCCAGGGCTGAGGTATAATATGCCTCACAGGATGTGGCATGGGCGGAGCAAGAGCATACAGAGCAGAAGAGAGTGCAGCGTTATAGGAAGGGACTGCCTCAACAGGCTCAGTGGAGAAAAGAGGAGATGAGACAGTGGAGGAGAGAGACAAAGAGTCAATAGCATGAAGATTTCTAAAGAGGTTGGAGGAGACAGGTTGAGGTTGAGGCAGTGAGTGATGATGTAGTAGCGAAGTGCATGCAATGAATACACCAGGAGTCTATTTCTAGAATTCAAACCAGTTTATTTTGTGCACAGGCTCAGACACCTGTCAATTGTCACTTTCAAAATGGTCTGAGCATGGCGTTCAGAAAAACAACAGCATTTATAGCTTTCTTCATTAGCTCTATACAGACAAAACTCATTGGTCCTGGTGGCCCCCTCACCCCCCCCCCCCCCCATCCAATGGAAATTTTCTGACCGGGCCCGCACTGCATCTCCCCCCGCTATGAGGCCTTCCTAGCCATGGCTCTCGATCTCGCCATAACATTCTGCCTTGCCTTTTGCTGACAAGGTCACTCGCAGCACAGACACTGTGTGAAAAGCAGGATTCTGAAATACATCTGTGGATAACATAACAAACTCAATGGAAAAGTTTTATATCCTTATCAGAGCAGCTTGAAGCAGATTCTATTTTCTCTAGCTTTCAGCTCTGCTCAGTTATAATATTCTGAAGTGGGGGTTGGGGACTCAGGCCTAACCTACAGGCTTGCTTCTGCTACCTCACATACATTTACAGGCTATGCTAGGCCATAGCCTATCACATTCCTCCCTTTGATTATTCTCACCCGCAAGTGAGAAAGGGTGAGAATTAAATCACATATGGTACGGTACTCTACACTAGGGTGGAGGGATCACTGTGTAGTATAGGGTTAGGGTAGTAATGCCACATTGCTAGTATCTGTGAATCTGCCTTGCGTTCAACAATTCTATCAATGGTTGAGTTCAGCATACGCAAGCATAAGGGAAGGAAACATGGGATACATAAGCAAACAGCCACAATCAAGAAACTATCAATACAAGTGTCTTCAGGCCGCCCATACCTGAAAACCACGAACCAAACCAGCCATCAAGTTGCAAGCCATGCCAGGTTTGGACTGGGACATATGTTTGTTTTCTCATGTGATTGGCTATGTCTTCTACAACTTGCCCTTCATTATCAATTTGCAAACAAACAGTTTGTTAAATTAAGCTTACCACATACACCTCCTTCAGCTGCAAGCAGATAATCTAATGCTAAGCGGTTCTGGTAAATGGCTGTACGCATCTGTGTGGCTTGTTTGGCTAATAAGGTTAGTGCTCTGCTAGTTTCATTGGTTATAATTTCAACAACAGCTTGCAAACGTATAATACGGTCCAACATATACACAGGAGTGTGGTAGCCCCAAGAACCATCTTGTGCCCAGGTAGCAGGTCCATAGTAAGAAACAATTCTCTCAGGTGGCCATTCTTCAGAGGTTGCATCCCATTTGTCCCACTGGTCGATTTTGAGAGCCTCTCGCTTCTGTCGGCTTTTGTATACAGGGAATCCCAATTGTTCTCTGTGGGACAGGGGCAAAAGGAAGAAAGATGGTCATATAGTTCCTAGAACACACGCTCCTCCCCAATTGGCAGGGAGTTTAGCATATGCTCGAGTGCCACAAATCCAATAAAGTCCAGGTGGAGCTTGCCAGGTGCTATGCGTAGCCTGATTTGTCCATATCCTGGCCAAGTAAGGAAAGACGATCAAAGGATTAGAAGGTTCCGGAGTATTGGCACCTGACCACCAAGATGTCTTCTCAGTGGTTGCATTGTAATATTTCTGGTTCAAACAGACTAACTGTCCTACTAATGCAGTCAATTGTGGTCCTGCTCGTACAAAACATAGTCTATCCACTATGGAGTGGGCGAGGACCCATTCATTGGTAGTGTTATGAACATCAGTCTGGTTATATGGTACGGAATAGTTCAGTTCTTGCGCTTCCCAAGGCCATTAGTCTCCCATCTGAGTTCCTCCACAAAAGAGACAGTCTGAGACATGGAGGCTGGCGGCCACAGCTCCAGCTAGTTCGATGAACAAATTCTGCGAAGCGTGGGGAACTACAAATTCTGCCTTCATGGCCTCATGGAAGGTATGATGTATGTGATAAGGTGAAGAAACATGAGTCTTTACATTCAGTTGGATGAATACGATGGTTCCAGGATCAGTTCCACCTCCTGCTATGCGCAGGCCAAATCGAAATCCTTGCTTCCATTGACTGGGGTCAAAGATCTGGAGTTGTAGGGGATTGCATGTACTCTTCTTGAACTTGTTGGGTTCTAGCAGGGGTAATCTTTCCAATATAGCTTTACGATTATCTCCAGTTTGTCCAGTTGGGCCACCAGACCAGGTAGCATAGTACACACAGTCCCACTTCGGACAGTAGTAGTCTGCTTCGGATGATTTGCTATACGTTGTTGGTGAGCGTGTTCCAGTGCACATTCCCCATCTGTATGCACCTTCAGGACACATATATTTCTCATCATAATAGTAAGCTTGTTCCTATGATCCACACCTGTAATAATTATTTCTGTTAATTAAGTCACAAGCATCAAAATACAGGTACACAGGTTGGGTGGGATCAGAGAGTTGACTTGTGGCATTGACGAGGGCTCCATCTTCATCATTCCATCTCAGTTCCAGGACATAGTAAGATGGATTCTGTCGAGGTCTGAAGCAAGTACGAGTCTTTCCCTTTGTACAGACGTTCAGTTCTGTACCATTATAGATACACTGGCTGACTATGCCAGTACAAGTATAGTAAGAGTGATAAAGTAGAGTCTGAGTGACTTGCATTCCAGTTCGGGTGGTGGTTATACAGGCTGCACAAGGGGGCAAAGCAAGGGTTCTCAAGTGTCCCAGGGCTACCACAAGAATAAAACAGTAATTAGTAAGCATCATGATCATAGTCTCTAATAATTGATGAGGTAGGTAATGGTTGATTGAGGTAGATAGATAATGGTTGATTGGTTGATAGAGTCTGCAATGAAAATAATGCAAAACTGGAGGACGGCTCTTTCATTGATGTCCAGGAGTAGGTTGGCAAAGTCTTTACGATGATGGATCTTGTCTTCGCAGTGTGAGTCGCAATGGTGATGCAGGATTAGCGATCGAGGTCCAGGGGCGACTCTCAGGAACTGCTGCTGGCTTTACTCGACTGTGGTGGACCCAGGAGTCGATTTCTGCCACTTTAATTGCTGTTGGGGTTGATAACAAGACGATGTATGGCCCTTTCCACTGAGGCGCCAACGGTGTCTTCTTCCACTCTTTTACCCACACCGAGGCTCCAGGCTTGAAAGGATGCAAGGGCTCTGTTAGATTGATAGGCAACTGGTCTTGCACCCAGGCATGAAGGCCATGTAAAACAGAACTTAGAGCCAACAATTCTTGCCTAGTGATTACTGATCCAATTTGATTCATATCCCCCCTTATCCCCTGAGTTATGGGCGGGGGCCTCCCATACAAAATCTCAAATGGGGATACTCCTAATGGCGTGGTGGGGGCTGAACGTATCCGGAGAAGGGCTATGGGAGAGCTTGGGGCCATTTCAGGTGGGCTTCTTGACAGAGCTTAGATAACTGAGACTTCAGAGTTCGGTTCATTCTTTCTACTTTCCCTGAACTCTGGGGTCTATAAGCTGTGTGTAACTTCCATTGTATTTGCAGGGCATGGGCTAGCTGCTGGGTTACTTGTGATACAAAAGAGGGCCCATTGTCAGACCCCATGGTCAAAGGTATTCTGAATCAGGGAATGATCTCATGGAGCAAGGCTTTAGTGACTTCCCTGGCCTTCTCAGTTCTAGTGGGAAAAGCTTCCACCCATCCAGAAAAGGTGCAGACTAGGACTAACAAGTAGCGATATCCATTCGCTCGTGGCATTTCTGCAAAGTCTATTTGAATATTCCCCATAGGGGTAACTCCTACTGACTGAGCTCTTGGGGGTGGGACAGGACCTTGTCGGGCATTGTTCTTGGCACAAGTCACACATCTTCGGGCTACTGAGGTGGTCAGAGGTCCCAGCAACGAGATATAAAAGTATGGTTTTAGAGCGTCTGCCATTTTGGTTTTCCCATGGTGTGTGGCTTGATGAAAGGCTTGGACAAAGGCAGGGCCTAGGGCTTCGGGAATCACGGTCATACCAGGGGGTGAGCTCCCTTCAGGCGGTGGCAACACTATCCATCCAGTTTCCGATAGTTGCCCCCCCTCATGTTGACAGTAATGGTCCATCTATGTCTGGGTATATCTGGGTGTTCATGCACTAAGAGGTATTGCAAATATGGCTGCTTGAATTGTTACACTAGGGGTAGTGATTTGTCCAGCAATGGCTGCTTCTTGGGCTGTGGCATTGGCAAATCTATTTCCTCGGGACACATCTCCATCTCCAGTTTGATGGCCTCGACAATGCATTACAGCAATGCGTTTGGGGGCCCATACTGCTTCCAATAAAGTCAATATTTCTGGGCCATACTTGACAGACTTGCCTCCTGAGGTGATTAATCCACGTTCCTTATACAGGGCTCCATGGGCATGTAATGTTGTAAAAGCATATTTGGAGTCTGTGTAAACGTTCAGGCTGATTCCTGTTCCAAGTTTGAGTGCGCGTGTGAGGGCTATCAATTCAGCCTTCTGCGCTGAGGTTCCTGGGGCCAGGGCTGATGCTTCTACTACCATGTCCAGGGTCACTACTGCATAACCAGCACATCGCTGTCCTTCGACTATGAGGCTACTCCCATCCACGAAGAAAGTTCTGTCTGGGTGGTCCAAAGGGATATCAGTTAAGTCTGGGCGACTTGAATATACAGTGTCCATTACTTCCAAGCAATCATGGTCAGGAGGGCCCTGGACCGGCTGGCAATAGGGTAGCTGGGTTCAGAGTTTGGCTGACACTCAATTGCAATCGAGGATTCTCACATAGCATGCTTTGATATTTCAACATTCGAGCATTAGTGAGCCAATGGTTTCCTTTGTGTTCCATCAGGGTTAAGACAGCATGTGGTACGGTGACTTGAAGCTCTTGTCCTAGGGTGAGCTTGTCCGCTTCGCTCACCAAGAGGGCTGTGGCTGCTACAAGCTCTCAGGCAAGGTGGCCATCCTTTGGCAACAGGATCCAATTGTTTTGACAGGTAGGCTACAGGTCGCTGCCAAGACCCAAGAGGCTGAGTCAAGACTCCCAATGCGTTTCCACTTGACTCATGGACATATAGGCGAAAGGGTTTCTGCACATCTGGTAGTCCCAAAGCCGGGGATGACATCAACGCTGTTTTTAGGGATTTGAATGCTTTATCTTGTTCTGGGCCCCATTCCAAGGGGGATCGTTCCGCTCCTTTTGTGACTTGGTACAAGGGTTTTGCCATGAGCACAAAATTCGGCATCCATATGCGGCAATAGCCTGCAGCTCCCAGGAAAGCCCACACCTGCTTTCTAGTGGTGGGGGTTGGGATGCGGCATACTGCTTCCCTTCGTTCAAGTCCTAATTTCAGGGTTCCTTTGGACAGATGGAACCCTAAGTATTTCACTTCTGTCTCACAGTTGCGCCTTGGCTCTCGAGACCTTGTATCCAGCTTCATTCAAGAGGTGCAAGAGATCACTGGTAGCTTGCACACAATCAGTTTCGTTGTTGGTGGCTATAAGCAAGTCATCTACATATTGGAGTAAAATCCGTTTTCCTGGAGTTACAGGGTAACTTGACAGATCTTGACTGAGGGCTGCACTGAAGATAGTGGGTGAATTCTTGAATCCTTGTGGTAGTCGAGTCCAAGTGAGTTGTTCTCGTCGTCCTGTGGTAGGGTTTTCCCATTCAAATGCAAACAAAAGCTGAATGGCAGATGCCAGGCGTATACAGAAAAAGGCATCCTTTAAGTCCAGAACAGTGAAATGTGTGGCTTCCGCTGGAATCAGTCCCAGGAGGGTGTAAGGATTTGGTACTACTGGATGTATGGTTTCAACTGCACTGTTCACTCGACGTAGATCGTGCACTGGGCGGTAGTCACCTGTCCCAGGCTTCTTAATTGGGAGAAGGGGGGTGTTCCAGGGTGATTGGCATTCTCTAAGGAGTCCAAACTGCAGTAGTTTCTTCAGGTGGCGATGGATACCTTCAATTGCTGGTCGTGGGAGGGGATACTGACGCACATGCACTGGTTCTGCTCCTGGCTTAAGGGTGACAAGCACAGAAGCTATATTCTTTGCTAGGCCAGGTGGATTCAGGGCCGGCCCGTCCATTGAGCAAGAATGTTTTTTGCACAGAGCCCCGCGTTTCAGGGGGCCCCGCGCAAAGAACATTCTGCTTTTTTTAAAATTACATTAAAAAAAAAAAGCTGGCTCTGTCTGCTGCCGCTGCCGCCGCGGCAGCAGCAGCAGCAGAATGAAGTGTCCCGCGGGGCCTCCTCTGCTCGCTGAGCCCCTCTGCAAGGGCTTTCAGATTCGCGAAGGGAGAGTGTCTCCCTCACGTCTCTGTTAAGCCCGCAGGGGCTAATGGGAAATTTCCCATCAGCCCCTCGCGTCTAAAGGGGCAGATGGGAAATTTCCCATTAGCCCCTGCGGGCTTAACAGAGACGCGAGGGAGACACTCTCCCTTTGCGAATCTGAAAGCCCTTGCAGAGGGGCTCAGCGAGCAGAGGAGGCCCCGCGGGACACTTCATTCTGCCGCTGCCGCGACGGCGGCAGTGGCAGCAGCCAGAGCCAGCTTTTTTTTTTTTTTTATTTTGCCATAAGCCGATGGGGGGGGGTTAGGACTGGTAATGGGCTGGGGGGGGGGTTAAGACTGGCAATGGGCTGTGGGCTTTTGGGGGCGGTCGGGAAATGGGGCGTTGGTGGGTTAGGACTGGTAATGGGCTATGGGGGGGGTTAGGACTGATAATGGGCTATGGGGGGGGTAGGACAGAAAATGGACTGATGGGGAGGGGTTAGGAATGGTAATGGGCTGTTGTCTTTTGGGGGGGTTAGGACTGGTAATGGCCTATAGGGGGGTGTTAAGACTGGTAATGGGCTGTGGGCTGATGGGGGCTGTCTGGAAATGAGGTGATGGGGGTTAGGACTGCTAATGGGCTATGGGGGGGTTAGGACTGCTGATAATGGGCTATGGGGGGCTAGGACAGGAAATGGGCTGATGGGGAGGGGTTAGGACTTGAGGAGGGCTGATGTGGTTTAGGACTGGTAATGGGCTGTGGGCTGATGGGGGTTAGGACTGGCAATGAGCTATGGGGGGCTGACTGGAAATGGGCTGATGGGGTTAAGACTGGAAGTGGGCTGATGGGGGGTTAGGACTGGTAATGGGTTATAGGGGGGGCTTAAACTGAAAATGGGGTGATGGGGGGTTAGGATTGGAAGTGGGTTGATGGGGGGCTAGGACTGGTAATGGGTTGGGGGGTTGCTATGACTGGAAATGGGCTGAGTGGAAGGGGAGGCTTGAACTGCAAATAGCTGATGGGGAGGGAGCTTGGAATGGAAATGGGCTGTGAGGGAAGGGAGCTAGAACTGAAAATGGGCTGATGGAGCAGCTAGGATAGGACTGGAAATGTGCTGTTGGGGGGAGCTAAGATTGGAAATGGGCTGTGGTGGGGGCTTGAATTGAAATGGACTTATGGAGGGGCTAGAACTGGAAGTAGGCTCATGGGGGGCTTGGACTGGAATTGGGCTGAGTGGAGGGGAGCTAGGATTTGACATGGGCTGATGGTGGGGCTAGGAAATGACTAGAAATGGGCTGATGGGGGCTAGGATTGGAAATGAGCTGATGAAGGGACTCAGACTGAAAATGGATGGGGGAGCTAGGACTGGAAATGGGTTGATGGGGGGCTAGGACTGGAAATGGGCTGATGCAGGGACTAGAAGGGAATGGATGCTGGGTGAGACTGGAACTAGAAGGGAGCTGATGTTGGGGGAGGATTAGAATGGGATGGGGCTGGCAGAGTAAAATGGAGAGGGGAAAAATATTTTGTGTGGGAGGGATGAAAAATCTACAATTGGCCGGGTATTGGGAGAGTAAGTGGGGATTGAGGATGGAGGGGTAAAACTTGTGTGGATGAAATAGGAACGAGGAAAGAGCAAATGGAGAAAGATTAGTATGTCAAAGCAGATGTAGAGAGAGAGAATGGAAAAAAAAAACTAGAAGAGAGAAGAAAGAACAAATGGACAGCAGACGATGGACAGTTAGCAGAAAACATGAAGAAACCAGAAGAAAGTGGCTGGAGCAATTGCAACTGAAAAAAATGCACAAAAGGTAGAAAGATATCTCTTTATTTTGAATTTATTAACTGGAATATGAAAGCTCTGGGAAATGTGCATCATTAACGTCTGCGCTTTGTTTGGTACAAGAGGAAATTAATTTATAGTTTTATTTCTACAGTGTTGTACATTCCTAGTTTGGCTTTTGGGGTTCCCAGTTTAATTATTGCCTTCCTGTTTCTAAATTGTGATTCCTTGTTTGGTGATGGTCTATGTTCTGCATGTGTAACTGAGCTGAGGTATTCTATTTATGTAATTCCTATTTGACATTGCCACTTGTTCTCTTTCCCCAGTATTCTCTGAAATGTATTGGTTTAATATTTGCAGTGTTGCCTTTTGATAGGTAAGGTATGGTGCTTTGTGAGTCCTGGTAATGCTGTCAGGATACGGCGGGTTTGCTATGGGTTCTAAATGGGCAGCGTTTGTAGTAGTTCCTAATGTGCCTGGCGGTTGGCACTGGATTATAGTAATGTAGAAATCTTTTAGTCTTTCTTTATCCATACACTCATTAAGAGACATGTTTACTAAAAGTTAGTGTATGGTAACATTATGCAAATATTTATGCAAATAAAGCCACTTATGCAAATGAGGCCCCGCACCGAGTCTCCGCACATGGCCCCGCCCCCCCTTGGGCCGCCCCTGGGTGGATTATTCTCTGCCCATACTCCAGGCGGGGCTGCAATGCTGGTAGGTATACTGGAGCTTGCTGCTTTGGATGCAGGTAAATAGAACCGCCATTCTTCTTCTTGGGGAACAGCTAACACCATCAGGCCAGCAGGTTTTGAATTTATAGTCATTTCCATTTTTCCCCCTTCAACGAAGGATATCTGTGCTTGAAGCTTTGCAAGCATGTCTCGGCCCAAAAGGGGAACTGGGCATTCAGGCATATACAGGAACTGGTGTGTTATCGTCTGTCCCCCTAGTTCACAGGCGCGGTTCTGCAGAAAAGGTCTTGTGGTTCTCGCTCCAGTAGCTCCCACAATTGTGACAGATTGAGAGGACACAGGAGCCACAGTTTTGGCTACTACTGAATGCTCGGCCCCTGTGTCTACCATAAAGTCCATATGCTGGTCTCCAATCTTTAATTTGACCATAGGCTCCTGGAGACCTAAGATGAACTTGGAGCCCGGTCTGGCCTAGCCCTCATTATCCATAGAATTGTTCTCGGCGGTTGCCACTCCCGCTATGGCAGTCTCTTCTTGCTGTTGAAACTGCGCGCGCTGCATCCCCCCTCGCTGCTGGAATCGCCCCCCTGCTCTCCTAGCGCTCCCGCCTCCCCTCCAGGGGGTGGAGCTAATGTTCGGGCACTCGTTCTTCCAATGTCCTTCTTCCTTACAATAGGTGCACTGGTTTGCACCTAAGGGGGGCCGAGCATTCCCCCGGCCCCTTCCCCATCCTCTGGCTCTTCTATTAGGATATCCTCCTCCGCGTCCCTCCACTAATGCTGCAGCAAGCAGATCCGCTTTCTTCTTCATATTTCTTTCACTTTCCCGTTGGTATTCTTGATCACGATTCACAAATACCTTATGTGCGACTTCCATTAACTGTGTTGAGTTCATGCCCGCAAATCCCTCTAATTTCTGCAGTTTTTGTTTTATGTCTCCCTGGGACTGACTCACAAAGGCGGCGTTCACCATACGCAAATTCTCCTGGGCTGCTGGATCATATGGGGTGTAAAGTCTATAGGCTTCAGTCAATCGCTCATAGAAAGCAGCTGGACTTTCATCTGGGCGTTGAAGAACGTCCGCTACTTTCCCAACGTTCATAGCTCTCTGCCCTCCCTTCTTTAGGCCCTGCAGTAAGGCATGGCGAAACCGGGTGAGGGCCTTCTCTCCGTCATCACTATTTGGGTTCCATCCGGGATCTTCATTTGGGAAATCTGCGGCTGCTGCCCTTCGGGGATCTAGGTCTCGCCCATCTTCAGGGTTCTCTTCCAACCATCTAGTGGTTGCTCGCACTATCCGTGCCCACTCTTCAGTAGTAAAGAGGGTAGCCAAGAGCTGGCGGCAGTCAGACCAGGTGGGCTGGTGGGTTTGCATAATACTGGACATTAACTCTGTCAAATCTTGGGGCTTTTCAGTATAGGAGGCATAATGTGTTTTCCAGTTCAATAAATCTGTTGTGGTGAATGGCACATAAACTAGACTGGTCGGTCCGACCACAACCTGACCCTCTGTATTTACAATAGGTAATCCTGGGACCTGCCGCAGTGGCATTTGGCGAACTTCTCTCTGGCCCGCTGTCCTGCTTCTACAGGCGTAACGCAGATTAGCGGGGGTAGTGCTGCTGCTGGTGCTTGGACTAGTGGGTGGCCCTGGACTGGCATCTGACCCTCGGCTAGCAGATCCTTCAGGGGATGATGATTCTGTTGCAGAGCTCTGCCCAGGGCTTGCAGCGCTCTGCTCAGGACTAGGGCTCCGACTCTGGGGAAGGGGGTGGTCCTCGGGTGGTGGGTGACCGGGTGGAAGTACCTCAGCTGGGGGTACTCTCACTACCTCTGGCTCTACTCGGGGTACTGATGGAGCTGACGGGACTGGTGTATACAGAAATGTGGGCAGATGACCCGGGACCTCTGGAAGCTCTGGGGCTGCAAAAATAGGGGGCTTTTCCTTCTTAGCAGGGACTCCCGCTAACAGAATTCTACTCTGCCCCTCACGGCAACGCTTTATCCAAGGGGGTTGCTTCTCACAGATAGCTAGCCAGGAATCTATATAGGAAAACTGCTTGGAACTATATCTGCGCACCACCTGGTGCACTCGGGACACAATTTGAATATCAAAAGTACCTTCTGGTGGCCACACGGCGTCCAGCACCAGCCACACCCTACTACACAATATTTCTAAGCGGGTCGGTGACATTTTTACCCCATAATCACCACTAAACCCCTTCTTAAAATTTGTGATCATACAGTTCAACGGAGTTTGTACGGACTCCGCCCCTCCCATTATGACATATGACAGACAAGACAGCAAACAGAAAGGATGGGTAGGATGGCTGCGGGTAAGGGGTCCGCACAGCCCACGGAACAAGGAGGGGGACAAACACCAGATGCTTCCTCCTTTTCGCGACCTGGGCGCAGTCGCCTGGCCAGGAAATGCGCTACTTAGGAGTCTGCACTCGCTCGGCCTGTATTGCAAGACCTCTCAAGCACACTTCACACAACCAAACTTGCTAGCATATCCCAAATTCCAAATTCCCGGGCTAACTGACTAAACCAAAATTACCAAACCAAAAGGGTCAGTGGCTTCGCCCCGCGCATACTCATGCAGGGTTACTAGGACCGCCCTGGAAGTTGATCAGACTCCCTTTACCTGTTACCATACCATATTAGTCTCGAGACTTTCCCAGAGCTAACTGACTAAGAACCAGAAAAATCAATACCTGTTTCCACACATCCATTGGTAGACCACTTCATGCAGGGTCTCCTCTTGACTAAGCCATCAATCCAGCCCCCGCCTGCCACCTGGAACCTTAACATGGTTCTTGCTCAGCTTCTCAAGCCTCCTTTTGAGCCTCTTGGCACTACCTCCATCAAGTTTCTTACTTGGAAGTTTACCTTCCTAGTTGCACTCACCTCGGCTCACTGAGTCTGTGAACTATAGGCACAAGCTCTTTATACATGTTTTCACCACAACAGAATAGTCCTGAGAGCGCATCTGTGTTTCCTTCCAAAGGTTGTCCCTCCTTTCCACCTCAACCATTCGATCGTTCTTTTTTCCCAAACCACATGCATCTCGGGCTGAGGCTGTGCTTCATACCCTAGATTGCAAACAAGCTTTAGCATATTATCTTCACAGAACCAAGGTACACTGAAAATCCTCACAATTATTCATTTCTTTTGACCCTAATCGTCTTTGTCTTCCCGTGACCAAACGTACCCTTTCTTTTTGGCTAGCAGACTGCATGTCCTTCCAGACCCCCGATCGGCATCCCACAGCAGAGGAGCGGGAACGCAGGATTCTCCTGCCCCTCTGCTGCAGCAGACCTATCGGGGCTCCTGATTCCACTAATAAGAGCAGCCACTGGACATTTTGAAAGAAAGGCATGCTTAGGAGAAACACCGTTAAGCCTTCCAGACCCCTTATTGGCATCCCACAGCAGAGGAGCAGGAATGCAGGATTCTCCCACCCCTTTGCTGCAACAGACCTATTGGGGCCCTCGATTCCACCAATGAGAGCAGCCACTGGACATTTTAAAAGAAAGGAACACTCAGGCACACCCGCATCTGATGGGCCTGGGCCTGGGCCTGGGCCTGAAGGCCTTGCCAGAGGGCCCTTTGGCATGGCCCTTAGGCAGGGACTGACAGCAGAAACATAAAGCAAAAAGCAAAAGCAAAAAACATTCACAACACTAACACCAAAAACATTGATCAGGACACCCTTCACAAAGTGAAACAATGGACAACATTGGTCAATCAGACCAGTACTAGAACAGGCAATGTCACATAGACCTCCAGAAATAAGCACCAGCAACAACTGCAACCAAGAAGTAAAAGCACAGAAAATGCTCACCATTTACCCTCTGCTCTACCTGCTGCTAGCACTCCTGCTATTCACCACAGCCCACAATACTCCACTCAACACAGCACCTCTACTAAGGCTCACAATCCAGCTATCCAAAAGAGCAAATGCCCATCTCCCACACAACATGCACCGTTCCACAAGATGACTAATTCACATAGGAAAAAACACCCCAACTCCACTCAACAAGATGCCCACACTCTCCTTACAATGTGCCCTAATAAACTCCCAATCCACACGAAATAAAATCCAAATCATCAAAGATCTCTTGGACTCAAAAAAAAAAAAAATGGACATATTCTGTATTATTGAAACAAGGATCACCGAAACAGACAACATACTCCTTAACAGACTCACGCCAATGGATACAACACATACCAATATCTCAAAACGCAATGATGAGGAGGTGGGGTGATGGTCACAGCCAAGAAAAACATCAATCTCCGACTCCAGGCAAGCAACAGCACCAACAAATTCGACTCCATCACTGTCTCCAACAAAATAACCACAATCTGCCTCATATATAGGACACCGACCTCCAACACCAACGACTTATCAACAATACTGGATACAGTCATAATAGCAGAGAGAACAGGAAAAGATTTAATTGTTGTAGGAGACTTCAAACTCCCCTCCCTACACCAAAACCATGCACAGTCTTTCCTTCAAGCCATGACAGCGATGGACCTAACACAACTAATAAACACTCCCACCCATGCAAAAGGAAACACATTGGACTTAATATTCTTCAATAGCCATATCGCCAAACCAAACACCCCCCTTTCTATACAAGTAGACCCAGTACCATGGTCAGACCACAAACTCATTGAATTCTCACTCCCACAAGGCCCCACCAGTACAAGCCCCAACCAGCAACCTGCAACCAAAAGACAATCTAAACCGTTTGACAAAGAGAGCTTCCTCAAAGAAACCATTGAATAAATGCCTACCGACTCCACTGACCTGGAAATACTCATAGAAAACTGGAACAACACCATCAAGAAAGCAGCAATCACCCCCAGCACCCCAAAAACAAAACAACAAAGACACACACACAGCAACCCAAGAGCAATTGGTATACCATAACCCTCCGACTCCTAAAGAGACAACTTTGCAAACATGAAAGAAAATGGTGAAAAACAAAACAAGACAGAGACAAAGCACAATTTCTACAGCTGATGAAGGAATACCATACTGAGATAAAGTAAAACATGAACACCACACCAAATTACTAAACACCGCAATCAATCGACCAAGAGAACTCTTCTCCATTGTGAAACAACTGACAAAAACACCAGCCACTTACAACTAAGATGACAAGATCACCCATCAACAACTTTCCCAACATTACAAACAACTACAGCCACTATCAAATAACACCCCACACTCTTACATGGACACACTCACAGATACCTGGAGACCTATCATAACCATGGATGATCACATAAACCCCAGGAGCTCCTTCAGTCCAGTCAACGAAAGACAAATAGAGAACACCATTACATCCCTGAACACAACAACCTCACCCTCAATCCCTTCCCCACATCCTACCTCACCGACAGATATCAGAAGATAAGGATTGGAAACAACTCTTCAACTCCATACAAGCAAACCCAAGGTGTGCCACAGGGATCCATCTTCTCTGCTATGCTCTTCAATCTATATCTCCAACCACTTTGCACAACTATAAGGAAACACAAACTAAACCTACACATCTATGCTGCCAACATTGTGATTTATGGACCAATCGACATTCGCCAACCCAAAATAACAGCCCACCAAGATTGCTTCACCGAAGTAACAAAATGGCTAACAGAAAACAACCTACAAATAAACTATAACAAGACAGAGGCCCTCTACATAACAAGAGACACTGCATTTGCCCCGCCCCCTACAATAACGCCAAACAACATCACAATCAAAACCAAAACTGAGGTGAAATACCTAGGAGTCACCATCTACCACCACCTAACCTTCAAAATGCACATAAGCAAAACCACACAATTTACTTTATAGCAAAGACACTCCAGTGCCTCTGACCACTCCTTGAACCAGAAGACTTCTGTACCATATTCCAAGAATCAATAATACCCCACCTGGACTACTGCAATTCCATCTTACAAGGACTACCACATTCCACACTCCTACTGCTTCAGACAGCCTTCCACTCCACAGCAAGAATTTTCAAGCAGCAATGAGAAAAGAACATATCACCCTGATACTCAAACAGCTCCACTGGCTCCCCCTGCAAAGCCTCATTACATACAAAACCATCATGCTAACGCACAAAGCAATTCATTCAGACGCCCCCCCCCCCCCCACACGCACACCTACAATCACTTATACAGCACTCACAACCACACAGAGACAGATGGACCTTGACAACGAACATCCTCAGCATCCCCCACTCCAAAACCAAGTCAAATCAACAGACATGCAAAAGAGCCTTCCAACTCTACACACCCTCCATTTGAAACAGCCTCCCGGACCCACTCAGGAATATCACGGACATCAAAACCTTCCACAAAAACTTAGACACATCTCTTTACTGAACACTTCCATTGCAGTGAATAACCCCCCTCCAGAAGAATAATGTGCACCCACAAATCACTAATTGTTGTATATAGAAAGAAACCTGTATATAGTTAAGAGCCAGTGCTCTTTGTTTGCATGCTGTAAATAGTTAATACAAAATGTTTTCAATGTAAGTTACATCCTCAGTTCTATGTAAGCTGCCTTGACCCAGAGAAAGGCGATATATAAATACAACTAAATAAATAAACAATGTCCTTTGCATACGCTCAAGCGGGTCTAACATTGGCGGGTCATGTTACTGCTCACAATGTCTGGGCCAAGGCCACATCTGTAGCCCACTTACGCTCTATCTCCATAGTGGAAATCTGCTGTGCTGCCACATGATCCTCAGTTCTCACCTTTGCAGCCCATTACTGCCTGGACAAGGACTCTCTTAAGGACAGTGACTTTGGCCATGCCATACTCCGGCACCTCTTTGGGACAGCTAAACCTCCCTCCCTCTGGCCCTCTTTCTATCCAGGCTACCTCTCGATTGAGGTGTGCTGGGAATGCCGAGTTTATTAAATCTCCTGGACTCCCCATGTTGTTCTTCAGCATTTTTTTCCCATTTGCAACAGGCCCTACTCCTCGCCGTTTTCCGGTAGCCTGGAGCTGGGGAGTCCCATATGTGATAACTGCATTCCTGCTTGTTCCTGGAGGTAGCGTAGTTCTCCAAGAACAAGTAGGAAGTCAGTCCTTACTTATTCATGACGTTGGCACCGACGGAGCCTGCGCGGAGCAATTCCCCAGCTTTCAAAGAAATGGGATTGTTACCACGCATGCATGGTCCTCTTCCCGCCCAAGGGTGCCATCTTGCTCAGTCTCCCTTTTTCCGTGGAGCACTTCGGACGCACGTCCTCGTCCCTCGGAAAAAGTTTGATTTTCCTCACCTTAACAGGCTCTTATTTCTTTTTTCCGGATGCACCAGTCTTCTATCCGTCCTTCCTTTGCTCCCTTTTGGAGCTTACAGGGAAACCTTTTCTACAAGTATTTCTTCTGGGCTTCGCACCCTTTTTTCTTCCCAACCGCTGGCCGCATGGGTCTTCAACCTCGCAGGGGCCATTTTTGCCCCCATAGCCACCGGGTTTAAAAAATGTGATAGATGCTCTAGGAACATGTCGCTTATGGACACTCATGACTGTTGTCTAAGGTGTCTGGGAGCTGACCATGACCCAGAGCTCTGTTCGTCCTGCAAGAAAATGTCCTCTAAGGCCAGGAGTGGAGGAGTGGCCTAGTGGTTGGGGCAAGATACTTCAGGCCGGAAGGTCGGGGGTTCAAATCCCACTAGAGGACAGCAACCTTGGGCTGGAAGGACTGGGGTTTCTAGTCCCACAGGTGCTCCTTGTGGTCTTGGGCAAGCCACTTAACCCTCCATAACCCATGTTCCCTGCAAAATAGTTATCTCCAAGTTATAATGCCCTGTTCAATGTAATTTCAGTTTGTTCAATGTAAACCGCACTGATGCAGAATAGCGCGTTATATAAGAGTATGTAAATAAATAAAAAATAAATAAAAAATGCTCAGCCGTAAGCAGAAGTCCGAAGACAGTTTTCGAAAGGCCGCCTCGGAGTCTCCAGCGGCGCACTCGGTCGTCTCCCCTCTGGTGGGTTCTCCCCCTGCAGCACCACGTTCCAAGGTGGAACGGCGCAAAAAGAAGAAGGTCTCGAAGTCACTATCTGGGGCCAATGACAAGCGCGAGCGCTCCCACACCCGGTCGCTTAGCCCACTTCGGCATTCCCGAGAGTTGGACATGGAGCAGCCCCACAAGGTACCTCGCAGAGAAATAGAGGACTCCGGAGAAGGTGCCCAGTCTCCTGAGGGCCATCCCGGTGAGGACCCCCTCTCCTCCTTGACGCCCGACCCAGTGACTCCAGTATCGGCATCCCAGGGCCCCACACCTGCATGGGAATCCCGTATGCTGGCGCTGGAATGCAGCGTTTCTGTGTTCATTTCTACCCAGCAGGTGCTCATGGCCAGCTTCACTGACCTGCGCCTGGAGACCGTGGGTCCCTCGCATGGGACACCCAAATCCGTCCAGGAAACCCCCGAGAGCCACAGTCCTCGTGAGGGTCCTCGACGTCAGTCTTGCTCACTCTCCCGTTATTCGGGGGTGAGAATGTCCAGAGCCTCTGGCTCCAGGCCACCAGCCATCGGACAGGGCGAACCGCCCGGCTCGGATCCCTCGACCGATTTCTCGGATTGGGAATCCCGCACCCACTGGGATCTTCCGTCGGACCCCCTCACTGCCTGGTCTCCAGCGGCATTTGCCACCCTAGAACACCTCCTTTTTGGTATTTATTCGAGACCTGGTCACCCAGGCTGAGGTGCACCCTCGTGCTGAAGAACTCGATATTCTTCAGTACGAGGCCCCACCCAGGGAATCCTTCACCATCCCGGTGCCGCCAATCCTCTCCTGGCTATTGCTCCGCATGTGGGAGGCCCCGGCCTCAGTCCCCATCGTGAGCAAGCACCTTGACACAATGTACAAGGTGCAGCGAGGGCCAGGCTTCCGAAAGACCCAACTTCCACACACTTCAATGGTGGTGGAATCGGCCATGAGGAAGCAGAAGAGCCCAAAGTCCCATTCATGGGTCCTGCCAGGCCGAGAATCAAGAGCCCTTGATGCCCTGGGCCGCAAGGCCTATCAAGGCTCCATGCTCTCTTGTCGCATCCAGGCATACCAACTATATATCGTTATGTTCCTCCGCAACTTGGCAAAAGAACTGGGAGGTTTCTCCGTAGGCCTCGAGAGCAAGCCCTTCGACAGGTTCCACACCCTGTTGAAATCAGTAGCCGATTGCGCTAAGTATATCTCTTGAGCCTCCCATAAAGGCTTTGAGACATCGGCTCGGGTGGCGGCTGCGGGCATTGGAGCCCGCCGCCAGGCTTGGCTCCAATCTTCAGATTTGGAGCAGTGGGTGCAGGAGAAGCTCCTGGACATGCCCTACCTCAGCGAACAACTTTTTGGCAAGTCAATGGTGGAGAAGGCGGCAGAGATCGAGACGAAGTATGTCACGATGACCTGTCTCTCCCGCAAGACCTCTACCCTGCCTCGGAAGAAGCAGCCCGCCAAGAAGCCCTTCTTCCCAAGTAAAGGTCATCAGTATCGTGGCTACTCCCACGCCAACCACTCCTGTGCAGGAAAAGCCCAGCCAAAGCCATCGTAAACCGAAAGGCACAGAAGCCGGCCCCCCCCCCCTCCGCATTCCCCTCAGGGGTTTTGGACGCCAGCGGCATAGCCCCTCGCTCTCCAGTGATCCAGCAGCCCATGGGGGAACGCCTGTCCTGTTCGCCCCGTCATGGGCACTGATCACCTCGGACACCTGGGTCCGTCCTCCAGGTCATCTGGGAGGATATTGCCTCCACTTCGACAGGCTTCCACCCCCTTTCTCCCCAGCGGAGCCTCCTCGACTTCCCGTGCACCAGCTTCTGCTGCAGCGGGAATTGCACTCCCTCCTTGCCCAACAGGCAGTCGAGAAGATCCCTCCCCACCTTCGAGGTTGGGGGTTTTAGTCCCGGTACGTCCTCATCCTGAAAAAGACAGGGGGTCTGCAGCCCATCCTCGACCTCCACAGACTAAACAAGTTCCTGGTGCGGGAGAAATTCAAGATGTTATCTCTTGGCGTGCTGCTGCCCTTCCTCTGGCAGGGCTACTGGCTAAGCTCCTTGGATCTAAAGGACGCTTACGCCCATATCTTGATCCACCCCCAATACAGGCAGTACCTGCATTTCAGGGTGCAGGGAGAGCACTTCCAGTACAGGGTGCTCGCCTTCGGTCTTGCATCTGCCCCTCGGGTCTTCACGAAGTGCCTCGTCGTGACCGCCGCTCACCTTCAGCATCAGGGTGAGCCGGTGTTCCCTTACCTCGACGATTGGCTCGTTACAGGCTTCTCCGTTGAGGAGGCCCAGCAGGCGATGTCGCGCACTGTCCTCCTCTTGGTGAGCTTGGGGTTCTTGGTCAACTAGCCAAAGCCTCACCTCAAGCCGGCACAGGCTCTTGGGTTTATCGGGGCATGCCTCGATACTCGGCAGGCCATGGCCTTCTTGCCGGTGGATTTCTCCACCCGCCTCCGGGCTCTGACCGCTCACGTCCAAAGCGCCAGGCAGGTCACCACTGAGTCCATGCTACATCTCATGGGCCACATGGCCTCAACTATGCATGTGGTTCCTCACTCCCGCCTACACATGCGGACGGCCCAGTGGTGTTTCAGCTCTCAATGGAGCCAATCCCTCGGACACCTCAAGGACTCCGTCAGGGTTCTTCCCGACCTCCGTTTGTCCCTGAACTGGTGACAGAACCCCCCCGCAACCTCCTGCGGGGCTTGCTCTTCCAGGCCCCACAGCACAATGTGGTACTGACCACAGATGCCTTCCTGCTAGGGTGGAGAGCCCATTGCGGCTCTCTCTGCACACAGGGGCAGTGGTCGCCTGTGGAGGCTCAACAGCAGATAAATTTACTCGAGCTCCAGGCCATCCGATGGGCCTTGAGGGCCTTCGAGGATGTCCTCAGCGAGAAGTTGATCCTGGTGCAGACCGACAACCGAGTAGCGATGTTTTACATCAACAAGGAGGGGGGCACGGGGTCGTGCTCCATCTGCAAGGAATCAGTCCTCATCTGCTCTTTTGATGCCCGGTGGACGATGTCCCTCAAGGCGACGTATCTCCCAGGTAAGGAGAACGGCCTGGCGGACAGACTCATCAGAACTCTTCACCCCCACGAGTAGCACCTGGATCCCAGAGTGACAGACTGGCTGTTCCTGTGCTGGGGAACTCCGGTGATGGACCTCTTCGCCAGCCCCCAGAACACTCGGCTCCCTCGCTTCTGCGGCCCGGTACCGCACCTGGGCAGGGAGGGCCCCGATGCATTTCTCGTGGACTGGTCGTCCAGCCTCCTATATGCATTCCTTCCTTTCCCCCTCATTGCGAGGACTCTGTTCAAAGCTCAACAGGACAGGGCATCACTGATTCTCGTGGCCCCCTCGTGGTCTCAGCAGCCTTGGTTCCCACTCCTGCTCCGACTGTTGGAGGAGCCTCCAATTCCCCTAGGCTCTGCCAGGGACTTGCTGACGCAGGAGGAGGGTCGGGTACTACACCCGAACCTACCCTCCCTATCCCTCATGGCCTGGTGGCTGAACGGATCTCTCTAGCCTCTCTGGCCCTTCCGGAGGAAGTCGAGGGGATCCTCCTTGCCTCGAGGAAGGACTCCACTAGGCGAGTTTACACCTTTAAGTGGAAACGCTTCTCTCTCTGGTGCTCGGAGCACCAGATCAACCCTTTCTCATGCCTGGTTTTGAGGGTTCTCCAGTACCTTCTCCACCTCTCGAGGGAGGGACTGAAGTTAAACTCGGTTAGAGTACATCTGAGCGCCATATCGGCTAATAAGAACATAAGATATGCCATACTGGGTCAGACCAAGGTCCATCAAGCCCAGTATTCTGTTTCCAACAGTGGCCAATCTAGGTCATATGTACCTAGCAGTTTCCCCAAGGGACACAGGTACCATAATGCTTGTATTGGTTCAAGCATTGATATCCTGGGTCCCTTCTTAATATTGGTTTATGGACCTTTCCTCCAGGAACTTGTCCAAACCTTTTTTAAACCCAGCTACACTAACAGCCTTTACTACATCCTCCGGTAACAAATTCCAGAGTTTGATTACACGTTGAGTGAAAAAATATTTTCTTTTATTAGCTTTCCTAACCATGGCTTCACAGATCAAACAGAAAGTAAGGATTTGAGGGTTTCTTTGTTTGTTTTATTATATTACATTGCTAGCTCTCTGACTGGGAGCTCTTAAAAGGGTTTTGTGTATATTTTTCAAAGCAAGGTTACTTTCATTTTTGCTGTTTTAGGGGAACTTTCCTTGAGCACAGTAGGTTGCTGAACTCCTGTAACCTCCTCAGGTTTAGAAACTGCTAACACCAAATCAGGTGTTAGTTCCCTCCCTACCCCACCCCGACTCCACTCCCACCCACCTCTAGTGAGCAGTCTTGCTTTATACGGCACCTCCCCCTTTAACAAATCACAGTGAATTGGACCAGCACATTTGTATATAATTAAAGAGATTTAACTTCTTTTTCTCTGAAAGGACAGCTGCGAAACCGGCTGGTACTTGGTAGATCTCTCTTTTGCTTTAACAGATACCTAAGGTCCACGAACAGAACAATGGCTGGGAAAAATCGTATTGCTAAAGCTGTTGCCCCCGTTACAGCTTCTGCCTCGGTCCAGACAGAGGTCCTAATGCCAGTTGAAGGACCGGTTCCATGTGTAGGGTGCCTGCATGCTGAAGCTCTGAGGAAACAAGTGGAGGAACTCAGAGAGGAGGTGGCGAGGCTGAGGAGCATTCAAGACAGTGAGAAGTACATTGATGAGATGCTTCTTGCAGCAACCAGGCTCTCCAGCACAGTAGAAGATGGGTGCCAACAGAATGTCGATGGTTGGACACAAGTCACCAGGGCCTGCAAAATCACCAATCCAACTTCTCCAGCCCTTGAATTGAAGAACTATTATGCAGCCCTGGAAGTGGAGGAGGTGAAAGCATCCCTGGAAAGGGAAGAACCAGAGTTCAAGTACCCCAAAGTTGCGGAATCAGTGACCAGAAGGAAACGAAGGGTAGTGGTGGTTGGAGACTCTCTTCTGAGGGGTACTGAGGCATCCATCTGACGACCAGACTTGATGTCCAGAGAGGTATGCTGTCTGCCTGGTGCCAAAATCCAAGATGTTACGGAGAGTTTGCCGAGACTCATCAAGCCCACTGACTATTACCCAATGTTGCTAATCCATGTTGGAACAAATGATACTGCCAGGTATACCTCGGAACGTATCAAAAGTGACTTCATGGCTCTGGGACAGAGGGTGAAGCAGTTAGGTGCACAGGTGGTGTTCTCTTCAATCCTCTCTGTTGAGGGTAAAGGCCAAGGCAGAGAGGCTCGCATCCTGGAGATGAATGCATGGCTGCGTGGATGGTGTCATCGAGAGCGTTTTGGTTTCCTAGACCATGGGATGCTGTACCAAGGGTTGCAGAGCAGAGATGGCATCCATCTGTCCAAGAAAGGTCAACACATCTTTGGTAGTAGACTGGCTAATCTACTGAAGAGGGCTTTAAACTAGATTCGTTGGGGATGGGTGAAGAAAGCCCCCAGGTAAGTGAAAGCCCCCAGGTAGGTGATACATTAAATACCTTTATGGAAATGGGTAACAGGGGTAACATATGGAAAGCAGTGTGTATAAATGCCCGTAGCATGGGAAATAAGATCCCTGATGTTGAAGCTTTGGTGGGAGTGGCTGACTTGGATTTAGTGGCAGTTACAGAAACATGGTTCACAGAAAGCCATGACTGGGATGTAACTATACCTGGCTATACTTTATTCAGAAAGGACAGGGTAGGAAGAGGGGAGGAGGAGTGGCACTATATGTAAAAACTACTATTAAAGCTTTGGAATTACAGAGCTTAAAAGGGAGAGAGGAGGCATTGTGGGTTAAACTAGAAAGAGGGAAAGAGAAATCTATTTGCATTGGTGTGATATACAGACCTTCCTCACAAGAGGAAGAGGTGGACAGAGAGTTAATTGAAGACATACGCAGCATCGCTAGGAAAGGGGAAGTGCTACTGATAGGAGATTTCAATATGCCAGATGTTGATTGGCACATTCCTGCTGCAGTATCATCTAGAAGTAAGGAGATCCTGGATTCTCTACAGGGAGAACTATTCAGGCAATTGGTAACAGACCCCACACGTGAAGGGGCCATACTGGACTTGGTGCTTACCAATGGTGAAAGTGTTTCTGATGTTGTAGTAGGAGATCATTTTGCATCCAGTGATCACCAGATGGTGTGGTTCAGTATTTGGATTAGGGCTGTTAGAATCCATTCCAAGGTGAGGATCTTAGACTTTAGGAAGACTAACTTTGCGAAGATAGGCCAATACCTCAGGGAGTCGTTAGTGGGATGGGAACAGCTGGGGGATGTAGAAAAACAGTGGGCAAAACTGAAAGGGGGTATTTTAAAGGCAACCAACCTTTTTGTTAAAATGGTAACTAAAGGCAAAAGGTACAGGAGACCGCTATGGTTTTCGAAGGAAGTAGCTGAAAATGTGAAGAAAAAGAGGGAGGCCTTCATGAAATACAAGAGATCACAGAGAGAGGAAGACAGACATCTGTATTTGGAAAAACTTAGAGAAGCTAGCAAAGTAGTCAAGAAGGCAAAGATTCAAAAGGAGGAGGAAATAGCCAATGCAATAAAGTGGGGGGATAAGACATTTTTCAGATATATTAGTGAGAAGAGGAAGGACAAGAGTGGTATTGTCAGACTCAAGGGTGCAGGGGGGGAATATGTAGAAGCTGATAAGGATAAAGCGGAATTGCTTAACAAATATTTTGTTCTGTGTTCACAGATGAAGAACCAGGAGCAGGACCTCAGAAAACACCCACAAATAAGAACAGAAGCGAGGGACATCTTGAACAATTTTCAGAAGACTGTGTTCGTGAGAAACTAGCTCAACTTAAAGTAGACAAACAATGGGACCGGATGGGATACACCCTAGAATACTGAGGGAACTTGGGGACGTTCTAGTAACTCCACTGACTGACCTTTTCAATGCCTCGTTGGAGTCGGGAGTGGTGCCAAAGGACTGGAGAGAGGCTCATGTGGTGCCTTTACACAAAAGCGGTAGTAAGGATGTGGTTGAAAACTACAGGCCGGTTAGTTTAACTTCGGTGGTGAGTAAATTATTGGAAACGCTGCTGAAAGAGAAAATAGTGAGGTTTCTGGAGTCCAGCGGATTACAGGATCCGAGGCAGCATGGATTCACCAGAGGCAGGTCTTGTCAGACAAATCTGATTGATTTCTTTGACTGGGTGACCAGGGAGTTGGACCGAGGGACAGCTCTAGATGTGGTGCATTTAGAATTCAGTAAAGCCTTTGACACTGTTCCTCACAGGCGACTTATAAACAAACAGCACCCTAGGGATGGACCCTAAAGTTACTGCTTGGGTTAGAAATTGGTTGGGTGGGAGGCGACAAAGAGTACAAGTAAATGGAGCTCACTCTGAGGAGAAGGATGTTACCAGTGGTGTGCCCCAGGGATCTGTCCGTGGTCCGATTCTTTTTAACATCTTTGTTAGTGATATAGCGGAAAAGGATGTCGGGTAAGGTTTGCCTCTTTGCGGATGATACCAAAATCTGCAATAGAGTAGACACCCAGGAAGGTGTAGATAACATGAGGAGGGATCTAGCTAAGCTTAAAGAATGGTCTAGAATTTGGCAGCTGGGATTTAATGTTAAAAAATGTAAGGTCATGCATTTGGGCTGCAGCAATCCAAGGGAGCAATACAGTATAGGAGGTGAAGTACTTTTGTCCACTAAAGAAGAGCGGGACTTAGGCGTGGTTGTGTCTGATGATCTTAAAGTAGCTAAACAGGTAGAAAAGGATGCTTGGATGCATACGGAGAGGAATGGCTAGCAGAAAAAAGGAGGTCATAATGCCTCTGTGTAAGTCTTTGGTGCAACCTCATTTGGAGTATGGTGTGCAATTCTGGAGACCGCACCTTCAAAAGGATGTGAACAGGATGGAGTCGGTGCAGAGGGTTGCTATTAAAATGATTAATGGGCTTCATTATAAAGCATGAGGACAGACTTAAGGATCTTAATATGTACACCTTAGAGGAAAGGCGGGATAGAGGTGATATGATTGAGATGTTTAAATACCTCCGTGGCATAAATGTTCAGGGAGAGAGCCTCTTTCAATTGAAAGCAAGTTCTGCTACAAGGGGACATGGGATGAGGGTGAAGGGAGATAGATTCAGGAGTGATATGCGGAAATATTTCTTTATAGAAAGATTAGTGGATCCATGGAATAGTCTCCCTGTGGAGGTGGTAGAGATGAGGACAGTAACTGAATTCAAAAAAGCATGGGACCAACACAGAGGATCTCTAAAGGTAAAAAGTGGACTGTTGTAGTTGTTGTTTGGAAGGACAGACTAGATAGGCCATGTGGTCTTTTTCTGTCATCATGTTTATATGTTTCTATGTTTCTAGTCTTAAATAGTTTACCTTGTAGCTTCATTGCATGTCCCCTAGTCTTTCTATATTCTGATAAGGTAAACAATCGATCTACGTTTACCCGTTCCACTCCGTTCATTTATTTATAGACTTCTATCATATCTCCCCTCAGCCGTCTCTTTTCCAGGTTAAAGAGCCCTAACCTTTTTAGCCTTTCTTCATAGGAGTATCCTTCCATCCCCTTTACCATTTTGGTGGCTCTTCTCTGAACCTTTTCTAAAATCGCTATATCCTTTTTAAGATACGGCGACCAGAATTGCACACAATATTCAAGGTGCGGTCTCACCATGGAACGATATAGAGGCATTATAATATCTTTTGTTCTATTTTCCATTCCTTTCCTTATCATACCTAGCATTCTATTTGCTCTCTTGGCCGCTGCTGCACACTGGGCCGAGGGTTTTAACATGTTATCCACAATGACGCCTAAATCTTTTTCCTGGGTGGTGGTTCCTAATGTGGAACCTTGCATCGTGTAACCATAGTTTGGGTTGTTCTTCCCTAGATGCATAACCTTGCACTTGTCCACATTAAATTTCATCTGCCATTTTGTTGCCCAGTCTTCCAATTTATCAAGATCCTCTTGCAATTTTCCACAATCCTCTTGGGTTTTAACAACTTTAAATAGTTTGTGTCATCTGCAAATTTGATAACCTCACTCGTTATTCCACTTTCCAGGTCATTTATGAATATGTCAAAAAGCAGCGGACCCAGCACAGATCCCTGGGGTACACCACTATTCACCTTTCTCCATTGGGAAAATTGGCCATTTAGACCTACCCTCTGCTTTCTATCTTTTAACCAGTTCCTGATCCACAATAGTACACTGCCTCCTATCCCATGACTCTTAAGTTTTGCCAAAAGTCTCTGATGAGGGACCTTGTCAAAGACTTTCTGAAAATCCAGATACACAATATCAACCGACTCACCTTTGTCCACCTGATTATTCACTCCTTCAAAAAAAAACATAACAGATTAGTAAGACAAGATCTTCCTTGTCTAAAGCCATGTTGGCTGTCTCCCATTAGGTCATGACTATCTACATGCTGAGTAATTTTATTCTTTATGATGGTTTCTACCATTTTTCCCGGTACTGATGTCAGGTTCACCGGTCTGTAGTTTCCCGGATCACCCCTGGAACACTTTTTAAAAATTGGTGTTACATTGGCGATCCTCCAGTCTTCAGGTATTAGAGATGATTTTAATGATAGTTCACAGATTACTAATAGCAGGTCTGCAATCTCATATTTCAGTTCTTTCAACACCCTTGGATGTATACCATCCGGCCCAGGTGATTTGCTACTCTTCAGTTTATCTAATAGTTGTAATACATCTTCCCGATGTATCGATATTTCCTTCAATTCTTCCGCACCTTTAAATACCACTTCAGACATGGGTAACATCCCTACATCTTCCTCAGTAAAGACTGAAGCAAAGAATTCTTTCAATCTCTCCGCTATCGCCTTGTCGCCTCTTAGTGCTCCTTTAACCCCTTTATCATCTAATGGACCAACTGACTCTCTCACAGGTTTTTTGCTACGAATGTACTTGAAAAGGTCTTTACTTTGCGATTTTGCTTCCGCAGCAAGCTTCTTCTCAAATTCTCCCTTTGCCTGCCTTATCAATGCCTTGCATTTGACTTGCCAGTGCTTGTGCTGTTTCCAGGTTTCGTCGTTTGGCTCTTTTTTCCATTTCCTGAAAGATGCTTTTTTGGCAACAACAGCCTCTCTGACCTCACCTTTATACCATGCTGGCAGTTTTTTTAAATCATCTCCTTATCAAGGGAAAACCTCTCTCAGGGCAACCACTAGTCTTCTGCCGCCCATCTGTCCCCCTGCGGCGGAATGAGACTTGAACGTGGTGCTCACGCAGCTCACTCATCCACACTTCGAGCTGATGGCGACGTGTTCACTCTGGCATTTGTCCTGGAAGGTGGCCTTCCAGGTGGCGCTGACCTCGGCTCACCGAGTCAGTGAGCTTCAGGCGCTCATGGCTGACGCCCCTTACACCAGGTTTTATCGGAACAAGGTGGTCCTCCGGACACATCCTAAGTTCTTACCCAAGGTCATGTCGGCCTTTCATCTCAACCAAGAGATAGTGCTCCCGACCTTCTTCCCAAGGCCCCACGCCGATCAGGCGTCGGCAACTCTCCACACCCTCGACTGCAAGCGGGCCCTCGCCTTCTACTTGCAGTGTATCCAGACTCATCGCAAGTCTGACAGGCTCTTCGTAACCTACAATCCCAACAAGCAGGGACAAGCAGTCACCAAGCACACCCTCTCTGTTTAGGTGGCGGACTGCATCCCTCTGGATCGTCGATTCACTGCACATGGGGTCTGAGCCAAAGCGGCCTCGGTGGCCTTGCTACACTCCGTGCCCATGATGGACATCTGCTGGGCGGCAGCATGGTCTTCTATGAAAACCTTCGCCATCCACTGCTGCCTGGAGAGGGAGTCTCGCCGGAATCAGCGCCTTCGGCCAGGCTGTATTCCGTAATCTATTCAGGGTATAAGCAACTCCTGCCCTCCGACCCTTCTTCACGGCTACCGAGAGTTTTGCCTCGAGGACCTGAGGACTCGGGTTCCTTCGAGCTTCGGCTTCTGCTTATGGCCTCGCGAGGCATTTTTTGGTTACAGGTTTGGTAGCCTGTAGCTAAGGAGTCCCTTAAGTGAGGACTGACTTTCTGCTTGTTCCTGGAGAAAATGTAGTTACTCACCTGTAACAGGTGTTCTCCAGGGACAGCAGGAATCAGTCCTCACTACCCTCCCACCTCCCCTGATGAGTTGCTGTATTTTTGTCCTTCCCTTGCCATCTGCTTGGTAGGGCTCGAGCTAAGGGACCTGACTGAGCAAGATGGCACCCTTGGGCGGGAAGAGGACCACACATGCGTGGTAGCAATCCCAAAGGCTTTCTTTGAAAGCTGGGGAATTGCTCCGCGTGGGCTCCGTCAGTGCCGACGTCACCCATAAGTGAGGACTGATTCCTGCTGTCCCTGGAGAACACCCTTTACAGGTGAGTAACTACTCTTTACTCATCTGTAGCAGGTAAACTCTGGGAACAGCAGGAATCAGTCTTCAGAATTCGCCCTCCTCCCCAAGGAGTTGTAGGGGGTTTTTTTTCTCTGCCATGAACCTTACTGAAGAGAATCATCTGGAAAGGCAGGAAGGCATGCACACGTGTGGATAGATGCTCCCAAAGGCTTTCTATTGAAAGCTGGGGAGTGTTCCCATGCAGGCTCCATCAGAGGATGTCACCCATATGTGAAGACTGATTCCTGCTGTTCCCAGAGAACACCTGCTACAAGTGAGTAACTATGCTATTCCAAAAACTGCACCACCCTCTGCTTTAGCTGCATTTCCACTAATTTACTCACCATAGAGATCAGACTAACTGATCTGTAGTGTCACACCGCTCCCTGGTGGCACTGGGATGTCACAGCAGGGAGGGTGGACACAAAAATATTTTATGGTGGAGTTTAGCTCAAAGACAGGGCCCAGGTATTTATAGTCCTGGTAGCCTTCTGGGTAACCAAAGCTCCAAAGAATATAACAGTCCGAGGGTAGGGAGAATAAAGGCTTTTATTTCCCGTATTGCAAATAGGTTCAATAGCTCAGAATTTACATCAACACAAAAAATGTCCTTGCTTCAGGTTGAAAGAAAAAGAAACATGAACTGAGTTAGACCTGTTAACTTCACAGCAGTACTATAAGAAACACAGATTCAATCCTTCCCCCAGACCACAGCTCTACTCCTCGGCTAAGGGCTCAAAGCTTTCTGCCCGGCAATAGCTGCAATCCATCTCGGGGTCCGAAAGGTCATCCGGGAATTCCACCTGCATTGGTTCACAGTCAGGAATATCTAGTGGCTCGCATTCAGGCTTTTTATACAATGTTGTACGATGTCCCAATGCGCTGCATCCAAAGGTAAGCCTTGGTTTTGTACACCTCTAGAGTGAGGACTGTTTCTCTTGCCTACTGCTCTTAGACTAGCGAGTTTCTTGTTTGGCACAGGTTTGTATTTTGTAGCACAAATAGTTCTAGAAGGACAGCATTCCTCTAGGCCTTGCTCCTCCTGCGTCACAGCATTCATAAAATCACAATCAGTAAAATAGTGATTACCTTTCCTTTTGGGTTTATCACGGCCAAGTGAGGGTTGATGCTTGTTCCTGCTGTGGTTTGGCTTCTCTGACACCAAGGTAGGCCTCCAGTTCTCCGACCGGCCTTCTGCTGGGGTTAAGCCACACTCGCACCACAGCTTCTTTCTCTCTGGGCCAGGAATGTTACCTTTCAAAGTAACTCTTTCACCTCCTTCTTGGTTACTCCTCGTTGTGTCTTTCAAAGGTTGCTGGTCTCTGCCAGACTCAGGTCCAGGACTCTCTGGCACAGTCCTTCTCCTCCCAGGGTTAGCTTCTTCTCTGTATCTTTCCCACTTGGAAAGTGTATCCTCTCCCCTCTTGGGATATTTGAAGCGGATTCCTTCACCTGGTTCTGTTGGGTCTGCTGGGCCGGTTCCTTCTGTCAGGACTCCTATTCCCTGGTCCTTCTCTCCTTCCAGGAAAGCTCTCCTTTCTCCTTCCAGGGTTAGCTTCCTTCCTGTGTCTGGGCTTTTAAAAGGAATTCTTCCCTTTCTGGATTGGGTGCAGGCCGGTATTGCATCATTGGCTCTGGGGTGTGGCTCCTCAGTCCTCCAGAGGTCCCTCTTGCTCCCCCTATATGGCTCCTCGCGATGCTGCAACCGGTGTCTGCCTCTTTTTTCTAAGTTAAAAGCATTTTCTTCTGTCTGCAGAGGGTCTGCAGTACCACAGTAGTTACCAGCTTCTTCCTTTTTTCCGCCTTTGTGGACAGGAAGCTCATTCGCTCATTTCCAGTCCTCTGGGACTCTAAAGAGGCATTGAAAAGATCAACCAGTGCAGCTGCCAGTACTTCTCTAAATTCTTTCAATGCCACTTTTATGCCTCCCTGAAGGGCTGTATATCAAATTTTAATAAACATAAATATACCCTTGGATGAATCCCATCTGGCCTCCTTGCTTTGTTCACTTTTAGTTTAGCTAGCTCCTCACGAATACAGTCTTCTGAAAATAGTTTGAGCTCTATCTCATTTCCCTTGTTTATGTTTGTTTTCTGGTCCTTCATCTGTGAACATGGAATAGTAATACTGTATTTGTTAAACAATTCCACATTATCTTCATCAGCCTCTATATATTCCTCTTCTTCACCTTTGAGTCTCACAGGGCCACTTCCTCTTGTCAATAACATACCTAAAAAAAATCTTGTTCCGGTGTTTTACCTTATTGGCTATTTTGTCTTCTATTTACTATGTTACTATATTAGCATCTTTACTTTTCTTAGATTCTTCAGATATTGTTGTTTACGATCTCTTAAAACTTATGAAGGCTACCTCCTTTTCCTTACATTTTTCAGCTACTTCTTTTGAAAAGCATAGCAACCTCCTTTCTATCTTTTATTTACTTTCCTAACAAAAATGTTCATTGCTCTTAAAATAACTAATTTCAGTTTTGCCCACTATTGTTCTACTTCCCCAATATGTTCCCATCCAGCTAAGAAGTCCTTGAGGTGCTCCCCCATCTTTGCAAAGTTAGTTTTTATGAAGTCTGGGACCCTTGCTTTTGAACAAACCATCTCCACTCATGTTTTAATATTGAAGCTCATCATTCAGTGATCACTATATGCCAGGGGATCATCCATAACATTAGAAACACTCTCCATTTGTAAGCACCAAGTCCAGTATTGTCCCCTCCTGCATGAATTCCATTAGCAATTCCCAGAACACTTCTCTCTATAGGGAATCCATGATCTCCTTACTTCTGGATGGCACCGAAGCAGGGATATCCTAATGAGCATCTAGAAATTGAAATTGCCTACCAATAGTATTTCTCCTTTTATAACAATGTTTCCTTTACGATTTCTAAAGGAAAAAAGGGGACTATTGTAGTTGATATGGGAAGGCAGACTAGATAGGCCATGTGGTCTTTTTCTGCTGTCATGTTTGCATGTCTTTTATTAAATTTATTTCATCTCCAGGAACAAGCAGGAATGCAGTCTTCATATATGGGTGACGGTATCGAAGGAGCCCACGCGGGAACGCTCCCCAGCATCCAATATGAAAGCTTTTGGGAGCATTCCACTGTGCCTCTATCGCTGCCTTCCTGCCCTTGGAACTCTCCCTCTTCAGTTCTTTATTTTCCGCGGAGCCAGCAGGAAGCAAAACCTATCACAGCAGAAAATTTCTTCATTCTTCTTTTGTTATTTTTTGTGGTTGCGTCTGCCTTCCCGTTGATGCTGGAACCAATATCTTCAATTCTGTTTCTTTCTTCTGTAAAAAAAAAAAAAAGAACTTCTTTAATTCCTTCAGGCACATCAATGCCATTTTAGGTCTTAGGCCTTCCATTCAGTCTACCAACATGATGGAAAAACCAGTCAGTGGTTTTAAAAAATGTTCTAAGTGTGGTAGCACCATATCTGCTACTGATACCCATGACTGGTGTCTTAAATGCCTCGGCCCAGATCACCAGCCATCCAAATGTCCCCTATGCAAAAAAGATGACAAAGAAAGGCCTACAGAATCGGACCGCAAAACTCGGCTTCCTCTTTGCTTCAGATGTGGTTTCACTCGCTTCGATGTCGTCAAGGGCATTGTCGTCCTCTCATGGATCTCAGGTATCGAAACACAAGTCTTCCTCAAAGATAAATCATCCTCCCAAGGGTAGATTTCCACGTAAACATAGAGATGCCTTGAGCATTGCCCTGGAGCTGGATCGACCGGCCAAACAATCCCGGCAGGAAGACCTCCCCTCCAAAGCCACCAAAGGGATCCAGGATGCTCCCGAGGTATCCACCTCAGGAGAGCTCCTGGTGTCATGCTCTGGGATGGTAGCCCATGCTTCCGGTACTGATACTCAGGCATCAGCAAGCTCTATGGATCAGCATATCATAGAAACATAGAAACATAGAAACATGATGACAGAAAAAGACCACAAGGCCCATCTAGTCTGTCCTTCCATAACAACTACAACAGTCCACTTTTTACCTTTAGAGATCCTCTGTGTTGGTCCCATGCTTTTTTGAATTCAGTTACTGTCCTCATCTCTACCACCTCCACTGGGAGACTATTCCACGGATCCACTACTCTTTCCGTAAAGAAATATTTCCGCATATCACTCCTGAATCTATCTCCCTTCACCCTCATCCCATGTCCCCTCATAGCAGAACTTGCTTTCAATTGAAAGAGGCTCTCTCCCTGAACATTTATGCCATGGAGGTATTTAAACATCTCAATCATATCACCTCTATCCCGCCTTTCCTCTAAGGTGTACATATTAAGATCCTTAAGTCTGTCCTCATATGCTTTATAATGAAGCCCATTAATCATTTTAGTAGCAACCCTCTGCACCGACTCCATCCTGTTCACATCCTTTTGAAGGTGCGGTCTCCAGAATTGCACACCATACTCCAAATCAGGCCGCACCAAAGACTTATACAGAGGCATTATCACCTCCTTTTTTCTGCTAGCCATTCCTCTCCGTATGCACCCAAGCATCCTTCTAGCTTTTTCCGTCGCCTTTTCTACCTGTTTAGCTACTTTAAGATCATCAGACACAACCATGCCTAGGTCCCGCTCTTCTTTAGTGGACAAAAGTACTTCACCTCCTATACTGTATTGCTCCCTTGGATTGCTGCAGCCCAAATGCATGACCTTACATTTTTTAAGATTAAATCCCAGCTGCCAAATTCTAGACCATTCTTCAAGCTTAGCTAGATCCCTCCTCATGTTATCTACACCTTCCTGGGTGTCTACTCTATTGCAGATTTTGGTATCATCCGCAAAGAGGCAAACCTTACCCGACAGCCCTTCCGCTATATCACTAACAAAGATGTTAAAAAGAATCGGACCACGGACAGATCCCTGGGGCACACCACTGGTAACATCCTTCTCCTCAGAGTGAGCTCCATTTACTTGTACTCTTTGTCGCCTCCCACCCAACCAATTTCTAACCCAAGCAGTAACTTTAGGGTCCATCCCTAGGGTGCTCAGTTTGTTTATAAGTCGCCTGTGAGGAACAGTGTCAAAGGCTTTACTGAAATCTAAATACACCACATCTAGAGCTCTTCCTCGGTCCAACTCCCTGGTCACCCAGTCAAAGAAATCAATCAGATTTGTCTGACAAGACCTGCCTCTGGTGAATCCATGCTGCCTCGGATCCTGTAATCCGCTGGACTCCAGAAACCTCACTATTTTCTCTTTCAGCAGCGTTTCCAATAATTTACTCACCACCGAAGTTAAACTAACCGGCCTGTAGTTTTCAACCACATCCTTACTTCCGCTTTTGTGTAAAGGCACCACATGAGCCTCTCTCCAGTCCTTTGGCACCACTCCCGACTCCAACGAGGCATTGAAAAGGTCAGTCAGTGGAGTTGCTAGAACGTCCCCAAGTTCCCTCAGTATTCTAGGGTGTATCCCATCCGGTCCCATCGCTTTGTCTACTTTAAGTTGAGCTAGTTTCTCACGAACACCGTCTTCTGAAAATTGTTCAAGATGTCCCTCGCTTCTGTTCCTATTTGTGGGTGTTTTCTGAGGTCCTGCTCCTGGTTCTTCATCTGTGAACACAGAACAAAAATATTTGTTAAGCAATTCCGCTTTATCCTTATCAGCTTCTACATATTCCCCCCCTGCACCCTTGAGTCTGACAATACCACTTTTGCCCTTCCTCTTCTCACTAATATATCTGAAAAATGTCTTATCCCCCCATTTTATTGCATTGGCTATTTCCTCCTCCTTTTGAATCTTTGCCTTCTTGACTACTTTGCTAGCTTCTCTAAGTTTTTCCAAATACAGATGCCTGTCTTCCTCTCTCTGTGATCTCTTGTATTTCATGAAGACCTCCCTCTTTTTCTTCACTTTTTCAGCTACTTCCTTCGAAAACCATAGCGGTCTCCTGTTCCTTTTGCCTTTATTTACCATTTTAACAAAAAGGTTGGTTGCCTTTAAAATACCCCCTTTCAGTTTTGCCCACTGTTTTTCTACATCCCCCAGCTGTTCCCATCCCACTAACGACTCCCTGAGGTATTGGCCCATCTTCGCAAAGTTAGTCTTCCTAAAGTCTAAGATCTTCACCTTGGAATGGATTCTAACAGCCCTAGTCCTAATACTGAACCACACCATCTGGTGATCACTGGATGCAAAATGATCTCCCACTACAACATCAGAAACACTTTCACCATTGGTAAGCACCAAGTCCAGTATGGCCCCTTCACGTGTGGGGTCTGTTACCAATTGCCTGAATAGTTCTCCCTGTAGAGAATCCAGGATCTCCTTACTTCTAGATGATACTGCAGCAGGAATGTGCCAATCAACATCTGGCATATTGAAATCTCCTATCAGTAGCACTTCCCCTTTCCTAGCAATGCTGCGTATGTCTTCAATTAACTCTCTGTCCACCTCTTCCTCTTGTGAGGGAGGTCTGTATATCACACCAATGCAAATAGATTTCTCTTTCCCTCTTTCTAGTTTAACCCACAATGCCTCCTCTCTCCCTTTTAAGCTCTATAATTCCAAAGCTTTAATAGTAGTTTTTACATATAGTGCCACTCCTCCTCCCCTTCTTCCTACCCTGTCCTTTCTGAATAAAGTATAGCCAGGTATAGTTACATCCCAGTCATGGTTTTCTGTGAACCATGTTTCTGTAACTGCCACTAAATCCAAGTCAGCCACTCCCACCAAAGCTTCAACTTCAGGGATCTTATTTCCCATGCTATGGGCATTAATACACACTGCTTTCCATATGTTACCCCTGTTACCCATTTCCATAAAGGTATTTAATGTATCACCTACCTGGGGGCTTTCACTTACCTGGGGGCTTTCTTCACCCATCCCCAACGAATCTAGTTTAAAGCCCTCTTCAGTAGATTAGCCAGTCTACTACCAAAGATGCGTTGACCTTTCTTGGACAGATGGATGCCATCTCTGCTCTGCAACCCTTGGAACAGCATCCCATGGTCTAGGAAACCAAAACGCTCTCGAAGACACCATCCACGCAGCCATGCATTCATCCACGCAGCCATGCATTCACCCCATAACTAAAGAGACACTAAAAAATATCATCACCAGCCTCAACACCACAACCTCATACCTAGACCCATGTCCAGTAACATGGATAAAGAATACACTACCAATTCTATTACCCTATATCCTATCAATAGTGAACCTCTCTCTGACCCAAGGCTACCTACCGCCCGCACTCAAACACGCTCAAATACGGCCAATCCTTAAGAATAGCAAACTTGATAAAACCTTGCCTGCATCATATAGACCTATCTCAAGCATACCTTTCTTAGCTAAAATAATTGAAAAAGTGGTTCAATTACAGACTCAGGACTTCCTAGACTCATCTTACCCGCTCGATGAGCAACAGTATGGCTTTCGACCCCGTCATGGAGTTGAGACACTCCTCACAGTTCTAATAGATGCGCTCCTAAGAGGGATAGACGATCATAAACAGGCCTTCATTCTACTTTTTATTGATATATCAGCTGCGTTTGATAGCGTACACCACACAATAATGCTCAATAACTTGAGGCAAATAGGCTTAAACTCCACAGTACATAATTGGTTCTCATCTTACCTAAATAATAGAACGCAAAATGTAAGAATTGGGAATCAAAACTCAAACACATATAAACAAGAGATTGGATTACCACAAGGTTCAGCGCTGTCAGCCCTACTTTTCAATATTTACATAAAACCTGTCTGCAACATTTTCAAAAAATTTGGAGTAAAATATCATCTATACGCAGATGATATTATGATGTATATACCATTCTCGATACCCAATATACCGCTACAACTACTATCGGACTGCTATAACGAAATCACAACGTGGCTAAAAACACAAAACCTCCACATAAACCATACTAAAACAGAAGTTCTTATTGTGACCAAGGACAAAACTTATATTCCACCAACACACATAAGACTTCAAAACCAAGAAATTAAAATAAAAAACGAAATAAGGTATCTAGGCGTTATACTAGATACTCATCTAATGATGGAAACACACATTAGCAATACCATAAAGAAAATTTATTTCAAACTCAAAACCCTCAAACAACTTCGACCGCTAGTATTTACTCAAGACTTTATCAGCATAATCCAAGCAACAATAACTCCACATTTTGACTTTGCCAATCTAATCTTAATAGGCATATCAAAACAAAACATCAAACGATTGCAATTAGCGCAAAACGCAGCAGCCAGAATCATATTGAAAATTAACTCACTCCAACACATATCACCAATACTAGCCTCCCTCCATTGGCTACCAATTCAAAGTAGAATAACCTACAAAGCAATAATAACTGTATTTAAGGCGTTATACGACATGGCCCCAACCATGCTATGTAACTTAATACACAAAGAACCATCCAAGCCCACACACAGAAAAGGACAATTAAACAGATTAAAGACCCCAAAAGATTATACAAGAGCCCATAAATCAACAAACAACAGAGCCTTTTCCCACATAGCCCCAATGACCTGGAATTCCCTCCCAGAAGAGCTACGAATCTTAACCGAAATCATGGAATTCCGTAAAAAATTGAAAACTTATCTGTTCACCAAACACTATAACATAGATAACTCAGCGCCTGCACTAGACAAAGGTTAAACAGGTATTCAGTCCACATTAAGCAAAAGCCTTTAACACAAACAAAAACACACACCCACGATGACCTCTCAGCTTACATCCTTTCACATCCATGTATATATATACATATAAAAACTGTATATAGTTAATCTGTGCCACTTTGTATTTCTCTCACATTGTTTGACTGTTTACTTATAATATGATGTTCCTTGTAAATATGTTCTGTTATAATATGACGTTCTCTGTAAAACAAATTTACTTTGTTAATTGTTGTTCATTGTAAACCGCAACTGAACTTTGGAAGATGCGGTATATAAATATATATATAAATAAATAAATAAATAAATAAAAAATCTCCAGGATGCGAGCCTCTCTGCCTTGGCCTTTACCCTCAATAGGGAGGATTGAAGAGCCATTGAGCAGAGTCTAGCGGCTCTGTTAGCGGTGTCGGTACCGGTTTCATGTTGCTCGCCACACTCCTGCCCATGCCGGCCCTCGAGTCTGTTCTCGATTCTCTCGGGCCGATACCAATCTCGATCAGTACCAGAGCTTACAAGAGCAGGAGCATCGCTCTCGCCGATACTTTGACTCTACTGATTCCAATACTTTGGATGATGAATCGATCGGTACCAAGAAATGCAAAGTCTTCCAGAGGAATCCTCACCGTCGCTGCAATGATGCATGTCCCCTCCTGAAGAAATGTCTTTTCAAGAATTTATCAAGGATATGGCAAGGGACCTATCCATTGCACCTGCATCTGAGAAAGAGCTCGGTTCAATGTATCGAGTACCAGACAGTCCCAGTTTCCAGAAAACACAGCTTCCATACCACTCAATGGTAGTGGAATCAGCTATGCATCAAATTAAGAGTTCTAAAATGCACTCCTCCAATCCCCTAGGTAGGAAATCGAGAACCCTCGATGCCTTTAGGCGGTGGTGCATTTAGGCCTCCATGCTTTCAGCCTGCATAAGTTCATACATACTCTACATGGGTATGTTCCTTAAAGAGGTAACTAGGGATCTAGAATCAATCGCTCCTCTTCTCCTGGATGATAAGACAGCAGACTATCTTACATTAGTCAAACATGCCCAGAATGTTTTGAAGTTTGTCAATAGGGCAACCTTTGACTGTTTTGAGTGCACTAGCAGAGCAACATCCATCTGCATTGATGCACATAGAATTGCATGGCTTCAAGCATCAGACCTTGAACAATGGGTTCAAGACATGCTGGGTAATATTCCCTGTACAGGTGAGAACCTGTTTGATAAGGATTGGCAAGATAAGGCTTCTCAGTTAGAATCTGAGAATACCACCCTCAATAGGCTTTCCAAAACTACTGCCAACCCTGCCAAGAAGAAAGCAGCTGCAAAGAAAGCTTTCTATGGTAAGAAGAAGAAATTTTATCCTTCTTACCCCCCCCCCCCCCCCAGCTTCTCAATATCAACCTCAAGGTAGCCAGAAGAGACAACAACCTCCCAAGCAACAGAAGAAGCCACAGACTCCTAAATCTCAACTAGCTGTGCAGACCCAATCTGCACATGGTTTTTGACTTCTTCCTAGAGAACATAGCCACCCTGCGAACCCCCACCCCCTCCACGTAGCTGGCAGGCTTTGCCATTATGCCCACAGGTGGCATCTTATCACCTCAGAGCAGTGGACACTAACCATAGTGTGAGAGAATAGATTATAGCCTGGTATAAAAATGTCACAGTTATTGTTTTCTGTGTTCCATATCTCCATGATTGCCATTATATTCAAGTCAGATCCTTACATTACAGCTTCTAATTTTGGATCTTTATTTCACATACTATGGGCATTAGTATTCAGAGCTCTCCAGAGGTTGCCTTTTTTTCTCTTTTCTATACTAGTTTTTAATGTTTTACTTACCTGAGATCTTTTACTTTCCTGAGAGCTTTCTAGTTTAAAACCCTCCTCAATAGATTAGCCAGTCTGTTGGGGAAGACACTTTGGGCATGATTTTCAACAAGGCACTGCGGTCATACCCACAGAAAGTTACCTGTTCAGGAAAAGTGCTTGAACCATGAGTCATGTGCCTCCAAAACAGGCAAGCAATGAAAATGCAGCACAAACTGAGCACAGCGGCAGGCACCCATCGCAGCATAGATGGGTAGGTGCAGGGCCCGGAACCCAAGCTCTGTGCCTGAGGTTGACTCGCAATACCAGTGTATGTGCCCAAACCAGCGGTCAGAGAAGCAGGACGACAAGTATGCATGAACCTGTGTATTGCCCATCTGGCATACCCATGCATAGATGACACCATCACGCAGGCCCCTGCGGGCTACCTGTGCAAGAGCCCTGAGGCTGGCCAGATAGACACCAGCAGCATGGTGGCGAGGAGGACCGTGAATTTCAGTCCCAACAAGAGTGAGAACCTTGCCCGATCCGTGCTGCAGCACAAGAGGGTGCTATATTCCAGAGGAGGCTGATGGCCAACCTGTGGCTGTCAACAGCCATATGGAGGGGCATCCAACTCCGGCTGCACAGGTAAATAGGCCTCAACGGGCAGGGGGGGGGGGGCTGAGCACCAAGCTAGACCACACACACACCCTGAAAGGTACAGCAGAGCATGTGCACGCAGTGGTCCTCGTATGTTGCAGTACATATGTAAGATATATATCACCACCTGTTTGCATTACACATAGCATCATACTACAGCAAGCGTATGTTCTGAGACTGTCCTGGGGTTCACACATGTGCACACTCACCTAGCAGCCACGCATCTCCGAGCTGACCTCTGGCTGCTGCCTGTCCCAGGCTGGACTGGGTGAGGACAAATGCATTATGGCAGGACCCTAGGTAGCTGGCACACACATCAGTGAAGGTCATTCTGGCATCCACAATGACCTGCATGTTCATCGACTTGTACCCAGGCCTGTTTCGGTATGCCCTCTGCTCCAGCCATGGTGCCCGCAGAGCAATGTGGGTGTAGTCTATACTTACAAGCACTGATGGGAACCCAACGACATTGTAGAATGCCTGTATGATCTCCTGCCATATCTGCTGTGTCCGGGGGAAGGCTATGAGGTGGCGCATCATCCACAGCAGTGCCCTGATGAAGGTACTTATGCAGTGGCTGGTTGCAGACTGCATGATTCCAACAGTCACAGCTATCACATGCTGGAAACTGCCGGTTGTAAGATATCCCAGGCGGTGGTCACCGTCATGGTTGCTGACAGGGCCTGGCTTCTGGAAGTGGAGGGCTCCAGGCGCATACTGAGTACACCGCACAACTCAGTTATCGTTTGCCCATCCAGTTTGTATCTCTGGTAGACCTCCTCCTCTGTCAATTACAGGCAGCTCACCCTGGGCCTGTGGATACGTGGGGCATGGTACCTGCATCTCGGGTGCTGGGCTACAGCTACTACTACTACTATTACTACTACTGAGCATTTATAAAGCGCTACCAGACGCACGCAGCGCTGTACAGAAAAAAGACAAAAATAGACAGTCCCTGCCCAAAAGAGCTTACAATCCAAAAAGACAAAACAAAGAAGGCGAAGGACGAGGAAAGAACAAAGGAAGGATAACAGGAGAAACAAGACAAGGGAACAAGGTGAGAACAAGGAAAAAGAAAAGGAACAGGTGAAAACAAGACAAGGGAAGAGGAGGAGAACAGGTAAGTCATGAACCAAAGGCAGAAGCAAAGAGGTGAGCTTTCAACCTGGATTTGAAGAGGGTCAGAGAAGAAGCCTGACATTTAGACAGAGGAAGTCTATTCCAGGCATAGGGTGCTGAAAGGTGAAAAGAGCGAAGCCTGGAGTTAGCAACAGAGGAGAAAGGCATAGAAAGAAGCAGTTGTCTAGAAGAGCGGAGTTCACGAGGGGGGATATAAGGAGAAATGAGAGAAGAAAGATAAAGAGGAGCTGCAGAATGAATGCATTTATAGGTCAGTAGGAGAAGTTTGAACTGGATGTGGAAATGGATAGAGAGCCAGTGAAGAGACCTGAGGAGAGGAGTGATATGGGCAAAACGAGGTTGGCTGAAGATCAAACGAGCAGCAGAATTCTGAATAGACTGAAGGGGTGAAAGATGACTCAATGGAAGACCAGCAAGGAGCAGGTTACAGTAATCAAGGTGAGAGATGATAAGTGAATGGATGAGCGTTTTAGTAGTATGTTCTGAAAGAAAAGGGCAGATTTTGCCAATATTAAAGAGAAAGAAGTGGCAGGTCTTGGCGACAAGGTGAATATGTGTGGAGAATGAGAGCGAAGAGTCAAAAATAACCCCTAAACTGCGAGCTGAGGGAACAGGATAGAGAACAGAGCCATTCACAGAGACTGAAAAAGGAGGAAGAGGAAGGGAAATTTTAGGGGAAAAGATGAGAAGTTCGGTCTTGGCCAAGTTCAATTTCAAGTGGCGATGGAACATCCAATCAGCAATAGCAGAAAGGCAATTAGAGATCCGGGTCTGGATTGAAGAAGAGAGATCAGGAGTAGAGAGGTAGATCTGGGAATCATCAGCATAGAGATGGTACTGAAAACCACTGGAGGAGATGAGCGCACCAAGGGACTGGGTATAGAGAGAGAAGAGGAGCGGACCCAAGACAGAACTCTGAGGTACACCAACAGGGAGCAGAGTAGCAGAGGAGGAGGAGCCACCAGAACGCACACTGAATGAGCAATGGGAGAGATAGGAGAAGAACCAGGATAGAACAGAGTCCCTAAAGCCAAGCGAGAACAAAGTGTCAAGGAGAAGATCATGATCAACAGTGTCAAAAGCAGCAGAGAGGTCAAGAAGAATAAGGACTGAGTAAAGGCCTTTAGATTTTGCCAGGAACAAGTCACTTGAGACTTTGACAAGGGCTGTTACAGCTCCTGATGGGTACGCACTGCCTGCTGCATCCTCTACTGTGCCCGGACACGGTGGGCACATCTCCACCTCTGGAACACCATGTGCTTGGCCCATATACCTTCTTTGCTGGTCCTGCTTTGCTTTACATCTGCATGGTTTGGTATAGGCCTGCACACACTCCTCTCATGCTACTATGCCCAGTTCTGCCACTGCACGGGTTCACTGATCACCATGAGCAGTCGTATGCACCGGGAAAAGTCGCTTAGGCTTACGCGGTTTTTGACATCCAATGTCAGTGCACACAGGTTTCAGAAATCCACTTTACGTGGGTTTCACGGCTGCATATTCCCATTCCACCCCGGGCTTTGGCACCTGGTGCTGTGTGGGTAGCTGGGCCTCGATTCAAATCACCTTGTTGAATATCTGGTTTACACGGTTATGGCAGTTTTACATGGGTAAGGCCGGCTTTTACACATGTAGCATGCGCCTAGGACTTCAAAATCTGGGCCTTTTGTCCCTTCTTCGATAGGTAGGCACCATTTCTGCTTAGCAGCTCTTGGAAAATCATGCCATGGTCCAGGAAGTTAAAAATGCACTTGATGACACCATCCACGCAGTCAAGTATTCATCTCCAGAATGCAAGCCTCTCAGCCTCATCCCTGATCCTTGACAGGAAGGATTTCTTCACCTTCTCTCCCGGAGTCACAAATTCACTTTAGATATGCTCATAAGAACGTTTCACCTGGAGAAAGGTGAATAGTGGAGAACCCCAGGGATCTGTGCTGGGTCCGCTGCATTTTAACATATTCGTAAATGATCTGGAAATGGGAATAATGAGTGAGGTAATCAAATTTGCAGATGACACAAAATTATTCAAAGGTGTTAAAACCCAAGAGGATTGTGAAAAATTGCAAGAGGACCTTGATAAATTGGGAGACTGGATATTCAAATGACAGATGGAATTTAATGTGGACAAATGCAAAGATATGGACCTAGGAAAAAACAACCCAAATAATGGTTACACGATACATAGTTCCACATTAGGAACCACCACCTAGGAAAAAGATTTAAGCATCATCGTGGATAACATGCTGAAACCCTTGGCCCAGTGTGCAGCGGCAGCCAAGAGAGCAAATAGAATGCTAGGTATCATAAGGAAAGGAATGGAAAATAAAACAAAGGATATTATAATGCCTCCGTATCGTTCCATGGTGCGACCGTACCTTGAATATTGTGTGCAGTTCTGGTCGCCGTATCTTAAAAAGGATATAGTGTTATTAGAAAAGGTTCAGAGAAGAGATACCAAAATGATAAAGGGGATGGTAGGATACCCCTATGAAGAGAGGCTAAAAGGTTAGGGCTCTTCAACCTGGAAAAGAGACGGCTGAGGGGAGATAAGATAGAGGTCTATAAATTAATGAATGGAATGGAAAAGGTAAACACAGATCAATTGTTTATGCCATCAAAATATAGAAAGTCTAGGGGACATACAATGAAGCTACAGTGTAACCCATATAAGACTAATAAGAGAAAATATGTTTTCACTCAATGCGTAATCAAACTCTGGAACTTGCTACCGGAGGACGTAGTAAAAGCTGCTAGTCTAACTGGGTTTAAAAAAGGTTTGGACAAGTTCATGGAGGAAAGATCCATGAACCATAGGGAACCTGGGAAATCCACTGCTTGCCCCAATACAAGCATTGTGGAACCAGTGTCTTTTGGGGACACTGCTAGGTACTTGTGACCTAGATTGGTCACTGTTGGAAACAGGGCTTGATGGGTCTTGGTCTGACCCAGTATGGCATATCTTATGTTCTTATCATTTGTGCCAACATGGATGAGCAGCATTCAGTAATAGTCAGCAGGCTTGAGAAGTCTCGGTAAGCTCTTCATAACTTCTCAGATCTTGGCACAAGGCAGACAGCACACTTCCTGTGATTTCATGTCTGTATGGCAGATAGACACCTCTGTACCCCTCAGAAGGGAGTCACCAACCACCACTACCTTCCCCTTATTGCTGTTCCTTCATTGTTAAAGTCAGATTATTACAGTCCATTTCCAGATCACAGGTTCCTTCTGCCTCTGCTTTTAAGGGAAAATGTATTTGTTTATTTGTTTGTTTATTGATTAAGAGAGTAATTTTATAACACGTCACCTAGTTAATTAGGCAGGAAAATGCTTATGTGTCTTTATAAAATGCTAACACAAATTCTGCAAAAATTGTACCTGCATTGAAGGCATGGATATTTATGCAGGTTGGAAGCAGATATAAATGTTGGCATATAGTGTATGCACATATTTTATGAAATATGCATGTAAATCATGACTGTGGCCACACTCCATCCAAACGCCTTCCCTGAGCACACCTACTCTACAGATATGTACCTGCTTGCACTGAATATACTCTTAGGCATGGCCTAATGGACCAATATGCAAAGCAGGACCTGCTAATTGGATGAAACTCCACTCGGCACAATATTCAGTGGTACTGTCCATATAGTGCTGCTAGTATTTCTTCTGATCACTATGGCACTATCCAGATAATGCCAGGGATGTCTGTGAGTGAAGTTACAGAGGAGCCGGAACTAACCTACATAGCAGCAATTTTCAGCACCATTATCTGGATAGTATCCACATGACTTAGGACAGAAAGAAAGTTGCCTAAGTGTATGCGGATTGGCTAATCAAATAGGAGCTCAAAATCACTGATATTCAGATAAGTGCTGCAATTCGCCGCAAAATCCAGATATTCAGTGGCAGCCACTATCTGGATACTACTGCTTGCCCCATGGCAACCAGTATTTAGAAAAAACACTGACTACCTCGGGCTCAATATTGGCCTGTAATTTTATGAGGCCTCTTACACATGTAAATAAATGTTTTTTCAGTTTGAGGGAAGACCCAAGATGGCGGCTGACAGGATTGTGCCTGAGATGCTGTTTCTATAATGGCAAAGAGGAAGGGAAAGGCGGGTAGGAAGCCCTCCAAATCCTGCCACGCTACCTCAGCATTCCCTGTACCTGTGGCATCTGGTCCCATGGATGGTTTCATAAGGCCTCTAGGACTCTAGCCAGTGACCTCAAGTGTGAGCCTGGCATTGAATATCCGAGTTTAAATATCCTTTCACTCCTTCATGGCAACCGGTAGCTAACAGAGATTTTGATTGAACATCTCCCAAACCTCACCATAACCAGAGCAACCCTTGCCTCTTGAATTTGGTGGGAACTAACATTTAAAAATGGCAATCATGCCTGCTGACTGTCCCCATTCATGGAAACATGATGGCAGAAAAAGACCATATAGCCTATCTTTTCTGCCCATCCATATCAAATACTCAAGTCCCTTCTTTTCCTTTAGAGATCTACTGTGTTTGTCCCATGCTTTTCTGAATTCATGTTGATGTTACCAAAGGTTAGTTACGCCGGCGGTCCTGACTATAAGTAATTTTACATATTCCCTGTATTATCTTATTTTTTAAATCAGGTTATGTGCTGCAAGTAATAATATTAAGCCGGTGCAAGCAATTTACCCCGGATGTCCTTTAATAGCGACATCTTTATATTGAATGTCCCAATCGCGCTAATCAGTCTCTCCCCTTCCCTTCCCTTCCCTCCCTCCTCCCCCTACCCCTTCCCCTGCCTTTCCCCCTTCCTTATTTTAATATACCATTCCTAATCGTCCCTCCAGTCCAGTCCAGTACTTATTTATTTAAAAGGTTTTCTATACTTCCTTATCATAGTTTCAAAGCAGTTTACTTGTAACTTGTATAACTACATTATAACAGGATAGCAAACTTGGTGGCAACAAGTAACAAGGGTAGTGAACTTGGATGAAAACTTAAAACATCAGTATAGCAGTGGTAACAACTTGGGACACGAGCCATTGGCTTACATGTGGGTTATTTTTGTCCACAAGCAGATAGGGACTGAGCATGTCAGATTTCTGATGTCACAGTAGAAGAGCTCCCTCCTTAGGCTCCAGAAACCAGTATCTCAGTTCCTAGCAGCTAGGGCAGGAGCTTCCTCATGGCTGAGCTCCATTGGACGAACTCATGGTTGGAATGATTGCCTACCTTAAAAAAAAAGGAAAGAGAGACTTATGGTGGCAAGCAGGTGAAATTTTTCTAAGGCATACATTCCTTTGGCTGGGTCACTTGTGTAGTTTTACTGTGGAGGAAAGCAGGAGGCAGGACCTGCTTGCTTGAGCCCAGGGCCAGCCCGTCCATTGTATGAGAATGTTGTTTGCACAGGGCCCCGCGCTTCAAGGGGACCCACGGCAACAACATCCCACATTGAACACCAGTAGGCAGGGCGGCTTTAGAGGGAGCCGGAGAGGCCCCAGCTCAACTCTGACAGCTGCCAAAATGAAGAACGTCTTTTTCCTTCACTTCGGCATCTGTACTGTTTAGATCGCTGTCACGCTGAGTGCCGGGAAACAGGAAGTCCCCTTTGACCTTAGCCTGGCAGCGTCATAAACTACAGTACAGCTGCTGAAGTGAAGGAAAAAGATGCTCTTCACTTCGGCAGCTGTTAGAGGTGAGCCGGGGCCTCTCTGGCTCCCTCTAAAGCAGTGGTTCTCAACCTTTTTTGTATTGCGACCCCTTTTACCATTGGTCAACTTGTGATGACCCCCAATGATAAAATCAAATGCATCTCTCTTCCTTTACCGTTAACGCATTGTCGCTGTAATCATTTGTTGAATTATTAATATATTATAGGCCTTTGCAATATGTTTTTATTTATAAAATTTACTTATTTAAACCACAATAATTAATCACAATAACAAGTAACAATATTTGATTTCAAAATTATTATGATTTTGTAGTCAACGGTTTTAGTATGCTTTATTCAAAAAGACTGACGAAGGGCAAAAATGTTAGCGTTGTCAAACCTAAAAAGTAGGCCTATGCTATCAGTGTGAAGGTTGTGCTTGCTTCCTTCTCGCCAGATGTGAAATTCTCAGCTCAGTCTTTGCGAGAGCACAACGAAGATCATCTGTATTTACTGTTAATAAGCAACAAGCTTGAGAAGCCAGTTTCACACAAATATGTTGTTGGAAACGGAAGAAGTAGATGCAACACAATCTCAGACAGTCCAGGATACAATTGAAAATACTTGATCCAGAATTTAATTACTGACATTGAAGAAAAATCATTTTCCGCTGCATCGCTGGTAATGAGTTCAATGAACTCTTCTTGTGTAATCTCAGGAACATCCTCAACTTTAACTGTGAATGGACTTCTGGCAAGTGCAAATGGTGTGCCAGGTAAATTTGGAAAATATGCTGAAATTTCTTCTTCCAGCATTTCTAAGTGCTGTTTGACAGAAATTATAATTCCATTTCTTGTGTCAAGTTCAATCTTGTTTTCTTCAAAGAAAGCAAGTAAGTTGAGCAACATGTACGTTCTATTTTCAGCTAACTTTTTCTGCCAAAGCCGAAGTTTCATTTGAAACGCATGGATCTTTTCAGACAAATCTAGGCACGTTGCGTTTGGTCCTTGCAGTGATAAATTTAATTCGTTCAATATTGCAAATATGTCAACCATGTAAGCAATTTTCAGCAGCTGCTTTTTGTCACTGAAAAGTGCTTCAAATTGTGGTTTTGCTTTTTGCTTAAAAAATGTTTTTAGTTCATTGCGAAGATCAAAGACACGCTTTAAAACCTTTCCTTTTGATAGCCATCTCACCTCAGTGTGTAGTAAAAGAACATTATTGGATGCACCAAATCATTACAAAGTTTCGTAAACAGTCGACTGTTTAAAGCACTCACTTTTACAAAATTAACGGCGCTTACTACATTTATCATAACTTCTTGCAGCTCTTGTGGCAGCGTCTTCGTTGCTAAAACTTGTCTATGAATCATACAGTGAGTTCCGATGGCTTTCGGACTCGGTGTGTCCCTTCGGACTCCCCCGAGTCCGAACCTCGGAGTCGGTCCCCCCCGGAGGATACCCGGTTCTCGGACTTCGTGAGGGATATGGCCAAGGATCCCGAGGAGGAGCCTCGAGTCGAAGAACTCGATGCCCTCCAATATGACTCTCCCCCGAAGGAGGCCTTTATTGTACCGGTTCCTCCGATGCTGGAACGACTTCTCTTCCGCATGTGGGCGAGCCCGGCGTCGTCGCCGGTATTAAGCAAGCGGGTCGATTCCATTTATCGAGTCCGCAAGAGCCCCGGCTTCCAGAAGGCACAACTACCGCACCATTCCATGGTGGTGGAATCGGCCATGCATAGACTTAAGAGTCAAAACATGCACTCCTCGGTGCCCCCTGGAAGGGAAGCCCGAAGCCTGGATGCCCTCGGTAGAAAGTGCTTCCAGGGCTCTATGCTTGCTTGTCGAGTCCAGACATACCAGCTTTACATGGGCATGTATCTCCGAGACCTGGCTAAGGAAATAGCCGGGTTCTCTGCTGGTCTCTCCGACGAACCTTTGCAGAGGTTCCAAACCTTGTCCACTGGTATTCAGGAGTGCTCCAAGTTTATATCTCGAGCAGCCTATGATGGTTTTGAGGCTTCGGCTCGAGTAGCTGCGGCTGGCATCGGTGGACGCCGCCAGGCTTGGCTTCAGACGTCCGACCTCGAGCCCTGGGTACAGGACAAGTTGGTCGATGTCCCCTGCCGAGGTGATAACCTCTTTGGCAAGCCCATGGATGAGAAGGCTGCACAAATCGAGACGGAGACTCTCACCAGGACTCGTCTCTCAAGGAAGACCTCTGCCCCTTCTCAAAAGAAGAAGGCCTCGGGGAAAAAGCCCTTTTACCCGAGGAAAGGTGCTGCCTATAAATACTACCCTCAGTATCAGGCCTCAGCAGCTCCCCCACAGGGAAAGCAGGCCAAGGGACGGGGTAATGGATCCCGTAGGCAGCAAGCCCCCAAGCCTGCACCACCGGCCCCTGCTCAGCAGGGTGGGGGTTTTTGACTTCCTCAGCATAGCCTCTCCCCCTCAGCTGGTTTCTCTCAGCACAGGAGGCCGGCTGGTCCACTTTGCCCAAAGGTGGTCCAACATCACCACAGATACCTGGGTACTTCACATAGTTCAAAAGGGCTATCTTCTTCACTTTCACCAGGTACCTCCCTCCTACTTTCCAGGGGAGCCTCCCAGACTCCCTTTGCACAAGGACTTACTCCTTCAGGAGTTAGCAAGTCCCGTTCAGGAACAAGCCGTGGAACCGGTGCCCCACCACCTGAAGGGTCAAGGGTTTTACTCCAGGTACTTCCTGATTCCAAAAAGAACAGGAGGCCTCAGACCCATCCTGGACTTGCGAAACCTCAACAAGTTCCTTGCAAAGGAAAAGTTCAAGATGCTTACCCTTGGAATCCTGCTGCCCTACCTCCAGCAGGGAGACTGACTATGCTCCTTGGATCTGAAAGATGCATATACTCATATCCTCATTCATCCGGACCACAGACAATATCTCAGATTTGTTGTGGGAGGAAATCATTACCAGTACAGAGTGCTGCCCTTTGGCCTATCCTCCGCACCCAGGGTGTTCACCAAATGCCTCACAGTGGTGGCGGCTTATCTGAGACTTCAAGGTCTGTTTGTGTTCCCATACCTGGACGACTGGCTCATCAGAGCCCAGTCTTCCCAGGAGGCCACTCAAGCCACTCATCGCACTGTGGCTCTGCTCCAGCACTTGGGTTTTGTCATAAACTTCGCAAAGTCCACTTTGCTTCCCTCTCAAAATCTCGAGTTCATCGGCGCCCGGTTGGACACACTTCAGGCGCGGGCCTTCCTCCCTCTGGACAGGGCCAAGCGGCTCATGGATCTCGCTGGCCACTTTCACAGCAATGCGCTGGTCTCAGCCAGGCATTTTCTGCGACTGCTCGGCCATATGGCTTCCACGGTCCATGTGACCCCCAATGCCCGACTGAACATGCGTCCTGCTCAGTGGTGCCTTCGCAATCAATGGCATCAGGCCACCGGGAGCCTAGCGGACTCCGTACGGATCTCCGACCAGCTGGTCTCTTCTCTACAATGGTGGCTTCATCTTCCAAACCTGGTACTAGGAGTGACTTTTCAGCCCCCTACGCATTCTCAGGTCCTGACGACCAATGCTTCTCTCCTGGGTTGGGGAGCACATTGCCAAGGGACATGTACTCAAGGCCTCTGGACTCCTTGGGAGTCTGCTCAGCAGATAAACTTCCTGGAGCTCAGAGCCATCCGCCTAGCGCTCAAAGCATTCTCTCACCTGGTTTCTCACCAGTCGGTGCTGATAAAGACAGACAATCAGGTGGCAATGTTCTATGTGAACAAGCAAGGCGGAACAGGCTCCTTCCTTCTCTGTCAGGAGGCCCAAAAACTATGCTCTTGGGCAGTCCACCACGGCCTCATCCTCAAGGCTGTCTATCTCCCAGGTCAAGAAAATTACCTGGCCGACAAGCTCAGCAGGATCCTCCAGCCACACGAGTGGAGGTTGGATCCGCTGGTGGTTCAGCGGATCTTTCTCAAGTGGGGCCTCCCCACCATGGATCTATTTGCCAGTCCTCTGAACCGGCAGCTGCCCAGATTCTGCTCTCGACAGCTGCATCCTCTCTGGGTAGCGGCGGATGCTTTTCTGATTCCATGGTCCACCGGCCTCTTGTATGCCTTTCCTCCCATGCCACTGGTGTCTCGGACGCTCTTCAAGGTTCTCAGAGACAAAGCATCGATGATCCTAGTGGCTCCCCGGTGGCCGAGACAACCTTGGTTCCCACTTCTGATGCAGCTAGCGGTAGACACTCCTCTTCCACTGGGATTTCAGCCCGACCTCCTGTCGCAGGATCAGGGGACTCTCCTACACCCCAATCTCCGGTCCCTTCATCTGATGGCCTGGCTGCTGAAAGGGTAGTCCTTGCTCCTCTGCAGCTACCTCCAGATGTGAAAGAGGTCGTCTTGGCCTCCAGGAGGCCCTCCACCCGCAAGACCTACGCTCTCAAGTGGCGTCGGTTCTCCGTCTGGTGTACTCAGCAGTCTCAAGATCCTTTCTCCTGTTCAGCATCAGTGGTCTTGCAGTACTTGCTCTCTCTCTCCAACCTTGGACTAAAGTCCAACTCGGTAAAGGTCCACCTCAGTGCTCTTTCTGCGCATCACCTGCCGGTGGATGGTAGACCTCTTTCCAGCCACCCTCTGGTGGCTCGGTTTCTCAGAGGCCTCCTTCTCCTTAAGCCACCTTTGCGCCCGCCAGCCCCGGTCTGGGATCTTAATGTGGTGTTGCAGCGGATTACCTGTCCGCCTTTTAAGCCTATGGCTACCTGTCCACTACGTTTTCTTTCCTGGAAAACCTTGTTCTTGGTAGCCCTCACTTCTGCTAGACGCGTTAGTGAGCTTCAGGCCCTGGTTTCTGATCCTCCTTACACTAGGTTCTACAAGAACCGGGTAGTCCTACGGACTCACCCTAAATTTCTTCCCAAAGTGGTTTCCCCTTTTCACATCAACCAGGAGGTGGTACTTCCGACCTACTTTCCCAGGCCACACTCCAGCCGAGCTGAAATGGTCCTGCATACCCTGGACTGTAGAAGGGCGTTGACCTTCTACCTTGACCGTACGCGGGAGCACCGAAAGGCTGTTCAGCTCTTCGTGTCTTATGACCCCAACAAGTTGAGGCTCCCTGTCTCCAAGCGTACTCTGTCCATCTGGATTGCGGACTGTATCGCTTGGGCTTACGAGGCAGCCGGCCTCGTGCTGGAAGGTAGAGTCACAGCTCATCATGTTCGGGCGAAGGCTACGTCGGTAGCTTACCTCCGCTCTGTTCCATTGGCAGACATCTGCCGGGCCGCTACTTGGTCTTCAAGCCAGACTTTTGCAGCCCATTACTGCCTGGAGAGGGAGTCCCGCAGGGACAATGCTTTCGGACAGGCAGTCCTCCGTAACCTCTTCGAGGTATAGGCAACTCCTACCCTCCGTCCCGGATGTTGGGCTACCGGTTGGAGACATATTCAGAGAAGATTCCTTCCTTCTGTGCTACTGACCTTGAGGGAGCTCATTTTTGTGCTTAGGGTCTCCGGTAGCCTTAAGCTTGGGAGTCCCATATGTGAGGACTGACTTCCTGCTTGGTCCTGGAGAAAGCGTAGTTACTCACCTGTAACAGGTGTTCTCCAGGAGCAGCAGGAATCAGTCCTCACAACCCTCCCTCCTCCCCTTGGAGTTGCAGTTATATGCTTTCGTTTTTGCTAATTTTTGCTGTCTTTTAGCTATGTCATCTGACTGAGCAAGATGGCACCCTTGGGCGGGAAGAGGACCGCGCATTCGCGCTGCAATTCCCAAAGGCTTTCTTTGAAAGCTGGGGAAAATTGCTCCGCGAGGGCTCCGTCGGCGCCAACATCACCCATATGTGAGGACTGATTCCTGCTGCTCCTGGAGAACACCTGTTACAGGTGAGTAACTACGCTCTCTCTTGCACCCCAACCTCCAGTCCCTTCATCTGATGGCCTGGCTGCTGAAAGGGTAGTCCTGGCTCCCCTACTACTGCCTAGAGAGGTGGAAGACGTAGTCTTAGCCTCTAGGCAGCAATCCACCAGGAAATCCTACGCTCTTAAGTGGCGTAGATTCTCCGCATGGTGTGCTCAGCACAGCGAGAATCCCTTCTCGTGCTTGGTAGCGGTAGTATTGCAGTATTTGCTTTACCTCTCCAATCTAGGCCTTAAGTCCAACTCTGTCAGGGTTCACCTCAGTGCTCTCTCAGCGCACCACTCGCCGGTGGATGGGAGGCCTCTTTCCAACCACCTTTTAGTGGCTCGTTTTCTCAGAGGCCTCCTCCTGCTTAAGCCTCCTTTGCGTCCACCAGCCCCTGAGTGGGATCGGAATGTGGTCTTACAGCGGATTACTTGTCTGCCATTTGAACCTATGGCTACCTGCCCTCTCCGTTTTCTCTCCTGGAAAACCTTATTTCTGGTAGCTCTTACCTCTGCTAGGCGAGTGAGTGAACTTCAGGCACTAGTGTCTGATCCCCCTTACACTATGTTCTACAGGAATAGGGTAGTCACCCGAAGTTTCTCCCTAAGGTTGTCTCCCCTTTTCACCTCAATCAGGAGGTGGTTCTTCCGACCTTCTTTCCCAGGCCGCATGCCAACCGGGCTGAGATGGTCCTGCATACCCTGGACTGTAGGAGGGCGTTATCCTTCTACCTTGACCGTACGCGGGAGCATCGGAGGGCTGTTCAGCGCTTCGTTTCTTTTGACCCCAATAAATTGGGGTTACCTGTTTCCAAGCGTACTTTGTCCATATGGGTCGCTGACTGTATCGCCTGGGCTTATGGGGCAGCCGGCCTCTCGTTGGAGGGTCGAGTCACGGCTCATCGTGTCAGGGCGAAGGCTGCATCGGCTCATCTCCGCTCTGGTCCATTGGCAGACATCTGCCGGGCCGCTACTTGGTCTTCAAGCCAGACTTTTGCGGCCCATTACTGCCTTGAGAGGGAGTCCCGCAGGGACAGTGCTTTCGGACAGGCAGTACTCCATAATCTCTTTGTGGTTTAGGCAACTCCTACCCTCCGGCCCTGGTGTTGGGCTACCAGTCGGGGGTGTTCTCAGAGAAGATTCCTTCCTTACGTACTGACGAGCTAGAGGGAGCTCATTTTTTTCACGTGAGGTCTCCGGTAGCCTTAAGCTGGGGAGTCCCATATGTGAGGACTGACTTCCTGCTTGGTCCTGGAGAAAGAGTAGTTTCTCACCTGTAACAGGTGTTCTCCAGGAGCAGCAGGAATCAGTCCTCACAACCCTCCCTCCTCCCCTTGGAGTTGCAGTCATATGATTTATTTTTGCTATTTTGCTGTCTTTTAGCTATGTCATCAGACTGAGCAAGATGGCACCCTTGGGCGGGAAGGGGACCGCGCATGCGCGCTGCAATTCCCAAAGGCTTTCTTTGAAAGCTGGGGAAATGCTCCGCACGGGGGCTCCGTCGCGCCAACGTCACCCATATGTGAGGACTGATTCCTGCTGCTCCTGGAGAACACCTGTTACAGGTGAGTAACTACTCTATCAGAGCTTCCTCTGAGCACGTGTGCTCATAATCAGCAGCTAAGCCTGCCTCCTCATTACAGCTAGGGCATGGCTTGGCTTGGCTTTTTTTCATAGTAGCTTTCCTACCTCTGTGTAGAGCTGAGCTGTCAGTAGTTTTAAAGGTACAAGTGTCTTTTTCTTCTATTTCCATTTTCTCCTGCTCACTCTCATCACCACAGTATACAATGACGAACAGATGTATAAAAAAAAACATATAAAAATAAATATATGTTAAAAAAATATATATAATATGAAATACATAATGTAAAAAACAATCAAATAAATAGCTAAATGTTGGAGCTATCAGATGAATCTCAGTTATTCTGAATTACTTCTATTCAAAACTGGATTCCTCTTCAAAAGAGGCTCCACAGGCAGAACAATAAACCCCTCCAATAAAGTGCATTAAATCCCAAAGAGAGTAGTGCTGGAGTTAGCTGCAGGTTTAGGGAGCAGATCAGTAACCAATGGTAGGCAAAAAAAACCCCTATGAAGACAGCAACTGGAAGCAAGCTAGCAGCTGTAAGCACGAGCGGCAAGAAGGGGAAGCGAGAGTGGAGTGCCGGCAGATGACTCTATGGGCAAGCTCAAAAACGGCAAGGTGACATAAAGGAATGGTTTTCCACTTTGCAGCAGAACTTAAAAATGATCAGACTAAGCTGGGGCAGCGCTTGAACGATGACCCTGCAGACTCACCCTTTTTTCTCTGGCAGCCGCGGCTGTGCGAGTGATCTTCAGTTTAAATAAAAGCCAAATGGGCCTTCCCGCCTCTGAGGAGGCCATGCAGATGTGTCCCGCCCCTAAAAGAAACTTCCTTTGGGGGCGGGACGCATCTGCACAGGCTCATTCACAGAGACGGAAGGCTCTGCACCAGCTTAGCTTTTATTTAAACAGAAGATCACTCACAGAGTCGCTGTCGCTGCCAGAGCCAGAGAAAAGAGGGTGAATCTGCTGCTGCCGAGAAGCGGACTCAGCAGCGGAAGCTACGTGCGCTTTAAAAAAAAAAAATTTTAATTTTTGAAGGCGGAGTGAGGCGGCATATCCCGGGATTTGTCAATCAACCCCTGGTAAATCCTGAGGCAACCCCCGTGGGGGTCGCAACTCACAGGTTGAGAACCGCTGCTGTAATGCAGTTTAGACAGTCATGGGGCTCTTTGGGAGGGGACGGGGGCTTGGACTGGAAATGGACTGAGTGGGGGGGCTTGGACTGGAAATTGGGGGGGGAGCTAGGACTGAAAATGGGCTGAAAGGGAGGGCTTGGACTTGGTCTAGAAATGGGCTGAGTAGGGAGAAGCTTGACTGGAAATGGGCTGATGAGGGCTAGGATTGGAGATGGGCTTTTGGGGGGGCTTGGATTGGAAATGGACTGATGGAGGGGCTAGGACTGGAAGTTAGGGGGAGCTAGAACTGGAAATGGGCTGAGTGGGGGGAGCTAGGACTGGAAATGGGCTGAGTGGGGGGGAGCTTGGACTGGAAATTGGCTGAGTGGGGGAGCTAGGACTGGAAATAGCTGATGGGGAGGGGACATGGACTGGAAATGGGCTGAGTAGGGGGAACTAGGACTGAAAATAGCTGATGGGGAGAGGACATGGACTGGAAAAGGGCTGAGTTGGGGGGAGCTAGGACTGGAAATAGCTGATGGGGAGGGGACTTGGACTGGAAATGGGCTGAGTGGAGAGGAGCTAGGACTGGAAATAGGCTAATGGTGGGGCTAGGAAAGGACTGGAAATGGGCTGATGGGGGGCTAGGATTGGAAATGGGCTGATGGGAGGCTAGGATTGGAAATGGGCTGATGGGGGGGCTTGGATTGGAAATGGACTGATGGAGGGGCTAGGATAGGACTGGAAAGGGCTGATGGGGGAGCTAGGACTGGAAATGGACTAGGACTGGAAATGGACTGATGCCGGGACTAGAAGGGAGTGGATGCTGGGTGGGGCTGGAACTAGAAGGGAGCTGATGTTGGGGGAGGACCACAATGGGATGGGGCTGGGAGAGTAAAATGGAGAGGGTGAAAAATATTTTGTGTGGGAGGAAGAAAAATCTACGATTGGCTGGGTATTGGGAGAGTAAGTGGGGAATGAGGATGGAGGGGTAAAATTTTAGTGGATGAAAAAGGAATAAAGAAAGAGATGGAGGAAAGAGCAAAAGGAGAAAGATCAGTATGTTAAAGCAAATGTAGATAGAGAATGGAAAAAAAACTTGAAGAGAGAAGAAAGGACAAATGGACAGCAGACGATGGAGAGTTAGCAGAAGACAAGAAGAAACCAGAAGAAAGTGACTGGAGCAATTGCAACTGAAAAATAAAATGCACAAACAACAAAAGGTAGAAAATTACTTTTTTATTTTGAATTTATTAACTGGAATATGTCAGCTCTGGGAAATGTGCATCTTTAACATCTGCATTTTGTTTAGTACAAGAGGAAATTAATTTATAGTTTTATTTCTGCAGTGTTGTTGAACATTCCGTTTGGCTTTTGAGGTTCCCAGTTTAATTATTGTCTTCCTATTTCTAAATTGTGATCCCTTGTTCTTTGTTTGGTGATGGACTATGTTCTGCCTGTGTAACCGAGCTGAGGTATTCTGTTAATGTAGTTTCTATGTGACAGTGCCACATGTTCTCTTTCCCCAGTAGGATATGTATTGGTATTCTCTGAGATGTATTGGTTTAATATTTGCAATGTTGCATTTTGATAGGTAGGGTATGGTGCTTTATGAGTCCTGGTAGTACTGTTATGATATGGTGAGTTTGCTATGGGTTCTAAATGGGCAGTGTTTGTAGTACTTCCTAATGAACAACATCACAATACCTATAAAGCCAGAAGTAAAATACCTCGGAGTTACCATCGACAGAGAGCTGAACCTCCAGTCTCACATCAGCAAAACCACCAGGAATGACTGCCTCAAAATGAGAACCATCAGACGCCTCAAGCCGATTCTCTCACAAGATCACTTCCGTACTGTTTGTCAAGCCCTCATCACACCCATTTTGGACTACTGCAACCACATATACCTTGGGCTCCCAAAACACTCACTCTGGCCCTTGCAGATGGCGCAGAACACCGCTGCTTGCATAATAACTGGTTCTGCAAGGCATGAACACATCACCCCTATCATGAACCTTCTCCATTGGCTTCCAATCAGCTCTCGCATCTGATATAAAACCCTACTGAACATCTTCAAAATCAAACAGAATCTCTCAGCGAAAAGTCTGCAGAACATCATCAGCTCCGACTCAAGCACCAGACCCAGAAGGAGAGGCACCACAGACACCATCACAACCCCCAAAGACTTCACCAAAATTAGGCAAACCACTTCAAGGAGAGCAATATCACTGGCTGCTCCCGACCTATGGAACTCCCTCCTTGTCTGCCTAAGATCAACTGTGGACATTAAGGACTTCCGAAAATTACTTAAGACTATGCTCTACATTACATTGAACCTTACAGCAATACCATGTGACCTGTCCAAAGATACCTACAATCTAATTGTTCCTGCCACCTCTCAACTCCGCTTTTCCTGGCCTTACTCCCACCCTCTTCCCCCTCCCCCACCTTAGCCAACCCCTCACATCCTCCTTGTATATAGCACATTGTACAGTATATAGCTCAACCTGTACATAGAGCATTCTTAATGAAGTTACACTTGGACTACATCTACACAGACTCTACGATACAGACACGGCATGCCTACACCCTCGCACTATGCAACGTGATTCATGTGAAGTGAATACCGCTTTGATTTAAGGATAAAGCGGGATATAAATCCATTTAAATAAATAAAATAAATAATGTGCCTGGCAGTTGGCACTGGAGTATAGTAATGTAGAAATCTGGTAGTCTTTCTTTATCCATACACTCATTAAGAGGCCTGTTTACTAAAAGTTAGTGCATGTTAAGATTATGCAAATATATATGCAAATGAGGCCCCGCACCGAGTCTCCACACATGGCCCTGCACCCCCCTTGGGCCACCCCTACTTGAGTCTGGGCCCTTTAGTGGGCAGGGTACAGGGCAGGGGTTAAAAACCCAGTGGTCCTGGTCCCTTTTCCCCCCAGCCAGACAGCACAGTACTTTTGATTAAGTAGCTGCTTTCTTTCTCTCTGACTGCCTTCATAGAGCCTTCACAGTGTGCTGGCTCTGTGTGTTCTTTATGGACCTCCTGAAAAGTCCACCTCTACCTTTCTTACTGACTTTGACTCATGGCTTTCCTTCTTTCTAGATTCCTCTTCCCTCTCTCTTATTCGCGAGGATTTTAACATTCATGTTAATAACCCCTCTGACCCTTATGCTTTAAAGCTCCTTTCCCTTACCTCCTCATTCAACTTCCAGCTTTGTTCTACTGCCCCCATTCACCAGCATGGCCACTGCCTTGACCTTGTATTATTCTCTAATAACTTACCCTCAAACTCTGTACCTCAGTTCTTCCCTTATCGGACCATCACCTGCTAAGCTTCACTCTTCATCACCCACTGCCTCAACGTCACCCTGTCTCCTCCAATCTCTTTAGAAATCTTCATTCATTGACATTTTGACTCTGTCTTCCACTGACCCATCACCTCTTTCCTCCACTATGTCTGAGTCTGTTAATGAGGCAGTAGCTTCCTATAACGCTGCACTCTGCTATGCGCTGGATGTTCTTGCTCCTCCCATGCCATGTCCTCTGAGGCGTACTGTACTTCAACCCTGGCTTTCATCCACTACCCGCCATCTATGTTTCTGTGCGCATTTGGCTGAAATCCCTCAGCGTTTCGGACTTTCTACACTTCAAATTCATGCTTGTCTTTTTCCAATCAGCCATAGCACTCACTAAACAGGACTATTATGTCCATCTAACTAACTCTCTTGCCTCTGACCCTCCCATCTCTTTACAACTCTCTCCTCAAGGTGCCTCTGTCTCTGACCCCTCCCTCCCTTTCTGCCCAAACCCTGACTGACTATTTCCATGACAAAATCCACAAGAACAGCCTCCAATTCCCCATGATGTCATGATGTCAGCTATTTCCCCTCCTCCCCTTCTTCACTCCCAACTCTCCCCCCCCCCTCCACCTCTGCTACCCTTTCTTCCTTTTCTATGATCTCTGAGGCGGAAACTACACACCTTTTTTCTTCCTCCAAACTCACTACCTGCTCCTCTGATCCTATTCCCACTCTCAGAGACATGGTGGAAGGAGGATAACCAGTGGGACACTGTGATACCTGGATACAAACTATATCGTAATGATAGAGCTGATCAAATTGGTGGAGGGGTTGCGCTCTATGTTAGAGAGGGCATTGAGTCAGAAAGGATTAAAGTTTTGCAGGAAACAAAATTTGCTGTAGAATCTCTATTTATTTATTTAACAAGTTTTCTATACCGCCTTTTCCTTCAATCAAAGCGGTCACAAGAAATACAAAGGTTATAGGCAAGGGAAACAAACACAGTATAAACATAACAGTACAATGGTAATATAGGAAAAATAACAAGGGTTAACAATAAGGCAAATTAGTTAAAATAATTAAAATAAATATAATATATTTAGTCAATTGTTGATCCATATTGTTCAATGAAAAGTGTAGTTTTCAATTGTTTACGAAAGTCTTTTAAATCATCCAGTGAGCGTAAATCAGGAGGGAGAGAGTTCCAAATTAAAGGGGCGGCCAAAGCAATTGCTCTTTGTGAGGTACATTTGCATGATTTAGAGTAGTTTTTTGGGGTGCTGAGGGTGTTAGAAGTGGATAACCTTCTTGGTCTTTTGTTGATATCATGGAGTAAGAGGGCATGAAGGCTGATTGCAGAACTGTTGTGTTTCATTTTGAATATATTTATGATTAATTTATACTTTATGCGAAGGATTATTGGGAGCCAGTGGAGTTCTTTAAGGATGGGGGTAATGTGTTCATAATTTGAGGATCCATTGATGATTCTAGCTGCTGTATTTTGTGCCATTTGAAGTGGCTTGAGAGCATGCTTAGGCAGTCCATTGTAAATAGGGTTGCAGAAATCCAGAATGGGAGTAATGAAGGGGAAGGTGATGGCAGTGGGAGTATACTATCGACCACCTGGCCAGAATGAACAAATGGATGATGAAATGCTCAAAGAAATCAAGGAAGCTAACAAAAGTCACAACAGAGTAGTAATAATGGGTGATTTCAATTACCCCGGTATCGACTGGGTCAGTGTCACAGCAGGACAAGCTAAAGAGATAAAGTTTCTAGATGGAATAAATGACTGCTTCTTGGAGCAGCTGGTTCATGAACCGACCAGAGGGGAAGCCATACTGGACCTAGTCCTTAGTGGAACGCCAGATCTGGTGCAAGAAATAAGGGTGTTGGGACCACTTGGCAATAGTGATCATAGTATGATCATGTTTGATTTAATTAGTGGAGGACAGATAGTAAAGGCATCCACAGTACTACCTTTTAACTTTCAAAAGGGAGACTATGATAGAATGAGGAATATAGTTAGGAAAAAACTAAAAGGAGTGGTTCCAAAGGTTAAAGACTTACAGCAAGCTTGGGTGTTATTTAAAAATACTATCCTCGAAGCCCAGACCAGCTGTATTCCACGCATTAAGAAAAGTGGAAGAAAGTCCAAAAAACTGCCAGCATGGTTTAAAGGTGAGGTCAGAGAGGCTGTTGCTGCCAAAAAAGCAACCTTCAGGAAATGGAAAAAAGAGCCAAATGATGAAAACTGGAAACAGCACAAGCACTGGCAAGTTAAATGCAAAGCATTGATAAGGCAGGCAAAACGGGAATTTGAGAAGAAACTTGCTACGGAAGCAATAGCAAAAGGCCCGTGAGAGTCAATTGGACCATTAGATGATAGAGGGGTAAAAGGGGCAGTAAGAGGAAACAAGGCTATAGCAGAGAGACTGAATGAATTCTTTGCTTCGGTCTTTACTGAGGAAGATGTAGGGATGTTACCCAAGACTGAAATGGTATTTAAAGGTGATACTGCAGAGGAATTGAGAGAAATATCGCTACACCGGGAAGATATATTACAACTATTTGATAAACTGCATAGTACAAATCACCTGGACCGGATGGTATACATCCCAGAGTGTTGAAAGAACTGAAATATGAGATTGCAGACCTGCTATTGGTAATCTGTGAACTTTCATTAAAATCATCTGTAATACCTGAAGATTGGAGGGTCGCCAACGTAACACCAATTTTTAAAAAGGGTTCCAGGGGTGACCCAGGAAATTACAGACCGGTGAGCCTGACGTCAGTACCAGGGAAAATGGTAGAAACCATCATAAAGAACAAAATTACGCAGCATGTAGATAGTCATGGCCTAATGGGAGACAGCCAACATGGCTTTAGACAAGGAAGATCTTGTCTTACTAATTTGATATGTTTTTTTGAAGGTTTGCATAAACAGGTAGACAAAGGTGAGTCGGTTGATATAGTAGTGTATCTGGACTTTCAGAAAGCTTTTGACAAAGTCCCCCATCAGAGACTTTTGGCGAAGCTAAAAAGTCATGGGATAGGAGGCAGTGTACTATTGTGTATCGGGAACTGGTTAAAAGATAGAAAGCAGAGGGTAGGGCTAAATGGCCAATATTCCCAATGGAAAAAGGTGAATAGTGGAGTACCCCAGGGATCTCTACTGGGTCCGCTGCTTTTTGACATATTCATAAATGACCTGGAAAAGGGAATAACTAGTGAGGTTATCAAATTTGCAGATGACACAAAACTGTTTAAAGTTGTTAAAACCCAAGAGGATTGTGGAAAACTGCAGGAGGATCTGGATAAATTGGAAGACTGGGCATCCAAATGGCAGATGAAATTTAATGTGGACAAGTGCAAAGTTATGCACCTAGGAAAGAACAACCCACACTATAGTTACACGATGCAAGGCTCCACATTAGAAACCACCACCCAGGAAAAAGATTTAGGAGTCATTGTGGATAACATGTTAAAACCCTCCGCCCAGTGTGCAGCGGCGGCCAAGAAAGCAAATAGAATGCTAGGTATCATAAGGAAAGGGATGGAGAACAAAACAAAGATATTATAATGCCTCTGTATCGCTCCATGGTACGACCGCACCTTGAATATTGTGTGCAATTCTGGTCACCGTATCTTAAAAAGGACATAGCGTTATTAGAAAAAGTACAGAGAAGAGCCACCAAATTGGTGAAGGGGATGGAAGGCTACTCCTATGAAGAGAGGCTAAGAAGGTTAGGGCTCTTTAGCCTGGAGAAGAGACGGCTGAGGGGAGATATGATAGAGGTCTATAAATTAATGAATGGAGTGGAACGGATAAACGTGGATCAATTGTTTACGCTATCAGAGTATAGAAAGACTAGGGGACATGTAATGAAGCTACAGGGTAAACTATTTAAGACAAATAAGAGAAAATATTTTTTCACTCAACGTGTAATCAAACTCTGGAATCTGTTACCGGAGGATGTAGTAAGGGCTGTTAGTATAGCTGGGTTTAAAAAAGGTTTGGACAAGTTCCTGGAGAAAGGTCCATAAACCACTATTAAAAAGGGACCCAGGATATCAATGCTTGACCCAGTACAAGCATTGTGGAACCTGTGTCTTTTGGGGATATTGCTAGGTACGTATAACCTAGATTGGCCACTGTTGGAAACAGGATACTGGGCTTGATGGACCTCGGTCTGACCCAGTATGGCATGTCTTATGTTCTTATGTTCTTATCTCCTAAGCTCTATTTTCTCCACTATTGTCCCTTCCATCTCTCATATTCTCAACCTATCGCTCTCCACTGCAACTGTCCCTGTAGCCTTTAAGCATGCTGTGGTTACATCTCTCTTCAAGAAACCCTCACTAGATCATACCTGTCCTTCTAACTATTGACCCATCTCCCTCCTCCCCTTCATTTCTAAACTATTTGAATGTGTGGTTCACCGCCTTTGCCTTGACATTCTCTCCTCTCAAGCCCTCCTGGATCCTTTACAATTTGGCTTTCGTCCTTTACATTCTACTGACACGGCTCTTGCCAAAGTCTCCAGCAACTTGTTCCTGGCAAATTCCAAGGGCCTTTACGCAATCCTCATCCTTCTTGACCTTTCTACTGCTTTTGACACTGTTGACCACAACCTTGTCCTTGATACCTTGTCCTCGCTTGGTTTTAAGGGCTCTGTACTATCCTGGTTCTCTTCTTATCTCTCCCATTGCTCTTTCAGTGTTTTTTCTGGCGGATCCTCTTCTGCTGCTATCCAGCTCTCAGTTGGTCTACCACAAGGATCTGTCTTGGGTCCACTCCTTTTCTCTCTCTACACCTAGTTCCTTGGTGCACTCATCTCTACCCATGGCTTTCAGTACCATCTTTACGCTGATGACTCCCAGATCTACCTCTCTACACCTGAAATCTCTCTGGCCATCCAGGCCCGGATCTCTGCTTGCCTTTCTGACATTGCTGCTTGGATGTCTCACCGCCGCTTGAAATTGAACATGGCCAAAACGGAGCTTCTTTTTTACCCCTAAACCCTCCTCTTCCCTTCCTCACTTTCTCAGTCTCTGTGGATAACTCTCTACTCCTCACTGTTTCCTCAGCTCGCAACCTTGGGGTCGTCTTTGATTCCTCTCTCTCCTTCTTCACGCACATCTATCTGATAGCTAAAACCTGCCATTTCTTTCACTATGAAAATCAAAAAACCTGAAAACCACAGTGAAAGGAATGTAATTTAAAAAATCAAAGGGGCAAAAATAATGCATGCACACCAGCCAGACAGAAATAGAAATACTCTATAATACATAGCTAAACAAACACTAGAGCCAAGAGATAAAAGGAAAGGCCTCAGTGAATTGGGGAAACAGAAATGATAAGCATTATAAATGCAAACAATTTTCTGAAAACGAATCCCTACTTTATCAATCATGGGCCTCCAACCAGTTTTTGAGTTTTATATATGCATTTTAAAAAATTCAAACAATTTAGCTGGTATAGACGCAGATACAAATGCCCAATTCTCAAAGTTGGGTGTAAAATTGTCTCTGCTGTAGTTTTTGATTTTCAGAATAAGTGAGGAACCCTTTAGGAGACTCTTGTGGCTTAGTTTCTTTCACTATCAGGGCCGGCCCGTCCATTGAGCAAGAATGTTTTTTGCACAGGGCCCTGCGTTTCAGGGGGCCCCGCGCAAAGAACATTCTGCTTTAAAAATTAAATTTTAGAAATTTTAGATATTTCCCCTCTGCCCCTGCAGGCTTAACAGAGACGCGAGGGAGACACTCTCCCTTCGCGGATCTGAATTTTTGAAAGCCGTCGCAGAGGGGCTCAGCCCGGCAGGGAGAGCTCAGCTGGGCAGAGGGGGCCCCGCGGGACACTCGAATCTGCTGCTGCCACAGCGGCAGCGGCAGCAGCCAGCTTTTTCTTTTTTTTTTTTTTAATTTTCCCTTAGCCGATGTGGGGGGGTTAGGACTGGTAATGGGCTATGGAGGGGGTTAGGACTTGAGGTGGGGTTAGGACTTGAGGTGGGCTGTGGGTTGATGGGGGCGTTAGGACTGGTAATGGGCTTTGGGGAGGGCTAGGACTGGACATGGGCTGATTGGGGGGGTTAGGATTTGAGGTGGGCTGATGGGGTTAGGACTGGTAATGGGCTGTGGGCTGTTGGGGGGGTTAGGACTGGTAATGGGCTATGGGGGGCTAGGACAGGAAATGGGCTGATGGGGAGGGGTTAGGACTTGAGGTGGGCTGTTGGGGGGGTTAGGACTGGTAATGGGCTGTGGGGGGTTGGGGGGGTTAGGACTGGTAATGGGCTATGGGGGGCTAGGACAGGAAATGGGCTGATGGGGAGGGGTTAGGACTTGAGGTGGGCTGTTGGGGGGGTTAGGACTGGTAATGGGCTATGGGGGGTTAGGACTTGAGGTGGGCTGATGGGGTTAGGACTGGTAATGGGCTGGGGGCTGTTGGGGGGGTTAAGACTGGTAATGGGCGATGGGGGGGGTTAAGACTGGTAATGGGCTGTGGGCTGATGGGGGCTGTCTGGAAATGGGGTGATGGGGGGTTAGGACTGGTAATGGGCAATGGGGGGTTAGGACTGATAATGGGCTATGGGGGGGCTAGGACAGGAAATAGGCTGATGGGGAGGGGTTAGGACTTGAGGTGGGCTGATGGGGTTAGGACTGGTAATGGGCTATGGGGGGCTGACTGGAAATGGGCTGATGGGGTTAGGACTGGAAGTGGGCTGATGGGGGGGTTAGAACTGGTAATGGGTTATAGGGGGGGCTTAAACTGAAAATGGGGTGTTGGGGGTTTAGGACTGGAAGTGGGTTGATGGGGGCTAGGACTGGAAATGGGTTGGGGGTTGCTAGGACTGGAAATGGGCTGAGTGGAAGGGGAGGCTTGAACTGCCAATAGCTGATGGGGACGGGGACTTGGAATGGAAATGGGCTGAACGGAAGAGGGGGCTTGAATTGCAAATAGCTGATGGGGAGGGGGGCTTGGAATGGAAATGGGCTGTGAGGGAAGGGAGCTAGGACTGGAAATGGGCTGATGGAGCAGCTAGGATAGGACTGGAAATGGGCTGTTGGGGGGAGCTAAGTTTGGAAATGGGCTGTGGTGGGGGCTTGGATTGAAATGGACTCATGGAGGGGCTAGAACTGGAAGTAGGCTCATGGGGGGCTTGGACTAGAATTGGGCTGAGTGGAGGGGAGCTAGGATTTGACATGGGCTGATGGTGGGGCTAGGAAATGACTAGAAATGGGCTGATGGGGGGCTAGGATTGGAAATGAGCTGATGAAGGGACTCGGACTGGAAATGGATGGGGGAGATAGGACTGGAAATGGGCTGATGCAGGGACTAGAAGGGAGTGGATGCTGGGTGAGGCTGGAACTAGAAGGGAGCTGATGTTGGGGGAAGATTAGAATGGGTTGGGGCTGGGAGAGTAAAATGGAGAGGGGAAAAATATTTTGTGTGGGAGGGATGAAAAATCTACAATTGGCTGGGTATTGGGAGAGTAAGTGGGAATTGAGGATGGAGGGGTAAAATTTGAGTGGATGAAATAGGAATGAGGAAAGGGCAAAAGGAGAAAGATTAGTATGTTAAAGCAGATGTAGAGAGAGAGAATGGAAAAAAACTAGGAGAAGAAAGGACAAATGGACAGCAGACAATGGAGAGTTAGCAGAAAACATGAAGAAACCAGAAGAAAGTGGCTGGAGCAATTGCAACTGAAAAAAAATGCACAAAAGGGAGAAAGATATCTCTTTATTTTGAATTTATTAATTGGAATATGAAAGCTCTGGGAAATGTGCATCATTAACATCTGCGCTTTATTTAGTACAAGAGGAAATTAATTTATAGTTTTATTTCTACAGTGTTGTACATTCCAAGTTTGGCTTTTGGGGTTCCCAGTTTAATTATTGCCTTCCTGTTTCTAAATTGTGATTCCTTGTTTGGTGATGGTCTATGTTCTGCATGTGTAACTGAGCTGAGGTATTCTATTTATGTAATTCCTATTTGACATTGCCACTTGTTCTCTTTCCCCAGTATTCTCTGACATGTATTGGTTTAATATTTGCAGTGTTGCCTTTTGATAGGTAGGGTCTTGTGCTTTGTGAGTCCTGGTAGTGCTGTTAGGATACAGCGGGTTTGCTATGGGTTCTAAATGGGCAGCGTGTGTAGTAGTTCCTAATGTGCCTGGCGGTTGGCACTGGATTATAGTAATGTAGAAATCTTTTAGTCTTTCTTTATCCATACACTCATTAAGAGACATGTTTACTGGGGGGGGCGGAGCCTGATGTCCAGCGGGGTAGACGCTTCGCGCTGAAGCTCCCGAGGGGCCTACTTAGAATCCTGACTAAACATCTGCATAACTTTAATATTTTCTACCGAACTTGCCGGGGTGCCTTGGGGGAAATGGCGACCCACAAACCAGTGCGCTTGGATTTCGGGTCTCCCTCTTCTTCGCATGGAAAACGCTCCAAAACAGAATTGTCTTCCCCACCTAAGATGGCTCCACTTCGGGTAAGCCCGGAACTGCAACAGGAGATCTTGGAGGAAATACGTGGTGTGAAGGAACTGGTACAGTCCAACGGAGAGGCGCTCCGAGCCATGCGAGAAGACTTCGGTATGCTTCAGGACCGGCTTGAAGGTCTTTCACTACGGCTGGACAACATGGCGGGGGTCCTCGATTCGCACGCGGTGCGTTTGGTAAACCTGGACCAGGCTGAACGTCACATACAGAATCTTCAAAAAGAGTTAGAGGATTGCAATAATCGTGCTCGTCGCAACAATGTCAGGCTCATTGGAGATCCAGAAGGGGCGGAAGCAGGAGATATCAGAGAATTCCTGGTTAAAACTCTCCCTTCCTTGCTGAAGATTACCTTTAGCAGAGATCTGGAAATTGACCGAGCATATCGTGCTCCTATCAACATTGCACTCCATCGGACGACCCCCGGCCCATTATATTCCGTTTACTGAGGTACCAGCAAGTTGAGCAAATTTTCAAAGCCGCCCGGGTGATGCCACATCTGCAGTTTGACGACCATAAAGTCTCTTTTTTCCCCGACTTGGCAAAGCCCACAGCTGACCGGCGGAAGGGACTTCTTGCTTTTCGTCCAAGGCTTCAACAGTTACAGGCTCGCTTTGGCCTCTTATATCCAGCGAAGCTCAGAGTGACTCTTCATAACCAAACTAGAACCTTCGAAGATCCTACTCTGCTAGCAACATTTTTGGATTCCAAAGAGGCAGACCTGATGCGCTGAATCAACAATTTGGATGGTCTTCGCTGGAACCGCCCGCCATTTTGAATGGTCCGGCGCGGTAATTATTGCCTGGAATGGAGACTGCCTGGACCTTCCTTTCTTTTATATCTACCTCTTTGGTCTCCTTTTCCTCCATGATGTGCACCTCGGTTGGATTCGGAGCACGCACAGACATACCGGTTATATGTTTCAATTTAGGCCTTCTCTGGGGTTTCACCCCGCAGACATCAGGTCGCCTGTAATTTCTGGGGTTATGCTTCTTCTCTAAGGCACTTCGGTGCTTCTACTGTTATATAGGGCGCTTCATGATTTTCTTGGCTTATTTTCTATCATATCGTGTGTACAGTCATTTATAGTTGATATGAGGGACATCGCGCAACTCGGTACGCCATCATGCTCCTTTCTCAGAATGTTTGACTTTGTTGTATGGCCTTATGTATGCTCTTAGTATTGAACGTAAGAGGCATTAATAGTCCAATCAATAGAATGACCATTCTTAGTTATTTTAATCATGATCATACTGATTTAGTGTTTCTTCAGAAATCCATTTTCCTTCTGTCGAACCACTGAAATTCACTGCCAAACCTTATATGGTGGCTGCCTATTCTCCCGCTGTTTCTGAGCGTGGTGAGGTAGCCATCTTAGTTGAGCTACTTAGCCAATCACTGTAATGGATACTAGCTCTGATGGGAAGGGTAGCTGGGCCTGTGTGTACTTTAAGGCTAGAAATAGTGCATCTGCGTGTATCGGTATTTATGCTCCGAATGTGGATGACCCTGTTATTGTCACTCGGCGGTGACTCCTACCAAGTATTTGTTCCTTTGATAGATAGTTTGCCGCCTAGAACGAGTGGTCCGCCCAAGAGTCTCCACACCCTGCCAGCCCTGATGACAGATTTTGCGTGAATTGCTATATGGAAGTTGCTTCACCTCTCAGACTTGGAGCTCACCTTTTCCTAGCCCCCCCCATCACTCACATTCTAGATCAGATTTTTCCTATCTCCTCAGTACTGCTATCTCATGTAGACAAATACTCCTGATAGGTTATCCATTGGAATGCCATCCAGTGCGCTTGATGCGGGACATGCTATGTGGCCTTAGGTCTAATATACTCCTGTTACGTATAATTGTCCCGTATTACAGTATCACTGGAGTCGGGTCTGAGGTTGTCTTCATTCTATTTTATATATTCTGGATCCCCTTTTGGGAAGTTTGTGGGGCTCCGCCTAGCTGCGGGGTTCCCCTCTCTTCCTAAATCGGCTTACTTCTCTCAGTCTTCATGTTGGGTATTGCTGTCCCCTGTTTCCTCAATCACGAAATATTGGGAAACATATCTGTCTGTATAGTAACTGTGCGCAAATGCCCAGTATGTCTGCCTCTTCCGTTCAAACTATTTACTATTGGTCTAGCCAGAAGACGCTCAACGATTATGTTTAAAATTTCGATGCTCTTCGTTGACTGTTTGATTCTGTATTAATCCTTGTCACATGCTCATCCGATATTTTAGATTTTCCTTCTGTTTGCTTGATGTACAATAATTGTTGTGTGTTGGCGCTCATGTGATAATTCTAATTAGCTTAGAGAAGAAGCATTGGGGTGGGGGGTAATTGGGGTTGCTTTCTTTATTGTATGTGTGTATCTGTTTCTTTTGCTGTGTTGTTCTTTGGTTTGTTGTAAAATGAAAATAAACGTTTAAAAAAAAAAAAAAAAGAGACATGTTTACTAAAAGTTAGTGTATGGTAACATTATGCAAATATTTATGCAAATAAGGCCACTTATGCAAATGAGGCCCCACACCGAGTCTCCGCACATGGCCCCGCACCCCCCTTGGGCCGCCCCTGTTCACTATAACATCAGCAAAATCTGCCCATTCCTTTCTGAACACACTACTAAGACACTTATCCACTCCTTAATTACCTCCCGTCTTGACTATTGTAACCTATTCCTTGCTGGTCTCCCTTTGAATCATTTCTCTCCCCTTCAATCTGTTCAACACTCTGCTGCGTGGCTAATCTTCTGCCATCCTCGTCATGCTCATATGACCCCTCTTCTCAAGTCACTTCATTGGCTCCATATCCATTTCTGCATCCAGTTCAAACTTCTCCTGCTGACCTATAAGTGCATTCAGTCTGCAGCTCCTCACTACCTTTCCTGTCTTATCTCTCCCTACACCCCTGCTCAGGAACTCTGCTTTTCTGGCATACCTCTTCTATCTGTGCCCTTCTCTTATATTGCTAACTCCAGGCTTCAATCCTTTCACCTTGCTGCTCTTTATGCCTGGAATAAACTACCCGAGTCTGTATGTCAGGTGCCTTCTCTGACCCTTTTCAAAGCCAGGCTGAAACTTAGCTCTTCGCTGCTGCTTTCGGATCTTGACTCGCCTGGTCTTCATTGTGTTTCTTTACCATTTCTCCTAGATGTATCCCGTGTCTACAGCTACTGTGTTGTCTGTCTTGACTAGCTTGTAAGCTCTGATGAGCAGGGACCGTCTTTTACATGTGTCTGTGCAGCACTGCGTACATCTTCTAGTGCTATTCAAATGCTCAGTAGTAGTAGTAAAACAAAAAAAAAAAGGGAAAAGCCAAGTTGCAAAGTATCTCTACTATCTCAGTTTTCTGGCTGGCGTCTCCTTAAATGCAGAGGAGGCCGTGGTTTTCCTGTGGGATGTCTCCTTAAGTGGAAGTGGAAACCAGTAAGTGGAGGACAGTAGGCCGTAGGCTCCAGTGAGGGGAGCAGGCCAAGGACAAGGAGAGTCTTAGCGTCTGTCATTCCCTTTGGTGGGAAGGCAGTTGGATAACATGAAGTTGACTTTGAATTTTCTTGCAAAGCATAGTTGTGGGGTTGCCGGACCACCTCAGAATTGATTTGTCTATGTGAACAGTACTCTCAGCTGCTTAAGCGTGGTATTTGGGTTCCCTAGTAAATGCCATGATCCTCTGGCTGTGACTTTGTTGATATTTTAGGTTTTTTTTATTTATGCTTGGTTTGGTTTCCTCTTTTGGACTCGCAGGAGATAAGTGTGGTGATCTGTCCTCTAGAGCAGGGCTTTCTCTCAAGCCAGCTTCGAGGAGTCATCGGTAGTTTATTTCCCTCTCTCTCTATTTGGCACGAATGCGGACATATTTTCTGTTCTTCCTATCAGGACATTCGGGGGAATTGGTGGCAATGGCTTCCTCATGTGGAGTTCTCCTTTCTGGGCTCAGGAGCTATTTTGGTAACTGCTGAAGCTTATTTTGAATCTTTCTATTTTTTTCAGGGCCTCAAAGTCTCCCGAGGTGTTTGTTAATGCCGTTATTTTGTTGTGGGGGGTTATCGGGATGGGGATACCCCTTGGAGTCTCTAGTTTAATTGTATTCCTTTAAACTAGTTTAATTTCTTCTAAGTTCCTCTGTTTTTGATTGGGATCATCTAAATGGGATTACTCCCAGGGTCTTTTGTTTACCTGGAGTTAATATAATCTGTAGAAACAAACACCGGGCGAAGGCCAGTAAAGGGTTACAGGTGCTAGTTTTATTAGGTAGAATCCCCTACGCATTTCGGCGTCAAGCCTTCATCAGGGGGTACGCATGTACTGCGAATAATGGTCTTGAAAAAGACCCCTTTCGAGTAATAGCTCAAAGGCTTAACGTACAAGTTGGATTTCTACGGTTTACTGGCCTTTGAGCTATTACTCGAAAGGAGTCTTTTTCAAGACCATTATTCTCATATGGTGCATTACATGCGTACCCCCCAATGAAGGCTTGACGCCGAAATGCGGAGGGGATTCTACCTAATAAGACCAGCACCTGTGACCCTTTACTGGCCTTCGCCTGTTGTGTGTTTCTGCTGTTGCTGCGAGGGCCTTGCTCCCTCTGTGTTTCCGTTAATATAATCTGTGTCACGCTAAGAGCATCTGTTTTCAACCTATTTTTCTGAATTCATGTAAATTAGATTAATTTAATTATCTCGGGTTGTAGCTTGAATTATCTACATTAAGTTACTCTTGGTGCTTCGGATTTATTCTGGTTCTTTTAACCTAGGATCTTTCTAAATGCCTCAGTTTTTTTGATTTGCTCTGAAATGATGCTCTGTAAACAGCTTTGATTATGCTGATAAAGCAGTATAAAACCCCCCACAAATAAATAAACTAAATAAATAAACAGAGTTCCGCTATATGGCTCTGGTTTAGTGGGTATTAACCTAGACTGAGGTGACCTGAGTGCACCGGGTTAGTCTGGATTTACCTAAATTGAGTTGTTCTGTGTGTTTCTGATGTACTTGGAGTGATCTCAGCTAAATTATTCTGAGGACAGCTGCATTGGTCTGAATTCATATGATCTCAGCTAAACCAAGTGGCTCTGATTTAATCTGAATTACCCTAAACTAATCCAAGTGGCTCTGATTTAATCTGAATTACCCTAAATTCAGCTGAACTAAATCCAATCCCCTTCTTTATACTAACAGGTTTTCCACAGAGGGGGAATCCTGTCAATGAGCTAGTATGTTTTCAGTCTTGGATTTGGTGGTTCGTTTGGAGCATCAATGTTTTTTTGGCTGGATCCTGTCTTACCATTAGCACTTGGGTCTGTAACTTAAGGAGCTATTCTTCTATGGATTCTACTCAAAGCTTCAGTCCACTACAAAAAAAAAAGTCAGGCCCAGGATGGGCTGACCTCTTTGCTGCTGCTTTCGGATCTCAACTCACCTGATCTCCCTCATGTTTCCTTACCATTCCCCCTAGATGTATCCTATGTTTCAGCTACTTTGTTATATGTCTTGACTAGATTGTAAGCTCTGATGAGCAGGGGCCGTCTTTTACGTGTGTCTGTGCAGCGCTGTGTAGGTCTTGTAGTGCTATACAAATGTTCAGTAGTAGCAGACTGATTTTTTTCTGCCCTATTTGTGGCTTCAAATAAGGTGAATTTTAGGGGGATCTAAAGTTTGCTTGGGCTAACCTCAGTTAAGCGAGGCTGTTGTGGTTAAGCGAGGCTGCTTATGGCTTCTCACTGACTTTGTGTAAGCAGTGGAGTGTGCATTCTCCTGGATTTCCAACATGTAAACTGTGCCCTGTGAGTCCCTCATTTTCACAAGGAGACATTACACTCCGTTATTGTGGCAGTCAGGAAGGGAGAGTTCCTTTTGACCCTGGTCCTCACGGAGGCGTACTTGAACATTCCAATCTGACCGGATCATCAGTTCCGGATGTTCGCGGTGCCGCAGGGTCATTTTCGGTTCCGGGCAGTGTCCTTTGGTCTGGCTACTGCCCCACGCACCTTTACCAAGATCATAGTGGTGGCAGCAATGGCTATACAACAGGAAGGCATTTTAGTTCAACCCTTACGTGGACGAATGGCTGATCAGAGTGCAGTCGCAGGCTGAGACTGTGGATGCCATTCAGGTTGCTTTTCTTCAGGGCCTGAGTTGGGTAGTGAATCTGACCAAGAGTTGGCTCGAGCCAGTCCAGGACCTTGGGTACTAGGGAGCACACTTTGACACCAAGCTGGAACACATATATCTTCTGCTAGACAGGTCCCAGAACCTCCAGTCTTAGGTGTGGAGCTTCTTGTGTATGAAGGTGCCTTCGGCGTGGCATCACCTACAACTTTGATATTCCATGGGCAATGGCTCCCATGAGGCCTCTGCAGGCTCCCTTACTCTCTTGGTGGTTGCTGCAACACCACCCAATGTCACAGTGGTTGATTTGCCTGCTCACCACAAGAGCGCAGCTCTCTTGGTTGCTGCAGCCAGATGGGATGTCAGTAATGGCGGATGCCAACCTTATGGGCCAGTGTGCACATTATGAGTCAAAGGTGACACAAAAGCTGTGGCCTCCAGAGGAGAGAGCCTGGTCCATCAATTGGCTGAAAAAAAGATTGGTTTTCTGATGCTCCAGTACTTCCTTCCCATGATTCCTGGGAGAGCTGCGTGGGGCTGTTCCCACAACATGACAACGCTGGCATACCTTAACCGCCCGGGTGGGGCACCGGCAGTGCGGCACTGGTGGAGGAGGTGTCTCCTCTGCAGCTCAGGGCAGAGGAGCATCTGACGTCTCTCTCCATGGTTCACATGGCAGAAAAGGAAAATGTTCAAGCTGGTTACATCAGTCAGCACCGGTTAGACCTGGGAGAGTGAGAGTTCTCTGTGGCTATGTTTCATGAACTAACAGTCCGCGGGAGCAAGCCAGTCATGGAGCTCATGGTGTCAGCAGACAACGCCATGGCAGCTTGGTTCTTCAGCAGGTGCAGGGAGCCCATGTCCAAAGGGTTCAACGCCCTGGCCCAGCCCTATATGCCTTTCCTCCATGGCCTCTAATAGGACGTCTGCTGCAATGCATAGAAGCTCATGGGGGGGTTGGTGATTCTGATTGCTCCAGATTGGCCTCATTGACCGTAGTATACCAATCTGCTCCTGTGGGTCGTGGCACACCCCTGGCAGCTCCCCATCAGGATAAACCTGTTTTCTCAGGGGTCAGTCCTTCTTGCTTACAGCCTGGCATGGTTGAGGGATAAATGATATTCAGTGGCAGTGATAGCTACCTTGTTTAAGTCTTGAAAGCTCTCTACCTCATTGGCCTATATCAGAGTCTGGTGTGTGTTTGAGAGTTGGTGTGAGGACAGGGGGCTCCAGCCTTTTGTTGCTTCACTTCTGGACATCCTGACCTTCTTGCAAGCAAGACTAGTCAAGGGGTTGGCTTTACTCTCCTTTTGGGTCCAGATAGCGCCTCTCTCTGTTTCCAGGGACTGGTGCAGGGTTGCTCCTTGGTGGCTCATCAGGATGTCGTCTGTTTTTTCCAGGAGGGGAAACAGGTCCATCCACCCTTGCATACCACGGTGCTGCTGTGGGATCTCCACCTGCTGCTAGAGGTCATAACCAGTGCACCATTCGAACCCCTGTCTCGGGTCCTACTGAAGGATGTCACTCTGAAAACGATGTTCTTAGTTGCCATTTGCAAGGCTCATCACGGCTCCAAGTACCAAACTCTATTTTGCAGAGACTTCTTTTTGCTCTTGTCCAAGGAGAAGCTGGTTCTGCGGCCCATACCGTCCTTTCTGCCTAAGGGGTATCAAGTTTTCAGATAAATCAAACAGTGACCCTACCGGATTGTTCCCATCCGTGTAAAAGGATGATGCATACCGTGTAAATAGCAACTTGTATATACCCACACCATGTAACAATATGTATTTCTCTGTAAATAGTTACCCTTGAATTGTCCAAGTTTATGCTACCTTGTTCTCTGTAAATACAGTGCATATGCCGGCACTGTATAAATCCTTGTTGTTATGTAAACCGCACTTATACTAAATAGCACGGTATAGAAGAGACCTTAAATAAATAAATAAAATTAAAATCTCACAGACACTGAGGAGGGACATCAACTTCACTGACTGGACGTGCACAGAGTCCTGCGCCATTGTCTTAAGCAGACAGAATCTATCAATGGATCAGACCATTTATTTGCCTTGTTTTTGGCAATCTCTGCAAAGGAAAGGTGGTTTCTAAGGCCTTGGTGGTGTTCTGGGTAACAGAAGCTAACGCCTCGGCCAATATTCTCATCAGACAATCTTAAAGGCCATTCCACAAGGTCACACAACCTCCTGTCCAGAGCATGGGCTGGTTTCGCCAGAGGACATCTGTAGGGTGGCCATATGGTCGTCTCTGCACATCTTTATGCAACATTACCACCTAAATGTTCAGGTATCTCCTAATGCGCATTTTGGGGCAGCGGTGCTCCAAGCTGGACTCACGGGTCCCTCCCATTCTTAGTCACTGCTCTGGTACATTCCACAAATACTGGACTGGACTGGAGGGATGATTAGGAAGGCAAAATTAGACCTTACCTGCTAACTGTCTTTCTCTGGGAACAAGAAGGAAGTCAGACCTCACATATGGGTGATGTGGCACTGACGGAGCCTGCGTGGTAATCACTCACCAGCTTTTAAAGAAAGCCTTTGGGAGTTAGACCACGCATGCATAGTCACCTTCCTACCAAGAGTGCCATCTTACCTTAGTCTTCTTTTTTCGGCGGAGCCCAGCAGATGTCCTGTCTGTTCACTCGGTAAAAAGTTGATTTTTTTCTGTCTTTTTTGTTGGTGCTTTTTCACCCTCTTTTCCCGATTCGCATTCTGATCACCTGGAATCGTCCTTACCTCGGCGTCGCATTTTTTTCTCAGGAGGTCCAACAGAGAGCAAATGAAACTCACAGGGAAGTGAGAACACAAACAAGAGCAGGTGCAGAAGAGTGGCGGTCAAACAACTTTATTAAAATAAACCCCAACACGTTTCGGCTGCGAAGCCTTCCTCAGGGGATACAAACCTCAAAAAAGCAAACAAAATGCAAAACATATATTAAATAAATAAAAGATAAAAATAAAAATAAATAAAAACAGTACAATGTAAAAATCAAATCATATCATACCATGATAATAGCTGATTACAAAAACTTAGAGATAAAACCTTAAGTATAAAATCCAGGTTGAGATGAGATGAACATAGATAAAAGATAGTGTACACTAAATGCAGCCATGCAGAGTAAACAAAAACTCATATAAACTAAATATGCATGAGAGAGATGATCGTAAAAATGTAAGAAATGCAAATTATACAGTTATGTAAGCACAGAAACAAGAAACACTGCTCGTCGCGGCTTTTCATTTCCTATGACCCAAACAGGCTCGGCGTTGCCATCTCTAAGCACACCCTGTCCACCTGGGTGGCGCACTGCATCTCCTTTGCCTATGAGCAGGCTGGACTACTTGGAGCATCATGTCTCCGCCCACAATATGTGTGCCATGGCAGCCTCGGTGGCATATATGCACTCAGTCCCTCTGCAAGACATATGCCAAGCTGCCACCCAGTCCTCAGTTCATACCTTCTCAGCTTATTACTGCCTGGAGGAGAGCTCATGGCATGACAACACCTTCAGCCAGGCAGTACTCTGTCATCTCTTTGAAGATTAATGCAACTCCTCCCTCCAGCCCTTACATCCAGGCTACTGGAGAGGTGATTCCATCTTTGACACTTGGATTGCATCTCAGGACTTGAAGTCGTTCATCGCCCCCTGCTGCCATTCACGGCTCACAGTTTTCAGTCACCTGTGGCGTTTTACAGTTTTGTCGGTAACCAGTAGTTGGGGTGTCCCATATGTGAGGACTGACTTCCTGCTTGTTCCCGGAGAAAGCATAATTACTCACCTGTAACAGGTGTTCTCTGGGGACAGCAGGAATCATTCCTCACAATCCTCCCTCCTCCCCATGGAGTTGTTTTCTTTTTTTTATGCTTGATTAAGCTATGTCATCATACTGAGGTAAGACAGCACCCTTGAGTGGGAAGGTGACCACGTATGTGTGGTGTAAATCCCAAAGGCTTTCTTTCAAAACCAGGGAGTGATTAATGTGTGAGCTTCATTGGTACCAATGTCACCCATATGTGAGGACTGATTCCTGCTGTCCCCGGAGAACACCTGTTACAGGTGAGTAAATGATAATTACACTTACCTGGTAATTGTAGTTCCTTGAGTGACAACAGTTCAGTCCTCTACCTCTGGGTTGTCAACCTCCTCCTGCAGCTTGGAGACTGGCATGTCAGAATTCTGACTTCACTGGATATAGCCCGCTGGATACTCCCATCAGCCCCAGTGTGAACTACTAACAAAGCAAACTCAAAGGAGCAACAAATAAGTATCTTAAATAACATCCGCAATCTAAACTGAAACCTCACTACAACTATTAAGATAATCCTTTCTTACACTCTTCCCTGCCAAACACACAAGAAGATAGAAGAATGAGCGAAAATAATCAATGTCAAAGACAGACCTACCTGTAATCCTTATCTTCACGCCGCCGGGCAGATGCCATCCATGAAAGAACCCTGGGTGGGAATGAGGACTGAACTGTTGTCACTCAAGGAACTACAATTACCAGGTAAGTGTAATTATCATTTTCTTATCATTCCTCCAGTTCAGTCCTCTACCTCTGGGATGTACCAGAGCAGTAATCAATGGGATGGGCCTTTCCAGCTGGCACGTAACACCACCGACCCAAAACAGGCATCATTCGCAGCTGCCACGTCAAGATGGTAATGTTTGCTGAAGGTATGCAGCGACGACCAAGTAGCTGCCCTGCAAATGTCTCCTGGCGGAACTAGACTGTGCTCCGCCCATGAAGACACTTGCACTCTGGTGGAATGTGCTCGCAACCCTGCTGGTACCACCCGACGTTGAACAAGATAGGCATTCACAATAGCTTCCTGAATCCATCTGGCAATGGAAGCCTTCGCTGCCGCCTCACCCTTGCGAACTCCTCCGAATAACACAAACAACCGGTCTGATTTGCGAATTGGTTGAGAAACCTTCAAATACTGCCGCAACACCCTCTTTACATCCAAACGACGTAAACTGTGCTCTTGATCATCACCGACCAGAGAGCCCAGGACTGGCAGAGAAACTGTCTGACTTAGGTGAAAGGAAGAAACCAAGGACAGATCCCTGGGGCACACCACTGGTAACATCCTTCTCCTCAGAGTGAGCTCCATTTACCTGTACTCTTTGTCGCCTCCCACCCAACCAATTTCTAACCCAAGCAGTAACTTTAGGGTCCATCCCTAGGGTGCTCAGTTTGTTTATAAGTCACCTGTGAGGAACAGTGTCAAAGGCTTTACTGAAATCTAAATACACCACATCTAGGGTGCTCCCTCGGTCCAACTCCCTGGTCACCCAGTCAAAGAAATGAATCAGGTTTGTCTGACAAGACCTGCCTCTGGTGAATCCATGCTGCCTCGGATCCTGTAATCCGCTGGACTCCAGAAACCTCACTATTTTTTCTTTCAGCAGCGTTTACAATAATTTGCTCACCACCGAAGTTAAACTAACGGGCCTGTAGCTTTCAACCACATCCATTTGTTAGAGATATAAGAGCTAGTTGCATTTATTTAATTTATTATTTAACAATTTTTATATACCGCGCTATTTGTTATCAGTGCAGTTTACATATAACAATAACATTTATTGTGATTTTATCCTATTACTATAAAGAAATCCACTGTGTCTGTCCCATGCCATTTTGAATTCTGTCACTGTATTTGCCCCACCTATCTAGGGCATTCCAAGCATCCACTACCCTTTCAGTGAAAAAATATTTCCTGACGTCTTTCAGTTTACCCCATGCAGCGCCACCCAAGCAGAAGTATTCTACCGTGGAGAGAGAATGTCTCGCCATCAGGTGGGCGGTAGAGGCACTCAGGTTTTATCTGACAGGCCGTAGATTTCTTTTAATCACGGATCATGCACCTTTAAAGTGGCTGCATAGAATGAAGGACCACAATCCACGCCTCACGCGTTGGTATATGGCCTTACAAGCATATGAATTCCAAGTAGAACATAGGGCCAGAAAATTACATACCAACGCAGATGCCCTTTCTAGGATTCCGTGCTGTGCAGACATTAATGTGCCAGCCCGGAATATCTTAAGGGGGGGATGTGTGGTGGCGAGACAGGTATAGAGCCCAAAGAAAGTGTGAAAAAACAGCTTTTTACCTCTGGGCAGAAGAAAGTTTCAGGGAGTTTAAGGGTTAAAACTCTAACCAAGAAAAAAACCTCTGTGCACAGAGATGTAGAGAGTGAGCCACGCCCTAGCTCCATGGTGACCAGGGGAGGTGTTGAGGGAAGCCTGGGGGTGGAGTCTGAGGCTATAGGGCAGCCCCAATCATATAAGCAAAGAGAGTCTTCCAGATTAGGGGGAACGAAAGGAGGAGGAGGAGTGAAAGGAGAGAGACCAGGAAGAAGGAAAGCAGGAGGAGATCGTGTCCGTGAGCGGAGTCCAGGAGGGAAATCTTCTGAGAAGGAGATGTTCCCTAGCAGGCTGGACACTAGCAGAGAATCTCTTGAAACTACAGGAAGTAAGGAGATTAGGAGGACACGTGTAAGAGAAAAGTGCTGTATCAGAAGCCTCAAAGGAGATCCTTATTGCATGCAGCATTCAGACAACTCAAGCCCTGAAGGCAGCCTAGCTGGTAGGAAGGGTACAGCTGGCTTGGAACGCAGGAGAGTTGATTCTGGGGGTAATGCTGGTAGAAAGCAAGGAACAGGAATCTCTGTGAGAGAGGCTGTGGAGAAGGTTCTACCGGTGGCACAGCCTGAGAGAAGACAGGGTGCTGGGAACAAGGTGAGCCCCTTGCAAGTTTTAAAAGGTTTATTAAAAAAGAAAGATCTCCTATATCCTTCCTCTGCAACTCGGCGTAGTGAGGATTCCCAATGGGAACAGGTTTTGAAATTGTTGGAGCAGTTGAACCCTGCCGTTAGAGACGCTGAGGCCAGCCAGGTGCTAATTGAACCAAATGAGGAAAATATGGAAATAGAAGAATGCCTTTCAGAAAGTGTATGTTCTGATGTTGAAATGGATTGCTCTTACTGTGTGAGTCAGAAGAAGTAAAAGCTGTATGGTTTTTAAAAGTAGTGAAAAAGCCAGAAGCTTTAGAAAGTTTATGACCTGCTGGAAATTTGGTTAATTGAAGCACTAATGTTGAGCTAGTCAAACAGGCTCAAAGAAGGCTATGAATGCTGGAAGTTAAAAGACAATATTTGCAACTTGAAAGTGAAGAATGCCAGTGTCTTTAAAAAGGAAAGATACACGGGTTTAGCAGCTTGTAACCAAGAAGCCAAGGTGCTATGCAGAGCCCTGAGTGATACACATTTGTGCTATACCAAGCCTCGGACCTAAGAATGTAATCTTGACTGAAGGCAAGGTTTATTGCTTTGTTTAAAACAAGCTTTGAAACGGCTGATGCCTGGACTGTGCTGTAAAGTTTGTTTTTCCTTTTTGAGTGGAGAAGTATCCCATTTTTTTGTTCTGGTTATATCTGAACTGCTGACAAAGAAGTTCAATGGTTAAGTAGAAAATAAAATTCCTGTTACCTTTGAAACCCTCGGCTGTTTTGGTTCTTACCACACAACTACGTTATTGAGAAGCCTCAGCATTGGGAATTCAGGTGATAAGGGACATAAAGAGGTACGCCCACTACATATAGGCAACCGCCTAACCCATAGAGGGCGCTACAACATATACAACATATACATATACATATACAACATATACAGTTTCTCTCACATACTGTAGCTCACATTTAAAAATTCACGGGTCCCTATGCCTTACATTCAGGGGCACTGTAATATAGCTCCATATGTAATTTTGACGCTGATCTCAGCAAATATCTTTGTCTTGAAGGACTAGAAAAAGGGACTGTTACTTCTGGAGAGAGATCTGCAACTGTGAGTATATACTTCTGGTAATTTTCTAAAAGGAATTCTTTATATTAAAGCTAATTAATCTGTGAACCCACTATTTTTTGTTAAATCAGTCAGGGTCTAGTAGCAGCAGTTTAAGTTTAAATTTAAAACACAGAGGAGAACTTTCTGGTTACATTTCATACCCAGCAGAGAGCTTGTAGTTTAAATTTAATAGTCACTCAGGGCCTAGTAACAGCAAAGTACTTTTAGTTTAAATTTAAAACACAGAAGAGAGCTTTCTGGTTACATTTGGAACCCAGCAGAGAGCTTGTAGTTTAGATTTAATAGTCACTCAGGGCCTAGCATCAGCAAAGTACTTTTAGCTTAAATTTAAAACACAGAATAGAGCTTTCTGGTTAAATTTAGAACCCAGCAGAGAGCTTGTAGTTTAAATTTCATAAGAAGTTAGAGCCTAGCAGCAGCTAAGAGCTATAATTTAAATCAAATCAGAATATACCTTACCTCAGCAGCACAATACAGGGTACTGTGTAGCAGCCCTCTTTTAATAAGTGTTATTTCCCTCCCTCCCTCCCCACACCCACCCACCCCTAGGATAATCGTAGCTTTATAGGTACTTACACATCTTAAAAGGCAGAAGGTGCTCTCAGGTGAAGCTCATTACCCAAATCAGTCATACACTAAGGACCTGAGATTAGTTAAGCTTCAGGTGAACAAGGTATATTACACGTATTAGGTACAATTTTATTAGTATAAATATCCATAGCAACCCTTAATAAGTAAAGAACTTAGATCTAAACACAAACTTAAAACTAAGATGCAGACAGCAGTCCAGGAGCGGGATGGGGGCTTTCCAGTCTTTTGCATTGAGTGCCACATGTATGATTTTCTCCCAGTTGGTGAGAGGTCTTACGTGTGCACTAGGTGCAAGGAGCTCTTTGCTCTCAGGGAACGAGTCCGTTCTCTAGAGGCTAAAGTAGCAGACTTGGAAAGCATAAGACAGACAGAGAGGTACATAGACGAGACCTACAGGGATATAGTCCTGAAGTCCCACCTCCAGTCTGGCAGCATCCCTGTTGCCATGGAGTAGAAAGGACACGTGACAGGAGAGCATCACCCTGGTGTGACAGGAAGTGATCCTGTAACTAGGACCTATCTTCCAGGTGATGTAAAACCCTCTCGCACCAAGGACGTTTCTCCAGGGCCATGTGCCCATGAGGGAAGGGTTAGGACAGCCGTTATAGTTGGTGATTCGATCATTAGGCATGTAGATAGCTGGGTGGCTGGTGGACGTGAGGATCGCCTGGTAACATGCCTGCCTTGTGCGAAGGTAGCGGACCTCACGCGCCACCTAGATAAGGTCTTAGATAGTGCTAGGGAGGAGTCTGCTGTCTTGGTACCTGTCGGTACAAATGACATAGGAAAATGTGGTAGGGAGGTTCTGGAGGCTAAATTTAGGCTTTTAGGTAGGAAGTTGAAATCCAGAACTTCCAGGGTAGCATTCTCCGAAATGCTTCCTGTTCCACGTGCAGGACCCAAAAGGCAGGCAGAGCTCCGGAGTCTCAATGCGTGGATGAGACAATGGTGCAGAGATGAGGGTATTGGATTTGTTAGAAACTGGGGAAAGGAGGGGCTCTTCCGAAGGGATGGGCTTCACCTTAACCGGGATGGAACCAGGCTGCTGGCATTAACCTTTAAAAAGGAAATAGAGCAGCGTTTAAACTAGATATTAGGAGAAAGCAGACAGTCGCCCAAGAGCGGATGGTTCGGAAGAATGTATCTTTGAAGGATACTACCAAAAGCAGAGAGGTTCCACAAAAGAGTAAAGTAGCCCAAATGCCCTCAAGTATGGAGCAGACAGAGCTTAAAGATTCCAAATTACCCATGTCTAACAATAGCCAAATTAATATGAATAAAATACATTCTCTAAAATGCTTGTATGCAAATGCTAGAAGTCTAAAAAATAAGATGGGAGAGTTAGAATATATAGCACTAAATGAAAGGTTAGATATGATTGGAATATCAGAGACATGGTGGAAGGAGGACAACCAGTGGGACACTGTGATACCTGGGTACAAACTATATCGTAATGATAGAGCTGATGAAATTGGTGGAGGGGTTGCTCTCTATGTTAGAGAGGGCATTGAGTCAGAAAGGATTAAAGTTTTGCAGGAAACAAAATCTGCTGTACAATCTATATGGATTGAAATTCCATGTAAAAGGGGGAAGGCAATGGCAGTGGGGGTGTACTATCGAGCGCCTGGCCAGAATGACCAAATGGATGATGAAATGCTCAAAGAAATCAAGGAAGCTAACAAAAGTTACAGCACAGTAATAATAATGGGTGATTTCAACCACCCCGGTATCGACTGGGTCAGTGTCACGTCAGGACATGCTAGGGAGATAAAGTTCCTAGATGAAATAAATGACTGCTTCTTGGAGCAGCTGGTTCATGAACCGACCAAAGGGGAAGCCATATCAGACCTAGTCCTTACTGGAACACCAGATCTAGTGCAAGAGATAAGATTGTTGGGGCCACTTGGCAATAGTGATCATAGCATGATCGCCTTTGATTTAATTAGTGGATGAGGGATAGTAAGGAAATCCACAGTACTACCTTTTAACTTTCGAAAGGGAGACTATGATAAAATGAGGGAAACGGTTAAGAAAAAACTAAAAGGAGCAGTTGCAAAGGTTAAAGACGTACATCAGGCTTGGCTGTTGTTGAAAAATACTATCTTGGAAGCCCAGACCAGCCTTTAAGAAAAGTGGAAGGAAGTCCAAAAAACTGCCAGCATGGTTTAAAGGTGAGGTCAGAGAGGCTGTTGTTGCCAAAAAAGCATCTTTCAGGAAATGGAAAAAAGAGCCAAACGACGAAACCTGGAAACAGCACAAGCACTGGCAAGTCAAATGCAAGGCATTAATAAGGCAGGCAAAGGGAGAATTTGAGAAGAAGCTTGCTGCAGAAGCAAAAACGCGAAGTAAAGACCTTTTCAAGTACATTCGTAGCAAAAAACCTGTGAGAGAGTCAGTTGGTCCATTAGATGATAAAGGGTTTAAAGGAGCACTAAGAGGCGACAAGGCGATAGCGGAGAGACTGAATGAATTCTTTGCTTCAGTCTTTACTGAGGAACATTTAGGGATGTTACCCATGACTGAAGTGGTATTTAAAGGTGTGGAAGAATTGAAGGAAATATCGATACATCGGGAACATGTATTACAACTATTAGATAAACTGAAGAGTAGCAAATCACCTGGGCTGGATGGTATACATCCAAGGGTGTTGAAAGAACTGAAATATGAGCTAGCAGACCTTCTATTTGTAATCTGTGAACTATCATTAAAATCATCTCTAATACCTGAAGATTGGATCGCCAATGTAACGCCAATTTTTAAAAAGGTTTCCAGGGGTGATCTGGGAAACTACAGACCGGTGAGCCTGACATCAGTACCGGGAAAAATGGTAGAAACCATCATAAAGAATAAAATTACTCAGCATGTAGATAGTCATGATCTAATGGGAGACAGCCAACATGGCTTTAGACAAGGAAGATCTTGTCTTACTAATCTGTTATGTTTTTTTGAAGGAGTGAATAATCAGGTGGACAAAGGTGAGTCGGTTGATATTGTGTATCTGGACTTTCAGAAAGCCTTTGACAAGGTCCCTCATGAGAGACTTTTGGCAAAACTAAAGAGTCATGGGATAGGAGGCAGTGTACTATTGTGGATCAGGAACTGGATAAAAGATAGAAAGCAGAGGGTAGGGCTAAATGGCCAATTTTCCCAATGGAGAAAGGTGAATAGTGGTGTACCCCAGGGATCTGTGCTGGGTCCGCTGCTTTTTGACATATTCATAAATGACATGGAAAGTGGAATAACGAGTGAGGTTATCAAATTTGCAAATGACACAAAACTATTTAAAGTTGTTAAAACCCAAGAGGATTGTGGAAAATTGCAAGAGGATCTTGATAAATTGGAAGACTGGGCATCAAAATGGCAGATGAAATTTAATGTGGACAAGTGCAAGGTTATGCACCTAGGGAAGAACAACCCAAACTATGGTTACATGATGCAAGGTTCCACATTAGGAACCACCACCCAGGAAAAAGATTTAGGCGTCATTGTGTATACCATGTTAAAACCCTCAGCCCAGTGTGCAGCGGCGGCCAAGAGAGCAAATAGAATGCTAGGTATGATAAGGAAAGGAATGGAAAATAAAACAAAAGATATTATAATACCTCTATATCGTTCCATGGTGAGACCGCACCTTGAATATTGTGTGCAATTCTGGTCGCCGTATCTTAAAAAGGATATAGCGATTTTAGAAAAGGTTCAGAGAAGAGCTACCAAAATGGTAAAGGGGATGGAAGGATACTCCTATGAAGAAAGGCTAAAAAGGTTAGGGCTCTTTAACCTGGAAAAGAGACGGCTGAGGGGAGATATGATAGAAGTCTATAAATTAATGAACGGAGTGGAACGGGTAAACGTAGATCGATTGTTTACGTTATCAGAATATAGAAAGACTAGGGGGCAAGCAATGAAACATAGAAACATGATGACAGAAAAAGACCACAAGGCCCATCTTGTCTGTCCTTCCATAACAACTACAACAGTCCACTTTTTACCTTTAGAGATCCTCTGTGTTGGTCCCATGCTTTTTTGAATTCAGTTACTGTCCTCATCTCTACCACCTCCACTGGGAGACTATTCCACGGATCCACTACTCTTTCCGTAAAGAAATATTTCCGCATATCACTCCTGAATCTATCTCCCTTCACCCTCATCCCATGTCCCCTCGTCGCAGAACTTGCTTTCAATTGAAAGAGGCTCTCTCCCTGAACATTTATGCCACGGAGGTATTTAAACATCTCAATCATATCACCTCTATCCTGCCTTTCCTCTAAGGTGTACATATTAAGATCCTTAAGTCTGTCCTCATATGCTTTATGATGAAGACCACTAATCATCTTAGTAGCAACCCTCTGTACCGACTCCATCCTGTTCACATCCTTTTGAAGGTGCGGTCTCCAGAATTGCACACCATACTCCAAATGAGGTCGCACCAAAGACTTATACAGAGGCATTATCACCTCCTTTTTTCTGCTAGCCATTCCTCTCCGTATGCACCCAAGCATCCTTCTAGCTTTTGCCGTCGCCTTTTCTACCTGTTTAGCTACTTTAAGATCATCGGACACAACTACGCCTAGGTCCCGCTCTTCTTTAGTGGACAAAAGTACTTCACCTCCTATACTGTATTGCTCCCTTGGATTGCTGCAGCCCAAATGCATGACCTTACATTTTTTAACATTAAATCCCAGTTGCCAAATTCTAGACCATTCTTCAAGCTTAGCCAGATCCCTCCTCATGTTATCTACACCTTCCTGGGTGTCTACTTTATTGCAGATTTTGGTATCATCCGCAAAGAGGCAAACCTTACCCGACAGCCCTTCCGCTATATCACTAACAGATCCCTGGGGCACACCACTGGTAACATCCTTCTCCTCAGAGTGAAGCTACAGGGTAAACTATTTAAGACTAATAAAAGAAAATATTTTTTCACTCAACGTGTAATCAAACTCTGGAATTTGTTACTGGAGGATGTAATAAAGGCTGTTAATGTAGCTGGGTTTAAAAAAGGTTTGGACAAGTTCCTGGAGGAAAGGTCCATAAACCATTATTAAGAATTGACCCAGGATAGCAATGCTTGAACCAATACAAGCATTGTGGAACCTGTGTCCCTTGGGGAAACTGCTAGGTACATATGACCTAGATTGGCCACTGTTGGAAACAGAATACTGGGCTTGATAGACCTTGGTCTAACCCAGTATGGCATATCTTATATTCTTATGTAATATCCTCACTCTTTGATTGTGGAATAGTTGCTGAGTGACATGATATAGGAATATATGTATGTGGTGAGCTACACTCTAGATACCTGTGTTCCCACTTCACACTCAGACTGTAAATGTGTCTCTATATGCTTTTTTTTAATATTATCTCGTTTTTAACTGTGGCACTGTGACCTTTATGTCGTTTACCTCACCTTCACTATCATTCTGTGCTATGCTGGTAGCGCTCTCCACTCACGTCATGCACTGACTTCACCCTTTGTTTTCTATTGCCGCTGTATACATGTCATTTGACTTCCTGGTTACCAGGATTAGTTTATGAAGCTGTTATGTCTGTTATTGTCCTCCCTATTTATTATGATTTTCCATGGGTTTACATTCACTGCTTTTATGCATAGGTTGATTTTATTTCATGTTTTTTAATGTTCACGATTGTTTTTCTTCTTTCACACCTATTTATTTTTGTTTTATATCTGTTGTACACAATAAACATGTTCTATTCTTCCCATATTACCACTGTGCCATTTTTTGTTACATCCATTTTTATTCCATCCATGTTGCCTCACATAGTTCTCCATTATACATAATAATATATGGTTTTGTCTCTTGTGGGCTGTATATCCTGGTCACTTTCTTCATGTTTATACACATACATGATCATTCTCTTCATGTATACATTTATATACACATATATTTTTTAATTTGTTTGTCCTTTTAGCATTGATCTTTTTTGTCTTAATACGTATTTATGTAATTTTGATTTTAGTTGTTCATTGGCTTTATATTGATTTTTATTCCTATTCGTCTCTTCGGGCCAGTCCAGAACAGATGGGTAGTCAAATCTCCCTCCTCTAGCAGCTGAGGACGGAATACTGATTCTTGTTGCTAGGTTACCCATCTCTCCCCTGGTAACAGAAGACAGTCTTATTGTCCTCAGCAGCTGAGATGGATGTGTGGAGATTTAGCTCCCCACATGTAACCTGTTAGCATTATTTCTCTTTTTTATTTTCTGGAAGAGTTCACACTGAAGAATCAGTGCTTTACCCTAGCAGGGTATCTAGGCACTTTGCTATTGATTATACTGACTGTTTTTCTGTGGCAGCGTCAGTGTCAGTTGGCCGGGTAAACAGCTCAGAGAATGGGACAGAGCCTGTCTCCTCTTCTCTGCTAGGGGTGCTCGGGAGGAGCGGTTCTGGGAGCCCCAGCTACTGTCTCTCTCCTCGGAGTCTGTTCACTTACCGGATCGCTGGCAGCAGTTCCTTGTGGAGTTGGGAGCACTTCAGCCTAACCGGCATATAATTCAGGTATTGCTTGTGAAGTTTTTACTCAGCGCGCAACTGCTCCGGGGGCTGTTCGCTCGGTCGGTCCGCGGTATGCAGAAGAGCAAAGGGGATTCGCAGCATCAGTTTTTAACGCTGCAGCCGTCAGGAGAAAGTGCGGGAACGGCGGCCATCTTAGGAGGGCCTTCCGTTTCAGCAACTCCTCTTCCTAAGGCAGGCAAACGCATGGCGAAGTCTCGTCATGGCGCAGAAGGTACTGCACAGCCTGTGCTGCCAGCGGTTTCAGAAGCGCTCAATCCTCTGCTTTCGGCAGAGTTTATTCTAGCGTTTCATAGAGCTTATTTAATGAAGAAAGCTCAGGCTTCTCTGCCACTTTTGTCAGACTTTCCACAGCTGGCTCAGACAGGGGTCTCTAGCCAGTCTGATCCCGGAGAAGGGGTTGCCTCTTTGTCAGCATTTAAAGAGTCTAAATTAGATACCGTTTCTCTGGGAGCTGAGGCTTTAGGGCCTGAAGAAGGGGAGCTTTTCTCAGAGCAGGGTTTGGACTCCTGGCCCGCAGACTTAGAGGAAGGAGAGTTAGGTCCTGGGGATGATCCCAATATTTTTAGAGTTTTTAGGAAAGAGGAGTTGCCAGTCCTGATTGCGCAGTCCCTTACAGCTCTCAGTATCGTTCCTCTGGTAGTTCAACAGGAACCTTTGGAGGATCCCTTGTTGCAGGGTTTCAAAACCGAACAGAGATGTTTTCCTCTACATAGGGTGATCAAACAGATGATAGAATCTGAATGAGAATGTCCTGAGGCTTCCTTGAGAGGGGCTAGGGCTATGGCACGGTTGTATCCTATGCCCCAGGAGGAGAGGGAACTCCTTCGTATGCCTAAGGTAGATGCTCTGGTTTCGGCGGTCACCAAAAACTACCATACCCGTAGAGGGGGCAACGGCCCTTAAAGATATGCAAGATCGTCGGTTAGAGGGGCTGTTGAAACAGGCCTTTGATGCCAGTGCTCTGGCGCTACAAGCGTCCGTCTGTGGGGCATATGTGTCCAGAGCTGCGATTCGGTGGGGTCAGCTGGCCTCTGGTCCGAAGGATGAAGTGTCTCCTTCTGGGGAGGGGGCGAAGCTGGAATCGGCGGCGGCGTATTTGGCGGATGCCTTTTACGATTTGATTCGCATTTCCGCGAAGGCTATGGCTTCCATGGTTGCCGCTCGTCGCTTTCTTTGGTTACGGAATTGGGCGGCGGATTCCTCCTCCAAGGCCCGTCTCAGTAAACTCCCATATAAAGGTAAGCTTCTTTTTGGGGAGGCGCTAGAGAAAATTGTTAAGGATTTAGGGGACTCCAAAGGAGGGCGTTTGCCCGAGGACCGTCCTAAATCAGCTAAGCAAGGCTCCTTTCTTAGGGGTCAAGGGCGTGAATTTCGCCATTTTCGGGGAGCCCGCTTTGCTCCCTATCAGCGAGGTCGCTTTCCGTCCTGGGGGCAGTCCTTTCGGGGTGCTAGAGGCGCCAGTAGAGGCTACTTTGGAGCTCCTCCAGCTTCCCTTAAAAAGCCGCAATGAAGCGAAGCCGGCCCAAGCGGAGCTTCCAGTAGGAGGTCGGTTACAGGAGTTTCTTTCCGCTTGGGTCGCCATTACTACTGACAAGTGGGTACTGCAGATTATTCGAGAGGGATATGCTCTCGAGTTCAATTGTCATCTAGCCGACGCATTCGTTTTCTCTCCTTGTGGTCCGCTCGCCAAGCGGAGGGCGATCCACGACACGTTGCAGCGGTTGTTGCAACTCCGCGCCGTGGTTCCAGTTCCGTTAGGCCAGTGCGGCTTCGGTCAATACTCGATTTATTTTGTGGTACCCAAAAAGGAAGGCTCTTTTCGGCCCGTTTTGGATTTAAAGCACGTGAACCGCAGTTTGCGTGTCTCTCACTTTCGAATGGAAACATTGAGATCGGTGATCCGTTCAGTAAGGCCGGGGGAGTTCCTCTCCTCCATAGACTTGATGGAGGCCTAACTGCATATTCCTATCAAACCAGATCATCAGCGATTTCTTCGATTCGCGGTTCCCATGGGTCATTTTCAGTTTTGGGCCTTGCCGTTCGGTCTCGCGACAGCGCCGCGCACTTTCACCAAGGTGATGGTGGTGGTGGCGGCGGCTCTGCGCAGGGACGGCTTTCAGGTTCACCCTTATCTGGACGACTGGTTGATTCGAGTGGCTTCACGAGAGGAGTCGCTGAGAGCGACCGCTCGGGTAATTTCCTGTTTGGAGAGTCTCGGATGGGTTGTGAATCAGGCCAAAAGTCATCTGGAGCCGGTACAGCAGCTGACTTATCTCGGGGCCTTCTTCAACACGGGCCGAGGTCTGGTTTTATTACCTCCAGACCGGGTTCGGAAGCTTCTCGCTCACGTGTCGAGTTTCTTGCTTGCACGGGCGCCGACAGCTTGGAAGTACTTGCAGTTACTGGGGCTAATGGCGGCGGACTTGGATTTGGTACCGTGGGCCAGAGCGCACATGCGGCCGCTCCAACAGGCTCTACTTTCGCGATGGTCTCCGCAACGTCATCCCCTTTCTCGTCGCTTGAGCTGTTCCGATCATGTCAGGGTCAGGCTTCAGTGGTGGTTGGTTCCGGAACATCTTCAGGCGGGGGTTCCCCTAGCGCTGCCGGACTGGCTTTTGGTAACTACTGATGCCAGTCTGTCCGGTTGGGGAGCACATTGTTTGACTCACATAGCGCAGGGCTCTTGGACAGCGGAAGAGAGTCTGTGGTCCATCAATCGCCTGGAACTGAGAACGGTACATCTGGCGCTGTTAGCGTTTGCAAGTCTTCTGGAGGGGAAGCCGGTGTGCATCTTCTCCGACAACTTAGTGACGGTCTCATACATAAATCGCCAAGGCGGGACAGGCAGTCTTCTTCTTCTGGAGGAGAGTCAGCGCTTGTTTCACTGGGCGGAATTGCACCTCACGGCGCTTTCGGCAGCTCATGTGGCAGGAAAGGACAATGTACAAGCGGACTATCTCAGTCGACATGTCCTCAATCCCGGAGAGTGGGAGCTCAATGCCGAAGTGTTTCACGAGCTCAAAGTACGTTGGGGTCAACCGGTAGTGGACCTGATGGCAACTCTGGGCAATGCAAAGGCGGCTCGCTTTTACAGCAGGCACAGGGAGCATATGTCAGAGGGTCTCGACGGTCTAGTTCAGCCCTGGCCGTTGGGGCAACTTCTGTATGTGTTTCCTCCGTGGCCCTTGGTGGGCCGAGTCATTCAGCGAGCCGTTCAGCACGAGGGTCTGCTGATTCTTATTGCTCCAGATTGGCCCAGGTGCCCTTGGTATGCCGATCTAATGTGCCTCCTTGTGGCTCCACCGTGGAGGTTGCCCGCTCGGGCCGACTTACTGCATCAGGGGCCCGTTTGGATGCCCCAGGCGGATCGATTCTTGCTTACGGCATGGCTCTTGAAAGGCGGCGGTTGCGCTGCAAAGGCTATTCAGAATCAGTAATCAACACCTTGTTGCAGTCACGTCGACAGTCCACATCGTTGGCGTACATTCGTGTGTGGCGCGTTTTTGAGGTGTGGTGTGCAGCACGCCGTTTGAGGGCTCGCCTGTCTTCCATTCCAGATATTCTCGCGTTTCTTCAATGCGGGCTTGAGAAAGGTCTTGCTCTGAGCACCTTAAAGGTGCAATTAGCGGCCCTGGCAGTTTTTCGAGGGCCGGTTCGTGGACTACGACTTTCGTTACATCCGGATGTACTACGTTTTCTTAGAGCGGCTAAGCAACTTCGGCCTCCGTTTCGGCAAGTTATTCCTCCTTGGGATTTGAACCTGGTGTTAGGGGTCTTGACAGAGTCTCCCTTTGAGCCTCGTTCCTCAGGTTCGCTGAGGGAGTTATCCTGGAAGATGGCTTTTTTGGTGGCCTTGTGTTCTGCTAGACGCATTTCGGATCTGCAGGCCCTTTCGTGCCGTCCGCCCTTTCTTCAGTTTTCTGTGGAAAAAGTGGTCTTGCGTCCGGTACCGTCCTTTCTACCTAAAGTGCTGTCTGCATTTCATGTGAATCAACCGGTCTTGCTACCCACCTTCGTGGATTCGGGGGAAGGTTCTTTCGATCGTTCTCTGCGGAAATTGGATATGGGGCGAGTGCTCCGTAGATATCTTCGGGAGACCGAGCCATTTCGTAAGACTGATCGGTTGTTTGTGCTGTTTGGAGGGCCGTCCAAGGGACAAGCTGCCTCCAAGGCCTCCATTGCACGTTAGGTAAAGCATGCGATTCGGGTCGCCTATGAAGCCAGAGGCAAACCGATTCCTGTAGGTCTTCAGGCTCATTCTACCAGGGGTCAAGCTACCTCGTGGGCAGAATCGGCCTTGGTTCCGCCGGTAGATATTTGTCGTGCGGCGTCCTGGTCTTCTCTCCATGCCTTTTCACGTCATTATAGGTTGGATGTGCTCGCTCGGCAAGATGCGTATGTGGGGGCTTCAGCGGTGATAGCGGGGCTCACAGGTTCCTCCCAGGGTTAGATACTGCTTTGGTACTACCCATCTGTTCTGGACTGGCCCGGAGAGACGAATAGGAAGGAGAAATTAGGCCTTACCTGCTAATTGTCTTTCCTTGAGTTCTCTCCGAGCCAGTCCAGAACCCACCCTATGAGTGTTATCCGTTTTTTGCTCTCAGTTTTTCTCGAGTTTCATCCATGACGGATCTTCCTATCAGTGATTCAAGAGTTGGAAGTTGTCTTCATGGTTCTTAATTACGCATTCTAAAAAAAAAAAAAAAAAAAAAAAAATTTTCTAAACAACAAATGTTTTTAGATAACATGTTAGCCTTTCCTTTGGCTATTGTCGCTGTCAAGTGCTTTGGTGCTCAAGCACAGCGCACGATCATATACCTTCTGTGTGACTCTTCCGCTATCTCTTCTTCTTTGTTGTTGTTTTGGCTGCTTGCTACATGGAGACTGTCTTCTGTTACCAGGGGAGAGATGGGCAACCTAGCAACAAGAATCAGTATTCCATCCTCAGCTGCTAGAGGAGGGAGATTTGACTACCCATCTGTTCTGGACTGGCCCGGAGAGAACTCAAGGAAAGACAATTAGCAGGTAAGGCCTAATTTCTCCTTTCTGCTTTTAATTTGTGATTGTACATGATTTACAATTTTTTTGTCTACATATAATGTTATTGTTTTTTTATGTTTGAGGTCATACTTCTGACATTCGGTCTACCCGGTCATGTAGGGTAGACCGAATAAAGGCTCTTTTTAACTCACCTCACTCCTGCTTTTGTTTGGTTTCCTTTTTTTTTTGTTTTTGTTTTTTTTTTGCAATTTACTTTTATTCATTTTCCATAACAAACTTACAACCATGTTCCATTCATTATCAGCATTTTACATCATCGTGCCTCGCCATACATTGCTAAACTTGCATAACATATTTTTAACATATTCGATTAACATAACCTATATATTTGCTCCCAGTATTTACCTGTTCCACCTATACCCTCTTTCTTTCATCTTGCACATCCTCCCCTCCTCCATCATAGAGTGTTTTACCATACCCTTCACTTTAACCTTCTTCACCCTAATACTGGTTATATAAACATTTGATTCTCTTCCACCATTTGAATACATAACATTTCTCAAATTCTTAACATATAACAGATATCAGATACAAACCCCTGTACTCTCCCGCATCCCATACTCTTCAGCCCCCTCCAATACAATTTATAACCTCCTCCCCCTCCCTTCCCCCCTACCCTCCCACCCTCCCCCTCTCTACCCCCAACCTGCCCCCTCATCCCCTCTCCTCTATTCCTCTCACCCCACCCCACCCTCCCAATCCTTAGTTCTTATTCTCTCTCCCTCTACCCACCCTCTCTTCCTCTCCCTCCCCTCCCCATACTTGCTCCACACCCCCCTCCTCCACTTTTCGTACCAGTACCACACTTTTTTATTGTTCCCCACTTGATGTTTTCTGTACGCCTCCAGCTTACTCCACCCCCAAATTTGTTCCAGCTTACCCACAACCTCTCTTATAGGAGGCACCGCATCCTTCTTCCACCACCGGAAAAGACACATACGGGCTACTACCACTCCATATCCCACAAAAATTGCCAAGTTCCCACTCTCCCTCACAGGCCCCCTTGTTGAGCACCACCATTCCTGGTGTTAACACTATCTGTACTCCCATGATATCCCCATATAACCGTTCTACTTTACTCCAAAACTCCTGCACCTTTGGACACTTCCAAACCATATGCATTAAGTCCCCCTTTGCCCCACATTTCTTCCAGCAGTCACTGGAACTATCTGGAAATATGGCTTGTAGCCAGCTCTGGTGTTCAATACATCCTATAGCGCAGTTTCAGACTATTTTCTAACATTGGTGTTCCCCTAGCTAGTTTATATGCCTTCTCATAAACTACTGCCCATTTCCCTTCATCCCACTGATCCGGTATTTCTTCTTCCCATCTCTGCTGCCACCTCCCCGTCTCCTTCCCCTTCTGTAGAAGCAGTTTGTAGATTCTTGATATTATCCCCCTCTGTACCCATTGCTTCCCCATCATTTCTTCAAATGGTGAGGCCCATCTTTCAAGATCTGACTTCACCTCCTTTTTTTGCAAAAAGTACCACAATTGTACATAGGCGTAATGATCCGTTTTATCCAACTCATACTCCTGCTGGAGATCCTCAAAAGTCCTAACTCCCCCCCCCCCCCTTTGTTTAATAATTGCCCAACCTCTCCAACCCTTTCCCTCTCCACCCCTTATACACCTGAGCCATCCCCCCCAACTCCTTATCTCCCACTGTTTTAATAAAGGTATATCTTGAGTACACTTTCCCCTCCATTAAGTACCCTCTCCATTTCCTCCAAATCTGGAACATAAGTTCCCTAAATGGGTTGCCCTTCCCTTCCTTACTTTGCCCCCCTCCCGGGTCCCATATCCTCTCCTCTTTAACTTCCTCTCCCCCTGATTCGATATGCACCCAACTCAAGGGGTCCGCCCCTTCTCTCCACTCCAGAAGCGCCCTCAATTGAGCAGCTTCATAATACTTTGTCTGACATGGTACCCCCAAACCTCCTTCTGACCGCACTTGATACGTAGTCCCTCTGGCCATTTTCAGCCTTTTCCCTTCCCAGATAAATTGCATAATCAGATTCTGCATTTTCCCTATCTCTTTCTTGGTCACCGGGCAAGCCAAAGATGTGAACAAAAACAACAGTCTGGGTAGTACATTCATCTTTACCGCCGCCATTTTAACCGATTGCCACTTTGACAAATCATTCCGAATATTTTCCACTATTCTTTGGTAATTCCATTGTTTAATTTTCTCAATGGGCTTCCCTAATTGTATCCCTAAATACCAAAACTGCTGTTGTACCCATTTAAATTTGAAATGCACCTTCAAGCGCTCCTCTAACTCCCCTTCCAGATTGAACCCCAAGACCTCAGTCTTACTTACATTCATTTTGTATCCTGCAACACTACTAAATTCATTTATAATTTTCATCAATACTGGCAAAGTAGTTAAGGGCTGCCTCAACGTGAATATGACATCATCTGCAAACAGCGCTATTTTCTCCTCCCTTCCTCCCACTACTACCCCTTTAACATCTGCCTCCCTCCTAACCGCTTCAGCCAATGGCTCTATTGCTAGTGCAAATAAAAGCGGCGACAGCGGGCAGCCTTGCCGTGTACCCCTCCCCAATGTAAATTGCTCCAAGTACCCCCCATTCACTCTAATCTGCGTGCATGGATGCTTGTATAATGCTTTTATCCAGGCCATATACTTGTTCCCAAACCCCATCTGTGCCAACACTTGGAACATATACGGCCATTCAACTCAGTCAAATGCTTTCTCCTCATCCACTGTCATTAATTTCGCTGGTTCCCCCGATCTGTGGAGATGCCAAGCAATATTCATCACTTTCCTAATGTTATCACTCCCTTGCCTCCCCTTGACAAACCCAGTTTGATCTTTATGTATTACTCTAGGCAAAATCCCTTGAATCCGATTAGCCAGTATCTTAGCTAATATCTTAGCATCTAAATTAATCAATGAAGTGGGTTTGTAAGAGCCACATACCCCCTTGTCCTTGCCAGGTTTTGGTATCACAGTGATCCTCACCTCTCCCATGGTCTGTGGAATCCCCTCCCCTTCCCCATCTATCACCTTATTAAAAACCTTAGTCAATATTGACACAACTTGCTCCTCTTCTTATAGAATTGCGCCCGTATAACCATTCAACCCCGGTGACTCCCCTGATTTCAAAGTCTTTATAGCCTCCCTCACCTCCCCCTCCTTTATATCCTCCCCTATTCTTTCCCTCTCCTCTGTCTCTATTGTCCTCAACCCACATTCTTTCAAATAACACTTGATCTCTTCTTGCCCTTTTTGTAGCTCACTTTGATATAGGGGACAGGTGTGGGAGGTAAGGGACGCACTACTCCAGACACTCCTGGAAAAGGAGGGAAAGGAGGTAGGGGGTGGAGGGAGGGAGGGGGAAGAAGGGGGAGGGGGAGGGAGAGAGCAGCAGATGGTGAGGAGGAGGAGACAGGGTGGTCTAGGGGGAGAGACATATGGGGTAAAGAGGAGGGGAGGGGGGACACGGAGAACAGGAGGAGGCCTACATTCTAAAGAATTGGTGGTAACTACTATCAATGTCAAAGGACTAAGAACATGGCAGAAATGCAGGCTTTTAGAAAGGAAAGGAAGGCGAATTAAAGCAGATATTATGTGTATGCAGGAGACACACTTGAGGGTGGGGCAGGAACACTTGTTACTTTCAAAGCAGTACCCAAGGGTGGTGTTGGCGGGGCAGAGGGCAAATCCTCAAAAGGGTGGTGTTGGAATCTTGGTGGGGGAAACAGTTAGACACTTGGTAGTAGAAGAAAGGAGAGGAAAGGATGGGAGGTGGGTGGGGGTGAAGTTGAGAGTGAGGGAGAGTGAGGTATGGGTGATAAGCATGTATGGGCCAAATGAGGGGCAGGGAGAAGCATTTGGGAACATAACTAAGGAATTGGAGGAACTAGGAGATACCTGAATAGTGCTGGGGGGAGATTTCAATTTGACTTGGAACCCAAGGTTAGATAATAGTGGAGGGCAAGGTAGTGGAGGAAAGGATAGACAAAGCTTGCAAAGGATGCAGGAAAGATTAGGATTGATAGATTTGTGGAGGTCTAGGCATCCAGGGGAGCATAAGTACACTTTTTACTCCCAGGTGCATGGAACATACAGTAGATTAGACAAGATATGGGGTGGGGGGATGTGGGCCTTGAGGGTAAAAGAAGTGGAACAAGGGGAAATTACATGGTCAGATCATGCTCCAGTAACTGTGATTTTTGACATGGGCATAGAGAACAAGGGGATAAAGTTTTGGAAGTTAAATGATTCATTGTTGGAGGAGGAGGAACACGTAGGAGTAATTAGGGAAGCTATAAGAGAGTACTTAATGATACAGGGGAGGTCCAATTGAAGACTGTATGGGAGGGACTAAAAGCGGTGATTAGGGGGAAACTCATAAGTAATCCAGGTAATTACACCTCTGCCGAACACCACGCGACAGCAACAAACCACCCCGCCTAACCCACAAGACTGCTCCTTCCTGCATCACCAGGCAACACCCTGTGGAAACCAGGTTTGATAAGCACTATCAACCTTACTATTCTTTCACAAAACATGACTATCTGAATTAATTTCCTGAATAATATTGTCACACAAGTTTATTTGCTCACTACACTGGCTAATTGATGAATGTTTGTGGGTACAGACGTCTAACAGCATTTGCTACATGGTCTCCATTGCCCAATCTCTTACAGTTTACATTGTCTCTGCTGCATGTACATTGCTACATCTCAAAAATTTGTTACATTGTTTCTAACACATATCTAATGCTCCAAAGTGAAGAATGAACATTGTGTCTACATACTCACCAGCTGCCTACAGTCTTATACCACTCCAAAAAGGTAGCTATAAGAGGCTCTCTTTCTCCCACACCTTAACAACCTGAAACCATACCAATTGTCTCATATTTTCCTTGTCTCATATTGTCTCATATTATCATATTGTCATATTGTCTCATATTGTCTCATATTGTCTCATATTTTCCACCCTTGTACCGGAACAGATAGACCCAAAATGAAGCACATAATCCTCACTCTAATGAGTCTTTACCTTCTACTTACTATCTTGCCATCTACCTCTCTGGCACTAACAGCACAAAACCCCATCCCGACGCTCCGGACTAGTGGAAGAAAATGCTCTGATGACATCAACAACTCCTATCATGGAGCGAGCTATCCACGCCGCCCCCATCTAGTCTATATCCCCCTACAAAATAACTCTAAACCAAAGCAAAATAAACCCCTACATACTAACAGCCTGAAGTGCGCTCTCATTAACGCTCGATCACTTCGCAAAAAATGGCCAGCAATCACTGAAACAATAATTCATCTTAATCTAGATGTCATCATGATAACTGAGACCTGGCTCTCACCGGAAGATAATACCATCCTCAATCAACTTCTCCCACCCAACTTCGTAACTTTCACAAGCCACAGGCAAAACAAAAGGGGTGGAGGAGTTGCCATCATCACCAGAGCTGACCTTCAATTCAAAATGGTAGAAGCCAGTAATACCAATACCCTTGAAACATTATCGATTTCCAACCACGTTTGCTCCATAAACCTTATTTATAGAGCGCCCTCCACTGATCCAGACAATCTCTCCAATATCATAAACATAGCAACAAATACCCATGTTCCACACAGACCAAGCTGGATACTAGGTGATTTTAACCTACCATCCCTACAGGTCAATCAGGCTGCCGCCTTCACAGAAGCCCTAGATACCTTGGGATACACCCAATTGGTTCATGAACCTACACACACAAAGGGCAACATTCTTGATCTGATATTCGCCCCACAAGTGGTGCTTCAACAAGCACAAAACATCAAGTTATCTCTAACAGCAGTTCCATGGTCGGATCATAAGCTTATTTCATTCCAAATTCCGACCCCTACCAGGTCACAAAGGTCCATCACAAACGAACAAACAATCACAACCTCAAATGCCAGAAGTTTTCACCCGTTTAACAAAGAACGCATCCTGGATGAAATAAACTCTCTCCTTGACAATACCCCACAAGACCTGGATGTCCTAATTTCCACATGGAACAGCAAGCTCAGCGCGATCGCAATCCGCCCTCCCACGACTAAAGCCTCAAAGAAAAGACCTTCCGCACCTTGGTTCACACCTGACTTAAAGGCGTCTTTAACCCTCCTACGAAGATCGGAAAAACGCTGGAGGAAATCACGTACCAGCAGCGATCAAGCAGCATACATCCAACTCTTACACACTCATCGCAGGGCTGTAACAGACAAAATGAAACTACATCACACCAACACTCTGAAACGTTCATTAAACAAGCCGCACGACCTCTTTAACCTGGTCAAATCTCTTGCCAGAGAACCGACCCCTGAGCGCACAGAATCTATACACCCTCAGGATTATGCCAACTTTATGCAATCAAAGCTATGCAGAACCGACAAGATGGTGATACCGGACCCCCCTTATGCTCAAGCATGCGCAACGTATCTATCCACCTTTACCACTCCGTCTAAGATAATTATTGAAGACACCATTGCTACCCTAAATACCTCTACTTCATACTCAGATCCATGTCCAGCATTCTGGATAAAAGATCTGCGATCTGACCTTGCCCCATTCTTAGCCAAAATGATGCGACTATCATTTAGCACCGGATCATTCCCATCCATGCTCAAACAGACCTCTGTTAGACCGCTGCTTAAGGACACCAAACTAGACCCTCTAAAGGTCGAGTCTTACAGACCCATATCCAGTATCCCGATGCTCTCTAAAATCATTGAAAAAATAGTATACAGGCAGCTACAAGATCATGTGGACACCTATGCACCTCTAGATCCATCGCAACACGGGTTCAGAGAGCCACATGGAGTGGAAACACTACTTACCACTCTCTTCAACACCATAATCTCAGGCATTGACAACTCACGTACAGGTTTCGCACTTATCTTTTTAGATATTGCGGCAGCCTTCGACTCTGTCTGCCACGAGATCCTCCTGATTCGGCTAAGAGAGAAAGGCATCACTGAAACAGCGCTGGAGTGGTACAGGTCTTACCTGTCTGGAAGATGGCAACACGTACGAGCAAACGGAACCACATCTGAGCCATTCCTACAAAGTCAAGGAGTCCCTCAAGGATCCTCCCTATCGTCTCTTATGTTTAACATTTATATCCAACCCATATGTAACATCATTAGACACTTTAATGTGAATTGCATGATTTACGCCGACGATGTCCTACTTTACCTGCCAATATCCCTGGATTGCCCAGACCTCACCCCAATAACTAAGTGTTTCAATGCAGTATCCGAATGGCTCCTCTCTCAAAATCTGCGCATCCAACATAAGAAAACAGAGGTCCTATTTATCTCTAGAAATCTTGAGTTTATTCCACCTAACCACGTGGAAGTAGACAACGCCAAGCTGCAAGTAAAATCAGCCATACGATACCTCGGAGTCACATTGGATCAGAACCTCGACATGAAGCAGCACATAGCAAAAACAGTAAGAGCGATCTACTTCAAGATCAGATCCCTCAGACACATACGCCCTCTACTCGAGCTGAATGACTTCCGTACCATCTACCAAGCCCTCATCATCCCTCATTTTGATTATGCAAACGCCATCCTACAAGGTCTCCCTAAAGCAACCTTACATCCCTTACAACTCGCCATGAACAGCGCTGCGCGAATCCTTTTAGGAGCACCAAGGAAAGAGCACATCACACCCCTCCTGATGCAGCTGCACTGGCTCCCCATCCAAGCCAGGATTAACTTCAAGATCTTAGTGATGACATTCAAGGCCATCAATGGGTTATCCTCTTCTTCAATATGTGACCTCATACAACAACCCATACCCAACAGGATAAGAAGAATGGCTACAACCAACATGCTAGCAATACCAAAAGCTATGACAAGATGCGCCATATCAACTTCAAATAGAGCCTACAGCCTGAGCGCCCCAAGCCTCTGGAACTCCTTACCACCACACATCAGAGCTATCCCCAATTTGAGCCAGTTCAGGAAGGCCTTAAAACACCTCCTCTTTATTAAATACCTCACAGCCTCCCTCGAACCCCAACCACCAGGTACGAACAACACACAATGAACTCATCTCACATATAGACAGTTACCAATTTCAGTATCCTATTTGTGTACATAGTTTACCAATTTCAGTATTCCATTTATGTACATAGCTTCCCCCGTTATCCAAGTTGATTGCTCCTGTTCATTGTAATGACCTGACTCTTGTTCATTGTCGGATTCTGTTTTGTTTTATGTAAACCGCGCTGATCGTAAATAGTGCGGTATATAAGAAATGTAAAATAAATAAATAAATAAAATAAGTATAGCGGCGAGGCTTAAGCGGCAGAAGAAGAAAGTTTGTTTGGTTTCTTAAGGCGTCCAGGGCTCCAGCCAGTGTGAACTCAGCATTGAATATCCAGGCTTAAAGTTCAGTGGTGGCAACTAGCTGGTATCTCCAGGAACAAGCAGGAATAAGTCCTCACATATGGGTACGTCGGTACCGACGGAGCCCGTGCGGGAAAGCTCCCCAGCTTCTTAGAATAGAAGCTTTTGGGACCTCCCACTGCACATGCGCACTGCCTTCCCGCCTTCCTGAACAGCTCTCCTCAGTTTCTCTTTTTCCGCGGAGCCAGCAGGTCGTGTTCCTGTCACCGCTGAAGAAATTGTTATTTTATTTGTTTCTTTAGACCGCGTACCTGCCTTCCCCATACCGATACCGGTATCGCCGGTCTTTTCTTTCTTTCTTTAAAAAATTATAATTCTTTTTTCTTATTTTTTAGCTTTTTGGTCACTTCAGAGAGGCCTCTCGGCCTACTCAATTTCTCCTCATGGAGAAGCCAGCCCCTGGATTTAAGAAGTGTACCAAATGTAATGCTGTTATTTCAGTCACAGACACCCATGACTGGTGTCTGAAATGTTTGGGGCCTGACCATTCCATACCGGACTGCCCATCTTGCTCCCACATGTCTAAACGTGGGCTGCAGAACCGGGCCAACAAATTCCATGTGCTGTTTGCTTCAGAGAATACAGCATCACAGTCATCCAGGTCTTCTTCTCCGGATGGATCTCAGGTAACCAAACCTTCTGTGGGCAAGTCCTCAAAGAGCAAATCTCCTTCAAAGCATCGAGAGGCTCTTAGCTTAGAACTTGAGGACCCTGCCCCAGCCAAACAACCCCGGCGGGAAGTCCAACTTCCAAAAACGCCAATTCAGGGGTCTCAGGTTGATATCGATGCTACGGCCTCGACAGATCACCTGTTAGCCTGCTCTGGGGTACCGGGTCACTCCGGTACCGACATCCAGGCAGCTATGGCGTCCATGGGCGATACTGTACAGTCCATGCAGCAGGCCGTCATGGCTTTCATTAAAGCTGCAACGCCATCGGTTCCGCTTTCAGCGGTTCCGGGCCCGATACCGGTATCGTCCGCCATGCCGGTATCGAGGCCGTCCACCTCTAAACGCAAGTCGGTACCGTATGGGCTTTCGCTCCATACCGGTTCCATACCCGATACGCCCGATATCGATACCGATCGGTACGCGTATCGTGCGTTAGAGGAAAGCACCGATTCCTCTGAGGATTTTCACTCCTCTGATGATTCTGCTGAGTTTTCACTCAACTTACCTGAGGAGCCCTCTTCTCCTAAAAGGAGAATGTCCCCTCCAGAGGATTTGTCCTTCCAGGACTTTGTTTTAGATATGGCTACAGCCCTTTCTATTACCACATCCTCTGAAAAGGAACCCAGATCCAAAAAACTGGATATTTTGGGATACTCAAAGGCCCCTAAGGAGGCAGTTACCCTGCCTATCCATGAAATCCTTCAAGAACAACTGATGGATTTCTGGGAAAATCCTTTGACTTTGTCTCCTTATTCCCGTAGGTTGGACACCATGTATAGGGTCCCTCCTTCTCCTGGTTTCCAAAAGACTCAATTGCCCCACCACTCTATTGTGGTGAAGTCTGCAATGAAGAAGATTAGGAGTACCAAAAGGCACTCTTCCACCCCTCCAGGACGGGAATGTAAGACTTTGGACTCTTTTGGTAGGAAAATTTTCCAGGCTAGTATGCTTATAGCCAGGATTAATTCCTACAGTCTCTATATGGGCATGTTCCTGGAGGAACTTGCCAAAAAGGTGCGGCATTTTGCCCCCTTTATCCCTGAGGATAAAAAGCAGGGATTCCTTTCCCTAGTGAAACAACTCTTAGAGGTTTCTAAGTTCTCTAATAGGGCAGCATATGATTCCTTTGAGGGAGCCAGTAGGGCTTCGGGCATTGCTATTGCAGCCCGACGTCTTGCTTGGCTCCAGGCCTCTGATCTGGAACCTTGGGTTCTAGATGGCTTACGGAATCTGCCCTGTACAGGTGAGAACTTATTTGGGGAAGAGTGGCAAATCAAAGCCACCCAGATGGATGCTGAAAATGCCACCTTGGAAAGACTTTCAAAGTCCACTTCAATTCCTACTAAGAAAAAGTCTTTTAAAAGGCCTTACTATAAGAAGGCCAGAGTTGCTTCAAATACTGGCCAGCAGTCTTCTCAACCTCGCTATACTGCTAAGCGTCAGCAATCCAAACAAGCACGAGCTAAGCCTGCAGCAGCTACTGTAGCTCAGCAGGCTCCAACCCCTCAGGGGTTTTGACTTGCTCCTAGGGAACTTGCCACTTCTGGTTCTAACACAACCAGAACCTCTCACCATACCCGGAAGGTTGGTTCACTTTGCTCCCAGATGGGAACAAATCACAACAGAACAATGGACCCTCTCTATCATTCGAGAGGGTTACAAACTTCATTTCTCCAGCCTTCCTCCCCATCATATGGTGAGACCATTCAATTCTCCCCCATCTCTCCTAACCCTGTTGGGGCAAGAGGTTTCCTCTCTTCTTGCCCAAGGGGCCATAGAAGAGGTTCCTCTTCCTCAACAAGGGTCCGGTTTCTACTCCCCTTATTTTCTCATTCCAAAGAAGACAGGGGGATTCAGACCAATCCTAGATCTGAGAGAATTGAACAAATTTCTCTTCAAGGAGAAATTCAAAATGCTGTCTCTCGGCATTCTCCTTCCTTACCTCCAGGGTCAGGACTGGCTTTGTTCTCTAGACCTACAGGATGCGTATACACATATACTCATCCATCCATCCCACAGAAAGTATCTTCGCTTTCTGTTTCAGGGAAAACATTTCCAATACAGAGTACTCCCCTTCGGTCTAGCCTCTGCTCCAAGAGTATTCACAAAATGCATGGCAGTCGTAGCCGCATTTCTAAGAGGCATGGGAATCTTTGTCTTCCCATATCTGGACGACTGGCTCATCCGAGCTCCAACTCAGTCACAGGCCCAGATTTCCCTGGACCACACAAGGAGCCTTTTGCAGTATCTGGGACTGGTAGTAAACCTTCCCAAGTCCCAACTCATCCCTACTCAATCTCTAGAATTCATAGGGGCCCAGTTGGACACCATCACTGCAAGGGCCTACCTTCCACATGTTCGAGGCCAGCGCCTCCTGAGTTTGGCCTCCCAAGCTCAGTCCAGCACTCACTTGACAGCCAGGGAAATGCTACGCCTACTGGGTCATATGGCCTCCACAGTGCATGTGGTGCCCTATGCTCGTCTTCATATGAGAGCAGCTCAATGGACCCGGGCCACTCAGTGGACTCAGGCGTCAGGAGCGCTCTCAGACCAAATACAAACCTCCGATCGTCTGTTTTGGTCCCTCCACTGGTGGACTTCCACCAAGAATCTGTTGTTGGGGGCTCCATTTCAACCATTGCTACCCCAAGCAACCCTCACAACAGATGCCTCCCAAACAGGGTGGGGAGCCCATCTGCAAACTCTCTCCACTCAGGGCACTTGGTCTCTACAGGAGACCACCCTTCATATCAATCTTCTGGAACTGCGAGCAATTTACCTTGCCCTCAAGGTCTTCCACTCCCTCCTAGCCAACCTCACTGTCCTAGTTCAGACGGACAATCAGGTGGCCATGTTTTACATAAACAAACAAGGAGGGACGGGCTCTCTGTCGCTTTGCAACGAAGCTCTAAGACTATGGGCCTTCGCCAGAGAGCATCAGATTCACCTGCTAGCAGTGTATCTCCCAGGAGTTCAAAACTCTCGGGCAGACAGGCTCAGTCGAGTTCTGCTGCCACACGAATGGTCCCTACATTTGGACCAAATAAACCGAATCTTTCAGGAATGGGGGACCCCGGACATAGACCTCTTTGCAAGTCCGTGGAATGCCAAACTTCCCCGGTTCTGTTCCAGAACTCCGTGTCAGGGAGCTCAGGCTACGGACGCCTTTCTCCTGAATTGGAATCAGGCATTCCTATATGCCTTTCCACCCATTCCTTTGATTCCCAAGACTCTGTTCAAACTCCAGAGGGATCATGGAACTATGATCCTCATAGCTCCACGCTGGCCACGCCAAGTGTGGTTCCCTCTACTTCTACAGCTCTCCCAGGGATCCTACTTGGATCTGGGAGCTGCGCCAGACCTCCTGTCTCAGGAGGAGGGGACTTTGTGGCACCCAAACCCCAAATCCCTTCACCTCAGTGCTTGGTTACTGAAGGCTTAAGCCTTCAAGACTTTCATCTTTCCCAACCAGTGAAAGATATCCTTTCTGCCTCTAGGAAACCCTCTACCAGGCGTTCCTATGCTTTCAAATGGAAACGTTTTTCCATTTGGTGTGCTCAGCAGGGTCTTGACCCTCTGGCACTTCCTTTGAATTCTCTTCTTGATTATCTCCTGCATCTATCCAATGCAGGCCTCAAGACGAATTCGGTAAGAGTCCATTTAAGTGCTATTGCAGCATCCTTGAAACATATAAATGGACAACCTATCTCCTCTCATCCTCTTGTTGCAAGATTCATGAGAGGCCTGACTCTCACTAAACCTCCCATCAGACCACCCCCGGTCGCATGGGATTTGAATCTAGTGCTCGGTCAACTTATGAAGCCACCTTTTGAGCCAATGTTTTCCACCTCCTTGAAATTTCTTTCCTGGAAGGTCATCTTCCTCATTGCAGTCACTTCAGCTCGCCGCATCAGTGAGCTGCAGGCTTTAGTGGCTAATCCACCTTACACAAGATTTCATCATGATAAGGTGGTCCTTAGGACGAATCCCCACTTTATGCCTAAAGTGGTCTCGCCTTTTCATCTTAATCAAGAGGTATATCTACCTGTCTTTTTTCCAGCTCCTCATGCATCCAATGCAGAGAGGAACCTTCATACTCTGGATTGTAAAAGAGCTCTCGCTTTTTACCTTAATAGGACTCAGCCACATCGAAAGTCTTCTCAACTTTTTGTGGCCTTTGATCCTTCCCATTTGGGACTTCCAGTCTCCAAGCGTACACTTTCCAATTGGATTGCTCAGTGTATTTCTTTTGCTTACCAGAGCAAAAACATTTCTCTGGAAGGCCATGTCACTGCTCACAATGTGAGGGCCATGGCAACTTCTATGGCTCATCTGCACTCTGTTTCCATAGATCAGATCTGTCGAGCCGCTACCTGGGCCTCGGTTCATACCTTCACAGCCCATTACTGTTTGGACAAGGACTCCCGCCGGGATGCCTTGTTTGGCCAGGCTGTCCTCAAGCACCTGTTCCATTCCTAAACAACTCCTGCCCACCTTCCCAGAATGGATGCCTGAGATCCATACGAAGATGGCGAACCTTTACAGGGGATCCCATGCATCTAAGCTAGGGAGTCCCCATATGTGAGGACTTATTCCTGCTTGTTCCTGGAGATAGCACAGTTACTTACCTGTAACAGGTGATCTCTGGGAACAGCAGGAATTAGTCCTCACAACCCACCCACCTCCCCTAGGAGTTGTATCATTTATCTATCTATCTTCCTGTCCTCTCTCTGTAGACTCAGCTATTAACACCTAACTGAGGAGAGCTGTTCAGGAAGGCGGGAAGGCAGTGCGCATGTGCAGTGGGAGGTCCCAAAAGCTTCTATTCTAAGAAGCTGGGGAGCTTTCCCGCACGGGCTCCGTCGGTACCGACGTACCCATATGTGAGGACTAATTCCTGCTGTTCCCAGAGATCACCTGTTACAGGTAAGTAACTGTGCTTTATCAGTGCATGCCTCCACCACCGAATATCTTCCCCCCTCCCCCCCCCCCATACTTCAAAAAAGAGGAATGTTACCTTTAAAGATCTAACTATCTGTATACTTCCTGACTTAGCCAGGGAGAGGAAGAGGAGGGAGTTCCTCTTACTTGGGCCAGGAGTGCTTCAGTTGGGGGCTTTATTTTTCTTAAAGTTTCCTTATAAATGCTTAGTTAAGTTACAGTCTATTAGTTATGTTTTCTTTGAGCCCTCCCAACTTGTTTCTTTCATTAATCCACAGAGACTTGTTGTTCCACAAGGCTTGAATTCAAATAATCCATAGATCCATAGCGTCCCTCCAGTACAGTCCAGATTAATGGGTCTTTCTCCCCTTCCAGCAGACTGGCGACTGAGAATTCCAAGCTTTTGTGATGTCATCCCATAAAGGGAATGCATTCCTATCCCTTAGCCAGTATCTTCAATCACCAAGCAGAAGGAGATGAGCCTTGCTTAGTCTCAGCTCTTAGTTGAGAATTCCTTGAGTTAATTTATAAAAAAAAAAACAGTTTAGTAAGATGACAGGATTAGAGCCTTGTCTTATTGTCAGTGATATTGAAGAGGCTGCCCCTGAGATGCTTTTTATTTCTGAAAGGACATCAAGTTAAGTTAACCCAAACCCATTTAGTCAGGAGAGAGCTTAACCAGTAAGCAAACCAGATGGTGTTGGGTCTCTGCAGTCTGGGGAAATTTTTGTTTTGCTCACAGCGCTGTCTTTAGTGGCAGTTGCTTTATGCAGCCATTTTAAAAATCATTCCCCTCAAAACAAACCTTAAAAAAAGCTTTTAAGATACGCTGTTTAACCGTAACAGACGATAAGGTAACCAACAAAGTAGAGCGGGTATTTATAATATCTGCGGAATCCTCCAGAAAATTAGTGAGATTTGCAACATTGGGAATAATTTCATCTAACTTGAGAGAAGAGACATCTTTGAGCCTTCTTCCTGCGTCAGTAAGTGGAGTTCAAGCCATGGCAGCTAATGTGGAATTAGCTGTGGACATGCAGTGTGCTCTGATGAGGCAACGGCATTAGAGAAACCATTGAGCAGTCTGAGGAGGAGGTTGTTAAACTGAGAAGGATCACCGAAAGTTGCTGGTGAAGGAGATAGTGATCCATTCTCTCCCAATTTAGTGATTTTGATGCATAAAGCTTATTTAAAGAAAAAAGGTCATAAACTCCAGCATCTTTTAGTAATGGCTAATCAATTTCATGAGATGGGCTTACCCTCGGTAGAGGAGCACCACCAGTGTTAATCTTTTGAGGTAGACTCGGGTCTTTCTGGGGGTTGTCTTTGACTCCTCTCTGTCTTTCTCCACACACATCCATCTTGTAGCTAAGACCTGCCGTTTCTTTCTCTATAACATTAGCAAAATCTGCCCCTTCCTTTCTGAACCCACTACTAAAACGCTTATCCACTCTTTAATCACCTTCCATCTCGACTACTGTAACCTACTCCTTGCTGGTCTCCCTTTGAATCATCTCTCTCCCCTTCAATCTGTTCAACATTCTGCTGCGTGGCTAATCTTCCGCCAGCCTCGTCATGTCCATATTACTCCTCTTCTCAAGTCCCTTCATTGGCTCCCTAACCGTTTCCGCATCCAGTCCAAACTTCTCCTGCTGACCTATAAATGCATTCACTCTGTGGCTCCTCAGTACCTTTCATCTCTTATCTCTCCTTATAACCCCCCTCGGGAACTCCGCTCTTCTAGCAAACTGCTTCTATCTATGCCCTTCTCTTCTACTGCTAACTCCAGACTTCGCTCCTTTCATCTTGCTGCACCTTACGCCTGGAACAAACTACCTATGTCTGTACGCCAGGCACCTTCTCTAACCCTCTTCAAATAAAGGCTGAAAGCTCACCTCTTCGCTGCTGCCTTTGGATCTTGACTCACCTGATCTCCTTTTTCTCTCCCTTATTTTACCCCTGCCTACGCCTTCTGTGTTTTGTCTTGACTAGATTGTAAACTCTGATGAGCAGGGATTGTCTCTTACATGTCTGTGCAGCACTACATAAGACAAGTAGCGCTATACAAATGCTGAGGAGTAGTAGTAGTAGTAGTCTTTCTGGTGAGTCAGAAGATCCCCTTGAGGGGCTGTCTGGATTTAATACAAAAGTTTCTCAGTCACAGTTTGAGGACTTCGAGTCTCTGGCAGGTGAAGACCCATGTATCATTAGGGTCTTCCAACTTGAGGAGCTAGGAAGTCTCATTGATCATTCAACGCAATAATATGGCCATTAACCACAAGAAAACAGAAGCAATGTGTATCTCCAGGAAACCAGGTTTCGTCCCCCCGGCAACGATTACCATGAACAATAACAATTACAACATCAAAACAGAGATAAAATACCTAGGAGTAATGCTGGACAGCAACCTAAACATGGACAAGCATCTTCGAATTACCAACTGGGCTGTATTCCACAAATTGAGAGTCTTGCAGCCCCTATGTAGCATACTCGATCATGCCGACTTCAGATCTGTCGCGTAAGCCCTCATCATTCCACACCTGGACTATTGCAATGCCATACTGCAAGGCCTACCAAGAAAAACCATAAATATTCTGCAAATGGCACAAAATGTTGCTGCCAGAATCATTATGCAAAAAAGTCTCTCTGACCACATTACACCTGTCCTAATTGAGCTACATTGGCTCCCCATCACGGCCCGCATTCAATACAAAATATTAGTCACTACTTTCAAACTCATCCAGAATGTAGCGCCCTCACATCTCAATAGCCTACTATCCAATCTACCCAACAACAGAAGCAGAAGAACAGCAAACCTCAATACCCTCTGTCTCCCGAAGTCCTTCAGAAAGGTTAATGCATGTACCAGTAACAGGGCCTTCTCATTTATAGCTCCAGCACTCTGGAACCGGTTGCCAAGTGAACTGCGTGCAATCTGTGATCTAAAAGACTTCAGAAAAAAACTTAAAACGCACCTCTTCCAATCACATTTCAATTTAACCTCATGAAATGCATTCAGGCATGTGTAAACATGTTTATAATGATCCCATGTGAAGTCTTAACAGTCAGGATTGTGTAAATATGTATATAAGTACTTTGTATGAAGTCTTAACATCAATCAGCTGTAAATCTGTAACCCTTTTTGCTGTGTGCTACCTCCCCCCCAATCGCTTTGTACATACCCCTAATTACTGGCCGGTACAACCAATCCTACCATGTATACCAACCGCTGCTGATCACTGGAAGCAGCGGGATACAAATTGTACGCAAATAAATAAATAAATAAATAAATTCATTAGAGGCTCTCCATATTCCATTTGATGCTCAGGTGCAGGATCCCTCTCTGGAGGATCCCTTATTACAAGGTATTCTTACCTCAGAAATGGCTCTCTCAATTCATAGGGCTATTATTCAAATAATTAAATCTGAATGGGGATCCCTGGGGACAGGCTTAAAGGAGGGGGGGTGTACTATGTCATGTATATCTCCTGTATCTTCTGCTGTAAAGGAACTCTTTCATCTGCCTAAGATAGATGTTTTGGTTTCGGACATCACCAAGGAAACGACTGTTGAAGGTGGGACTGTTTTGAAAAATCCTCTGGACAAGAGACTTGAAACGATGTTGAGACAATGTTTGAGGTGAATGCTTTAGCTTTGTGGGCATCCGTTAGCAGAGCATACATGGCTAGGGCATGTCTTCGTTGGGTGAAAACCTTATCGGAGTCTACTTTGTCAGAGGTCTCGCAGATGCAGGAGTTAGCTAGGTTTGAGACAGGGACACCATATCTTGTCGATACCCATTATGATTTGGTGAGAGCTTTGGCCAATAGTATGGCCTCGGCTGTGGCAGCCCGTCATTGACTTTGGTTATGAAGCTAGGCAGCCGATGTTTCCATGAAGGTTAGGAAAGCTTCTTTTTGGAGAGGCCTTGAAAAAATTGGTAAAGGAATTGTTGTTGTTAAGTGCCGTCGAGTCGGAGTCGACTCATGGCGACCCTATGGATAGCTATCCTAAATTGTGTTCGGTCTTGAGTCAGGCGGCTCATTGTTGACAGACTGGTACCTGTAGCTGCTGTTATTGTATCGATCCATCTCATTGCTGGCCTTCCTCTTTTGCGTTGACCTTCTATCTTGCCAAGCATGATGTCTTTCTCTAATGATCTCTCTCTTCGCATGATGTGTCCAAAGTATGAAAGTCGAAGTCTTGTCATCTGAGCTTCTAAAGAAAGCTTAGGTTTGATTTCCTCTAGTACTGACTGGTTTGTTCTTCGGGCAATCCATGGTATACACAGTATTTGCCGCCAGCACCATAATTCAAAGGCATCAATTTTCTTCCTGTCTATCTTTTTCACTGTCCAGCTTTCACATCCATATGATGTTATTGAAAATACCATGGCTTGAACAAGTCGAATCTTTGTATGGAGAGAGACATCTCTGCTCTTGAGAATCTTATCTAGGTCTTTCATAGCCATTCTGCCAAGAGCAATGCGTCATCTGATTTCTTGACTGCTTGTTGCTTCTTTATTGATAGTTGATCCAAGTAGGTTAAAGTTGTTCACGATTTCAGTTTCTTCTCCTTCAACGATGAACCTGTTGATTATGCCAGTTGTCATGATCTTTGTCTTCTTTACATTAAGGTGCAGGCCCATTTTGAGACTATGTTCTTTGATCGTGAGAAGCAAATGTTTCAGATCATCTTCACTTTCAGCCAGTAATGTGGTATCATCAGCATAACGAAGGTTGTTGATGAGTCTTCCACCAATCTTCACAACTCTGTTGTCTTCATACAGTTCTGCTTCTCTGATGATTTGTTCTGCATATAAATTAAATAGGTAGGGGGAAAGTATGCAGCTTTGTCTTACACCTTTGCTTATTTTAAACCATTCTGTTTCTCCTTGTTCCGTTTGAACTGTTGCTTCTTGATCAATGTACAGATTGTGCAAGAGTACGATCAGGTGTTCTGGTATACCCATGCTTCTTAATGTGGCCCAGAGTTTCTCATGGTTTACACAGTCAAAAGCCTTGCTATAGTCGATAAAGCATAAATAGATATCCTTTTGGAATTCTTTAGTCTTTTCAAGGGTCCATCTCACATCCGCAATGATGTCTCTCGTTCCTCGCCCTTTCCTGAACCCTGCTTGCACTTCAGGTAGTTCTTTTTCCAGGTATGGTTGCAGTCTGTTTTGAATAATCTTCAGTAGAATCTTGCTGGCATGTGGGATCAGAGCAATTGTGCGATAAGTTCCACAGTCAGTTGGATCACCTTTCTTTAGTATTGGTATAAACACAGATCTTTTCCAGTCAGCTGGCCATGATGTTGTCTTCCATATTTCTTGGCAGAGCCTTGTAAGTACGGTAACAGCTGCATCAGATTGCTGTAATACTTCTATGGGAATGCTATCAATGCCTGGTGCTTTGTTCTTTGATAAGGCTTTCAATGCTGTTTCAACTTCTTCTTTCATCACCAATGGTTCCCGCTCATAAGGTACAGGTTGAAATGGCTGCTGGTCCACTTGATCTTTATCATATAAAAACTCTGTATATTCCTTCCACCTTTTCTTGATCTTTTCAGCATTATTCAACATAGAACCTTGAGCATCTTGTAACATTCTAATTCGAGGCTGGAACTTTTTCTTTAACTCTCGTAGCTTTAGGAAAGCCGATCTTGTTCTTCCTCTAATAGTTCCTGCTTCTATTTCCTTGAATGCGTTGTTGTAGTACTTTTCCTTGTCCTGTCTTGCTGCACGTTGGAAATCTCTGAGTTCTGTTATTGTCTTTCTTTCTCCTCTGGCTTTAGCTTCTCTGTGTTTCTGGGCAATTTTCAGAGTTTCTTCCGTCATCCATTTTGGCTGTTTTTGCTTTTTCCCCTTTTGTAGAGACTTCTCGCTTTCTTCCAACACAACCTTCTTGATGTCATTCAATAACTCTTCTGGAGCTCTGTCATTTGTATCTAAAGCAGCAAATCGATTTTGCAGGCAGTCTTTAAATTCCAGTGGTATATTCTCAAGGTCATATTTTGCTGCATTCATGAGTGGTTTGCTCTTTTTCAACTTTAGCTTGAGTTTGCATACTAGTAGTTGATGATCTCTACCACAGTCAGCTCCAGGTTTTGTCTTTGTTGATGTTATAGAACTTTTCCATCGTTGACTTCCACAGATGTAGTCAATTTGATTTTTATACAATCCATTGGGTGAAGTCCATGTGTACAGTCGCCACTTGTGTTGATGGAAGAAGGTGTTTGAAATGAATAGATTGTTGGTCTTGCAGAATTCTATCAGTCTTTCTCAAGCTTCATTTCTGTTACCAAGTCCATATTTTCCAACTACTTTGCCTTCTTCTTTGTTGCCAACTTTTGCGTTCCAGTCACCCATGACTATCAGGATATCCTGTTTGCATGTTCTATCAATTTCAGCTTATACTTGTTCATAGAACTCTTCAATTTCATTCTCTTCTGCAGCTGTTGTTGGGGCATATACTTGAATTATAGTTGTGTTGATAGGCATTCCTCGTAGACAAATAGAGATTAAGCGTTTGCTGACTGCATTGTATTTCATTACAGTTCTTGCAAGTTTCTTCTTTATATAAATGCAACACCATTTCTTCTTTGTCTTTCATTTCCAGCATAGTAGACCATGTGATCATCTGATGCAAAGTGCCCGATGCCAGTCCATTTCAGTTCGCTGACACCCAACAGATCAAGTTGTACACGTTCCATTTCATTCTTGACCACCTCCAACTTCCCTTGGTTCATGCTTCGTACGTTCCATGTTCCAATGTGTAAGACATCTTTACAGCTTCTGACTCTCATTTCATGCGCAGCTACATCAGCAGTCAGACGTCCCGAGGGCTTTGATCCAACCACATCATAAATGCTGGCTTTACTCTGAAAAATCTTCAGCTCTTCCCCAGTAGCTAGTTGAGTGCCTTCCGACCTGGGGGTCTCATCTTCCAGCACTATAGCACAATTTGTTTTGTTGTAACTATCCAATGGGTTTTCATGGCAAGATACAGAAGTAGATTGCTGGGCCTTTCTTCCGCGCAGTTTAAGTTTGGTGTTGTTGCCGTTGTCACAGAAATGTGATCCTCCGCCGTCAACACTATCCCATTCTGCTGCTGCCCAGATGGGTGGTTTGTCTTGGTCTGGCACCTCAGCTGGAATTAGGAGAATTGAAACCAACAAGACTTCCAGAGGATAGTCTTAAGGTCTCAAAATCATCAGTGCTTTCAAGACTGCAATTTAGAGATTTTCAGCGTTATAGAGCTACTAACAGAGTGGAGGAGTAGCCTGGTGGCTAGAGCAACTGCCTAGTACCCAGAAGATCAAGGATTCAATCCCCACTGGCACGCCTTGTGACCTTAAACAAGTCACTTTACCTTCCATTGCCTCGGAAGAAAGGTCCTGGCAACACTGCTTCCAGTGATAGAGTGCCAAGAAAATACAGAGGCAGCTGGGTTACTAGGAGTCAGCACTGACTTTATGGCACAAAAAAAAATAGCTACTAGATTTGCACCCTATCAACAATCGAGACGCTCACCGAGAGATCAGCTCTTTCGTGCTGGAAGAGGAGGAGATCGTACTGACTTCTCCATTTCAGGATCTGGATTGAGGGAAAAATGAGATCAGACATACTCAGATGGAGGTGATTCTGCTAGGCAGCCGCCTTCACCAGTTCTATTCCGCCTGGGTCCAAATTACTTCAGATCAATGGGTTCTTGAGGTGACTCACGAAGGCTATGCTCTTGAATTTGTGAAACCTCTCAGGGAAGCCTTTATTCTTTCTCTCTGCAAGGCTTCAGCAGAAAGAGCAGCAGTAAAAGTAACTCTCTGCAGCTTCAGGCAGTAGTCCCTGTTCCCTTAGAGCAATTAAGATCAGGTCGTTGCTCTGTTTACTTTGTGGTACCAAAAAAGGAAGGTACGCTTCGTCCTGTCCTGGATCTCAAGTATGTAAACCGTTTCTTAAAGGTTCGTCATTTTCATATGGAAACCTTATGCTCTGTTGTTGCAACTGTGTAAACAGTAGTGTTTATTACAACCTTGGACCTTGCAGAAGTTTACCTCCATGTTCCGAAGCATGCCGAACATCAGCGCTTCCTTTGATTTGTGGTGCCAATGGGCCATTACCAGTTTCAAGCTTTACCATTCGGTCTAGCAACAGCTCCTCATATGTTCACAAAGCTTATGGTGGTAGTAGCGGTGGCCCAGCACAAGGAAGGAATATTGGTACATCCTTATCTAGACGACTGGCTGATCAGAGCAAAATCACTGGAACAGAGTAAAACGGCAACAAACAGAGTCATGGAGGTTTTGCAAAACCTCAGTTGAGTCATCAATCAGGACAAAAGTAATCTCATTCCATAAGAACATAAGATATGCCATACTGGATCAGACCAAGGTCCATCAAGCCCAGTATCTTCTTTCCAACAGTGGCTAATCTAGGTCATACATACCTAGCAGTTTCCCCAAAAGACACAGGTTCCACAGTGCCTGCATTGGGTCAAGCACTGATATCCTGGGTCCCTTTTTAATTATGGTTTATGGACCTTTCCTCCAGGAACTTGTCCAAACCTTTTTTTAAACCCATCTACACTAAAAGCCTTTACTACATCCTCTGGTAACAAATTCCAGAGTTTGATTACACGTTGAGTGAAAAAATATTTTCTCTTATTTGTCTTAAATAGTTTACCCTGTAGCTTCATTGCATGTCCCCTAGTCTTTCTATATTCTGATAAAGTAAACAATCGATCTGTGTTTACCCGTTCCACTCCGTCCATTAATTTATAGACTTCTATCATATCTCCCCTCAGCCATCTCTTTTCCAGGTTAAAGAGCCCTAGCCTTTTTAGCCTTTCTTCATAGGGGTATCCTTCCATCCCCTTTACCATTTTGGTGGCTCTTCTCTGAAGCTTTTCTAATAACGCTATATACTTTTTAAGATATGGCGACCAGAATTGCACACAATATTCAAAGTGTGGTCGCACCATGGAACGATACAGAGGCATTATAATATCCTCTGTTTTATTTTCCATTCTTTTTTTTATGATACCTAGCATTCTGTTTGCTCTCTTGGCTGCCGCTGCACATTGGGCGGAGGGTTTTAACATGTTGTCCACAATGTGGAACCTTGCATGGTATAACCATTGTTCCTGATCGTGTCCCCAGTCTAGTCCCGGAACCTCTGGGTTGCCTATCTCATTCAGCAGCTTGGAGACTGAGAAACTCCCACTTTTGTGACCTCACTGGTATAACTCCCCGGTGACCGCCTCCTGTCATCAGTTACCTCAGTCTCCAAGCAGCTGAATGGATAGGAGCCCGGGGGTCCGGGCTCATCTGAGAAACAATTGAGGAATTTAGGATAGTGTAGTCTGGTTTGGGGGTTTTTTCCCCTGCAGATCATTGTCTGAGTGTTTTGTTTTCTTTTTTTTTTTGGCAGACTGTGCCTTTAAATTTGTTTTCAGTTCAGATTTTTTTATTCTTCTGTCTCTGCGCTCTTGTTCTCCTCTCCCCCCTCCCTTACTGGCTGGGCTCACGTTGACCGGGAAGAAGAGGGCCTTATATCCTCAGCTACCGCTGCCCGAGGTGCAGCGGTGCCTGTAGGGGTGAGCAGTGCTCTACAATTAGGGGGAGTCTCCAGGCAGTGTTTTCTCCGGCGCCACGCAGAAGTCCTACCTGCTAGAGCGTCCGGTGATTCTTCCCACTGCCGGCTTGGAAGGAGCAGCGCCAGGTTAGTTCGGGTCCAGGGGTGTTGGCTATCCCTGTGGCTGCCTGCCGAGGACGTTGGTGCTGTGCCACTGTAGACCCGTTCTGCGGTCGCCCGAGGTAAGCGGCGTTCCTTTTTTTTTTTTTTTAGAGGGTGCTTTTCCTCAGCGTTTTTGGCGCGCTTTTTTCAGGCGCGGCCTTGGCGCGTGGCCGCGGCGTGCCACGCTTCCTCTGGCTGGCGCTCCCTCGGCCGGTTATTTCCGCCGGAGTATAGCTCCGTTTGGGGGCAGCGTTGGTTAAATCAGACCGGAATTTCAGAAGCGCGCTAGCGGAGGCAGTAGCAGCCCGTGTCGGCCGGCAGTTTTTCTGTTCCCGCGCAACTGTCGCGCGTGTCTTCAGGCTGCGGGGCTGTACACTTCTGCCACTTAATGCCTGCGAGGCCTTTGTGTGTGGTATGTGGAGCTCGTAAGAGTGCTAGCTCCGGGACCTGCAAGGCCTGCACAGGGGGTCTGAGGGCCAAGAGCAGTTAGAGGCTGCCCTGTGATCAGCGGCTGCGGACTTGCTCTCCCAAGGGCCCGATTTGGCGACGGGGGAGCCGGTGGCCAGTCCTTCGGGTAGTGCTGGTGCTCCACCATCTCGGGCATCATTGCCAGCGGATCTTTCTGCCATCTTTTCTCCGCAGTTGGTTGCCTTATTACAGCAGACAGTCCTGGGGACAACGGGGCAGAGCCAGGGGGCTAGAGAGGTTAGCGGCTCCCGGAAATGCTCGGCCTCTCCGCAGGGTGCGGAGTCGCCGGGCGGGGTCAAGAGAACCCGGAGAGAGGATGTGCTGGGTGAGCTGTCCGGAGCTTTGGCGGATACTCTCTCGGACGAGGAGGAAAACAGTATGGCGTTGGACGAGGAGCTGGAAGAAGGAGAGATTTCAGAGCGCGAAGATCAGTCCAGGGTTGTACGGGTCTTCTGGAGGGATGAGCTTCTGGCCCTCATTGACGAGACGCTTAAGGCCCTCAATATGCCCGTCCCGGGGACTGCTGAGGATGAGACGCTGGAGGATCCCTTGTTGCAGGTATTCAGAAAGACCCAATGGGCTTTCCCGGTCCACAGAGTTTTCCAAGAGATGATTCAGGAGGAATGGAATGTGCCCGAGGCTCCTATGAGAGGAGCCAGGGTCATGGGACGTTTGTACCCTTTATTAGATCAGGATAGGGAGGTTTTTAAGTCTCCCAAGGTGGACGCCACAGTCTCGGCCGTCACTAAGAAGACGACTATCCCGGTTGAAGGCAGCGCAGCGCTCAAGGATGGTCAAGATAGAAAGCTGGATGTGCTGTTGCGGCAGGTGTTCGATGTCAATGCAATCTCGCTGCAGGCGGCCATTTGTGGAGCTTGGGTGGCTAGGGCCTGTCTCCGGTGGTCGCAGCAGGTGCACGACGGGCAGCCGGGCCCACTAGGGGGGGAGGCTGCTCGATTGGAATCTGGTGCGGCATACCTGGCCGATATTCACTATGATCTGATGCGCGGTTTGTCTAAGAGCATGGCGTCCACTGTCGCGGCCAGGAGGTATTTGTGGCTCCGTAATTGGGCGGCGGATAGCTCCTCAAAGTCCAGATTGAGTAAGCTTCCCTTTAAGGGACGCCTCCTTTTCGGAGAAGATTTAGAGAAACTGGTAAAGGACCTCGGGGAGTCCAAAGGTGGAAGATTGCCAGAGGATAAGCCTAAGGGGGTCCGGGGTGCTCCGGGAGGTCGCGGTCAGACTCGCGAGTTTCGCCGGTTTTGTTCTCAACGGTTCGCGTTGGGCCAGAGGGGGCGTTTTCCCAACCAAAACCAAGGATTTCATGGCTTTCGGGGAGCAGGAAGAGGTTTTGGTCCCTCTTCCTCCTCTTCGCAGAATTTCAAAAAGCCGCAATGAGATGAGGGGGACCCAGGCTCCTCTAGTGCCTGTAGGGGGGCGTCTGCAGGAGTTTTACTCTGCATGGGTCCAAATAACGTCAGATCAGTGGGTACTGGAGCTTATTCGGGAAGGCTATGCTCTCGAGTTCTTGTGGCCCTTACGCGACGCCTTTGTGCTTTCTCCCGGCAAGTCCCTAGCAAAGCGCAGGGCCTTACGGGCGACGGTCCAAAGGTTGCTGGATCTCAGGGCAATCGTGCCGGTGCCCTCAGACCAGTCCGGCTGCGGTCGCTACTCGATCTACTTCGTAGTTCCGAAAAAGGATGGCGGGGTTTTCCCGATCTTAGACCTCAAGGGGGTGAACCGTTGCCTGCGGGTGTCGCACTTTCACATGGAGACCCTACGCTCCGTTATTGCGGCAGTGCAACGGGGAGAGTTCCTCACGTCACTGGACCTCTCGGAGGCATATCTGCATATCCCGATCAGACCGGATCATTGCAGGTTTCTCCGGTTCACAGTGCCGTTCGGTCATTATCAGTTTCAGGCATTGCCTTTCAGTCTCGCCACGGCTCCGAGGGTTTTCACCAAGGTCATGGTAGTGGTAGCGGCTGCGCTGCGCAAGGAGGGCATCCTTGTTCATCCTTACCTAGACGACTGGCTCATCCGGGCGAAATCTCAGACCGAGAGCGAGAGGGTTACGGCCCGGGTGGTAGCGTTTTTAGAGAGTCTCGGCTGGATAGTCAATGTAGCGAAGAGTAACCTGCAGGCTTCCCAGAGCCAAGAATATTTGGGAGCGCGCTTCGACACACAGGTCGGGAGAGTCTTTCTCTCGGCGCAGCGGGCGCAGGCCCTACGCTATTTGGTACGCCGGTTTCTGCACTTCAAGGCTCCCTCAGCTTGGCATTACCTACAGGTGTTGGGCACCATGGCGGCGACGATAGAGACGGTACCGTGGGCCCGGGCTCACATGCGGTCCCTGCAAAGAACGTTGCTCCGAAGGTGGTCGCATCAGTTGGACCCGCTGTCACGAAGGTTGGTCTGTCCGGAGGAAGTACGTCACGACCTGCTCTGGTGGCTGCTACCCGAGTCCTTGGAGCGGGGAAAGTCCTTGACTGCTCCAGACTGGGTGGCAGTGATGACGGACGCCAGTCTGGTGGGCAGGGGGGCTCATTGCGATGGCCGGTTTGTTCAGGGCACCTGGAGCCCGCAGGAGAGCCAGTGGGCGATCAACAGGCTGGAATTGAGGGCGGTCGCCCTGGCCTTGCGGGGGTTCCACTCCTGGCTCGCCAGGAAGGCCGTAAGGGTGTTGTCCGACAACGTGACGGCGGTGGCTTATGTAAACAAACAGGGGGGCCACCAGCAGCTCGTCCCTGGAGGTCGAAGCCGCGGCCCTGTGTGCCTGGGCGGAAGAGAATCTTGTGGACTTGTCAGCGGCCCATGTGGCAGGGGTGGACAATGTGGAGGCCGATTATCTCAGCAGGGTGCGGGTGGATTCGGGGGAGTGGGTCCTGCACCCCGAAGTCTTCGACATGATTGTTCGCCACTGGGGGGTTCCGGTGCTGAACCTCATGGCGACCTTTCAGTCCGCAAAGGTGCCTCGCTTCTTCAGCAGGCGCAGGGAGCGCATGTCAGAAGGGCTGGACGCCCTCCTGCAGACCTGGCCAGAGGGACAGCTGCTGTATGTCTTTCCACCCTGGGTCCTCGTAGGCCGAGTTCTGCAGCGGGTAGCCACTTTCCGCGGGCGTGTCATTCTGATAGCGCCGGATTGGCCACGGCAACCATGGTACGGGATCTCGTGAGGCTGCTGGTGGCGAAGCCCTGGCGTCTGCCTTGCCGAGTGGATCTTCTGTCCCAGGGTCCGCTGCTCATGCCTCACGTGGCTCGGTTCTCGCTTACGGCCTGGCTATTGAACGGGCTAGGTTGAGGGCCCGGGGGTACTCGCCGGCGGTCATTTCTACCTTATTGCGGTCCCGGAAATGCTCGACATCTCTGGCGTATGTTCGGGTTTGGAGAATTTTTGAGGCGTGGTGTGCGGATAGATGTGAAGCCCTTAGGGCCTCGGTTCCCCAGATTCTGGAGTTTCTGCAGGACGGTTTCGAGAAGGGGCTGGCGGCCTCTTCGCTGCGAGTGCAAGTGGCGGCGTTAGCCTGTTACAGGGGCAGCCTGGCTGGTCAATCGCTGGGGGTCCAGCGGGATGTAAAGCCCTCGCTCGACCTCCCGTCAGGCCGGTTTTTCCCCAGTGGCACCTTCCCTTTGTGTTGACCACTTTGGAGCGCGAGCCTTTTGAGCCTTTAGCGCGGGCGTCCCTTAAGGACCTTACCTTAAAGACGGTTTTCCTGGTGGCGGTCTGCTCGGCGCGCCGGGTTTCAGAGCTTCAGGCACTTTCCTGCAGGGAGCCTTACCTCTCTTTCTTTGAGACCAAGGTGGTCTTGCGACCGGTCCCGGCTTTTCTCCCGAAGGTGGTCTCTGCATTCCATGTGAACCAAGAGATTGTTCTGCCGGTGTTTGCCGCGGAAGCTCCGGGTCCTTCCTTCCAGAAGCTGCACCTCCTCGATGTTCGTCATGCCTTGAGAAAGTATTTGCGCAGAACGGCGGCTTTTCGGAGGTCGGACCAGCTGTTTGTGGTGTTCGCGGGCCCGAAGAAAGGGGAGGCGGCTTCAAAGGCCTCCATTGCTCGGTGGATCAAGGAAACTATCGCGATGGCGTATATATTGAAGGGTAAGGTCGTGCCGGAGGGCCTGCGGGCTCATTCCACTAGGGCTCAAGCTACATCTTGGGCGGAGCATCGTTTGGTCTCTCCACTAGAGATTTGTAAAGCAGCGACGTGGTCGTCCTTGAGTTCCTTTGTTTGCCACTACCGTCTCGATGTGCAGATGCGGGAGGAGGCCTCGTTTGGCAGGGCGGTGCTTCAGGCTGGTTTGACGGGTCCCTCCCATGCTTGAGTTTCTATACTGCTCTGGTATTTACCCAGAGGTTCCTGGACTAGACTGGGGACATGATCAGGAAGGTTAAATTAGACCTACCTGCTAATTGTGGTTCCTGGAGTGGAACCAGTCTAGTCCCGTGTCCCTCCCAGTGTGTGCTGGCAAACCGAAGTCTGGCGTAGGTCGTGAATAACAGGTAAGAGAAGTGTTTCATTTTTTTCCTGCAAAAAAAAAAGAAAAGAAAAGAAGTTAACAAGGGGGAACACGCACTCTGTCGGGGATTACGGGGGACAGTGTTTCCAGACATTCTTATGACGATGTGTAGTCTTTCTCAATCTACGAGGGGGCTCTTTCTTTCTTCATCTCTTCTCTATAGGGATTTGAACTGTTCCAAATTTGCTCGTGCCAGTGGGCAGGAGAGATTGTTTTCTTTCCTACAGGCTGGTTTGTTTTTTTTCGAGTTAGTTAATGTGTACATTTTGATACTTACTTGTTTCTCTGGTGAGTCTGCTTTGTCAATAGGTTACTGATGACAGGAGGCGGTCACCGGGGAGTTATACCAGTGAGGTCACAAAAGTGGGAGTTTCTCAGTCTCCAAGCTGCTGAATGAGATAGGCAACCCAGAGGTTCCGGGACTAGACTGGTTCCACTCCAGGAACCACAATTAGCAGGTAAGTCTAATTTAACCTTTGGGTTGTTCTTCCCTAGGTGCATAACTTTGCACTTGTCCACATTAAATTTCATCTGCTATTTTGATGCCCAGTCTTCCAATTTATCAAGATCCTCTTGCAATTTTCCACAATCCTCATGGGTTTTAACAACTTTAAATAGTTTTGTATCATCTGCAAATTTGATAACCTCACTCGTTATTCCCTTTTCCAAGTAATTTATGAATATGTCAAAAAGCAGCGGACCCAGCACAGATCCCTGGGGTACTCCACTATTCATCTTTCTCCATTGGGAAAATTAGCCATTTAGCCCTACCCTGTGCTTTCTATCTTTTAACCAGTTCCTGATCCATAGTAGTACACTGCCTCCTATCCCATGACTCTTTAGTTTTGCCAAAAGTCTCTGATGAGGGACCTTGTCAAAGGCTTTCTAAAAGTTCAATTACACTATGTCAACTGACTCACCTTTGTCTACTTGTGTATTCACACCTTCAAAAAAACATAACAGATTAGTAACACAAGATCTTCCTTGTCTAAAGCCATGTTAGCTGTCTCCCATTAAGCCATGACTATCTACATGTTCATCAATTTTGTTCTTTATGATGGTTTCTACCATTTTTCCCGGTACTGACGTCAGGCTCACTGGTCTGTAGTTTCCCGGATCACCCCTGGAACCCTTTTTAAAAATCGGCATTACATTGGCCATCCTCCAGTCTTCAGGTATTACAGATGATTTTAATGATTTTAATAGCCCATGTTCCCTGTAAAATAGTTATCTCCAAGTTATAATGCCCTGTTCAATGTAATTTCAGTTTGTTCAATGTAAACCGCACTGATGCAGAATAGCGCGGTATATAAGAGAATGTAAATAAATAAATAAATAAATAATGATAGTTCACAGATTACTAATAGGAGGTCTGCAATCTCATATTTCAGTTCTTTCAACACCCTTGGATGTATATCATCTGGTCCAGGTGATTTGCTACTCTTCAGTTTATCAAATAGTTGTAATACATCTTCCCGATGTATCAATATTTCCTTCAATTCTTCCACACCTTTAAATACTATTTCAGTCATGGGTAACATCCCTACATCTTCCTCAGTAAAGACCGAAGCAAAGAATTCATTCAGTCTCTCCGCTATCGCCTTGTCGTCTCTTAGTGCCCCTTAACCCCTCTATCATCTAATGGACCAACTGACTCTCTCACAGGCTTTTTGCTACGAATGTACTTGAAAAAGTCTTAATTACGCATTTTTGCTTCTGCAGCAAGCTTCTTCTCAAATTCTCCCTTTGCCTGCCTTATCAATGCCTTTCATTTAACTTGCCAGTGCTTGTGCTGTTTCCAGTTTTCGTCATTTGGCTCTTTTTCCATTTCCTGAAAGATGCTTTTTTGGCAACAACAGCCTCTCTGACCTCACCTTTAATCAATGCTGGCAGTTTTTTGGACTTCCTTCCACTTTTCTTAAAGCGTGGAATACAGCTGGTCTGGGCTTCCAAAATAGTATTTTTCAACACCCAAGCTTGATGTAAGTCTTTAACCTTTGCAACTGCTCCTTTTAGTTTTTTCTTAACTACTTTCCTCTAGTCCATCTGGAGTCAAGTTTCAACACCCTTTGATGGATGGTGTTTTTACCACAAGATGCAAATTCAAATTTGTCTATTTTTGAACAATAGAGTGCCCACCGTGTGATCTTATTTTATTTATTTATTTGCAGTCTCTTTTATACCGCGCTATTCGACATCAGTGCGGTTTACAATGAACATAAGAGTTGCACATCTCAATTTCGTGATTTGTGCTTTACAGTGAAACAGGTATAATAACTTGGGTATACATTAAACAGGAAAATTAAACTTGGGTATGCATTAAGCAGGTATAACAGATAAAATAGGGTATAAATAACCAGTCCCTTATCTAGAGGTACTGAGTTTCAAGGTGGCGATATTAGACCTAGTGCCTTGGGCATAAGCACATATGCAACCATTTCAAATGGTGTTAACTCAATGGTGTCCAAAATGTTATCCGCTTTTGCAAAAACTGGTGGTCCGGTTGGAACAAGATTGAGTCTCAAATGGTGGCTCCATTTGGAGAAGTTAATGGCAGGAGTGCCATTAGATCGGCCAATGTGGATTGTGACGATGGATGCGAGTCTCATAGACTCAGTGGGGGGGGCTCATTTTCAGGAGCAAGTAGCCCAAGGAGTATAGTTAGCAGATAAGAAAACTTTGTCAATCGCTTGAAATTGAGAGCTGTTTGTCTAGCCTTGCAGAAATTCCAGGCTCTACTAGAAGGAAAGTATGTTCGAGTTTTTTCGGACAATGCAACCACAGTACTATACATAAATCGCCAGGGTGGTATGGGAAGTCCCCTCCTGGGGAAGGAGATTGCTCCATTATTTCTCTGGGTGGAGCTTCATCTTCTGTCCATTTCGGCGGCACATGTGAAAGGCATAGAAAATGTTAAGGCAGACTTTCTCAGTAGACATCGACTGGACCTGGGAAAATGGACTGGAGGACTCGGTGTTAATTGTGCGACATGGGGTCAACCAGTGATGGACTTAATGGCCACAGTCAAAAACACCAAAGCTCCTGGATTTTTCAGCCATCAAAGAGATCAAATGTCCGAAGGGCTCGATGCTGTATCGCAACCATGACTCGAGAACATTCTCCTTTACATTTTTCCTTCATGGCCTCTAATAAGTTGAGTATTGCAACGAGTGGAGAAACACAGAGGTACAGTAAGTTTGATAGCACTGGACTGGCCTCGCAAGCCATGGTATGCAGATCTCATCAGACTAAACGACAGCAGTACCCTGGAGGTTACCAATGAGGAAGAGTCTGCTGTCGCAAGGTTCAATAAGCATGAATCAGATAGATTGATTCTTGCTTATGGCCAGGCTTTTGAAAGGGCTCGGCTAATAAAGCATGGTTATTTGGCAGCTGTTATGTCCACACTTCTGCGGGCACGTAAGCAATCTACCTCATTGGCGTATATTTGGGTCTGGCGTATCTTTGAATAATGGAGTTCAGCTCATAAAATCGTGCCATTGCGGGCTCAAATTCCCGACTTTTTGGAGTTCTTACAGAAAGGGATAGATAAGGGCCTGGTGCTGAATTCTCTTCGAGTGCAAGTTGCAGCTTTATCTTACTATTGTGGACATATTCAGGGGCATACATTAGCTTCGCATCCGGATATAATCCACATTCTTTGTGCAGTAAAGCAAATTCATCCTCCTTTACGTCCTACTGTTCCTTCCTGGAATCTAAACTTGGTTTTATCAGTTTTGACGGTGACGCTTTTTGAACCGTGGAAAAATGCAGCTTTAAAAGATTTAACTTTAAAGGTGGTGTTTCTGGTAGCAATATGTTCGTCATATCCAATTTCCGAGCTACAGGCATTATCATGTCATGAGTCTTTTCTGCTTATTACAAAAGAAAAGGTTATTTTATGCCCGGTACTGTCCTTTTTGCCAAAGGTAGTTTCTGCGTTTCATCTGCATTTTCAATGTAAGCCTCAACGGCCTGTTGCTCTCTGTAAACAGCTATGGTTTTTAGATATAGCGGTATAAGCATAGCGAAATAAATAAATTTAAATCGATTGGTCATGTTGCCAAGTTTTCCAGAAACAAAAGATACTCTATTGCATACTTTGGATATGTGTCTGATTCTTCGTCATTATTTGAAAATAACAAAGTCATTTAGATGATCAATATATCTATTTGTGCTTTTCAGGGGTGCACGCAAAGGAGAAGTGGCCTCCAAAGCAACTAATGCACGTTGAATCAAGGAGATCATAGTCTGCCTATTTGTTGCACCATAAAAATTTACCAATTTGTTTAAAAGCACATTCTACTAGGGCACAGGCAACTTCAGGGGCAGAGACCAGCCTTGGGCCACCATTAGCAATATGTAGAGCAGCGACATAGTCGTCCTTACATACTTTTACTAAGCATTATCGTCTGGATTTACAGGCTAGAGCAGATGCTCAGTTTAGAGCTCGTGCTTTAGAGACTAGTCTTGCTGTTCCCTCCCAAAAGTAAGTCCTGCTCTGGTACATCCCATTAGTCTGGACTGTACTGGAGAGATGCTATGGAAGGTGAAATTAGTTCTTACCTGCTAATTTGCTTTCCTGTAGTCCTTCCAGTAAAGTCCAGAACTGCCCATGTGAGAAACATGAATATTTAAATATATATATTTAGCACAAGCCTTCTAAAAGTTCAGTAGTGGCAATTGCATTAATTCAGTTTTAGAGTTTTTGAACTGGAGAGTACTCTGAAAGATGTATATAGTTTTAGTTTAAAATTAGTTATAGTTTACTGTAGTTTTTAAAATGTGTTTTCTGAGTTTCTAGTTGTGACTACTTTGACAATAGGATACTGACTATGTGGTAGGAATGCATTCCTTTTATGGGGTGACAACACCAAAGCTCGAAATTCTCAGTCTCCAATCTGCTGGAAGTGGGGGGGGGGGGAAGATCCATTAATCTGGACTTTACTGGAGGGACTAAAGGAAAGCAAATTAACATGTAAGAACTAATTTCACCATGTAAATGTTAGCTGTAATATAATTGGCTTTTTCTGCACAATTTGTACATTTTAATTTCTTTATGGTCTTCTCCCTTATTAGTGGGCTGGATTGAAATGGGCAATTTTTTGTATTTTCTTTGTTTTTTTATTTCTCATTGGTTTTGTTTTTCTGTTGTCCTTTCTATTTCTGTACAAATGGTAATACTTGCATATAATTGGAATGCAATAAAATAAAAGTTTTAGGGATAAAAAAGGTTTATAAAATTACCTCGTAATTGTATATGTGAAGGCATATTTTAGAAAGGACATCCAGGTGAAAACATGCCTGAAACGTTTGAGTATGATTTCAGAAACTTGGACTTCTGATCTGGACGTCCAGCAGTGCAAAAATCACACTACAGGGTTCTCCATTTGCTATCAGTTCTCTTTCCCATTGTGGATAGTACTGGGGATATGAGAGGCTCATTTCATTTGCACCCTCCCAATGTTTTGCTGACAGAAGGAGCACTTTCTTGATGCCTATTTGTGCCCTGCAGCAGGTCTAGATTTGGATGTGTCCAGCATTTCTGAAATCACCGATTGGCATCCGGCCACAGGGAACAGCAGGTAACCTCCTTCCATTCCCTGCAGTGAAGGCCAATCAGGCCCTCCTCCTCAGCATATAAAACCAAGTGCCGGAAGGCGTGAAGATTTCTCCTCCAGCCACCCAATTGACATACGGCCATAGGGAATGGCAGGTAAGCTCCTCCCATTCCCTGCAGTGAAGGCCAATCGGGCTCACCTCCCCAGCAGATAAAACCAAGCGCCAGAAGGCGCAACCTCTCCTCCAGCCACCCGATCAACATCTGGCCATAGGGAATGGCAAGTAAGCTCCTCCTGGTCCCTGTACTGTAGGCCAATTGGGCCCACCTCCCCAGCAGATAAAACCAAGTGCCAGAAGGCATGAAGACCTCTCCTCCAGCCACCAGATTGGCGTCCAGCCACAGGGAACGGCAAGTAAGCTCCTTCTTTTCTCTGCAGAGAAGGCCAATTGGGCCCACCTCCCCAGCAGATAAAAACAAGCGCAGGAAGGTGCACCCTCGCTGCAGGCCCACGCTTAAGGTCCATGCCAAAAGGCCCTTTGGTGAGGCCCTTAGGTGAGGACCAAAGATATTAGCACCAAACTAACAACAAGAAGATAACCTGTGCCAAGATAACCTCCGATACCTGACTCCTAGCCTAACCATCCAAGGTACTGCCTCACCACTACTGTGCAAGCAAAGAATATTGCGTGTGAAAACCTGAACCACGGACACCCCCACATTTTTAACTAACACAGATCAGCCACAGGAAACAAGGTATCAAACCTTCCATACAGCAACATGACTTATCCACGCTACTGGATATTTATGCTAAGTGCCCTCTTCTCATCTCTCTCCCAGACCTCTGCGCTCACAATCAATCACCCTCCAGACCTCTGCGCTCACAATCAGTCACCCTCCAATCTGCCTAATTCCCAAGCCACTCAACAGACTATCAAACTTATGGCACCTGTCTCGTTCTCATCAAGACAGGAAACATGGACACGTCATCATGATACACATGGTAGCTTCAAATAACCCACCTTCAAAGCACAAGACTGCTACCCACCTGCACAATCCCATAAGATGTGCCCTCATTAACTCATGATCCATCCGAAACAAAATTCCAAACCTTATACAACTGCATAACAAACAACAAGCTTGATGTTCTATGCATCACTGAAACCTGGTTCTCCGACAATGACAATGTCCTGCTCAACCAACTCAGCACTGCCACTCACAACATCCACAACTGCCCTCAGACATCCAACAGAGAAGGCAGAGTCTGCATACTCACAAAGAAGAGCCTCGAATTCAATACCACAAACTATGCCTCCACTCCCAACCTTGACATCATCACAGTCTTGAGCCATCACCTCTCCATCTGTCTAGCATACAGATCCCCTCACATCAACGCTGAAGAACTTGCCACCTTACTGGAAGAAATATGCTTTCACTCATCCACCCACAAAGACCTCATCCTACTTGGAGATCTAAACCTCCCATCTGCTTCCACCGCCCACTCCTCAGTCTTCCTCAAAGCTATAACCGACCTACTATACACACAGCTCATATCCGCCCCTATGCACACAAAAGGTAAAGTAGCATCCTTGACCTGGTGTTCTTCCCAGATCAACTCTTAAATGCACACTGATATACTTCACCCGCAATACTTCCAATACCCTAGTCTGATCACAACCTTATCTCATTCAACATACCCAGCTCCTGCCTTCCAACGTTGCATCAGACCTCCCCACCAGAACATGAAGGTTCCTATCTTTTGATGAACAAAGCTTCTTCCAAAAAACTATCACAACCCTAACTACCTTACCAGTGCAAGCAGACCTTGAAACAAAAGTCTGCACTTGGAACGCAACCATCTCAGCTGCTGCTCTTGCTCCATCCAAAGCCCCACACATGATGCAAGTATTATGCAGCGCATTAGCAGTAAATCTGAGAGTAAGATCATATTCCATATACCCTGGCTTAGAAGTGAGGTTCATGACTGCCATAGTATGCACAAAACCAACTCATTTGGAGAAACTACCCCAAATAGAAACAATGACCACATGCTCCTTGGCACTCCACAAATCTAAAAACGCAGAAATGCAACTTGCAACATCTTGAACAACAATGGAGAAAGTCCCAAGACTACCAACTCAAATCTCAATAACTACATGAACTAAAGTTATACCACAACTCTACCATCCATGCCAGAATAGAATACTACCACAACCTCATCTCACGCTCCATCAGCAAACTCATAAAACTCTTTGACGTCATCAAATCACTCACTAAAGACCCATTACAAACAAACTGTGTCCACACTCTTAATCCACAAGATATGGCCTCATACCTGCAGGCCAAGCCCAAACTTATGCCCTCCAGCAGCTCTATCATCCCAACCTTGAATGAGGAGACCACTCAAGACCACCACTGAACCAGCTTCAAGATATTATCATCTGAGGAACTCAACAACATAATCAACAGATCAACATCACAACCTCACCACTCAACCCTTGCCCACTTTCCTGGCTTAAAATCACAAAAATAAAATTCCTAACAATCATATCTGACATTGTCCACTCATTGACATTGTCCACTCATCCCTTTCTCAAGGACTCCTTCTTCCTTCCCTCAAACAAGCATCAATCAGACTGCTCTTGAAGACACCAAACCTGGATCCACACTCACCCTCCTCTACAGACCTATAAATAGTATGCTATTTATCTCCAAAATCATTGAAAAAGATGTACAAATCCAACTCCAAGATCACATAGACCACTATGCACCTCTAAACATGCATTAACGTGGATTCTGACCCAACCACGGCGCAGAAACCCTTATGACCTCCCTCCTAAACTCACTCATCGCAGGCATCGAAACAATCACCCAAGGCTTCATCCTGCTCTTTCTGGACATCACCGCCACCTTTGACACTGAATCCCACCAACTACTCCTCAACTAATTCCACCACATTGCAGTCCACAACACCCCACTCAAATGACTCCATTCCTATCTCTCCAACCGAAACCAAAGAATAAAAATACAAATGCAAACCTCAGCCTCTTTCACCCTAAAACAGAGTGTGCCCTACTGTTCAACATATACATTCAACTACTGTGTGCCATCCTCCAACAATCCCAAGTAGAGTTCTTGATATATGCTGATGACATAATGATCTTTGCACCATTTTCCACTTCCGCTCCTGATTACTCCATGCTCTCAAGTTGCCTCCCAGAAGTAACCAACTGGCTCCATCTTCATAATCTCTCCATCAACCTCAATAAAACAGAGCTCTTCCATGTCACAATGGACCTCCAACTTCATCCCCCCCTGCCACCATCAGACTCCACAACAACGCTATCCAAGTCAGCACCCAGATAAAATACCTTGGTATCATACTGGACCAGTAGCTGACATTCAAGGCCTATATTCAAGGTATTACCAAGACGGTATACTATAAACTCAAAACTCTCCGAAACCTATGCCCCCTCCTATCCACCAACACATTCCGCTCAGTCTTCCAAGCCACCATCGCACCCCTATTTGACTACTGCAATTCCATTTATCAAGGTTTAACTAAGTACGCACTCCTTGCACTACAACTCGCCCAAAATACTGTTGCTCGATTTATCTTCCAAGTCCCAAGGCAAACCCACATTATTCCCATCCTCAAGCACCTCCACTGGCTTCCCATCAGCTCCAGAATACAATTCAAAGTTCTAACCCTCATTCACAATCCTCAGAGCACCTCCAAGCACTAATTCACACCCTGAACTCTGACAGACCAAGAAGAAAGACCACCCAAACCTCCTCAGTCTCCCACTACAGACTCGAAAAAGCAAGCAAACAACAAGAATAAGAGCATTCTCACTATACGTCCCCACCCTCTGGAATTCACTACCCCCCTCAATTTGCAGTATCAAATCAACTGCAGACTTTCGCAAATAGCTCAAGACTCACCTCTTCCTGAAACATTTTTCCAACTGACACCCAACATCCACACATCAGGACAACCTCATACAAACAATCACATCATCACCCAACCCTCCCCCATGAAGCCCCTACAACCCCTCATCCCTAACACCCCCACCCACCCTTCTCCCCACAGTACATAGTTATTTAAATCTGTATTGATACAAATGTATTGATATGTACAAAAGGTCCTTTGTTCTCTGTTCACATTTTAAAATATTTTTGATGTTTATTGTAAATGGTTATTGATTTTCATTATAACTTGTTCATTGTATCAACGCAGTTCCACGTAAACCGTTTTGACTTGTAGAAAAACAGTATATCAAAATGTATTAAATAAATAAATACGTTGCACACATTTAAGTTCAAAGGAACATCCCCAGGCATGCCTCCACCATGCCTTCCCATCCTATATAGACATGCCCACGCAGGAGAAGTTTCCATGTCCACGCTGTAAAATGACTCCAGGGACATTGCCATGATTTAGATGTCTCCATGCCTGTTTACAAATATCCAAATTGCGTATAGAGCTTCTAAAATAACCAGTATTGTCTTTCCTATAAAAACAGGTTACAAGATGGTTCACAGAGTTTCAAACAAATACAGTATTTACAGTCAGTTAAAATCAATAACAATTCATTAACCAAATACAGCAGCAAACAACCAGACCTTCCCCTTATTCTGAAAAGCAACAAAATATCATCAGTAGACTACAAATCATCAGGAAGTAGAATCTAACTGGTGGGACCAGTACATGAAAAAACATGGTTTTTGGTCATTGCAAGCTTCACTCCTGATGGAACTGCAGCAGATTCCACTGAGAAGAATCAAGACTTTGGCTTGGAACGTAATGTTCAATCTATTCAATGTAATTCTTTTTAGTTGTTTTGTAAACCGCTTGATTCAAGGAGAAAGCGGTATAGAAATCCATTTAAATAAATAAATAAAATGCTGAAATATTTTAAAGTGCCAAACCATGCACAGTTTTAAAAAATCAGAAAAAGAATTTTAAATTCAGCTCTCTGTATTAGCAGACAGAAAATACTGGATTCTAAGAACAGGCATGCTAAAGTCTACTTTTTGATGATTGGAAAGCATATGAACTGGAGGAATGTCCCTGGGAGCCAGAAAAGAATATACATGAGGCTGAATTGATGAAACACTTTCATCAGTTATTTCCCCAAAAGCCAGGCTAAGGCTGACTTCAAAAGGAGGGAGGAAACCATCAATCTCCAGGAACAAGCAGGAATGTAGTCTTCACATATGGGTGACGTTGGTACCAATGGAGCCCGCGCGAGAGCGCCCCCCAGCATCCAATAAGAAAGCCTTTGGGAGCATCCCACTGTGCCTGCGTAGCTGCCTTCCCACCTTCCCAACTCTGCTTCCTCAGTTCTTCGTTTTCCATGGAGCCAGCAGGAAGCAAATCCTGTCACTGCAGAAAAATCTTTAGTTCTTTAATTTGTTTTTTTTGTGGTTAGCATCTGCCTTCCCATCAACGCCAGAACCGACTCCCATTGTCAGTTCTTTCTTTCTTTTTTTCCTGTAAAAAAAAAAAAAAAAGAGAAGAGGTTTTTTTCAGGCATATCAACGCTATTTTAGGCCTTAAGCCTACCATTATGTCTACTTACACTATGAAGAAACCAGTTAGTGGTTTTAAAAAGTTCTAAATGTGACAGTACCATCTCAGCTACTGACACTCATAATTGGTGTCTGAAATGCCTTGGGCCCGACCACCAGCCGTTAGAATGTCCACTTTTCAAGAAGATGACAAAGAGAGGCCTACAGAACTGGGATGTGAAGTTTGGAACACTCTTTGCCTCCGATGTGGTTTCTTTGGCATCGACGTAATCAAGGGCATCGTCTTCTTCTCAGGGATCTCAGGTGTCGAAACACAAGTCTTCTTCAAAGACAGACTGTCCCCCCCAAGGGTAGATCTCTTTCTAAGCATCAAGATGCCTCGAGCATTGCCTTGGAGGTGGATCAACCAGCCAAACAACTCCAGCGGGAGGACCTTTCCTCCAAAGCCATTGAGGGGTTCCAGGATGCTCCCGAGGCCTCCACCTCAGGAGAGCTCCTGGTGCCATGCTTTGGGATGGTAGTGCAGATTTCCAGTACCGATACCCAAGGATTGGCGAGCTCCATGGATCAGCACATCCTAGCTATCAAGTTGAGCTTGGCGGCTCTATTGGCAGCTTCGGTCCCGATCAAATCACTACCGATGGTGCGCCGACTTTGGTACCAATGCAAACTGCTTCAGGATACATGCCGCTAGATCCACTTCTGCCCATGCCTGCCCTTGAGTCCATTGATGGTACCGAGGTCTCATCCAAGCAGGTTCCCCGTCCCAGTACTGACTTTAACCAGTATCCGTCCTTAGCGGAGCAGGAACATCGTACCCACAGATACTTCGAGTCCTTTGAATCGGACAACTCTGATGACGAGTCACTCGATACCCAAAGACTATAAGGTCTGCCTCAGGAACCTTCTCCTTCACTGGAACGCTGCATATCCTCTCCTGAGGATATGTCTTTTCAGGAGTTTATTTGCGGCCCAGCTAAAGGTCTCTCTATAATTCAGTGGTTCTTAACCTGGGTTCGATCGAACCCTAGAGGTTCGGTGAGTCAGTCTCAGGGGTTCGGCGGAGGTCAAGACATAAGACACGCACCCGACTCATATGATTTGTGATGACACGCCCCGCTTGGCCATCATTGGCTGCAGGTGATCACGCTACATTGCTTGGCCAATCTGTGCTGCAGGGAATTTGGTGCACTCAGTAGTCGACTTGTGACTGTCGTGATGGTATGTCGTGTGATTTCTTTCTTAATATTTTAATCCATACTAACTATGTCGAGCAAAAAAAGAAAGTGGTCGGACGAATATGTACAACATGGATTCGCATATATAACAGAACGTGATGGGAGTCAGCATCCTATCTGCATGATTTGCAATGCCAAGTTAAGCAATTCTAGTCTTGTACTGGCAAAACTAAAGGAACACTTCCTTAACCTGCATGGAGATGGGGAATACAAGAACACAACGCTTGCTGAATTCAAGGTGAAGAGAGCCAGATTCGATGAAAAGGCTACTCTGCCTGCTCTCGGCTTTGTACCCATCAACAAACCGATCCTCACAGCATCGTACGAAGTTGCTTACCTGATCGCAAAGCAGGGCAAACCACACACCATTGGTGAAACACTCATAAAACCAGCTGTGTTGAAGATGGCGAATCTGATGCTGGGAAAAGCGGCCGAAGTTAAATTATCCCAAATTCCTCTTTCAAATGACACCATCAGCGACAGAATAGAGGACATGAGCAAAGACATCTTGGCTCAAGTAGTTGCAGATCTGATTTCAAGCCGGCAAAATTCAGCCTCCAACTCGACGAGACCACAGACGTTTCTAATCTAAGTCAGCTTGCTGTATTTGTGCGCTATGTGAAAGACGACATAATAAAGGAAGATTTTTTATTTTGTAAGCCTCTTACAACAACAACTAAGGCAGCCGATGTGAAGAAACTTGTGGATGACTTCTTCAGAGACAACAATCTTTCGTGGGATATGGTTTCTGCAGTTTGTACGGACGGAGCTCCAGTCATGTTGGGAAGAAAGTCTGGTTTTAGTGTGCTAGTGAAAGCCGATGCACCACACATCATTGTTACGCATTGTATTCTGCACAGGCATGCGTTGGCAACAAATACCTTGCCTCCAGAAATGACAGAAGTATTAAAAATTGTAGTGGAATGTGTGAACTATGTGCGAAATAGTGCACTGAGGCACCGCATCTTCAGTGAGCTGTGTAAAGAAATGGGCTCTGAATTTGAGGTACTTCTGTACCATTCTAACGTTTGGTGGTTATCCCGGGGACAGGTGCTGAATCGTGTTTTTGCCATGCATGTGGAATTAGCCCTGTTTTTGCAAGAGCACCAACATCGTCATGCAGATTGCTTCAAAAATTCTAAGTTCATTCTCATTTTAGCGTACATGGCTGATATATTCGCATCTCTCAATCATCTCAATCAGCAGATGCAGGGTGGTGGAGTCAACATCATCGAAGCGGAAGAAAACCTGAAGGCTTTTCAAAAAAAGCTACCGTTATGGAAATGACGAACAGAGAACGATAACTTCGCAAACTTTCCCCTGCTGGACGACTGTGTAAGTAAGATCGAAGATGTGTCTGGAATCGGAGACATTTCTGTACCCACGGAACTGAAGCAAGCAATTGCCACGCACTTAGATGAGCTTGCAAAGTCTCTCAACGGATACTTCCCTACAAAAGAGTCATATCCAGCATGGGTGAGACAGCCGTTCAAGTTTGGTGTTGAGACAGCAGATGTCAATGATGAATACCTCGACGAAATCATTGAAATTCAGCAGAGCCAGGTTCAACAGCAACTCTTCAGAACAACAATGCTCTCAATGTTTTGGTGTCGACAAATGGTAACGTATCCTGTTATTGCTAGGAAAGCCCTGGAAATTTTTATATCATTTGTTACAACATATCTTTGCGAGCAATCCTTTTCGAGGATGCTGGACATAAAAACGAAGAAAAGGAACAGACTTTGCTGTGAAAATGACATGAGAGTGGCACTTGCCAAGGTGAAGCCATGCATTTCTGAACTGGTCTCTCAAAGGCAACAGCAGAAGTCACACTGATTTGCAGTAAATATTCATTATTATTGTAGCGGTGTAGCCTGATGGAAATTAGGTGATGGGTGTGTGTTAAAATGTTAAAAATAATAAATAGCATAAATACAATAAGTTCATTATTGGAATACATAAGGTTAAAAATTAAAACCATTTCAGTGTGGTAGTATTAAAAAAGGTCATGTCTTTGTGAAAAGTTCTGTATGTAATTTGTTGTGAGTTCATGCATTGCATTGGTTTTGTTCTTTGAACACAGTGATGTTAATGCACGATTCATTTTGTGAACCAGTAAAACATATACCTATGTCTTGAATTTGAAAAAAAATCATATTTTATTTTTCAATAAAGAAAGGTTCGGTGAATGTGCATATGAAACTGGTGGGGTTCAGTACCTCCAACAAGGTTAAGAACCACTGCTATAATGGTAACATCCGAGAAGGAGCCTAGGGTGGAGGAATTGGAGATCCTCCAATACCCAACAGCTCCTAAGGAGGTAGCCACCCTTCCGATTCACCGCATTCACCATGATCTCATGTTCTGGATGTGGGAGACTTCCCTCACAATTTCGCCACATACTCGATGTCTCGATACTATGTACCGAGTACCAAAATGTCCCAGCTTCCAAAAGATGCAGCTTCCCTACCACTCAATAGTGGTGTAATCGGCGATGCAGCACATTAAGAGTTCAAAAATCCATTCCTCTATCCCACCAGATAGAGAATCGAGAACTCTCAATGTTTTTGGGCGTCGATGTTTTCAGGCATCCATGCTTTCAGCCAGAATAAACTTCAACATATTCTATATGGGTATGTTCCTCAAAGAGGTTACTAGGGATCTTAAGGCTATGTTCCCTCTTCTTCCAGATGATAAGAAAGGTGACTATCTTACACTAGTTAGGCATGCCCAGAATATCTCAAATTTGCTAACAGAGCTGCTATTAGTAATCTGTGAACTATCATTAAAATCATCTCTAATACCTGAAGATTGGAGGATCGCCAATGTAACACCAATTTTTAAAAAGGGTTCCAGGGGTGATCCGGGAAACTACAGACCGGTGAGCCTGACATCAGTACCGGGAAAAATGGTAGAAACCATCATAAAGAATAAAATTACTCAGCATGTAGATAGTCATGACCTAATGGGAGACAGCCAACATGGCTTTAGACAAGGAAGATCTTGTCTTACTAATCTGTTATGTTTTTTTGAAGGAGTGAATAATCAGGTGGACAAAGGTGAGTCTGTTGATATTGTGTATCTGGACTTTCAGAAAGCCTTTGACAAGATCCCTCATCAGAGACTTTTGGCAAAACTAAAGAGTCATGGGATAGGAGGCAGTGTACTATTGTGGATCAGGAACTGGTTAAAAGATAGAAAGCAGAGGGTAGGGCTAAATGGCCAATTTTCCCAATGGAGAAAGGTGAATAGTGGTGTACCCCAGGGATCTGTGCTGGGTCCGCTGCTTTTTGACATATTCATAAATGACCTGGAAAGTGGAATAACGAGTGAGGTTATCAAATTTGCAGATGACACAAAACTATTTAAAGTTGTTAAAACCCAAGAGGATTGTGGAAAACTGCAAGAGGATCTTGATAAATTGGAAGACTGGGCATCAAAATGGCAGATGAAGTTTAATGTGGACAAGTGCAAGGTTATGCACCTAGGGAAGAATAACCCAAACTATGGTTCCACGATGCAAGGTTCCACATTAGGAACCACCACCCAGGAAAAAGATTTAGGCGTCATTGTGGATACCATGTTAAAACCCTCAGCCCAGTGTGCAGCGGCGGCCAAGAGAGCAAACAGAATGCTAGGTATGATAAAGAAAGGAATGGAAAATAAAACAAAAGATATTATAATGCCTCTGTATCGTTCCATGGTGAGACCGCACCTTGAATATTGTGTGCAATTCTGGTCGCCGTATCTTAAAAAGGATATAGCGATTTTAGAAAAGGTTCAAAGAAGAGCCACCAAAATGGTAAATGGGATGGAAGGATACTCCTATGAAGAAAGGCTTAAAAGGTTAGGGCTCTTTAACCTGGAAAAGAGACGGCTGAGGGGAGATATGATAGAAGTCTATAAATTAATGAACGGAGTGGAACGGGTAAACGTAGATCGATTGTTTACCTTATCAGAATATAGAAAGACTAGGGGACATGCAATGAAGCTGCAGGGTAAACTATTTAAGACTAATAAAATAAAATATTTTTTCTCTCAATGTGTAATCAAACTCTGGAATTTGTCACCGGAGGATGTAGTAAAGGCTGTTAGTGTAGCTGGGTTTAAAAAAGGTTTGGACAAGTTCCTGGAGGAAAGGTCCATAAACCATTATTAAGAAGGGACCCAGGATATCAATGCTTGAACCAATACAAGCATTGTGGAACCTGCGTCCCTTGGGGAAACTGCTAGGTACATATGACCTAGATTGGCCACTGTTGGAAACAGAATACTGGGCTTGATGGACCTTGGTCTGACCCAGTATGGCATATCTTATGTTCTTATGTTAACCTTCGATGCCTTTGAGTGCACTAGCAGAGCCACATCAATCTTTATTGGTGCATGCAGGATTGCATGGCTACAGGCTTCAGATCTTGAACAGCGGGTTCAAGATAAACTGCGCAATATACCCTGCACAGCCAAGAACGTTTTTGGCAAGGACTGGCAGGATAAAGCTTCTCAGTTGGAATCTGAGACTACCACTCTAAATAGGCTATCTAGAACTACAGCCAACCCTGCTAGGAAAAAGACATCTGCAAAGAAAACTTTCTTTAGTAAGAAAAAGTTTTACCCTTCTTATACTCCTGCTTCTCAATACCAGGCTCAGGGTCCTCAGAAGATGCAACAGCCTCCTAAAGAGAAGAAGCTGCAGGTTCCTAAGCTCAACCAGCTCTGCAGACACAATCTGTACCTGGTTTTTTACTTTTTCCTAGAGAACATAGCCATCCTGCCTCTGCAGCTCCCCCACCCCCTCCACATAGCAGGCAGACTGTCATTATGCCCACAGGTGGCATCTCATCACCTCAGAGCAGTGGACACTAACCATAGTGAAGGAGGGGTACAGACTTCATCCTCAGACCCTGCCCCCCCCCCCCACCCTGGTAGGGGAATATCATACTCAACCCCCTCTCATTGCCTTCCTCCTGCAAGAGGTGACTTCCCTTCTGTCACAAGGTGCCGTAGAGAAGGTTCCCATGCCTCAGCAGGGAATGGTTTTCTACTCTCCGTACTTCCTCATACCAAAGAAGAGCAGAGGATACAGGCCCATCCTAGACTGCAGAAACCTGAACAAGTTTGTGGTTCACGAGAAGTTCAAGATGGTCTCCCTAGGGACCCTTTTTCCCTACCTCCAGAGTCAGGACTGGCTCTGTTCTCTGGATCTAAAAGAAGCGTACACACATATCCTCATTCATCTAGAACAGAGGAAATATCTACGCTTCATCTTTCAAGGAAGACACTATCAATACAGAGCCCTTCCTTTCGGACTCATTTCTTTCCCAAGAGCCTTCACAAAGTGCATGGTGGTCGTAGCCACATATCTAAGATCTCTAGGGATATTTGTCTTCCCTTACTTAGATGACTGGCTCATAAAAGCAGGCACCTCCCAGGAGGTCCGTTTGTCTCTCTTTCGTACCATGCAGGTACTGCAACACTTGGGCTTTGTCATAAATCTTCCAAAATCCCATTTCACTCCAACTCAAAGACTATAATTCATTGGAGCTCTCCTAAACATTCAACAGTCAAGGGCATTTCTACCCCAGCCCCATTGTTCTTGTCTCATTCAACTGGCATCTCAAGTGCTAACCAGAGACCATCTGACTGCCTGGGAAATGCTGCAGCTTCTAGGTCATATGGTCTCAACAGTGCATGTGGTTCCATATGCCCATCTTCATATGCACACAGCCCAATGGGCACTTGCCTCCTAATGGAAGCAAGCCTTGGGCAGTCTCATGGACAAGATCCAGGTCACTGCCCCTCTTTCTATATCCCTCCAATGGTGGTGTTCACCAGAATTCTCCTTGTAGGGTCACCTTTTCAGATGCCTCCACATCAATGCACCCTAACGACAAATGCGTCCAAACTGGGGTAGGGGGCACATTTGGGTTTTCTCTCCACACAGGGCTCTGGACAGAACTGGAATCGCAGCTTCAGATAAATCTGCTGGAGCGTCGTGCTATCTCCAATGCCCTCAGGGTGTTTCAGGATCACCTACGATCCCACAGGGTCCTGGTCCAGACGGACAATCAGGTGGCCATGTTCTATGTGAACAAACAGGGAGGTACAATCTCTTGGTTCCTCTGCAGGGAGGTGCTTCATCTCTGGTCTTTTGCCATTACTCATCACATACACCTCCAAGCAGTGTATCTCCCAGGGGAGCAAAATGTCTTGGCAGACAAATTGATTTGGATCCTTCTTTCCCACGAATGGTCTCTCCATCTGGATACAACCTACTACATCTTTCAGACCTGGGAGACTCCAGAAATAGATCTTTTTGCCACACTGCAGAATGCCAAGCTCCCACGCTTCTGCAGCAGGACTCCCATGTCCGGTGTAACACCGAAGATATGCCCTATACCTTTAAGACACAGAGAGCTGAGGAGTTCGGCACAGATTCTGACAGGAAGGGAGATAAAAAGCTTCACAGTTGCTATAGGCAACCAGAGCAGGCTGAGACACGAGGCCTGAAGGCACGCCCAGCCAACAAACACTCCCCAAACAATGAAGGGAACAGTTTGCACATGTGCAGGAAAACGCCCCTAACTCTGTATAAGAAACGTGGTAGGCAAGCAGAGTTAGATCGAGAGAGAGACCGAGAGAGAGAGAGAAACAGAGGAAGAGACACAGACACAGAAACAGGCAGGGATCGGGAGGATCCAGGAAGAGAGGCTGAGTTTGACTCCTGTATGAATTCTTACGGTGGTTTTGAAGAGTCAGAAGTGGAGAGTGATCTGGAAACTTGGCAGGTCAGAGAAAACCTGAAGCTCTCTAAAAGAAGGTCAGAATACTCTCAGCCTAACACTGTTTCCTGTGAGGTCTGGAATAGAAAGCCAAGCAGGGCTTGGAAGAAAGACAGAAAGCCATTTATCAGCCAAGGGGTTAACTGTAGAAAACCCTCTCCTGTGACGCAGGAGGAATTTCCCAGAGACAGAAGTCAGTGGGGAGAACATAGAGCAGCTGGTAAGAGACTCTTTGTTAATGAAAGCCAGAACGGTTTAAAATATTCACACCCTTGGGAAAAGGACAGTGAAGTAATTGAGGATGTATGCATGAATGAAGAAAATGATTGTTTGCATTTAAAGCCTGGCAGAAAGCTGCCAAGAGAAAAACTCAGTAGAAGCAGAACAAAGCAGTTTTACCAAGTACCTGATAATTACCTACCTTACTGTGGAGAGAGTGGTGAGGAGAAGCCAGTAACTGGCTGGAGAAAGTTCCAGACTCTCTGCCATAAAGAAGACGAGGTATTTGAGGAGCCTATGTGCACGGATCAAAGTGAGTGTTTGTCTTATGGGGAAGACATGGACTGCTCCTTATTAACCACTGATGAGACTTCCCTACGCTAATAGCAGATAAGTCTGCCTTAGAGAGGATAAGCGTGCACAGAGGGAACTGCCCAGGTTATTACCTGATTTTCTGTTCTGTTTTGTTATTTGGTTTTGTTCAAGCAAGAAGCTGTATTTTCCTTTCATCTTTTTGTTTATGCCAGAAGCATGGCTGTCTCTTAAGTTTGGAGTTTTGTATTACTTTGAAAATCCAGCAAACCCCGGGAGGGGAATAAATCCTTGTTTAAACCTGACCACTCCGTCTCAACTACACTTTCTTCATAGAAGGTTCAGGGCCAGCAGTGTGCCTAGCTAACCAACACTAGTTTAGCCACTGCTGGTGACACCGGCAACCAGCAGGTGGATGCTTTTCGCCTCTACTGGGGTCGAGGTCTCCTGTATGCCTTCCCCCCCCCCCCCATTCCCCTCATTCCCAAGATGTTTTTCAAGCTTCAGGCAGACAGGAGCTTCATGATCCTCATAGCCCTGAGCTGGCCACGTCAACCATAGTTTCCTCTCCTGTTATGTCTGTCTCAGACTCAACCTCTATGACTCAGATCTACTACCGATCTCCTCTCTCAAGAAGAAGAGACACTGCTCCATCCCAACCCATAGTCTCTCCACCTCACAGTTTGGCTGCTGAAAGCATAGCATTACAAGATCTTAACCTTACTCAGGAGGTAAAGGAGACCCTGTTAGCTTCCAGGAAGCCATCCACCAGACATTCATACGCTTTCAAGTGGCATAGATTCTCTACCTGATGTTCTCGACTCCGGTGAAGGCACTCCTCCAATATCTCCTTCCCATCTCCTCATCTGGTCTCAAGACCAACTCAGTGAGAGTTCACCTCAGTGCAATTGCCACCTCTCATCATCTCTTGGATGGACAGCCCACCTCCTCACAACCACTTGTAGCGTGCTTTATGAGAGGCCTTTTGCTGACCAAACCTCCCATCAAACCACCCCTGGTGGCTTTGGATCTCAATGTCATTCTAGCTCAGCTTCTCAAACCTCCCTTTGAACCCTTGGCTATGACCTCACTAAATTTTCTTTCATGGAAGGTAATCTTCTTCATTGCCCTCACCTCAGCTAGATGCATTAATGAGCTTCAGGCTTTGGTGGCATACCCACCTTACACCTGGTTCCATCATGACAAGTTCTTCCTTAGGACTCACCCGTATTTCATGCCAAAAGTGGTGTCTCCTTTTCATTTGACTTAGTTTACCTTCCTGTGTTTTTTCCTAGACTACATGCATCTAGAGCAGAGGCAAACCTGCACACTCTTGACTGCAAGCATGCCTTGGCTTTTTATCACCAGAGGACTCAAGAGCACCGTAAGGCCTCACAGTTGTTCATTTCCTTTAACCCTAGTCACCTGGGTTTACCCGTATCTAAACGTACCCTCTCTAGATGTATAGCAGATTGCATCTCATTTACTTAGTATAAAGCAGGACTATCACTAGAGGGTCATGTCACTGCTCATAATGTTCATGCCATGGCTACCTCGATGGCGAATCTATGCTCTGTGGCCATTGATAAAATCTGCAAAGCAACAACTTGGTCTTCGGTCCATACCTTTGCTGCTCATTACTGTCTAGACATGGACGTCCGCTGGGATGCCATGTTTGGTCAATCTGTTCTCCAGCACCTCTTTCAGACTTAAGGGCAACTCCTATCCTCTGTCCCAGACCTTAACGATACCAGACATCCATGAAGGATTCATGACCTCTTGAAACCTATCCTGTGGCAAACCTTCACTGGTTCTGAGGTCACTTCTCTGGAATCTAGAAGCTAGGGATTCCCATGTTTGAAGACTACATTCTTGCTTGATCCTAGAGATAGCGCAGTTACTCACCTGTAACAGGTGATCTCAAGGAACAGCAGGAATTTAGTCTTCACAACCCACCCTCCTCCCCTAGGAGTTGTAGTGTTTCTTTTTACTCTCCCTTTCTCTCAGCTACAAACTCAACTGAGGAAGCAGAGTTGTGAAGACAGGAAGGGAGCTACGCAGGTGCAGTGGGATGCTCCCAAAGGCTTTCCTATTAGACGCTGGGGAGCGTTCCCGTGCAGGCACTGTCGGTACCGACATCACCCATATGTGTAGATTAAATTCTTGCTGTTCCCAGAGATCACCTGTTATAGGTGAATAACTGCGCTTTCTCCACTTTACACTGTGAAGACTACAGACAGTAAGCACCATCCTCTCTGCTCTGCTAAATCTCCAGCAGCACATTGATCTGGGAAACTGAATGTCGGTAGACCACAATATTAGAATACTAAAACCTAGACTCTGTGCTTTAGGCTACTGTGTTGTGTCTTTTCATTTTATGATGTGACATCATTTCCTGCATTAATTATGGTTTCTTTTGATTATTAGGACCAATATCCAGTCGGGGAAAGTAGACATTAGTGACTTGACCTGGGAACAGAAAGAAAGGGTTCTGAGGTTACTCTTTGCCAAAATAAATGGAGTGAAAATCAGGTAAAGACTATTAATTTTTTTAGTAACTTTTATATGTAAACAACAGAGAGCAATAATAGAGAGTCCCCAGAATTACTGATACAGAGAGGAGCAATGAATATGCTGGGGTTGTTGTTGTTGTTAAGGGCCATCGAGTCAGTGTCGACTCATGGTGACCCTTTGGATAGTTGTCCTAAACTGTGTTCGGTCTTCATTCAGGCGGCTCATTGTTGATGGAGTGGCACCTATAGCTGCTGTTATTGTATCGATCCATCTCACTGCTGGCCTTCCTCATTTGCGTTAACCTTCTACCTTGCCAAGCATGATGTCTTTCTCTAATGATCTCTCTCTTCGCATGAAGTGTCCAAAGTATGAAAGTCAAAGTCTTATGATCTGAGCTTCTAAAGAAAGCTTAGGTTTGATTTCCTCTACTACTGACTGACTGTTCTTCTTGCAGTCCATGGTATACACAATATTCGTCGCCAGCACCATGTTTATGTTTATGCAATTTCTTGATATATCACCCAGGCTGAAGGGCATCAGAGCAGTTTACAATTACTACAAGCAGGTATGGGATACATTCCCTCATCCCTAAAGGGCTCACAAGCTACAGTATGTGTACCTGAGGCAACGGAGGGTTAAGTGGCTTGCCCAAGGCCACAAGGAGTGCCTATAGGACTAGAAACCCCAGTCCCTCCAGCCTGAGATTGCTGTCCCCAGGTGGCCCAGAGTTTCTCATGGTTTACACAGTCAAAAGCCTTGCTTTAGTTAATAAAACACATATAGATAACCTTTTGGTATTCTTTAGTCTTTTCAAGGATCCATCTCACATCCGCGATGATGTCTCTCATAACTCGCCCTTTCCTGAACCCTGCTTGCACTTCTGGCAGTTCTCGTTCTAGGTATGATTGTAGACTCTGCAGAATAATCTTGAATAGAATCTTGCTGGCATTTGGGATCAGAGCGATTGTGCAATAATTTCCATAGTCAGTTGGATCACCTTTCTTTAGTATTGGTATAAACACAGATCTTTTCCAGTCAGTTGGCCATGATGTTGTCTTCCAAATTTCCTGGCAGAGCCTTGTAAGTATGGTAACAGCTGCATCTGATTGCTGTAATACTTTAATGGGAATGCCATCAATGGCAGGTGCTTTGTTCTTTGATAAAGCTTTCAATGCTGCTTCGACTTCTTCTTTCATCACCAATGGTTTCTGAACATAAGGTACAGGTTGAAATAGCTGTTGGTCCACTTGATCTTTATGGTATAATGACTCTGTATATTCTTTCGACCTTTTCTTGATCTTCTCAGCAAACATTTATCATGGATCCTTGAGCATCTTATAACAATCCAGTTCGAGGCTGGAAGTTTTTCTTTGACTCTCGTAGCTTTTGGAAAGCCGATCTTGTTCTTCCTCTAATAGTTTCTGCTTCTATTTCCTTTCATGTGTCATTTGCTGGGGTAACTAAAGAAAAAGGCAAAGGGCCCAATATTGAGTTACGATGGCTATGCTCCTCTAAGGCGCATAACCATCAATGCTGAACTACCCTGGATATTCAGTAATCCCGGATATTCAAACCAGGACCTTATCTGTCCACGCAGCAAAATGCCCTGCATGGCACAGAAGCTAACTGGGCATAAGAACATAAGAACATAAGATATGCCATACTGGGTCAGACCAAGGTCCATCAAGCCCAGTATCCTGTTTCCAACAGTGGCCAATCTAGGTCATACGTACCTAGCAGTTTCCCCAAAAGACACAGGTTCCACAATGCTTGTACTGGGTCAAGTATTGATATCCTGGGTCCCTTCTTAATAATGGTTTATGGACCTTTCCTCCAGGAACTTGTCCAAACCTTTTTTAAACCCAGCTACACTAACAGCCTTTACTACATCCTCCGGTAACAAGTTCCAGAGTTTGATTACACGTTGAGTGAAAAAATATTTTCTTTTATTAGTCTTAAATAGTTTACCTTGTAGCTTCATTGCATGTCCCCTAGTCTTTCTATCTTCTGATAACGTAAACAATCGATCTACGTTTACCCGTTCCACTCCGTTCATTAATTTATAGACTTCTATCATATCTCCCCTCAGCCGTCTCTTTTCCAGGTTAAAGAGCCCTAACCTTTTTAGCCTTTCTTCATAGGAGTATCCTTCCATCCCCTTTACCATTTTGGTGGCTCTTCTCTGAACCTTTTCTAATATCGCTATATCCTTTTTAAGATACAGCGACCAGAATTGCACACAATATTCAAGGTGCGGTCTCACCATGGAACGATACAGAGGCATTATACTATATTTTGTTTTATTTTCCATCCCTTTCCTTATGATACCTAGTATTCATTTGCTCTCTTGGCCGCTGCTGCACACTGGGCGGAGGGTTTTAACATGTTATCCATAATGACACCTAAATCTTTTTCCTGGGTGGTGGTTCCTAATGTGGAATCTTGCATCGTGTAGCCATAGTTTGGGTTGTTCTTCCCTAGGTACATAACTTTGCACTTGTCCACATTAAATTTCATCTGCCATTTTGATGCCCAGTCTTCCAATTTATCAAGATCCTCTTGCAATTTTCCATAATCCTCTTTGTGTCATCTGCAAATTTGATAACCTCACTTGTTATTCCACTTTCCAGGTTATTTATGAATATGTCAAAAAGCAGCGGACCCAGCACAGATCCCTGGGGTACACCACTATTCACCTCTCTCCATTGGGAAAATTGGCCATTTAGCCCTACCCTCTGCTTTCTATCTTTTAACCAGTTCCTGATCCACAGTAGTACACTGCCTCCTATCCCATGACTCTAGTTTTGCCAAACGTCTCTGATGAATATTGAGCCGCTGCCCGGTTAGCTCCCATGGGTAAAGATAGTCAAGGTTTTCCCACACCTATCTTTACCTGTGGTCGCTAATCAGGCAGCAGTTCAGTATCGCCACTGCCCAGTTAGTAAAGGGTGCCACCTCCATTCTGCCCTGGAACACTCAAGACACGCTCTGATTCTACAAGGATAGCATCAGAGCTTGTCGCAGCGGAACCGGTGGATATTCATCAGCACTAACGATGAATATGCCTCTATAACAGCATTTACACGGTTTACAGGTTTTTAAACCATATAAATTTAATTTTTTTATTTAATACATTTTATATACCACCTTTCTTACATTAAAACAGATAATCAAACTTAGAGTTAAGGGGAAAGATGCTGTACAAACTTTACAACAGGGAGTAACAATGCTGTACAATATTTTACAACAGGGAGTAACAATTAATGCAGAGGGGTAGGGTACAAAGGGAAATGGTGGAAAATATGTCTTTTTGTGTAATGTGTAAGGTGTTATAGAAAGGAATTCTCCAGTGGTAGTAAGTGAATTAGTTGGCTGGGTGATTGTACGAGCTATGATCCTGGAGGAATAAGGACTACGATCTGGGAAAATCAGTTACTAGTATAAGGATTATTCATTGGTTGTTCATAATGCTCCTGGAAAAGAAAGGTGTTCAGGGCCTTTCTGAAGTCCATTAGGTCTTTGATTTCTCTTATATTCACAGGGAGTGTGTTCCAGATCACTGGAGGGTAAATTGAAAATGCCAGCTTACATGTTGCTTGTCTTGCTCTAGTTTTTATAGCGGGGGTGAATAGTTGATTCTCTTGTGTTGTTCATTTTGCTCTCAGAGCTGGATCCTTAGTGATCAGTGACTGAAGTGATTCTGGGTATAACTGTTGGGTGATTTTGAAGATAATGAGTAATAATTTGTATTTAGTATGAGAGTCTATTGGTAACCAGTGGAGCTGCTTCAGAGTTGGAGTTATACGATCATTTCTTGCAGTTCCTGCAATTATCCGAGCAGTCATGTTCTGTACTAGTTGTAACAGGTAAATGGATTGTTTTGGGAGTCCTTGATATATCCCATTACAATAGTCTAGTATTGGCATAATCATGGCCTGGCACACTGTGCAAAAGTGGGTCTGCTCAAGTAGTAGCTTCAGCCTTCGCACTATATTTGCTTGAAGTACGCCGCTTTTGTGGATCTGATAATATGAGTTTGAAACGATAAGTTTGGATCCAGGTGCTCACCAAGGTATTTTACGTGTTCTTTAACTTTTATGTTGTTATGCAGGAATTTCAGGGACTCCAGTGGAATAAAGGAAGTGTTCCTGGTCACAAAGAGCGCTTCAGTTTTTTTGTAGTTTATATTGAGGTTTTGTTGTTGTAGCCAATCTGCTATTGTTTTCAAACATGCCATTTGCTTTGAGAAATCGGGCTGATCTACATTAAAAGGGGCAAAGACCATAATGTCATCTGCATAAATTCTATATTGTATCTTGTAGAGATTGATAATTTACATAGTGGCTGAATGTAAATATTAAAGAGGACGGCAGAGAGTGCTGATCCTTGTGGGATGCCCTGTGGTTGATCTATTGTGTCAGAAAGGCCCTTGTTACATTTTACTTGTATTTACCTGTGGGATAAGTGTCACGGAGTAGGTTTAATAGAGCCCTTGAAAACCAGCAGAAATGCAGGAAGTAGGATAGATTCTGACAGTTCAGAGGAACACAGGGTAGGATGTTGCCATAGGCAACCCAAACAAAACAGCTCACGTGCAAAGGAAACACGCCCAAGCAGCAGAAAGGCTAGGAAATTAGAAACTAATGAAAGCCAGCTGGGAGTGGGTGGAGCTGACACGCACGTAGAAAAGCTCAGTGCACGTGGAGCTAGACAGAGCCAGTGTGAGGAGAGCCAGTGTGAGGAGGAGAGCCAGCGTGTGCAAAGGAGCCTGTTTGAGTGACAGAGCCAGCTTGAGAATCCAAGCAAGAGATGGAGTGAGCGTGGGAGCAGGAGTGAAAGTAGAGTGAGAGTGAAGGTGAGAGAGAGAAGACACACGCAGGATACAGCAGGAATGGATTAGAACCCGATTGGAGCATGGGAGTAAGCAGCTGTGAGGCTGAAAGCCTAAGACATAATCGGAGAAACTCTAATTGGAAGGGAGCTGAGGGCAGAGCTCTGAAAGCGTCAAAGCCCAGCAGAAGCTATCAGAAAGGTAACCAAACATTTAATTGTGAAGTTAGCTGGAGGAAGCCTGAAGAAAGTTTTTATACAAACAATTGGCATAAAAAGAGTAAAGCTTTTATACCTGAGCATAAGCCTGTGTCTAGAAGAAGATTCAAAGACAGGAGCCAGGAGAAGTTTTTACTGGATTTTACTCCGGCGTCTGTAGCAGCTGAGCACAGCCTGAGTCAAAGACTGTTTAAAGCTAGCCCTACTGTTTCTAGTAGAGGGAAAAGTGAAACTAAGAATTTCCTCTATCTCCCACCGCATTTGGGAAGCTCCCAGGGTAGACACTCCAAGGAATACGGTAGCAGCTTAGCCAGCATTCTCACCCAGAAGGAAAGAGACTTCCTGAATAGTAGGGGGAGACTGTTCAGTAACGTACCATATGCTGCAAGAGATGAGTCCTTAACGGAAGAGCCCGAAGAGATGCAATGTGAGGTGCAGGGAGATAATGTAAGTAGTGATTACATGGACTGCACGCTCACGGTCTCTGATAATATATTGTCTCTGAGATAAACGAGTTGAATTGCCAAGCTTGAAAGCCACAAAGGAAATGATCTTTGTATGCTGGAAAGAACTTTTGAATACTTTTTCCTTTACCAGTTTAAAGCTGAAAATAAGCAATTTCTTTTCTCATTTTTACTTTGTTTTTGCCCAAGTGGGGCTGTGTATGCTTTTGTTTTGCTCACCCAAAAGAAACCTCTTGGAAGGGGAATAAAACCTTTTGAGCCTTACCTCGGTGCCACAACTGATTCTTTGACTACATATCCCAGAGGGCCAAGCAAGGCTCTGGGCTGGGCCTAGGCTTGATGATGATGTAATGGGACTATGACAGATGGCGTAGAATTGAGGATTTTTTTTGGGGGGGAGTGATTTTTGAAAAAGAAAGAAAGGCAAAGTAAAGAGAAGATATCCGGAAGACTGCTGTTACAAAGAACACTGGTGAGTGGAACTTTCACTGGCAGGTCGGCCAGGGAGGTGGAAAAGACCTTTCTCACATGCTGGAATCTACCTGAAACCTGAGGTCCAGCAGACTCCAGAGGAGACATGGAGCCACGCGACGTAATGATGTGGATGCAAACGCAATGGGATAAGCAGGCGGAGCTTGTCCACCAACTCCAAACACGGCAAGCAGAGATACTGAAGGAGCAACAACGGCCTCTGCTAGAGACTATGGAAGCCCTCTTGAAGAAGTCGCAGACAACAGGAGGAACAGGTTTCCATATGTTTCCTCAAGCAGGAATGGACAGTTGCAATGCATTTTCATTAGGACAGTTGACACAACAGGACAATTTAGACGACTATATCGATGCTTTCAAGAGAATAGCGGAGACCCTTAAATGGCCGATAGAGCAATGGGCGATTAGGTTCGCCATGACTCTTACAGGAGAGGCTCTATCCGCATTTAAGGCCATGCCGGCTAGTCTCGCTGCAGATTATGTAGAAATAAAGAAGGCAGTGAAAGACAGGTTAGGTCTTACCCCTAGGCACTATAAACGTATGTTTAGGGAAGCAAAGATTAACCCTAAGGAAACTCCTAGAGCTCTATACCAGAGGCTTAAGAGTCTGGCGTACAAGTGGCTTACCCTGGAGAGAAGGTCACTGGAGTCCATTTTGGATGAAATTGTTTTAGAGCAATTTTTACAAGCGGTATCCCCAGAATTGAAGACATATCTCACCCTACAGGATTTCCACAGCACGGAGGAGGCAGCCAATATGGCCGATAGATTTTATGAGGCAAAAAGGGCTGATACCTCGGGTATTGGGATTTTAAAGGTGGCTGGTATGGCAAATCCTGGTAGCGTGAGACAGTTTGATAGAGTGAAAATGGCTAATGTGTACAAGTATGATAATGCTAATAATGATGTCTCATATCCTGTTAAAGGAAAGTGTTATGGTTGTGGAAGGACAGGTCACTTACAGCGAGATTGCAAGGCACGTACAGTCCTCATCTCTGAAGCAGGAAAACCAGTCCCGAAGGGCCTCTTTCTCCAAGTTATGGTAAATGGAGTAGATGCGTTGGCACTACTCGATTCGGGGGCTGAGCAAAGCATGGTCTCTCAGGAGTTTTGGGAGGCCATGGAACCGCCTCGCTCGTCAGCTCCAAATCGAGTAGAAAACCAGGTACGAATAAAATGCGTACATGGCACACACTCTCACTATCCCCCACATAAAGTGCATGTAAGAGGTATGGGTATAGAGAAGGAAATACAAGTGGCAGTGGTCCCGAAACTGTCACAAGAGCTTATCCTTGGGCGAGATTGGCCTCCATTTAGGGGAGGATTGAGAGAGGGTTTAGATATTAGGACGAGCCTAGTTTCAACCCGGTCACAGGCCGGAACCTCAAAGGACAGAGAACCTTCTGTAGAGAGAACAGAGGAGCCTGAGATGGAGGAGGCTGAAGGATTCCCTGAGGAAGGGGTAGAAGACAATGAGGAAAATATACTTCCTAACCATGATGAGCTAATTCAAGCTCCAGCTAAGGAAGATAAAAAGACAAAGGCCCAGAAGCGCCGGGAGAGATATAAGAGAACCCGGGGGAGGGCAGAACTAGAGGCAGGAGAAGGGTTACCGTGGGTGCCCGCAGCCCTAGTTCAAAAATTCCCTTCGTTTCCCATGGAACAGAAGGCAGACCAGTCGCTCAAAAGAGCGTTTGAATGGGCCCAAGAGGATAGGCATATACTTCCCCGATTCCTGTTAGACGGAGACATTCTATATAGGGAAAGTATAGATCCCTATACGGATGCGGTGCGAAAGCAACTGGTGGTGCCAGTGACTTTTAGGTCCATTGTTTTACGCCTGGCACATGACCACCCGATAGGTAGCCATAAAGGTGTTCAAGGAACACTGGACCAAATACTTGCACGATTCTACTGGCCAGGAGTTTATAAGGAGACCAAGCAATACTGCGAGTCGTGTCCCACCTGCCAGAGGGTCTCAGTGGCAAGACCAAAGGCTGTACCCATGGTGCCTTTACCCACCATATCGGTGCCAATCCGGCGCATGGGGATGGACATTGTGGGTCCTTTAATTAGAACACCACGAGGCTTTCAGTATATCTTAGTGGTCGTAGAACACGCCACACGGTTCCCGTGGGCTATTCCCCTTAGGAACACCTCCGCCAAGATGATAGCACAAGAACTAGTTAAGCTATTTTGCGAAGTGGGGTTTCCCCAAGAAATACTGTCTGATCAGGGGAGCAACTTTACATCTAGGTATTTAGCTAGAGTTTGGGAGGCATTTGGCATACGCCATATTAAGACTGCGGCGTACCACCCCCAGTCAAGCGGTCTGGTGGAGCGCATGAACCAGTCAATAAAACACCTGTTAAGGAGGGGTTTACGGAAAGGGGAAATGCAAGAATGGGACACCTTACTCCCATTCGTTATGTATGCATGCAGGGAGCGAATACAGGCATCCTTGGGGGCGTCCCCATTTGAACTCCTATTTGGTAGAGCCCCGAGGGGTATTTTGGACATATTACAGGAGGAATGGGTAGAGCCCGACATACCAGAGGTAGGGGTACCTAAATTTTTAAAAGACTTGAGGACGCATTTGGAGAAAACGTCCAAAGCCTCATTGGAGAATTTGAAGAGTAGTCAGATATGTCAGAAACACTACTATGATAGGGGCACAAAGCCCAGGCAATTGGCAGAAGGGGATAAGGTTATAGTCCAAGTAGCGGATCCAGGTCCCAAATTCGAATCCCACTGGAAAGGGCCGAGTACAGTGGTCAAAAGGGTTGGGCCCGTTTCCTACCTCATTGAGAATGAGAGAGGACGTAGGCAGGTATACTACCTCAATGTACTTAAGCCTTGGAAGGAAAGGTCGGCCACTGCCAATTTGGTCTATAAGGAGCAGCACAGTAGTACCCGGAAGTGGATTACGTGCTGTCCGCCAGGTGTGGCGGCAGCCCGTAATATTTTAAGGGGGGGAATCTGTCACGGAGTAGGTTTAATAGAGCCCTTGAAAACCAGCAGAAATGCAGGAAGTAGGATAGATTCTGACAGTTCAGAGGAACACAGGGTAGGATGTTGCCATAGGCAACCCAAACAAAACAGCTCACGTGCAAAGGAAACACGCCCAAGCAGCAGAAAGGCTAGGAAATTAGAAACTAATGAAAGCCAGCTGGGAGTGGGTGGAGCTGATACACACGTAGAAAAGCTCAGTGCACGTGGAGCTAGACAGAGCCAGTGTGAGGAGAGCCAGTGTGAGGAGGAGAGCCAGCGTGTGCAAAGGAGCCTGTTTGAGAGACAGAGCCAGCTTGAGAATCCAAGCAAGAGATGGAGTGAGCGTGGGAGCAGGAGTGAAAGTAGAGTGAGAGTGAAGGTGAGAGAGAGAAGACACACGCAAGACACAGCAGGAATGGAATAGAACCCGGTTGGAGCACGGGAGCAAGCAGCTGTGAGGCTGAAAGCCAAAGACATAATCGGAGAAACTCTAATTGGAAGGGAGCTGAGGGCAGAGCTCTGAAAGCGTCAAAGCCCAGCAGAAGCTATCAGAAAGGTAACCAAACATTTAATTGTGAAGTTAGCTGGAGGAAGCCTGAAGAAAGTTTTTATACAAACAATTGGCATAAAAAGAGTAAAGCTTTTATACCTGAGCATAAGCCTGTGTCTAGAAGAAGATTCAAAGACAGGAGCCAGGAGAAGTTTTTACTGGATTTTACTCCGGCGTCTGTAGCAGCTGAGCACAGCCTGAGTCAAAGACTGTTTAAAGCTAGCCCTACTGTTTCTAGTAGAGGGAAAAGTGAAACTAAGAATTTCCTCTATCTCCCACCGCATTTGGGAAGCTCCCAGGGTAGACACTCCAAGGAATACGGTAGCAGCTTAGCCAGCATTCTCACCCAGAAGGAAAGAGACTTCCTGAATAGTAGGGGGAGACTGTTCAGTAACGTACCATATGCTGCAAGGGATGAGTCCTTAACGGAAGAGCCCGAAGAGATGCAATGTGAGGTGCAGGGAGATAATGTAAGTAATGATTACATGGACTGCACGCTCACGGTCTCTGATAATATATTGTCTCTGAGATAAACGAGTTGAATTGCCAAGCTTGAAAGCCACAAAGGAAATGATCTTTGTATGCTGGAAAGAACTTTTGAATACTTTTTCCTTTACCAGTTTAAAGCTGAAAATAAGCAATTTCTGTTCTCATTTTTACTTTGTTTTTGCCCAAGTGGGGCTGTGTATGCTTTTGTTTTGCTCACCCAAAAGAAACCTCTTGGAAGGGGAATAAAACCTTTTGAGCCTTACCTCGGTGCCACAACTGATTCTTTGACTTGAAAGACTGGTAAGGGGGACTGTTGCTTCTGGAGGGAGATCTGCAACTGTGAGTATTTACTTCTGGTAATTTTCTAAAAGGAATTCTTTGTATTAAAGCTAATTAATCTGTGATCCACTATTTTTGTTAAATCAGTCAGGGCCTAGTAGCAGCAGTTTAAGTTTACATTTAAAACACAGAGGAGAACTCTCTGGTTACATTTCATACCCAGCAGAGAGCTTATACTTTAAATTTAATAGTCACTCAGGGCCTAGTAACAGCAAAGTACTTTTAGTTTAAATTTAAAACACAGAAGAGAGCTTTCTGGTTACATTTGGAACCCAGCAGAGAGCTTGTAGTTTACATTTAATAGTCACTCAGGGACTAGCATCAGCAAAGTTCTTTTAGCTTAAATTTACAACACAGAAAAGAGCTTTCTGGTTAAATTTAGAACCCAGCAGAGAGCTTGTGCTTTAAATTTCATAAGAAGTTAGAGCCTAGCAGCAGCTAAGAGCTATAATTTAAATCAAATCAGAATATACCTTACCTCAGCAGCACAAGACAGGGTACTGTGTAGCAGCCCTCTTTTAATAAGTGTTAATTCCCTCCCACCCTCCCCACACCCACCCACTCCTGGGATAATCGTAGCTTTATAGGTACTTACACATCTTAAAAGACAGGAGGTGCTCTCAGGTGAAGCTCATTACCCAAATCAGTCATACACTAAGGACCTGAGATTAGTTAAGCTTCAGGTGAACAAGGTATATTACACGTATTAGGTTCAGTTTTATTAGTATAAATATCCATAGCAACCCTTAGTAAGTAAAGAACTTAGATCTAAACACAAACTTAAAACTAAGATGCAGACAACAGTCCAGCAGCGGGATGGGGGCTTTCCAGTCTTTGCATTGAGTGTCACATGTATGATTTTCTCCCAGTTGGTGAGAGGTCTTACGTGTGCACTAGGTGCAAGGAGCTCTTTGCTCTCAGGGAACGAGTCCGTTCTCTAGAGGCTAAAGTAGCAGACTTGGAAAGCATAAGACAGACAGAGAGGTACATAGACGAGACCTACAGGGATATAGTCCTGAAGTCCCACCTCCAGTCTGGCAGCATCCCTGTTGCCATGGAGGAGAGAGGTCACGTGACAGGAGAGCATCACCCTGGTGTGGCAGGAAGTGATCCTGTAACTAGGACCTGTCCTCCAGGTGATGTAAAACCCTCTCGCACCGAGGACGTTTCTCCAGGGCCATGTGCCCATGAGGGAAGGGTTAGGACAGCCGTTATAGTTGGTGATTCGATCATTAGGCATGTAGATAGCTGGGTGGCTGGTGGACGTGAGGATCGCCTGGTAACATGCCTGCCTGGTGCGAAGGTAGCGGACCTCACGCGCCACCTAGATAAGGTCTTAGATAGTGCTGGGGAGGAGTCTGCTGTCTTGGTACATGTTGGTACCAATGACATAGGAAAATGTGGTAGGGAGGTTCTGGAGGCTAAATTTAGGCTTTTAGGTAGGAAGTTGAAATCCAGAACTTCCAGGGTAGCATTCTCCGAAATGCTTCCTGTTCCACGCGCAGGACCCAAAAGGCAGACAGAGCTCCGGAGTCTCAATGCGTGGATGAGACAATGGTGCAGAGATGAGGGGTTTGGATTTGTTAGGAACTGGGGAACATTCTGGGGAAAGGAGGGGCTCTTCCCAAGGGATGGGCTTCAACTTAACCGGGATGGAACCAGGCTGCTGGCATTAACCTTTAAAAAGGAGATAGAGCAGTTTTTAAACTAGATATTAGGGGAAAGCCGACAGTCGCCCAAGAGCAGATGATTCGGAAGAATGTATCTTTGAAGGATACTACCAAAAGCAGAGAGGTTCCACAAAAGAGTAAAGTAGCCCAAATGCCCTCAAGTATGGAGCAGACAGAGCTTAAAGATCCCAAATTACTCATGTCTAACAGACAAATTAATATGGATAAAATACATTCTCTAAAATGCTTGTATGCAAATGCTAGAAGTCTAAAAAATAAGATGGGAGAGTTAGAATATATAGCACTAAATGAAAGGTTAGATATGATTGGAATATCAGAGACATGGTGGAAGGAGGACAACCAGTGGGACACTGTGATACCTGGGTACAAACTATATCGTAATGATAGAGCTGATCAAATTGGTGGAGGGGTTGCTCTCTATGTTAGAGAGGGCATTGAGTCAGAAAGGATTAAAGTTTTGCAGGAAACAAAATCTGCTGTAGAATCTATATGGATTGAAATTCCATGTAAAAGGGGGAAGGCAATGGCAGTGGGGGTGTACTATCGAGCGCCTGGCCAGAATGACCAAATGGATGATGAAATGCTCAAAGAAATCAAGGAAGCTAACAAAAGTTACAGCACAGTAATAATAATGGGTGATTTCAACTACCCCGGTATCGACTGGGTCAGTGTCACGTCAGGACATGCTAGGGAGATAAAGTTCCTAGATGAAATAAATGACTGCTTCTTGGAGCAGCTGGTTCATGAACCGACCAGAGGGGAAGCCATATTAGACCTAATCCTTAGTGGAACAGCAGATCTAGTGCAAGAGATAAGGTTGTTGGGGCCACTTGGCAATAGTGATCATAGCATGATCGCCTTTGATTTAATTAGTGGAGGAGGGATAGTAAGGAAATCCACAGTACTACCTTTTAACTTTCGAAAGGGAGACTATGATAAAATGAGGAAAACAGTCAAGAAAAAACTAAAAGGAGCAGTTGCAAAGGTTAAAGACGTACATCAGGCTTGGCTGTTGTTGAAAAATACTATCTTGGAAGCCCAGACCAGCTGTATTCCACGCTTTAAGAAAAGTGGAAAGAAGTCCAAAAAACTGCCAGCATGGTTAAAAGTTGAGGTCAGAGAGGCTGTTGTTGCCAAAAAAGCAGGAAATGGAAAAAAGAGCCAAACAACGAAACCTGGAAACAGCACAAGCACTGGCAAGTCAAATGCAAGGCTTTGATAAGGCAGGCAAAGGGAGAATTTGAGAAGAAGCTTGCTGCGGAAGCAAAAACGCGAAGTAAAGACCTTTTCAAGTACATTCGTAGCAAAAAACCTGTGAGAGAGTCAGTTGGTCCATTAGATGATAAAGGGGTTTAAAGGAGCACTAAGAGGCGACAAGGCGATAGCGGAGAGACTGAACGAATTCTTTGCTTCAGTCTTTACTGAGGAAGATGTAGGGATGTTACCCATGACTGAAGTGGTATTTAAAGGTGCAGAAGAATTGAAGGAAATATCGATACATCGAGAAGATGTATTACAACTATTAGATAAGCTGAAGAGTAGCAAATCACCTGGGCCGGATGGTATACATCCAAGGGTATTGAAAGAACTGAAATATGAGATTGCAGACCTGCTATTAGTAATCTGTGAACTATCATTAAAATCATCTCTAATACCTGAAGATTGGAGGATCGCCAATGTAACACCAATTTTTAAAAAGGGTTCCAGGGGTGATCCGGGAAACTACAGACCGGTGAGCCTGTCGTCAATACCGGGAAAAATGATAGAAACCATCATAAAGAATAAAATTACTCAGCATGTAGAAAGTCATGAACTAATGAGAGACAGCCAACATGGCTTTAGACAAGGAAGATCTTGTCTTACTAATCTGTTATGTTTTTTTGAAGGAGTGAATAATCAGGTGGATAAAGGTGAGTCGGTTGATATTGTGTATCTGGATTTTCAGAAAGCCTTTGACAAGGTCCCTCATGAGAGACTTTTGGCAAAACTAAAGAGTCATGGGATAGGAGGCAGTGTACTATTGTGGATCAGGAACTGGTTAAAAGCTAGAAAGCAGAGGGTAGGGCTAAATGGCCAATTTAACCAATGGAGAAAGGTGAATAGTGGTGTACCCCAGGGATCTGTGCTGGGTCCGCTGCTTTTTGACATATTCATAAATGACCTGGAAAGTGGAATAACGAGTGAGGTCATCAAATTTGCAGATGACACAAAACTATTTAAAGTTGTTAAAACCCAAGAGGATTGTGGAAAATTGCAAGAGGATCTTGATAAATTGGAAGACTGGGCATCAAAATGGCAGTTGAAATTTAATGTGGACAAGTGCAAGGTTATGCACCTAGGGAAGAACAACCCAAACTATGGTTACACGATGCAAGGTTCCACATTAGGAACCACCACCCAGGAAAAAGATTTAGGCGTCATTGTGGATACCATGTTAAAACCCTCGGCCAGTGTGCAGCGGCGGCCAAGAGAGCAAATAGAATGCTAGGTATGATAAGGAAAGGAATGGAAAATAAAACAAAGGATATTATAATGCCTCTATATCGTTCCATGGTGAGACCACACCTTGAATATTGTGTGCAATTCTGGTCGCCGTATCTTAAAAAGGATATAGAGTTATTAGAAAAGGTTCAGAGAAGAGCCACCAAAATGGTAAAGGGGATGGAAGGATACTCCTATGAAGAAAGGCTAAAAAGGTTAGGGCTCTTTAACCTGGAAAAGAGACGGCTGAGGGGAGATATGATAGAAGTCTATAAATTAATGAGCGGAGTGGAACGGGTAAACGTAGATCGATTGTTTACCTTATCAGAATATAGAAAGACTAGGGGACATGCAATGAAGCTACAGGGTAAACTATTTAAGACTAATAAAAGAAAATATTTTTTCACTCAACGTGTAATCAAACTCTGGAATTTGTTACCGGAGGATGTAGTAAAGGCTGTTAGTATAGCTGGGTTTAAAAAAGGTTTGGACAAGTTCCTGGAGGAAAGGTCCATAAGCCATTATTAAGAAGGGACCCAGGATATCAATGCTTGAACCAATACAAGCATTGTGGACCCTGTGTCCCTTGGGGAAACTGCTAGGTACATATGACCTAGATTGGCCACTGTTGGAAACAGAATACTGGGCTTGATGGACCTTGGTCTGACCCAGTATGGCATATCTTATGTTCTTATGTTATATCCCAGAGGGCCAAGCAAGGCTCTGGGCTGGGCCTAGGCTTGATGATGATGTAATGGGACTATGACATAAGTAAGAGGTGAACCTTGGAGGGTAGTGCCATGGAGGCCTATTTCTTGTAGCCGTCTCAGCATGATATTGTGATTAATTGAATCAAAGGCTGCAGTGATATTAATTAATATGATTAGAAAGCCCCTTTTAATGTTATCTAGACCTAGAAGAAGGTTGTGCAAGAGTGAGGTGAAAAGTGTTTCCACACTGTGTTGGGGCTTGAAGTCGTGTTGGTTTTGGTCAAGTGGAGAGTGATTATCAATGTGATCCTGTAGTTGGTATTGAATCACTTTCTCAATCATCTTCATCAGGAATGGGAGATTGGATGATTGGATCCTTGAGGTCAGGGCTTGTATTTTTTAAAATCAGTCAAACTGTTGCATATTTGAGAGTGGCAGGTACATGGCCTTGACCGAGAGATAGCTGCGTGATGTTCAGTAGAGTAGGGCAGAGTTGCTTAGTCATGATCTTAATCCAAGAGACCAGGCATGGGTCTAGGGGTGACGTGGTTGTGTTCATACTCATTATTATTTTCTCCAGGTGTTCTAGTGAGGGCACAAGGAAGGAGCACCAAAGGTCTGAGGAAGGGATCGTGGATGGTGGATCTATTGCGAAGGATGGATATGTTTCTGGGTTGAGCTTGAATTTAAGTTTCAGAGAGTCTGCTAGAAGATGTAGTTCACTCTTGTCTCCCTCGGGCAAAGGCTGGTCTTTGGTGAGGGAGCAAACAATTTCAAACAACTCTCTTGGCTTGTTGAGAGATATCATTATTAAGTTGGTGTGGTATTGCTTCTTGCATGCATTAATTTGTTATTGGTAATCATGAAGTATTATGGTATAGTTTCTGAGGTCTACTTGGCTCTTGGTAGATCTCCATTTCCTCCCTAGTCTACGTAGAGTCCTCTTCATGGTATTGATTTCAGCGGAAACCATGATGCAGAGTAATTCCTATTGCTTGTTATTGTCCTGCAAGGAGCAATGGCAGCATTGTGGAGCTTACTGTTCCATTTGCCAGTTATATCATCCAAACTCGACAGATTCGGATCCAGTTGTGTTAGTACTTGCTGAGGGAAGTTCTCACTTTTAAATTTCTTGAATCTTCTGTGTTTCTTAAGTTGACACTCTCTAGTGAATGGGGTGGTGGGTAGTATCAAATTAAAATTTATTAAGAAGTAGTCTGACCAAGAGACTGGCGAGACAGTTGATTGGCAATTGCCCTTTTGCTCAAGTAAGTCGTTTGATATAAAGATAAGATCAAGGGTGGCTCCCTTTGTATATGTTGGTGTGGATATGATTTGAGTGTATGGTAGGTTTTCCATTGCTTTAGAGAATGCATTGGCTTCCATTTGTGGTAGTGATGGCATATTGAAGTCTCCCAGGAGTATGAGGGTTTTTTGTGGTGAGGTGATGGTGCATACCTCTTTCAGAATAGTTGGTAGGTCTTTATTATTGGAGCAGAGAGCACAATATATCAGGTAAAGCGACGTGTGCCTGTTGGATATTGTTATTGTATTAAGACTGCCTTTGTTAAGTGTAGAGTACATAATGAACCCTAGGTGAGTTTTTGCTATTATATGAACTCCTCCTTTGAATATTGGGCCTAAAGTTCTCAGTGTTAGTGAAATGCAGGGGATGGGAAGAGAGCATAGCAGAGCCCCCCAAAGATACTGATCAATAGGGACAATAGTAAAGGATGACTGTGCTCCCAGAGGTACTGATTAGTAGGGTATAGTGTGACAAAAATGGCAGCACACCTAAGAGATATCATCATGAATGGCTGGCAGAGCATGATGGGTACATATTTAATAAAGATTAGCATGCATTATTATCTCACAGCCGCTTGAAATTGAACATAGCCAAAACTAAAGTTTCTTATTTTTCCACCTAAACCCTCCTATGGAGAAGAAATCAACAATCAATAAAGAAAAGACAAGCAGTCATTGCTCTTGGCAGAATGGCTATGAAGGACCCAGACAAGATTCTCAAGAGCAGTCCTCCTCCCCTCCTCTTCATATTCTTATTCTTTACTCGCCTCCTTCTCTCTCAGGCTTCCTCTGGGATGCTCTCATCTATACTATTACTGACGTTTCCTTACAGTATCCTCACTTGACTATACTCGGAGATCTGAATATCCACTTTGACTGTCCTACCTCCGCTAAAGATTTGTCTCCAGCAGTTTATCCTACTTCCCACCCATATTGCTGGCCATACTCTTGATCCTTTAATCATTCCACTGTCGCCCCCTTTCTCAATCTCACAGCTCTCCATACAGCTCTGGACTGATCACTATTGCCTGTCATTTCTGCTTCATCCTCCTTCCATACAGCCACCTTCTTCCCAGGTCTCTGCATCCTCTGTCTCCCTCTCTGCCCCTCCACGTCATCGAATTCCCCCCCCCCCCCCTTACCCTGCAGCAGTTTCCTCCTGCCCCTCAGCTTTTTCCATATACTTTTTCCACTCTTTCTCCAAACGCACAGGTTTCACTCTGGACTTCCACGTTATCCACTACTCTCGACCAGCTTGCCCCTTTTCAGCCGTCTCAGTCTAAACGCCCTACAGCTAGACATCCCTGGTATCATGCAGGCCTGCGTCTCTTACGTCGTCACTTAAGACGAGCTGAGCATGCTTGGCGTAAGCACCCTACTCCTCTTACTCTGGCAAAATTCCATGAAAATCATCATCATTAACATTCCTCTGTCCATCTAGCTAAACAGACCTTTTTCTCGAACTGCATTACTACGGCCACTAATCCTTCCAGACAGCTTTTTTCTGTGCTTCAAACCCTTACCTCACTTAACACTGATCACTCCTCAGATCCTCCCCAGTCTCTACCTTCTCCTTCCAGCGTTGCTTTGTTCTTTGGAACCAAGATCTCAGATCTGCGTGTTGCTCTTCCCTTCTGTCCTCCCCCCCTATCCTCCCCTCCTCCACCATCCCCTCCTCCCTCCCCCTCCTCCTCTTTCTCTCACTGTTGGTCATCTTTCTATTCCATTACCTCACCTGAACTCTTGACTCTTATTTCCTCAGTGCGAAAGACCACCTGCCCTCTTGACCCCATCCCCTCTGCCTGGTTTACTGAACCTTATTTATTTATTTATCAAACACTTATATACCGCACCTTCCCATGGATCAGGTGCGGTTTACAAAGAACAATGTAAAGAATCAGTGAACAATTATAAAGCCTGTTCTTCTTACATGAAACATCAAAGAACTTTATACAGTGGATATAGGCCTTAATACTATTAACTATTATTTATTTATTTATTTATTTATTTATTACAGTTTCTTATATACCGCGCTATTTAGCATCAGTGCGGTTTACATTATAACTTAACGACCATAACAACAAGCTGTCAGGTTTACATCGAACAGGAGTATAAACATGGAAAACAGGGTCAACTATATACATAATCTATTTACATTGGAAGGATAGATTACTAATGGCCTAACTACTGTGTGCATAGCAACTTTTGCACAGAGCTTAGCAACTATGTACATAACATCTGATACATTGTATTTAGACTATATACATTACGGGGCATTTGGCAGTCTGGCCATCTTATGTTAGCATTATTGTTACGGTGATTAGAGAAATTGAATTAGTGTTTCTTTAGTTGCAGTTAATTATGTTAAGTCTTTCATAGTTTGACAGTTAAATTGTCTTCTATTATCCTTTGTCAGTAAGGGTAATGGAATTTGTCTGTACACCATAGTGTGTCATAAATAGATGTGTTTTTAGTTTCTTATGAAATTCCTTGATATCGGGTAGGATTCTGATTTCTTCAGAGAATGGGGGCCGAATGAGAAAATGCCTTGTTGTTAGTTAACATTTTGGCTTTTGTAAAGTCTTTCGGAATCATAATTTTGTTTGTATTACCTCTCCTTTGGGAGATTTTTGGTGTTTCCTTATTAATTAGCTTGCTCAGTATTGGTGGTGCCAGTTTGTTTATTGCTTTGAATGTGGTTATTAGGATTTTGTAATTTATCCTGCAGTAGATTGGTAGCCAGTGTAGGTTAGCTAGTATGGGTGTTGTGTTCGAATGTACGAACCTTCATGATGGTTCTGGCAGCTACATTTTGTGCCAGCTGAAGTTTTTTAAGATTCTGTTTTGTTATACCTTGGAGTACTGTGTTTGCAAAGTCAAAGTGAAGTGTGATGATTGCTTGTATTATGCTCATGAAGTCATGTAAATGTACCATTGGGTGTACTTGTGTAAGTATCGTAAGCTTGTAGTGGATTTTTTTTGTTGTATTTCTGATGTGGGAATCTATACTGAGGTTCTTATCTAGAATCACGCCTAGATACTTCACCTCATTTTTTGTTTTGATCTCGTGATTCTGTAGTGTAATAGATGATGGGAGAATGTAGGTATGATTTATTTTGTTACAAATAGGATGTCTGTTTTTGAGTAATTGATGTGTAAATTGTATTCTTTTAGCCATGCTGTGAGTTCATTGAAGCACTCAGTTATTAATTGCATAGGTGGGTTAGGGATCCTGAATGGAATGTATAGCATTATATCGTCCGCATAAATATGGTAGTGGACGTTGAACCGTTTAAAGATGTTACAGACAGGTTGGAGATAAATATTGAAAAGGAGTGCCGATAGGGCAGATCCTTGTGGGAAGCTGAGTTCCTGTTTGTATGTATTAGATGTTTGGGTATTGATTCTTACTGTTTGAGTTCTATTGCTTAAGTATGAAGTAAACCATTTATGAACTATTGAGTTTATTCCTATTTGTCTGAGTCTGTTTAGCATTATTGTGTGGCTTACACTGTCAAATGCTGCAGAGATGTCTAGAAATAGTAGAATAAATGTTTGTTTAGAGTCATCAGTTCCTCTAACAAGTGTGTCTAGTAGTACTGTAAGTAGCGTTTCTACTCCGTGGTAGGGGCGGAAGCCATATTGCTGTTCATCAAGAGGGGCAGAGGTATCAATGTAATCTTGAGTTTGGATTTGGATTACTTTTTCAATTAGCTTGGCCATGAAGGGTATGCTCGATATAGGTGTATAAGCATTGGGTGAAGTTTTGTCAAGGATACCATTTTTGAGTGTTGGATGTATTTGTGCATGTTTAAGGGTTGGAGGTAAGTACCCTTGTTGTAACGAAAGGTTAATCATAGGTAGTATGAAAAAGGAGAGAATTGGAAGAGTTTTCTTTATCCAGTTTACTGGCCATAGGTCTAAATAGGAAGTTGTATTAAGGTTTGAGATTATATTCTTGAGTGTGTCTTTGGATATTAGGTGGAAGTCTGACCAATTGTTTGTTTGATCATAGTATGTTTTTCTAGGTGACATTGGTAAGGGTGCTTGTTGTTTTGTTTTGTTCATGTAATAATGAGCTAATGTCTGTGGTGATATATCAGTGATGATTTTGCTTGAATTATATGTTTTGTTTGTTAGATTTTGTACAATGGTAAATAGTTCTCTTGGTCTATTTATGGAATTAGTTAGTATTGCAGAGTGGTAGTTTTTCTTTGCACTTTCTGTTGCCTCTTTGTATTTTTTAAGGTGGTTAGAATAGGTCTCATAGTTTGTTGTGGATTTTGTTCTTCGCCATTTCTGTTCTATTTTCCGCAGATCTCTTTTCATTAATTTTAGAGTGTTGTTGAACCATGGGGCATCTCTGCTTTTAGATCTGTTATTTTTATTGATTAGAAATTTAGGGTTTATTTTGTGTGTTGCAGCATTGGTGATTATTTTGTGCCAATTTTCTACTGCTTCATCAAGGTCAGTTGGTGTGAGGGAAAGGTGGGGTATTATTTGGTCAAGAAATTCTTCCTCATTGAATTTCTTGAATCTGGTGGTTGGGGACTGTTGTGATCTACTGTTCCAGTTCATACTGCTAGACCAGTCCAGACAGAGAATTCTACCAGAGCTCTGATAGGCTGGAGCCTGGTGATATAATCCTACCCCTAGGGGTCTCCCTCAGTTTTTCTCTGTCTCCAGCAGATCTGGATGCTTTTTTTTATTGCTCCTTCAAACAAAATTTAAAATGCTTTATTTCTTTGTGATTTCTCTTGGAGAGATTATGCCCTGAGTTGCCAGTGTACTTATCTGAGCACCAGGATGATTCCAGCTGAAGCTCCTGTGTCCTCTGTCACAGTAGAGATCGCTGATGTGCAGACTCCCCAACACTAGTCATGAGGGCTATTTAGCTGGATGGTAAGCCTCCTAAAATCCAGTCCCTGGGGCTGATTTTAGTGGTGAGGCAGCTGCAGTGGTTTGAGCAGCGGTCCGTGGCTTCTCTGCACTTTCGGTACTGTGAGTACAGAAACTGTCTTTCTCCCACTGCTGTCTGCAACTCTGTGGTAACTCGATTTATTTTTCTTGATTTTTCAGCGATTTTAGGCATTTCTCTCATGCCTGCAACCCTCCCACCTTCTCCTTTGACTTTTTAAGTTAATTCCTTAGCTTTTGGGGGTTTTAATTCACTCTTTTGAGGTTTATTTTTGCCGGCGGCCATTTTGAATAGATAATGAGCCCCGGTTTTTGGCGGGAAGCCAGATTCCTTCTCTGCTGACTTCTAACAGCTATATTGCTGTTTAAGTTTTTTTTTTCCACAACACTTGCTAGCTGTGAGTTGTGAAGGGGTTCCTTTTTCTCTGCCTATGTATTAACATAATGAATAAAAAGTACGGAAGGCATGAATAGAGAACAGGATGCAATTCAGAGCCACAGTACAATGCTAAGTCACTGATGAATGGTGCAGGGCTCATGGGTTCCATCCCCCACTGTGCCCAATAAAGAAGGCTGGCTGAGGCATTACCTATTATGGGGAATATTGTTAAATGCCCGTTCCTGTGGGACGCAGTTATTTGTTTTTAGTTCTCACTATGCCTTATTCAGGTTTACGCTGCATAGGCTGTCAGAAGAAACACAGGGACCTCATGAATCAGCTGTGCTCTTCCCCCAGTATCTTGCTTCCCCAGGTGAACTTGGGTACTCCTGAGCTTGGCTTCAGTGGAGCTCTCCATTGGCTTTACGCTGCGCTGAGTCTTTCCCACGAGAGTTTGGACGCCTCCAGGAAGTTCAGGTATCATTTTCTGAAAGAAAACTGTGTAGCCTGTTTTTTTCTTACTTGCCCCAGCTGCTCTGGAATGATTTCAACTGCATCCGGACCGGCTGCCTCTGAGTTTTGAAGTTCCTGCTTTAAATTTTTAATCCACAAACTGCAGCCGGGTTACTTTGTATGTCTTACTGAATATTGTACCTGTCTTATTCAATATACCATTTGATTGGAATTTTAAGTCAGTGTTTTGGATCCTGACTGTTTTGGGCTCGGCCTAATTAAGCATACTCACTGTAATCTTCATACAGCTGGGTTTCAGCTTCTACATCCCTCCCCAGAAACACCTTTCAGCCCCTACCATGGAGGTCTGAATGGCTGCGGAGGGATCACACTCTAATTTCCCTACTTTCAGTCACTGTAATTGCCTTACCCTGACTTTGAAAGTTTCTCTGTGCCAGCACAGTAAAAGACTGACAGTTCCCTTCTCAGCTCAGTGAATACCTGACAGTTTTTCTGTGCCAGCGGCCATTTTGTTTTTCTCTTCAGTGTTTCTTTTTGGAGGAAACAGCTCTAGACAGCAGTTTCCACACATTTCAACATGCTGTGGAGGCACGTGGAGTTTCAAGATCCTTTTCTTGAAGAGTCCTGGGTTTCCCTGAGCCTACCTTGCTTTTTGTTTTAAATGCTAAAAAAAAAAAAAAAAAAAAAAAACACAAGAAGAGGAAAGGTGGTTTAAGTCTCTACAATGCTTCTTTCTCTGGCTGTCTTATATGAGATATGTAATCAGCCGAAGGGGGCATTAATAGATTGCTTGTGTTCCACTTGCACGCTGCATCCCAGAGACTTTCCCCATTCCCACTGCGCTGCTAGCTGGGTTCATCAGCACCTTATCTCCCCCCTCCTCAGAGCCCCTGCTGCAGGATCTTCCTGCAGGAGAAGATTCAGTCAGCTCCCATGTCGCTTCCACAGCCGCTGGAGGCCACAGCAGCCTTGACTGACAGTGCCTTCCTCACACTCTTCCATCTGGCATGACGCCTGTGACTTTTGGAGTCTTTTGGATTATCTCCTACACCTGTCCAGTAGCAGGCGAGCATTTGGCGTGGTCTCGCAAGTGGTCCCATAAGTCCTCAGACCTTAGAGCAGTACGTCCTCCTTGGGGCGTAGCATGTGCCTTGCGGGGTACTATGGATATTCAAGAAGACTTTAAATCTTCGGAGGTCAGCCCTGACTCGTTGGAGTACGGAGATATGGAATATTCTCCGTCTGTTTTCTTCGCTGACGGTTCTCAGCCTTTTTCGGTAAGAGGAGTTGCCGGCTCTAATCACACAGGTGATGGAGTCGCTCCCCCTAGCCGACACACCTGCTCCTCCGGATTCTCAACTCCGGTTGCAGCCGGATCCCATTTTCCAGAGCATTCGTACGGCACGCGGTATTGGTCGGTTATACCCTTGGTCTCCCTTTCACTTGGACCGTTGGCTGACATACCCGACAGTTGATGCATTCTGACCAGGGTCATCAGGCATACCACACTTCCGGTTGAGGGCGGAGAGGCGCTCCGCGACCAGCTAGACCTGAAGAGTTGGGAGACTGCTACAGTCCGGTTTTCCTTCGCCCGCTATTTCCTTCTTGCAGGTGTGCGGAGGTCTGGCAGCTCGGGCCTCCCTTCGATGGATTCCGCAGCTTCCAGGTGTTCCCGAGTTGGTTCATTTCGAATCCATCGCTGCATTCCGGGCAGAGGCATTCTGTGATCTCTTGCAGTTGTCAGCTCGCTTCCTAGCACCGGTGTCAGTAGCTCGGAGATGGCTCAGCCTGCGTCAATGGGCAGCGGATGTTGCTTCATTTAAAGGCTCCAGCATTTAGATGCCATTCGTCCCGGTCCACCGTTGGAAGGAGGACTGGGCCGTTACTCTGTCTATTTTGGAATGCTTCAGGACCTGGATTTTCTCGGGGCTGGGTGCGACACTCGTAGGGGACGGGTGTTTCTACCTCAGGAAAGTTTTCAGAAGATCTCTCTTCAGCTCCGCCGCTGCTTGGATCAAGCGGCGCCTCGGCCTTGGGGCTACCTTCAACTCTTGAGGTCCATGGCAGCAACGATAGCCCTCGTTCCGTGGGCAAGAGCGCTCTTACGCTGCTTGCCGACGGCGCTTCTATCTCATTGGTCGCCGGTATCGGAGAGTTATCGATTCTCCAGGACCAAGCTGGAAGTCAGTCCTCACATATGGGTGACGTCGGCGCCGACGGAGCCCTCGCGGAGCAATTTTCCCCAGCTTTCAAAGAAAGCCTTTGGGAATTGCAGCGCGCATGCGCGGTCTCCTTCCCGCCCAAGGGTGCCATCTTAGCCAGTCTTCTTTTTTCCGCGGAGCCCTACAGACGTACCCGTCGTGTCCCCGCTGAAAAAGTTGATTTTCGTGATTTATTTCTCTTTTTTCCTTCGGTTCGACGCCGGTCTTTTTCCTGCCCGGACTCGCGACGCCGTTGCGAGTCCTTCTCTTATTTTTCGTTTTTTCTGATTTTGGTCAGTTTCGTTTTCGGTTTTTCGCTGGCAGCCCGGTCCTTTGACCTTGCAGGGGCCCTTTTTCCCCCGATGGCTGCCAGTGGTTTCAAGCGGTGTGTTCAGTGTGACAGAAATATGTCACTCACTGACACACACGATAATTGCCTCCGCTGCCTGGGCCCGGATCACGAAGAACTGATCTGTGGGGCCTGTGGCAAAATGTCCTCCAAAGCGTTAAGGAGTCGGCGGCACCAGCAGGAAAGAATCTTCGCTGACCCCGGCCGTACCCGGACCTCGTCGGAGGCCTCGGCATCCAGAGGTTCCAGCTCTGACCATCGCCGAAGCTCCTCCGACAGGGGTTCTCCCTCCGGGGACCATCGACGGAAGGTAAAACCCGCGAGGGCGGCGTCGGTGGACGCTCCTGGCTCCGCGAGGGCCAGGTCGCATAGCCCCGATAGCCGTCCCGGGTCTTTGGAGAAGGAGCACCTCCCGAAGCGACCTCGCCTGGAGTCGGAATTGCCTGCTCGGGTAAGTCCTGTAGTCCTCCTGGACTCGCCTCCGAGAGTTCCAACATCGGGCCCGACGCCGTCGGGGCCCGAGTCGGGGGCTGCTGGGTCACCTGAGGTCAGACTCAGGTTGACGGCCTTGGAGAGCAGACTATCTGCCTTCATGGACCAGCAGCGGGCACTGATCGCTAGCCTCGCTGGCGCCACTGCCCCGACCGCCGGGACGTCGACGTCTAAGTCGACCCCGGAGACCGAGCCGATCCTCGAGTCCATGCGAACTCGAGTCGATCCTCGGTCGAGGTCACCCTCGGCCTCCCGTTCGGGACCGAGGTCGTCGACGCCGACTCCCTCGGTGTCGGGGCGGCCGACGCCTCCGCCTGCCCGAGCCGACCCCACCGATTCCTCCTCGGAGTCGGCCTGGGAGTCTGAAGAGGAAGAGTCACCTGATTCATTTCGGACTCGGTGTGTCCCCTCGGACTCACCTGAGTCCGAACCTCGGAAGCAGTCCCCTCCGGAGGATGCCCGGTTCTCGGACTTCGTCAGGGATATGGCCAAGGCTTTGGCCTTCCCTGCGGATCCCGAGGAGGAGCCTCGAGCCGAAGAGCTCAACGCCCTTCAGTACGACTCTCCTGCCAGGGAGCACTTTACTGTACCGGTTCCTCCCATGCTGGAACGACTACTCTTCCGCATGTGGGAGAGTCCGGCCTCGTCGCTGGTATTGAGCAAGCGGGTCGATTCCATCTATCGAGTCCGCAAGAGTCCTGGCTTCCAAAAAGCACAGCTGCCACACCATTCCATGGTAGTGGAATCGGCCATGCATAGGCTTAAGAGCCAAAAGATGCACTCCTCGGTGCCTCCTGGCAGGGAGGCCCGTAACCTGGATGGCCTTGGTAAGAAGTGTTTCCAGGGCTCTATGCTTGCTTGTCGTGTCCAGACCTACCAGCTATACATGGGCATGTATCTCCGAGACCTGGCTAAAGAGATAGCCGGATTCTCCGCTGGTCTGTCCGAGGAACCTTTGCGGAGGTTCCTGGCCTTGACAACTGGTATTCGGAAATGCTCCAAATTCATGTCCCGAGCAGCCTATGATGGCTTTGAAGCATCGGCTCGCGTGGCCACAGCTGGCATCGGTGCCCGCCGACAAGCTTGGCTTCAGTCGTCTGACCTGGAACCCTGGGTGCAGGACAAGTTGGTCGATGTCCCCTGCCGAGGTGAGAACCTCTTTGGCAAGCCCATGGCTGAAAAGGCTGCACAAATCGAGACGGAGACTCTCACCAGGACTAGGCTTTCTAGGGAGACCTCCGCCCCTTTCCAGAAAAAGAAGGGCTCGGGAAAGAAGTCCTTTTACCCGAGAAAGGCGGCTGCCTATAAACACTACCCACAATATCAGGCCTCCGCAGCTCCCCAACAGGGCCAGCAGGCCAAGGGACGGGGCAACGGGTCCCGTAGGCAGCAGGCCCCCAAGCCTGCACCACCAGCCCCTGCTCAGCAGGGTGGGGGTTTTTGACTTCCTCAGCATAGCCTCTCCCCCTCCGCTGGCTCCTCCCAGCACTGGAGGCCGGCTGGTTCACTTCGCACACAGGTGGTCCAACATCACTTCCGATGCCTGGGTGCTTCAAGTCGTAAGAGAAGGATATCTTCTCCACTTCCATCAGATCCCTCCCTCTTATTTCCCGGGAGAACCTCCACGACTCCCTCTACACAGGGACTTACTCCTTCAGGAGTTAGCAAGTCTTCTTCAGGAACAGGCTGTGGAACCGGTGCCCCACCACCTGAGAGGTCAAGGCTTTTATTCCAGGTATTTCCTGATACCAAAAAGGACAGGAGGCCTCAGACCCATTCTGGACTTGCGCAACCTCAACAAGTTCCTCGTGAGGGAAAAGTTCAAGATGCTTACCCTTGGAATCCTTCTGCCCTACCTCCAGCAGGGAGATTGGCTATGCTCCTTGGATCTAAAGGATGCCTACACGCACATCCTCATCCACCCAAGCCACCGCCAATACCTACGGTTTGTGGTGGCAGGAAATCATTACCAGTACAGAGTACTGCCCTTTGGCCTATCCTCCGCACCGCGAGTCTTCACAAAATGTCTCGCGGTGGTGGCGGCCTATCTCCGGCTTCACGGCCTCTATGTCTTTCCGTACCTCGACGACTGGCTCATCAGAGCATCGTCCTCTCCGGCAGTCACCAATGCCACACACCGCACGGTGACTCTTCTGCAGTACTTGGGCTTTGTCATAAACTTCACAAAGTCCACTTTGCTCCCTTCACAGGATCTCGAGTTCATCGGCGCAAGACTGCACACTCCTCAGGCACGAGCTTTCCTGCCTCTCGACAGGGCTCAACGGCTCATGGACCTAGCCGGCCGTTTTCACAGCCAGTCCCTGGTCTCCGCCAGGCGCTTCCTGAGACTACTCGGCCATATGGCTTCCACCGTCCACGTGACCCCCAATGCCCGCCTGAATATGCGGCCTGCTCAATGGTGCCTTCGCGAGCAGTGGCAACAAGCCGCCGGCGGACTAGCCGACTTAGTGCGCATCTCCGGGCCGCTGGCCTCTTCTCTACAGTGGTGGCTTCATCGGCCGAACCTGGTGCTCGGAATGCCTTTTCAGTCGCCTCAGCCGGCTCAAGTGCTGACGACCGATGCTTCCCTCCTAGGTTGGGGAGCACATTGCCAAGGGGCATGTACTCAAGGTCTCTGGACCGCGTGGGAGTCTGCTCAGCAGATCAACTTCCTGGAGCTCAGAGCAATCCGTCTGGCGCTCAAGGCTTTCTCCCACCTGACTTCTCACCAGTCCGTCCTTGTCCAGACGGACAATCAAGTTGCCATGTTCTACGTGAACAAACAGGGGGGCACGGGCTCCTTCCTTCTCTGCCGAGAAGCTCAGAGGCTCTGCTCTTGGGCCGTCAGTCACGGCATTCTTCTCAAAGCAGTTTATCTCCCAGGCCAAGAAAATTGCCTGGCGGACAAACTCAGCAGGATACTCCAGCCGCACGAGTGGCGTCTGGATCCCTTGGTAGTTCAGAAACTTTTTCTGAAGTGGGGCCTCCCCACGATGGATCTCTTTGCCAGTCCTCTCAACCGGCAACTTCCTCGCTTCTGCTCTCGTCAGCCACATCCCCTTCGAGTAGCGGCAGATGCTTTTCTACTCTCATGGTCGGAGAGCCTTCTCTATGCTTTTCCTCCCATCCCGCTAGTCTCTCGAACTCTTTTCAAGGTTCTCCGAGACAAAGCTTCCATGATCCTGGTGGCTCCTCGCTGGCTCAGGCAGCCGTGGTTTCCACTCCTGTTGCAATTAGCGGTAGAGGATCCGTTCCCTCTGGGGTTTCAACCGGATCTCCTAACACAGGATCAGGGGTCCCTGCTACACCCCAACCTCAGATCTCTCAATCTAATGGCCTGGCGGCTGAAAGGGTAGTCCTTGCTCCCCTTCTCCTGCCGGCAGAGGTGGAAGAGGTCGTCCTAGCTTCTCGGCGACCTTCTACCCGCAAATGCTACGCCCTTAAATGGCGTCGCTTTTCCGTTTGGTGTGCCCAGCAGTCTCAGGATCCCTTCTCCTGCTCGGTGTCGGTGATCTTGCAGTACTTGCTCTACCTCTCTAACATGGGACTTAAGTCCAACTCCGTCAAAGTTCACCTCAGTGCTCTTTCAGCACATCATGTGCCGGTGAACGGCAGACCTCTATCCAGCGACCCTCTCGTGGCAAGGTTTCTCCGAGGTCTCCTTCTACTTAAACCACCTCTGCGCCCGCCAGCACCTGACTGGGATCTGAATGTGGTTTTACAGTGGATCACCTGTCCGCCTTTTGAACCAATGGCTACCTGTTCTCTCCGTTTTCTGTCTTGGAAAACCATATTCCTGATAGCCCTCACTTCCGCTAGACGCGTAAGTGAATTGCAGGCCCTTGTGTCTGATCCCCCTTACACTCGGTTCTACAAAAATAGGGTAGTCCTACGGACTCACCCTAAATTTCTTCCAAAGGTGGTCTCCCCTTTTCACATCAATCAGGAGGTGGTACTTCCGACCTTCTTTCCCAGGTCACACTCCAGCCGAGCTGAAATGGTCCTGCATACCCTGGATTGTAGAAGGGCGTTGAACTTCTACCTTGACCGTACGCGGGAGCACCGCAAAGCTGTGCAGCTCTTTGTGTCTTTTGACCCCAATAAATTGGGGCTCCCTGTCTCCAAGCGTACTCTGTCCATCTGGGTTGCTGACTGTATCGCTTGGGCTTATGGGGCAGCCGGACTCTTCTTAGAAAGTCGAGTCACGGCTCATTGTGTTCGGGCAAAGGCTACGTCAGTGGCTTACCTCCGCTCTGTTCCGCTGGCAGACATCTGCCGGGCCGCTACTTGGTCTTCGAGCCAGACTTTTGCGGTCCATTACTGTCTCGAGAGGGAGTCCCGCAGGGACAGTGCTTTCGGACAGGCAGTCCTCCGAAATCTCTTCGAGGTTTGAGCAACTCCTACCCTCCATCCCGGATGAGGGCTACCGGTGGGTAATAATTCAGTGAAGATTCCTTCCTTCTGTGCCGCTGAGCTAGAGGGAGCTCATTTTTGTGCTTAGGGTCTCCGGTAGCCTTAAGCTTGGGAGTCCCATATGTGAGGACTGACTTCCTGCTTGGTCCTGGAGAAAGCGTAGTTACTCACCTGTAACAGGTGTTCTCCAGGAGCAGCAGGAATCAGTCCTCACAACCCTCCCTCCTCCCCTTGGAGTTGCGATTATCTGCTTTAGTTGTTTTGCATATTTTTACGCTGTCTTTTTAGCTATGTCATCTGACTGGCTAAGATGGCACCCTTGGGCGGGAAGGAGACCGCGCATGCGCGCTGCAATTCCCAAAGGCTTTCTTTGAAAGCTGGGGAAAATTGCTCCGCGAGGGCTCCGTCGGCGCCGACGTCACCCATATGTGAGGACTGATTCCTGCTGCTCCTGGAGAACACCTGTTACAGGTGAGTAACTACGCTATCCGGTTGCCTTTGCTTCTGCCGGTGCGCCGCAGCCTCCGCTGGTGGCTTCAGGCACACAGTCTTCTACGGGCGGTCCCTCTGGAGTCTCTGCGCTGGATCTTGATGACGCCAATCGCCGACCTCTCCGGTTGGGGAGCGCCTTGCGGCTTAGCCTCGGCGCAGGGGAGTTGGTCACCTCGCGAAGCCCAAGGGTCTATCAATCCTCTCGAGAGGCGGAAAGTGCGCTTCACCCTTCTTCAGTTTCAGCCTCTAATGCGGCGGTGTGCGGTTCGGATCCTGTCCGACGCCACGACGGTTGCTTACCTACGCCGCCTAGGCGGCACGCAATGTCCGGATGTCTCACAGGAGAGGCGTTTGCTCTTCCTGTGGGCGGAGTAACATCTTCATGCTGTCGGCACAGCACATCGCAGGCATGAACAATGTGTAGGCCGATTTTATCACCCGGCACTCTCTGGAGCCCGGGGGCTGAGCTCTGCAGCCGGATGCGTTCCGGTCCATTGTTCACCTGTGGGGACTACTGACCATGGATCTAATGGCTACGGCGCAGACTGCCACGGCTTCGCTGTACTTCGGCCATGGGAGGGACGAGGGAACGCACGGCATAGATGCTCTCTCTCAACCGTGGCCGATTCATCTTCTCCTGTGTGTTTTCCCTCCCTGATCCATGATATGCATGGTTCTCCAGCGGCTCCGAGACCGTCGCGACCCTGTACTCCTGCTGGCTCCGAATTGGGCTCGCGGACCATGGTATGCGGATCTCTTCCGTCTGTCTGGGGCGTCGATGCTCCGCCTCGAGGCGTTTCTCGGCCTTCTGATTCAGGGACCGGTGGAGATGGAAGACCCGGCTCCTTACTCGCCTACGGCCTGGCAATTCCACGCCGCCGGTTTGCTCGCTACGGCTTCTCACGGCGTGGCGGTCTACCACGACGCTGACTTACGCTCGGGTTTGGCGTCTCTTGATGGTTGGTGTTCGCGAAATAACCTCTCACCCTGGTGTTGCGGTGTTCCAGATATCCTGTCCTTTTTACAGGCCGGAGTGGATAAGGGATTAGCGCTCGATTCCTTGCGAGTACAAGTGGTCGCCTCAACTTGTTTTCGGGGTCCTATAGCGGGGCGATCGATAGCTTCGCATTTGGACGTGTCTCGGTTCCTCCGCAGAGTTAGGCCTTCCGGCCTCCTCTGCGTTCACCTGTACAGGCGTGAGCTCTCGTGCTTGTCCTCTGTGCCCTCGTTGCTCCTCCCTTTGAGCCTCTGAGGGCATGTCCTCTTCTAGATTTGACTCTGAAGGCAGTCTTCTTGGTGGCCATAACTTCGGCACGCCGTCTTTCTGAGCTCCAGGCTCTCTCGTGTCGACATCCCTATCTCTCGTTTTCCTCCGAAGGCGTTTCTCTGAGAACCGTCCCTTCCTTTGTTGCCCAAAGTGCTGACGCCTTTCACTGTTGACCAGCCTCTTTTCTTTCCGTCTTTAACAAAGGCGCAGTGTGACAGTGGTCGGTCTCCGTTGCGGGCGGTGGACCTTAAGAAGGTTCTTTTTCGGTATCTGGGGGTCGCAGAACCCTTCCATATGACTGTTGCTCTTTTGTCTTGTTTGCGGGTTCTCGTCGGGGATCCGCAGCCTCCGAATCTACCATTTCTAGATGGGTTACGGAGGCCATTGAGGCGGCGTACCTTCTTCTGGGAGAGCCAGCTCCACCGGGACTCCGTGCTCACTCCTCTCGGGCGCAAGCAACTTTGTAGGCCGGGAGGTCTCATGTAGTTCCTCTCAATATTTGCCGGGCGGCGACTTGGTCGTCGCTGTCCACCTTTGTCAGTCATTATAGGTTGGACGTTCATGCCCGTCAGGAGGTCCGTTTTGGAGTTGCTGAGCTGTCGGCGGCCTTGCCCCCCCTTGAATGCAGGTAGCTTGGGTACTGCCCGTTTGTCTGGACTGGTCTAGCAGTATGAACTGGAAGGAGAAATTTCACTTACCGTTAATTTCCTTTCCTGGAATACTGCTAGACCAGTCCAGGACCCGCCCTGCTGTTGGTTGGAGTGCCGCTGGTGCGGTGCAGCCGCCGACCGCGGTTCTTCTCTTTGCCGGTATGCCTCGCCATGGGCAGTCCATGGGTTCGTAGGTGGATACTGTTTTCAGCTCTAGGGAGTTCTTCGACTCCCTTGTATATAGTTCACTTGAGAACCTCTGGGGTGATGTTACAGTTCATGTTGCATTAGCTTGTGGACGTAACTGAGGGAGACCCCTAGGGGTAGGATTATATCACCAGGCTCCAGCCTATCAGAGCTCTGGTAGAATTCTCTGTCTCCAAGATCTGCTGGCAGGGGTGCATAACCGTTTGTCTGGACTGGTCTAGCAGTATTCCAGGAAAGGAAATTAACGGTAAGTGAAATTTCTCCTTATGAGTAGCATCTGTGTAGGTGATGTTAAATTTTATGAGGTGGTGGTCTGACCATGGAACTAGTGTGCACTCAAGTGATGCCGTGTTAAAAAGTTTATGGATTGCTCCCGGTAGGAAAACAAGGTTTAGTGTTCCTCCTTTGTTGTGAGTTTTTGTATTAATGATCTGGTAGAAGTTCATGTCAGTTATAGATTCTAGGAAGGGGGTTGACTGTGTGTTAGGTAGTAAAGGGAGGTTAAAGTCACCCATACGTATTACTGGGTTTGTGTCTGTAGATGAACCCAGTAATTCAATAAGTGAGTCCGTGTTTTCTGAGCTTTGATCAGGTGGTCTGTACACTAGGCATATTCTGAGGTGATTGATTTTTAGGATGAGGGTGTCTATATTGTTAGTGTTGTTGAAAATTAAGGTGAACCCCTCTATGAATAAAGATATCTCTGATTGTAAAATACTTATGGGCTCAAATATCCAACTAAGAACTTATACCATCTAATATTCATATGTAGATGCAGATAATTCAACAAAAATGAACCAGTGGTCTCAGTTCAAAATTTTTTCAACTCGGGATAACTTGTCCCAAAGCTGTAAACTCCGATTACATCAACGACCACATGTGCGGTTCATATGTCTGCTTGTTTGAGCTTTCATAAATGTAATAGAAATCAGAACTTATCTGTATGATTGAACTTAGTTTCAAATTGCAATAGATAGTTGTGCTGTTGTTAAACAGTAGTTGTATACCGTCCCCGACGTCACCTCTAAGGTACCAAATTGTTGCACGTTTCAGTTCTTCCTCAGGGGGTAAACATTTTTGAAAAACGGCACTATCTACAAAAAAGCATAGTCACATTAAAAGTTGAACAGACTTATGTGGTAGATCATATTGAATAGTCCATGTAAAGCAACATAGAGCTCACCTTCTTATCCAAAAACTGTCTTACAAACCAACATCAAGTGGAACATTCAGCGTGTTACATTGAAGCTTTCCAGCTTTCTCCAAAAAACGCCGCGCATGCGGGGAAGAACCTGATGTTTTATAGGAGGTTAGGTTGACTTGATAATGAATTCACATGCATGCTCGCCACTCTATCATGTTGTTAAGGCCGCTAGGGATAACCGTTTGTAATCGATAAATCCATCATTGTTCTAATAGTAGTAAGGTTTGTGCTCTTGATCTTCTCCCTGTGCCAGCCAATATTTTCTGTATTGCAAATACACGTAACTCCTCAAATGAATGACGGTTTTGTAGACAATGGAGCACTATGGGGGCCTCTTGTACTTTACACCGGATCCTGCTACGGTGTTCATTAATTCTGACTCGCAGTGGACGTGTGGTCTGTCCTACATATAAGAGGCCGCATGGGCATCTAATACCATAAATGACGTGGTCAGATCCACAAGTGGTAGACTGTCTTAGAACGTAGTGACGATCATGATAATCAAAACTGTCCACATTTTCCATAACTATACAAACATTACAGTTGCCACAGCTATGATGCCCCGGAGTACTAATGTGTGAAGATATGGGGTCTCCTCGTAATTTCGCTGGACTAAGGATTTCTTTTAAATTTTGTTGACGGGTCCACACACATCGGATATGTTTGTTAGATAAACCTGGTAGTGTGCTTAATACATTTTGATGTCTTTTTATAATCTGAATGATGTTTTTACTAAATGGAGAGTATTGAGTAATAAGATTTATATGTTCTTCTTCAACCAATAACATAGAAGCCTTCTCCCGATTTTGCAATAGCAAGGCTCTGTTGTTATAAAGGGCCCTTTTATAGGCTGATTTAACTACCGCTGTAGGATACCCTCGGGCGTGGAAATCCTTCATCAATGCCTTAGCTTGCTTCTTATAATCTTGTGTACGGGAACAATGTATACCTCTCGGTATACATTGACACATATCTCAAACCATTGATGGTCACGATACCATCCTACATTAAAGACACCTCCCATTTTTTGAATATATTACAGGATCATTCTCAATGGGCTTTTAAAGAAAACATACTTTTAGTGACAATGGACGTCTCTACTCTTTATACGAGCATCCCTCAATCTGCAGCTCATAAAGTCATAAGTACATCTCTGCAGAATTACGGAAATCTAACAGATGAGCTAATTACCTTTATTTCCCAGTTAGCTGAGCTTACCATTTTTGAAAACTTTTTTGAATTTGAAGAAACACTTTATAAGCAAACATCTGGCGTGGCCATGGGGGCCACGTGTGCCCCTTCAGTGGCAAACCTATACATGAAAGAGTATGAACAACATTGGTTAGCCCTTTCATCATATCAACATCAGATAGTTCTTTGGAAAAGATTCATTGATGATGTCTTTGTCTTGTGAAATGGCACAGTTGAAAATCTGCAGAAATTTGTCACATGGTTAAATGGAGTGGATTCTCATATTCAATTCACCAGTACTCATCACGAACGGAAAATTGTTTTCTTGGATGTGGAAATCCAAAAGAGTGCTTCGGGATGGGATACTAAGGTATATAAGAAGCCTACGGACCGCAATCCACTCTTACATTATAGTAGCCAACATCCCCGACAGTTACGGGATAGCTTGCCCTTATCCCAGTTTATCAGGTACAGAAGGAATTGTTCCCGTACACAAGATAATAAGAAGCAAGCTAAGGCATTGATGAAGGATTTCCACGCCCGAGGGTATCCTACAGCGGTGGTTAAATCAGCCTATAAAAGGGCCCTTTATAATAACAGAGCCTTGCTATTGCAAAATCAGGAGAAGGCTTCTATGTTATTGGTTGAAGAAGAACATATAAATCTTATTACTCAATACTCTCCATTTAGTAAAAACATCATTCAGATTATAAAAAGACATCAAAATGTATTAAGCACACTACCAGGTTTATCTAACAAACATATCCGATGTGTGTGGACCCGTCAACAAAATTTAAAAGAAATCCTTAGTCCAGCGAAATTACGAGGAGACCCCATATCTTCACACATTAGTACTCTGGGGCATCATAGCTGTGGCAACTGTAATGTTTGTATAGTTATGGAAAATGTGGACAGTTTTGATTATCATGATCGTCACTACGTTCTAAGACAGTCTACCACTTGTGGATCTGACCACGTCATTTATGGTATTAGATGCCCATGCGGCCTCTTATATGTAGGACAGACCACACGTCCACTGCGAGTCAGAATTAATGAACACCGTAGCAGGATCCGGTGTAAAGTACAAGAGGCCCCCATAGTGCTCCATTGTCTACAAAACCGTCATTCATTTGAGGAGTTACGTGTATTTGCAATACAGAAAATATTGGCTGGCACAGGGAGAAGATCAAGAGCACAAACCTTACTACTATTAGAACAACGATGGATTTATCGATTACAAACGGTTATCCCTAGCGGCCTTAACAACATGATAGAGTGGCGAGCGTGCATGTGAATTCATTATCAAGTCAACCTAACCTCCTATAAAACATCAGGTTCTTCCCCGCATGCGCGGCGTTTTTTGGAGAAAGCTGGAAAGCTTCAATCTAACACGCTGAATGTTCACTTGATTTTGTTTTGTAAGACAGTTTTTGGATAAGAAGGTGAGCTCTATGTTGCTTTACATGGACTATTCAATATGATCTACCACATAAGTCTGTTCAACTTTTAATGTGACTATGCTTTTTTGTAGATAGTGCCGTTTTTCAAAAATGTTTACCCCCTGAGGAAGAACTGAAACGTGCAACAATTTGGTACCTTAGAGGTGATGTCGGGGATGGTATACAACTACTGTTCAACAACACCACAACTATCTATTGCAATTTGAAACTAAGTTCAATCATACAGATAAGTTCTGATTTCTATTACATTTATGAAAGCTCAAACAAGCAGACATATGAACCGCACATGTGGTCGTTGATGTAATCGGAGTTTACAGCTTTGGGACAAGTTATCCCGAGTTGAAAAAATTTTGAACTGAGACCACTGGTTCATTTTTGTTGAATTATCTGCATCTACATATGAATATTAGATGGTATAAGTTCTTAGTTGGATATTTGAGCCCATAAGTATTTTACAATCAGAGATATCTTTATTCATAGAGGGGTTCACCTTAATTTTCAACAGTATATTTCCCTCTGATAAATCGACCACAGTTATATTGTTAGTGTTGGCAGTAGTTAGTGGCCTTGCTTTTAGTGATTTTTTCATTATGATGAGCACCCCTCCACCTCTTTTGTGGTTTCTGTGGGTATGAAAAATCTCATATTCATTAGTTTTTAATTGGTTTATGTAAACAAGATCAGTGTCAGTTAGCTAGGTTTCAGTTACACAAACTATGTTCGGTTTTTGATCATTTAGTAGGTCAGTGAAAATGGGGAGTTTGTTTTTCATTGATCTTGCATTTATTAGATAACATGAAAGGGAGTTATCTTATGTTTATGTTTATTTCATTTGATATACGGCCCTTCTGTAATGAACAAGGCGGTTTACAATTTATAAAAAAAAATCTAGTAGAGGCACAAGACCAGTAGAAAGGGAAAGGAACTACAATCATTGACAGGACAGTAAGAGAGAAAAGAGAGAGTAAACAAAACATAGGGGAAGTAATTACACAAAAGGGGAGGGGAGGTCAAAGGCCAGGGAAAAAAGGTGAGTCTTTAGGTTTCGCTTGAAGGTGGCGTGATGGGAGTCTAAGCGGAGGGAGGAGGGGAGGGAGTTCCAAAGGGCAGGGCCGGCGAAGAAGAAGGCAGGGAAACGGGTGGAGTGTAGATGAGCAAGAGAGGGAGAAGGGAGGTTCAGGCGGTTGAGGTGAAATGAGCGGGGAGTGTATCTGGGGGTGTGGAAAGTGATAAGATCAGTTAGGTATTGTGGGGTACTGGTGTGGAGAGCCCTGTGAACAAGAGAGCAATTTAAATTGAGCGCGGAACAGAACCGGTAACCAATGAAGATGAAGGAGAAGGGGTGTTACGTGGTCTCGGGGGGAGGAGTGAGTAGTGAGACGCGCAGCAGTGTTTTGAACCCTCTGAAGTTGAGCCAGTTGAGATTTAGAGAGACCAGTGAAGATTGAATTGGAAAAATCAACGCGCGACATGACAAGAGACAGTAACAGGGTATTAAGAGCAGATGGGGAGAGAAAGGGGCGGATTGCATGGATCTGGCGGAGAAAGAAAAAAGAGGTCTTAGTGATGTGTGAGATGTGGGACTGAAAGGAAAGATCGGAATCAAAGAGCACACCCAGATAACGAAAGGTGGAGACCAAAGGTATAGGAGTGCCTGAGAAAGAGGGGGCTAACGAGGGGGGTGGACTACCGTGGGAAAACCAGATTGCAATCGTTTTGGTTAAGTTAAGGTGGAGACAGTTTTGAATCAGCCAATCTGCAATGATGGAAAGACAGGAATTCAGTGTGGAGAGATCAGGGCAAGAGGGAGAGGTGTGGTGAAGAAGGACTATGTCCTCTGCGTAGTAAAAAGCGGAGACCCCATATTGTTGAATTAGCAAAGCGAGGGGTGCTAAGAAGAGATTGAAAAGAAGAGGTGCCAGAACAGAACCTTGTGGGACCCCACATGGAAGAGGAAATGAATCTGAAGAGGGGGAAGAGGGAGAGGAGGAGAGGACTGCACAAAATCGAGAGGAAAGAAAGGAGTGAAACCAGCGATAGACAACACTGCAAAGACTCACTTCCCGTAGGCAAAGAAGAAGGAGAGAGTGGTCAACTAAGTCAAAAGCAGCGGAAAGATCAAGAGCTACCGCCACCGAGATGTCCCCGTGATCGTGAGCCACATGCAGTGCATTGGTGAAAGCAAGCAGAACAGTTTTGACACTATGGCCTTGACAGAATCCAGATTGACGGGGGTGTAAAAAGTTAGTAGAGTCAAGATGGTGAGAGAGTTGTGCGAAAACAATTTTTTCTAGGAGTTTAGAAAAAAAGGGAAGATTAGAGACAGGGCGATAGTGGGCGGGAACCAGGGGGTCGAGAAGGGTTCTTAAGGATGGGGCGGATCAGGGCATGCTTCCAGGAGTGAGGAAAAGTCCCTGTAGAAAGACTGGAGTTGAAGATGGAGAGGATATAGGGGAGGAGTGCTAGAGAAGGAGTAAGTAGCCAGGAGGAGGGGATAGGGTCAAGAGGACAAGAGGTCTTTCTAGAGGAGGAGATGAGTTGATGGAGCTCAGCGGTAGTGATTAAGGAGAAGGAGGACCAGGTATGTGAGAGGTGGGAGGTGGGAGGAGGGGACGCAACGGGGGGGGGGGGAGAGAATGGGACCAGGGCAAGAGGGCAGAGATGCTCTTAAAGAGGAGATCTTGTCGCTGAAGAAAGATGCCAGCAATGGGGGAGGAGGGAATGGCTGAGCAGATGTGGTAGAGGTTGTGGGGCGAAGCGAGGTGAGAGATCTGAATGTGGAGTAAAGATGTCGGGTCTGATTAGGGGCATTGGAGATAGCATCAGAGAAATATGTGTGTTTGGCAAGGTGAACTTTGGAGCGGTAATATGAATGGTGTGCTCTGAAAGACGCTAGAGTGGTAGGGGAAGGAGCTTTATGCCATAGCTGCTCAGCTCTGCGGAGGTGGATGTGAAGCAAGCGAAGACCGCTATGGTACCAGGGATGTGAGGGTAGTCGGTGTGGTGGGCGGGGCGCAGAGGGGCAATACGATTAAAAGTAGCAGAGAGGGAAGAGGTCCAGAGGGTGGTCTGAGAGTTGGGGGAAAGGGAGGGAAAGTCAGTGGGCAAAAGCTCGGTTGCATAGGGGAATTGCTGGATGGTGAGCCGGGTGATGGCACGCGAGAGGCGCACAGGTGGAGGTGTCGAAAGGGGAGGGGAAGAAGAGGGCACCGTTGAGTGGAAACAGGAGACAGAAAGACAAAAATGGTTGCTCTCTTACCCTACATTCTTGCCATAATTAACACTTCCCTCTCTTCTGGATCCTTCCCTTCCCTCTGGAAACACGCATTGGTCCGGCCCATTTTGAAAAAATCCAATTTAGATCCACTCATCCCAGCTAATTATCGCCCCGTTTCCAATCTACCTTTCCTCGCAAAACTTTTTGAAAGGCTTGTCTTTTCCCAATTTTCTCAACACTTACACTCCATAAACTTTTTACATCCCCGACAGTCAGGTTTTCGTCAAGGTCACAGCATGGATACAATTCTTGTAGCACTTCTTAACGATCTACATTCCTCACACGACAAAGGTGATATTTCAGTGGTGGTCTCCCTAGATCTTTCTGCGGCCTTTGATTTAGTTGATCATTCTCTTCTCCTCTCTCGTCTCCGGGACGCTGGGCTTAGGGGAACAGTTTATTTTTGGTTTCATTTTATCTCCAGGAACAAGCAGGAATGCAGTCTTCACATATGGGTATCGTCGGTATCGACGGAGCTTGCGCGGGAACGCTCACCAGCGTCCAAAAGGAAAGCTTTTGGGAGCATCCCACAGCGCATGTGTGCTGCCTTCCCACCTTACTGCCTCTCTCACTTCAGTTCTTCGTTTTCCGTGGAGCCGACAGGACGTCTCTCCTGTCATCGCAGAAAACTTTATCTTCTTTTTTGGTTTTTTGTGATCGCGTCTGCCTTCATTCGAAGCCTACCGGTACCACCGGTTCTCTTTTCTTATCTTCTTCTAAAAAAATGTTTTAAAAAAAGAAACTTTTCTTCTTTTCTTCGGTGCCTCACCCCTCCTGGGGTGAGGTGCCATTTTGGGCACTAGGCCCAAAAATCTCCAGACAGGAGAAGCCAATTAGTGGTTTTAAAAAATGTTTAGACTGTGGCGGTACTATTTCCGTCACCGACACCCACGAATGGTGTCTCAAATGTTTAGGTCTTGAACATGGTCCAACGAAGTGTCTCTCCTGTAGAAAGATGACCAAAAGGGGCCTGCAGAACAGAACTGCAAAGGCCGGTTCTCTTTTCACCGTTGATACAATGTCAGTTGCATCGATGTCCTCAAGGGCTTCATCTTCCTCTCATGGATCTCAGGTAACTAAACAAAAGTCTGTAAAGACTAGCCGGTCCTTGAAGGGTAAATCTCCTGCAAAGCATCGAGATGCCACTGGCACTACCCTCGAGGAAAGTACACCATCAAAATTGCCCCGGTGGGAGTCTCCGGTCTCCAAAGCACAAACGGGGTCTCAGAATGTTCCAGAGGCCTCCACCTCTGCAGAACGTCTGTTGCCATTTTCTGGGGTCATAGCCGCTTCCACCAGTACCGACCAGGCATCGGCATTAGCAATGGATAAGAGAATCCTTGCTATTGAACGCAGTCTAGCGTCCCTCTTAGATGCCTCGGTACCGCTAAGACCGCTACAGACGTTTCAAATGAGCTTGGTGCCGACACCGGTACCGGCTCCAGTGGCACCCACTCAGGTGGGACAGCTTCCTCCCATGCCGAGCCTCGAGAGTTTCTCTGGCATCGAGGGGTTGGAACCGAAACGCCACGGTACCGATATTCATCGATACCAGCATCGATCGATGCAAAGCTCCGATGAGTCTTCGATTTCGATGACTCTACCGATACAAGAGCAGTTTCTGTTGAAGGATCCATCTCCTTCTCCTGAGTGCAGAATGTCTCCTCCAGAAGACATGTTTTTTCAGGATTTCATACGTGATGTAGCTAAAGGGCTTTCAATCACGGTTACTCCTGAGAAGGAACCTAGGGCAGAAGAACTAAGAATTCTGCAATACCCTATGGCTCCCAAAGAGGCAGCGATGCTGCCCATTCATCAGTTCCTTCAAGATCTGATGTTCAGAATGTGGGAAACTCCCTTAACGGTGTCACTGCATTCTCGACGCCTCGATACCATGTACCGAGTCCCACCTTCTCCAGGGTTTCAGAAGACTCCGTTACCACACCATTCCATGGTAATGGAATCAGCCATGCGGAGAATAAAGAGTGCTAAAATGCATTCTTCCAACCCGCCAGGCCGTGAATTGAGGACACTCGATGCCTTTGGGTGTCGATGCTTTCAATCCTCCAAGCATCAGATTTAGAGGAGTGGGTGCAAGAGAAGTTAGGAAAGGTGAAATTAGGCTTACCTGCTAATTGTAGTTCCTGGAGTAACTCCATTCTAGTTCTGGACCATTGGAGTTGTGTACGTCCTCCCGCAGCTTGGAGACTGAGCATGTCACTCTTTTGGTGACCCTAGTATAAGTAGTCCAGGGACCGCCTCCTTGAATCAGTTTTCCTATTGACAAAGCAGACTCACCAGAGCAAAAAGTAAGCCAAATTTAACAATAACCAGAGAACTTTATACTATCTGAACCTGAAGAACGTAATACCGAATGCAGGAGCTGTTCCTTCTCCTGTGCCCCCAGACGAAACACTTTACTCTTATCGAGAAAGAACTATGCCCCTTACCTATGCAAGCCTGACGCATCTCCTGACTCTCGCCTTAAACTCTGCAACCTCCCCCTCCCCGGTCTTCAGGCTACACCCTGGCAGTCTATAATAGGGAGGGATGCGGGACTAGACTGGAGTTACTCCAGGAAATACAATTAGCAGGTAAGTCTAATTTCACCTTCCTGATCGTCCCTCCAGTCTAGTCCCGGACCATTGGAGATGTAGCAGAGCAATAAACACTTCATCAGGAGGGGCCTGCCAGACCAGCCTAAAGAACCGCTGATCCAAACCTAGCATCCCCTTCCGCCTGCACATCAAGCCGATAATGCTTGACAAAGGTATGCAGAGATGACCAAGTCGCCGCCCTACAAATTTCCGCAGCCGGAACTAGGCTAAACTCCACCCAGGAAGCCTCTTGAGCCCTAGTCGAATGGGCCTTTAACCCTTTTGGCACCACTCTGCCCTGTAAAAGATACGCCACCGCAATCGCTTCCTTAATCCACATAGCTATAGACGCCTTAGAAGCCGGTTCTCCTTTCCGCGCACCACCAAATAGAACAAATAACTTGTCCGACTTGCAGAATGCCTCCATTCTCTTCAAATATCTCTTCAGCGCCCTACCTATATCCAACCTATGCAGGCGCCCTTTAGTCCTATCTGCCTCAGAACTTTCAAAGACTGGCAAGGATACCACCTGATTGACATGGAATGCCGATATGACCTTAGGCAGAAAGGACAGGACCGTTCTCAGCACTACCTTCTTGCCTGAAAAGGACAAAAATGGCTCTCTACACGACAAAGCCTGTAACTCCGAGATTCTTCTGGCCGAAGCAATCGCCACCAAAAACACCACCTTAAGCGTAAGATCCTTCAAAGTCGCCTTTGCCAGAGGCTCAAACGGCCGCCTAACCAGGGCCTCCAGTACCACATTAAGGTTCCACCCTGGCACCGCACTCCTGCAGGGAGGCCTCAATAAGAAGACCGCTCTCAAGAATCTCTTTACATCCGGATGGGCCTCCAGCTTCCTCCCTTGCACCTTCCCCCTATAACAGGCCAGTGCTGCCAACTGCACTCTAAGAGAAGACGCTGCCAAGCCTTTATCAAAACCATCCTGCAAAAAGGCCAAAATCTGCGCTATTGTGGCCCTCAACGCCTGCTGTTGTCTATCCTCACACCAGGCCTCGAACAGGCGCCAAACCATCACGTAAGCCAAGGAAGTGGAACGACGCCTAGACCTCAGCAACGTAGAAATCACCGCTGCCGAGTAGCCCTTAACCGTCAGCCTTGCCCTCTCAAGAGCCAAGCCGTAAGCGAAAACCAACTCACCTGCACACTGCTGGTTCTGCCTTGTCGATTGATATATGCCACTGCTGTGGCGTTGTCCGAGAGCACTCTGATCGCCTGCCCCCGCAGCAAACCCTGCAGGGCTCGAAGTGCTAACGACACTGCCGAAGTTCCAACCTGTTGATGGACCACGTCTTCTCCTGGTCTGACCACTGGCCCTGAGCATACTAACCCTCGAAGTGCACCCCCCAGCCAAATAGACTTGCGTCCATTGTCAGCGGCCTCCAGTCCGGCGACTCTAGAGGCATCCCTCTCTCCAGCCCCCCCAGACGAAGCCACCACTGTAGCGATCTGCGTGCCTCCCACGGGCATGCCAAAGTCCTGGACAACGGGTCGGACTGATGAGACCACCTTCTGAGGAGCGCCCTCTGTAGAGGTCTCATATGCGCTCTGGCCCACGGCACCACCTCCAGCGTGGCCGCCATTGTCCCTAAAAGCTGCAAATACTGCCATGTTGAAGGGGCTCTGTTTGCCAGGAACTCCCGAACTAACTGCCTTAGTTTCTGAACCCGCGCCCGCGGCAGAAAGACTCTGCCCCTGCGCGTGTCGAAGCGAGCACCCAAGTACTCCAACTCCTGTGATGACGTCAATTTGCTCTTTGCCAAGTTGACCACCCATCCTAAGTACTGCAGGAACGTTACCACCCGACTGGTCGCCTGCCGACTCTCCTCCTGTGATTTCGCTCGAATCAACCAATCATCCAGATACGGATGAACTAACACTCCTTCCTTCCTTAACGCCGCTGCCTTGATCACCATAACCTTGGTGAACGTCCTTGGCGCTGTTGCCAATCCAAATGGTAGCGCTTGGAACTGGAAATGCCCCATGGGCACCGCAAACCGCAGAAACCGTTGGTGCTCCTCCCTGATCGGAATATGTAGATATGCCTCCGCCAGATTCAATGACATCAGATACTCATCATGCCTTACTGCTACAATGACTGACCGCAACGTCTCCATGCGAAAGTGAGACACTCGGAGACACCTGTTTACCCGTCTTAGGTCCAGGATGGGTCTTAAGGTGCCCTCCTTTTTTGGCACCACGAAATATATGGAGTATCGACCGCTTCCTTGCTGCGTTGCCGGCAACAGCACTACCGCCCCAAGAGCCAACAACTTCTCCAATGTTTGCTTTACTGCCTTTATCTTGGATCTTGTTCTGCCTGGAGACCGCACAAACGCGTCTCTCACGGGGCATTGGAATTTGAGCACATAACCCTTCTGCACGACCTCCAACACCCACTGATCCGAAGTAATGCGGCCCTGGCAGGAACAAATTCTCTTAACCGACCTCCCACCGGTACAATTCCTGCCTGGACCCCCCTCACTTCATTGCAGCTTCTTGCCCCCTGGGGAAGAGGAGGCTGCAAAACCTTTGCCTGCTCCTCTGAAGCCTCGAAACCCCTGAGACCTATATAGGAACCGGCACCTCTGACCCGGGCCAAACCTAGAGGGGCGAAAATGCCTAAACTCTCTCTGCTGACTCCTAGACGGCGCTCCCGGCCGGTTCTGCTTCTGCTTATCCTCCGGCAACCTGCCTCCTTTAGACTCACCTAGGTCCTTAACTAACTTCTCCAACTCCTCCCCAAAGAGGAGCTTATCTTTAAATGGGAGCTTACCTAACCTCGCTTTAGAGGCCGCATCCGCCGCCCAATTACGCAGCCAGAGGTACCTCCGTGCCGCCACTACCGACGCCATACTCTTTGAAAGGCCCCGGATCAAATCATACTGGCTATCCGCTAAATACGCCGCTCCCGACTCAATGCAGGCCGCCTCCTCAGCCTCTTTGTTCCCTTGCATCCCTTTCAATCTCTGGGACCATCGAAGACACGCCCTTGCCACCCAGGCCCCACAAATCGAGGCCTGTATAAACAGGGCATTCACCTCAAACACCTGCCTAAGCAAAGTATCCAATCTCCTATCCTGCGTATCCTTAAGCGCTGCACTTCCCTCTACTGGGATAGTCGTCTTCTTAGTTACCGCCGAAACCGCCGCATCCACCTTAGGGGATTTAAAAATATCCTTGTCCGGTTCGGCTAGAGGATACAGCCGTGCCATTATCCTAGCCCCCTTAAGGCCTGCCGCCGGCATATCCCATTCCTCTTGAATCATTTCCTTGAACACTATGCATCGGGAATGCCCTCTGTGATTTCCTGATCGCTTGCAATAAGGGATCCTCTAGAGCAGCATCCTCTGCTGGACCCGAGGCTGGCACATTCAAAGCTTTTAGGGTTTCCGCAATCAAGGCCGACAGCTCCTCTCTCCGGAATACTCTCACGATCCTTGCCTGGTCCTCCGGCTCCACTATCTCACCTTCCTCCAAATCTTGTTCCATATCTGACTCCTCTAAAAGGTCGGACTGCTCCTCTAAGTCCTGTTCACCTCTGTCCCCCCGCAGCTTAGCTCTCTTGCCGGCGCTACTACCTGCGGTTTCATCTAACGCAGCCCCAGGCCTCTTTGCCCCCCGGTTCTCCACCTCCAGGGGCTCAGCTCCTCCGCTAGCAGACCCCCCAAGAGCCTGCTGCAGCAATGCCAGGAACTGTTGTGAAAAGATTGCCCTCAGCCCCCCTGCAGTGGGGCTTGAGGCAAGGGACCATCTGGAGCCGCCGATGGCCCCGGAAGGGGCTCCTGGACTATCTCTGGGGCCACCGGAGAGTCCTTTCCCAATGTAACCTCCTCAACATCAGAATCTCCCTTTTGTGCCATGTCCTCAATGGAAGCTTCAAGGGCACAGTCTCTGCAAATTCCCGCTTCAGCGACTGTCCCTCTCCGCACCCCACACAAGAGACACCTAGCCCATTGAGGCATAAGTCCGCTCTACAGCGCAGAGTCCTGCTAGAGCCCAAACTCCTGCTCAATACCTCAAGGCCTTCTCACTTCCTCTCAAATTTCTTTTCTTTTTTTTTTTTTTTTTATATATCCACAAAACCAACAACTGTACTAGTCGCGGCCTAAAAGAGGCCCCCCCCCCGGGAAGCCCGCCGCGCGGCAAGCCCGAAGCCTCCGTTTCCCGCGCAAATCTCGCAGTCCACTCTCCTAGCAAAAAAGGACACCTGCCCGCTTTAAAGCCCGCGGCAGACTTAAAACCGCCACCTCTTACCGTCCCCGGCTCTTACCTCAAAGGCACCGGTGAAAAGAAAGTGGGCACGCTACCTCCTGCGTGGGAAGACTCCAGCCCCGTTCCTTGGCGGCCGTGGCCGCCGGGCCTGTCACCTCCGCTCACTCCGCCGCACCTCGTGGCTTCCCGAGGCACGTGGCAACCGTGCAGCGCCTCCATGGCCTCTTACCCACCTTGGGGGAAAGGAAGCCGGAGACCCCTGCACAACTCCCTCACTCTACTCTGCTAGCGCTTTCTCGCTACAGAGAGGGGAAGAAGGGGGGCAGCTCTCTGCACTTCTTACCCAACCGGCAAGAATAACTTCAATTTAAAGGGGTACTGACCCTTTTTTAATTTCCTTTTTTTTTTCTCCAAATAAAATTTACTTCCTTATAGTACAACTATGAACTAGAAAACCCTAGCTGCTGCCTTAATTGTTGTTCCAGTGAGTCCCGGACCTCTGGACTCACACCTCCTTCCGCTGCCTGGAGACTGAGAAAAGCTGATTCAAGGAGGCGGTCCCTGGACTACTTATACTAGGGTCACCAAAAGAGTGACATGCTCAGTCTCCAAGCTGCAGGAGGACGTACACAACTCCAATGGTCCGGGACTAGACTGGAGGGACGATCAGGAACATTCCTTGAACAGGTGAAAACCTATTTGGGAAGGATTGGCAGACCAAGTCTAATCAGATTGAATCTGACAATACCACCTTGAATAGACTATCAAAGTCTACAGCCAACCCATCAAAGAAAAAAACAGGCAAGAAGTTTTTCTTTAACAAAAAGAAAAAAATCTTACCACTCTTATTCCCATCCAATTCACTGTCCAGTTCGTGCTCCCCAGAAAGGGCAGCAACCTAGACAACAAAGAAAGCCGCAAGCTCAAAGAGCTCAACCGGTTCAGCAAGTACAGCCTCCGCAGGGGCTTTGACTTCTACCTAGAGAACTTAACCATTTTGCCTCTGAAGGGTCCAGAACCCTTGACCATTCCGGAGACATTATGCCATTTTGCCAAAAGGTGGCAACAAATAACATCAGAAAACTGGACTCTGTCCATTGTACAACAGGGGTACAAACTTCACTTTCTCAGCATGCCCCCGCCTACAATCATAAAACAATTCAATTCTCAAGGCCCTGTCACCGACATCCTGTGTCAGGAGGTCTCTTCACTTCTTGCTCAGGGAGCAATAGAAGAGGTACCCATATCCCAATGGGAGAGGGGGGTTTTACTCCCCCTATTTTCTTATCCCAAAGAAGACAGGGGGATACAGACCTATCCTGGACCTCAGAGAATTGAACAAATTTCTGTTCCGAGAAAAGTTTAAGATGATCTCCCTCGGAACACTTTTACCATACCTTCAGAATCAGGCTTGGTTATGTTCTCTAGATCTAAGAGATGCGTACACGCATATCCTCATCCATGTAAATCACAGGAAGTACCTTTGATTTCTCTTTCAAGGAAACCACTTCCAATACAGAGTCCTTTCCATTCGGGCTGGCCTCTGCCCCAAGAGTCTTCACAAAATGCAAGGCTGTAGTAGCAGCATTCCTGAGAACTCTGGGGATATTTTTCTTCCCCTACTTAGACGATTGGCTCATCAGAGCACCAACAGCTCCAGAAACAGAACAAGTTGTTTCTCGTGCCATGAGAATTCTCCAATATTTGGGTCTGGTAGTCAACCACCCAAAGTCTCACCTCACCCCTTCTCAATCCCTAGAGTTCATAGGGGCTCGCTTAGACACGCAGCAATCAAAGGCATTCCTGCCACAGCCGCGCTGTCTACGAATATAATAGAATTGGCTTCCCAAGCAGTAAAGAAAACCCTCCTAACTGCCTGGGAAATGCTTCAACTGCTGGGGCATATGGCATCCACTGTACATGTGGTCCCTTATGCCCGCCTACACATGCGAGCGGCTCAGTGGACCCTCTCTTCGCAGTGGACACAAGCCACAGGTCGCTTAATGGACAAAATCAAGAATGCAACACGTCTCGTTTTGTCCCTACAGTGGTGGCAGTCCCTCGAAAACCTCCTGGTAGGCTCCCCCTTCCAGCAACCACTGCCCCAGATCACCCTGACAACAGATGCATCCAAGCTGGGTTGGGGAGCCCACTTGCACGATCTTTCCACTCAGGGTCTCTGGACCTCACAAGAGGCCTCTCTTCAAATAAACCTCTTAGAGCTAAGAGCCATTTACAATGCTATGACAGCATTTCAGGCACAACTCAGTCAAAAGACAGTTCTGGTCCAAACCGACAATCAGGTTGCCATGTTTTACATAAACAAACAAGGCGGAATGGGCTCTCTGTTGCTATGCAACGAAGCTTTGCGACTATGGGCCCTCGCCAGAGAGCTCCAAATTCACCTTCTAGCGGTATACCTTCCAGGCATTCAAAACTTATGGGCACACAAGCTCAGTCGAATACTGCTGCCACACGAGTGGTTTCTCCAGTCAGACCAACTGGCTTGAGTGTTCCAAACCTGGGGAACACCAGATATAGACCTCTTTGCAAGTCCACAGAATGACAAACTTCCCCGGTTCTGTTCCAGAATTCTGGCTCAGTACTGTCTAGCAAACGATGCTTTCCAGCTCCATTGGGGTCAGAACTTCCTCTATGCTTTCCCACCCTTTCCCCTAATTCCTAAAACTCTTTTCAAGCTTCAGAGAGACGGGTTATATGATTCTCATAGCTCCACGTTGGCCAAGGCAATCGCGGTACCCTCTGCTTCTGCGTCTCTCTCAAGCAACTCCTCTAGAGTTGGGATATGCTCCAGATCTCCTTTCCCAGGAGATCGGGAAGCTTCTGCATCCCAATCCTCAGTCCCTGCACCTCTGGGCCTGGCTGCTGAAGGCATAGAACCTTTAGATATCCACCTCTCTCAGCAAGTGAAGGATATCCTTCAAGCTTCGAGAAAACCTTCCACAAGGCGTTCCTACACTTTCAAATGAAAAAGGTTTTCTATATGGTGTTCAAAAAAGGGGCTTAACCCCCTTTTCGTGCCCATGGAGTCGCTTCTGGAGGATCTCCTCCATCTTTCAAATTCCGGTCTTAAGACAAATTCAGTGCGAGTCCATCTCAGTGCTATTGCGGCTTTTCACAAGCCCCAAGATGGACAACCAATCTCTTCTCATTCACTTGTGTCAAGATTCATGAGAGGTCTACTATTGACAAAGCCCCCCATAAAGCCACCACCGGTGGCATGGGACCTGAATCTGGTTCTTGGGCAGCTTATGAAGCCGCCTTTTGAACCTTTAGCCACTACAACTTTAAAATTCCTTTCCTGGAAGGTCATTTTCCTAATTGCAATAACTTCTGCTTGATGCATTAGTGAACTGCAAGCTTTAGTGGCTGACCCTCCTTATACAAGGTTCCACCATGATAAAGTAGTCCTCCGGACTCATCCACACTTTATTGCAAATGTGGTTTCATCTTTTCATTTAAACCAGTCGGTTTACCTTCCTGTATTCTTCCCTAGGCCTCATGCCTCCAGTGCAGAAAGGAACCTTCATACTTTAGATTGTAAAAGAGCTTTAGCCTTTTACCTTCAAAGAACTGAGCAACATAGGAAGTCTTCTCAACTCTTTGTTGCTTTTGATTCTAGTCATTTGGGACTTCCAGTTTCCAAACAAACCCTATCTAAGTGGATTGCAAACTGCATATCTTTCACTTATGATAGTAAAGGTCTTTCCCTCGAGGGCCATGTTACAGCTGATAATGTCAGAGCAATGGCAGTCTCGGTTGTTAATCTCCGCTCTGTATCTATAGGTGATATCTGTGGAGCGACTACTTGGGCTTCAGTACATACCTTCACAGCCCACTACTGTCTGGACAAGGACTCCCGTCGGGATGCCTCGTTTGGCCAGGCTGTCCTACAGCATCTCTTTCAGACTTAATGCAACTCCTACCCTCCATCCCTGGTAGGATGCCAGGGATCCATGGGAGGAAGTATGACCCTGTTCACACGGATTCACAGCTTGCTGGGGTCATTCCTCTGGCATCTTTCAGCTGGGGAGTCCCCATATGTGGACTACATTCCTGCTTGTTCCTGGAGATAGCGTAGTTACTCACCTGTAACAAGTGATCTCCGGGAACAGCAGGAATTAAGTCTTCACAACCCACCCACCTCCCCTAGGAGTTGTCTCTCTCTCTATCTCTCTCTCTCCTTGGCTCAGCTTTAAACTCAACTGAAGTGAGAGAGGCAGTGAGGTGGGAAGGCAGCATGCATGCACTGTGGGATGCTCCCAAAAGCTTTCCTTTTGGACGCTGGGGAGCGTTCCCGTGCAGGCTCCGTCGGTACCGATGATACCCATATGTGAAGACTTAATTCCTGCTGTTCCCGGAGATCACCTGTTACAGGTGAGTAACTACGCTTTCTTATCTTCTCGCTCTTTCTCTGTGGTCCCACCTTCCGGCCCACACCACGCTTCTGCTCCCACTTCCCTTCCTTGTGGCATCCCTCAAGGATCGGTTCTCGCTCCCCTCTTGTTTAATCTCTTCCTTGCACCCCTTGCCCTCTGCATTCAGCAAACCGGTCTGTCTGCCTTCTTCTACGCTGATGACATCATCATCCTACATCATACTAGTCCTCTTCACCCTGATCTCGCTCCTCTGAATTCCTGTCTCATTCTTGTATCAAATTGGCTATCTTCTAACTGCCTTCATCTTAATGTGACCAAAACCTCATGCACTTGGTTCACTTTTAGAAACCCATGTCCTACACTTTCACCCTCCCTTGACAGTTCCACGATTCCTCTGGTCTCTTCTTTCCGATATCTTGGTGTTCTGCTTGACTCTGCTCTTTCCTTTAAGGACCACATTTCTCATCTCACAAAAGCCTCTTACTTTTTCTTACGCCAAATTCGTTCTATTTGTCCCTTTCTTTCTTCCACTGCCTTGACTACCTTAACCATAGCTACCGTACTCTCTCATATTGATTATTGTAATTCAGTCCTCACAGATCTTACCCACACTCAACTACGTCATTTGCAATTATTACAGAACACTGCTGCCAGGATTATCACTTACTCTTCTTACCGAGACCATGTTACACCACTTCTGTATCACTTACATTGGCTACCTATTGAGTTCCGTATTCATTTTAAAATTCTCACTCTAGTTCACTGAGCCATTTACACCCAAACTCCCCAGTACCTCACTGATCTTCTACAGTTCCACACTCCCACTCGTTCCTCCGTTCAATCCATCTCAATCGCCTTTACCTCCCCTCACCCTCTCGTGCACACCTGCAATCAACCCAGCATTCAGCTTTCTTCTTTCTTGGTCCAGCCCTGTGGAATTCCTTGCCCACCTCACTCTGTCTTGAAACAAACTATCCTGCCTTTAAGTCACAGTTGAAAACTCATCTCTTCATCAAGGCTTATAACCTCCCAGCCTCTCAATCCTGACCTGATCTATTAATTTTATTTATTTTATTTATTTATTTACATTCTCTTATATACCGCGCTATTCTGCATCAGTGCGGTTTACATTGAACAAACTGAAATTACATTGAACAGGGCATTATAACTTGGAGATAACTATTTTACAGGGAACATGGGCTATGGAGGGTTAAGTGGCTTGCCCAAGACCACAAGGAGCACCTGTGGGACTAGAAACCCCAGTTCTTCCGGCCCAAGGTTGCTGTCCTCTAGTGGGATTTGAACCCCCGACCTTCCGGCCTGAAGTACCTTGCCCCAACCACTAGGCCACTAATGTTAGTCTAACTAATGTTAGTCTAAGTTCTCCACTTATGTATTTTCTTTGCACGCTCTATGGATTTCCTCTTTCCTGTCTAAGATTGTAGTTCTTTTCCTCTTTCCTGGCCTTGTACCTCTTTCTGCTTGTTAACATATTGTGAACCGCCCTGATGTCATATAGGGCGGTATATCAAATCTAAATAAACTGAAACTGAAACTAAACAGATGTCTCTCTCCATACAAAGTTTCAACTTGGCCAAGCCATGGTATTTTCTCAAACATCATATGGATGTTTATGTTTATGTTTATGTTTATTTATTTGATAAAAACCGCCTTTCTGAAATAACCAAGGCGGTGTACAATTAAAACAATTTTAGTAAAAGAAGGCCAAAGGCCAACGAGAAGGAAAAGAAATGTACAATTTTTTTTAAAAAAGGATAGTGGAAGAGAGGAGGCAGGACGAGACAGAACAACATGGGGGAGCGTCAGAAGGAAGGAGGAGAGAGGATAGTAGAGTCACACAAAAGGAGAGGGAAGATTAAACGCTAGGGAAAACAGGTGGGTCTTGAGGTTTTGCTTAAAGACATTGTATTGGGGTTCTAAACGGAGGGAAGAAGGGAGAGAATTCCAAAGGGCGGGGCCAGCAAAAAAAAAGGCAGAGGAACGAGTGGATTGTAGATGAGCACGGGAAAGTTGGACAGTGAAAAAGATAGACAGGAAGAAAATTGATGCCTTTGAATTATGGTGCTGGCGATGAATACTATGTATATCATGGACTGCCCGAAGAACAAACCAGTCAGTACTAGAAGAGATCGAACCTAAGCTTTCCTTAGAAGCTCAGATGACAAGACTTTGACTTTCATACTTTGAACACATCATGCGAAGAGAGAGGTCATTAAAGAAAGACATAATGCTTGGCAAGGTAGAAGGTAAATGCAAAAGAGGAAGGCTGGCAATGAGATGGATCGATACAATAGCAGGAGCTATCGGTGCCACTCCATCAACAATGAGCAGCATAGCTGACGACCGAACACAGTTTAGGTCGACTATCCAGAGGGTCACCATGAGTCGACACAGACTTGATGGCACGTTTAACAACAACAACAACAAATCCTCCTTTCCCCTTCTTCCTTTCTCAGTCTCTGTGGAGAACGCTCTACTCCTCCCTGTCTCCTCAGCTTGCAACCTTGGGGTCATCTTTGACTCCTCTCTCTCCTTCTCCACAGACATCAAACTAATAGCTAAAAACTGCCATTTCTTTCTCTATAACATCAACAAAATTCGTCCATTAATTTCTGAACACACTACTAAGACATTTTTCCACTCTTTAGTCACCTCCCATCTTGACTATTGTAACCTACTCCTTGCTGGTCTCCCTCTGCATCATCTCTCTCCCCTTTAATCTGTTCAACACTCTGCTGTGCAGCTAATCTTCCACCAGTCTTGTCATGCTCATATTACCCCTCTTCTCAAGTCACTTCATTGGCTTCCTATCCATTTCTGCATCCAGTTCAAACTTCTCCTGCTGACCTATAAGTGCTTTCACTCTGCAGCTCCTCACTATCTTTCCTCTCTTATCTCTCCCAGCACTGCTCCTTGGGAACTCTGCTCATCTAGCAAATCGCTTCTGTCTGTGTCCTTTTTTATTGCTCACTCCTTTCACCTTGCTGCTCTTTATGCCTGGAACAAACTACCTGAGTCTGTACGTCAGGCGCCTTCTCTGGCCCTATTCAAATCCAAGCTGAAATTCACCTCTTCGCAGCCGCTTTCGGATCTGAACTCACCTGATCTCCTTTGTGTTTCTTTACCATTCCCCCCAGATATATCCCATGTCTATAGCTACTGCGTTGTCTATCTGGATTAGATTGTAAGCTCTGATGAGCAGGGACCATCTTTTACATGTGTTTGTGCAGCGCTGCATACATCTTGTAGCGCTATACAAATGTTCAGTAGCAGTAGTAGTAATTATTGAAAGTCAAAGCACGTTAAGTTTTGCTGTGGCCCTTTTATTTCTATAGATCATGGCAGCACTTAATTCACTTTAACTTTCATTAATGTGGGTTAACCTTTATTAAATATGTCTCGTAAGTCAGTGTGGCAAGATGGTAGAGCTCCCTCCGAAACTGATTAACAGAAGGTAGTATGTCAGGACTAGAATCCTTTAAATACTGGGCTTGATTTATTTATTTATTTATTTGCGTTTCTTATATACCGCGCTATTAAAATCAGTGCGGTTTACATTGGAACAAAAACATACAACAATGTAACAATTTACATTGGGTTTACAATGAACAAGGGATACAAACTTGGATAACATGGGGAAAAACTATGTACAGTGTTATGTAAAGAAGAAGATTACAACATCATACGGATGGCATGTTTTGGGGATGTGGTAAGGGGAATGGACAGGTAACAGGAGGAGTGTCAGGCTATCGAATTTTCTAGTTGGGGTTGTGTTAAGCGTGGGTTTTGGTGAAGACGTGTATTATTTTGGGATTGGCTGGGGGGGATGAGATTGGAATAGTATTTTAAGAACAGATGTTGTTTAATAGCCTTTCTGAACGAAATGATATTGGTAATGGAACGGATTTCCGGGGGGAGGGCGTTCCATGCTCCTGGTGCAAATAGAGAGAAGGCTCTATTGGCTGTTGTCTTTGAGCATTTCGTGATTGTTTTAGGCACTTCTAGTTTGTTCATACATGACGAACGTCTGTTTCTGTTTGGTGGAATGGGCTGGATGAGCTTGGTAAGCGGGGTGGGGGGCTGATTTCTTGAGGCCTTGAAGGTTAGAACGAGGGCTTTGTATAAGATTCTGGCGTATAGAGGCAGCCAGTGTAGGCTCATTAGTACTGGAGTTATGTGCTCCGATCTAGATGTTCCGGTCAGTATTCGAGCTGCAGAGTTCATGGCTAACTTAAGCGGGTTCAATGTTGCTTGTGGGAGCCCAAGGAGGATAATGTTAGCAAAGTCAAGGTGGGGGGTTACCAGAGCTTGGAAGATTGAGCGGAAATCGGAGGGATCCAGTAATGATCGAAGGTGGCGTAATGACCGTATCTTGTGGTAGATAGATTTAGTAATGTTTTTGATATGCGGTGCCATGTCCAGCTTTTGGTCGAGAATGATGCCCAAGTACCGGATGGTAGGTTTGATTGTAAGGTCGTAGTTATTGACTCGCAAGGATGGCGGTGGTATGAAATTCTGATTGCGGGTGACAAAAAGGACATCGGTCTTGCTGTGATTAATGCGCAGGTTTTGGGAGAGGAGCCATTCAGAGACAGCATTGAAGCATTTTGTGATTGTTGAAAAGTCCGGTTGGTCAAGCTTGAAAGATGAGTACATCAGGATGTCATCTGCATATGCTAAACACTGAATATTGAAAGAGCGGATTAAATCGCAGATGGGTTGCATATATATATTAAACATGAGGGATGAAAGGGATGAACCTTGGGGGACTCCTTGTTTGAGTATGAATGGATCGGATGTAGTGGATCCTACCCTGACTTGTTGTGACCTGTCGCTCAAATATGACCTGCACCATGCTAAAGCCATACCTTGTATACCTTTGTCTTTGAGGCGGATTAGTAGTGTCTCGTGGTTCACAGAATCAAACGCGGCCGCAATGTCCATAAAAATAAGGATGAATCCTTGGTGTAGATCATCAATTCCCATGACTAGGTTGTTGAATAATGTAGTAAGGATGGTTTCTATCCCATGTGCTTCTCTGAATCCATGTTATTGATATTGAAAAGCACCTGCTAACCCGATAAATGCTAACGACTGGGTCCAGACACTGATTGCAGACCGCCCAGCCCTATCCAGATAGCATCAGGGTGATCTGTGGTAATTTTCAGCAACGCTATCCTGCTAACTATCTGCATAATCTGAATATTGCCATTACCCAGATAATGGTGGCAGTCGGATATACACTATCTGCATAGCGGTTGGTGCTGAATATTTGGAGGTATCTTTAAACACTGTGGGCCCAATTTTGCATTGGGCAGGGCTAAGTGCCATAGCAATGTAGCCCTGCCCCCTGACCCCTTAGCCCTGGATATTCACTTCCATGGCGATGGAAGTGAATATCCAGGGTTCACCGCACAGCCTGGAAGCTGCCAAGCAGTGATTTTCCGTGCTGCCCAGTTAATGTTCTGCGCTGTAAAGATAGGTGAAGGTTTTCCTCACCTATCTGTTCGGCGCAGAGCGCTAACCAAACAGCATGGAAAATCGCTGCTGTCCGATTAGCTCTTGCCTCTGCCCCCACTTCACCCCCAACATGCTCCGATGCTAACTGGATAGCATCGGGGCGCGAAGGTAACTTAATCTGGGATTTTCAAAGGTACTAGCCATGTAGATGCCTTTGGAAATCCCTGATTAAGGCATTTTCTCCAGGACCAAGCAGGAAGTCAGTCCTCACATATGGGTGACGTCAGCGCCGACGGCGCCCCCGTGCAGAGCATTTCCCCAGCTTTCAAAGAAAGCCTTTGGGAATGCAGCGCGCATGCGCGGTCCCCTTCCCGCCCAAGGGTGCCATCTTGCTCAGTCTTCTTTTTTCCGTGGAGCCCGACGGATGTGTTTTCGTTTCACCCGAGGAAAAAGTCAATTTTATTCTGCGTGAACCCGTTTCATTCGGTTCTACGCCGATTTCCCTTTCCCGCCTGGGCCCGATACATCGGTATCGAGCCCGGACCTCTTTTTTCATTTTTTGTCCTTAGTGACTAGTGTACATGCCATTTTTTCTGTTTTCACTGGCAGCCCTGTCTTTTGACCTCGCAGGGGCCCTTTTTCCCCCCGATGGCTGCCAGCGGGTTTAAAACGTGTGATCGGTGTAAAACTTATGTCTCTCACTGACACACATGACTGCTGCCTCTGGTGCCTCGGACCCGATCATGACCCGATGATCTGTGGTCCATGTAGGAAAATGTCCTCTAAGGCGTTGAGGAGTCGGCAGCACCAAAAGGAAAGAATCTTCTCTGACTCCGCGTCCGGTTGGGCCCGGACCTCGTCAGAGGCCTCGACATCTCGGAACTCCGGCCACGAGCAGCGTCGAGGCTCCTCTGAAAGGGGGTCTCCCTCGCGGGAGCATCGCAAGAAGAAAAAACCCGTGAGGGCGGCGTCGGTGGATGCACTTGGCTCCTCAAGGGCCAAGTCACATAGCCCCGAGCGCCGTCCCAGGTCTACGGAGTCGGAGAGGCCTGCAAAACAACCTCATGTGGAGATGGAGTCCCCGGGTCACGTGAGTACTGTAGTCCTCGTGGACTCTCCTCCAGGGGAGCCGATATCGGGCCCGGCGCCGCCGGGGCTCGAGTCGGGGGCTGATGAGTCTCCTGAGCTCGGACTCAGGTTGACGGCCTTGGAGAGCAGCTTGGCTGCCTTCATGGAACAGCAGCAGGCACTGATCGCCGGTCTCACCGGTGCATCTGCCCCGACCACCGGGACATCGACGTCCAAGTCGACCCCGGAGGCTGAGCTGATCCTCGAGTCCATGCGCGCTCGAGTCGATCCTCGGCCGAGGTCTCCCTCGGCCTACGGTTCGGGACCGAGGTCGTCGACGCCGGTACCCTCGGCGTCAGGGCAGATGTCATCGGTGCCTGCCTGACCGGAGCCATTTGATTCCTCCTCCGAGGAGTCCGGCTGGGAGACGGAGGATGAGGAGTCACCCGACACCTTTCGGACTCGGTGCGTCCTTTCGGACTCACCCAAGTCCCAGCCTCGGAGAAGGTCCCCACCAGAGAATACCCAGTTCTCAGACTTCGTGCGGGATATGGCCAAAGCCTTGGCATTCCCCACGGATCCCAAGGAGGAGCCTCGAGCCGAGGAGCTCGAGGCCCTACAGTATGACTCTCCTCCGAAGGAGGCCTTTACTGTTCCTGTTCCTCAGATGCTGGAACGGTTGCTCTTCCGCATGTGGGAGGTGCCGGCATCGATGCCGGTTTTAAGCAAACGGGTCGATTCCATCTATCGAGTCCGCAAGAGCCCCGTGTTCCAAAATGCACAATTACCGCACCACTCCATGGGTGTGGAATCGGCCATGCATCGTCTGAAGAGTCAGAAGATGCACTCCTTGGTGCCTCCTGGCCGGGAGGCCCAGAACCTGGATGTCCTTGGTAAGAAGTGCTTCCAGGGCTCTATGCTTGCTTGCCGTGTCCAGACCTACCAGCTGTACATGGGCATGTACCTTCGAGATCTGGCAAAGGAGATTGCTGGGTTCTCTGCTGGTCTCTCCGAGGAATCTTTGCAGAGGTTCAATGCTCTGTCCTCGAGTATTTGTGCGTGCTTGAAGTTTATTTCTCGAGCAGCCTATGATGGCTTCGAGGCTTCGGCCCGAGTAGCCGCGGCCGGCATCGGTGCACGCCGTCAGGCCTGGCTACAGTCATCGGACCTCGAGCCATGGGTGCAGGACAAGTTGGTCGATGTCCCCTGCCGAGGTGAAAACCTTTTTGGCAAGCCCATGGCTGAAAAGGCTGCAGAACTCGAGACCGAGACTCTTACCCAGACTAGGCTGTCCAGAAAAACCTCTGCCCCTTCTCAGAAGAAGAAGGGCTTGGGGAAAAAGACCTTTTACCCAAGGAAGTCATCTGCCTATAAACAGTACCCTCATTATCAGACCTCTGTAGCTCCCCAACAGGGTCAGCAGGCCAAAGGGCAGGGACATGGGCCCCATAGGCAGAAAGCCCCCAAGCCCCCAACACCGGCTCCTGCACAGCAGGGAGCGGGGTTTTGACTCCAGTGGCATAGCCTCTCCTCCTCAGCTGGCCATCAGCACAGGAGGCCGGCTGGCCCTGTTTGCCCATAGGTGGTCAGCCGTCACAAGGGATACCTGGGTGCTCAGTATAGTCCACAGGGGCTATCTTCTCCACTTTCACCAGGTACCCCCTCCTATTTTCCAGGGGAGCCTCCAAGACTCCCTCTGCACAGGGACTTACTCCTGCAGGAGTTGGCAAGTCTTCTAAAGGAACAGGCCGTGGAACTGGTGCCCCACCACCTGAGGGGTCAGGGCTTCTATTCCAAGTACTTTCTAGTACCAAAAAGAACAGGAGGCCTCAGACCCATCCTAGACTTGCGAAATCTCAACAAGTTCCTGGAGAGGGAAAAGTTCAAGATACTCACCCTTGGAATCCTGCTGCCCTACCTCCAGCAGGGAGACTGGCTATACTCCTTAGACCTAAAGGATGCGTATACTCACATCCTCATTCATCCAGACCACAGACAGTATCTCAGGTTTGTAGTGGGAGGAAATCACTATCAATACAGAGTACTGCCCTTTGGCCTAACCTCCGCCCCCAGGGTGTTCACCAAGTGCCTGGCGGTGGTGGCGGCTTACCTGAGGCTTCAAGGCCTCTTTGTGTTTCCATACCTGGACGACTGGCTCATCAGGGGCCAGTCTCCACAGGAGGCCAATCAAGCCACCCTTCGCACTGTTGCTCTCCTTCAGCACTTGGGGTTTGTTATAAACTTCGCAAAGTCCGCTTTGCACCCTTCCCAGAACATGGAGTTCATTGGAGCAAGGCTGGACACTCTTCAGGCCAAGGCCTTTTTACCCGTGGACAGGGCCCACAGATTAATGGATCTGGCCAGGCAGTTCCACAGCAATTCTCTGGTCTCCACCAGGCAATTCCTGAGGCTTTTAGGTCACATGGCTTTTACAGTCCATGTAACCCCAAATGTCCGGCTGCACATGAAGCCAGCTCAGTGGGGCCTCAGAACTCAGTGGCACCAAGCCACAGGACGCCTTACAGGCAAAGTGAGGGTGTCCACGCTACTAGCCTCTTCTCTGAAGTGTTTATTTTTATTTATTTTATTTATTTAACCTTTTTTATATACCGTCTTTCTACAAATCAAGACGGTTTACATAAAACATTTTGTGGCAGTATGTTTCAACTGAAGTGGTGGCTTCATCTTCCGAATCTACTGCAAGGGGTGTTTTTTCAGACACCTCCACACTCTCAAGTGGTGACCACCGATGCTTCTCTTCAGGGTTGGGGTGCACATTGCCAAGGAGCATGTACTCAAGGCCTGTGGACCCCTTGGGAGGCTGCTCAGCAGATCAATCTCTTAGAACTGAGAGCTATCCGCTTAGCCCTGAGAACCTTCTCCCATCTAGTCTCTCACCAATCTGTCTTGGTTCAAATAGACAATCAGGTTGCTATGTTCTACGTGAACAAACAAGGGGGGCACAGGGTCCCTTCTTCTATGTCAGGAGGCGCAGAGACTGTGCTCTTGGGCTGTCGATCACGGCATACTTCTCAAAGCAGTCTACCTCCCAGGTCAGGAAAATTACCTGGCGGACAGACTGAGCCGGATCTTGCAGCCGCACGAATGGCAATTGAATCCCTTAATGGTTCAACAGATCTTCCTGAGATGGGGCCTTCCAACCATAGATCTCTTTGCCAGCCCTCTGAACCGTCAACTTCCAAGGTTCTGTTCCAGACAACCGCATCCTCTCCGAGTAGCAGCGGATGCATTTCTCATTCCTTGGTCCACAGGCCTCCTATATGCATTTCCTCCCACGCCTCTAGTGCCCAAGACACTGTTCAAAGTGCTCAGGGATATGATCTCGATGATCCTGGTGGCCCCCAGATGGCCAAGGCAACCGTGGTTCCCACTTCTTTTGCAACTAGCGGTGGACACTCTTCTTCCTCTGGGGATGCAGCTTGATCTCCTGTCTCAGGAGCACGGATCTGTCTTACACCCCAATCTCCAGTCCCTACAGTTGATGGCCTGGCTGCTGAAAGGGTAGTTCTAGCACCCTTACTGCTGCCTAGGGAAGTGGAGGACGTGGTCTTGGCCTCTAGGAGGCAATCCACCCGAAGGTCTTATGCCCTTAAGTGGCGTAGGTTCTCTGTCTGGTGTACTCAGCTCAACGAGGATCCTTTCTCATGCCTGTTACCAGTGGTGCTGCAATATTTGCTTCACCTGTCCAACCTAGGCCTTAAGTCCAATTCTGTGAGAGTGCATCTTAGTGCTCTTTCAGCACACCACTCCCCAGTGGAAGGTTGGTCTCTTTCCAGCCATCCTTTGGTGGCTCGCTTCCTCAGTGGCCTGCTTTTGCTTAAACCTTCACTGCGTCGTCCTGCCTCTGTGAATGTGGTCTTGCAACGGCTTACTTGTCCACCTTATGAACCTATGGCTACCTGCCCTCTACGTTTTCTCTCCTGGAAAGAGTTCTTCCTGGTAGCCCTTACCTCAGCGAGGTGAGTGAGTGAGCTTCAGGCCCTAGTATCAGATGCTCCTTATACTAGGTTCTATAGGAACAGAGTAGTCTTACGGACTCACCCTAAGTTCCTTCCTAAGATTGTCTCCTCTTTCCACCTCAATCAGGAGGTAGTTCTTCCGACTTTCTTTCCCAGGCCGCATGCCAGCCGGGCTGAGATGGTCTTGCATACCCTGGACTGTAGGAGGGCGTTGTCCTTCTACCTTGACCGTACGCGGGAGCAGCGGAGGGCTGTTCAGCTCTTCATCTCTTTTGACCCCAATAAGTTGGGGTTGGCTGTCTCCAAGCGTACTTTGCCCATATGGGTAGCTGACTGTATCGCCTGGGCTTACAGGGCAGCTGGTCTCTCATTGCAGGGTCGAGTTACGGCTCATCGTGTCAGGGCGAAGGCTGCGTCAGGGGCTCATCTCCGCTCTGTTCCGTTGGCAGACATGTGTCAGGCCACTACTTGGTCTTCAAGCCAGACTTTTGCGGCCCAGTACTGCCTTAAGTGGGAGTCCCGCAGGGACAGTGCTTTCAGACAGGCGGTACTCCATAATCTCCTTGGGGTTTAGGTAACTCCTACCCTCCGGCCCTGGTGTTGGGCTACCGTTCGGGGGCGTTATCAGAGAAGATTCTGTTCTTGCATGCTGAGGCTCTAGAGGGAGCACATTGTTTCAGTTTGGGGCCTCTGGTAGCCCTGAGCTGGGGAGTCCCATATGTGAGGACTGACTTCCTGCTTGGCCCTGGAGAAAGAGTAGTTACTCACCTGTAACAGGTGTTCTCCAGGAGCAGCAGGAATCAGTCCTCACAACCCTCCCTCCTCCCCTTGGAGTTGCAGTCATATGATTTATTTTGTTATTTTTGCTGTCTTTTAGCTATGTCATCAGACTGAGCAAGATGGCACCCTTGGGCGGGAAGGGGACCGCGCATGCGCGCTGCATTCCCAAAGGCTTTCTTTGAAAGCTGGGGAAATGCTCCGCACGGGGGCTCCGTCGGCGCCGACGTCACCCATATGTGAGGACTGATTCCTGCTGCTCCTGGAGAACACCTGTTACAGGTGAGTAACTACTCTTACATGGTTAACAGGGGCTGTTAACTGTGTAAATGCCTTCGAAAATCGGGCCCTGTGTTTAAAGGGAATGCTAACAGTGGAGTTTAAACAATTACCCCAAAGTTCTTAATTGATATTTTCCATGAATTCACTTTTGTGGGTCATAACACTTGTTCTGTCTCCTCCAGAGAAGCTTCTCATGCTTGTTCGGTTAGTTGTACATGAATCTTCAATATGAAACATGAATAACAGAAAAAGATAATACGGCCTATCCAGTCTGCCTATTCAAACCAACTGCTCAACTCTTTAATCCCTTCTCCTTCAAAGATCCTCTGTGCTCGCCCAATGCTTTCTTGAATATAGATACTGTACTTGTCTCCAACACCTTCACTGGGAGGTTGTTTCAAGCACTCTCCACCCTTCTGTAAAGAAATAGATCACTACCTCTTTTCACCCTCATCCTATGACCCTTCATTCTGGAGCTTTCTTTCCAATGGAAGAGGCCTGCCTCTTGTATATCCATTAGTGTTCATTAGTGCTCCTTCAAAAATAGATTTAATGCGTATGAACCTATGGATTAATGCATGTTGAGAGGGATATTCAAGGGCAGACCCGCAAATCGTGTAAATGCCACTCAGCAGGATATTCAGCAGCATTAACACAACGGTTAGTGCTGCTGAATATCCACAGGTGCCACGTCTACATGTGCCAATGCTAAGCGATTAGCATCAGGGCATGCTGGGGTCTTCTGAGGTGCACCCATTGCTAACACGGCAAAGTCAGGCACAGGAAACCCACAGAAGCTGAATATTGCTGCTGCCCAGTTAGCTTCATGGCAGTCCGGACAGCCTAGGTATAGCCCCTTCACTGAATATCCCCGGTTACCGCTGCTATACAGCTAGCATCGGGATGTTCCGGGAGCGGTACCCATCGCTAATCAATCAGCGGTGATATTAAGGGTAAAGATAGCCTACCTTTATCCGCAGGAGCTAACCAGGCAGCAGCTCAATAGCTTCCAGGCTGTGCGGCAAACCCGATGGTGGCTAGCTGCTGCAGATATCGGACCCTAAGTTTAGTGCCAATAACTAGGTGCTTTAGCAGCACTCTTCGCCAGCACTGAATATCAGGCGTGTTAAGTCAATGAATATATGTTAAAAATCTCTTTCATGCATTAATATTAAATCAAATGTGTGAAATGAACCAAAAAATTTCCTAAAGCTGGGGAAAAAGCCCAAACAAATCAAACATGTTTGCCCCGTGCACATATCTACTGGAGGTATGTACATTTCTCCATCATATCTCCCCTGTCCTGCTTTTCCTCCAGGGTATACCTATTTAGAATTTTAGGTCTTTTCCCCTGTGCTTTATCATGAAGACTTCTAACTATTTTTGTAGTCACCTTCTGGACCAGTTTCGTCCAGTGTATGTCCTTTTGAAGGTGTGGTCTTCAGAATTGCATCCAGTACTCCAAATGAGGCCTCATCAGAGACTTATGCAGAGGCACTATCACTTCATTTTTCTGCTGGCTGTTCCTCTCCCTATGCTCCCAAGTATTCTTATGACTTTTGCCATCACCTTATCTTCCTGTTTGGTCACTTAAGATCATCAAATATGATCACTCCCAGATCTTGCTCTACTTTTGGCTCCTATATTGTATTATTCCCAGGGCTGGCACTATCATAAGGTATTTCATATAAACATTCAAAATAGCTCCACACAATAACCACATCTATAGTGCATTTCTTTAGGAAAAAAGCAATAAAGGAGAAAAGGCAGGTCTGAGAATTCAAAAAGTGAACAATCAGGCCATAATAAAAACGGCCATAGCTATCACCCCAGACAATACATCAATGACCTGCCCAAAAACTCATTAACCATCAGAGGAATGAGCGGTCACAAAACACACGGAACTTAATTAGAACTCAGTATATCATTTCCTTCTCCTTCTAATTCATAACTCATGAAGTGCCGCTCTCCACCGAACCATTCAGGATGGACTAACCCCAACACCCACTCGGACATCCCTTCAGCGTTTCGCTTCCAGCTGCCTCAGGGACGCTGATGGGACGTCCAAGTGGGCGTTAGGGTCAGTACATCTTGAATGGTCCGGTGGAGAGCGGCACTTCATGAGTTATGAATTTGAAGGAAATGGAAATGATTTACTGAGTTCTAATTAAGTTCCATGTGTTTTGTGACCACTCATTCCTCTGTTGGTTAATAAAAAGAGTTTTTGGGTAGGTCATTGATGTATTGTCTGGGGTGATAGCTATGGCCGTTTTTATTATGGCCTGATTGTTCACCTTTTGAATTCTGAGACCTGCCTTTTCTCCTTTATTGCTTTTTCCTAAAGAATTGCACTATAGATGTGGTTATTGTGTGGAGCTATTTTGAATGTTTATATGAAGTATAATTAGTAGCTCTGAAAGTGACCTTAATATTATAGTTGTACTATCATAAGGTTAGGCGGTAGCCTAGGGTACTAGCCCACAGAGAGGGCCTGCTGCTGCCCCTCTCTAGGGCCTGGAGTGGCGCCAATAGCCCCCAAACCGCGATGTAGCACTTACTAACATACTGGGGTGCCGCATCACAATTTCTCTCTCTCCAGAGCCACTTCAAACCAGAAGCGGCGACAAAGGGGGGTAGAAGCGAGACATTGTGAAAAGGGGGAAACCGTGATGCAGTATCTGAGTGTGTTAATCAGCACTGCATCGCAGTTTGGGGGCAATGGGGGCAGGGAGTCCACGGCAGGGTGGGAGGATGAAGGGCCCACCTAGGACACCTCCAATCCTTGTGCCATCCTGATTGTTCCCTTGAGTTTTTGCAGTCCAAACTCATGACTCTGCTTATCTTGTGCAGGCTGCTGGTGAAAAGAAACTTTCACAAGTCCCTCTGATGAAATGGACTCTTGTTCTTGAAAGAACATGACACAGGTAGTTGGTGAATCCATAAGCTGCCACCAGCTTCTTTGTCATTTTCTCAAAGTTTAGTTAGAATGAGCGGTGCATAAGTTCTCCAGGAACAAGCAGGAAATCAGTCCTCACATATGGATGACGTCGAAACTGACGGAGCAATGTGCGGAGCATCTCCCCAGCTTTCAAAGAAAGCCTTTGGGAGATGCCACCACGCATGCATGGTCCCCTTCCCACCTAAGGATGCCATCTTGCTCAGTCTCCCGTTTTTTGCGGAGCCCTACAGACATTCGTCTCATCCCTCCGGAAAAAAAACTTGATTTTCTTGAACTATTTTTGTACCTTTGTGGCTTGCGCTGGCTCCTTTCCTGCCCAAGACCCGCTGCAAATGCACCGGGCCTCGAAAAACATTTTTGTCTCGATTTTTTCCATCATAGCGCTTTCGCGCCCTTTTTAACCTTGCTGGGGTTCTTTTCGCCCCAATGGCCACCAGCTTTAAAAAATATAATCGGTGTTCCAAAAACATGTCACTCACCGACACTCATGATTGCTGCCTCCAGTGTTTGGGGGCAGACCATGACCCGGAGTAATGCTCCTTGTGCAGGAAAATGTCCACTAAGGTCATACAGAGCTGTCGGCTTAAGCAGGAAGACACCTTCCACAAGGCCGACTCAACCCCGGTTTTCCCAGTAGCCTCATGCCCGAAAGCTCTTCACAGATCCTCGGACTCACGTAAAGCCCCCATGGCCCCTCCGTGGGCTCATTGACACTCCAAGCAGGGGTAGCCGGAGCATGCACATAAGAAGAGGAAGACCTCCACAACCTTGTCTGGGGAAGCGGACAAGCATGGGAAATCCCGTGCCGTTTCCCTTAGTCCTCCAGAGCTTCCGAGGAATCGAAGCAGGAACACCCTTGGAAGGTGTCCAGAGTCAAGGTGGTGGCCTCTGGTGATGGATCGTGGTCTCCCAAGGCCCGTACATTGAGGACCTCCTCTCTTCCTCAACGCCTGACCCAGTCACTCCGGTGTCGGTGTCCAAGGCTGTGACCCACAAGTGAGAAGCATGTATGTTGGCCTTAGAACACAGTATTTCTGCATTCCTCGCATCACAGCAGGCACCTCCTGGGCCCACTGAGACTGCAGGGACCGCAACATCGAGGACTTCCTAGGCCACCGCTGTGATTTTCGAGAGCCAGATGCCTCGGGTGGATCCTTAGCAAGGACCTCGCTCTCGCTCCCGATCCTTGGGAGTGAGATCTTCACAGGTGAGTGCCTCTGGCTCCAGCCATGCCCCAGCCTCGAAGCATCTCAGACTAGAGTTACCAGCTCTCCTGCAGCCAGAGGATCTTGAATCCTCCTCGGACTACTCTGATTGGGAGTCTGACATCCCCGGAGTATCAGACCCACTGAGACCTCCCCTCTAATCCATCTCCCCTGGCTGCCAGGTGCCATTCCCCACCCAAGGATACCTCTTTCCTCGAGTTTGTCAGGGATATGGCTCTCTCCCTCATGACGGAGTCGGAGGAGGACCCGCATATGGAGGAATTGTACGAGGCACCATCGAAAGAGACCCTGACGGTCCCTGTGTCTTCCATCCTCACCCAGCTTCTCCTCCAGATGTGGGAGACTCCAGCCTCAGTTCCCATCGTGAGTCGACAACTCGACACGATGTATTGGGTCCAGCGGGGACCAGGTTTCCTCAAGGCGCAGCTCCCACACACCTCCATGGTGATGGAGTCAGCCATGCACCGACAAAAAAGCCAGAAAACACACTCCTCAGTGCCTCCAGGCAGGGAGTCCTGCACGCTCGATGCCCTGGGGCACAAATGCTTCCAGGGTTCAATGCTGGCTTGCCACATTCAAACTAACCAACTCTATATTGGCATATTCCTGTGGGACCTGGCCAAGGAGCTCAGCAGCTACGCCACCGGCCTCGATGGGGACCATCTCTAGTGGTTCCAGGCTCTAACGAAGTCTGTCATGGAGTGCTCCAAATACTTCTTCCGAGCCACTTATGACACCAGGCCTGGCTACAATCTTCAGATCTCAAGCAATGGGTGCAGGAAAAACTCCCGGATGTCCCGTGCCTCGGCGAACAGCTCTTCAGCAAGCCAATGGAGGGTAAGACGGCCAAGATCGAAACCAAGTATGTTACTTGGACCCTTCTCTTGAGGAAGACCTCCACTCTTCCCAGGAGGAAACCACAGAGGAAGAATTCCCCTTTCCTCCAGAAGAGTTAACACTATCGGGGCTACCCTGCCTACCCAGCTGCCCAGACTCCTCAGCAGGATCCCCAAGGCAAAGGCACAGGCCAGAGATCGCGCAAGCCCAAGGGTCAGAAGACCCAAACACCGGCCCCAGCCCTGCCTGGGTCGGGGTATGGATGCCATCAGCATAGCTCCTCTCCCTCTGGAGGACCAGCACCTCACAGAAGGATGTCTGGTCCACTTTGCCCATCGATGGACCCACATTACCACTGACTCCTGGACTCCAGGTCATCCAGAAGGGCTACCTTCTGCACCTGGAACAGACTCTTCCATCCTTTTTACCCAGGGAACCCCCTCAGTCTCCCCTGCACCGGGCCCTGCTACTGCAGGAACTTGCAGGCCTCCTCAAGGATGGGGCGGTGGAACCTGTACCTCTCCCCTCAAGGGGGAGGATTTCTATTCCAGGTACTTCCTGGTCCCGAAAAGGACAGGGGGCATAAGGTCCATCCTGGACCTGAGGAACCTCAACAAGTTCCTGGTGCGCGAGAAGTTCAAGATGCTCTCCCTTGGAACACTGCTGCCCTACCTCCAGCAAGGAGATTGGCTATGCTCCTTGGATTTAAAGGATGCTTACACCCACACCCTTATCCAGTCCAGTCATAGAAAGTAGCTGATATTCATGGTCAGAGGCGACCACTATCAGTACATGGTTCTTCCCTTTGGCCTCGCCCCCGCCCCAAGGGTCTTCACCAAGTGTCTGGCGGTGGTGGCGGCCTATCTCCGCCTCCAAAAGACCTACGTCTTCCCCTACCTCGATGATTGGCTGGTAAAAGGGGACACAGCCTCGGAGGTCGGGCAGGACACCGGCCATACCATTCAGGTCTTACAGCACCAGGTTCATTCAGGGCTTATTGCTCTCCAAACCTCCCATCCAGCCACACCGGCAGAGTGGGATCTTAATGTGGTTCTGACACAGCTTACTAAGCTGCCCTTCGAGCCCTTGGCTACCTGTTCCTTATGCTGCCTTTCCTGAAAGGTTGCTTTCTTGGTGGCACTGACCTCTGCTCACAGGTCAGCGAGCTTCAGGCCTTGGTTGCCGAGCCACCCTACACGAGATTCTACAAGAACAAGGTTGTGCTTCGCACGCACTCGCAGTTTCTCCCGAAGGTGGTCTCCGACTTCCACCTGAATCAGGACGTAGTGCTGCCTACCTTTTTTTCACAGCCTCACACCAACTCGGCATCGGCCGTTCTCCATACCCTGGACTGCATGTGAGCCCTGTCCTGTAGTGGATCCAGAGACACTGTAAAGTCTCACAGCTTGTCGTCTCCTTCGACCCCAGTCATCTGGGGCTGGCTGTCACCAAGTGAACCATTTCCATCTGGATGATGGACTGCATGTCCTTCGCTCACAGTCAAGCCGGTATCCCTATGGAGTGTCATAGTAACATAGTAAATGACGGCAGATAAAGACCAGCATGGTCCATCCAGTCTGCCCAGCAATACGGCAAGAGTAGGTGCACCTGACGCTCTGTGCAGGTCACCCCTCCCCTGTCTTTGTTTAGGGGTGGACCCACCACTCCATGTAGGACACCCCTATTTGTTGAGAAGTTAGATGGATCAGTTTATTTTGTTTTTATCCAGTTGCTGTAAAGGGATCCGCAGTGCTTGTCCCATGCTGTTTTGAATTCCGTCACCGTATTTGCCCCCACCACTTCCATCGGGAGAGCATTCCAAGCATCCACCACCCTTTCAGTGAAAAAAATATTTCCTGACACTGCCTTTCAATTTTCCACCTTGAAGCTTCATGTTATGCCCTCTACTTTTGCAGCTTCCCCGTCTTTGGAAGAGGTTTGTATGTTCATCGTTCCTCTTTAAGTATTTAAAGGTCTGAATCATATCTCCCCTATCCCTCCTCTCCTCCAAAGTGTACATATTTAGGTCTTCAAGTCTCTTCTCATAAGGTTTCTTACGCAGGCTCCAAATCATTTTGGTCGCCTTCCTCTGAACACTTTCCAGTCTTTTTACATCTTTTGCAAGATATGGTCTCTAAAACTGAACACAGTATTCTAGGTGAGGCCTCATCAGTGACCTGTACAGTGGCATAAGTACCTCTTCCTTTCTGCTGGTGATCCCTCTTTGTATGCAGCCCAACATCCTCCTGGCTTTTGCCACCGCCTTGTCGCACTGTTTTGCCACCTTGAGATCATCAGAGATAATCACACCAAGGTCTTTTTCCTGAACCATGCACATCAACCTCTCGCCCCCTATCGCGTACATTTCCCTTGGATTTCTGCTACCCAAGTGCATGACACTGCACTTTTTCGCATTAAATTGTAATTGCCAAGCATTAGACCATTCTTCCAGCTTTTGTAGATCTTTCCTCATGTTATCCACTCTCTCGGGGGAGTCCACTATATTGCAAATTTTCGTGTCATCTGCAAAAAGACAGACTTTTCCATTCAGTCCTTCAGCAATATCACTCACAAATACATTGAACAGTGCCGGTCCCAGGACCGAACCCTGGGGCACCCCGCTAATCACCTTCCCCTCATCCAAGTGAGCTCCATGTACCATCACCCTCTGTCGTCTGTCAGTCAACCAATTTCTAATCCAGTTTACTATCTTGGTTACCATCCCCAAGCTACTGAGTTTATTGACAAGCCTCCTATGAGGAACAGTATCAAAGGCTTTGCTGAAATCCAGGTAGATGACATCCATCGCATGCCCCTGATCTAGTTCCTTGGTCACCCATTCAAAGAACTCAATCAGATTAGTTTGGCAAGACCGTCCTTCAGTAAAACCATGTTGCCTCAGATCTTGCAACCTGTTGGTTTTGAGAAAGTTTACTATTCGCTCTTTCAGGAGCGCCTCCATTACTTTTCCCGCCACCGAGGTAAGGCTCACGGGTCTGTAGTTTGACACTTCTTCCCTGTCACCACTTTTGTGTAGAGGCACGACATCAGCCATTTTCCATTCCTGAGGAACCTCTCCTGTTTCCAAGGGTCTGTTGAATACATCCTTTAACGGCCCTGCTGTAACTTCTCTGAGCTCTTTCAGTATCCTGGGATGTATCCCATCCGGTCCCATGTCTTTGCCCACTTTCAGTTTAGCAAGTTGTTCCAACACCTCATCTTCTGTGAATGGTGTGGTATCTACTTCGTTGCCATTTTTATATTTGGGAGTCCCAGCTGGTCCATCTCCAGGATTTTCTTTAGTAAAAACAGAGCAGAAGTATTTGTTTAGCAGTTTCGCTTTTTCTATGTCACTTTCCAAGAGTCTTTTCCCAGCACTTCTGAGTCCTGCAATTCCAACTCTGATCTTCTTCCTTTCCCAAATATACCTGAAGAAAGTTTTGTCGCCACCCTTAACATCTTTAGACACCTTTTCCTCTGCCTTTGATTTTGCTATCCTTATTTCTCTTGACTCTTTGAGTTTGATCCTATATTCATTTCTGTGTTCTTCTGTTTGCAAGCTTTTGAATTTTGCGAAAGCTGTGTTTTTTGCCTTTATTTGAGCAGCCACTTCTTTGGAAAACCAAATAGGTTTCCTTCTCCTCTTGTTTTTGTTGACTTTTTTAACATATTTGTCCGTTGCCCCTTTTATTGCCATCTTTAGTCTATCCCATTGCAGTTCCACTTCCTTTATCTCCTTCCACCCTGTCATCTCCTCCTTTAGGTACTCGGCCATTTTATTGAAGTCAGTGTTTTTGAAGTTTAGGACTTTGAGCTTGCTGTGTTTGGCCTGTACCCTGGCTTTTATCTCAAATCACACTGTGTAATGATCGCTGTTGCTCACAGGGGTACTCATGCAGACATTTGCCACGCTATCACCGTTGGTGAGCACTAAATCCAGCGTTGAGCTTTCCCTGGTTGGTTCCATGACCATTTGTCTAAGTGATGCATCTTGGAGAGCATCTACAATTTTTTTGCTTCTTTCCAGATGTGCAGAAGGAGTAGTCCAATAAACATCAGGTAGATTAAAGTCACCCAAAATGATTACTTCCCCCTTTGTGGCTATCTTGGCAATATCTTTAATCAAATCGTTATCTATCTCTTCAATTTGAGTCGGAGGTCTGTAGACTACAGCAGTATGGATGACAGTGCCATCTCCTCTTTCCAACGCAATCCAGAGCGCTTCTTCTTTTCCCCATCCCCCTGCATTTCAGTAGCTTTAATATTGCTTTTGACATACAAAGCCACTCCTCCTCCTTTTCCATTTTCTCTGTCTCTTCTGAATATATTATAGCCAGTTATGGCTACATCCCAATCATGCGATTCATTGAACCATGTTTCTATAATGGCCACAATGTCCAAATCCATTTCCACCATTAGGGCTTCTAGGTCCAGAACTTTGTTGGCTAAGCTTTGAGCATTTGTGCTCATTGCTTTCCAGCATTTACCTGGCTTGTGTGTATTTTGCATTGATTTTGTTCTGTCCTCATCTTCCCACTTGTTTGTGATGTGTGGTTTAAAAGTGTGGCTGTTTCTGATATTAATTCTGCTTTTGCAGGGGGTGGCGTGCCTGTCTTCACCTTCCACATCCGTCACCCCCTTTTCCTAGTTTAAATGCATATCCACATAGTGCCTGAATTTTTCACTTAAGATTCTTTTCCCTGCGACAGACAGATGTAGTCCATCAGCACAGTATAGTCTCTTGTTGGTCCATCTGTTTCCCCGGTCGCCAATAAATCTGAATCCTTCTTGTTTGCGCCAGGTCTGGAGCCATGTATTAAAGCTGTTAATGTGATGCAGCCTTTTTGTCCCCTTACCAAGAACAGGCAGAACCTCTGAGAATGCAACAGTGTTCACAATGGGCTTGAGTTTCTCTCCCAGAGATTGGAAGCCCTTTTTGACTGTAGAGGCACTGTTTCTAGCCAGGTCATTTGTGCCTAAGTGGATAACAACATCAAGTTTGGCGTGTTCACTTTTTGCACTAAGTACTTCAACAATTTGGTTTGTATTCCTGCTGGCTGTTGAGCCTGGTAGGCACATGACTATCTTCTCTCCTTTGAATTGTGTTCCCAAGTTGGTGCCTCTGATGATGGAATCTCCAAGTAATAGTAGTTTTCTGTTTGGTGAGGTTTTCTTCATATTTGGTGCTTTAGCAGGAGATTGGGCAGTGTCTGACTCATTTAAGGGCCCTTCAGTTTCATTGGATTGAGCATCCTCATTAGCCAAGGCAGAGAAGGCATTATGCAGGGATATCTCTTGATATATAGGATGTCTCAGCGTTACAGGTCGCAATCTTCCAGAACCCACTGTGATCCATTTGTTCCTGGGGTGTTTGATTCTTTGTGGGAGCGGTGGTGGACTTTGATCGGTTTGTATCCTAGAAGAGGTGCGTTTCATTGCAGCTATTGCCTCCCTCAGTAGAGTCACTTCTTTATGCATGGCAGCTAGGTTTTTCCTTAGTAGAGTCAGTTCATTATGCATGACAGCTGACCTGAGGCACATAGGACAAGCTCTTAGGCTCCAAATAATTCATCTTGAAATGAAAGTACCACAGTTATTGCACTGAATACACAACATGTTGGTTAAGCAGTCCCAGAAGAGGAAGAAGAAGAACAAAGGATGAAGAAGTTGTGGACTTTTAACCCAAGTAAGAAAGGGTAGATGGCACTTATGTGACTACTATAAAGGCAATGTAGCCCCTGGGGTGGGTGGGGCGAGGGGTAGGGTGGGCGGGAACCTAAGTGTCTCTGGCCAGTAGGCTGTTCCTGAACCGTGGGCACACACTGCTATCTGATGTAAGTCTATACAAGGAAAGCAGTCCAGATGCCACCAAGCTTAGTCTAAAACCACAGTTAAAAGTTATAATAGTGATCCCCCCCAAAAATCAACAGTTACAATTGATAGTTCAAACCAGCAGAGAAAATAGAAAAATGGGCTTAGCGTTATGGAGGCTCCTCAGTTTCTGCAAAACTGGCTCAGGCCAGGTGTGCAATGCTCCAAATCAGCACCTTCCTGGGAATAGGGTTTCCCCAAACAGTTCAGCAGGGGTAGAAGCCTAGTTAACTCTCTATCTGTCACACACACTGCTATCTGATGTAAGTCTATACAAGGAAAGCAGTCCAGATGCCCCCAAGCTTAGTCTAAAACCACAGTTAACAGGTATAATAGTGATCTCCCAAAAAATCAACAGTTACAATTGATAGTTCAAACCAGCAGAGAAAATAGAAAAATGGGCTTAGCGTTATGGAGGCTCCTCAGTTTCTGCAAAACTGGCTCAGGCCAGGTGTGCAATGCTCCAAATCAGCACCTCCCTGGGAATAGGGTTTCCCTAAACAATTCAGCAGGGGTAGAAGCCTAGTTAACTCTCTATCTGCCACCCACACTGCTATTTGATGTAAGTCTATACAAGGAAAGCAGTCCAGATGCCCCCAAGCTTCGTCTAAAACCACAGTTAACAGCTATAATAGTGATCCCCCCAAAACTCAACAGTTACAATTGATAGTTTAAACCAGCAGAGAAAATAGAAAAATATGCTCTTAGCGTTATGGAGGCTCCTCAGTGTCAAGTCAATACGCACAATATCCGGGCAATGGCGACCTCGGTCACCAGTCTCTGTTCGGTGCCTATGGCAGATATCTGCCAGCCAGCCACCTGGTCTTCCATCCACACTTTTGCAGCCCACTACTGCCTGGAGAGGGAGTCCCGACAGGACAGTGCCTTCGGCCAGGCCATATTCTCTAAACTCTTTGGGGTTTAGGCAACTCCTGTCCTCCGAACCTTCTTGTTCAGGCTACCAGAGCCATGGTTCTCCCTGGACACTGGGGTCCCCCAAGTCTGTCATCAACATTCGCCTGCAGCTGTCCACAGCCAGGCTGTGCCCCTGTTTATGCCGATCCTTGGTAGCCTGGAGCTAGGGAGTCCCATATGTGAGAACTGATTTCCTGCTTGTTCCTGGCAAAAGCGTAGTTACTCACCTGCAACAGGTGTTCTCCAGGGACAGCAGGAATCAGTTCTCACAGCGCGCCCTCCTCCCCTGGAATTGCTGTTCATTTTTGGCCATCTTCTTGGTTGGGTTCTAGCTATGGCACCTGACTGAGCAAGATGGCACCCTTGGGCAGGAAGGGGACCACGCATGCGTGGTGACATCTCCCAAAGTCTTTCTTTGAAAGCTGGGGAGAAGCTCTGCGCAGAGCTCCGTCGACGTCACCCATATGTGAGGACTGATTCCTGCTGTCCCTTGAGAACACCTGTTACAGGTGACAACCTCCCTTGTATACAAATATATCTCTTGCATATTCAGTAGAGGCATCCTGATAAGCAAACTGGTTTGCAGCTCTTAAGGGCCGAACTTATGCACTCCTGGAGTAGATGGCAGCACAGTCACTAGACTTCACCATCTTTGGATCCTTTAAGAAAATATGTGCCATAGTGACTCAGACAATACTACTACTACTACTACTATTATTTATCATTTGTATAGTCCCACAAGGCGTACGCAGTGCTGTACATGTGCAAGTAAGAGATAATCTATACAGTGTGATAAGGATCTCTTGAGAGCTCCCTCTTTCTAAGGTTTAAAGCTAGTACATGGTAGAAAAAGAACAGGTCTCTCACCAGGATTTGCTGCAAATTCATGATAGTGCTGAATGAGTAGGTACAAGGACAACAAGCAATATGCTTGCCCTTGCACAATACTTTGCTAGTGTTTCAGTTTATCTCCAGGAACAAGCAGAAATGTAGTCTTCACATATGGGTACCGTCGGCACCGACGGAGCCTGCGCAGGAACGCTCCCCAGCGTCCCAAAAGGAAAGCTTTTGGGAGCATTCACTGTGCATGTGTGCTGCCTTCCCGCCCAACTACCTCTCTCACTTCAGTTCTTCGTTTTCCGTGGAGCCGACAGGACGTGATCCCTGTCACCGCAGAAAATCTTCTTTTAAATTTATATTTTTTGTGGTCGCGTCTGCCTTCCATCGACGCCTACCGGTACCGCCGGTGCTTTCTTTCTTTTCTTTTAAAAAATAACTTAATTTTAGTTACTTTTTCTCAGGGGTTCTTCCCTGCTCTGGTGCTTGCCGCCATTTTGGGCATTAGGTCCTCTTTTTCCTTACCATGGAAAAACCAGCCACTGGTTTTAAAAAATGTTCAAAATGTGGCAGTACAATTTCCATTACAGACACCCATGACTGATGTCTTAAATGTTTAGGTCCTGACCATTGCCCTAAGGAGTGCCTCTCCTGAAGGAATTTGACTTTAAAAAGTCTTCAAAATCGAGCAAATCAACTCGATGCCCTATTTGCTTCAGACACGATGTCTGTTGCATCGATGTCTTCCAGGGCTTCTACTTCTTCCCAGGGATCTCAGGTAACTAAACACAAGTCTTTTAAGACTAGCTGGTCCTCGAAGGGTAGATCTCCCTCTAAGTATCGAGATGCCACAGGCGTTGCCCTCGAGGACACCTCACCGGCTAAACAGCCCCGGCAGGAGTCTTTGGGCTCCAAAGCTTTATCTGGGCTCCAGGATGTTCCTGAGGCCTCGACCTCGATGGAACTATTGGTGCCATGCTCAGGGGTCATGGCCGCCTCCTCCGGTACTGACGCCCCGGCATCGGCAGTAGCGATGGACAAAAGACTCCTCGCTATCGAACGCAGTCTAGCGTCTCTTTTAGCTACTTCGGTACTGCTAAAGTCACTGCAGATGGTTCCGCAGGCACCGGTACCAATACCGGTACCAGTGCCACTGCCCTCGGTACCTGTTTCAACAGGCATGCTTCCCCCGATGCTGAGCCTGGAATCTCTCTCCAGTATGGGGGATCAGGTACAGACTCGTTTTGGTACCGACATCGAGCGGTACTGACGCCATCTGCATAGGGAGAACCCAGTACTTCCTCCATTTGAGTCTTCCGATTCCGATGACTCAGATGATTCTACCGGTACCAGAGCTGAACTTTTGCAAGATTCATCTCTTTCTCCTCAACGCAGAATGTCCCCTTCTGAGGATGTCTTTTCATGACTTTGTACGTGATATGGCAAAGGGTCTTGCCATTTCAGTAGTACCTGAAAAGGAGCCTAGAGCAGAGGAATTGAGAATTCTTCAATATCCTTTGGCTCCAAAGGAGGCAGCTATGCTTCCTATACACCAGATCTTACATGATCTAATGTTAAGAATGTGGAAAGCTCCTTTAACAGTATCTCCACATTCTAGACGTCTTGACACTATGTATCAAGTACCACCTTGCCCAGGGTTTCAGAAGACTCAGTTACCACATCATTCTATGGTGGTAGAGTCTGCCATGAGGCGGATTAAGAGTGCTAAACGACACTCTTCCAATCCACCAGGTCGTGAGTCTAGAACACTGGATGCCTTTGGTTGTCGATGCTTTCAGTCCTCCAAGCTATCAGCAAGAATCAGTTCCTATATATTATACATGGGAATGTTTCTTGAGCAGGTTACAAAAGATTTGGAACTTTTGAACCCTTTTCTTCAAGAGGATAAATGGACAGACTATTTGGCCTTGGTCAAACATGCTCAAAATGTCTCTAAGTTTATGAATCGTGCTACCTCTGACTGTTTTGAATGTATTAGCAGGACTTCTGCTATATCCATAGGAGCACGTTGTATTGCCTGGCTCCAAGCTTCAGACTTGGAGGAATGAGTGCAAGATAAGCTGGGTAACATTCCTTGCACAGGAGAAAATCTCTTTGGCAAGGATTGGCAACTTAAAGCTAATGAAATTCACTCTGATAATACAACTTTAGACAGGTTGTCAAAATCTACAGCTAACCCAGCTAAGAAAAGGTTTTTCAAAAAACCTTTTTTCTCTAAGAAGAAGAAATTATATTCATCTTCCACCCAGCAAACACATGTTCCCCAGAAGGGGCAACAACAAACTAGACAAAGAAAGACACAAGCTCAGAAGGCTCAGCAGACCCAGCCTCCTCAGGGTCTTTGACTGTTGTCTAGAGAACTTAGCCATTCTTCTGTCTTGAAGGCCTAGAAAAAGGGACTGTTACTTCTGGAGAGAGATCTGCAACTGTGAGTATATACTTCTGGTAATTTTCTAAAAGGAATTCTTTGTATTAAAGCTAATTAATCTGTGAACCCACTATTTTTGTTAAATCAGTCAGGGCCTAGTAGCAGCAGTTTAAGTTTACATTTAAAACACACAGGAGAACTTTCTGGTTACATTTCATACCCAGCAGAGAGCTTGTAGTTTAAATTTAATAGTCACTCAGGGCCTAGTAATAGCAAAGTACTTTTAGTTTAAATTTAAGACACATAAGAGAGCTTTCTGGTTACATTTGGAACCCAGCAGAGAGCTTGTAGTTTAAATTTCATAAGAAGTTAGAGCCTAGCAGCAGCTAAGAGCTATAATTTAAATCAAATCAGAATATAGCTTACCTCAGCAGCACAAGACAGGGTACTGTGTAGCAGCCCTCTTTTAATGTGTTATTTCCCTCCCTCCCTCCCCACACCCACCCACCCCTGGGATAATCGTAGCTTTATAGGTACTTACACATCTTAAAGGCAGGAGGTGCTCTCAGTTGAAGCTCATTACCCAAATCAGTCATACACTAAGGACCTGAGATTAGTTAAGCTTCAGGTGAACAAGGTATATTACACGTATTAGGTACAGTTTTATTAGTATAAATATCCATAGCAACCCTTAGTAAGTAAAGAACTTAGATCTAAACACAAACTTAAAACTAAGATGCAGATAGCACTCCAGCAGCGGGATGGGGGCTTTCCAGTCTTTTGCTTTGAGTGTCACATGTACGATTTTCTCCCAGTTGGTGAGAGGTCTTACGTGTGCACTAGGTACAAGGAGCTCTTTGCTCTCAGGGAATGAGTCCGTTCTCTAGAGGCTAAAGTAGCAGACTTGGAAAGCATAAGACAGACAGAGAGGTACATAGACGAGACCTACAGGGATATAGTCCTGAAGTCCCACCTCCAGTCTGGCAGCATCCCTGTTGCCATGGAGGAGAGAGGTCACGTGACAGGAGAGCATCACCCTGGTGTGGCAGGAGAGCATCACCCTGGTGTGGCAGGTGATGTAAAACTCTCTCGCACCGAGGAAGTTTCTCCAGGGCCATGTGCCCATGAGGGAAGGGTTAGGACAGCCGTTATAGTTGGTGATTCGATCATTAGGAATGTAGATAGCTGGGTGGCTGGTGGACGTGAGGATCGCCTGGTAACATGCCTGCCTGGTGCGAAGGTAGCGGACCTCACGCGCCACCTAGATAAGGTCTTAGACAGTGCTGGGGAGGAGACTGCTGTCTTGGTACATGTCGGTACCAGTGACATAGGAAAATGTGGTAGGGAGGTTCTGGAGGCTAAATTTAGGCTTTTAGATAGGAAGTTGAAATCCAGAACTTCCAGGGTAGCATTCTCCGAAATGCTTCCTGTTCCACGCGCAGGACCCAAAAGGCAGGCAGAGCTCCGGAGTCTCAATGCGTGGATGAGACAATGGTGCAGAGATGAGGGTTTTGGATTTGTTAGGAACTGGGGAACATTCTGGGGAAAGGAGGGGCTCTTCCGAAGGGATGGGCTTCACCTTAACCGGGATGGAACCAGGCTGCTGGCATTAACCTTTAAAAAGGAGATAGAGCAGCTTTTAAACTAGATATTAGGGGAAAGCCGACAGTCGCCCAAGAGCGGATGGTTCGGAAGAATGTATCTTTGAAGGATACTATCAAAAGCAGAGAGGTTCCACAAAAGAGTAAAGTAGCCCAAATGCCCTCAAGTATGGAGCAGACAGAGCTTAAAGATCCCAAATTACCCATGTCTAACAATAGCCAAATTAATATGAATAAAATACATTCTGTAAAATGCTTGTATGCAAATGCTAGAAGTCTAAAAAATAAGATGGGAGAGTTAGAATATATAGCACTAAATGAAAGGTTAGATATGATTGGAATATCAGAGACATGGTGGAAGGAGGACAACCAGTGGGACACTGTGATACCTGGGTACAAATTATATCGTAATGATAGAGCTGATCAAATTGGTGGAGGGGTTGCTCTCTATGTTAGAGAGGGCATTGAGTCAGAAAGGATTAAAGTTTTGCAGGAAACAAAATCTTCTGTAGAATCTATATGGATTGAAATTCCATGTAAAAGGGGGAAGGCAATGGCAGTGGGGGTGTACTATCGAGCGCCTGGCCAGAATGAACAAATGGATGATGAAATGCTCAAAGAAATCAAGGAAGCTAACAAAAGTTACAGCGCAGTAATAATAATAGGTGATTTCAACTACCCTGGTATCGACTGGGTCAGTGTCACGTCCGGACATGTAGGGAGATAAAGTTCCTAGATGAAATAAATGACTGCTTCTTGGAGCAGCTGGTTCATGAACCGACCAGAGGGGAAGCCATATTAGACCTAGTCCTTAGTGGAACACCAGATCTAGTGCAAGAGATAAGGTTGTTGGGGCCGCTTGGCAATAGTGATCATAGCATGATCGCCTTTGATTTAATTAGTGGAGGAGGGATAGTAAGGAAATCCATAGTACTACCTTTTAACTTTCGAAAGGGAGACTATGATAAAATGAGGAAAATAGTTAAGAAAAAACTAAAAGGAGCAGTTGCAAAGGTTAAAGACGTACATCAGGCTTTGGTGTTGTTGAAAAATACTATCTTGGAAGCCCAGACCAGCTGTATTCCATGCTTTAAGAAAAGTGGAAGGAAGTCCAAAAAACTGCCAGCATGGTTTAAAGGTGAGGTCAGAGAGGCTGTTGTTGCCAAAAAAGCATCTTTCAGGAATGGAAAAAAAGAGCCAAACGACGAACCTGGAAACAGCACAAGCACTGGCAAGTCAAATGCAAGGCATTGATAGGGCAGGCAAAGGGAGAGTTTGAGAAGAAGCTTGCTGCGGAAGCAAAAACGCAAAGTAAAGAACTTTTCAAGTACATTCGTAGCAAAAAACCTGTGAGAGAGTCAGTTGGTCCATTAGATGATAAAGGGGTTAAAGGAGCACTAAGAGGCGACAAGGCGATAGCGGAGAGACTGAATGAATTCTTTGCTTCAGTCTTTACTGAGGAAGATGTAGGGATGTTACCCATGACTGAAGTGGTATTTAAAGGTGTGGAAGAATTGAAGGAAATATCGATACATTGGGAAGATGTATTACAACTATTAGATAAACTGAAGAGTAGCAAATCACCTGGGCCGGATGGTATACATCCAAGGGTGTTGAAAGAACTGAAATATGAGATTGCAGACCTGCTATTAGTAATCTGTGAACTATCATTAAAATCATCTCTAATACCTGAAGATTGGAGGATCGCCAATGTAACACCAATTTTTAAAAAGGGTTCCAGGGGTGATCCGGGAAACTACAGACCAGTGAGCCTGACATCAGTACCAGGAAAAATGGTAGAAACCATCATAAAGAATAAAATTACTCAGCATGTAGATAGTCATGACCTAATGGGAGACAGCCAACATGGCTTTATACAAGGAAGATCTTGTCTTACTAATCTGTTATGTTTTTTTGAAGGAGTGAATAATCAGTTGGACAAAGGTGAGTCGGTTGATATTGTGCATCTGGACTTTCAGAAAGCCTTTGACAAAGTCCCTCATGAGAGACTTTTGGCAAAACTAAAGAGTCATGGGATAGGAGGCAGTGTACTATTGTGGATCAGGAACTGGTTAAAAGATAGAAAGCAGAGGGTAGGGCTAAATGGCCAATTTTCCCAATGGAGAAAGGTGAATAGTGGTGTACCCCAGGGATCTGTGCTGTGTCCGCTGCTTTTTGACATATTCATAAATGACCTGGAAAGTGGAATAACGAGTGAGGTTATCAAATTTGCAGATGACACAAAACTATTTAAAGTTGTCAGAGGATTGTGGAAAATTGCAAGAGGATCTTGATAAATTGGAAGACTGAGCATCAAAATGGCAGATGAAATTTAATGTGGACAAGTGCAAGGTTATGCACCTAGTGAAGAATAACCCAAACTATGGTTACACGATGCAAGGTTCCACATTAGGAACTACCACCCAGGAAAAAGATTTAGGCGTCATTGACAACATCCACCAAGGTTGTGTACTTATCTTCATCGACATAGCTGCAGCATTCGACTCTGTTCACCACGGCCTGCTCATTGAACGCCTAAAAGAAAAGGGCATTACCGGCCTCGCTCTTGACTGGTGCAGATCATACCTTGAGGGAAGAGGACAGCAAGTAAGATCAAGATCAACAAAATCAAAGCCTTTCCACCAAAACCAGGGCGTCCCACAAGGATCATCATTATCATCTCTCATGTTTAACATTTACATTCAACCCGTCTGTAACATCATAAGATCCTTCAATGTGCAATGTCAGATATACGCCGATGACATCCTTCTTTACATGCCATTCTCCACAAAGCAAATGGACCTCTCACCTCTTATTGATTGTTTTGACGCAGTATCCGAATGGTTTCTAACGCAAAACCTTCGGATCCAACATAAGAAAATAGAGGTACTCTTCGTCACGAAAAATCCATATTTTACCCCTCCACCTCATATAAAAGTGAGAGAAGCCGAACTCCAAACAAAACCTGCAATCCGTTACTTAGGAGTCACTTTGGATCAACGTTTGGACATGAAATTACACATATCCCACATTGTTAAAGCCGTATATTTCAAGATCCGGACACTCAAACACCTCCGAACCTTTTTGGACCCAAGTGATTTCCGAACTGTATATCAAGCCCTTATCCTACCCCATTTTGATTTCGCCAATGCCATTCTCCAAGGGCTCCCACAATCTACATTGACTCCCTTACAACTTGCCATGAACGCCGCTGCTAGAGTTCTATTTGGAGCAGCGAGGTATGACCATATCACACCCATCTTATTGCAGCTCCACTGGCTCCCAACACACAGAAGAATACTATTCAAGACCCTAGTACTTACCTTTAAAGTCATCCACAACATAACTGCTTCAACACTAGTCAATCTACTTCAACCCACTCCGCCCAACAGATCCAGAAGATCTACATCAGCAAACACCCTAATTATTATATATATGCTTCAACAAAATGCACGCTAACAACATCCAACAGAGCATTCAGTCTTTATGCTCCCAAGTGTTGGAATACACTGCCTCCAGAAATCCGAACCATCACCGATCTCATGCAATTCAGGAAGGCACTCAAGCACTACTTATTTATACAATACTACCAGATCAATCTTAATCCACCATAGCCACACCCCTCCTCTAGTCCCTGCCTATCCATAGATTTAGCATAAGCTAGTCACAAAACTTACTGTTATATATGTAAATAATTGTTGTGCATGTCTCCCTAAGTTATCCAAGTTGTACTTCCCTGTTCTATGTAAAACTGATATTTGTTAATTATGGTTCCATGTAAACCGCGCTGATGCTAAAGAGTGCGGTATATAAGAAAAATAAATAAATAAATAAATAAAATATCATGTTAAAACCCTCGGCTCAGTGTGCAGCAGCGGCCAAGAGAGCAAATAGAATGCTAGGTATGATAAGGAAAGGAATGGAAAATAAAACAAAAGATATTATAATGCCTCTATATCGTTCCATGGTGAGACCGCACCTTGAATATTGTGTGCAATTCTGGTCGCCATATCTTAAAAAGTATATAGCGATTTTAGAAAAGGTTCAGAGAAGAGCCACCAAAATGGTAAAGGGGATGGAAGGATACTCCTATGAAGAAAGGCTAAAAAGGTTAGGGCTCTTTAACCTGGAAAAGAGATGGCTGAGGGGAGATATGATATGATAAATTGATGAACGGAGTGGAACGGGTAAACGTAGATCGATTGTTTACCTTATCAGAATATAGAAAGACTAGGGGACATGCAATGAAGCTACAGGGTAAACTATTTAAGACTAATAAAAGAAAATATTTTTTCACTCAACGTGTAATCAAACTCTGGAATTTGTTAGCGGCGGATGTAGTAAAGGCTGTTAGTATAGCTGGGTTTAAAAAAGGTTTGGACAAGTTCCTGGAGGAAAGGTCCATAAACCATTATTAAGAAGGGACCCAGGATATCAATGCTTGAACCAATAAAGGATTGTGGAACCTGTGTCCCTTGGGGAAACTGCTAGGTACATATGACCTAGATTGGCCACTGTTGGAAACAGAATACTGGGCTTGATGGACCTTGGTCTGACCCAGTATGGCATATCTTATGTTCTTATGTTCCCGTTCTAAGCCTAGAACCTTTAAATATTCCAGGCCGTATTTGCCATTTTGCCAAAAGATGGCAACAAATCACTTCAGAAAAGTGGACTCTATCTATATTGAGTCTGGGATACAAGCTTCATTTCCTCAGCTTGCCCCCATCCAAGCTAATAAAACAGTTCAAATCTCAACCACCGGTCTCAGACCTGTTGTGGCAAGAGGTCACCACTCTTCTGGCCCAAGGGGCTATAGAAGAGGTTCCAAAGTCCCAGCAGGGCACAGGATTCCATTCCCCCTATTTTCTCATTCCAAAGAAGTCAGGGGGACTAAGACCTATCCTGGACCTCAGAGAACTGAACAAATATTTAGTCCGAGAAAAGTTCAAGATGATCTCCCTCGGCATTCTTCTTCCATGCCTTCACGAACAAGATTGGCTATGTTCTGTGGATTTAAGGGATGCTTACATGCATATCCTTATTCATGCAGATCACAGAAGATTCCTTCGATTCCTAGTCAAGGGAAGACATTTTCAATACAGGGTCCTTCCTTTCGGGCTGGCCTCTGCTCCAAAGGTCTTCACAAAATGCATGGCAGTAGTAGCAGCATTCATGAGGGCTCTTGGAATCTTTGTCTTCCCTTACTTATACGATTGGCTCATTCGAGCATCGTCAGCTCCAGAGGCAAGTCATGCTCTTTCCCGAGCAATGCAAATTCTGCAGTACTTAGGATGGATCATAAACCTTCCCATGTCCCAGCTCACGCCATCTCAATCCCTCGAGTTTATAGGGGCTCACTTGGACACACAGCAGTCAAAGGCTTTCCTTCCTCAGCCTCGCTGTCTGCGCATCATCGAACTAGCATCTCAAGCAGTGCTATAGACCTTCCTCACTGCTTGATAGATGCTTCGACTTTTAGGAACATGGCATCTACAGTCCATGTGATTCTTTATGCACGCCTGCATATGCGAGCGGCCCAGTGGACCTTGGCTTCTCAATGGTCCCAGGCCTCATGATGCCTGTCAGACAAGATCAGAGTTACCACACGCCTGATTGCGTCTCTGCATTGGTGGCAATCTCTGGAAAACCTTACAGTAGGCTCTCCTTTTCAGCAACCCCTACCTGATGATAGATGCATCCAAGTTGGGTTTGAGAGCCCACTTGGGCGATCTGTCCACCCAGGGTCTCTGGACCCCACAGGAGGCTTCTCTTCAAATAAACCTCCTAGAACTAAGGGCCATTTCCAATGCTATTCGAGTCTTCTGCTTTCATCTCGTAAGCAAAACAGTTCTAGTGCAAACCGACAATCAAGTGGCCATGTTTTACCTAAACAAACAAGGCGGAACAGGCTCTCTGCAATTATGCAACGAAGCTTTGCAACTGTGGGCCTTTGCCAGAGAGCATCACATTCATTTGTTGGCAGTATACCTCCCAGGCATTCAAAATGTTTGGGCGGACAGGCTCAGTTGAGTCCTGTTGCCACACGAGTGGTCGCTCCACTCATATCAATTTGCCCGAGTGTTTCAAGTCTGGGGAACTCCAGACATAGACCTCTTTGCAAGTCCACAGAATGCCAAACTTCCCCGGTACTGTTCCAGACTGCCAGCTCAAAATTGTCAGGCGAGGGATGCATTCCTGCTCCATTGGGGTCAGGATTTTCTCTATGCTTTCCCGCCAATTTCCCTAATTCCCAAAACCTTATTCAAACTCCAGAGAGACAGAGGTCACATGATACTCATAGCTCCCTGCTGGCCAAGGCAAGCATGGTATTCTCTTCTCTTAAGTCTCTCTCGAGCCATTCCTCTGGAGTTGGGGAGTGCTCCGGATCTTCTGTTCCAGAACAACGGATCCCTACTGCACCCAAATCCCCAGTTCCTTCATCTCAAGGGCTGGCTACTCAAGGCATAGAACTTCAGGATCTAGGCCTTTTGCAACAAGTGAAGGATATTCTTCTGGCTTCCAGAAAACCTTCCACAAGGCGTTCTTAAGCTTTTAATTGGAGGAGGTTCTCAATCTGGTGTTCCCAGAGGGGACTTGATCCTCTCTTGGTACCGGTAGAGTCCCTTCTGGATTATCTCCTTCACTTATCAGCTTCTGGTCTCAAGACAAATTCTGTTAGGGTCCATCTTAGTGCTATTGTGGCATCTCATAAACCCTTTGATGGACAACCAATTTCCTCTCATCCTCTTGTTTCAAGATTTATGAGGGGTCTCCTTTTAACTAAACCTCCCATCAAACCACCTCCAGTGGCATGGGATCTTAATATTATTCTGGGTCAACTCATGAAGCCACCCTTTGAACCTTTAGCTACTTCAGAGCTAAAATTTCCTTCATGGAAAGTCATTTTCCTAATTGCTATCACTTCTGCAAGACGCATTAGTGAACTGCAGGCTTTAGTGGCTGACCCGCCTTATACGAGGTTTTATCATGGCAAAGTAGTCTTGAGGACTCATCCTCATTTTAAGCCAAAGGTGGTATCACCTTTTCATTTAAACCAATCGGTTTATCTTCCAGTCTTCTTTCCTAGGCCTCATGCTTACAGTGCGGAAAGAAATCTTCATACCTTAGATTGTAAACGAGCTCTGGCTTTTTACCTTCACAGAACTCAGCCATTTAGAAAGTCTTCTCAGCTTTTTCTGGCTTTTGACTCTAGTCATTTAGGACTTCCAGTCACTAAGAGAACTCTCTTTAAGTGGATTGCAGACTGTATTTCCTTTACATATCAGAGTAAAGGAATCCCTCTTGAAGGCCATGTCACGGCTCATAATGTTAGAGCCATGGCAGCCTCAACAGCTAATCTTTGTTCAGTTGCTATTGATGAGATCTGCAAAGCAGCAACTTGGGCTTCTGTTCATACTCGTGTCCTCTGTGGTCTCGCCAGAACAGATCATATCACCCCGATACTTAAGGATCTCCACTGGTTACCAATATACTGCAGGTTAACATACAAAATTCTTCTCATTATATTCAAGATCATTAATAATCTAGCCCCCACGACACTCAATGACCTCATCACTCCTACCCGAAAAACAGAACGAGGAGGACAATAACGGACAACACCTTGATCATCCCTAAAGACTCCATTAAGTGCTCTCAAACAACTAGGAGAAGAGCATTTGCCTTCTATGCCCCTAAATGCTGGAACGAACTCCCACCTGAAATAAGATCGATCAAAGACCTCATTCAATTCCGGAAGGCAATCAAACACCACATTTTCCTCCTACACTTCGCACAAGCATCCACCCCACCACCGATCAATCACCCACAGACCCCAACAACTCCCCATACGCTACATAGAGAGAGGGGCCTAGAGTAATAGCTCCCCTGTCTATAGATTTGTATCATTACCGACCAATTCGTAACCCTATGCTCTATGGCAATACGTTTACAGTTGCCTTATGTTAATATGTATATAGTTACCCTGTTTTGTTTATCTCCTGTTACAATGTAAGCTCAAAATCAGTTTCGATTGAATTGTGCAACCTTTGTTGAATGTAAACTGCACTGATAATAAATAGCGCGGTATATAAAAGATGTTAAATAAATAAAAATAAATAAATAAATACTTTCACTGCCCACTATTGTTTGGACAAGGACTCCCGTCGGGATGCCCTGTTCGGTCAGGCTGTTCTACAGCATCTCTTCCATTCCTAGATCAACTCCTTCCCACCATCCACTCTTGGATGCCTGAGGTCCCTGGGAGGAAGCATGGCCCATCTTATTTAGATCCGCAACATGCTAGGGTCATCCCTAGGCATTTTAGCTGGGGAGTCCCCATATGTGAAGACTACATTCCTGCTTGTTCCTGGAGATAGCGTAGTTACTCACCTGTAACAGGTGATCTCTGGGAACAGCAGGAATAAGTCTTCACAATCCAGCCACCTCCCCTAGGAGTTGTCTCTCTCTATCCTCTTTTTTTTTTTTCTTCTACTTCTGTCCTTTGGTCTCAGCTTTCAACTCAACTGAAGTGAGAGAGGTAGTTGGGCGGGAAGGCAGCACGCATGCGTGGTGAATGCTCCCAAAAGCTTTCCTTTTGGGACACTGGGGAACGTTCCCGCGCAGGCTCCGTCAGTGCCGACGGTACCCATATGTGAAGACTTATTCCTGCTGTTCCTGGAGATCACCTGTTACAGGTGAGTAACTACGCTTTAGTGTAGTGGTAGGGGAGTGTGTTCATGGGGGAGAAGCTTGCACTACTACTGCCTATGCTGGACCTGTTCTGAGATGGGGCAGTTTATAGCATAAACTGCTGACTCTTGGTTTATAAACTGAGGATTTCAGTTTCTAATACTGCTGATCCAGCGCCATTCCCCAATATTATAACTGATAAAAAGAATACTTGAAAATCTTTTGAAGACCTGTAAGGGATATTTTCTGATAATCTAAACTCATTTGGTTTCTTTTTCCTGTTCTGCTTTTAAATTAATAAAGGAAAGCAAGTCAAAGTTTGCACCCTTCTCCTCCTGCAGTTGCTTCTGGGACGCTAGAGAAAGAGAGATTTAGGTAAGAGGCTTTGTTCACATATTTGAGCAGCATGAATCATGAATCCAGTCACCTAAATGATATAGGATGGAAAAAAAAAAGAATAAACATAAAGGGGTCAATATTCAGCGTTGGCGATCAGCCTTTTTGAAGTTCCTTGCCTCCACTGCCAAAACTTGGATATTCAGTCGCAGAGCCTATGTGGCATCCAGTACTGAATACCCAGTTTCGCTGATGCCAGGAATTGCAATATTCAGCTGCTAACCAGAACTGCATAAAGTGAAGACAGCCATTGACCTGCCCTGACTATTATGGGCTGACTGGATAATTGCTCCAGCACAGACCACTCAGAAAATAACTGGACGGTCGGGGCTAATCAGTGGCACTGCAGATCCTACAGACCACATAAACCCTTTTGAATATCATTCCAAAAGAAAATAAGAAAAGTTGCACTGAGCCATGCTGCATGAAATATGGTCATGCCCAGATACACTTATTTTCATTTACACTAACTCGCCTTGAGCTTCCAATGAAAAGGTGCGAGCTAAAATATACAGAGACATATGCAGCTGTGGTTACAGATTTGCTCTTTTAGATTGGGTATACTTATACCTAAGAAAACAAATCAAACACTCCAAAAGAGACAAATCTGACAAAGCTGCATGCTCATTGTATATAACACTGTATAAAGCTCATGCTGTAAATAGCGCACACTAATCATCAACCTACCCACACGCATACACAGCCACTATACAGTACAAGAATACCTTGAACACAAATGCCAACTCCTTGATTGTTTGCAGTGTACATCGCCTTGATTGAAGGATAAGGCGGGATAGAAATCCCCTTTAAATAAATAAAAATAAATCTAATCCTGTGCTAAACTGACCTGCATGATGTAGGGTAAAAGGCTTCTTGCTAAAAGATAATAGTATTAAACCAAAAGGAACAATTGCATTATTATGATTATATAAAAACATTATGCATGTACTATCTCAATAGATACAGCATAATATATTACTGAGGGAATGATACCTTAAGCATAAGCAAAAATAGAATCATTGCAAAGAGTTAAGTGTGTCTTGGGAAATGAAGGGGTTTCACCAAGACTGACTTAAGTAGCTACACTGTTTTATTGGTTATAAGTGTAAAGTAGGAATATGGTTATTATTTATTTTTTTAACATTTCTTATATACCGCGCTATTAACATCAGTGCGGTGTACATCAAACAAACATATACATTGCAGGATCACTGTAATGTATTTACATTTATTTATTTAGCTGCATTTATATCCCGCTTTTCACCGGGTCAAAGCGGTTGGGGGATACATTTAACATAAGGGGATATGAGACACATACACTAATACTTACAGGGAACATGGGCAATGGAGGGTTAAGTGGCTTCCCAAGACCACAAGGAATGCCTGTGGGACTAGAAACCCCAGTCCTTCCGGCCCAAGGTTGCTGTCCTCTAGTGGGATTTGAACCACTGACCTTCCGGCCTGTGGTACCTTGCCCCAACCACTAGGCCACTCCTCCTCCGTTTGAACAGGGATTGAAACTTGGATAACAAGGGTAAACATCAACAATTATTACATTGTCGAGTATCTACAGTTATTTACATGGTGAGTGTATTTCCTATCAGGTCTGCACTGAGAAGTATCGTGTGAATAGGTAGTGCTTTAGGGCCTTCCTGAATTGGGTTAGGTTGGTGATAACTCTCATGTCTGGGGGGAGGGCATTCCAGGCTCTGGGGGCATAGATGCTGAAGGCTCTGTTAGTTGTTGTCTTTGTGCATCTCGTTGTTTCTTTCGTGACTGTCAGGGTGTTTATTGCTGCGGGTCTTCTGCTTCTATTGGGGGGTGAGGTGTGTATCAGCTCAGTGATGACTGTGGGGGACTGATTGTTCAGGGCTTTGAAGGTCATAATTATGATCTTATATTGGGTTCTGGCTTGAATTGGTAACCAATGGAGCCTTTTCAGGATTGGAGTGACGTGGTCAGTCCTTGAGATTCCTTCTAGCACCCTAGCGGCCGTGTTCATTGCCAGTTGGAGAGGGTTTAGAGTTGCTTGTGGAAGCCCATGCAAGATTGTGTTTGCGAAATCGATGTGTGGCATCACCAAGGTTTGGTAGATTGTTCTGAAATCCATGTACTCAAGCAGTGGTCGTAAGTGGCGAAATGTCCGTATTTTGTGGTATATTGACTTTGCTGTGGTATTTATATGTGTTTTCATGTCCATCACTGAGCACTACGGATCAAACACCTAACTAGATTCCATTTATTGTAACCTTTATGTATCCCACCTTACTACCTTGATGTTTTGTTTATGCAGTGCATGTTTCCCTTGCTTTTGTATAACCTTTGTATGTCTTTGTAACCGCTTTGATTGAAGGAAAAGGTGGTATAAAAAACGTATTAAATAAATAAATAAAATAAATCCTTTGGTCAAGTGTGATGCCTAGGTATCGGATAGTGGGTTTAGCTGTCAGTTCTATGTCCTTTACCTTTAGTGTGAGTGGGGGTGTGAAGTCCTGTTTTTTTGTGATGAACAATACGTCAGTCTTGCTGTGGTTGATTCGCAAGTTCTGTGTGAGGAGCCACTCCGCAACTGCGTCGAAACAGCTGATCAGTGGGGTAAAATCAGGTTGATCCATTGTAAAAGTCATATAGAGGAGAATATCGTCTGCGTATGCAAGGCAGGCCACATTAAAAGATCAAATCAAGTCGCAGATGGGTTGCATGTAAATGTTATACAATAGAGCGGATAGCGAGGAGCTTTGAGGTACTCCCTGTTCTTGTAGGAATGGGTCTGATGTTGTAGCGCCGATCCTCACTTGTTGCCATCTATTGGACAGGTAGAATTTGCACCAGCTCAGTGCTGGGCCATGGCTTCCTTTATCTTCAAGACGTTCGATAAGTATGTGATAACTTACAGAGTCGAACGCAGCTGCAATGTCCATGAATATAAGGACAAAACCTTGTCGGATGTTATCTATTCCTGTAATTATGGTGTTGAAGAGGGTTATAAGGAGGGTCTCTACGCCATGTGCTTCCCTGAAGCCATGTTGAGATGGGTCCAGGGGGGCTTCGGTATCGATGTGTTGTTGGATTTGTCGTTGCACTACCTTTTCAATTATTTTGGCTAACAGTGGGATGCTGGATATCGGTCTGTATGATTCGACCTTTAGAGGGTCCAGTTTGTTGTTCTTCAGTAGTGGCCTGATGGAAGTATGTTTTATTTATTTATTTAACATTTCTTATATGCCGCCTTTCATGATATCAAGGCAGTTTACATTGAACAAACTGAAATTACATTGAACAGGGCATTATAACTTGGAGATAACTATTTTACAGGGAACATGGGCTATGGAGGGTTAAGTGGCTTGCCCAAGACCACAAGGAGCACCTGTGGGACTAGAAACCCCAGTTCTTCTGGCCCAAGGTTGCTGTTCTCTAGTGGGATTTGAACCCTCGACCCTCCGGCCTGAAGTACCTTGCCTCAACCACTAGGCCACTCCTCCACTCCACTAGGCATTGTGGGAAGGTTCCCATTGTGAATGATTGATCTAGGATTTTATTTAGGAAGTGGCTTAGTTCACAGCGGAGTTCTCTTATCCAGGACGCTGGACAGGGATCATTTGGCGCAGTGGTAGCATTGATGGAGGAAATGGTGTTTTCAATCTCTTTTGGTGATATGGTGTGGAATTTGGTCAGTGGGAATGGGTGTGGTGTCATGGGTAGTGGGGAGAGTCTGGTAGGGCTGGAGCTTTTGGCTGTCTGGATCATTTTTGATTTTAAGTAGCCGGCATAATCCTGAGGTTGGATTATGTGTGTTTGTTCTGGGGTTGGTTCTCGTGCTGATGTTTTTACTATGGGTTATTGCACACTGTGGGAATCATTCTGAGCAGCATTTAGCGGGGATGTACGTCCGGTATGCCAGGGGCGATTACCAAACCAAAGCTCCCTGCACGTACAGAGGAGATGTGCAGGGAGCTCTGGACGGGGCCAGGAGGGAGTTACTGGAGGAGGAGTGTGGGCAGGATGGAGGCATGGCCATGACCCAGACATACAGGGTTGATTCTGATCACAGCCCTGTATGTCTGGGGTGACAGGACTGGACGGGGGACTTCTTCCACCTCAGAGGGACACCACAGCACCGGAGATCCATGCAGGCACTTTGGCTGGATTGAACGGGGTGGGAGCTGGATGTGCAGGGGCATGGAATCAGGGCACGTCCTGCCCGTCCAGGCCATTTTCACCCGATTTTGCTCCCGTGGGAACATATAGCTCCTTCGGGCGCAGAATTGGGTGCAAATCCATCCCATCCAGATTTTGGATATCCGGACGGGCCCCGATCTGCATTGGGCCCTAATGGAATATCCCCTAAATAGTCCTTTGGCTTCACTTTCATAATAAAACTACAAGAGATGAACTAAGCAAGATGGTAGCATAGCCCTGGTTCTCCACCTACCTACCCCCACTAAGTACTTTATTATATCTTGTGCTTGCCAAAATATTCCATAAATCTTTATCTTTATTCAGCATTTAATATACTGCCCACACGTGAGCATCAGAGTGGTTTACAAAACAAAACAAAGGCTGCAGAAAATAGAAAAGAAGCACCATTGGTCAGATGGGAAAGAAAGAGAGAAAAGAGAGAGGGCAAAAGGAAAAGCCTGAACTGAAAGGAGGAGGGGCACATTACGGAGAGGAGAAACGAGGAGGGGCAGGGGGAGAGAAATCAAAGGCGGTGTAGAAAAGATGGGTCTTCAGTCTAGCTTTAAAGCTGGCAAATCATGGTTCCAAACAGAGGGCTAATGTGAGTGAATTCCAGAGCCTAGGTCCAAGGAAAAAGAAGGCAAATGACCGGGTGGACTCCAGGTGACCTGTGAGGAGAAGGGGAGGAACATGCGATTAGAATAGACCTAAGGGAGCACTGAGGGCATGAAGATGAACCAGGTTAGAGAGATACTGAGGTACACTGGTATGAATTACTTTGTGGACAAAGATGAGGATTTTATAATGTGGAGAGAGCTGTGTAGAGGTGGTGGACTTAGTTCAAGCTCCCAGGCTGACCTTGTGTTGTGTAGTGTTGTGCTGCAAGTGCATTGTCCTTGTTGCGACCTGCTGACAGTTGTATGCTGAAAGCAGAGGCTCAGCTGCTGAGGAGCAACAATGATGGGTCACCACTCTGCAAGGGCGGCAAGAATGGATTGGTTATACTACACATGTGCAGGTTGACCTCAGAGCAGGAGCAGAAGGAGAGAGTTAGTGCAGCAGAGGTGAGAGGGAGAGGTGAAGGACAGCAAACACGGGATGAGGTACAGGGTAGATGCTAGACACGGGGTGGGGACATAGGGGATGGAGGTCAGATACTGGGCATGAGTAAGAGGTAGGGGAGATGCTGGACATAGGACGATGGAGAGGGAGAGGGAGAGAGAGCAGAGATGCTGGATGCTTGGGGGAGGGGATGAGGAAGGGAAGATGTTGGATACCTGGAAGAGAGGGGAAGGAGAGATGTTGGACACCTAGGGGAGGAGGTAAGGATAGGTGCTAGACTACAGGAGGAAAGGGAAGAGAAAGGGAATTATTGGACATGGAGCAGGGAGAAGAGAGTGGGAAATACTGAACAAGGGGCAGGGAGAAGGGAACTAGAGAGAAGAGGAAGTTAGTGAGAGTATGGGGAAGGAGGTATAGGTCTTTCTCATTTCCTTCAACACGTACCAAACCTCCAACAACTGAACTATGGCTAGGAAGGATCATGATGCCAAAGCTGTTTCCCAATTACTGCCTCTGTCCAGACAAACAGCCGTGATCACAGTCGAGGGACTAGTTCCATGTGCATGATGCCTGCAAGCTGAAGCCTTCATGAAACAAATGGAAGAGCTCAGAGAAGGGGTGGCGAGGCTGAAAAGCATCTATGACAGCAAGAAGTACATTGATGAGATGGTTCGTGAGGCATCCAAGCTCTCCAACAGAGGTGAAGATGGTATGCTACAGAATGAAGAGAGTTGGATACGAGTCACCAGAGCCTGCAGAATCAATAATCCAACTAGATCAGTTCATTAGTCAAAATGTCCTTCCACGCACTCTGTCAAATTCACTATATCTATTCATTCCTTACCACTCCAGCTTTAACCACCCTTATCTTGTTTTCAATCATTAGTCACATTGACTACTTCAATATCATTTACACTGGTCTTCCTGAGTCTGAGATTCGTCCCTACAAACCCTACAGAATACGGCTCTTCATCTACTGGCTCACTCTTCTAAATATGATCACATCACTCCTATCTTCCTCCAACACCTCTGGCTGCCCGCATCCTTCCATGTGCGATTCAAAGTTCTAACTCTCATTGATAAAATATTGCATTCCGGTCTGCCTCTGTACCTCCCCTTCCTTCTGATTCCTCTGGTTCTACAAAAGAAAATAAGAAATGCCATCAAATTCCAGAGTTTTATTATGCATTGAGTGAAAAAATATTTTCTTTTATTAGACTTCTTCTTTCTTCTTTAATTATTAGCTGGCGTTTGGGGAGCAGGTTGTCCTCTCAACCAATACGCTGGTGTAGGTACTGCTGGACTCCATGTGTTGTTCACAATACGCCTCCAACCTTGGTGATCAGTAATGATATTTCTGGCCTCGATGGTCAGTCACTGCTTCCTTAGGTCTTCCTTGATGTGTTTGAGACACATTTTTTCGGTGCTGCTTCTCGAACCCTCCAGTAAACAGGTCACTCACACCAGAGAGGTTTGTATGGCAGCTGACTGGTGTCCAAAATGTAGCCAATCCATCACAGTCTGCTTTTTTGGATTTGTTCTTCAAATGAAGTTTGATGGTTGCATCTTGTCTGAATTGTCTCGTTTCGATGGCGATCATGACGAGAGACACCCAAAATCTGTCTCAGGTATTGCATTTGAAAGACCTCAAACTTGTTCATGTCAGGTTTGAGCAGAGTCCATGTTTCCAATCCATACAGGAGCATTGGTAGGATCAGTGTTGGAAGAGGTGAATTTTGGTCTTGGTGGAGATACTGACCTTCTTCCAGAAGCACCATTTGAGCAAGGCAAACACTACTGTTGACTGGCCAATCCTGCTGTGGACTTCGGTGGTGGATGCCACATTCTTCTCCTGCACCAGCAATCCTACATATTTGAATTCTTGGACCTGCTTGATTAGGATTCCATCGAGGTGAACATTAGCCTGTGATCCATCCATGGTCATAACTTTCGGTCTTGTCTGCATTGATTCTTAGACCATACGATTGCGCAATATGGCCAATGTAGTAAAGGATGTCAGTGGCTTCTGCATTCATGTCAGCAAATATGGCACTATTGTCTGTGAACATCAAGTCGGTCAGGAAGTTGTTCATGTCGTACTGGACCCTTCATCTGTCCTTGAATGTTTTCCTCATAATGGCATCGATCACGATATTGAGAAGAAGGGGTGAGGTGACATCTCCCTGGCAGACTCCAGTTTTGATAGGAAATTCCTCGGATAGTTCATTTTGGATCCGCAAGCTGCTGGTTGAGCTATTGTATGATGCTTGGAGAAGTTGGATGATCTTCAGCGGCATGTGCTCATTCTCCAATGCCCTCCACAGGAGGGCCAGTGAACACAGTCAAATGCAGATTTGAAGTCAATGAAGACTATGATGGTTTGCTTTCCACATCTGATCCTTTCCTTCTCCAGTAGACAAATGGTGACTATTTGATTGATACAGCTCCAATGTGGCCTAAATCCTGCTTGCTCTTCTCAGCTGGTCTGTTCATGATGTTTTGCAGCCTTGATTGTATGATCTTCATGAACACCTTGCCAACGATTGAAAGGAGGCTGATGCCGCGGTAGTTCCAGCATTCCCGACTATCACCTTTCTTCAGGATTGGCATGATTATGGCTTTCTTCTATGCTGATGGAACTCATTCCATGCACCAATTCAGCTCCTTCAGCCCTTGAATTGAAGAACAATTATGCAGCCCTGGAAGTGGAGGAGGTGAAAGTATCCCAGGAAGGGAAGAACCAGAGCTCCAGCATCCCAAAGTTGCAGTGACCACAAGGAAGCGAAGGGTAGTGGTGGTTGGTGACTCTTCTGAGGGCATCCATCTGCCGACCAGACTTGATGTCCAGAGAGGTATGCTATCTGCCAGGTGCCAGGCCGGAGGGCCAGGGGTTCAAATCCCACCTAGAGACAGCAATCTCAGGCCAGAGGGACTGGGGTTTCTAGTCCTATAGGCACTCCTTGTGGCCTTGAGCAAGCCACTTAACCCTCCGTTGCCTCAGGTACACACAGATTGTGAGCCCTTTGGGGACAAGGGAATGTATCCAGTACCTGTTTATAATGTACATAATGTAAACCACTTTGATTGAAGGATAAGGTGGTATAGAAAACTGGATAAATAAATAAATGTTATGAAGAGTTTGCCGAGACTCATCAAGCCCACTGACTATTACCCGATGTTGCTCATCCATGTTGGCACAAATGATACTGCCAAATGCCCCTCTGAGCATATCAAAAGTGACTTCATGGCTCTGGGACAGAGGGTGAAGCAGATTGGTGCACAGGTGGTGTTCTCTTCAATACTCCCTGTTGAGCGTAAAGGCAGAGAAACTCACATTCCTGAAGATAAATTCATGGCTGCGTGGATGGTGTCATCAAGAGCATTCTGGTTTCCTGGATGATGGGATGCTGTTCCAAGGGTCGCAGAGCAGAGATGGCATCCATCTGTCCAAGAAGGGTTGACATGTCTTCAGTAGCAGACTGGCTAACCTACTGAAGAGGACTTTAAACTAGATTCATTGGGGATGGGTGAAAAAAGCCCCCAGGTAAGTGAAACATTAAATACCTTTTTGAAAATGGGTAAAAGGGACAACATATGGAAAGCAGTGTGTATAAATGCCCATAGCATGGGAAATAAGATCCCAGATGTTGAGGCTTTAATGGGAGTGGCTGTCTTGGATTTAGTGGCAATAACAGAGACATGGTTCACGGACAAACATGACTGGGATGTAACTATACCAGGCTATACTTTATTCGGAAAGGACAGGGTAGGAAGAAGGGGAGGAGGAGTGGTACTGTATGTAAAAAATATTAGAGCTATGAAAATACAGGGCTTAAAAGGGAGAGAGGAGGCATTGTGAGTTATCTTTATCTTTATTCGGTTCTTGATATACCGCTTTACAATAAAACATCAAAGCGGTTTACAATACATTAAAACAACTGCCAGAAAAGGAAAAGAATGCTATGGTCAAGACAGGAGAGATGAAGACAGAGAAAGTAAAGAGAGAGCAAGGTGAGAGGGAAAGGTGCTGGAAAAGTGGAGAAAGAGACGGTTCCTCAGCTGGGAGCAGAGGGAACATTAAGATCAAAGGCAGAACAGAAGAGGTGTTTCTTAAGAAGGGATTTGAACCTGTTGAAAGAAAGTTCTAGCCGGAGGTCTGAAGGGAGGGAGTTCTAGAGCTTAGGACCGAGGAAAACGAAAGCAGACTTTCTGGTCGTTTCTAAATGTATGAGAGAGGGAGGGGGAAGAAACATACGGTTAATGTGGATGTTACGAAGCGAGCGGTGGGGAGTATGAAGACATATCAGATTGGAAAGGTATTAGGGGGAACCAGTGTGAACAGCTTTATGAACGAGGATTAAGACCTTGTACTGGATACGGAAGATGATGGGAAGCCAATGGAGGTGAATAAGAAGAAGGGTGACATGGTTAGTACGGGATGCAGGGGTGACAAGACAGGCTGCAGTATTTTGTAACAGTTGGAGTCTTTGTAGCTGAGACTGGTGAAAACCGGCCAAGGCAATGTTACAATAGTCGATTCTGCTCATGACGAGGGAGAGGAAAAGGGTAATCAGGGAGGGAGTGGGAATGAAGGGACGGATGGCACGGATCTGGTGGAGGGAGCAGAAGGAACGGTGGATTATGGATGATAGATGATTATGGAATGTTAGAGCAGAGTCCAGGGGTAACACCTAAATAGCACAGGGAGGTATCCAGGGATCGGGGAAGAAGAAAGGGAAGGTGCAAGAACAGGGACGGGGCTGCCAAATGTGAACCAGATTGCTTGGGTTTGTCCAGGTTGAGGTGGATAAAATTGGAGGTTAACCAGAAGAAAGACAGTCATTGAGGGGAGTGATATCAAGGACAGCACGGTCAGTGTGATGGAGAAGGAGGATGTCGTCCACGTAATAATATGTGGAGATACAGTGTTGTTAAATAAGGAGTGTGAGGGGAGCCAGGAAGATACTGAAGAGGAGAGGAGCCAGAACAGAGCCCTAGGGAACATGAAAGGGGGATGCTGGGCAAGGAGGAGGCACCAGAAAAAAAACAGAGAAAGACCTGGAGGACAGAAAAGAGCGGAACCAGTGAAGCACAGAACCACTGAGGCCGGCATCAGAGAGACGGGTGAGAAGTATGCAATGGTCCACAAGGTCAAAGTCAGAGGACAGATCAAGGGAGACTCAATAGAGTACAGTTCCTGGTCATGGGAGGAGTGTAGTTCGTTGAGGAGGGAAGTGAGAATATTTCAGTGCTGTGTCCCAGGTGAAAACCAGATTGACGGGGGTGAAAGATAAGTGCAGAGTCTAGGTGAGAAATGAGCTGTGCAAAGACTAGCTTTTCCAGGAGTTTAGAAACAAAAGGGAGGTTAGAGATAGGGTGCCAATTGGCAGGGATAGAGGAATCCAGGGATGGTTTCTTGAGGATGGGTCGAATTATGGCATGCTTCCAAGGAGTAGGAAAGAAGCCAGAGGAAAGTCTGGAATTAAAGATGGAGAGGAGGAGAGGGAGGAGAGCAAGAGATGGCTCACTGAGCCAGTGAGAGGGGATGGGGTCAAGCTGGCAGGTGGTCTTACAGGAATGGGAGAGCACTCTGGACAACTCGGCAGGGGAGACAGGATGAAAGGAGGACCACTTATGGGAGAGAGAGGGTTTTACAGTGGGAGGGGGGAAGGGCAGGATGGGAGGGTGGGCATGGGGGAAGAGAGAGAGGGGGGCAAGAAGAAAAAGAGGAACGGAGAGTCTGGACCTTGTTTTTGTAGAAAGTTGCTAGGAGGGCAGGGTCGGGAAGGGCAGGGGGGGGGGAGCCAAGGAGGGGGAGGTATGGGCAACCAAAAGGGAGCGGAGAATGTAATAGAGTTGGCGGGAGGAGTTAGAGGAAGAGGTAATAAGGTTAGTGTAATAGGAACATTTAGCAGCATGTATAAGGGAACAGTATTGAGAGTGGCAGTAGCGGAAATGGGTCAGAGAATCCTTAGAAGGGTGTTTGCACCAGAGGCGTTCGGCGCAGTGAAGACAGACACGGTGGAGAAAAAGATCTTGATGAAACCAGGGGTGATGTCCAGAGCGATGGGGGCAAGGCATCGGGTGAGGAGGGGCAATGACATCAAGAGCTGAGGACAAGGTGGAGTTCCAGACCTGGACTTAATGGTCAGGAGACAGAATGTGGAAATCGGGTGGGAAGAGGGTGTCCAAAGAGGGTAACTGTTGGAGGGTGTTGGATATGATGTGACGAGCAGAGGAAGAGGAAGAGAGAGGAGATGGTGGCTGTCTAGTGGGGAAGGCGGTGGGAAGATTGATATGAAAGAAGAGACAGAAATGATCCGACCAAGGGACTGGGAGGGAGGACAAGGCAGAGGGAGTGAAAGGGGAAGTACAGGACGAAATCACAAGATCCAGGGTGTGGCCAGCAGAGTGAGTGGGAAAACAGACATATTGACAGAGAGATAGGTCAGCAAGAAGGGCAAGGAAGGAGGAATCACAGGAGGTAGAGGCAGAATCAGGGTGAACATTAACGTCCCCGACAAGACATGAGGGTAAAGGAGGGAGAAAGGGTGAGGAGGAAGGAGTCCCAGAGGTGAGGGGGAGCAAGGGGCAAGTAGATGAGAAGAAAGTGGAGGGGAGAGGAGATATCAAGGCAGAGTAGGAGAGATGGGGTAATGTAAGGCAGGGGAAGAGGAATGTTCATGGAGAGGAAGGGAGAAGCGATTGATATCTGCGACCCCCTCACCAGACCAATCCCGACAAGAGGTGGCAAAGGCGGAGTAGCTCGGGGGGGAGGCAGCGGTTAAGGAGGGGTTCATTGCCATCACAAAGCCAGGTCTCAGAGAGAAAGAAAAGGTTGAGGGAATGTTGCAGAAGAAGGTCATGAATCGGAATAGGAGTGCAGGGAACGACAGTTGAGGAGAGCCAGGTGCAATAGAGAGAAAAGAGAAAAGGGAGATGGGGGGGGGGGTGAGGAGGAGTGGCAGGGCAGAAGGTTAGCAGTGGAACGCGAGAGGAAAGGCAAGGGGAATAAGTGAACCAGAGACAGGCGCCAACTCCAGTGAACAGGAATGGAGGCCATTAGGAGGAGGAGCAGAAGAGAGAAAGGCAGAGAGAGCAAGCAGGGAGAGGTCTTACTAGACAGGGGCACGAAGGCCTGAAAATCCAGGGGGGGAGAGAAAGCACAGCAGCAAGGCAAGGAACCAGAGGAAAGTCCCAGGAGTCACCCCAAGGAGCTCGACCAAGGAGCACATCCTGCTCCTTCGGCGCGCTCTGCTGCGGCGCTGAACACTGCAGAGGGCTTGCTTTTATGGCACAGAAGCACTGTTGCAGGAAACGGCTGCAGAGGGTGCAATCACATCACTTCCGGGGGGGGGGGGGCGGGGACACACTGGAGAGGCAGGGAAGAATAATACCTGGAAGCTGAGCAGAAGAGAGCACCGCACAATCAGCAATTTCAGCAGCAGCAGACAGGCAGACAAACAGACAAGCTGAGGTAAGCAGGCAATAAATTAGAAAGAGGGAAAGAGAAATCTATTGGCATTGTCGTGATATACAGACCTTCTTCATAGGGAGAAGAGGTGGATGGAGATTTTATAGAAGACATATTCAGTATTGCCAGGAAAGGGGAAGTGCTACTAATAGGGGATTTCAATATGCCGGATGTAGATTGGCACATCCCTGCTGCAGTATCATCTAGAAGTAAGGAGATCCTGGATTCTCTACAGGGAGAACTATTCAAGCAACTGGTAACAGAATCCACACGTGAAGGGGCCATACTGGACTTGGTGCTTACCAATGGTGAAAGTGTTTTTGATGTTATAGTGGGAGATTGTTTTGCATCCAGTGATTCAGTATTAGGACTACGGCTGATAAAATCCATTCAAAAGTGAGGGTCTTAGACTTTAGGAAAACTAACTTTGCCAAGACGGGACAATACCTCAAGGAGTCGTTAGCGGGTTGGGAACAGCAGAGGGATGTGGAAAAGCAATGGGCAAAACTAAAGGAATATTTTAAAGACAACAAACGTTTTTGTTAGAAAAGTATATAAATGTATATAAATGGTATTTAAAGGTGATACTGCAGAAGAATTGAAAGAAATATTAATACAACTATTTGCTAAACTGAAGAGTAGCAAATCACCTGGACTGGATGGTATACTTCCAAGGGTGTTGAAAGAACTGAAATATGAGATTGCACACCTGCTGTTAGTGATCTATGAACTATCATTAAAATCATCTGTAATACCTGAAGATTGGAGGATGGCCAATGTAAGGCCAATTTTTAAAACGGCTTCCAGGGGTGATTTGGGAAACTACAGACCGATCAGCCTGACGTCAGTACCGGGAAAATGGTAGAAACCATCATAAGGAACAAAATTACTCATGGCTTAATGGGAGACAGCCAACATGGCTTTAGACAAAGAAGATCTTATCTTACTAATCTGTTATGTTTTTTGAAGGTGTGAAAAAACAGGTAGACAAAGGTGACTCAGTTGATATAGTGTATCTGGACTTTCAGAAAGCCTTTGACAAGGTCCCTCATCAGAGACTTTTGTCAAAACTAAAAAGTCAAGGGATAGGAGGCAGTGTACTATTGTGGATCAGGAACTGGTTAAAAGACAGAAAGCAGAGGGTAGAGCTAAATGGCCAATTTTCCCAATGGAAAATGCTGAATAGTGGAGTACTGCAGAGATCTGTGCTGGGTCTGCTCCTTTTTGACATATTCATAAATGACCTGGAAAAGGGAATAACGAGTGAGGTTATCAAATATGCAGATGACACAAAACTATTTAAAGTTGTTAAAACCCAAGAGGATTGTGGAAAATTGCAAGAAGATCTTGATAAATTGGAAGACTGGGCATCCAAATGGCAGATGAAATTTAATGTGCAAAGTTATGCACCTAGAAAAGTACACTGTCACAAGCACAACGCCCGAAGCCACTTGCCTCTAGTGATCGAGGGGCGTGGTGTTTGAGGGTTCCTACTTCTATCAGCTCTTAGCAGCCTATTTCTTCGTGTTGGCTTCTGGGAAGTGTAGTACTGCTAAAATATGTTGGTGCTTTAAGTAGAAGGTTTGTAGTTGAGGTAACCGAGGGTAAGGCTTGTAACAGAAAGTTTATTTCCATAACACAAAACACAGCAGGTTCAAGGTATCATTTACAGGATTATAACTGTAGGATTTGCTTAAGGTACAGCAAATACTGGAAAACAAACCAAAAGAACTCAGAAATGTTTTTTTAAAGTCCTCTTACTTGCAGAAGCAATTGCCTTTAGAAACTAGGCTGCCACTTTCCTTTTTAGTCCTTGTTAATCAGAGCATAAAGAAAAAATTCAAGCTTAATTCTTCCACAGCAGTTTGGTTTCTGCCAGCCTCAAAAACCTTTCTAGGCTGCATTTCTACGTGAAACCAAACTTAGAACAAAACAAACATTCCAAGCTGTTATCACAACTCTTAGCAGGCTTTTCATAAAGGAGAGGAGCAAGCAAAAACTCTTATAGCAGCTAACTTGGCTTTTCTTGCCATTGCACAGTTCAAACACAGGTGACAAACAAGCATGAATCAGAGCTTCCTGATCAGGCTTACGTTGCAGTAAATTTCCCTTTTAAAACAGACAGGAATTTACCTCCACACTGCTTCTGCCATATGGTTAACTTCCAAGGGGAATTACTTCTTTCAGGGCTAGCTTTTCCTCAAGACCTCCTGTCTAAAGCTTGGCATAGAGAGCAATCCATAAAGCAATCTTCTTCCCCCAACTCTGACACTGGTTCTCCCAACTGCATGGGTTCTGACTCACCGACCTGGTCAGACTGCTTAGCTGACAACCTCTCTGGTGGTCTGAAAAGCTTCTCCACTTCCTGGTCCCCACCTCTCTTGCCAACCTGTTGCTGGGAATTCAGCTCTCTCAACTCTGGGTAGCTCAGCTCTTCTCCAAGAATCAACTCCTCCTATCTGCTTCTGTCTCAGCTGCTCTCCCGGCTGCTCTCCTTCTCGTCTCTCCCCCTCTGCATAATCTAACCCAGGCTTATACCTCCAGGGTTCTAACCCCACCTCTTTCTTTCCCAGGTGTTGGTAATCCCCCTGCCTATTTAGAATAATCAGTGCACTTGTTAAAGTAAGGGCTTTGGTCCTCGTGATTGCAATCCCTCTTTCTTACTTTATCAGTCATTGGCTGAAACCTGTTCCAGCTGGGGGTTTTCTGTCTTTGAAACCTGGCTGTGGCTTTCTCTCCCTGCACTCCTAGAAGGGGGCCCTTAACTAGGGTGAATTCATTATGCTTCTCACCTCCCCCACTCTCAGGATAGCTGACTTTGCCACATACCCCCCTGCTTAAGATATTACTGGCTGTTGGAGGAGATTGGGGTCCCTCCAAACAGTCGGTAATTCGGGATGAAGCATCTGCATTTTGGTATGGCCTTCTTGCCCAATGCTCTACTTTAGATAAGCTGGCAACTGCTGACCTTTCCTGCCAGGGCCTAAGCACATTTATATGATAGACTTGTCTGCGTCGCGAACTACTCTCCACCTCATAGGTTACTTGGCCTACTTGTCTGATCACTTTCCACGGTCCCTTCCATTGGGCCTCAAATTTTGGTGTAGCCGCTGCCACCATTACCAGGACTTTCTCCCCCTGGACTAACTGACGAGGTTTTGCCCTCTGGTCATATCGCTCTTTTTGGCGAGTTTGACTGGCTTGTAAATTCTCTTTAGCAGCCCGGGAAGTCCTATTTAACCGCCCCCTTAAGTCTCGTAGAAAGTGTGGGACTTCCATAACCTCCCTCTCTGGCTCTATCCATTGCTCCCTTAAGATGTCAAGGATTCCTCGAGGTGCTCGTCCATACATTAATTCATAGGGAGACACGCCTAAAGAAGCCTGTGTCCGCTCCCTACAGGCGTAAAGCATGAAAGGTAGCAATACATCCCAGTCTGTCACGTTCCCATCTAATCCCCGTCTTAGCATCTGTTTTAGTGTTTGATTCAACCTCTCTACCAGACCATTAGACTGAGGGTGATAGGCAGCCGTTTTCACGTGCTGAATCCCAAAAGCATCCCAAACCTGGGCCAAATATTTGGACATAAAGTTGGTCCCACCATCTGTTAACACTTCCTGAGGAAAACCCACCTCACAATACAGTTTCACTACCTCTAACGCCACTGTTTTGGCAGTGATATTACGCAAAGGGACTGCCCATGGGAATCTGGTGGCCTGATCCACCATGACTAAAATATATTGAAAACCACGAGGTGTTTTAACCAAGGGCCCAACTATATCCATGGCAATCTGTCCAATGGGATCAGATATTGTGGGGGTCGGAATCATGGGAACTACTGGTGGCCGGGCAGCTGTGACCCGCTGACATGAGGGGAAAGCATCACAAAACCGTGAGGTTTCCTTAAAGACCCCGGGCCAGTAGAAACGTGCAAGGATCTGATCCAGTGTCCCTTGTACCCCTTTGTGGCCACCCACCGGATGGTCATGGGCAAGCCTTAAGACTAACCCCTTAAAAGCCGCAGGCACCACCAGCTGTTTACGGACTGTCCCTGTCTGGGGATCGTGACTTTCCCTGTATAATATCTCTCTGTCTAACAGAAATCTTGGAAGGGTATCTCGCACCATTTGTGCATATTCAAATGCCCGTGTGAGTGCTGGGTCTGTCCGTTGTTCCTTTGGAAAGGTTGGAAACTTTTCAACCAACTCCACAGGCACCCAAGGTAAACCTTGGCCTGTTAGTATCCCAGCCCTCCCCTGGGCCCGCCATCGCTTCTCGCGGCGTTTATCAGCTTTCCCCTTCTTAATCTTAGAGGACTGGGAAACCACCAGGTCATCATGTGAGGGCAAAACCTTTAGGGAACCCTCTGGGGACCCATCCCTTTGGTCACTGGCCAAAGCCTGAGACCGGGTAGACACAAAGCCAACCTTCTGTTTAACCTGGAGATCTCCTCCCGGGGACTTTTCAGTTGGTTTTCTGGGATTCCCAAAGGGCCAGGGACCACTGTTACCATCCTTCCTGCCTTTTGCTCAAGGCCTTTCTCTAGCCCTTTCCTAAACTGGGGCCAATCCCTTCCTAACACTAGGTCGTGGGGAAGCTTTGGTACCACAGCCACGGGAATACTTTTTTGCACCCCTAACCCTTTTATCTCCAATGTATACACGGGGTAACAAGAGGCAGCCCCTTGGATGCAACGGATCTGGACATGACCTTCTGGTCTCCTCTGGACATACTTTGCTTGGGCCTCAATGGCCTGCCAAAGCTTCTGGGATACCATACTTTGGTCAGCCCCAGAGTCAAGCAAAGCATTGGTAGGGATCCCCTGTATAATCACACTTAGGAGAAAACCCTCTCCAAGAGGCTTCACATTTGTACCAACCAACCCAGTACGAGCCTTGCATCCTCTTTGTAAGTGTCCCATCTCCCCACAATGAAAACACTTCTTTTTAGGCCACTTTTCCTGCTGAGCAGGCACATAAGTTTTCACAAAGCTTGTTTTCTCTCCCTGTTTCATTTCTGATGAACCAAAACTGGCTTCAGCCTTCACTTTTGGAGCGCCCCCTTTTGGCTGACGCGCTAACTCAGCTTCCATGTAGCACTCAGTTAACAGAGTTGCCTCCTTTGTGCTCTGGCAGTTTTGTTGAATCAGAAATGATTGTATTTCCCTTGGCACTGCTCCAATACTATCACATCTAATACCATATCCATATTTTTTCCATCTGGGGTCAGCCACTTTAATGCCAGGCCCCAAATCCTTTGGCTTAATGCCTTTGGAGTTTCTCCAACCTTAAGGGCTGTAGCTCTGAACATCCTGTGATATACACTTTTTGTCACAACCCCAAGCGGTCTCTAATAGCCGTTTCTACAGTATCATAGTCCAGGGCTTGGGCAGCTGGAATAGCCCTATATGCAGCCAGTGCTTCCCCTGTTAAAGAGGTTGCTAAACGCACTGCCCATTGGCTAGCTGGCCATCCCACAGCTTGTGCTACTCTTTCAAATGATTCTAAAAGTCATCTATATCATCCTCAGATGAAAGCTTGCCAAAATTAAAGGCCCCACTTGTGGGTGGGCCTACCAGCCTGTCCATTTGAAGAACTGATGGTCCTGCTGGTACCGGCTTTCCTCCAGTTTCTTGCCTTTGGGATGCAACCAGGGCAGCCACTAAGTCCAAGACAGGTTGCTGTTGCTCCCTGATAGCTGCAACTACTCTCTCCTGAGCTTGCTGTGCCAACTCTTGCTGGTGCTGGAACTGCGTTGCCAACCATTGAATCAACTCCTTGGACTCCATCTTCAAGGATACCTGCAAGAAAAACACAAGACACCAAGGGCGGCACCACTCAACAGCCTCCTTGTCCCCTTTGCCTCAAAAGCATTCACTATTGTTTTTTTCTTTTTTTATCCGAGCCAACCCCCACCTGGGTATGCTTTACCTGACTCAGGTGTTAACTCTTGCTTCCAAAGGGTTGTCTTTATGATGCTTCACGGCTGGCCTGCTCTGCCCTCCAGCTGACTCCACCGGTGAATCCACCTGAAGCTCCAGCAGTCATCCGTGCTGTGTACCTTATTGCTGTATATCCTTTTTATATCCTGAAGGCAAAATCCTGCCAACTACGCCACTGTCACAAGCACAACGCCTGAAGCCACTTGCCTCTAGTGGTCGAGGGGCGTGGTGGTTGAGGGTTCCTTCTTCTATCAGCTCTTAGCAGCCTATTTCTTCGTGTTGGCTTCTGGGAAGTGTAGTACTGCTAAAATTTGTTGGTGCTTTAAGTAGAAGGTTTGTAGTTGAGGTAACCGAGGGTAAGGCTTGTAACAGAAAGTTTATTTCCATAACACAAAACACAGCAGGTTCAAGGTATCATTTACAGGATTATAACTGTAGGATTTCCTTAAGGTACAGCAAATACTGGCAAACAAACCAAAAGAACTCAGAAATGTTTTTTTAAAGTCCTCTTACTTGCAGAAGCAATTGCCTTTAGAAACTAGGCTGCCACTTTCCTTTTTAGTCCTTGTTAATCAGAGCATAAAGAAAAAAATCAAGCTTAATTCTTCCACAGCAGTTTGGTTTCTGCCAGCCTCAAAAGCCTCTCTAGGCTGCATTTCTACGTGAAACCAAACTTAGAACAAAACAAACATTCCAAGCTGTTATCACAACTCTTAGCAGGCTTTTCATAAAGGAGAAGAGCAAGCAAAAACTCTTATAGCAGCTAACATGGCTTTTCTTGCCATTGCACAGTTCAAACACAGGTGACAAACAAGCATGAATCAGAGCTTCCTGATCAGGCTTACGTTGCAGTAAATTTCCATTTTAAAACAGACAGGAATTTACCTCCACACTGCTTCTGCCATATGGTTAACTTCCAAGGAGTATTACTTCTTTCAGGGCTAGCTTTTCCTCAAGACCTCCTGTCTAGAGCTTGGCATAGAGAGCAATCCATAAAGCAATCTTCTTCCCCCAACTCTGACACTGGTTCTCCCAACTGCATGGGTTCCGACTCACCGACCTGGTCAGACTGCTCAGCTGACAACCTCTCTGGTAGTCTGAAAGCTTCTCCACTTCCTGGTCCCCACCTCTGTTGCCAACCTGTTGCTGGGAATTCAGCTCTCTCAGCTCTGGGTAGCTCAGCTCTTCTCCAAGAATCAACTCCTCCTCTCTGCTTCTGTCTCAGCTGCTCTCCCGGCTGCTCTCCTTCTCGTTTCTCCCCCTCTGCATAATCTAACCCAGGCTTATACCTCCAGGGTTCTAACCCCACCTCTTTCTTTCCCAGGTGTTGGTAATCCCCCTGCCTTCTGATATTAGAATAATCAGTGCACTTGTTAAAGTAAGAGCTTTGGTCCTCATGCTTGCAATCCCTCTTTCTTACTTTATCAGTCATTGGCTGAAACCTGTTCCAGCTGGGGGTTTTCTGTCTTTGAAACCTGGCTGTGGCTTTCTCTCCCTGCACTCCTAGAAGGGGACCCTTAACTAGCGTGAATTCGTTATGCTTCTCACCTCCCCCACTCTCAGGATAGCTGACTTTGCCACAACACCCAAACTATGATTGCACGATGCAAGGTTCCACATTGGGAACCACCACCCAGGAAAAAGATTTAGGCGTCATCGTAGATAACAGTGTGCAGCGGCAGCCAAGAGAGCAAATAGAATGCTAGGTATCATAAGGAAAGGAATGGAAAATAAAACAAAGGATATTATAATGCCTCTTTATCGTTCCATGGTGCGACCACACCTTAAATATTGTGTGCAATTCTGGTTGCCGTATCTTAAAAAGGGATATAGTGTTATTAGAAAAGGTAGAGAGAAGAGCCACCAAAATGGTAAAGGGGATGGAAGGGATACCCCTATGAAGAGAGGCTAAAAAGGTTATGGCTCTTCAACCTGGAAAAGAGACAGCTGAGGGGAGATATGATAGTGGTCTATAAATTAATGAATGGAGTGGAACGGGTAAATGTAGATTGATTGTTTACGTCATCAGAAGATAAAAAGACTAGGGGACATGCAATGAAGCCACAGGGTAACCTATTTAAGACTAATAAGAGAAAATATTTTTTCTGTCAACGTGTAATCAAACGCTGGAATTTGTTACCAGAGGATGTAGTAAAAGCTGTTAGTGTAGCTGGAGGAACGGTCCATAAAAACCATTATTATTTTTTTTGTGTAATAAATTTTATTGAGCAGTTTCATGTAGCATACATACAACCCCAACAAACATGACAATAAGGGATAAAAGTTACCAGGTTTCAATGGCCGCATTAACCAGCCAATAAAAGACAGGTCAAAATAACAACAACTATTATACAGTCATTACAAATAACAATGCCTATATGTAGGACCCTGCATCATAAAGCTGGACACTAACAAACGAACGAATGATTGAACGAACGAATGCCCCCCCCCTCAAAGAACAGCCTACCTCCGCATAGAACAAGCAAAACAATACAGTTACGGTTACAATACAAAAACAACATAATACGTTGCAATACACATACAAATGCAAATACAGAGCCCTCTCACCCAAAAGTACCAGTGGTAAAGATAAGCGTGAGGCTAAGGCTGTGCGACTACAACCTCTGTACATTTCCACCCTCATAAAACGATTACCCCTCGTCCCATCAACACACTAAAGAACTGATGACGGGGAAATGCACTATAAATCCCCTAAGGGGGTTAAGGTTTACCTAAAACCCTGCTCAATCCTCCCCCCCCCCCTTCTACCTCCTCCACCCCCCCCCCATCCGTCACTCCCCCCCTCCCCATCCCATCTGACCCGCGAACCAGGATAAGCAAAGGGAAAAGGGAAGGAATGAAATAGAAACAGACCCTAGGGAAAAATAAATCAGCCTAGAGAGAGCAGAACATCATTCCAAGTTACAAACGGAAATCCCTAGTACGTAAGTGTCCTCCTGAAAAACAAAGCTCCAAAATTCCTCTCCTGGAAACAGACGTCCTCGTACCGTAGCAGTAATTTTTTCCAGCCGATAAATTTCCCAGAATTTAGAGCGCCATTCTAAAAGAGACAGCGATCTGCTGCATTTCCAAAAACAAGCTATCACTGATCTGGCCACTAGTAAGAGTGACTGTACCACTCTCCTGAGAGGAACACTACTAAAGGATTCAGGAAGAACCCCTAGTATACAAGATTCTATAGCTAAGGGGAGAGTTATCCGCAACCTCTCATTAATATGTCCCAGCATCTTCCTCCAGTAACTTTGAATGTGGGAGCAAAACCACCACACATGATCAAAGGTGCCCTGACAACCACACAGCCGCCAACAAAGCATGTCGTCAGCTTTTTAATTAATTAATTAATTTATTTATTTATTTTATTTCTCTTCTATACCGCACTATTCAATATCAGTGCGGTGTACATTTAACTGTAGCTTATACAATGCAGTCGTGACTGTATTGTATTTACAATAAAACAGGAAATATAAATTGGCTAGAAACTGGGGTAACTGTCTATAACTTATTTACATTATATACATTAGTAACTATACTGTGCGCAGTGAAGCTTACTTGAGGTTGCAGCTTTGGGGCTGGCTGCTCTCTGGTGTGCTAGGTGTGCTGGTGTCTTGGTGCTTGGTGGACATGTTTGTTAGTTGACCTATGGGGCTGTTGTCTGGGTAATGCCGTATGAATAGGTAGTGCTTCAGCGCCTTCCTGAATTGGGTCAGATCGGTGATTGTTCGGATGGCCGTAGGGAGGGCATTCCAGCATCTAGGTGCGTAGAGCATGAAAGCTCTATTAGATGTCATGTGGGTGCATTTCGTTGTTTCCTTAGGGATAATCAGTGTGTTGATAGCTGTGGATCTTCTGGACCTGTTAGGGGGTGTGAGATGGATTAACTCAGTGATGGAGGTAGAGGGTTGATTGGTTATGGCCTTGAAGGCCATTACTAGTATCTTGAAACATAATCTGCCTTGGACTGGTAGCCAGTGGAGTTTCTTTAGGATTGGTGTGATGTGGTCCATTCATGAGACTCCGTATAGAATCCTGGCAGCTGCATTCATTGCCAGCTGAAGGGGGTTCACTGATGCTTGCGGGAGGCCATATAGTATTGCATTGGCATAATCGAAATGTGGGATTACTAGTGCTTGATAGATTGTTCGAAAGTCTTCGGGATCCAGCAAGGGCCGTAGGTGTCGTAATGAAAAAGATCTGCCGGAGTTCTTGATAAGCGATAAAGAATCCTAAGTTGTGTATGAATTAACCCGAGCGAGAGAGAACACAAATGTGAGTAAGAGTAGACTTCCAGTCAGAACGCCTGCTCCTTCCCCGGTAAAGTCGCCTCCCATCTTTGCTGAGGGAGTCTCAAAGTGGGGGAAGTCAGAGAATCATCTGCAATATGCCTATACAGTCATGCAATGAAAGCAGGAAGTTTCCTAGACTCGAACAAATCTTGCTCCCAACTCCTAGGGCTCCTAGCTAAGTCTGAATCCGAAAACTGAGTACTCAAACAATGAGATAATTGAATATATTGGAAATGAGAACATTGGAAACCCAAACGCTCCTCTAACCGCCTCCGAGACACTGGATGAGAGTCCTCATATAAGGAAGAAAGTCTGGTCAAGGTGAAGTCGGAACCCAGTCTCTTATTCATGTCTCAAAAGGACCCCAGGGCCCCTAAGATGGTAAATGGTGAATGGGAAGTGGATAATCCCATCTGCTTGCAAATCTTCCTCCATGCCTCCCAACATGGACCAATAAACACATGTGCCTTCACCTTAGCTACCTCTATTGAGTCATTGAGAAAAGGTATCACTACCAACAGAATCAGTTTCAACCAGTCCTTTTCTAACGAAGCCCTTTCGGTCCCTGAGCTAATTCTCCACAACAGTAACGATCTCAAGCATATACAGGAGTGATATAACTCCGGGTCAGAGAGACCAATCCCTCCTGACCATTTTGGAAGTGTGAGAATTCGCCAACTAAGTATCGGATGTTTCCCCATCCATAGAAAGCGTGACACCGCCTGCCGCAGGATCTTAAAGAAGGATCTCGGAAGAGAAATAGGTAATTGCATAAACATAAACAGCAACTTTGGTAAGACCAACATCTTATAAGAATTAATTTGACCCAGCCAAGAGACTGAGCAAAGCCCCATCGATCCAAATCCTGCTTGATCAATTTTAAAAGAGGAAGATAATTTAAACTGTACAACCTCAAGATATCCCAATGTATTACAATTCCCAAGTACCTAAATTGGTCCACCACTGGAAAACCACCACCTCTGAAGTGAGCTCCTGTTGAGGATCGGGACAAACAACTAAGTAATGTGGACTTCTGCTTGTTTATGGTAAATCTGGATATGTACGAGAAGCGCTCTAAAATACTTAACACTTCAGGTAAGGATCTGGAGGGATCCCTCAAATAAATCAGCGTGTCATCCGCATATAAAGAGATAGAATGGCAGTCAGAACTTAAATACCTATTTCCTCTGCTCTTAACCTAACATGGACCGCTAAAGGCTCCATAGCAAGGGCAAACAGCAGAGGAGACAGTGGACAACCCTGTCTTGTGCCTCTACCTAAACGAAAGGGTAACGAACTGAAACCATTGATAGACACCACTTCCTGGGGACGGGCGTATAGCGAAGCAATCCACGTACAAAACGTGACCCCAAAGCCAAACTCCTGAAGGACCTGCAAAAGGTATGGCCATTCTAGTTTGTCAAAGGCCTTCTCGGCCTCTTAACGACAGGATACCAAAATATCCCACTTTAAATTTTAGCCCCTGTAAAACATTAATTAACCTTCGCACATTTTCAAAACCGTATCTATTTCTTATGGAACCCGTTTGATTTGGATGAACAATGTCTGGAATTAAGGTAGCTAAACGATTAGCGAGAATCTTGGTGAAGATTTTGTAATCCAAGTTCAACAAGGAGATTGGTCGGTAGTTGGAACACTACAGTGGATCTTTATCAGCTTTAGGAATCACCACAATATTCGCTTGATAAAAAGATTCTGGAAGAATTTTTTTGGAAAGAATTTCATTAAAGACTGTCAACAGCGACGGGGCAAATAAGTCTGGGAATACCTTATATATCTCCGCCGGTAAAAAATCCGGTCCTGCCGCTTTAGCAGATTTGAGGTTTTTCATCACGTGTTGGACCTCTTGTAGTGTAAACGGGTGATCTAAGTGTTCCCTTCCCTCATCTGAAAGTTGAGGTAGAGAGGCCTCCTGCAACCAATCATGAATGTCCGCTTTTACTGCCGACGTCTCACTAGCATATAATTGATCATAGAATCTAGCAAAGGTGGACGCAATATCCTGAGACCCATGCAGCACCTGACCCTGAAGAGCTTTGATAGCATCTATTCTATGACGCTGCCGTTGGCGTTTTAGTTGCCACATCAGCAGTTTCCCTACCTTATTCCCTTGTTCATAAAAACGTTGTTTTCTGCACAGGAAGAGTGAGGCCACTCTTTCAGACTCGAGGGCTGCTAACTCCCCCCTACGGCTAGCCAACAAACTCCACACCGTGCCACCCCCCCCCCCCCTCGTGTTTTCTTTCCAATTCCTCAATCTCTCTCCGCAAATCCTCCTGTCTGGCCACTAGTCTTTTTTTAAAAGCACTCAACAGGCAGATGAGATGTCCCCGCAAAACCGCTTTCCCCACATCCCATAAGAGAGCTCTAGCAATCTCCGGAGAATCATTAAATTTCAAAAACTCCATCCAGCCTTTCCTTACCTCAGAGACAAACTCTGGATTAAGTAGCAACCCGCGAGGCAGAGACCACCGATGAGGGGACGACTCAGCTTCCCCTAAAGAGAGACCAATAGAGATAATTGCGTGATCTGATGGGCCCATGGTCCCAATATTTGCCTGGATCAGCCATGGAATCCCTGATTGTGGCAAGAACCACATATCAATACGAGAGTGGCAGTTGTGTGCCTTAGAATAAAATGTGTAATCCCTTTCCAGAGCATGTAGTCGTCTCCAAACATCACACAAATCAAAATGTGAAACCCAATCCTCTAAGCACCTCCTCAAATTAATCCCTGAAGTCCGACTCCCCGACCAATCCAACTCAGAACGAACACAATTGAAGTCCCCACCTATGATCAATGTACCTTGACTAAATTTCTGAAGAGCCTTTGAAGATCAATCAAGGACCTCCCCACTACTGCTGGAGGGAGATACACATTTACAAAAGTCACCGTGGTCCCATGAATAGATCCCTCCAGGATCAAGAAATGACCCTCCGGGTCCATGACTTTATTAATCAATTGAAAGGGACAGTTAGAGGAAAACAGAATAGCGACCCCCCTCTTCCTAGTGGAATGATTAGCCAGGTGTATTTGTGGAAACCTACTTTTGGCAGAATCAAAGTGATCACGCTTGGAAAAGTGAGTTTCCTACAGAAAGATTATTTCGGCTTTCTCCCTGCACAGCTGGTCCACTATCCTCCTACGTTTGCAAGAGCTGTTTAAGCCATGCATGTTCCAAGATATAGCCTTAATCATTCCCAGTCCCTGAAAAAAGCCATTTGTAAATTTTCGTCCTTTGCATAAGCCCTTTAACTACAGTCCCTAAACTTTGAACAATACTCTTTCCCCAAAATCCACTAACACGTCTCCCCATACCAATCAACTGAACATAAAATGTGTTCAACAAGCTCAGTAGGAGATAACTGATGCCCAGGTCAGAAAGTCCCCCCCCCCCCCACTCTGTATGCCCCCCTCCCCCTCCCACCCCCTTCCCCCTACATTCCTATATTTGCAGGAAGTATTCTTACCATCTAAATATCGCAAACATGGAAATACCTCTGATGTCTCCAGAGCAGGCAATATGAGTAAATGTGTGACATACCAGCCCCAACTCCCCTTCCTACCTGTATTTCAGCATTATAGAAATATACTACCCTCAAAAATGCTTCTTTAGAACTTAATACATCACGTAATCAAAATTCCATCCCAGCCTCATTCTCTTCTCCCCCTTCCCTCCATGACCAGCCTACTTCACCCCCCATCCCCCTTCATCTGAAGTTAGCTGCCCTGCCTCAGTGCCTGAGTTGTAACAATACAGCCCATCTTATACAGTGCAGGAAAAGAAGAGTGAACATTAAAAACAGTCCCAGACATAACTTCCCACCAAATAATTGACCAGCACAGTGGACTCATGTGGGAGCAGAAGTGTCCATCTCTTTTTGAAGACTGGATTCAAGATCCGAGTTGGACGACTTGCGAGATCTGGGAAACTTGCGTCTCTTTGGCAGCAACATCTCCCACTCTCCATTAGAGCTTCCCTGACGTGTTGGTCACGCACCATGCTGCATCAGGTCTAAGAACTCCATTGCAGCCGACAAGTCCAAGATTTTTTGAACACAGTTGTTCCATTCAAACAGTAAAGCAAAGGGAAAGCCCCATCTGTATGGAATTGCGTTCTTCTGCAACACTTGCGTTAAGGGCTTAAAACTTCTTTGTCACTCTAAGGTATACTGAGACAGATCTTGGTATATTTGGATCTCTTGTCCTTTAAAGACCATCGAGCGTTTGCCCCTAAGACTTCTCATTAGGGCCACTTTGTCTTCAAAGAAGCTAAAACAGGTGATAACTGCGCGAGGTTGCACATTAGCAGCCCTCCGGGCTCCCATAGAGCGGTGTGCCCTTTCGAGCCGCACCGGGTTAGAGGCATTCGGCACACAGAAGGCATAAAGTTCTTGTATTAGGGCCCTAGTATCCTCTGAGCCTCCCATTTGTTTTGGAAGGCCAAATACTCTGATGTTATTGCATCTTTGCCTATTTTGAAGTTCATCCTGTCTCTCCTTTAAATCTTTCGTGAGGTGGTCCAATTTTACGAATTTAGATTGGAAGGCCACAGTCGAATCCATTTGTTCCCCTATATTGATCTCGGTTTGTGTTACCCTGTCATCAAGTGATTTGATATCTGCTTGGATATCATTCACCGCCTTAGAGAAATCCTGACGGAAGAGCTTGAGCTCCTTCATAATTTCCAAAAACTCTGCTTTGGTGACCGGTGCTTGTGGGCCTGCGGAATGGGATTATGAGACGGACATTCCCTCTACTGCGGGTGAAGAGTTTGAAGTGAGAGAGTCCAAAGATCTAGCAAACTTGGATAAAGAGGATGCATAGGATTTTGCAGTGGCCATGTTTTCTCAGGCAGAGCAGCCTTCACGCACCCGCAGAATCTCTTGCCCTAAACGCCCCACCGTGTATGAATCAGACTGACCCACCTCTTCTAAGGTCTGACAAATCTTACCCACTACCAGGGAACTGCAGTGGTCATGGAAGCTTCAACCCTCCATCAGCATCAACAGAAATGCAATTACTGCGAGCCAGCATGTCTGAAAGTGCTTCAATGGGAGGGCAAGAACTGATCTGCAGCAATGGGTTACCACGTCAAACATTGTGATTCTTGTAATGGGGATGTAACCCAGACCTGCTTCAATTCACCATGATAACACTGTGTCCAGTAGTTACGTAGAAACCACAGCTGGTAGTGTAGTCTTCACATTAGCAAAGTAAAAAATTCCTTTCACTCACATTGCAGTACAAGAAACACAAGAGGGAGCGCCTGGCTAAGGTACAGTACACTATAGTGAGGAACTCAATTGATCTGTTACTTTCTTCCCTCAGGAATCAGGCAAGGACGAACTTCAGCTAAAAATGATGAAGAGAATTCATTTATTACTTTTGTGAAGACTCTGTCTGCCCTCCGATAAGCAGATCGTGGCCACTCTCTTGATCCCCGACGAAACCAGAACGATCAGCTGAGCCCTTTAAATTACCGCGGCCATCTTGCCTGTCATGTGTTCCAGCGTTGCGTTCCACAGATCGGCAGCCATCTTGGGATTAACTCAGTCTGCTGCTGCCCGCCCCAGCAAGGACCTCGAGTGTCGTCAGCACCACCATGCGTTCCAGGGAGAGTACACAACAACTTTCCTGCCAGTATTAGAGCCCCCTACTGCGTTTCACAGCAAAATCACTCAGGCATGTCAGTCATAGTGTGGTAGGCTATGGCCTAGCATGGCCTGCTACTATGAAAGGCCTGTAAGTTAGGCCTGGATCCTAACTCCCATTATAGCTAGAAGAGAACCAAAAATCTGTGAAAAATAAGAAAACTGTTTTAAAATGCTTAATAAGAAGTTTTCATGAATTCATAAGTCTTCTATTATTCTCTTGTGTGTGAAAGAACAGAAATGTTACAGTATATGCATTCCAGAAGCCAAAGTTAACCTTGCAGTAGAAAAGTAACGAGATTCAGAACTGTACCATTGTTCAAGCAATCCCAAAGGAGGGGGCCGGTTGCTAGGCTCCGGAGGGATTTCTAATTGGACAAATGAAGGGAATGTATAACCAATGAGAAGTTTGCATGTATCGAGTTGGAACCAATAGAAAGTTCTCATGTATCGAATTGAAAAAGAGGTATAAATGGTTATGTCTCTGTATAAACTTTTGCTCAGTTCCTTTTGAAGCTTTGACTGACTGGGCCTTGTGCACAATAAACTGACTTGGACCCTGTCAATCGACTCCTGGACTTATTCATTGATTGCACTTTGCCACAGCATATTCTTGGTGCATTGGCCGGGAAGTGCGAGTGGTAAATGGTATTCAAGTGAGTAATCCACGTAATTCGCCTTGAGGTTTGGCCCGGTTGGAACCGTGTCTGTCCGACCGCGGGGGAAACCTCAGGCGCCGCCGGCCCCTTTGTGCCGGAGAGGGTTCCGCCTGCCTCAGCGGGCCATCGGGTCCAGCTGGCCAATACCTCCGACCCGGGGGAGTTCAGGTTCCAACTCAGAAGCTGGTGTGGTATCGGGGACCGGATCCGGTGAGTAGACATTTCTGTGATTTGATAGAAAGAACAGCCTGGGACAACGTCTTGCGTGCGCAAGACTGATTTGGTATATTTGGTATAGACTAACTGGGAAATCTCACATGAGTATGCGCGAGACAAGGGAGCCTGATCACCTCCCATAAGGGCGGTCCTAGTAAGCTCCGCGTAAGGAAAGCGGAAGCTGAAGCCATCGACCCTTCTTGTTTGGAATAGTCAGTTAGTCAGAAAACCTGGGCACTTGAAATATTGAAATATGCTATCTTGTTGAAATATGCTTGCGTGTGTGAGTGAGAGGTCTTGAAATATAGACCGAGCGAGTGCGGACTCCTAAGTAGCGCCGTTCCTGGCCGGGCGACCGTGCCCAGGTCGCGAACAGGAGGAAGCGAGTGGTGTTTGTCCCCCCCAGTGTTCTGTGGGCTGTACGGACCCTTTACCTGCAGCCATACTACCTATCCTTATTGTTCGTTGTCTTGTACATAGGTACGTTTAGATTATGGGAGGGACGGAGTCCACGCACACTCCGTTGGCATGTATGATCAAGAATTTCCGTAAAGGATTTTTGGGCGATTATGGTATAAAAATGACTCCATCCAGATTAAAAATGTTATGTGAAAGGGAGTGGCCCGCATTAGCTGCTTCATGGCCCCAAGGGGGCACCTTTGATTTTGAGACAGTTTTACGAATCCATCAGCTCATACTGAGAGCGTATCCTGACCAGTTCCCCTATATAGATTCCTGGTTAAGTGTATGTGAACAGCAGCCCTCATGGATGAAGCGCTGTTATGAGGAGCACTGTAAAATATTTGTAGCTACTACTAGGGGAACCAAAAAGGCTAAGGAAGCGAAGCCGCCTGTGTATTCTGACCCAGAGTCCTCAGATATTCTGGATAGTTTACCCCGACACCCACATAAATTAGTCCCCACAGCCCCGCAACTTGAAGTAGAGCCCGAAGAGGAGCCCCAGAAAATACCGAAGCAACAGCCTAAGAAGCACCCTACCCCGAGTGAAAGTCCCGAGTCAGGCCCAAGCACAGCAGGGGGACTCGAGTCCTCTGATGAGATAGAAAGCGGAAGCTCTCCTGCCAGTTCAGGGTCACCCACCAAGGAGACTAGTGCCCGGGAGCCTTATGATTTAAGAAGCGTAACTCCCAAGAAGAAGGAGAAAGCAGGGCACCTAATGCCATTACGCCAAGTGCCTGGAATTCCTGTTTTAAATGATCAGGGCCAGATGGCACCAGGACCGACCAGCTTAGTTTATGTACCCTTTTCTATCACAGATTTATTAAACTGGAAAACGCATTATGCTTCCTACACAGCCAAGCCCCAGGAATTAACAGAATTAATGTCTAGCATTATGCAAACCCACCAGCCTACCTGGGCCGATTGTCGCCAGCTCCTGTCCACCCTCTTCACTACTGAGGAGCGAGGCCGAATCGGGCAAGCAGCCCTCTGATGGTTAGAAAAGAACCCTGTGGGGAGCGAGCAGAGCAGCTGGAGCCGGTACCCCTGAGCAGCGGAGGAGGAGCGCTGTTTCTCCAGGACCAAGCAGGAAGTCAGTCCTCACATATGGGTGATGTCGGCGCCGACGGAGCCCTCGCGGAGCAATTTTTCCCCAGCTTTCAAAGAAAGCCTTTGGGAATTGCAGCGCGCATGCGCGGTCCTCTTCCCTCCCAAGGGTGCCATCTTGCTCAGTCTTCTTTTTTTCGCGGAGCCCTACAGACGTTGTTTGTAATTCCCCGCAGAAAAGTTGATTTATTTGTCTTTTTTCTCGGGCCGGTTCTTTTCCCGCCCGGACCCGCGACGCCGGTTGCGAGTCCGTTCTTTCTTTTTCGGTTTTTTTGTCCTTCGTGACAGATTTCGCGCCTTTTTACTTTTTCACTGGCAGCCCGGTCTTTTGACCTCGCAGGGGCCCTTTTTCCCCCGATGGCTGCCAGCGGGTTTAGGAAGTGTGATCTGTGTAAGAAGCTCATGTCTCTTACCGACACACACGACTACTGCCTCCGCTGCCTCGGACCCGATCATGACCCGATGATCTATGGTCCGTGTGGCAAAATGTCCTCAAAAGCGTTGAGGAGTCGGCAGCATCAGCGGGAATGTATCTTCTCTGACTCCGGCCGGGCTCGGACCTCGTCAGAGGTTTCGACGTCTCGGGACTCTGGTCCTGAGCATCGTCGAAGTTCCTCTGAACGGGGGTCTCCTACCCGGGAACATCATCGGAAGAAGAAACCCGCGAGGGCGGGGTCGGTGGACGCTCCTGGTTCCTCGAGGGTCAGGTTGCATAGCCCCGATTCCCGTCCCGGGTCCTCGGAGATGGAGAGGCCTTCCAAACATCCTCGTCTCGAGATGGACTTGCCCGCTCACGTGAGTACTGTTGTCCTCGTGGACTCGCCTCCGAAGGAGCCGACGCGAGTCGGGGGCTGCTTGGTCTCCTGAGCTCGGACTCAGGTTGACGGCCTTGGAGAGCAGTCTGACTGCCTTCATGGACCAGCAGCGGGCATTGATCGCTGGCCTCGCCGGTGCTTCTGCCCTGACCGCCGGGACGTCGACCTCCAAGTCGACCCCGGAGACCGAGCCGATCCTCGAGTCCATGAGGGCTCGAGTCGATCCTCGGTCGCGGTCTCCTTCGGCCTCCCGTTCGGGACCGAGGTCGTCGACGCCGGGGTCGGGGCGGACGGCATCGATGCCCGCCCGACCGGAGCCGCTCGACTCCTCCTCCGAGGAGTCAGCCTGGGAATCCGAGGAAGAAGAGTCACCTGGTTCTTTTCGGACTCGGTGTGTCCCATCGGACTCCCCCGAGTCCGAACCTCGGAGACGGTCCCCCCCGGAGGATACCCGGTTCTCGGACTTCGTGATGGATATGGCCAAAGCCTTGTCCTTCCCCGCGGATCCCGAGGAGGAGCCTCGAGTCAAGGAGCTCGATGCCCTCCAATATGACTCTCCCCCGAAGGAGGCCTTTATTGTACCGGTTCCTCCGATGCTGGAACGACTTCTCTTCCGCATGTGGGAGAGCCCGGCGTCGTCGCCGGTGTCAAGCAAGCGGGTCGATTCCATTTATCGAGTCCGCAAGAGCCCCGGGTTCCAAAAGGCACAACTACCGCACCATTCCATGGTGGTGGAATCGGACATGCATAGACTTAAGAGTCAAAAAATGCACTCCTCGGTGCCTCCCAGTCGGGAGGCTCGAAGCCTGGATGCCCTCGGTAGGAAGTGTTTCCAGGGCTCTATGCTTGCTTGTCGAGTCCAGACCTACCAGCTCTATATGGGCATGTATCTACGGGACCTGGCTAAAGAAATAGCCGGGTTCTCTGCTGGTCTCTCCGAGGAACCTTTGCAGAGGTTCCAAGCCTTGTCAACTGGTATTCGGGAGTGCTCGAAGTTTATCTCTCGAGCAGCCTACGATGGCTTTGAGGCATAGGCTCGAGTAGCCGCAGCCGGCATCGGTGGCCACCGACAGGCTTGGCTTCAGTCATCCGACCTCGAGCCATAGGTGCAGGACAAGTTGGTCGATGTCCCCTGCAGAGGTGATAACCTCTTTGGCAACCCCATGGATGAGAAGGCTGCACAGATCGAGACCGAGACTCTCACCAGGACTCGTCTCTCAAGGAAGACCTCTGCCCCTTCTCAGAAGAAGAAGGGCTCGGGGAAAAAGCCCTTTTACCCGAGGAAGGCGGCTGCTTATCACCACTACCCTCATTATCAGGCCTCGGCAGCTCCCCAGCAGGGTAAGCAAGCCAAGGGACGGGGTAATGGATCACGTAGGCAGCAAGCCCCCAAGCCTGCACCACCGGCCCCTGCTCAGCAGGGTGGGGGTTTTTGACTTCATCAGCATAGCCTCTCCCCCTCAGCTGGTTTCTCTCAGCACGGGAGGCCGGCTGGTCCACTTTGCCCACAGGTGGACCAACATCACTACAGATACCTGGGTACTTCACATAGTCCAAAAGGGCTATCTTCTGCACTTCCACCGGGTACCTCCCTCCTACTTTCCGGGGGAGCCTCTCAGACTTCCTCTGCACAGGGACTTACTCCTTCAGGAGTTAGCAAGTCTTCTTCAGGAACAGGCTGTGGAACCGGTGCCCCACCACCTGAGAGGTCAAGGCTTTTACTCCAGGTACTTTCTGATACCAAAAAGAACAGGAGGCCTCAGACCCATCCTGGACTTGCGGAACCTCAACAAGTTCCTTGCAAAGGAAAAGTTCAAGATGCTTACCCTTGGAATCCTGCTGCCCTACCTCCAGCAGGGAGACTGGCTATGCTCCTTGGATCTAAAGGATGCCTACACTCACATCCTCATCCACCCCAGCCACAGACAATATCTCAGGTTTGTTGTGGGGGGCAATCATTACCAGTACAGAGTACTACCCTTTGGCCTATCCTCCGCGCCAAGGGTGTTCACCAAATGTCTAGCAGTGGTGGCGGCTTATCTAAGACTTCAAGGCCTCTTTGTATTTCCATACCTGGACGACTGGCTCATCAAAGCATAGTCTTCCCAAGAGGCCACTCACGCCACGCACCGCACTGTGGCTCTGCTCCAGCACTTGGGCTTTGTCATAAACTTCGCAAAGTCCACTTTGCTCCCCTCTCAGGATCTCGAGTTCATTGGCGCAAGATTAGACACGCTTCAGGCGCGTGCCTTTCTGCCTCTCGACAGGGCGAGCAGGCTCATGGATCTTGCCAGCCACTTTCACAGCAATTCCCTGGTCTCTGCCAGGCAATTTCTGAGACTGCTCGGCCATATGGCTTCCACAGTCCATGTGACCCCCAATGCCCACCTGAACATGCGTCCTGCTCAATGGTGCCTTCGCACACAATGGCATCAGGCCACTGGGAGCCTAGCGGACTCTGTACGGATCTCCGACCCGCTGGTCTCTTCTCTTCAATGGTGGCTTCATCTGCCAAACCTGGTGCTCGGAATGGCTTTTCAGTCTCCTCCGCCTTCTCAGGTCCTGACGACCGATGCTTCTCTCCTGGGTTGGGGAGCACATTGCCAAGGGACATGTACTCAAGGCCTCTGGACTCCTTGGGAGTCTGCCCAGCAGATCAACTTCCTGGAACTCAGAGCTATCCGCCTAGCTCTGAGGGCCTTCTCCCACCTCACTTCTCACCAGTCTGTGCTGGTCCAGACGGACAATCAAGTTGCGATGTTCTACATGAACAAACAAGGGGGCACAGGCTCCTTCCCTCTCTGTCGGGAAGCACAGAAGCTGTGCTCTTGGGCCGTCAGCCGTGGCATCCTCCTCAAAGCTGTTTATCTCCCGGGTCAAGAAAATTGCCTGGCAGACAAACTGAGCAGAATCCTCCAGCCGCACGAGTGGAGATTGGATCCGTTGGTGCTCCAGCGGATCTTTCTCAAATGGGGCCTACCCACAATGGATCTCTTTGCCAGTCCTCTCAACCGGCAACTTCCCCAATTCTGCTCTCGACAACTGCATCCTCACAGAGTAGCGGCGGATGCTTTTCTTCTCTCCTGGTCCACAGGCCTTCTGTATGCCTTTCCTCCCATGCCACTGGTGTCTCGGACGCTCTTCAAGGTTCTCCGGGACAAAGCCTCAATGATCCTCGTAGCTCCTCGGTGGCCGCGGCAACCTTGGTTCCCGCTTCTAATGCAGCTGGCGGTGGACACTCCACTTCCTCTGGGGTTTCAGCCCGATCTCCTGACCCAGGATCACGGGACTCTCCTACACCCCAACCTCCGGTCCCTTCATCTGATGGCCTGGCTGCTGAAAGGGTAGTCCTGGCTCCCCTCCTGCTGCCTCCAGATGTGGAGGAAGTCGTCTTGGCCTCCAGGCGACCCTCCACCCGGAAGTCCTACGCTCTGAAGTGGCATCGGTTCTCCATCTGGTGTGCTCGGCAGTCTCATGATCCCTTCTCCTGTTCGATATCAGTGGTCTTGCAATACTTGTTTTGCCTCTCCGAACTTGGACTTAAGTCCAACTCGGTCAGGGTCCACCTCAGTGCTCTTTCTGCGCATCACATGCCGGTGGATGGCAGACCTCTTTCCAGCCACCCTCTAGTGGCTCGTTTCCTCAGAGGCCTCCTTCTCCTTAAACCACCTTTGTGCCCACCAGCTCCTGACTGGGATCTGAATGTGGTTTTACAGCGGATTACCTGTCCGCCTTTTGAACCTATGGCTACCTGTCATCTTCGTTTTCTTTCTTGGAAAACCTTATTCTTGGTAGCCCTCACTTCTGCTAGACACATTAGTGAGCTACAGGCCCTAGTCTCTGATCCTCCTTACACTCGGTTCTACAAGAATAGGGTAGTCCTGCGGACTCACCCTAAGTTTCTTCCTAAAGTGGTTTCCCCTTTTCACATCAACCAGGAGGTGGTACTTCCGACCTTCTTTCCCAGGCCACACTCCAGCCGAGCTTAGATGGTCCTGCATACCCTGGACTGTAGAAGGGCGTTAACCTTCTACCTTGACCGTACGCGGGAGCACCGAAAGGCTGTTCAGCTCTTCATGTCTTATGACCCCAACAAGTTGGGGCTCCCTGTCTCCAAGCGTACTCTGTCCATCTGGATTGCTGACTGTATCGCTTGGGCTTATGAGGCAGCCGGCCTCTCGTTGGAAAGTCGAGTCACGGCTCATCGTGTTAGGGCAAAGGCTGCGTCAGTGGCTTACCTCCGCTCTGTTCCGTTGGCAGACATCTGCCGGGCCGCTACTTGGTCTTCAAGCCAGACTTTCGCAGCCCATTACTGCCTGGAGAGGGAGTCCCGCAGGGACAGTGCTTTCGGACAGGCAGTCCTCCGTAATCTCTTTGAGGTATAGGCAACTCCTGCCCTCCGTCCCGGATGTTGGGCTACCGGTTGGGGGCATACTCAGAGAAGATTCCTTCCTTCTGTGCTACTGAGCTTGAGGGAGCTCATTTTTAGTGCTTAGGGTCTCCGGTAGCCTTAAGCTTGGGAGTCCCATATGTGAGGACTGACTTCCTGCTTGGTCCTGGAGAAAGAGTAGTTACTCACCTGTAACAGGTGTTCTCCAGGAGCAGCAGGAATCAGTCCTCACAACCCTCCCTCCTCCCCTTGGAGTTGCAGTTCTATGATTTCGTTTTTGCTAATTTTTTTGCTGTCTTTTCGCTATGTCATCAGACTGAGCCAGATGGCACCCTTGGGCGGGAAGAGGACCGCACATGCGCGCTGCAATTCCCAAAGGCTTTCTTTGAAAGCTGGGGAAAAATTGCTCCGCGAGGGCTCCGTCGGCGCCGACGTCACCCATATGTGAGGACTGATTCCTGCTGCTCCTGGAGAACACCTGTTACAGGTGAGTAACTACTCTTACGCCGCCCCCCCCCCCCGGGACCTTTCAAATCTTGCGGTCCACCGCGGCTTGGCTGGGAGCGAGTAGAGCAGCTGGAGCCGGTACCCCTGAGCAGCGGAAGAGGAGCGCTGTTACCCCGCCCCCACCCCCCCGGGACCTTTCAAATCTTGCGGTCCTCCGCGGCTTGGCTGGGAGCGAGAAGAGCAGCTGGAGCCGGTACCCCTGAGCAGCGGAGGAGGAGCGCTGTTACCCCGCCCCCCCCCGGGACCTTTCAAATCTTGCGGTCCACCGCGGCTTGGCTGGGAGCGAGAAGAGCAGCTGGAGCCGCGGTACCCCTGAGCAGCGGAGGAGGAGCGCTGTTACCCCGCCCCCCGGGACCTTTCAAATCTTGCGGTCCACCGCGGACGCGCACCCGTGGTCGCGTGCCCGAAGGGGCGTGACCAAAGGGGCAGGTCACGCCCCTTTGGAGCCCCTTTGGAGCAACAAGGAGGAATAAGGGAACTCTCTGACTCATGGGCAAGTGACGGAAGAAGTCCTTTTCTACGATGAGCACTCAAAAGGCCTCTAAGATTGTGGCCCTATGGATGTCCATCTCCAGAAAGCTCAGGTGGAACATGAATCCCCGGACTTGACTCATGGGTCTGTGAGTACTTCCTCTGACTTGTCTCCTATTGCGCAGGGTTTTACCCTACCCAGCAGGACGTTATGACTGAAAGAGTGGCCTCTCCCAAGAGTGTTGACCTGGGAGTGGACCCCTCGTCACTAGTTTTGGGTGATTCTTTGCTTCTGAAGGATGATAATTGTAAAATGTCCCTTCTGTCTGTTTTGGAATTTCCTGATACTGTCTCACCCGTTGTTTCCCCTGTTGAGGTTTCTTTAAGGGATGTCTGGGAGGTAGTGGCCCGCATGGAAATGTCCCTGCGTGCCTCTCTTTCCCAGGTCTCTAGTTTTTCTAAGGATGTTGTACAGAAATTGGGTGTCCATCAGGAAGCTATTGCTAGACATAATACTGCTTTGAATAAAGTGGAGGGGCAGGTTTCTGTAATGCAGGCAGCTGTTTCTTCTTCTATTAGGGATAATCTTACTATACATCATCAAATGGAGTCCCTTGAGAATGCTATACGTGCAAAAAATTTGAGATTTTTAAATTTCCTGCAAACGCATTATTTGTCTCCTTCTATTTTGTTGTATAAATATTTTAAGGAGGTTCTATTGATTGATGATGTGAATTCTATAAAATTTTCTTCTGTTTATTATGTTCCTGTACTTGCCTCCGCAGAAACTTCCTCCCCCATTGCCAAAGGTGCTGAGAAGGGTTTAGTATCTCAGTCTTTGGATGTTTCCGCGCTTTTTTGGAGTCCTCAACTGATGAAATTACTAAACGTGCCACATTGATTGTTTCCTTTATTTCTTTAGCTGATAAGAATTTGGTCTTGCGTTCATATTTTCCTAAGAAAGATCAGTTGTTTTGTGGTTCTACAGTTCAGGTTTTTCCTGATGTCTGTAGACTTATTCAAGTTCGACGCAAGGCCTTTCTGGCATTAAGACCTCGCACCTTGGCGATTGGGGCCTCTTTCTTTTTAAAATATCCATGTAAGTGTGTTGTGTTGTATGAACAGACAAAGTATGTTTTTATGGAATCTGATCAATTGAATTTATTTTTGCTTGGCAAAGAAAATGGTTAGATAGTTTTGTTATTAACTTCCTCTCTAAGTCTTAGGGTTTGTAGTGCTTATCTCAGGGGACCAGTATTTCCTTTGTAATGATATTCTTTGTTTTTTGTTTTTCCTTGTATCGTCGCTCCCCCTTAATGTGGACTTGATTGTAATTCCTTTTTCATTTGAAATAAAGATTGTTGAAATGTCAAAAAAAAAAAAAAAGAAGAGAACCCTGTAGAAAGGGGAGGAATAAATCCCCCGCAAGCAGCAGCTGCAGAATACCCCAATGAAGATCCCAGATGGGACCCGAACGAGGAAAGGGGGGCGGCGGTCCTTACCAGATTTCGCCAGGCCTTATTGCAGGGCCTGAAAAAGGGAGGCCAGAGGGCCATGAATATCGGGAAAATATCGGAAGTTCTCTAAGGTCCAGATGAGAGCCCAGCGGCCTTTTATGAGCGGTTGTCTGAAGCTTATAGACTGTATACCCCATATGATCCTGCCACTCAGGAAAATTTACGCATGGTAAATGTGGCCTTTGTTAGTCAGTCCCAGAGAGACATAAAACGAAAATTGCAGAAATTGGATGGATTTGCGGGCATGAACACAGCTCAGTTAATGGAAGTCGCTCAGAAAGTATTTGTGAATCGTGAAAATGAACAAGACAGAGAAAGTGAATGAAAGATGAAGAAGAAGGCAGATCTTCTTGCTGCTGCTATAACCGAATGACGTAGAGGAGGTATTCCTAATCAAAGGACCAGAGGATGTGGACGAGGCCGCGGAAGCGACAGGCCTCCATTAGGTGCAAATCAATGCGCCTACTGCAAGGAAGAAGGACATTGGAGAAATGAGTGCCTGCATCTGGACTCCGCCCCTGCAAGGGGAGGAGGGAGTCCCTGGAGGACCGGAGGAAGATTTCGAAGGAGAGGAGGAATGAATCGAACACAGTTCCAACAGGAGAGGGAAGAAGCCATTGAGGGAGTGGCAGTAGCAATGGGCTATGACCTGGATGACATAGATGAAGACTAGGCCAGACCGGGCTCCAAGTTCACCCTGGGTCCCCAGGAGCCTATGGTCAGTTTAAAGATAGGGGACCAATACATGGAATTCATGGTAGATACAGGAGCAGAACATTCAGTAGTAGCCAAGCCAGTAGCTCCTCTGTCCTCACGATCTGTCACCATTGTGGGAGCCACTGGAAATAAAGCCACAAAACCATTCTTGCAGAACCGCATGTGTGAACTAGGGGGACAGAAGATAACGCACCAGTTCTTGTATATGCCTGAGTGCCCTATTCCACTACTGGGCCGAGACATGCTTGCCAAGCTCCAGGCCCAAATATCCTTTGCTGAAGGGGGAGAAATGAAAATGACTGTGAACCCGAAGCCTGCTGGATTGATGGTGCTTACTGTTCCCCGAGAAGAAGAATGGCGGTTCTATAGTGCACCTTCAATAAAGTCAACCAGTCTCTGTATACCTACCAACCTTATAGCCCCACCTGAAGTATGGGCAGAAGATAATCCACCTGGCCTAGCGAAGAACATAGCCCCTGTCATTGTCACCCTCAAGCCAGGAGTGGAACCAGTGCATGTGAAGCAGTATCCTCTCCCTCGACCAGCCATAGAAGGAATCCACTGCCATTTAATGAAACTTCTGAAGTACGGACTTCTCAAGGAATGCCAGTCACCTTGGAACACCCCCCTTCTCCCAGTAAAGAAGCCTGGGACAGGGGACTACCGCCCAGTACACGATCTAAGGCGAGTAAATGATGCAGTTGAAACTATACACCCAGTAGTACCAAACCCTTATACTCTCTTGGGACTGATCCCCGCTGAGGCTACTCACTTCACCGTCCTGGACCTGAAAGATGCCTTTTTCTGCATGCACCTAGCACCCACCAGTCAACTTTTATTCGCTTTTGAATGGCAAGACCCCACCACAGGAAGGCAGGGTCAGCTCACCTGGACCAGATTACCCCAAGGATTCAAGAATTCACCTACTCTCTTCAGTGCTGCCCTGAATCAAGATCTCTCAAGTTACCCAGTGGACCCAGGAAAGAGGGTTCTTCTCCAGTATGTAGATGACTTGCTCATAGCCACCAACTCAGAAAGTGAATGCCTACAAGCCACTAGTGAACTTTTGTACCTTCTCAAAGATGCCAGATACAAAGTCTCAAGAGCCAAATCACAACTATGCCAAACTGAAGTCAAGTATCTAGGATTCCAGTTGTCCAGTGGGATCCAACGTTTAGGACCAGAACGCAAAGAAGCTGTATGTAATATCCCCACACCAACCACTAGGAGGCAAGTAAGAGCCTTCCTGGGGGCCGCGGGATATTGTCGCATATGGATGCCCAACTTTGCCCTGATTGCAAAACCACTATACCAAGCCACCAGAGGAATGGAAAAATCCACACTAGATTGGGGACCTGAACAAGATGTAGCATTCTAAACTTTGAAAAAGGCCCTGATGTCATCTCCAGCTTTAGGTCTTCCAGATGTTCAGAAGCCTTTCTATCTTTTTGTCCATGAGTCACAAGGAAATGCATTGGGAGTATTGACCCAATCTCTTGGTTCCTGGCAACGGCCAGTAGCTTATCTGTCAAAACAATTGGATGTAGTTGCAAAAGGATGGCCTCCTTGTCTGAGAGCTGTTGCAGCAACAGCCCTTCTAGTGGGCGAAGCAGACAAACTCACACTAGGACAAACTCTTCAAGTCACCGTGCCACATTCTGTTCTGACTCTCATGGAACACAAAGGAAACTTCTGGCTGACCAATGCACGAATGTTGAAGTATCAAAGCATGTTGTGTGAAAACCCTCGGATACAGTTGAAAGTTAGTCAAGCTCTAAACCCTGCTACATTGTTTCCAATTGGTCCTGGGCCACCTGATCATAATTGCTTAGAAACCATGGACACTGTATTCTCAAGTCGCCCTGATTTGACCATGTCCCTCTAGAGGACCCAGAACGGACTTTCTTTGTAGATGGAAGCAGTCTGGTTATCAATGGACATCGTTGTGCTGGATATGCAGTGGTGACCCTTGATCTGGTAGTTGAGTCCTCGGCCCTGACCCCAGGGACTTCTGCACAGAAAGCTGAATTGATAGCCCTCACCAGAGCCTTGACATTAGGAGAAGGACTCCGCATAAATGTGTACACAGATTCCAAATATGCCTTCACTACTTTGCACGCACATGGAGCCTTGTATTATGAGCAAGGGTTGATCACTTCAGGGGGTAAGGACATTAGGTATGGGCCCGAGATATTGATGTTATTAGATGCTGTATGGGCCCCCAAACAAGTGGCAGTCATGCACTGCCGAGGTCATCAGACAGGAGCAGGAGAAGTCACCCGAGGGAATAGATTTGCAGATGCCACAGCCCGAAAGGCAGCCACCACAGGACATGTTAGGACCCAAGATACTGTAATGCAGGCAGCCCTATTCCCTGTGCCCCTTAGTTCTTGGGCACCCCGATATACTACAAGAGAGTTAGACTATTATTGTGAAAAGGAAGGAGGAGTTTTAACAGAACAAGGTTGGATAGTGCTACCACCCCCAGAAGGTAGTCCACTTCCAGGTCCTACCGTCATCCCTGAGACATTAGGGCCAGCCTTTGTCCATGCTTTTCATCAAGCCACACATTATGGGAAAACAGCCATGAAGAAAGCCCTGAGACCCCATTTCTGTATTTCATTGCTAGGATCCCTGACCGCCTCAGTGGCACAGCAATGCCTGATATGTGCCAAAAATAATGCCAAGCAAGGTCCTGTTCCACCCCCAAGAATTCAGTCAGTAGGGGTGACCCCTATGAGTGATATACAGATAGACTTTGCTGAAATGCCCCGTGCAAAGGGATATCGCTATATGTTAGTGTTAGTCTGCACATTTTCAGGGTGGGTAGAAGCCTACCCCACCCGAACTGAGAAAGCCCGAGAAGTCACTAGGGTATTGCTCCATGAGATCATTCCCCGATTTGGAATACCATCAACTATAGGGTCAGATAATGGTCCATCCTTTGTATCCCAAGTGACTCAATAGATAGCTCAAGATTTACAAATAAAATGGAAGATACACACTGCTTACAGACCCCAGAGCTCAGGGAAAGTAGAACGAATGAATAGAACCCCGAAAACACAGTTATCCAAGCTTTGTCAAGAAACACACCTGAAGTGGCTCCAAGTTCTACCCATAGCCCTTCTTAGGATACGTTCAGCTCCCACCAGATCCCTAGGTGTCTCCCCTTTTGAGATTCTGTATGGGCGACCTCCACCCATAGTGCAGGGAATAAAGGGAGACATGAGACAGATAGGATCTGAAATAACAAGACAAGAACTATTAGCTTTAGGTTCTGTTTTGCAGAAACTCCAAACGTGGGTGCAAGACCGACTACCCATCAATCTGACCGAGCCTCTGCATCCCTTCAAGCCAGGAACGTCCGTGTGGGTGAAAGAGTGGAGAAAGACCCCGCTGGCGCCGCATTGGAAGGGACCCTACGTCGTCATCCTATCAACCCCCACCGCAGTGAAAGTTGCAGAATTTGAACCCTGGATCCACCATAGTCGAGTGAAGCCGGCAGCTGCTCCTGATCCTGGCCAGTGGACATCAGTGAATGATCCCGAGACTCCATTGCGACTCACCTTGAGGAGACAGCCAGCTTTATAGAAGAATCTTCAGCATCCACTTACGTCACGCGAAAGTGACCATCACTACAGAAACAGAAGAAAATTCAGCACAGTTCATTATCCTCAACTTTCCAGTTATCTTCCAGAGACTGTAATCACAATGTTCTTCCACTATTGCCTTGTGGGAGTAGTGATCCTGGGAATCCTGGAAAAGACCTTTGCTCTACCCCCTTGTATAGCTTGCATAACCACCACCCGAACAGGACAAAAGATTACTCAGACTTTGCTCTAGCATTCCTACTATACTTGCACTGGTACAGTCAGCCGGTGTGTTTATAATGGCACTGAACTGAAACCTTTGCTCTACCCCCTTGTATAGCTTGCATAACCACCACCCGAACAGGACAAAAGATTACTCAGACTTTGCTCTAGCATTCCTACTATACTTGCACTGGTACAGTCAGCCGGTGTGTTTATAATGGCACTGAACTGAACATTTGCACTAAGGGGAAAAGTAAGACTTGTTATAACCCTCGACAGAACCCATCCTACTATACATTTGAAATACGCTGGAATGATGAAGATGGAGCCATCCTGAATGTGACAAAACCCCTCACCAACCCCACAAAACCTATCACCCTGAACTTTGATGCTTGCGATGCAATCAACAGAGATGCTTACCACAGATGTGGGTCATGGGAGCGAGCATACTACCATGATGATAAATATATGTGTCCAGAAGGAGCCTATGGATGGGGAAAGTGTACAGGAAAGAGTACTGCAGCCACCATCTACACCACTTCATCTAGGCATAATTACTTTTGCCCAAAATAGGAATGTGTATATTTTGCTACCTGGAAGAATGCACCGACGGGACGAGATGGAGATCATCGCAAAGGTAGTCTAACAAAGATCAGACTACCAGAACCCAAGAAATGCCAGAAAGGTGCCTGTAATCCTCTACAACTCTTCATAGCCAACCCCAGCCACTAGAAGCAAGGATACAAGTTTGGGTTGCGTATTGCAGGAGGAGGTGTAGATCCTGGGACTATCTTATATCTGCAATTAAACACCAAAACCCATATATCCTCACCCTATTGCATACATCACTCCTTCTATGAAGCCATGAAATCAGAGTTTGAAATTCCTCCTGCCTCCCAGAACTTATTTCTTGAATTAGCGGGGGCAGTTGCATCTAGTCTCCATGTTTCAAACTGTTTGTTTTGTGGAGGAACAACAATGGGAGATCAATGGCCTTGGGAGGCACAAGAACTGAACTATTCTGTTCCATATAATCAGACTAATTATACATAATACCACAAGTGAATGGGTATTGGCCCACTCCATTGTGGGTAACTTATGTTTCTCTCGCTATGGACCAATGTTTAATATGGAAGTGGGGCAGCTGGTCTGTCTCAATCAGAAGTTCTACAACAGTACAACTAAGAAGACCTCTTGGTGGTCCGGAGTCAACACTACTGAACCTTCCAATCATCTAGTTCAGTTCCCCAAACTTGCCAGTATATGGACTAACTTAGCAGCATATAAATCTTGGCAAGCACCAAGCCATGCTGTCAGCCATGCTCTTCAATATCTACCTCCAGCCACTCTGCACAGTCATACGCACTCACAACATCAGCTTCCACATATATGCTGATGATATCATGCTCTACGCCCCCATTACGACCACAAGCCCAGCAAACTCCAACATCTCAGCGTGCTTCACAGCCGTGTCTGACTGGTTACAAGCAAACAACCTATCCATCAATATAAAGAAAACTGAAGCTCTCATAGTAACAAAGGACCCAGACTTCACACCACCTACATACCTCAACATAGGAACAACAAGCATCAAAATACAACCGCAGATAAGATACCTGGGCATTATTATTGACCAAGCCCTCACCTTAAAGCAACAGATCACAAAAACCTCCGGAACTATATTCCACAAGGCAAGAACAGTGCAGCATCTCAGAACTCTTTTAGAACATAAGGATTTCCGAACCGTGATGCAAGCCATGACACTCCCACATCTGGACTACTGCAACATAATCCACCATGGCCTCCCAGCCACACAGACCAACCCCCTCCGAACAGCATTGAACACCACTGCGAGAATCATTCAGAGGGCAAAGAAAACCGACCACATCACCCCAATTCTGAAAGAACTACACATTCTTCCCCTTGAAGCAAGGACTAAATACAAAGCCATCCTGCTCACCCACAAAGCCATCCATCAAACACAGAACACCCAGCTTCGCGCCCTACTGGCAGAACTATTAGACAAGCCTCCAGCGTTTCCCTTACCGTCCCTCACAAAAGAACCAAATGCTTGCAATGGACCTGCAACCGAGCCTTTGAACTTTACGCTCCATCCTTATGGAACTCACTACCGAGCTGTCTCAGAAACAATACCAACCTATCATCTTTCAGAAAACAGCTAAAAACCACTCTTTTCCAGGAATGCTTCAACACGAATCCCACCGAAAAACCCACAAACCCCTGATCCCGCCCACAACGAACCTCTGACTCAAAGCTATACTAACCTGTCTATGTCTAAAGTCTGTCCTATCCCAAAATCATTAATGTTGCCTCCTCGGTGTTGGCCCTACCCCCGTACTTAATCTCCCCACCCCTATATGTAACACAGCTTTGACCCGGTGAAAAGCGGTATATAAATGCAGCTAAATAAATAAATAGATAAATAAGCACCACCTGGACTGTACTGGATTTGCGGAACCCGAGCATATGCCAGACCTCCTCACCATTGGGGAGGCGCATGTGTATTAGGAACCATACGACCTTCCTTTTTCCTTCTACCAACATCCCAGGGGGAACAGCTGGGATATCCTGTGTACAGAAGTCGACAGCTGAAGGGGGCCTTGAAAATAGGCCAATGGGACAAATGGGATGGTGAAGAATGGCCCCCAGAAAGAATCATCGCATACTATGGACCTGCCACTTGGGAGCAGGATGGGACTTGGGGATATCGTACTCCTGTTTATATGATTAATTGAATAATACGTTTGCAAGCTGTTGTTGAAATAATAACCAATGAAACTAGTAAAGCACTAACCCTTCTAGCAAAGCAAAGTACGCAAATGCATACCGCCATTTATCAAAATCGTTTAGCTTTAGATTATTTGTTAGCAGCTGAAGGTGGGGTATGTGGGAAGTTGAATCTAAGTAATTATTGTTTACAGATTGATAATAATGGGCATGTAGTTGAAGATTTAGCCATCCAGATGAGAGAGCAGACATTTGTGCCTGTCCAGACCTGGCACAGTTTAAAGATGGATGGGTGGTTTGGTTCATTGTTTTCTTGGATTGGTAGTCTGAAATCCCTTATGTTTATTGTACTATTCATATTAGCCATGTGCTTGTTGCTCCCTTGTCTCCTATCCCTTTGCTTACGCATGATAACATCATTAATTGATAACACTATAGAGCGGAAGGCAGCTGCGAAAGTATTAGCTATGTGGCGATATCACCCTATACCCCACGATGATGATGCCATTACACCAGTATAATGTGTTACTTGACTAATGAGTGATTTAATTCTCACCCTTCCTCCCTTGCGGGTGAGAATAATCAAAGGGGGGAATGTGGTAGGCTATGGCCTAGCATGGCCTGCTACTATGAAAGGCCTGTAAGTTAGGCCTGGATCCTAACTCCCATTATAGCTAGAAGAGAACCAAAAATCTGTGAAAAATAAGAAAACTTTTAAAATGCTTAATAAGAAGTTTTCATGAATTCATAAGTCTTCTATTATTCTCTTGTGTGTGAAAGAACAGAAATGTTACAGTATATGCATTCCAGAAGCCAAAGATAACCTTGCAGTAGAAAAGTAACGAGATTCAGAACTGTACCATTGTTCAAGCAATCCCAAAGGAGGGGGCCGGTTGCTAGGCTCCGGAGGGATTTCTAATTGGACAAATGAAGGGAATGTATAACCAATGAGAAGTTTGCATGTATCGAGTTGGAACCAATAGAAAGTTCTCATGTATCGAACTGAAAAAGAGGTATAAATGGTTATGTCTCTGTATAAACTTTTGCTCAATTCCTTTTGAAGCTTTGACTGACTGGGCCTTGTGCACAATAAACTGACTTGGACCCTGTCAATCGACTCCTGGACTTATTCATTGATTGTACTTTGCCACAGCAATGGCAGCGAAATTAATCTGAGGTAAATCGGAAAACGCAGCCAGCACCGGGAGACAGTTAAATCCTACATTTCTCTCTCGCATCAACGCGGACACTTCGATGGGTATCATTTCTTCAATTTAAACCCCCATATAATGCAGGTCGTGATTGGTTATAAAACTCACTGTGCTAATAGTTCTGCAACCAGGGTGTTCACTTAGGCAGGCATACGAAGGCGGAACCCACCAAGTTAGCTTCGGTATGGTTAGTCAGCAACCGGATTCTTGTCAGAAATTCAGCTGGTGGTGCTTGGTGTTTTCAAGCTTCACATCCCCTCCATAAGTTCCATAGGAGGAAAGAGGATTTCAGAAACATCTGTTAGGAGGCTGGTAAATCTGACAGTAGATTCATAACGGGCTATCATAGCGCTATTAAAGGACGCATTTTCAAGCTGTTAATTACAGCTCTGAAACCTGAATGACAGGGAATTAGAGGCTGATGTTAAGGAGCTTCATGGGATCGTGGCCATCTTGATTGGGCTCACAAGTGCCCCCCCCCCTCCCAAAAACCATTATTAAAAGGGACCCAGGATATCACTGCTTGACTGAATACAAGCATTGAGGAACCTGTGTCTTTTGGGGAAACTGCTAGGTACTTATGACTTAGATTGGCCACTGTTGGAAACAGGATACTGGGCTTAATGGACCTTGGTTTTACACAATATGGCATATCTTAAGTTCTTACGTAAAAGGAAAAGGAGACCGCTCTGGTTCCAAAAGAAGTAGCTGAAAAGGTGAAGAAAAAGAGGGAGGCCTTCATGAAATACAAGAGATCACAGAGAGAGGAAGACAGGCATCTATATTTGGAAAAAGTTAGAGAAACTGGCAAAGTAGTCAGGCAAGCAAAGGTACAAAAAGAAGAAGAAATAACCAATGTAAAAAATGGGGGAATAAGACATTTTTCAGATATATTTGTGAGAAGAGGAAGGGCAAAAGTGGTATTGTCAGACTCAAGAGGGAAAGGGAGGAATATGTAGAAGCTGATGAGGATAAAGAGGAATTGCTTAATAAATATTTCTGTTCTGTGTTCACAGATGAAAAACCAGGAGCAGGACCTCAGAAAACACCCACAAACAGGAACAGAAGTGAGGGGCATCTTGAACGTTTTTCAGAAGACTGTTCATGAGGAACTAGCTAAACTTAAAGTAGACAAAGAGATGGGAGCAGATGGGATACACCCGAGAATACTGAGGGAACTTGGGGATGTTCTAGCAGCTCCACCGACCTTTTCAATGCCTCTTTGGAAACAGGAGTTGTGTCAGAGGACTAGAGAGAGGCACATGTATTCCCTTAACACAAAAGCGGAAGTAAGGATGTGGTTGAAAACTACGGGCTGGTTAGTCTAACCTCTGTGGTGAGTAAATTATTGGAAACGCTGCTGAAAGAGAAAATAGTGAGGTTTCTGGAGTCCAATGGGTTACCAGACCTGAGGCAGCATGGATTCACCAGAGGCAAGTCTCGTCAGACAAATCTGATTGATTTCTTTGACTGGGTGACAAGGGAGTTGGACCAAGGGAAAGCTCTAGATGTGGTGTATTTAGATTTCAGTAAAGCCTTTGACACCATTCCACACAGGCAACTTGTAAACAAACTGAGCACCCTAGGGATGGACCCTAAAGTTACTGCTTGGGTTAGAAATTAGTTGAGTGGGAGGCAACAAAGGGTACAGGTAAATGAAGTTCACTTTGAGGAGAAGGAGGTTTACCAGTGGTGTACAGCAGGGATCTGTCCTTGGTCCAATTCTTTTTAACATCTTTGTTAGAGATATTGTGGAAGGGCTGTCAGGTAAGGGTTGCCTCTTTGTGGATGATACCAAAATCTGCAATAGAATAGATACCCAGGAAGGTGTAGATAACATGAGGATGGATCTAGCTAAGTTGAAGAATGGTCTAGAACAGCGATGGTGAACCTATGGCACGTGTGCCAGCTGTGGCACGCGAAGGCCTTGCAGCTGGCATGCGGGAAGGTCCGCAATTAGGTTTTTTTTTTTTTTTCAATTTTACTTGTCTGCTGCCGCTGTCGGGGCCGCCGCGGCAAAATTGAGCGTGCCGCGGGGCCCCCCTGTACCCGGCAGAGCCTGCCCTCCCCGTAGCAGCTCTCTCTTTGGCAGCTCTCTCTTTGGAGCTGCAGTCAGACGCGCCGGCTTGCAGAGCGCGAAGGGAAGAGTTTCCCTTTCGCGACACTGTTAAGCCCGCGGGGGCTGATGGGAACTTCCCATCAGCCCCCGCGGGTTTAACAGAGCAGCGAGGGAGAAACTCTTCCCTCGCGCTCTGCAAGCCGGCGCGTCTGACTGCAGCTCCAAAGAGAGAGCTGCTACGGGGAGGGCAGGCTCTGCCGGATACAGGGGGGCCCCGCGGCACGCTCGATTCTGCCGCGGCGGCCCCGACAGCGGCAACAGACAGGTTTTCTTTTTTTTTAATTTTCCCTGGGCTGGGGGGGGGGGTTGGTGATGTGATGGACTGGGCTGGGCTGGGGGGGGGTTAGGAGTGGTGATGGGCTGGGCTGGGGTGGTGAGGAGTAGTGATGGGCTGGGCTGGGGGGGGTGTTAGGAGTAGTGCGGGGCTGTGGGGATTTAGGAGTGGTGATGGGCACTGGGCTGGGGGGGTAGGAGTGGTGATGGACACTGGGCTGGCTGGGGGGGGTTAGGAGTGGTGATGGGCACTGGGCTGGCTGGGGGGGTTAGGAGTGGTGATGGGCGCTGGGCTGGGGGGGTTAGGAGTGGTGATGGGCGCTGGGGGGGCTTAAACTAAAAATTGGGTGATGGGGGATTAGGACTGGAAATGGGCTGGTGGGATTAGGACTGGAAGTGGGTTGATGGGGGGTTAGGACTGGTTATGGGATTTGTGGTGGCTTAAACTGAAAATTGGGTGCTGGGGGATTAGGACTGGAAATGGGCTGGTGGGATTAGGACTGGAAGTGGGTTGATGGGGGGTTAGGACTGGTAATGGGCTATGGGGGGGCTTAAACTGAAAATTGGGTGATGGGGGATTAGGACTGGGAGTGGGCTGATGGGGAGGTTAGGACTGGTAATGGGCTATGGGGGGCTTAAACTGAAAATTGGGTGATGGGGGATTAGGACTGGAAATGGGCTGGTGGGATTAGGACTGGGCGTGGGCTATGGGGGGCTAGGACTGGTAATGGGTTGGGGTTGCTAGGACTGGAAATGGGCTGAGTGGAAGGGGGCTTGAACTGCAAATAGCTGTTGGGGATGGGGCTTGGAATGGAAATGGGCTGAGGGGAAGTGGGGGGCTTGAACTGCAAATAGCTGATTGGGACGGGGCTTGGAATGGAAATGGGCTGAGGGGAAGTGGGGGGCTTGAACTCCAACTCGCTAAGGGGGCGGGGGCCTTGGAATGGAAATGGGCTGAGTGGAAGGGGGCTTGAACTGCAAATAACTGATGGGACGGGGGGCTTGGAATGGGCTCTTAGGGGAGGGAGCTAGGACAGGAACTGGGCTGATGGATGGGCTAGGATAGAACTGAGAATTGGGTGTTGGGGGAGCTAAGATTGGAAATGGGCTGTGGTGGGGGCTTGGATTGAAATGGACTCATGGAGGGGCTAGAACTGGAGGTAGGCTCATGGGGGGCTTGGATTAGAAATGGGCTGAGTGGAGGGGAGCTAGGATTTAACATGGGCTGATGGTGGGACTAGGAAAGGACTAGAAATGGGCTGATGGGAGGCTGGTATTAGAAATGAACTGATGAAGGGACTCGGATAGGACTGGAAATGGATGGGGGAGCTAGGACTGGAAATGGACTGATGAGGGGACTAGAAGGGAGCGGATACTGGGTGGGGCTGGAACTAAAAGGGAGCTGATGTTGGGGGAGATTAGAAGGGTTTGGGGCTGGGAGAATGAAATGGAGAGGGGAAAAATATTTTGTGTGTGAGGGAAGAAAAATGTACAATTGGCCGGGTATTGGGAGAGTAAGTGGGGATTGAGGATGGAGGGGTAAAATTTGAGTGGATGAAATAGGAATGAGGAAAGAGCAAAGGAGAAAGATTAGTATGTTAAAGCAGATGTAGAGAGAGAGAATGGAAAAAAAAACTAGAAGAGAGAAGAAAGGACAAATGGACAGCAGATGATGGAGAGTTAGCAGAAAACATGAAGAAACCAGAAGAAAGTGGCTGGAGCAATTGCAACTGTGTAACTGAGCTGAGGTATTCTGTTTATGTAATTCCTTTTTGACATTGCCACTTGTTCTCTTTCCCCAGTAGGTCATGTATTGTTGTTCTCTGAAATGTATTGGTTTAATATTTGCAGTGTTGCCTTTTGATAGGTATGGTATGGTGCTTTGTGACTCCTGGTAGTGCTGTTAGGATACGGCGGGTTTGCTATTGGTTCTAAATGGGCAGTGTTTGTAGTAGTTCCTAATGTGCCTGGCGGTTGGCACTGGATTATAGTAATGTAGAAATCTTTTAGTCTGTCTTTATCCATACACTCATTAAGAGACATGTTTACTAAAAGTTAGTGTATGTTAGCATTATGCAAATATTTATGCAAATTGACGTGCTGGCACTTTGAGGAAATTCTTTGGTTTTGTGCGGCAGTTTGGGCACTCGGGCTCAAAAAGGTTAGCCATCACTGGTCTAGAATTTGGCAGCTGGGATTTAATGTTAAAAAATGCAAGGTCATGTATTTGGACTGCAGCAATCCAAGATAGCGATATGGTATAAGGAGTGAAGTACTTACAGTATGTCCACAAAAGAAGAGCGGGACCTAGATGTGATTGTGTCTGATGATCTTAAAGTAGCTAACAAGTAGAAAAGGCAGTGCCAAAAGCTAGAAGGATGCTTGGGTGCATAGGGAGAGGAATAGCCAGTAGAAGAAAGGAGATAATAGTGCCTCTATATGTCTTTGTTGCAACCTCATTTGGAGTATTGTGTGCAATTCTGGAGACTGCACCTTCAAGAAGATATAAACAGGTTGGAGTCAGTGCAGAGTGTTGCTACTAAAATGGTTAGTGGTCTTTGTTTATAAAGCATATGAGGACAGACTTAAGGAGCTTAATATATATATTTTAGAGGAAAGGCGGGATAGAGATGATATTTATTTATTTATTTATTTTTATTTATCTATTTCTTCTATACCGCCCCTTCCAGAGATCAGGGGCGGTTTACATAGAACAATTTAACAGTTTTGATATGATTGAGACGTTTAAATATCTTCATGGCATAAATGCACAGGAGGAGGGCCTCTTTCGATTGAAAGCAAGCTCTGCTACAAGGGGACATAGGATGAGAGTGAAAGGGGATAGACTCAGGAGTAATATGCGGAAATATCTCTTTACGGAAAGAGTGGTAGATGTGTGGAATAGTCTCCCAGGGGATGTGGTAGAGATGAGGATAGTATCTGAATTCAAAAAGGCATGGAACAAACACAGAAGATCTCTTAAGGAAAAAAGGGGCTGTTGTAGTGGTTGATATGGAAGAGCAGACTAAATAGGCCATGTGTCTTTTTCTGCCATCATGTTTCTATGTTTCTATGTTAGGAGGCTGTGATGCCCTTGCAGCAGGATTTCTCCTTCAGCTTTGATCATTTTGGTAGTGACTTGGTCCACTCCGGGCACCTTTCTGTTCTTCGATGATCTTATCGCACTCTTCACTTCATCGACTGTTGTCTCACCATCGAGGAATGGATCCTCTTGCAGGTCGATGGTTGGTGACTCTGGTGGTGGTCCCTGGGGCAGATTGTGGTTGTATAGCTGTTGGAAGAATTCTTTCCATCATTGCAGGCATTCACCAGGGGAGCTTACGATAGTGCCATCTGCTTTGATGTTGTCATTGGTCGACTTGGTTTTACCAGTTAATCTCCAGAGGGTCTGATACAGAGTCCGGTACTCATGTCTGGATGCTGCTTCTTCCAGACTGGCTGCAACACCATTCCAGTAGGCTTCTCGTTCTGCATTCATCTTCTGTCTGACCTCTTTGTTCATTCGCCAGTACTGCTCGAAGTCGACTTGTTTGATTAATTTTCGTTTATCCACCAGATCCAGGCACTCATCCAAAATCCATGGCTGTGTTCAATATCGGATGGGTGGGCACAAAGGGATGACACATTCTAGGATGGACTCTGATATCTGCCTTTCTTCTGCATCAACATCATCCGATTGTTCAAGTGTTATAAAATTGTTAGATAGAGTGATTTGGAATTTTTGTCTGAGTGCCGAATCCCTCAGACATGCCCAGTTCAGTTTGGCTGGTGGAGGTGCCTTGTGCTTTGCCCGTTGTAATCGCAGCTGTACCTTAGCATGGACAAGATTGTGGTCGGATCCACAATTGGGCCCCCTCATTGCACATACATCCTTGCGCGACAATCGGAATCGGGAGCTGATCAGGAAGGACAGCCAAATCTTCGCCAAATGGGTTGCACCATGTAAGCTGGTACTTGCGAGAGTGCTGAAAGTGACTCTCCCACTACTAGGTTGTTCAATGCAGCGAAAGACGGCAGGCACAGTCTGTTGTCATTGATCTCGCCATGGCCAAAACTGCCCAGCAATTCTCCCCATCCAGTCCTGTTCGCACCGATGTGAGCATTGAAATCTCCCGCTAAAATGATTAACTCTGTCTGCGGGATCGAATGCAACAGCAACCTACATGTGTTTACACCTGTCTCATACAGTGTCCATTCTCTGTCTTGGCTTATGTCGGTCTGTATACATTTGCTATCTGTGGGGCAACCCTGCCTACCTTCCCACAGTCTGCATTGTGGAAATGCTCCCCTGGTCAGGCCTGTGTGGGCATGGGAGGGGGGATCCCTGTGCCATCCTACCAAGTAGCAGCTTCCGGATATATCACCACTCTCGCAGCTTGCAAAGATCCTGGACTGGGTAAGGATATAGCCCTCATGGCACAATCTGGGGAATGTTGGCACAACATCAGTTGTGTCTCCCAGTGCCTGGCACAGCTGATGTATGGATGCCCTAACACACTGGCACCTGGTGATACTGCGGTCATCGTAAGGTCCAGGTACTGGCCAGGCATTTGTGTCCTCCTTGAATTGCAGATCAGCATACCAATCCTCCCATACAACCCTCAAGCCACACACAAACACACTCTCACATGCAGTCACAAAATACATAATTCTGCCAAAAAGATGCTCAAACCTATAAATAAAAGCTGGTATACCATCAGGGGCAGCTCTATACTGAGGCCGTGTGAGGCGGTGGCCTCTGGCGGCAACTTTTTGGGGGTGGCAAAAAATGCCCCCAAAAAGGCTGCCTCACTCGACCTTCAAAATTTAAACAAAGCAAAACAAAACAAAAAAAACAACTGGAGAAGCTGCTGCCACTGCTGCAGTGGCAGAATCAAGTGTCCCGCGGCCCCCTGCTGCCCCGAAAGAGCCCTGTCATTGTTTTTGCAGAGCCGCAAAGGAAGAGCATTTCCCTTCTTTCCCGTGGCTCTTAAAGTTGAGCCTGCTGGCACTGATGGTAAACAGGCGTTTCCTATCTTGGCTTCTCCAGCAGTTTGTTTGGTTTTTTTTTGTTTAAATTTCCCGGGGAGTCTTGGACAGCATATCAGCTAAGAAGGTCGGGCTGGGCTGGGCTGGGCTATGCTGGGCTAGTAGCACTGGAAATAGTAATGGACTGATGGGGGAGGGCTAGAACTGGTAATGGGCTGATCAGGGGTGGGGGTTAAGAATGGAAATTGTCTGATGGGGGGTTAAGAATGGAAATAGGCTGATCGAGAGGGGGGGCTAGGACTGGTAATGGGCTGATCGGTGGGGTTAGGACTGGAAATAGGCTGATTAGGGGGGCTAGGACAGGAAATGGACTTATCAGGGTGGTTAGGACTGGTAATGGACTAATGGGTGGGGGCTAGGACTGGAGTGGGCTGATAAAGGGAATAGGACTGGAAATGGGCTGGGACTGGAAATGGGCTGATCAGGTGGGTTTAGGACTGGAAATGGGCTATTACTGGTAATAGACTGATGGAGAGGGGCTAGGACAGGAAATGGGCTGATTGGGGGACTAGGACTGGAGTGGGCTGATAAGGGGACTAGGACTGGAAATGGGCTGATCAGGTAGGGTTAGGACTGGAAATGGGCTACTACTGGAAATAGGCTGATGGGAGGCTAGGATAGGAAATGGGCTGATTGGAGGGGCTAGGACTGGAGTGGGCTGATAAGGGGAATAGGACTGGAAATGGGCTAATCAGGTAGGGTTAGGACTGGAAATGGGCTACTACTTGAAATAGGCTGATGGGGGGCTAGGATAGGAAATGGGCTGATTGGAGGGGCTAGGACTGGAGTGGGCTGATAAGGGAATAGGACTGGAAATGGGCTGATCAGGTAGGATTAGGACTGGAAATGAGCTACTACTGGAAATAGGCTGATGGGGGGCTAGGGATGATTGGGGGAAGCTAGGACTGTATTGTGCTGATGGGGGGCTAGTACTAGAAATGAGCTAGGACTGGTAATGGGCTGATTGGGGGGCTAGGACTGTAGTGGGCTGATAAGGGGGATAGGACTGGAAATGGGCTGGGACTGGAAATGGGATAATGGGGGAGGGGAGAAGAGTGTTGCTGGCCCTGGAAGAAAACTAGGGGCTAGGACTACAAATGAGCTGATGCAGGGGGATGGGAGAATAGGACTGGAAGGGAGCGGATACTGAGAGGGACTGCCAGCAGAAGGAGGGGGCAGGAAGGGAGCTGACACGGGGGAAGGAGAGGGCTGGAAAGGAGCTGATATAGGGGGGAAAGGAGGGGGCTGAAATGGAGCTGACGCCTGGTATGTACTGAAGGGGGACTGGAAGGGAGCTGACACTTGGGGATGGGAGTGGTAGGTGGCTGGGTAATGGGGAGGAGGCTGCAAGAGAGCTGACATGTGCGAATGGCACTGGAAGGGGGATGGACAGAGAATAGAGTGACTGGAAGGGAGCTGACTGGGAGAGGTGGCACTGAGAGTGGACGTGAGTCAATACCTGCGATGGTATTTGGACTAGAAGGGGCTGGACAGTGGGGAAGGAGGGGAACTGGAATGGACATCAGTGGCAGTCGTGGGAATGCAAGGCAGTTGACATTGTAAAGTACTGGGAGGGAGGAGGACTGGAGGGGGCTGATACTGGGGAGGGTTCCTGGGACAGGAAATAGGCTGATGGAAAGAAGTGAAAAAAACAAGAGATAAGAAATGGCAGATGGACTATAGACCACAGAAAGAGAGCTAAGAGAAGACAGGAAAGCAGAAGCCTCAGATCAGGACCAGCATGATCAGAGAATAAAATGGTCAGACAACAACGATAGAAAAAGTTTATTTAATTTTAGTGATTGGACTTTGTGTTTTCTTTATATTTTATATGGGGGAACTACATATCTTATTTATCTGATGTTGCATTGCTTGAAGAGTCTGGCTTCTTGGGGTTTCAGTTTAAATTTTGTCTACATATTTTTATTTTTATTTTAGATTGTAAGTCACTTATTCTGTATTTGGTGAGGGTCTGTGTTCCGAGTGTCTGATTGAAGCCAGGTGTTCTGTTAACATGGAGTCTGTACATACAAAGCTATACTGTACTGTAGTAATTTGACTTGTTCAGCTTTTCAAATAGGTGTATGGATGCCCCAGGGCCCACTATAGTATTTAAGGTGACACTTTTTTTGGATGGGCTCCTTATGTGAGTTTTGGAAATTGGTGCCGATATGGTATGGTATGATAGATTTGCTCTATAGATACTCAGTGTCTTTGTTGTAGGGTTTTGTATTAGTTCACAATATGCCTGGTACTGGAGAATGTTTGTTGTTGTTGTAAGTGAGATGATCAGACTCATATATTTTTTTTAAGATATTGAGTTCTGTGGGTGAATGTCCTGGTTCTGCTTTGCACCCACTGTTGAAGGGGGTTCTGTTGATGCAAAATATATGTTGAAAAAGAAAAAGCAAGATCCATAACATGGTTTACAACAACAAAATAAAAATGAGTTCTAATTTAGTTTTATAACTGTGCAAACATCTTGCATTTCCTCCATATAATTGAATCGGCTTTTTGGTTTGGTTCAGTCCCTGACTGGAGTTCTGAAAAAGCCCCGTCCCCTCTCTGGGGGGGGAGGGTGGGAGGGGTGGGGCACCATCTCATCCTTCACCTCAGGCAGCAGATTGCCTTGAGCCGCCCCTGTATACCATAATAGCATGAAGTTCCAGGACTACAAATTTGATCTCCCTTTCTCACTCAAACAAGATTCTTTTCCAGACTCACTCATTTACAATTCTTACATCACCATTCCTGTTTTTCAGAACACAGAAATTGCTAGGGCCCCCTAGATTAGCTCTTTTGGCACAAACAACAAATTTCAGCATAGCCAGATTAAACACCATTGCTGTTCTTAATATTTCTTAAATGGTAGACACCTCTGATTTCTGCTCTTTATAACTGCATCTTATGATGTCTTTCCAGACTGCAGTCACACCAGTTTAAAACATACTTGTCACAACCTTTATACAATTTGGGACGAATTGTAGAATGCAGCAGAATATTTTCTAAATACTGGCCTTATTCCACATCTCCAACAGGAATGACAGACACATCTGCAGGGAAGTCAAAAAACGTACATGGGCCTTTTCTAAATATGCTATATACATCTATGTGGCAAACCATGCCCCTGTTCTGCTCCTGCCGTGGACATTCTGAGATCCCCGTGCAAGTGCCGTATCAGAATACGGTTGTAGACATTTTCGCAAGATACACATCTCCTATGCACATGCAAACAGCTATTGGGTTATGGAATAACCCCCTTAGAGTCCTCTTATGCTTGCTTCAGATCTGCCGTGAAAACCCACCCCTTTCAAATGGCCTTCAGTCTCTCAGAATAGTCTATCAAGATTGTCCTGCATGTCCTAACTCCCTCCCTGCCCCCTTTCTACCCTCTCTCCCTGTCCTAGTCTTGCATGCCTCTATCCTTTATTTATTTATTTATTTATAGAAACATAGAAACATAGAAATATGACGACAGAAAAAGACCACATGGCCTATCTAGTCTGTCCTTCCATAACAACTACAACAGTCCACTTTTTGCCTTTAGAGATCCTCTGTGTTGGTCCCATGCTTTCTTGAATTCAGTTACTGTCCTCATCTCTACCACCTCCACTGGGAGACTATTCCACGGATCCACTACTCTTTCCGTAAAGAAATATTTCCGCATATCACTCCTGAATCTATCTCCCTTCACCCTCATCCCATGTCCCCTCGTAGCAGAACTTGCTTTCAATTGAAAGAGGCTCTCTCCCTGAACATTTATGCCACGGAGGTATTTAAACATCTCAATCATATCACCTCTATCCCGCCTTTCCTCTAAGGTGTACATATTAAGATCCTTAAGTCTGTCCTCATATGCTTTATAATGAAGCCCATTAATCATTTTGGTAGCAACCCTCTGCACCGACTCCATCCTGTTCACATCCTTTTGAAGGTGCGGTCTCCAGAATTGCACACCATACTCCAAATGAGGTCGCACCAAAGACTTATACAGAGGCATTATCACCTCCTTTTTTCTGCTAGCCATTCCTCTCCGTATGCACCCAAGCATCCTTCTAGCTTTTGCTGTCGCCTTTTCCACCTGTTTAGCTACTTTAAGATCATCAGACACAACCATGCCTAGGTCCCGCTCTTCTTTAGTGGACAAAAGTACTTCACCTCCTATACTGTATTGCTCCCTTGGATTGCTGCAGCCCAAATGCATGACCTTACATTTTTTAACATTAAATCCCAGCTGCCAAATTCTAGACCATTCTTCAAGCTTAGCTAGATCCCTCCTCATGTTATCTACCCCTTCCTGGGTGTCTACTCTATTGCAGATTTTGGTATCATCCGCAAAGAGGCAAACCTTACCCGACAGCCCTTCCGCTATATCACTAACAAAGATGTTAAAAAGAATCGGACCAAGGACAGATCCCTGGGGCACACCACTGGTAACATCCTTCTCCTCAGAGTGAGCTCCATTTACTTGTACTCTTTGTCGCCTCCCACCCAACCAATTTCTAACCCAAGCAGTAACTTTAGGGTCCATCCCTAGGGTGCTCAGTTTGTTTATAAGCCGCCTGTGAGGAACAGTGTCAAAGGCTTTACGGAAATCTAAATACACCACATCTAGAGCTCTCCCTCGGTCCAACTCCCTGGTCACCCAGTCAAAAAAATCAATCAGATTTGTCTGACAAGACCTGCCTCTGGTGAATCCATGCTGCCTCGGATCCTGTAATCCGCTGGACTCCAGAAACCTCACTATTTTCTCTTTCAGCAGCGTTTCCAATAATTTACTCACCACCGAAGTTAAACTAACCGGCCTGTAGTTTTCAACCACATCCTTACTTCCGCTTTTGTGTAAAGGCACCACATGAGCCTCTCTCCAGTCCTTTGGCACCACTCCTGACTCCAACGAGGCATTGAAAAGGTCAGTCAGTGGAGCTGCTAGAACGTCCCCAAGTTCCCTCAGTATTCTAGGGTGTATCCCATCCGGTCCCATCGCTTTGTCTACTTTAAGTTGAGCTAGTTTCTCACGAACACAGTCTTCTGAAAATTGTTCAAGATGTCCCTCGCTTCTGTTCTTATTTGTGGGTGTTTTCTGAGGTCCTGCTCCTGGTTCTTCATCTGTGAACACAGAACAAAAATATTTGTTAAGCAATTCCGCTTTATCCTTATCAGCTTCTACATATTCCCCCCCTGCACCCTTGAGTCTGACAATACCACTTTTGCTCTTCCTCTTCTCACTAATATATCTGAAAAATGTCTTATCCCCCCATTTTATTGCATTGGCTATTTCCTCCTCCTTTTGAATCTTTGCCTTCTTGACTACTTTGCTAGCTTCTCTAAGTTTTTCCAAATACAGATGCCTGTCTTCTGCTCTCTGTGATCTCTTGTATTTCATGAAGGCCTCCCTCTTTTTCTTCACTTTTTCAGCTACTTCCTTCGAAAACCATAGCGGTCTCCTGTTCCTTTTGCCTTTATTTACCATTTTAACAAAAAGGTTGGTTGCCCTTAAAATACCCCCTTTCAGTTTTGCCCACTGTTTTTCTACATCCCCCAGCTGTTCCCATCCCACTAACGACTCCCTGAGGTATTGGCCCATCTTCGCAAAGTTAGTCTTCCTAAAGTCTAAGATCCTCATCTTGGAATGGATTCTAACAGCCCTAGTCCTAATACTGAACCACACCATCTGGTGATCACTGGATGCAAAATGATCTCCCACTACAACATCAGAAACACTTTCACCATTGGTAAGCACCAAGTCCAGTATGGCCCCTTCACGTGTGGGGTCTGTTACCAATTGCCTGAATAGTTCTCCCTGTAGAGAATCCAGGATCTCCTTACTTCTAGATGATACTGCAGCAGGAATGTGCCAATCAACATCTGGCATATTGAAATCTCCTATCAGTAGCACTTCCCCTTTCCTAGCAATGCTGCATATGTCTTCAATTAACTCTCTGTCCACCTCTTCCTCTTGTGAGGGAGGTCTGTATATCACTCCAATGCAAATAGATTTCTCTTTTCCTCTTTCTAGTTTAACCCACAATGCCTCCTCTCTCCCTTTTAAGCTCTGTAATTCCAAAGCTTTAAAAGTAGTTTTTACATATAGTGCCACTCCTCCTCCTCTTCTTCCTACCCTGTCCTTCCTGAATAAAGTATAGCCAGGTATAGTTACATCCCAGTCATTGTTTTCTGTGAACCATGTTTCTGTAACTGCCACTAAATCCAAGTCAGCCACTCCCACCAAAGCTTCAACCTCAGGGATCTTATTTCCCATGCTACGGGCATTAATACACACTGCTTTCCATATGTTACCCCTGTTACCCATTTCCATAAAGGTATTTAATGTATCACCTACCTGGGGGCTTTCACTTACCTGGGGGCTTTCTTCACCCATCCCCAAGGAATCTAGTTTAAAGCCCTCTTCAGTAGATTAGCCAGTCTACTACCAAAGATGTGTTGACCTCTCTTGGACAGATGGATGCCATCTCTGCTTTGCAACCCTTGGAAAAGCATCCCATGGTCTAGGAAACCAAAACGCTCTCGATGACACCATCCACGCAGCCATGCATTTGTCTCCAGGATGCGAGCCTCTCTGCCTTGGCCTTTACCCTGAACAGGGAGGATTGAAGAGAACACCACCTGTGCACCTAACTGCTTCACCCTCTGTCCCAGAGCCATGAAGTCACTTTTGATACGTTCCGAGGTATACCTGGCAGTATCATTTGTTCCAACATGGATTAGCAACATTGGGTAATAGTCTGTGGGCTTGATGAGTCTCAGCAAACTCTCCGTAACATCTTGGATTTTGGCACCAGGCAGACAGCATACCTCTCTGGACATCAAGTCTGGTCGGCAGATGGACGCCTCAGTACCCCTCAGAAGAGAGTCTCCAACCACCACCACCCGTCGGTTCCTTCTGGTGACTGATTCCGCAACTTTGGGGTACTTGAACTCTGGTTCTTCCCTTTCCAGGGATGCTTTCACCTCCTCCACTTCCAGGGCTGCATAATGGTTCTTCAATTCAAGGGATGGAGAAGTTGGATTGGTGATTTTGCAGGCCCTGGTGACTTGTGTCCAACCATCGACATTCTGTTGGCACCCATCTTCTCCGGAGCTGGAGAGCTTGGTTGCTGCAAGTAGCATCTCATCAATGTACTTCTCACTGTCTTGAATGCTCCTCAGCCTCGCCACCTCCTCTCCGAGTTCCTCTACCTCTTTCCTCAGAGCTTCAGCATGCAGGCACCCTGCACATGGAACCGGTCCTTCAACCGGCATTAGGACCTCTGTCTGGACCGAGGCAGAAGCTGTAACGGGAGCAACAGCTTTAGCAATACGATTTTTCCCAGCCATTGTTCTTTTCGTGGAGCTTAGGTATTGTTTGATGTGTGGAGCCCTGGTTAGAAAAGCCTCAAAGGGGCAGGGCACAGGAGCCTTTTTATGCAGGCTTCAACTGCACTCAGGAAACAGGCCCACTAACACCTGATTAGGTGTTAGCAGCTTCTAAAGCTGAGGAGGTCACTGGAGTCAGCAACCTACTGTGCTTAATTAAGGTTCCCCTAAAACAGCAATTATTTAATACTCTTATATACCGCGCTATTCAAAATCAGTGCGGTTTACATAGAACATCAATGGGATTTTACGGTGTGGGTTACACCGTAATTACAGATAACAGGGCGTTCAACTTGGATAACATGTTAACTGTTTTACACAAGAATACCAGAACATATATACATATATACATCACATTGCGGTAAGGTTACTGGGTAGTCATGGATCAGTGATTATGTGCGGGCACTGTGGGGTACCTACTTCCAGGTAGCACTTGATGAAGAGGTGGTGCTTAAGTGCCTTCCTGAATTTCGTTATCTCTGAGATTGCTCGTAAGTGGGGTGGCAGGGCGTTCCAGCATCTCGGTGTACAAATACTGAAAGCCCTATTTGCGGTAGACTGTGTACACTGGATTATTGTTTTGGGGATTACCATAGTGTTTATTGCTGTATGTTGTCTGGTTCTGGTGGGGGGAGTCATGAAGGTGATGCTCGCCAGGGATGAGGGGGAGAGCCCATTAATGGCCGTGAATGTCAGTAGTAGGGTCTTGAAGGCGATCCTGTAGTGGATAGGGAGCCAGTGGAGACTTTTGAGGATAGGTGTTATATGTTCTCGCCTTGAGGCTCCGCTTAAGACTCTGGCTGCGGAGTTCATGGCAAGTTGAAGTGGGCTTAGGGTTGATTGAGGTAGCCCTTGCAGTATCACATTGGCGTAGTCGAGATGTGGAATAGTTAGTGCCTGAAAGATTGTTCTAAAATCATCAGGTTGTAGCAGTGGGCTTAGATGTCGGAGTGTCCTGATTTTATGATATGTTGCTTTCACCATGTTGCCAATATGTGTCTTCATGTCCAGTTTTTGGTCCAGTGTAACGCCCAAGTAACGGATTGTGGACTTGGTTTGCAGTTCTACATCTCCGACGTTTAGGTAGGCTGGTGGGCAGAAGTTAGGGTTTCTGGTGACGAACAGCACTTCCATCTTCTTATGTTGTATCCGGAGATTCTGATTTTGGAGCCAGTTTTCTACTGCGCTGAAACAGTTCATTAATGATGTGAGGTCGAGCTGGTCAGTCTTGAACGGTGTGTAGAGCAGGACGTCATCGGTATATATCATACACTCAATGTTGAATGAGCGTATGAGGCTGCAGATGGGCTGCATATAGATGTTAAACATTAGGGCTGATAGGGAGGATCCCTGCGGAACGCCCTGTTTCTGGTGGAACGGTTCGGATGTTGATGTCTCTGTTCTCACACGCTGCCATCTATCAGATAGGTATGATTTACACCAGGACAGTGCTAAATCACAGATGCCTTTCTCCTCGAGCCGTCTCAGGAGGATCGTGTGGCATACGGAGTCGAATGCTGCGGCGATATCCAGGAAAATAAGAGCCATACCTTGGTGCATGTTATCTATTGTGTTGAGAATGTTGTTGAATAGGGTGGTGAGTAGCGTCTCCACACCATGGGCTTCTCTGAAGCCATGTTGGCAGTGGTCTAGGGGCGCGGCATTGTTGACATGGGGGTTGTATCTGGCATTGGACCTCCTTTTCTATTATCTTGGCCAGGAGTGGAATACTAGCAATTGGTCTATATGATTCCACTTTCTGGGGGTCAAGCTTGCTGTTTTTCAGTAGAAGTCTGATAGATGTGTGTTTGAGATTTAGAGGGAAAAATCCTGAGGTGAATGATGAGTCGAAGAGTCTGGCTAAGAATGGGCTAAACTCTGATTTTAGTTCCTTTATCCAAAAGGCAGGACAGGGATCGGTCTGCGCAGTAGAGGTGTTGATTGTAGAGATGGAGTCAGCTATTTGTTTAGGTGACGGAGTGGAGAATATTGTTAGTTTCTCTGCATTGGTTTGTACTTTGCTGGAGGCGGGTGCGTCAGACTTGCTGGTTTGGCAAACTTTTGATTGAAGGAAATCGGCATAGTCTTGGGCGTGGATCTCGGATTTTTGCACTGGTCCTGGTTCTCTCGCTAGGTTCTTAACTAGGTTGAATAAGTCATGTGGTTTCCTTAGCGATCGGCGTAGTGTGTCTGTGTGTGCTTGTCTTATTTTCTCAGTTATCACCTTACGGTGCTTTGCTAGTTGGAGGTTATACGCTTCCTGATCCTCTGTGGAATGTGAACGCCTCCATCGCCTTTCGAGTTTTCTGAGGTTGAGGAGGGAATCATGTAGTTCTTTTGAGTACCAGGGCGCAATGGCTCTTTTCCTTGGGGCTTTATTGTGCCCCGTGCATAGTGCAATGGAGCTAAGGCTGTCATTCCAGCTGGAGACAAGGTTATCAAGGTTTGTTGTTGTCATGCTGAGAAGTGGCTGAGTGCGATTCATGATGGTTTCCTTGTTGAAAGGGTGGAAACTTCGTGGGGGTATTCTAGTAGGGTTTGTCTTGTTTTCATGAAGCTTCCTGAGCTGGCTTTCCATGGGAATTTTGAACAAGATTAGCTTATGGTCAGACCATGGTACTTCGATGTAAGTTGGTGAGGAGAAAAGGACCGCGTCACAGATAGTTAGTGGAGCGAAGATCAGATCAAGCGTGTTCCTCTTTGTGTGGGTTGGTTCATTATTTAGCTGCTGATATCCTAGATCTAACAGGGCCTCAAGGAAAGCTGAAGCTTGAGAATCCTGATGGGATGGCAGATTGAAGTCTTCTAGTATCCAGTTTGGGGTACGCAAGTTTGGGGTATTGCAGGCCAGCTCGATTATCGTGGCTAGGTCATCAGGTGATGGAGTCGGAGCTCTGTACAGCAAATTGATGGAGCAGTGATTGTTTGCTATGACTACTATGTCGATGTTAGGTGCATTGGTACTGCTGGAGAGGTGGAATTTGAGGTCCCTTTAATGTCATATTGTATTTCCTTTCTGTTTTGATTCTTATGATTTTATATTGTAAACTGCTTTGATTTGTTCAGAAAGGCGGTATAGTACATGCCAAATAAACCATAAACAACTCCTTCAGGCCTCGAATTGAAGAAAGAGTATGCAGCCCTGGAAGTGGAGGAGGTGAAAACATCCCAGGAACAGGAAGAGCCGGAGCAACCCAAAGATCCAGAATCAGTGACCACAAGGAAGCAATTGGTAGTGATGTTGGTGACTCTCTTCTGAGGGGTACAGAGGTATCCATATGACGATCAGACTTAATGTCCAGGGAGGTGTGCTATCTACCAGGTGCCAAAATCTGAGATGGTACAGAGAGTATACTGAGACTCATCAAGCCTACTGACTAATCTCCAGGAAGAAGCAGAAATATAGTCTTCACATATGGGTGACATCGGGTACCGACTGAGCATGCGCGGGAAGCTCCCCAGATACCAATAGGAACTCCTTTAGGAGCAATCCACTGCGTCTGCGCTGCTGCCTTCCCGCTCTCCCCTCAGTTCTTCTTTTTCCACAGAGCCAATGGGTCACTACCCTATCACCGCAGAAAAGAATTTCTAAAATCTTTTTCTCCAGTAACAAGTAGGAAGTCAGTCCTCATATATGGGAGACGTTGGCGCCGACGGAGCCCTCATGCGGAGCAATCCCCAGTTTTCAGAGAAAGCCTTTGGGATTGCATCACACATGCGTGGTCCCCTTCCCACCTAAGGGTGCCACCTTGCTCAGTCTCCTTTTTTCCGCAGAGCCCAGCGGACATCGTACAAGTTCCCTCGAGAAAAAAGTGTTTAAAAAAGCCAGAAATTTACTTTTCTGCCTAGCCGATTCAACGCCGGTTCCCTTCTCGCCTCGGCTCGGTACACCGGTATCGAGTCCGGTCCAAATTTTCATTTTTGTCCTTAGAGACTAGCTTTCACGCTCTTTTTCTTTTTAGCTGCCAGTGCGGTCCTTTAACCTCGCAGGGGCTCTTTTCCCCCCAATGGCTGCCAGTGGGTTTAAAAAGTGTGATCGGTGCATGACGTTAATGTCTCTCACTGACACACATGACAGCTGCCTCCGTTGCCTCGGGCCCAACCACAACCCGAAGGTCTGTGGCCCGTGTAAGAAAATGTCTTCCAAGGCCTTGAGGAGCAGGCAGCAGCAACATGATAGGATTTTTCCCGAGTCCGCACCCGCCCGGGCCCGGACCTCATCAGAGGCCTCGACATCTCGGGAGCTCTCTGACCCTGAGCAGCGTCGAGTGTCCTCCGAAAGGGGGCCTCCCTCACAGGAACACCGGAGGAAGAAAAAATCTGTGAGGGCGGTGTCCTCAGATGGTTCCGAGCAGTCTGGTCCCTCGCGGGATAGGTTGCGGAGCCCGGTCCGCCACCCCGGAGCCTTGGAGTCGGAGAAGCCTGCAAAACTCCCTCATAAGAAACTAGAGACACCGAGGCAGGTAAGCACTGTCCTCATTATGGACTCTCCTCCGGGAGAGCTGGCGTCGAGCCCAACACGTCGGGTCCCGACCCGGGGGCTGCAGACCCTCCTGAGCTCGGTCTCAGGATGGCGGCCTTGGAGCACAGCATGGCTGCCTTCATGGACCAGCAGCGGGCACTAATAGCCGGTCTCACCGGTCCATCTGCCCCGACCACCGAGACATCGACGTCAAGGTTGACCCCGTAGGCCGAGCCAATCCTCGAGTCACTAAGGTCTTGAGTCGATCCTTTGCCGAGGTCCTCCTTGACCTCTCGTTTGGGACAGAGGTCATCGATGCCAATTCCACCGGTGTCAGGACGGTCAAGACCGAAGCCCTCGAGGCTGGAGCCGCTCGATTCCTCCTCGGAGGGGTCCGGTTGGCAAACGGAGAACAAGGAGTCACCAGACCAAGTACATTCCCTCGAATTCCCCAGGTTCAGAACCTCGGAGAAGGTCCCCCCGGAAGACACCTGGTTCTTGGACTTTGTCCAGGACATGGCAAAGGCTTTGTCATTCTCGGCGGAGGCCGAGGAGGAGCCTTGAGCCGAAGAGCTTGAGATCCTCCAGTATGACTTTCCCCCTCGGGAAGCCCTTACTGTACCAGTGCCTCCCATTCTGGAATGGCTGATGCTCCGCATGTGGGAGACACTGGCCTCGATGCCGGTGCTCAGCAGGTGAATCGATTCCATCTATCGAGTTCGCAAGAGCCCTGGGTTCCAAAAAGCACAACTGCCGCACAACTCCATGGTTGTGGAATTGGCCATGCACCGGCTCAAGAGCCAGAAGATGCACTCCATGGTGCCTCCCAGCTGGGAGGCTCGCAACATGGATGCCCTCGGCAGAAAGTGCTACCAGGGTTCAATGCTGTCATGCCGAATCCAGACATACCAGCTATACATGGGCATGTACCTACAAGACCTGGCAAAAGAGATTTCCGGGTTCTCAGCTGGTCTCTCCGAGCGACCTTTGCAGCACTTCAAGGTCTTGTCCACTGGGATCCGGGAGTGCTCGAAGTTTATGACTCGAGCAGCCTGTGACGGCTTCGAGGCGTCGGCCTGGGTAGCTGCGGCCGGCATCGGTGCACGCCACCAGGCATGGTTACAGTCATCTGACCTGGAGCCATGGGTGCAGGACAAGTTGGTCGATGTCCCTTGCCAGGGTGAAAACCTCTTTGGCAAGCCCATGACAGAGAAGGCTGCCGAGATCGAGTCCGAGTACCTGGCCCGGACAAGACTTGAGAAGAAGACTTCTGCCCCTTCTAAGAAGAAGGGCTTAGGTAAAAAGCCCTTTTTCCCAAGAAAAGGTACTGCTTACCGCAACTACCCCACATATCAGGCCTCCCCAGCTCCCCAAAAGGGGCAACAGGCCAAGGGACAGAGGCATGGCCCACATAAGCAAAAAGCCCCCAAGCCCCAGGCACCAGCTCCGTCCCAGCCTCAAGGGGGTTTTTGACTCCCAGAGCATAGTCCCTCTCTCCAAGGACCCACCACCTGCAGGGAAAGGGCTTCTACTCCAGGTATTTCCTGAAACCAAAGAGAACTGGAAGCCTAAGACCCATCCTCGACCTGCACAACTTAAACAAGTTCCTGGTGAGGGAAAGGTTCAAGATGCTTTCCCTTGGAATATTGCTGCCTTACCTCCGCCAGGGAGACTGGCTATGATCCTTAGACCTAAAGGATGCTTATACACACATCCTCATTCATCCAGACCACAGACAATATCTACGATTTGTGGTAGGAGGAAACCACTTCCAGTACAAGGTGCTTCCGTTTGGCCTAGCCTCTGCACCCAGGGTGTTCACAAAGTGCCTAGCAGTGGCGGCGGCCTTCCTAAGAAATCAGGGGGTATTTGTCTTCCCCTACTTGGACGACTGGCTCATCAGAACCCAGTCAGCCCTAGAGGCCCAACAGGCCACGTCTAGCACTATTGAGTTGCTATAGCGCCTAGGGTTTGTGATAAATTACACAAAGTCCACTTTGGTTCCTTCCCAGGGACTGGAGTTCATAGGAGCGAGGTTAGACACCCTTCAAGCAAGGGCTCATCTACCGGAAGACAGGGCACAGAAACTTGTGGCCCTAGTGCAGCAAGTGAGTCGCAGATCCCAGATCTCAGCAAGACACTTTCTGCGCCTTCTTGGTCACATGGCCTCCACGGTACATGTGACACCCAATGACCACCTCCACATGAGAACAGCTCAGTGGTGCCTCAGGGACCAGTGGACACAGGACACAGGCTGACTCAGAGACAGCATACAGATGTCCAAACGACTGGTGCAGTCGTTGACATGGTGGCTTCAACCACGCAACCTACTGGGGGGGAGTGCCTTTCCAGCCTGCCCCGCACACGAGAGTGCTGACTACAGATGCATCCTTGCTGGACTGGGGAGCCCATTGCCAGGAATTGTGCACTCAGGGTATGTGGTCTCCACAGGAGAGCACACAGCAGATCAATCTCCTAGAGCTTCGAGCTATCCACCTAGCTCTACGTACCTTCTGTCAAACCCTGGCTCATCAGCCTGTCCTAATTCAGACAGACAACCAAGTGGTAATGTTCTATGTGAACAAGCAGGGGGGCACAGGGTCTCACATCCTCTGCCAAGAGACCCTGGACCTATGCGTGTTTGCAGTCAGCCAAGGTATGCACCTCAAAGCAGTTTACTTGCCAAGTCAAGAAAACCTCTTAGCTGACAAGCTCAGCAGAATCCTGCAGCCGCACGAGTGGCAACTGGATCCCAGTATAGTCCAGCAGCTGTTCCAGTGCTGGGGGCATCCATCCATAGATCTGTTTGCGAGCCCACAGAATCACCAGTTAGCCCGCTTCTGCTCCAGACAGCCACACCCAAGCAGGGTAGCTGCAGATGCTTTCCTAATATCATGGTCGGTGGGCCTCCTGTATGCATTTCCTCACACGCCCCTGGTGGTTCGGACTCTAAAGGTCCTTCAGGACAAGGCCTCGGTCATCCTGGTAGCTCCCAGGTGGCCAATACAGCCAGGGTTTCCTCTGCTGCTCAAACTGGCGGCAGAGGCCCCGATTCCTCTAGGATTGCACCCCAACCTCCTGTCACAGGAGGGGGGCACTCTCCTGCATCCCAACCTCAGGTCTCTCAACCTGATGGTATGGCTGCTGAAAGGGTAATTCTCGCACCACTTCTCCTCCCTAAGAACGTAGAGGATGTACTGCTTGCCTCAAGAAGGTAATCGACTAGAAAAACCTATGCGTTCAAGTGGCATAGGTTTGAGGTGTGGTGTAATAAACAGGCAGAAAACCCTTTCTCCTGCCAAATGTCGGTGGTATTGCAGTATCTGCTTCACCTCTCAGATTTAGGCCTCAAGTCAAACTCTGTCCGAGTACACACACCTTAGTGCCTTATCAGCACACCACTCTCCAGTGGAAGGACAACCTCTATCTGTGCACCCTTTGGTTTCCAGGTTTATTTATTTATTTATTTGGTTTTATACCGCACTATTCAAGATCAGCACGGTTTACAAGGTAACAACATAGTACGTGGAACATTATATATTAACATATTACATTAGCATATTATTACATTTAACATATTAAACATGTGAACATATGAACAAAGTATATATACAGTTAACTATTTACATTGGTAGATCAATGATCATTCATTGGGGACTATTTACAGGCTGATAGGGTTATGATTATAATATTGATGGGTAACTTTATGATATGTCAAAGGCAAGATGGAATAGATGTGTCTTTATTGCTTTGCGAAAAGTGGTCAGCTCTGGTATGAGACGAATTGGAGGAATTAGGGAGTTCGACAGTAGAGGGGCGAAGAGGGAGAAGGCTCTGTTCTTGGCGAATTGCGAGGTTTTTCTAGTTATGGAAGGGATGGTAAGCGTGTTTATCATATTTGATCTTCTTGCTCTGTTGTCAGGAGTCCAATGTAGGAGATTTTCCAGTGAGGGTGCTGATAGATGGTGGAGAATCTTGAATGTTATTAGTAGAGTTTTGTACTTGAGTCGACTGTTTATTGGAAGCCAGTGTAGTTGGATTAGTAGAGGAGATACATGCTCATATCTGGATGCTCCATGGATGGTTCATGCAGCCGTATTCAGTGCTAATTGTAATGGATGGATAGAATGTCCTGGAAGTCCTTTCAGGATGATATTTGTGTAGTCAAAAAGCGGAGTGATTAGTGCTTGGAAGACCATGCGGAAGTCAGTAGGCTCCAATAAGGGTCGGAGATGATGGAGGGAGCGTATTTTGTGATAGACTGATTTTGTGATGTTGTTTATATGGGGCTCCATGTTTAGGGACTGGTCAAGCATGACGCCCAAATATCTAACCTCATTCTTAGATTTCAGTTCAGCATTCTTTACTTGCAGGGATGTCGGTGGAGTGAATGTTAGATCTTTCTTGATAAAAAGGACTTCTATTTTTTTATAATTAACTTGCAGGTTGTGCACAGCCAGCCATTCAGAGATAGCATTAAAGCGGTCAATGATTCTGTTGAAGCATGGGTTTTCTGTTGAGAAAGGTGTGTAAATGAGCACATCATCTGCATAGATGTGATAAAGGATACTGAAGGACTGTATGATTGTACAGATTGGTTGTACATATATGTTAAAAAGTAAGGCAGATAAAGAAGAGCCTTGTGGTACACCTTGTGTTTGTAGAAACATTTTTGATGATTGGTTGCCGATACATACTTCTTGATGGCGATCTGTTAGGTATGAGTGACACCAATCTAGTGCTGAGCTCTTGATGCCCTTAAGTTCAAGCAGATTAATTAGTTGGTTGTGACAGACTGTATCAAAAGCTGAGGCAATATCCGTAAATATTAAGATTAAAGCCCTGTTTTGGATTGTTTAAGCCTAAAATCAAGTTGTTAAGTAAGGATGTAAGTAAAGTTTCGACCCCATGATGTTGCCGAAAACCGTGTTGTTGCAGATCAAGTGGTGCATAGCAATCAACATGGTCTTGTATTTGTTGCTGCACAATCTTCTCCATTATTTTCGATAAGAAAGGAAGACTGGAAATTGGACGATAAGAATTTGGGTCCTGTGGGTCAAGGTTGGGATTTTTCAGTAGTGATTTGATTTTTGCAGTTTTCAGTTGTGCTGGTACTATGCTCTTGATGAAGGAAAGGTGGATAATCTTGGCGATATGTGGGCTTAGCTCAGGGCAGGTTGATTTGATTCAATGAGAAGGGCATGGATCAGTGGGTGAGGTGGTAGAGTTAAGACCTTTTATTATATTTTCTATTTGTTTTGATGAATATGGGTAGAACTGACTGGGGACATGGGTAGAACTGACTGGCGGGGATGTTGCTGTTTTCCGGTGATGGGGTGACTAAGTAGATGTTTTCTATCTCGTTGTTGATTGCTTTGGTCTTATTGTGAAGGTGATTCGCAATGTCTTGAGGGTGGATTCCATTCTTCTTTTGAGATAAAGATGAATCATTTGTAAGGGATTGGATTAATCTAAAGAGCTCTCGGGGTTTGTTGAGCGAGCGCATAAGAAGATTTGTATGGTATTCTTTTTTCCTTTGCATAATGATATTTCGATGTTCTTGCAAGTTCTTCATGTATAACTCTCAGTCATTGGGGAGCCTAGAGTTACGCCATTTACACTCCAGCTTCCTGAGATTCTTTAGTGATTTGTGGAGATCCACTGTAAATCAGATAGCTGTATGCTTCCTTTTATTTGGTTGTTTATGATGGGTTATGAGTGCAGCTTTTCTTAGGGTCGTGTCCCAAGTGTGTATCATTTCCGTTAAGTCAGTGGATTCAGAGTCGGAGTTAAGGTCCTGTAGAATTTCTGCTAGGAATAAATCTCTGTTGAATGGCTTAAAGCGATGAGCAAGTAGTACGTCATTATCAATAGGATCTTTCGATACTGGTATGTTGTATGGGATATGAAATAGGATAGCTTTATGGTCTGACCAGGGCACTGGGAAGATTTGCGGTTGCGTAAAGTTGGTTGAACCATCATCATAGGGGGGTGCAAAGATAAGGTCCAATGTGTTACCTTTATTGTGGGTTTAAGCATGTATCAGTTGCTGATAGTTAAGAGCATACATAGCATCAAGAAAGGTTCTGGCACTCTTCTTCGATAGAGCTGGGAGGTTGAAGTCCCCTAGAATCCAGATATGTTTGGACCATGGAGAGTGGTTACAAATTAGATCTAATGTTATTGAGAGGTCATCAGTGGAGGTAGACGGGGCACAATAGAATAGTGCAGTTGCTATTTGTTTATGTGCTATCGTGATGGCATCAAGGTTGTTAGTATTATGGGAAGAGAGATACTGAAACTGTAGGTCAGATCTTGCCATTATAATTTATTTATTATTTATTTTATTTATTTGAACAGTTTTTATATACCGCCATTTCCAAGGATCAACAGCGGTTTACATTACAACAACATAGTTATACAGTTAAACAGTTTAACGGTTAAACGGTTACATAGAACATTATGAACAATTTGAACATTATGAACAATTTGAACAATTTGAACAATATTACATTATAACATGAGTTGAATAGAACAATATTGATTAATGTGATTAGGGTATAACAAAGACCAAACAAGAACAATATTTGATTAAGTTACAGTAAAACTGTACATCAATAATATGTTACAATATAACAGGAACAACAACAATATCAATCAAATGTTTGAACTATAATACATTTAAACTATATTACAGGTATTAAATATTACTTTGATTATATATATATGTGTAAGGAATCATTTTATGATAATTATCGTTTATAAGTGTGCCGCCACCTCTTTTGTTGGTCCTTGGGCAGTTGAAGACATCATAATTTGGGAGCTTGAGCTGATTTATGAGTACTGCATCAGAATCTGTTAACCAAGATTCTGTGATAAAAATTATGTCTAGCTTATGATTTTGTACATAGTCGCTAATTCTCCAGGACCAAGCAGGAAGTCAGTCCTCACATATGGGTGACGTTGGCGCCGACGGAGCCCTCGCGGAGCAATTTTCCCCAGCTTTCAAAGAAAGCTTTTGGGAATTGCAGCGCGCATGCGCGGTCCCCTTCCCGCCCAAGGGTGCCATCTTAGCCAGTCTTCTTTTTTCCGCGGAGCCCTACAGACGTACCCGTCGTGTCCCCGCGAAAAAGTTGATATTTACTCATAATTTACTCTTTTTTCCTTCGGTTCGACGCCGGTCTTTTTCCCGCCCGGACTCGCGACGCCGGTCACGAGTCCTCTTCTTCTTTTTCGGTTTTTCTGACTTAGTCAGTTTCGTTTTCGGTTTTTCCCTGGCAGCCCGGTCCTTTGACCTCGCCGGGGCCCTTTTTCCCCCGATGGCTGCCAGTGGTTTCAAGCGGTGTGGTCAGTGTGACCGAAATATGTCACTAACTGACACACACGACAATTGCCTCCGCTGCCTGGGCCCGGATCATGAAGAAATGATCTGTGGGCCCTGCGGCAAAATGTCCTCCAAAGCGTTGAGAAGTCGGCGGCATCAGCGGGATAGGATCTTCGCTGACCCCAGCCGTACCCGGACCTCGTCAGAGGCCTCCGCGTCCAGAGGTTCCAGCTCGGACTGTCGCCGGAGTTCCTCCGATAGGGGTTCTCCCTCCGGGGACCATCGTCGGAAGGTGAAACCCGCGAGGGCGGCGTCGGTGGACGCTCCTGGCTCCGCGAGGGCCAGGTCGCATAGCCCCGATAGCCGTCCCGGGTCCTTGGAGAAGGAGCACCTCTCGAAGCGACCTCGCCTGGAGTCGGAGCTGCCTGCTCGGGTAAGTCCTGTGGTCCTCCTGGACTCGCCTCCGAGACCGCCGACGTTGGGCCCGACGCCGTCGGGGCCCGAGTCGGGGACTGCTGGGTCACCTGAGCTCGGACTCAGGTTGACGGCCTTGGAGAGCAGACTGTCTGCCTTCATGGACCAGCAGCGGGCACTGCTCGCCGGCCTCGCTGGCGCCGCTGCCCCGACCGCCGGGACGTCGACGTCTAAGTCGACCCCAGAGACCGAGCCGATCCTCGAGTCCATGCGAACTCGAGTCGATCCTCGGTCGAGGTCACCCTCGGCCTCCCGTTCGGGACCGAGGTCGCCGACGCCGACTCCCTCGGCGTCGGGGCGGCAGGCGCCGCGCCCTGCCCGGGCCGACCCCACCGAGTCCTCGTCGGAGTCGGTCTGGGAGTCTGAAGAGGAAGAGTCGCCTGATTCTTTTCGGACTCGGTGTGTCCCCTCGGACTCACCTGAGTCCGAACCTCGGAAGCAGTCCCCCCCGGAGGATGCCCGGTTCTCGGACTTCGTCAGGGATATGGCCAAGGCTTTGGCCTTCCCTGCGGATCCCGAGGAGGAGCCTCGAGCCGAAGAGCTCGACGCCCTCCAGTATGACTCTCCCGCCAGGGAACACTTTACTGTACCGGTTCCTCCCATGCTGGAACGACTACTCTTCCGCATGTGGGAGAGTCCGGCCTCCTCGCCGGTCCTGAGCAAGCGGGTCGATTCTATCTATCGAGTCCGCAAGAGCCCTGGCTTCCAAAAAGCACAGCTACCACACCATTCCATGGTAGTGGAATCGGCCATGCATCGTCTTAAGAGCCAGAAGATGCACTCCTCGGTGCCTCCTGGCAGGGAGGCCCGTAACCTGAATGGCCTTGGTAAGAAGTGTTTCCAGGGCTCTATGCTTGCGTGTCATGTCCAGACCTACCAGCTATACATGGGCATGTATCTCCGAGACCTGGCTAAAGAGCTAGCCGGATTCTCCGCTGGTTTGTCCGAGGAACCCTTGCGGAGGTTCCTGGCCTTGTCCTCTGGCATTCGGGAATGCTCAAAATTCATATCCCGAGCAGCCTATGATGGCTTTGAAGCATCGGCTCGAGTGGCCGCAGCCGGCATCGGTGCCCGCCGACAGGCTTGGCTTCAGTCGTCTGACCTTGAGCCCTGGGTGCAGGACAAGTTGGTCGATGTCCCCTGCCGAGGCGAGAACCTCTTTGGCAAGCCCATGGCTGAAAAGGCTGCCCAGATCGAGACGGAGACTATCACCAGGACTAGGCTTTCTAGGAAGACCTCCGCCCCTTCCCAGAAAAAGAAGGGCTCGGGAAAGAAGTCCTTTTACCCGAGAAAGGCGGCTGCCTACAAACAATACCCCCAATATCAGGCCCCTGCAGCTCCCCAACAGGGCCAGCAGGCCAAGGGACGGGGTAACGGGTCCCGTAGGCAGCAAGCCCCCAAGCCTGCACCACCAGCCCCTGCTGAGCAGGGTGGGGGTTTTTGACTCCTTAAGCATAGCCTCTCCCCCTCCGCTGGTTCCTCCCAGCACCGGAGGCCGGCTGGTTCACTTCGCCCACAGGTGGTCCAGCATCACCTCAGATGCCTGGGTGCTTCAAGTCGTGAGAGAAGGCTATCTTCTCCACTTCCAACAGGTCCCTCCCTCCTATTTTCCGGGAGAACCTCCACGACTCCCTCTGCACAGGGAATTACTCCTTCAGGAGTTAGCAGGTCTTCTACAGGAACAGGCGGTAGAACCGGTGCCCCACCACCTGAGAGGTCAAGGCTTTTATTCCAGGTATTTTCTAGTACCAAAAAGGACAGGAGGCCTCAGACCCATCCTGGACCTGCGCAACCTCAACAGATTCCTCGTGCGGGAAAAGTTCAAGATGCTTACCCTTGGAATCCTTCTGCCCTACCTCCAGCAGGGAGATTGGCTATGCTCCTTGGATCTAAAGGATGCCTACACGCACATCCTCATCCACCCAAGCCACCGCCAATACCTAAGGTTTGTGGTGGCAGGAAATCATTACCAGTACAGAGTACTGCCCTTTGGCCTGTCCTCCGCACCGCGGGTCTTCACAAAATGTCTCGCGGTGGTGGCGGCCCATCTCCGGCTTCACGGCCTCTATGTCTTTCCGTACCTCGACGACTGGCTCATCAGAGCAGCGTCCGCTCCGGAGGTCACCAACGCCACACGCCACACGGTGACTCTTCTGCAGTACTTGGGCTTTGTTATAAACTTCGCAAAGTCCACTTTGCTCCCCTCACAGGATCTCGAGTTCATCGGCGCAAGGCTGCACACTCCTCAGGCACACTCCTCAGGCACACTCCTCAGGCACGAGCGTTCCTACCGCTCATGGACCTAGCCGACCGTTTTCGCAGCCAGCCCCTGGTCTCCGCCAGGCGCTTCCTGAGACTACTCGGCCATATGGCTTCCACCGTCCATGTGACCCCCAATGCCCGCCTGAATATGCGGCCTGCTCAATGGTGTCTCCGCAAGCAGTGGCAACAAGCCACAGGCGGCCTAGCAGACCTAGTGCGCGTCTCCGAGCCGCTGATCTCGTCTCTCCGGTGGTGGCTTCATCGGCCGAACCTGGTACTCGGCATGCCTTTTCAGTCACCTCAGCCGGCCCAGGTGCTGACGACGGATGCATCCCTCCTGGGCTGGGGAGCACATTGCCAAGGGGCACGTACTCAGGGCCTCTGGACCACGTGGGAGTCTGCTCAGCAGATCAACTTCCTGGAGCTCAGAGCGATCCGCCTGGCTCTCAAGGCCTTCTCCCACCTGACCTCTCACCAGTCCGTCCTTGTCCAGACGGACAATCAAGTTGCCATGTTCTACGTGAACAAGCAGGGGGCACGGGCTCCTTCCTTCTCTGTTGGGAAGCACAGAAGCTCTGCTCTTGGGCCGTCAGTCACGGCGTTCTTCTCAAGGCAGTTTATCTCCCAGGCCAAGACAATTGCCTGGCGGACAAACTCAGCAGGATCCTCCAGCCGCACGAGTGGCGCCTGGATCCCTTGGTAGTTCAGAAGCTCTTTCTAAAGTGGGGCCTCCCCACGATGGATCTCTTTGCCAGCCCTCTCAACCGGCAACTTCCTCGCTTCTGCTCTCGTCAGCCACATCCCCTTCGAGTTGCGGCAGACGCTTTTCTACTCTCATGGTCGGAGAGCCTTCTGTACGCTTTCCCTCCCATCCCGCTAGTCTCTTGAACTCTTTTCAAGGTTCTCCGAGACAAAGCCTTCATGATCCTGGTGGCCCCTCGCTGGCCCCGACAGCCGTGGTTTCCACTCCTGCTGCAATTAGCGGTGGAGGATCCATTCCCTCTGGGGTTACAACCGGATCTCCTCACTCAGGATCAGGGGTCTCTGCTACACCCCAACCTCAGATCTCTCAATCTAATGGCCTGGCTGCTGAGAGGGTAGTCCTTGCTCCCCTTCTTCTGCCGGCAGAGGTGGAAGAGGTCGTCCTAGCTTCTCGGCGACCTTCTACCCGCAAATGCTACGCCCTTAAATGGCGTCGCTTTTCCGTTTGGTGTACCCAACAGTCTCAGGATCCCTTCTCCTGCCCGGTGTCGGTGATTCTGCAGTACTTGCTATACCTCTCTAATCTGGGACTTAAGTCCAACTCCGTCAAAGTTCACCTCAGTGCTCTTTCAGCACATCATGTGCCGGTGGACGGCAGACCTCTTTCCAGCGACCCTCTTGTAGCGAGGTTTCTCCGAGGTCTCCTTCTGCTTAAACCACCTCTGCGCCCGCCAGCGCCTGACTGGGATCTGAATGTGGTTTTACAGCGGATCACCTGTCCGCCTTTTGAACCTATGGCTACCTGTTCTCTCTCCGTTTTCTTTCTTGGAAAACATTGTTCTTGATAGCCCTCACTTCCGCTAGACGCGTAAGTGAATTGCAGGCCCTCGTGTCTGATCCCCCTTACACTCGGTTCTACAAAAATAGGGTAGTCCTACGGACTCACCCAAAATTTCTTCCAAAAGTGGTCTCCCCTTTTCACATCAATCAGGAGGTGGTACTTCCGACCTTCTTTCCCAGACCACACTCCAGCCGAGCTGAAACGGTCCTCCATACCCTGGACTGTAGAAGGGCATTGAACTTCTACCTTGACCGTACGCGGGAGCACCATAAAGCTGCTCAGCTTTTTGTGTCTTTTGACCCCAATAAATTGGGGCTCCCGGTCTCCAAGCGTACTCTGTCCATCTGGGTTGCGGACTGTATCACTTGGGCTTATGGGGCAGCCGGACTCTCCTTGGAAGGTCGAGTCACGGCTCATTGCGTTCGGGCAAAGGCTACGTCAGTGGCTTACCTCCGCTCTGTTCCGCTGGCAGACATCTGCCGGGCCGCTACTTGGTCTTCGAGCCAGACTTTTGCGGTCCATTACTGTCTCGAGAGGGAGTCCCGCAGGGACAGTGCTTTCGGACAGGCAGTCCTCCGTAATCTCTTTGAGGTCTGAGCAACTCCTACCCTCCATCCCGGATGTGGGCTACCGGTGGGTAATAATTCAGCGAAGATTCCTTCCTTCTGTGCTGCTGAGCTAGAGGGAGCTCATTTTTGTGCTTAGGGTCTCCGGTAGCCTTAAGCTTGGGAGTCCCATATGTGAGGACTGACTTCCTGCTTGGTCCTGGAGAAAGTGTAGTTACTCACCTGTAACAGGTGTTCTCCAGGAGCAGCAGGAATCAGTCCTCACAACCCTCCCTCCTCCCCTTGGAGTTGCAATCATCTGCTTTAGTTTTTTGCAAATTTTTATGCTGTCTTTTTTAGCTATGTCATCTGACTGGCTAAGATGGCACCCTTGGGTGGGAAGGGGACCGCGCATGCGCGCTGCAATTCCCAAAGGCTTTCTTTGAAAGCTGGGGAAAATTGCTCCGCGAGGGCTCCGTCGGCGCCGACGTCACCCATATGTGAGGACTGATTCCTGCTGCTCCTGGAGAACACCTGTTACAGGTGAGTAACTACGCTTAACTGGCCATTTCTTCCGAATGGATCTTGCATTTATAAGCAAGCATTTTAGATCTTTATAATCAATCGGTTTAGGAGTAGGATGTTTTCCTGGATGTTGGCATGTAATATGGATAAGATATTGTGGTCTTGTCAGGCGAGGTATTCTCTTGGTGGTGAAGGCATCTTCTTGCTTGTTTCGTCCAAATCCATGAATAGTGGAGATTAGGTTGTGGTGGTCGGAGAATGATTTGGCCGAGATGAAGAATAGAGCTAGACCATATAGGCATAAGGTGATTGATAAATAGCCCAGCATTGTGGTGATAACCAGTTGACAGCTGCTCCTGAGAGGTTTACTTCTGCTGAAACCCCCAGTTCACCCTCCAGCGACCGAATGGGATTTGAATGTGGTCTTAGAGCAGCTTACTCGCCCACCTTTTGAGCCGATGGCTACCTGCCATCTATGCTTCCTCTCTTGGAAGGCGATTTTCTTGGTGGCTCTCATGTCGGCCAGGCGAGTGAGTGAGCTGCAGGCTCTGGTTTCTAATAGACCATACACACGGTTCTATAGGAACAAGGTGGTGCTTCGCACTCACCCCAAGGTCCTTCCGAAAGTAGTCTCCTCGTTCCACCTCAACCAGGAGGTGGTACTTCCGATCTTCTTTCCCAGGCCGCATACCAGTTGGGCAGAAGCAGTCCTGCACACCCTGGACTGTAAGAGGGCATTGGCCTTCTACATGGAGCATACTCGGGGACACAGAAGGGCTTCTCAGCTCTTCGTCTATTATGACCCCAGTAAGCTGGGGATGCCTGTCTCCAGGCATACCTTGTCCACTTGGGTGGCAGATTGTATCGCCTGGGTATACAGGGCGGCCGATCTCCCATTGCAGGGTCGAATCACAGCCCACCGGGTCAGGGCTAAGGCGGCATCAGTGGCTCACTTCCGCTCTGTGCCGCTGGCAGACATCTGCCGGGCCGCCACCTGGTCTTCAAGCCAGACCTTTGCGGCCCATTATTGCCTGGATAGGGGGTCCCAATGGGACAGTGCTTTCGGCCAGGCTGTACTCCGTAACCTGTTTGAGTTTTAGGCAACTTCTACCCTCTGACCCTTTGGTGTCAGGCTACTGGAGTGTTACATTCTCGGTTGAACTCCTATCATGGCTGCTGCGGCTCTTCTATTGGGAGCCTATTTTTCAGTTATGGGTTCTCAGTAGCCTATAGCTAGGGAGTCCCATAAGTGAGGACTGACTTCCTGCTAGTTCCTGGAGAAAGCGTAGTTACTCATCTGTAACAGGTGTTCTCCAGGGACATCAGGAATCAGTCCTCACAACCCTCCCTCCTCCCCTGGAGTTGCAGTCCTATTATTATTATATTTTGTTCATTTTGCCATGTCATTTGACTGAGCAAGATGGCACCCTTGGGCAGAAAAGGGGACCGTGCATGCGTGATGCAATCCCAAAGTCTTTCTCTGAAAGCTGGGGATTGCTCTGCACGAGGGCTCCGTCGGCACCGACGTCACCCATATGTGAGGGACTGATTCCTGCTGTCCCTGGAGAACACCTGTTACAGGTGAGTAACTACGCTTTCCTAACCGCTCTGCCTAACTGTACTAGTATCGTTCGATACTACTCCCGTCTTCCTTTTACTTTTATTTCTCTCTTCTAAAAAAAAACTTTATTTTTTTTCCTTTTCCCTCAGGGCCTCAAGCCCCTTCGCCTTGCCCACCATCTTAAGATGGAGAAACCCTCTAGCGATTTCAAAAAATGCACCAAGTGCTTCAGCACCATCTCATTTACAGACAAACACAAATGGTACTTGAAGTGTCTAGGTCCCGACCATATTCCCCAGGACTGTTCCCTCTGCAAGCAGATGACGAAGAGGGGCCTAGGGAACTGGGCCAAAAAGTTTGAGTACTCTTCCTTTCGGACTTGTTGTTGTTGGCCTCTACTTCATCCAGAGCTTCATCCTACTCTCCTGGTTCGAAGCATTCTAAAGAATCGAGGCACTCAGGAAAAAAGACTAAAAAAACCACGTCTCCAAAAGATAAGTCAAAAACACGAGACTCCTAGGAGAAACTGAAGGAACCAAGAAAAAGGTCCAAAGACACCTTGGGAAAGCCTCAGAACTCCAGAGAAAGATCCTGTTCGACTCACTGGGAATCGTCCAGGACTTCCTCTGGTTCTGGTCATAGGTCCAGACATCCCTGGCGGGAGGACTTGCTCTGGTACGGTGGCTCCCACCCCCATTCTTTCAGTGGACCAGATGCAGGCTACTTTCCTGGATCAGCATATGCTGTCCTTGGAAAGGACCACAGGGCTCTTCTGGCAGCTTTAGTATCGTTAGCATAGGCGGCCTCGGGAATGCAGCCAGGAGTATCGACCTTGATGACTCCATCCACTCCAGTGCAACAGCCGGCATCGGTCTTGCCTTCAACATCGATGCATCATGCACCAAGTACCGAGGTATCAGTACCGGGCCCGGTGTCAGCACCAACCATGAAACCACCCTGGTCTACACAGCAAGTATCTGAGAGTATCGAAGAGCATCACTGCCGCTCAGGGTCTCCGTCGACATCAGCAATACTCTCTGACATCGAATACAGAAACTTCCAGTTCTGATCACCAATCCCTCGATTCCGATGACCTCCAGGACATTGTCTCGGAGCCCTCGCTACTGTCCATTAGCACTCACCATAAGTCCCCTCCTGAAGACATGTCCTTTCAGGAGTTTATCCAAGACATGTCGGCTGACCTTTGCATCCCGGCAGCGTCGGAACCGGAACTGAGAGCGGAGGAACTGGAGAGCCTCCAGTACCCACAGCCCTGAAAGAGGCTGCAATCCTCCTGATACACCGGATGCTACATAATCTGGATGAAGTAGAGGCCATACACAGAAGACATCATGATACAGTATTCACCCCTATAAACACCAAACATCCAGACTACACACAAATCACAGCATGCCTTGAATCAATGTCAGAATGGCTTAACAGTCAAAGCCTATTCATAAATTACAGAAAATCTGAACTGATGCACATTACCAGGAGTACTATATTCTCACCACCGGACTCAGTAAAGATCTCATTAAAGATCTCAGTAAAGTCAAATACCTCAGAGTTATCTTTGACCAGCAACTCAGCTTCTTGCCTCACATCAAAAAGACGACCAGATCAGCCTACCACAAACTCAAAATGCTACTCAAACTCAAACCACTACTCACTGACAACGACTTCCGCACTGTATGCCAAGCCATAATAATGCCTATATTAGATTTCTGTAATGCAATTTACCATGGCCTTCCAAAGAAAACAACTCTCCCCCTACAACTGGTGCAAAACACTGCGGCCAGAATCATTACTGGAACAGCAAAATACAAACACATAACCCCCATGCTCCATCAGCTACACTGGCTCCCTGTCTCTGTATGCATCAAATACAAAAACATAATAATAATCTTCAAAACATTAAATAACCTCTCTCCAACTCTCCAACTACTAATCAGGAAGATACCCCAAACTAGAACAAGAAGAGGAGCAGACAACAACAATCTAGAGACCCCACTAAACTTCTGGAAAGCAAATCAATCCACCTGCAATAGAGCCTTCTCCCTGTATGCGCCCCAGCTGTGGAACGATCTCCCCACCTCAACATGAGCAATCAAAAACCTAGTAGACTTTAGGAAAGCAATAAAAATCCACCTTTTCCTGGAATACTTTGGAGCTACCCCAGAAAACTGTGATCCCTGATGAAATAAACCACAAAACACTGCAACAGTTTCCTTGTATATAGTTAGCAATTGTTAATTGCTTGTAATACCCCAACTAACCTCCAAGTTGTATATCCCTGTTCTATGTAAAGCTCGTTGCTGTAATTATTCCATGTGAACCGCTTTGAATGTATGATAAGGCGGTACAGAAGACCTGTTAAATAAATAACACTGGTCAACATTGAAATCGTTACTGACTTTAAAAGGCCCTAATCTGTAGTATCTTGGTGAGCTGAACACGAATATAACATTAAAAAAAATTATTGGCTCTCGTTTTGAAGATATTGAAGATCTGATGCAAAGGATGTGGGAAACCCACTCACAATTTCTCCCATAAATCACCGGTTAGACACCATGTATAGAATATACCTAAATGTCCTGGCTTCCAAAAAACACAACTCCCACGCCATTCTATGGTAGTGGAATCAGCAATCTGCCATATAAAAAGTGGGAAAAAAAACATGCATCCATTCCTCTGGGCAGGGAATCGAGGAACCTTAATTCCTTTGCCCATCGTTCCTTCCAAGCATCAGTGCTATTCAGTAGGATAAATTCGTACATCCTCTACATGGGAATATTCTTAAAGGAGCTTAATAAAGACTGAGAGGGATTTCTCCTTTTTCTTCCAGAGGAGAAGCGTCCATCTTTCCAGGCTGTTCTGACTCACAGCCATAATGTTTCAAAATTCATGAATAGAGCTGCTTTTGACGCCTTTGAGTCATCAAGCAGGACTTCCTCTATTGCCATCGGGGCAAGGTGTCTGGCTTGGCTCCAAGCATCTGACTTGGAACAGTGGGTCCAAGACAAATTGGGCAACATCCCCTGCACTGGTGAAAACCTGTTTGTGAAGAATTGGCAGGAGAAAGCAGGAGAGCTAGAGACAGATGACACAACACTCAAAAGGCTCTCCAGAAAGACTTATGATCCTAAAAAGAAGGTATCCAAAAAAGAAGCCTTTCAACCCCAAAAAGATGAAATTCTATCCTTCATACTCCCAGCCAGCCTACCAGGCTCCAGAAAAACAACAGGGCCCTAAACAGGCTAAAAAGCCCAGGCAAGTCAAGCCACAACCAGCCACTCAGCCAACTCCTGACACATCCAGTTTTTGACTCCTACCCTAGGGAACACGGCCAGCCTTCTCCTTCACATACCAGAGCTCACCACCATCCCAGGAAGACTCTCTCATTTTGCTCAGCAGTGACATTCCATTACCACGGAGCAGGGGACTCTCAACATAATTCAGAGAGGTTACCAACTAAACTTCCAAGAGCTTCCTCCTTCCCATTTCAAGGGAGACCTTCATTCCAAACATCCCCAAAATGCACTGCTCAAGCAAGAGATAAGCATTCTCCTTTCCCAAGGAGCCGTAGAACCAGTTCCAACAAACCAGCGGTTCAAAGGCTTCTGCTCCCCCTACTTCCTCATTCCAAAGAAGTCGGGAGGCCACAGGCCCATTCTCATAGTAACATAACATAGTAACATAGTAAATGAGGGCAGATAAAGACCACTACGGTCCGTCTACTCTGCCCAGTAAGATGGCAAGAGTAGGTGCACCTGCTGCTCCGTGCAGGCCACCCCTCCCCATGTCTTTGTTTTAGGGGTGAACCCACCGCTCCGTGTAGGACACCCCTATAAGTCCATTTCCACCATTAGGGCTTCCAGGTCCAGAACTTTGTTGGCTAAGCTTCGAGCATTTGTGCTCATTGCTTTCCAGAATTTAACTGGCGTGCATGTATTTTGCATTGATTTTGTTCTGCCCACTTCTGCAATTCCATCTCTGATTTTCCTCCTCTCACGAATATGCCTCAAGAAAGTTTTGTCGCTACACTTCACATCTTTAGCCATCTTTTCCTCTGCCTTTGATTTTGCTTTCCTTATTTCTCTTTTTCTCTCTTTTAGTTTGCTCCTGTATTCCGTACTGTGTTCCTCTGTTTGTAAGTTTTTGAATTTTGTGAAAGCTGTGGTTTTTTGCCTTTATTTGAGCAGCCACTTCTTTGGAGAACCAAACAGGTTTCCTTCTCCTCTTGCTTTTATGTACTTTCCTTACATATTTATCTGTTGCCCCTTTTATTGCCACCTTAGTTTAGCCCATTGCAATTTCACTTCCCTTATCCCCTCCCACCCTGCCAACTCCTCCTTCAGGTACTTGGCCATTTTATTGAAGTCAGTGTTTTTGAAGTTTAGGACTGAGCTTGCTATAATTGGACTGCACCTTGGCTTTTATCTCAAACCACACCGTGTGATGATCGCTGTTGCTCATAAGGGCACCCACCCAGACACTCGACATGCTATCACCGTTGGTGAGCACTAAATCCAGCATTGAGCTTTCCCTGGTTGGTTCCATCACCATTTGTTTAAGTGACACATCTTGGAAAGCATCCACGATTGTTTTGCTTCTTGCCAGATTCGCAGAAGGAGTACTCCAATCCACATCGGGTAGATTAAAGTCACCCAATATGATCACTTCCCCCTTTGTGGCTATCTTGGCAATATCTATAATCAATTCATTATCTATTTCTTCGATTTGAGTCAGAGGTCTGTAGACTACACCAGTATGGATGACAGTGCCATCTCCTCTTTCCAACACAATCCAGAGCACTTCTTCTTTTCCCCATGCCCCATGCATTGCATTAGCTTTAATATTGCTTTTTACATACAAGACTACTCCTCCTCCTTTTCCACTTTCTCTGTCTCTTCTGAATAGATTACAGCCAGCTATGGCTATATCCCATTCATGTGATTCATTAAACCATGTTTGTTGGTCCATCTGTTTCCCCAGTCGCCAATAAATCTGAATCCTTCTCGTTCACACCAGGTCTGGAGCCATCTATTAAAGCTGTTTATGCGATGCAGCCTTTCTGCCCCATACCATGAACAGGTAGAACTTCTGAGAATGCTACAGTGTTAACAATGGGCTTGAGTTTATCTCCCAGAGTCTGGAAGTCCTTTTGAACTGCAGAGGCATTGTTTCTAGCCAGGTCATTTGTACCCAGGTGGATGACAACATCAATTTTGGAGTTCTCACTTTCTGGGCTAGGTGCATCAACAATTTGGTTTGTATTCCTGCTGGCTGAAGAGCCTGGGAGGCATTTGACTATCTTCTCTCCTTTGAACTGTGTTCCCAAGTTGGTGCTGTAATCTTCTGAATATGTAATCTTTCTGACTTGTAATCGTCTGGTCTACTCTCCGCTTGGTCCTGGGTTCATTTCACAGAGACTGTAGGGTAAGCAGCACAGATAAGACAACCAAACAGGCATGGCTTGGAAACAGGTCTTTATGTAGAAATAGGCTTAGTACATAGGTATAGAACAGAGTTATAAGGTTGTTAGAAAGCTGCTTCAGTTTACTTCAATGAATCTGTGTGTGTGTGTGTGTGTGTGTGTGTGTGTGAGAGAGAGGCAAGAACATGTGGGTCAGAGCCTCATAGTAAGAAGAATAGGGAGAGAGAGAGAGAGAAGTTGGGGAGGGGAGAGAAGTATGGGTCAGAGCCTCATGGCAAGGTGTGTCCGATGAAAATAGGAAGAGAGAGATCAGAGAGAGAGAGAGAGGGGGGAGGGGTGAAGAGAAGTGATTATCAGAGCCTCCTGTCCTTCATGTCCGATGAATAGAGGAAGAGAGAGAGAGAGAGGAAGTGTTTCTGTCCTTTATAGTGAATTTTCTCTAGCACCTCCCTTTGAGGTCTGCTATTGTTTCCAGTCACCTCCCTTTGAGGTCTGCTATTCTTGATTTAGCAAGGAGGGACTGCAGACCAATCTCAACAGGCCCAGAGACTGACCTCACCAGGGGGTCAGAGTTAATCTCATCTTGTAAACTACCCTCATTAACTTTGGAGACTGAAATCACCAGAGTAACAAAGCTGCTTGAAATCCAAGGTCTGGGGAACAGCCATGACACCTGTGTCATGCTGATGTATGCTGACATGCCTCTGATGATGGAATCTCCAAATAGTAGTAGTTTTCTGTTTGGTGAGTTTTTCTTCATATTTGGTGCTTTAGCAGGAGATTGAGCATTGACTGACTCATTTAGGGGCCCTTCAGTTTCCATGGATTGTTGATCCTCATTAACCAAAGCAGAGAAGGCATTATGCAGGGATATCTCTTGATGTATAAGATGTCTCTGTATTACAGGTCGCAGTCTACCCGAGCCCACTGTGATCCATTTGTTCCTGGGATGTTTGATTCTTTGTGGGAGCAGTGGTGGACTTTGTTCTGTTTGTATCCTAGAAGAGATGTGTTTCATTGCAGCTAGTTCTTTCCTTAGTAGAGTCAATTCTTTATGCATGGCAGCTAGTTCTTCTCTTAGTGTAGTCAATTCTTTATGGATGGCAGCTGACTTGAGGCACATAGGACAAGCTCTTAGGTTCCAAATGATTTGTCTCAGAATGAAAGCATCACAGTTATTACACTGAATACATGACATGCTGATTAAGCAATCCTAGAAGGAGAAGAAGAAGAAAAGGTGGGCTTAACACCAAATTAAAAAGGATATATGGCAACATAGGTGACCACTATATAGGCAATGCAGCCCTGGGGTGGGTGGGGTGAGGGATAGGGTGGGCAGGAACCTAAGTGTCCCTGGCCAGTAGGCCTTACATGAACAGTGGGCACACTCAGATATCTGATTTAAGGGCTACACAAGGAATGTAGGCAGTCAGAATATTCCCAAAACATTATGTATAACCAACAGTTAAATTCTATATTAGCAACAGGCAAAAAGATAGAAAGCTGAATGCTTAGCTGTGTGCAGGCTCTTGAAAGATGTGCAGACTGGAGTTGACCAGGTACTTGTGGCAGGCTATAAGATAATCTAATTAGCCCCTCCCTGGGAGCTGGCTTGCAACAGAAAATTCAAACAATGGAAGCAGAAATAGTCAAACTGAAGCTTTTCTTTCTTTGTATCTGCCTACTGTGCAAAGGTCCCTGTAACCTTAACCTTTGCTTCTAAAGTAGGTGGCAGACTCAGGTAAAAGACGAGGTCCCTGCAATTTAAGTATTTCTAGTCCAAGTAGCTTTATATCATTAGTGTCCATCGACCTCAGAGAGTTGAACAAATTCTTGGAGTGGAGGAGTGGCCTAGTGGTTGGGGCAAGGTACTTCAGGCCGGAAGGGTCGGGGGTTCAAATCCCACTAGAGGATAGCAACCTTGGGCCGGAAGGACTGGGGTTTCTAGTCCCACAGGTCTTGGGCAAGCCCCTTAACCCTCCATAGCCCATGTTCCCTGTAAAATAGTTATCTCCAAGTTATAATGCCCTGTTCAATGTAATTTCAGTTTGTTCAATGTAAACCGCACTGATGCAGAATAGCGCGGTATATAAGAGAATGTAAAAAAATAAATAAAATAAAATTGTCGAGGAGAAATTCAAAATGATCTCTCTGGGAACCCTTCTTCCCTACCTACAGGAACAAGACTGGCTTTGTTCCCTAGACCTCTCCAAAATCATGGCCATTTGGTTTAGCTCCAGCAACCTGGCCTCTCCTCTTGTCCCCCTTCTGTCCTCCACCCCCATTCCTGTTGTCTCATCTTTGCGCTACCTCGGTGTCACCCTCAATTTGTCCCTTTCATTCAAAGAACACATCTCATCTGTAGTCCAGTGCTGTTTCCATACTCTGAGGCAACTTCGCGTGGTCCGTCCCTTCCTTTCTGTCCCCTCTCTGACCATGTTGCTCCTGTCCCTTGTCATGTCATGTCTGGATTACTGCAGTGTTTCCCTGACCGGCCTCCCCCTAACCCAACTGCGCAGACTCCAGCTCGTCCAGAATACAGCCGCACGTATCCTGACTCACGCCTCCCGTCTCCCTTGCAGATCACATTACACCTCTTCTCATTCGCTTGCATTGACTCCCCATTCTCTTCAGAATTCAGTACAAAATCCTCATCTTTGTTCATAAATCAATTCACACCGGTACACCACTCTAACTCTCTGATTTGGTCCATCTCCACACACCCCACTGGCTCCTCAGGTCCATCCATTCTACATATAGTAGATGATGGCAGATAAAGACCAGCATGGTCCATCTAGTCTGCCCAGCAAGATGGCAAGAGTAGGTAAGGGCCACCCCTCTCTGTGTCTTTGTTTAGGGGTGAACCCACCATTCTATGTAGGACACCCCTATTTGTTGAGACGTTAGATGTTCAGAAGTTATATGTCTCAGTTTATTTTGTTTTTATCCTATTGCTGTAAAGAGATCCACTGTGTTTGTCCCATGCTGTTTTGAATTCCGTCACCGTGTTTGCCCCCACCACTTCCATCGGGAGGGCATTCCAAGCATCTACCATCCTTTCAGTGAAAAAATATTTCCTGACATTGCCTTTCAATGTACCACCTTGCAGCTTCATGTTATGCCCTCTAGTTTTACAGCTTCCCCATCTTTGGAAGAGGTTTGTTTGTTCATCATTTCTCTTTAAGTATTTAAAGGTCTGAATCATATCTCCCCTGTCCCTCCTCTCCTCCAAAGTGTACATATTTAGGTCTTCAAGTCCCTTCTCATAAGACTTTTGACATAGGCTCCAAATAATTCTGGTAGCCTTCCTCTGAACAGTTTCCAGTCTTTTTACATCTTTTGCAAGATATGGTCTCCAAAACTGAACACAGTATTCCAAGTGAGGTCTCACCAGTGACTTGTACAGTGGCATAAGTACCTCTTCCTTTCTGCTGGTAATCCCTCTTTGTATGCAGCACAATATCTTCCTGGCTTTTGCCACCGCCTTGTCGCACTATTTTGCCACCTTGAGCTCATCAGAGATAATCACACCAAGGTCTTTCTCCTGAACCGTGCACACCAACCTCTCGCCCCCTATTGTGTACATTTCCCTTGGATTTCTGCTACCCAAGTGCATGACACTGCACTTTTTCGCATTAAATCATAGTTGCCAAGCATTAGACCATTCTTCCAGCTTTTGTAGATCTTTCCTCATGTTAACCACTCCCTCAGGGGAGTCCACTCTGTTGTAAATTTTTGTGTCATCTGCAAAAAGACAGACTTTTCCATTTAGTCCTTCAGCAATATCACTCACAAATACATTGAACAGTGCTGGGCCCAGAACCGAACCCTGGGGCACCCCGCTAATCACCTTCCTTTCATCCGAGTGAGCTCCATGTACCATCACCTTCTGTTGTCTGTCAGTCAACCAATTTCTAATCCAGTTTACCATCTTGGGACCCATCCCCAAGCTACTGAGTTTATTGACAAGCCTCCTATGAGGAACAGTGTCAAAGGCTTTGCTGAAATCCAGGTAGATGACATCCATTGCATGCCCCTGATCTAGTTCCTTGGTTACCCAGTCAAAGAACTCAATCAGATTTGTTTGGCAAGACCGTCCTTCGGTAAAACCATGTTGCCTTGGATCTTGCAACTTGTTGGTTTTGAGAAAGTTCACTATTCGCTCTTTCAGGAGCGTCTCCATTACTTTTCCCGCCAATGAGGTAAGGCTCACGGGCCTGTAGTTTGACACTTCTTCCCTGTCACCACTTTTGTGTAGAGGTACGACATCAACCAAGGTGTGCAACAGAGGGTAATTAACCACGGCCTACCAAGGATATTGGTTAAAAATCTTTATTAAGGACCCAACTTTACAAGTTTCGGCCAAAGGCCTTCATCAGGGGTCTAAAAACAAACACACAAAAATAAATATAATGATAAATTTAATGATAAAACAGATAAATAATGTGTATACAAAGGGACTATATAATAAATATGTTACCAGATAACCACAAAGAAGGTGTGAGGAACACGTCTGTGGGGTGGAACAACCACTCTTCCCAATCTAGAACATAATAAAAGTACAAACATGAACAGTAACAAAAAGATATCTATATATGGAAGGGGGCCCTAGTCCACATATCATTACAATAAAACATGTATATGTAAAAAACATCAAAATTGGAAAACCTTATTATATGTAAAATCATGTATAGGTTTAAAACATCAACAAGGGGTGCAGCAGGGGGTAAAAAATCACAATTACTGAGTAAGGACATTAAGTGAAAAGTTTATGTAGAAATGGTGTACAGAAGAACATCTGTGATGTATACATATGTATAAAAAAGTATCTTACAGAAAAACTATATTGGAGAAATTTTGACATGATAATTTAACAGAAGATAAAACATTAAGACTCAGTAATGACATTAAAATTACTAACAATTAAAAATTGAACGAGATGTAATAAACAACATATGCATTTGGCGAAAAGAAGAAAAGAAGATGGACATGGCATAGGCTAATATGGGCACTGTGTGTTTAAAGGAAGAGGGGACCAACCGGACTAATGAAGTACCGCTTATTAAAGTATACATATATTATGTGTATCGTGTATATTACCAAACTGTCAAGTGCGTTTTAACAAAGGATTTTGCAGGATCGGTGTGATCTCCAGGAACATGCAGGAATGAGTCTTCACATATGGGTACGTCGGTACCGACGGAGTCTGTGCGGGAACGCTTCCCAGCGTCCAATCAGAAAGCCTTTGGAAGCATCCCACCACGCCTGCGTGCTGCCTTCCCGCCTTCCCAACTGCCTCTCCTCAGTTTTCGTTTTTATGCAGAGCCGGCAGGACGTCCTCCTGTCACCGCAGAAAATTCTTCTTTTATTTTTTAGTTTTCTTGCGGTTGCGGCTGCCTTCCCCGACGCCACCGGTACCGCCGGTGTTTCTTTTTTCTTTTCTTGTAAAATTTTTCCATTTTAAGGAATATTTTTCCTCCTTAGTGTCTCATGGTTTCTCAGGCCTTCTAGGCCTCTCCATTTTCCTCCATGGAACCGCCAGCCACTTTCCCCAAGAAATGTACAAACTGTGGCGGTACAACTTTATTTTTAGACACTCACAATTGGTGTCTAACCTGCTTGGGTCCTGACCATTTTTCTCCGGAGCCCTCGGGCAATAGTTTTGTGAGAAAAAGTTCTCAACATCGAGTTCCCCTCGATACACGATACCCATCCAACTTCAGGGCACCGACCATATCTTCTACACAGGATCAGGTAACCCAAAAACAGTCTGTTAAGACTAGCCAGTCCTCAAGTGGCAGTTCTCATGCACAGCATAGAGATGCCTACGGTCTTGTCCTCGAGAATCCACTGGCTTCAAAACCCTGGTGGGAGTCTTCGGCCTCCAAAGTCTGTGTGGGGTTTCAGGTTGTTCCTGAGGTTCACCCCTCACAGAACATACCTGAGCCATGCCCGGTGGTGGCATCCGCTTCGAGCGGTACCGATACCCCGGCATCGGCACTGGTGTTGGATGAAACATTCCTCATCAAGGATCGTCGTCTGGCGTCCTCGGTACCTGTGGGGCCGGTGGATACACTCCAGACTGACCTTCCGATATCGGTACCGGCACCGATACTAGTACCGACGTCGGTACCCTCCAGACGTGCATCGATAGACTCGCTTCCTTCGATGCCGAGTCTGGAATCGACCTCCAGTCTGGAGGACTGTGTACCGACTCGCCTTGGTACCGACACCCGTCGGTACCGAAGGCTCGGTTCCGATAATTCGGATCCGCAACTCTCGGTTCCTCCGATACCGTTAGAGTTGCCACCGGCTGGCCTTCATCCACCGGTATCAGATACGGTACCGAAGTCGGTACCGATATCCACATTACCATTGCTGTCGGTGCCTTCCATGCTTCTCTCGTCAGGCTCGCTTCCCTCGATACCGAGTTTGGAATCGATCCCTAGCATGGACGATGTGCTACCGACTGTCACTGGTCCTGACCTGCAGTACCAGCGACCATCCTCTAAGGATCCCATACTGCACCATTCAGGATCTTCTATTCCTATATACTTGGATAGATCCCTTGGTGCCAACGCTAGTTCTTCATCAGATCTAGCCTATCCAAAGGAAGTTCCCTCTGGGGATCCTTCTTTTCAGGTTTTCCTCCTGGATATGGCAAAATCACTTGCCATTCCTATTCCTGGACAGGATCCTACACAAAGGAATACAGAATCCCTCTCTATTCCTAGCAAAGCAAAGGAGAACATAATGCTTCCTTTGCATCATTCCTTGCAGGATCTCCTTCTACGAATGTGGGAAGCTCCTTTAAAGGTACCCCCACCTTCCAGAGCAACTGATCTTCTATATCAGGTGCCCCCCTCTCCAGGGTTTCAAAAGACTCAACTTCCTCATCATTCCATTGTGGTAGAATCAGCAATGAGGCAGGTGAAGAGTAATAAAAAGCACTCTTCTTATCTGCCAGGTCATGAGTCTAAGACACTAGATGCCTTTGGACGTCAAACCTTCCAGGCATCCATGCTTTCAGCAAGAATTCTCTCATATATTTTTTATATGGGTCTATCTCTTGAGGAGGTCACAAAGAAATTACATCTTTTGACTCCTTTTCTTCAAGAGCCCAAGAGTGCAGACTATTCCTCACTGGTTAGTCATGCTCAGGATATCTCTAGGTTTCTTACTCGTGCTTCCCTAGACTCCTTTGAGTCTGTTAGCAGGACTTCTGCTATAGCTATAGGGGCACGACGTAAAGTCTGGCTCCAAGCTTCAGACTTAGACAAATGGGCACAAGTTAGACTGGGAAATACTCCTTGCACTGGAGAAAATCTCTTTAACAAGGAGTCTTTACTCCAGGTTGCTCAGTTAACAGCTGACTGTCCTGTTTCTAGAGGCTGTCCTACGCCTTCTGCTTTTCCAGTAGGTAGGAAATGTCCTACCAAACTTTCTTCCCCTAGGGGTTTTATCCATCATCTGCCCATCACACAGATGCTCCCAAACATGGGAAACATCGCCCTAGTCTGAAGAATCCAGAACCTCATCAGGGTCAACAAACCCAGCAGTCGCAGGGTTTCAAATAGATCGTTGTCCCTCTTGGTTGGTGGTTAGGATGGCAGTCTGCTTCTGTTCACTTGAAGTATCTGCACTAATTTTTATCCTAACCTTCCTAGATATCTCTTCATGAGACATCTTTTCTCTAACTCTAAGAGTCTTTATGATGCTCATGCCCATACTTAACAGATTTTCCTCTTCCTCTTGGAGGAAAGGGAGGTAACAACTATCAATAGACAGTTTATTTATTTATTTTACACTTATATACCGCTACTTCCAGCGATCAGTAGCGGTTTGATTACAAATTTGGGAGTTTGTCAAATCAAGACAGAAAATTTGGGCAAAAATACACATAGATTAGAGGGTATGGCACATCACACAGAATTAAGGACTTAATGGCTAGGCTTTACATATTTACAGAGAATATTTCTACATATCAGATTAATGTTTCATTTGTTTTATGTGGTGGTCCGCTGTGATTTACATCTGGTTGTAGTGACATTGGAAAAGATGGGTTTTTAGTTTCTTCCTGAAAGCATTAATGTCTTTAATTGTTCGTAGTTCGTATGGTAGTCGATTCCAGATGGTTGGGGCAGAGAATGAGAATGCTCTGCGGCTCGTACTGGCTTTTACTGATCTGATGTTATTAGGAACTTGTAGTGTGCCTGTGTTGATAGTTCTCCTGTCTCTGTTGGTTGGTTGCGTTGTTTCCCTCTACTGGCATGTATCATCTCATCTGGCAGAAACTTCCTCCATTGTCGGTCTCTTGCAACTTTGTCTTACCTCCCTCTTCCTACAACATTGGTTTGTAAGAGGGACCCTTTTAAACGGGTAAGCCCCTATGGTCCTCTACCTGTTCTACCAGGGGATTCTCCCTTCTGGAATTCTTTCCCCCCCCCCCCCTTATTACCTTAGGGCAGCTCATCAGACAATAGGAAGTCCTACCATGTCTGTTCTTTCTTTTTCCCAATCTAAAAAAGGAAGAGGGAAAACAAATTTTTCCACGCTGCCCTGGTATAGTTGCTGCACATACAGCAATTCCTAGTGGTTAAGCCACTGGTTTTGTTCACCACACAACCAGGGCTTCCCCTCCACTAGCAATCCTCCTAGCCTCACTACTAAGTCCCAAACAGGTTAGTAACCTCGTTTGGGAAACCCTATTATCACAGTCGGGTTGGTTACCTTCTATTCTTTGCCCCCTTGTCTTTGGCAGAATAGCTGGTTGCCTACTGGCTTTCCACAGCCAGTTTTTTCTTTTAACCAACCTGCAGCATGCTCTCTGCATCTCTACAGAGTAGCTTTGCACTATGGGCTCTTGCTAGAGAGCATTAGCATCTGGCCTAGCAGATAACCCCAGATGGTTAGGAGGGGTTCCCCCAGTCATGTTCCATTTCTGGCAGGTATCCCCTACCCTTACCATCTCATCTTAAATCTCTTTTGAGGCATAAGCCTCAGGCCTTTCATTACGTGAAAACCTCAAGGAGGGCCAATTCCCTGACTTGGCCCATATCTCCTTGAATCTTCTAGTCAGAGATAAACTTCTTCAATGGCAGCTAGAGGACGCCTAATACCCATCTTGCCCTCATAGGTGGGTTACTAGGGTATATTCCTCCAGAGGCATCCTCTATCCATACCCCTGTTATCCAAGTTTTTGTGCCCTGTTACCTGTAAACTCATACGTGTTAACTGTACTGAGCATTTTGTTCCATGTAAACCGCGCTGATGATGAATAGTGCGGTATATAAGAGATTGTAAATAAATAAATAAATAAATTCTCCATACTGCAGTCCTGGAGAGATCTAGACTTCCTGTCTACTGACTGAAGTTATCCTCTGCAATTTTCACTTAGGCCATCCTGGTTATTCAAGAGCTCAAATTCTGCAAGGACTTCAGACTTCTTCTTGTCAGGGAAACCTTTCCTCTGACTCTGCCAGTCATAACCAGGAAAATAGGATTCTCTATGTATCTATTCAAGCAGGTATCAACCTTCTTGCTGTCAGATAAATCTTCCTCTCTCCCTATATCCCTAGGGGGGATGAGGTTCTATGGACATCTCTCCATCCACATACCTGGAGACATGTGTCCATATGCCTACATATTCATAAAGGTATATATAGATATATATAGATACATATATCCTTATCTATATCTATCTGTGTGTCTTCTGCCCATACATATCTCTTATAGATATAGGCATATATACCCTATATGTGTATATATGTCAATAACTATTTGTAAATCCTGTAATAGATATATGTAAATAGTTTAAAATATGTAAATAGTTCGATTGTTGTTTAACAAATTATTTACCATACTTAGTCCAATTCATGTTTAAATGTATTTAGCAAAATTGTACCTAGTTAATTAATGTTTCATGTATTTAGCAAAATTGTACCTAGTTAATTAATGTTTCATGTAAAACAGACCTGTTAATCTGTTCATTCCTTGTTCAATGTAAACCGCACCTGATCTGTGGAAGGTAGCGGTATATAAGCAACTGTTAAATAAATAAAATAAAATAAAATAAATATATATATATATATACATATATATTTATAGATATAGTGAGATATGTTTTTAGATAGATCTGTATCCATCTACTTATCTATCTGTCTGTTAGGTTCAGATATCCCTACATTCCTATATGATCCTGACAGATGGGCACTACCCCTATCAATGCTGTGCCAGCATACTTAGGGGGCTACACTTATAACCACTCCCTGTGGTAATTAACAAACTTTTCCTTACCATAACCTTTTTAGGTTAGGTACTCCTGAAGCTCTCCATGTACCTTTTTTCTTTCCTAATTGACCCCATTTAGGAAAGACATTGCGGAGCTTCAGTTACTCTAAAGCTTAGCACTCCTGAGTCTGTCCTTACTTTCTTATCAGATACAAGGGTCTCCATACCCTTTCTCCCCTACATGGACTGATTCCAACCCCAGTCCAGTTGGGTCAGACTCATTTTTTCCCTTGGTCCTAGATTTGTACTGTTTTGGACCAAACAGCTTAAGCTTTCTTTAATAGTACCTTCTGCGTCTCCGCTGAAGCTCTACCTCTCATACTACCCCAGTTTTTCCCCTGGGGCTATTTCTCACCCTGTAGGGCTTTGACCTCCACTTGTTTTTGTTCTATTTTGTTACCTCTACTTCTCAGTGAGGTACCCCTTGAGCACATTCACTGGCTCTTCCAACAGATCCATATGTAGCTCAGTGGACTTGTGCATTGCCAACAAGGGAGGCCCAGATTACGATATTTCACTACTAAATGCCCTCTATACAGGGTCTTCCCCCTTTAAAAGCCCTGCTCTAGCCAGCTGTTCCACAGCTCCTTTTCTGTATTCAACTCCTACCCTCCATCCCCAGGATGCCTGAGGTCCTGAGGAATAGCATGGCTCGTTCTAGACTTGCAACATGCTAGGACTCCCTCTGGGCATCTGAGCTTGGGAGTCCCCATATGTGAAGACTCATTCCTGCTTGTTCCTGGAGATATGTTTAACATATACATGCAACCGATCTGTGACCTCATCCGCTCTTTTAATGTTACCTGCCTAGCATATGCAGATGACATTCTCTTATACATGCCATTCTCCATCAACCACCCTGCTTTTACACCTTTGATAAAATGCTTTGAATCAGTGGAAGACTGGCTCCTCTCACAGAACCTAAGAATCAACCATAGCAAGACCGATGTTATGTTTATCACAAGGGACCAAAACTTCACACCTCCCACTACCTTAAAGATAAAGGATAAGGAATTGACAGTAAAACCTACAATACGATACTTAGGTATCACCCTTGACCAGCGCCTCAACATGAAGACCCACATAAAAAACATAACAAAACTAATATATCACAAGATAAGCACACTACGCCACTTAAGACCTTTACTTGAACCTACAGACTTTAGAACTGTCTACCAAGCCTTGGTAATGCCTCATCTCGACTTCGCAAATGCAATTCTACATGGTCTCCCGCAATCATCTTTAAATCCTCTACAACTGGCGATGAACACCGCTGCTAGAGTACTCGAAGGAATATCAAAGACAGACCACATAACTCCAATTCTAAAAAGACTCCACTGGTTACCAACCAACGCAAGAATCCACTACAAGATACTAATCACTACTTTCAAAGCCCTAAACAATCAAGCACCATCAACGATCACCAACCTTTTACACACACAGACTCCCAATAGATCCAGAAGATCAACTGCTATAAACTCATTAACAATCCCAAGACAAACAGTCAGATACACTAAGGAAACATCTAAAAGAGCCTTCAGCATTCATGCCCCAATAGCTTGGAATGCACTCCCACCAGAACTGAGAGCCATAACCAGCCTAACACAATTCAGAAAAAGTCTCAAACACCACCTCTTCTTAAGCTATTTCCCAATTTAGTCTTGCACAAGAGAAACTATACACCCATACTCAGGTCAAGTCAACTTCAACTGTGATTAATGTATATAGACTATTGTATATAGTTACATAGTGTACATAGTTTCCCTTTATTACCAAGTTCAATTTCCTGTTACTTGTAAAATGCACTACAGTTTTCTGTATGTATATGTTTAGTTCAATGTAAACCGCGCTGATGATAATAGTGCGGTATATAAGAAATGTTAAATAAAAAAAAATAAAAAATAAAAAATAGCACAGTTACTTACCTGTAACAGGTGATCTCTGGGAACAGCAGGAATAAGTCTTCACAACCCACCCTCTTCCCCTAGGAGTTGTTTTTTCTCTATCTCTATCTTTCCCTTCCTTGCTCTCTCTTTGTCTCAGCTTTAAAACTCAACTGAGGAGAGGCAGTTGGGAAGGCGGGAAGGCAGCACGCAGGCATAGTGGGATGCTTCCAAAGGCTTTCTGATTGGACGCTGGGAAGCGTTCCCGCGCAGACTCCATCGGTACCGACGTACCCATATGTGAAAACTTATTCCTGCTGTTCCCAGAGATCACCTGTTACAGGTAAGTTACTGTGCTTTATGGAAAGGACGTGTGCAATTAACAGAATTGTACACGTACCATAACTGAAAAGAGGGGAGAGATGCTAACCATGCGCTTGAACAGAATCAGACTAAATTTAAATAAACAAAAGCTGTGTCATAAAAATGTTTCTTAAAAAAACCACACATAGTTATATAAGGAGAGTTAAAAGACAATTTGAAAGGGCAATATAAAAGGAATTGTACTCTACACACTATACTCACTATGCACTCTGCCGAAAACAGACTAAATATTGATAAAATAAGAGCTATGTCTGAAAGGGGAGGTATAAAATCACACATAAAAGTACCGATAAGATAAATTATGTTATGCACGCTGCATCTCTGCATACACTGAGGGGGACGGAACCGCCATAGCGATGCATGATGAAAATATCAGAAAAATATATAAAGGCTAAAAATGTGTTACCTTATAAAGGTGCTTTAGTATACAACAAATAATGTGCGGTGCAAAGAAAAACATAGGAGACCCGTCCGAACCAAAAGAATTTATGTTGGTTAAAAACGCCATTTCTTAAAAGCATAAATAACATCAATTGTGTGGAGGAGACCTGCATAGGCAAGCTGACAACAATAGGATATTTGAATACGCTGAACAAACAAAACAACGATAATTATGTGTAAGAAAACAAATGCGCAAGCCAGTAGAAGGAACACTATACCTGCCAAGATTGTGAAGGGCGGGAAAACGCCGCGCAGGAGCATAAGAGACCTACTTGAAGGGAAGGAAGAGGCTCCTCCCACTGGCACCGTGAACCGTAGGGAAACAGGACTAATACAAAAGTGCATATGGATAAAACCAATGGAAATAAGGAATGTGTAATGAAGTTTGTTACTTATGACAAACCAATATGTTAGTCATTAAAAACTGCCAAGGGCACTAAATTAAGTACAAATGCTGATATAAAACAACAAATGTAAGAATCAGATGTGAAAATCTATAGTTGCCTACCACTTGAGCTGTAAAAGAGATTATAAAACATAACACAAAAATATAGAGGTATCTGACAGAACTCCTCACATAAAGGCAATGCCTATGTACAAGCACTATTTAAAAAAATTATGAAATAAAAAGGAGGTAAAACAACTTTATAGTTTTCTTGCAACCACTAATTAAAAAACAAACTTAAAACCATAAAGGATATGAGTGTGTCAGATGAACAAACATAAACTATAAAATGAAAAATAAAACGGTATAAAAACACGAGGATCATGCCTAATTAGAAACATTGTCCAACCCACGAAAGAGGTATAAAAAGGTTCATAATGAGTACTTGCAACTACCAACGAGGAATTTATACATGCGCCCCCGAGGAGTGGGACTATGAAGGCAAGGAGTAAAAAAGGGAATCAAAGAAACAAATTGTATTCAATTTCCTTGTTCAATCCTTTCGGAAAAACTGTATCTAATAGGAATATAAACCTTTGTTCCTCTTGGGTCAATTTTCGATTCAAATCACCTCCGCAGGGGGAGGGAAGCATTTTTTAATAACAAAAAACTTTATATCATTAATATTATGCTGAAGTTCAACCCAATGTTGCACAAGTGGGGCAGTAATGATTCGTCTTTTGATGCAGCTTTTATGTTCTTGAATGTGCGTTTTGACAGCTCGAATGGTTTTACCAACATACAGAAGTGAACAGGGACAAATTACACAGGTACACTAAAAAAATTTTTTTTTAAACTGCCTCTAATGTTTCGATTGATTTTTACGTTTTTTGGTGCGCTGAATCCAAATCTGGTAACCAATTTGCTCCATCACGTACAGATTTTTTGCTACATAGGGTTAGCAGTTTGAGGTGAACGTTTCAGATTGAGTGCGATCGAGATAAAAGTTTCTTGGATGAATTCTTTATACTAATTGTTTAGTAGTTATTCAAATAAGAATAAAGAAAATTGTAACAAGGCAGCACATAAGAATAGAGTAATGTCAACAAAACACACTGTGATGGTAGCAAAATTGTCTGCACTTAAAACAGCCACATACATGTGCACAAACATTGAGCATATAAGAGCGAGGTTAGACACAAAGCAAAGCAAAGAAATGTGCAAAAAATGTTGTACAGGTATGTATGTAAGAATAGAAAACGCAAACCGCACCATTGCAATACATGAAGACAAACACCCGATGGTGTGAAAATAAAATTCTAATAAATGAGATCCGACACTGTGGTAATAACTAGCAAATTTTTATTTCAAAGTTTAGTAAAAACACGATATTTGTCAACACAGTTTAGATTTTAAAGTCATTCTTGGGTCAATCAATCTCCTGGTGGGCCCGTTTCTTCTTCTTCCCCCGAATGCTTCTCTTGGTGCGCTGCTTGGCGTATTTTTCATCTGGGGTTTCCCGCAGCAGCAACCAGCAGAAATCAGCCATCATAGTGGTGTTCCATCTTCCTTGGTACCTTCTCTCTGCGTCCTTGATGTCCTGGTGAAACCTTTCACCTTGTTCTTCACTGTACGCCCCCAAGTTTTCGGGAAAGTAGTTCACATGGGAGTGCAAGAAATGGACTTTCAGGCTCATGTTACAGCCTTGTTCTTTGAAGGCATTGAGCATCCTGGCAACAATATCCTTATAGTTCTCATCCCGCCTGTTCCCCAAGAATTTGAGAACAACATCCTTGAAGGAATCCCAGGCTTCTTTTTCCTTCTCAGACATCGTTTCAGCGAATGCTCCATCTGAAATGAGTTTCCTTATATCAGGGCCAACAAACACTCCTTCCTTTAGCTTTGCTTCAGAAAGTCGGGGGAACTTTGAGCAACTTTGGAATAACGAGTGAAGTTATCAAATTTGCAGATGACACAAAACTATTTAAAGTTGTTAAAACCCAAGAGGATTGTGGAAAGTTGCAAGAGGATCTTGATAAATTGGAAGACTGGGCATCAAAATGGCAGATGAAATTTAATGTGGACAAGTGCAAGGTTATGCACCTAGGGAAGAACAACCCAAACTATGGTTACACGATGCAAGGTTCCACATTAGGAACCACCACCCAGGAAAAAGATTTAGGCGTCATTGTGGATACCATGTTAAAACCCTAGGCCCAGTGTGCAGCAGCGGCCAAGAGAGCAAATAGAATGCTAGGTATGATAAGGAAAGGAATGGAAAATAAAACAAAAGATATTATAATGCCTCTATATCGTTCCATGGTGAGACCGCACCTTGAATATTGTATGCAATTCTGGTCGCCATATCTTAAAAAGGATATAGCGATTTTAGAAAAGGTTCAGAGAAGAGCCACCAAAATGGTAAAGGGGATGGAAGGATACTCCTATGAAGAAAGGCTAAAAAGGTTAGGGCTCTTTAACCTGGAAAAGAGACGGCTGAGGGGAGATATGATAGAAGTCTATATATTAATGAACGGAGTGGAACGGGTAAACGTAGATCGATTGTTTACCTTATCAGAATATACAAAGACTAGGGGACATGCAATGAAGCTACAGGGTAAACTATTTAAGACTAATAAAAGAAAATATTTTTTCACTCAACGTGTAATCAAATCTGGAATTTGTTACCGGAGGATGTAGTAAAGGCTGTTAGTGTAGCTGGGTTTAAAAAAGGTTTGGACAAGTTCCTGGAGGAAAGGTCCATAAACCATTATTAAGAAGGGACCCAGGATATCAATGCTTGAACCAATACAAGCATTGTGGAACCTGTGTCCCTTGGGGAAACTGCTAGGTACATATGACCTAGATTGGCCACTGTTAGAAACAGAATACTGGGCTTGATGGACCTTGGTCTGACCCAGTATGGCATATCTTATGTTCTTATGTTCTCTTTCCAACGCAATCCAGAGCACTTCTTATTTTCCCCATGTCCCCTGCATTTCAGTAGCTTTAATGTTGCTTTTGACATACAAGGCTACTCCTCCTCCTTTTCCATTTTCTCTGTCTCTTCTGAATAGATTATAACCAGCTATGGCTATATCCCAATCATGCGATTCATTAAACCATGTTTCTGTAATGGCTACAATATCCAAATCCATTTCCACCATTAGGGCTTCCAGGTCCAGAACTTTGTTGGCTAAGCTTCGAGCATTTGTGCTCATTGCTTTCCAGCATTTACCTGGCTTGTGTGTATTTGGCATTGATTTTGTTCTGCCCACTTCTTCCCACTTGTTTTTGATGTGTGGTTTAAAAGTGTGGCTGTTTCTGATGTTATTCTGCTTTTGCAGGGGGTGGCTTGCAGATCTTGACCTTCCACATCCGTCACTTCCTTTTCCTCGTTTAAATGCATATCCACAAACTGCTTGAAATTTTCATTTAGAATTCTTTTCCCTTCGACAGAGAGATGTCTCTTCCATCCCCATTCCAAGCCCATCTGGAAACCACTCATTCCTCTTCTTTTTTTTCTTGGCCCCGGCTCTGGAACTCGCTCCTGTCAGCTCTCTGCCTGGAATCTTCCTTCAACACCTTTAAAGCCAGATTAAAGACTCACCTCTTCTGTACAGCCTTTGACTTTCCTCCTTCCCCCTCCCCCTTGTCCCCTGCTCCACCCACCCCCCCTCGCTGATGTCAAGTCCACGTCCCTCCCTCCCTGGTATAGTCCTCCTTTATCTGCTGTCCTTTGCTTTAACTTGCTATCTCTCTCCTATCTGAATTGCTGGCGTTCTGTTTCCTCTTCATAGCAGTATCTCTATATTTTGGTAATTGTAAACCGCTCTGGTACTTTCTGTGTGAGCGGTATATTACATTCTGAATTAAAGGTAAAGATAAAGAGGCCTACACACATCTTGATACATCCAGACCACAGACAGTATCTTCGCTTCACCTGTCAGGGCACCCATTACCAATACAGGGTCCTTCCTTTCGGTCTGGGGTCTGCACCAAGGTTCTTCACAAAGTGCATGGCTGTCATAGCAGCTCATCTTTGGAGCATCAAAGTCTTCATCTTCCCTTACTTAGACGACTAGCTCAGAAAGGCAGGTTGTCCTGGAGAATTCTGCTCATCTGGACAAAAAAACCTCTTGCACTTCTTTAGTACCTGGGCTTTGTGATAAACTTCACAAAATCCCACCTCACTCCAACACAAAGGTTGGAATTCATAGGAGCCATTTTGGACACAACACAGTCCAGAGCCTTTCTCCCTCTGAATCGCATGAACAGGTTAGTGCAACTAGCCACCAATATGTGCAAACAACAGACAGCTACAACTCGATGTTTCCTATCCCTCCTGGGACATATGGCCTCCACAGTGCATGTGGGCCCTTATGCGAGACTTCACATTTATTTATTTATTTTTTTAACAGTATTTCTAAACCGCCTTATCTTAATAATCAAGGTGGTATCACAGCAAGCAATCAGGTAAAGTGTGTGTGTTGTACATGCAGTGAGGATAAAACTTAGTTGTGTGAGGGATGTGTTGGGTGCTTGATTTGTTTGAGCTATATACAGGGTGGGCTATTTACAGTGGTGCTAGAATCATATTTTATATATATTCAGTTGTTTGGGAGGATTGGAGTGCTGTTATCCATTCTCTTAGGTTATGTGATGTGACCATAGTGCTCTATGAACAGCATGGTTTTCAGTTGTTTTCTGAAGACTTTGAGGTCTGGAGTTGCCCTTAGATCGTCCGGTAGATTGTTCCATATTGTTGGAGCAGCCATGGAGAGAGCTCTGTCTGTTGTGTCCTTGCGTGTGTGCTTGTACTCATTTGGGGTGCTGACTCGGTTGCGTGTTTGACTTCTTCTGGGACGTGCGGTGGTTTCCGGTTGTATGAGCAGGTGGAGGCTGTTGGCTGATGTGTGTTCTTTTATCTTAAATAGGTTTATGATAGTCTTGTATCTGATGCGAGCAATGATTGGGAGCCAGTGTAAGTCCTTTAGTGTAGGTGTGATGTGCTCCTGCCTTGCGGCTCCGGATATGATTCGAGCTGCAGTGTTTTGTGCCAGCTGTAGTGGTTTGAGAGCTTGTTTTGGTAGTCCGAGGTATATCGGATTGCAGAAGTCCAGTATTGGGGTTATCAGTGCTTGACAGACTGTACGGAAGTGTTCTGGAGCGAGGAGTGGTTTCAGTCTCCTGATGATTCGCATCCTGTAATATGCTTTTTGGATTGTTTTGTCTATATGTGGTTTGAGGTTGAGTTTACTGTCCAGAGTAACCCCAAGGTATCTCACCTCCGATCTTATCGGTATCGTGGTGCTTTGTATCTTTATGTTTGGTGGGTGTGTAAAGCTTTGGTTTCGAGTGATGATTAAAGCTTCAGTCTTGTTGTAGTTTATAGCTAGATTGTTGTTTTGGCACCACTTCGCCATTTGGGTAAGGCAGTCTGCTATCTTAGAGAAGTCCGGGTTTTCGATTGATATCGGGGAGTATACCATTATATCGTCTGCGTATATTGTGTATTGGATGCATTAGTCACAATGATCCCTTTCAATCCAGTGGACCCAGTCCACAAGGAGCCTTCGGGATATTATCCAGATTACACAACCCATGGCCCAATCTCTCATGTGGTGGTGCACCCCAGCAAACCTTCTCGTAGGGTCACCTTTTCAGATACCCCTACCCAGGGGCGGCTCTATAATGAGGCCGAGTGAGGCGGTGGCCTCAGGTGGCAACTTTTTGGGGGTGGCAAAAATTTCCCCCAAAAAGACTGCCTCACTTGGCCTTCAAAAAAATAAACAACCCCCCCCCCCCCGATCAGAGAAGCCGCTGCCACTGCCGCTGCTGCCGCAACAGCAGCAGAATGAAGTGCCCCGCGGCCCCCCCGCCTCCCCGGCAGAGATCTCCTTGTATTTTCTTCAGCGCCAGCTGCTTTTCAGAGCCACGAAGGGAAAGTTTCCCTTTCCCGTGACTCTGTTAGTTGAGCCCGCCGGCGCTGATGGGAAACAGGAAATGCCTGCTTCCCATCAGCGCCGGCGGGCTCAGCTTTAACAGAGCCACGAAAAAGGGAAACTCTCCCTTTGTGGCTCTGAAAAGCAGCCGGTGCTGAGGTAAATACAAGGAGGGCTCTGCCGGGAAAGCAGGGGGCCGTGGGACACTTCATTCTGACACTGCTGTGGCGGCAGCGGCTCCTCTGATCAGGGGTGGGGGGGTTTTGCTTTTTTTTCAGTTTCCCTGGGCTGGGGGGTGTTAGCATAGGAAATATTAATGAGCTGATGGGGGGAGGGCTAGGACTGGAAATGGGCTATGGGGGGTTAGGACTGGTAATGGGCTATTGGGGGGTTAGGACTGGTAATGGGCTATCAGGGGTGGCTAGGACTGGAAATGGGCTGATGGGGGGGGTTATAACTGGAAATGGGTTGATCGGGAGGGGGGCTAGGACTGGAAATTGGCTGATGGGGGGTTAGAACTGGAAATTGGCTGATCAGGATAGGGGGCTAGGACTGGTAATGGGCTGATTGGTGGGGTTAGGACTGGTAATGGGCAGATGGGGGACTAGCACTGGAAATGGACTGATTGTGGGGTTAGGACTGGTAATGGGCATATGGGAGGCTAGCACTGGAAATGAGCTAGGACTGGTAATGGGCTGATTGGGGGGCTAGGACTGGAGTGGGCTGATAAGGTGGATAGGACTGGAAATGGGCTAAAGGGGGAGGGGAGGAGAGTGCTGCTGGCCCTGGAAGAAAACTAGGGGCTAGGGCTACAAATGGGCTGATGCAAGGGGATGATAGAATAGGACTGGAAGGGAGTGGATACTGAGAGAGTCTGCCAATGGAAGGAGGGGGCAGGAAGGGAGCTGACACGGTGGAAGGAGGGGGCTAGAAAGGAGCTGACACCTGGGATGGACTGAAAGGGGACTGGAAGGGAGCTGACACTTGGGGATGGGAGTGGTAGGTGGTTGGGTAATGGGGAGGAGGCTGGAAGGGAGCTGACATGCGAATGGCACTGGAAGGGGGATGGACAGAGGATAGGGCAACTGGAAGGGAGCTGACTGGGGGGTGGCACTGAGAGTGGACATGCTGATACCTGGGATGGTATTTGGACTAGAAGGGGATGGACAGTGGGGAAAGAGGAGGACTGAAAGGGAATGGACATCAGTGGCAGTTGTGGGAATGCAAGGCGGTTAACATTGGAAGGTACTGGGAGGGGAGGACTGGAAAGGGGACTGATACTGGGGAGGGTTACTGGAACTGGAAATGGGCCGATGGAAGGAAGTGAAGAAAACAAAAGAAGAGATAAGAAATGGCAGATGGACCATGAACCATAGACCACAGAAAGAGAGCTCAGAGAAGACAGGAAATCAGAAGCCTCAGATAGGGACCAGCATGATCAGAGAATAAAATGGTCAGACAAGAAAGGTAGAAAAAATAATTTTATTTAATTTTAGCAAATGGACTTTGTGCTATTTTTATATTTTACACAGTATTGGGGAAATGCATCTCTTATTTATCTGATGTTGCACTGCATGTGAACTCTGGCTTCTTGGGGTTTCAGTTTAAATTTTGTCAACATATTTTTATTTTTACTTTAGATTGTGGTTACTTATTCTGTACTTGGTGAGGGTCGATGTTGTGAGTGTGCGACTGAGGTCAGGTGTTCTCTTAACATGGAGTTTGTACATAAAGATCTATACTGTACTGTAGCAATTTGACTTGTTCAGCTTTTCACATAGGTGTATGGATGTTCTCCGGGAACAAGCAGGAAGTCATTCCTCACAAACGGGTGACGTCGGCGCTGACGGAGCCCTCATGCAGAGCAAATCCCCAGCTTTCAGAGAAAGCCTTTGGGAGTTGCCATCGCGCATGCGCGGCCTCCTTCCCGCCCAAGGGTGCCATCTTGCTCATCTCCTTTTTTTCTGCATAGCCCTTAGACGTAGTCCCTCTGTCCCCGTGAAAAAAGTTAAAATTTTCTCTTTTCTTTGACCGGTCGACACCGGTTCCTCTTCCCGCCTTCGGCTCGGTACACCGATATCGAGTCCCTCTCTGACTGGTGTTCGCGCTCTTTTTGCTTTTTCACTGGCAGCCCGGGTCTTTGACCTTGCAGGGGCCCTTTTTCCCCCAATAGCTACCAGCGGGTTTAAAAAATGCGATCGGTGTGTGAAACTTATGTCCCTCACCGATACGCATGACTGCTGTCTCTGGTGCCTCTGGCCCGACCATGACCCAACGGTCTGCAGCCCATGTAGGAAAATGTCCTCTAAGGCCCTGAAGATCCACCAGAAGCAGCATGATAGGATTTTTTCTGAGTCCTTGCCTTCGAGAGCCAGAACTTGTCCGAGGCCTCTACATCTCAGGGGGAACATTCCGAGCCCCAGCAGCGTCGAGGTTCCTCCTAGAGGGGGGTCTCACTCGAGGGAGCACAAGAGGAAGAAGAAATCCTCAAAGGCAGCATCTCAGGATGGCTCCGAGCGACCCGGCTCCTCCTGGGGCCTGTCGCAGAGCTCCGAGCGCCGGCCGGGATCTTTGAAGAAGGAGTGTCCGGCAAAGGTTCCTCGTCGGGAGACGGATCAGCCGAGGCAGGTAACAACTGTCCTCGTCGAGGATTCCCCTCCGGGGGAACCGGCATCGGGCCCGAGCCAGTGGCTGCAGAGCCTTCCGTACTCGAGTCCAGAATGGTGGCCTTGGAGCGCAGTTTCACTGCCTTCATGGAGCAGCAGCGGACGCTGATTGCCGGTCTGTCTGGTTCCTCCGCCCTGACCACCGGGCCCTCGATGTTGAAGTCGACCCCGGAGGCCGAGACGATCCTTGAAACCTTTCGGGCTTGAGTCGATCCTTGGCCGAGGTCCCACACAGCCTCCTGTTCGGGACCGAGGTTGTCGCCGCCGAGCCTCCCGGCATTGGAGCGGTCGGTGCTGGGGCCCTCGATGCTGGAGCCCCCTGATTCCTCTTCGGAAGCATCAGCATGGGAAATGGAAGACGAGGAGTCCCCGGACACCTGTCGGCACAGGGATGTCCCATCCGATTCCCCGATGTCTGAGCCTCGGAGAAGGTCCCTTCCGGAGGACATGAGGTTCTTGGATTTCATGAGGGATATGTCCAAGGCTTTGGCGTTCCCACAGAGTCCGAGGAGGATCCTCGAGCTGACGAGCTCGAGATCCTATAGTATGAGGCCACCCTCGAGGGACCCTTACTGTACCCGTGCCTCCGAACCTGGAACGACTGATGCTCCGCATGTGGGAGATGCCAGCATCGATGCCGGTCATTAGCAAATGGCTCAACTTGATGTATCGATTCAGCCGGAGCTCTGGGTTTCAAAAGTCACAACTGCCACACAACTCCATGGTTGTGGAATCGGCCATACACAGGTTGAAGAGCCAGAAGACGCACTCCTTGGTGCCTCCTGGCAGGGAGGCCCGCAACTTGGATGCCCTCGGCAGGAAGTGCTTCCAGGATTCAATGCTTACTTGTCAAATCCAGGCCTATCAGCTGTACATGGGCATGTACCTGAGAGACCCAGTGGAGGAACTCGCCGAGTTCTCGGCTGGTCTCTCTGAGGGGCCTTTGCAGTGCTTCAGGAGCCTGTCCACCGCTGTCCATGAGTGCTCGAAGTTTATGTCTCGAGCAGCCTATGACAGGTTCGAGTCAGCGGCTCAGGTAGCCGCAGCTGGCATCGGTGCATGCCGCCAGGCATGGCTGCAGTTGTCGGACCTCGAACAATGGGTTAAGGACAAGTTGGTCAATGTCCCATGCCAGGGGGAGAACCTCTTTGGTAAACCCATGACCGACAAGGCCGCAGAACTGGAGACCGAGTACATGACGAGGACACAGCTCTCCAGGAAGACCTCTGCACTTCTTGCAAGAAGGGCATGGGTAAAAAGCCCTTTTACCCGAGGAAGGTTGCTGCTTACCAAAGCTACCCCCATTTTCAGGCCTCCCCGGCTCCCCAACAGGGGCAGCAGGCCAAGGGACAGGGGCATGGCCCGCATAAGCAGAAAGCCCCCAAACCCCAGGCACCGGCTCCGGCCCAGCCTGGCAGTGTCTTTTGACTCCTACAGCTTGGCCCATCTTCCCACAGGAGCCAGGTAGATCACAGGAGGCAGGCTTGCCCTGTATGCCCAAAGGTGGACAGCCATTACCACCGATGCCTGGACCTTACAGGTGGTCTGGTAGGGCTACCTTCTTCACCTAGTCCAGGTGCCTGCTCCTTACTTCACCGGGACCTTCTTCTGAAGGAGTTGACGGGTCTTCTCGAGGATCAGACAGTAGAACCAGTGCCCCACCACCTGCAAGGCAAGGGCTTCTACTCCAGGTACATTCTGGTACCAAAGAGAACAGGAGGCCTCAGGCCCATCCTCGACCTGCGCAACCTAAACAAGTTCTTGGTGAGGGAGAAGTTCAAGATGCTCTCCCTTGGAATATTGCTGCCTTACCTCCGCCAGGGAGACTGGCTATGCTCCTTAGACCTAAAAGATACGTATACATACATCCTAATACACCCAGACCACAGACAGTATCTGCGCTTTGTGGTGAGGGGCAATCACTACCAGTACAGGGTACTTCCCTTTGGCCTGGCCTCAGCCCCCAGCCCCCAGGGTATTCACAAAGGGCCTGAAAGTGGTGGCCGCCTTTCTCAGGCTCCAAGGGGTCTTTTTCTTCCCCTACCTAGATGACTGGCTCATCAGAGGCACTTCAGCCAGCGAAGTTCACCAGGCCACGTCTTGCACCATCCAGGTGCTGCAGCATCTAGGGTTTGTAATCAACTACCCCAAGTCCAGCCTTGCTCCAACTCAGCAGCTGGAGTTCATTGGGGCCAGACTCAACACCCTTCAGGCAAGGTCCTATCTGCCTGCAGACAGGGCAAGCAGGCTTCTGGCTCTGGCAGGTCAGGTGAGTCACAGGTCTGTAGTGTCAGCAAGACAATTTCTGCGACTCCTCGGGCATATCGCTTCCACGGTCCATGTAACCCCAGATGCCCCCCTCCACATACGGACTGCTCAGTGGTGTCTCAGAGACCAGTGGTCACAGGCCACAGGGTGTCTCAGGGACAGAGTCACAGTGTCCAGGTGGCTGGTACGGTCCTGGACTGGTGGCTTCAGCCACTTCACTTGGAAGCGGGAATGCCTTTCCAGGCTCCTCTACACATGAGGATCCTTACCACAGATGCGTCCCTGCTGTGCTGGGGGGCCCATTGCCAGGGTTTCCATACTCAGGGAGTGTGGTCCCCAAGCGAGAGAACACAACAGATCAATTTCTTGGAGCTCCGTGCCATCCGCCTGGCCCTGGGGGTTTTCAGGCAGATCCTGGCCCACGAATCTGTCTTGGTACAGACAGAAAACCAGGTGGCCATGTTCTGTGTGAACAAGCAGGGTGGCACGGGGTCCCGTCTCCTATGTCAGGAAACCCTGGATCTGTGCTCGTTTGCAGCACAGCATGGCATTCATCTGCGAGCCTTCTACCTGTCGGGCAGGACAACTGGTTAGTCGACAGGCTAAGCAGGATTCTCCAGCCTCATGAGTGGCAATTGGACCATGGGGTAGCCAATTGGCTTTTCCAAATCTGGGGACGGCCAGTAATGGACTTGTTTGCGAGTCCAGCCAATCACCAGTTGCCCCGGTTCTGCTCCAGGCAGCCACACCCGCACCTGGTCTTCTGGTCAGACTTTCGCAACCCATTATTGCCTGGATAGGGAGTCCCGATGGGATAGTGCTTTCAGCCAGGCTGTACTCTGAAATCTTTTCGAGGTCTAGGCAACTCCTGCCCTCCGACGCTTCTGGGTGTCAGGCTACCGGAGTGCTATTCTCTTAGTTAGATTTCTATTGTGGCTGCTTGTGGCTCTCGTAGAGGGAGCCTATTTTTCAGCTGTGGGTTCTCGGTAGCCTATAGCTGGGGAGTTCCATATGTGAGGACTGACTTCCTGCTTGTTCCCAGAGAAAGCGTAGTTACTCACCTGTAACAGGTGTTCTCCGGGGACAGCAGGAATCAGTCCTCACAACCCTCCCTCCTCCCCTTGGAGTTGCAGTCCTATTATTATTCTTATATTTTGTTCTTTTTGCCGTCTTTTTAGCTATGTCATTTGACTGAGCAAGATGGCACCCTTGGGCGGGAAGAGGATCACGCATGCATGATGGCAACCCCCAAAGACTTTCTCTAAAAGCTGGGGATTTGCTCCGCACGAGGACTCCGTCGGCGCCGACGTCACCCATATGTGTGGACTGATTCCTGCTGTCCCTGGAGAACACCTGTTACAGGTGAGTAACTACGCTTTCCAGGGCCCACTGTAGTATTTACAATGACGGTTTTTTTGGATGGGCTCCTTATGTGTGTTTTGGAAGTTTGTGCTGATATGATATGGTATGGTAGGTTTGCTCTTTGTTGTACAGTTTTGTATTAGTTCACAATATGACTTGTACTGGAGAATAGTGGTTGTTGTTGTTGTTAGTGAGATGATCAGAATCAGATTTTTTTTTTAAATACTGAGTTCTGTGGGTGAATGTCCTGGTTCTGCTCTGCACCTACTGTGGATGCAAAATATATATTGAAAAAGAAAAAGCAAGAACCATAACACAGTTTATAACAACAACCAGACCTGCCGCTGGCAGGACAATAGCAGGCAGCCAAAATGCGCTCCCCAAGCCTTTTCGCAGCACTTTAAGCAGGTCTGGTCCCTCTCTTCTCCGATGCAATGTCAGAGCAAGGAGGGACAGATCTGCTTAAAGTGCCGGCGCCTTTCAGATCGGGCGCATGCCCCCTCCTCCTCCCACTACCTTTATCCAGCACTGCCTGCTCTTTCCCTGCTGGCAGCACTGCTGTTAAAAAAACAGAAGATGGCAGCAGCTGGGAAAGAGGAGGCAGTGCTGGACAGAGGTATGGTGGGGGGGGGGGGGGAGAGGGGGCGTGCGCCCGAGCTGCAGGGTGCAATTGCAGCTCAATACAGCCCTGTGTGCAAACATCTTGCATTTCCTCCATATAATCTAATGATCTAATAACTAGATTATATGGATTATTAGATGATCTAATAATCTAATAATCTTATATGGATTAGATAGTCTCCCCATCAGCCACCTCCTTCCCCTTCAATCTGTACAAAATCACGCTGCTCGAATAATCTTCCGCCAGCCTTGCCACACCCACATTACTCCTCAAGTCGCTTCACTGGCTCCTTGTCCAGTTCCGCATCCAATTCAAACTTCTCCTACTGACCTATAAATGCATTCACTCGGCGGCCCCTCAATACCTCTCATCTCTTATCTCTCCATACATCCCCTCTTGGAACCTGCGCTCCGCTAGCAAATCACTTCTATCAATGCTGTTCACCCGCACCGCTAACTCCCAACTTTGCTCCTTTCACCTTGCTGCACCTCACGCCTGGAACAGCCTACCTGTGTCTATATGCCAGGCACCCTCCCTGGCCCTCTTCAAATCCAGGTTGAAGATTCACCTCTTCACCGTCGCTTTCAGATCCTGACTTCTATCCTTATCTTATCTTAACCCCGTCAACTTTCATGACCATATTTTATTGACCTTACTGTACCTTGCACTAATCTGACCTTTACCCTGTAATGTTCTGACTAGATTGTAAGCTCCGATGAGCATGACTCTGACGGGCAGGGACTGTCTCTTCCATTCTGGCTAACTCTTGTTGGTTGGCTGTACAGCGCTGCGTGTGTGGCGCTCTATAAGTGATAAATAGTAATAGTAGTAGTAGTAGTAGTGATCAGCTTTTTGGTTTGGTTCAGTCTCTGATTGGATTTCTGAAAAAGCCCCGCCCCCTCTAAGGTGGTGGTGGGGGGGGGGGGGTTCCATTTCATTCTTCGCCTCAGGCTGCTCAGATTGCCTTGAGAACCTGGCCTGGATTCCGGTACTGCCTTGTCTTTTCTCTTTTTTTCCCTTTAAACCTTAATGATTGAATATATATACCCCATCACACAGGGGCGGCCCAAGGGGGGTACGGGGCCATGTGCGGAGATGCAGTGCGGGGCCTCTTTTGCATAAGGGGCCTCATTTGCATAAATATTTGCATAATGTTACCATACACTAACTTTTAGTAAACATGCCTTTTAATGAGTGTATGGATAAAGAAAGACTAAAATATTTCTACATTACTATAATCCAGTGCCAACCGCCAGGCACATTAGAAACTACTACAAATACTGCCCCATTTAGAACCCATAGCAAACCCGCCATATTGTAACAGCACTACCAGGACTCACAAAGCACCATACCCTAACTATCAAAAGGCAACACTGCAAATATTAAGGGAGTGGTGGTCTAGTGGTTAGGACAATGTACTTCAGGCCGGAGGGCCGGGGGTTCAAGTCCCACCTGGGGACAGCAATCTCAGGCTGGAGGGACTGGGATTTCTAGTCCTATAGGCTCTCCTTGTGGTCTTGAGCAAGCCACTTAACCCTCCATTGCCCATGTTCCCTGTAAGTATTAGCGTATGTGTCTCCTATCCCCTCGTGTTAAATGTATCCCCCAATTGACCGCTTTGACCCGGTGAAAAAGCAGGATATAAATACAGCTAAATAAAATTAAAAATTAAAAATTAAACCAATACATTTCAGAGAATAACAATACATGACCTACTGGGGAAAGAGAACAAGTGGCAATGTCAAATAGGAATTATATAAACAGAATACCTCAGCTCAGTTACACATGCAGAACATAGACCATCACCAAACAAGGAATCACAATTTAGAAACAGGAAGACAATAACTGGGAACCCCAAAAGCAAACTTGGAATGTACAACAACACTGTAGAAATAAAACTATAAATTAATTTCCTCTTGTACTAAACAAAGCGCAGATGTTAATGATGCACATTTCCCAGAGCTGACATATTCCAGTTAATAAATTCAAAATAAAGAGATATTTTACTACCTTTTGTGCATTTCTTTTTCATTTGCAATTGCTCTGGCCACTTTCTTCTGGTTTCTTCGTGTCTTCTGCTAACTCATCATTGTCTGATGTCCATTTGTCCTTTCTTCTCTCTTATAGTTTTTTTCCATTCTCTCTCTACATCTGCTTTAACATACTAATCTTTCTCCTTTTGCTCTTTCCTCATTCCTATTTCATCCATTCAAATTTTACTCCTCCATCCTCAATCCCCACTTACTCTCCCAATACCCGGCCAATTGTAGATTTGTCTTCCCTCCCACACAATATATTTTTTCTCTCTCTATTTCACTTTCCCAGCCCCATACCATTCTATTCCTCCCCCAACATCAGCTCCCTTCTAGTTCCAGCCCCACACAGCATCCACTCCCTTCTAGTCCCCGCATCAGCCCATTTCCAGTCCTTCCCCACCATCAGCCCATTTCCAGTCCTAGCCCTGGCAGGCTTAACAGAGCCGCGAGAGGGACACTTTCCCTTCGCGGTTCTGAAAGCCGCGCCGAGGAGAGTGATTGAGGCAGGCTCTGCCAGGCAGCTGGGGGGGGGGGGCCGCGGGAGACACTTGACTGCAGGAGACACTTCATTCTGCCGCTGCCACAGTGCCACAGTGCCACAGTGGCAGCGGCAGCAGCAAATTTCTTTTTTCTTTTAAAGTGGCTGATGGGCAGAATGTTATTTGCGCGGGGCCCTCTGAAACACAGGCCCTGTGCAAACAACATTCTTGCTCGATGGACGGGCCGGCCCTGCCATCACATACCCCACCTCTTTTTTCTGGGACTGCAGCTCTTTCCTGCCCCTCTATTTCGCCTACTTCCAGAGATGAAGTCTGCATTAAATGTGATCCTTTCTCTTCCTATGGACTACATGAAAGTCATATGCCTGAAGGGCAAGGTACTACCGCATCAGCCAGGGGTTGGAGTCTTTCATTAACTCTAACCACTTTAAAGGAATATGATTAGTTACTAGGGTGAAGGATCTTCCTAGCAAGTAACACCTTAATGATTCAGTGGTCTACTTTACTACCAAGCACTCTTTTCCTGTCGTAGAATACCTTCTTTCTGCATCGGTATACTTTTGGCTAAGGTATATAACGGGGTGCTCTTCCCCCTCTTTCTGACTCAAGACTGCCCCGAGCCCCAAACAATCTGTCTGTAAAATTTAACTGTTTTGAAAATTAACATTGCATAACATGGGTTCCCTGCAAAGGGTCTCCTTAAGGGTTTGAAACACCTGTTCACTTTAGCAAGTCAGTCAATGGGGCTGCTATCTCAGCCATTCAGGGAACAAACTTCCAGTAGTAACCTATAGAACCAAGAAATGCTCAAACCTATTTTTTTGTTTGGGTAGTCTTACAATTTTTAATGGCCTCAACTTTGGATAGCAATGGTTTCACTACCCTGCTCCCAACAATATGTCCCAGGGCACATTTTTTTGGGTTGGCAGTGAGCCCAGCCTGTCATAGGAAGCTACAGACATTTAAATATCTGTCCCAGTCTGTGGAAAAAATTACCACATCATCCAGATATGCAGTTGCATAGGCCTGATGGGACTTTAGAACCTGGTTGACGACCCTTTGGAATGTGGCGGGTGCCCCATTAAGATGGCCAAAGAGCAAGACTGTTTAAAATGGCCCCATTCATTCCCTGTTCCATTTTCACAGTGATGAAGACAAGAGAGCTGCCTGAGACCATCAGAAAAGTCATTATCATCAAACATCAAACTTCAAAAGGGTACAAGACCATCTCCAAAGACCTTGGTAATCCTGTGTCTACAGTTTGCAATGATATTAAGAAGTTTTCTGCTCATGGAACTGTCAAGAACCTTCCAGGATGTGCAAGTGCTTGTTGACCCCCTTGGGGTCCAGAATGGGCCAGAAGGGACTGTCCTTTTTGGGCACCATGAAATATATGGAGTATCTGCCCTTGCCCCGCTCATTTGGGGGAACAGGCACCACTGCCTTCAAGTGGTCCTCACAGCAGCACTTTGATTGCAGAACCACAAGGGAAAATGATGAAGGCATCCGGAATCGGCTCTTTGCATTCCAGGACATGGCCAAACTGAATGGTGTATAGCACTTAGCGATCCTTGGTAACTCGGGCCCATTCGTGAAAGAAAAGGCAAAACCTGCCTCCCAGCAGAGAAACCAGGGAATGGGCCCCCAAACCTTTATTGTGCAGCCCGGAAGGGGTCCCCCTCTGGAGGGGACTGAGTCCCTAGGCCCACACACTCCACAAAAGTACTGAGAATGAGCCCAAGCCTGGGAATCTGACCAGCGCACCCTTGGTGTATGGGCAGAGGCTGACAAGAAAGGGCACCAGCCCACTTCACACGCTCCTTGGACCTGTCTTCCAGAAGGCAATAAGATTTTGTCTCACCCGGGTCCTTCAGTAGTGTCTCCAAATCAGCTCCAAACAGAAACATTCCCTTAAAAGCCAGTTGGGCCAACCAGGCTTTTGAGGATGTGTCTGCTGCCCAGTGTTGGAGCCAAATCCAACACTGTGACACCGTCATCAAGGCACCATCCCTGGCCGCCAAACGTATCAAGTCATACATGGCATTAGCAAAGAAGGCCATAGCCAACTCCAAATGAGGGATAGTATCATCTGGCAAAAGAGACTGAATCCACTGGAGCAAGGTTTGAGATGTCAGGCTGGTACATACTGCCAGCTGTAGAATAGCTGTCGCCACAACGAACTGGCTCCTCAGCAAGGAATCCACCTTACAGTCCAGAAAATCTTTTAAGGTCGATCTGCCTTCCACAGGAATTGTGGTCCATCTGGTGACCGCTGTGATCTGCACATCCACCTTGGAATTGCCAAACCACTCGATGCACTCTTCCTCCAAGAAAGCATAGATCTTCTTACACACCCGTAACCCTTTAAATAGGGAGTATAAGAAGACCCTGCTCATACAGAAGAGCAAATTAATCCACCACAAGGAGAGCATTCTCTCTTGCTACACCCGCCATCTGGAACTCTCTCCCTGGGATTTTGAGGACCACCACTGATATGAAGGACTTTAGAAAGCAACTAAAAACCTTCCTTTTCGTTGATCATTTCAATGAACTCACCTAACACAATTTAGCTAGACCTCTACTATATTCTCTTGTACGCAGTTTTATTTGTGTATAAGTTATGCTGCAAAGCACCCCTGCATGACACCCCACCCCAAGTTCCATATTAAGTTCTCTGTACATGTGTGAGTATAAGTTCTATGTAAATGTGTGAGTTATAATGTAAACTGCTTTGATTCAATGATAAGGCGGTATATAAAAATTTGTTAAATAAATAAATAGTGGATTTTCGCACCCTTGAAGGAGCGAGTGTACCGTCAGCACCTGCTCCATACAGGAAGCATCCATCAAGTTCAAGGCGGATGAAAACCTGGCAAACAATGCCACCAGCTCCTGCTTCCAGAATAGATGGATCATGCTGATCTCTGCATAATCTTTTGAAGGTGAGAGCACTTCCTCATCCTTTGAACTCTATGCCCCATCCCTCTGGAACTCTCTACCAAACCACATCAAGAACAACGGTGATCTCCCTTCATTCAAAAAGCAGCTAAAAACCATCCTATTCCAAGAACATCTCTGAATAGGAACCCCTATTCTCTTCAAGATCCTCAGACCATAAACTGTCTATCTTGTCAGTCTCTATGTCCATCTATGTCTATGTCCATCCAAAATCATTAATGTTGAGCCCCCGGTGATGGGCCCCCCCCCCCGCCTATTTGATTTCCCCACCCCCTGTTATATGTCCCACCGCTTTGACCCGGTGAAAAGCGGGATATAAATACAGATAAATAAATAAATAAAATAAATAAATAAACATCAGAGCCCAGTACCGAGCCATCTGAATCTGAGTCATAGTCAACATCTTGGATAGCTCCAGCTGTTCCCCATCTCCAGGAAGTGCCCCTCACTGGGGATGCTTAACCAAAGGTAATCAAACAGGGCTTCCACATTCAGCCTGCCCCGCACTAGATTGCACCCGGGGGCACCCAGATGCCGCAGGGTCTCAATTTCCAGAAGAACCAGACCTGTTGCAAAAAGGAAAAGAATTCCGGGGAGGACACTCTAGAGTCCAGAAGGTCTTCTCTCGGGGGCACAACCGCCAAGGACCCCTTAGAGGACGATGAGCGGCTCACAGCACAGTTGCTGGGACCTCCAGCCAGCTGAATATCCTTACCCATAGAGCATCCGTCACCTCCCACCCTTAGGCAGGCAAGGCTGGACTAACTACATCCCCCAGCAGAAAGGAGGAAAGCAGGCCCTCCAGGGATGTCTCAGAAGCTGCCATGCAGGAAAAGCAGTGTCCAGAATCCAGGGATGAGGCACCTCGCTTACCACAGGTCAAACAACATTTCCTGGAAGAAGACATAGAGAGTTAGGGCACATATCACAATAGTGCCGTGCTTTTACACTATGCATGTTACAGGTGCTAGGGAAGGAGCATGCATTGGACTCTGTGACCACCAGGCACACAATAGGTAAAAATGTTACTAACGCTTGGAGAAAATGGTGGGAAACCCGCACACCATGCCAAATGTCACCAGTGATCCACCCTGATTTCATCCCAAGAAGACGGAATCGGGAGCCCCCAACAAGAACAATGATGGGGTCGTCTTGGTACTCACCCCTTACGAGCCCCAGGGTAGAGAATCCTTGCTGGGCTCAGGTCTATGCCCCAGAAACTGTTTCACTGACTGGTTTTACAGCATTGCATTTAAGGTGGCTGGCAGGCAGATCCCTCTGAGAATCTTCTGCAATTTTCAGGAGAGAGCAGGAGGGATAGAGGAAGAGGGAGGAGGTGTTCAGGTTGTGTGAGGCTGCTGCACTCTTCCAGATCCTTCTAATTTGTGGCTGCCAACAGGCTCTTATCATGATAAGAGCATGGAGCTGAACCAATTTTCCCTCCTGCTATGCCTCTCAAAAAGACTGCAATCTAGTGGAGCCTCCCACATCACGTTCAAGTGAGAGAGTCACCTTTCTGGACTCAAGATGGTTGTTCGATCTCTTTTCCTCTCAATCCTCAGATTTTCTACAGAGAAGAGAAAATCCATCCACCATCTGCTGGAGACAAAGAAATACGGAGGGGACTTCTGGTGGCTGAGGCGAATAGAGGCATAGGAGTGATGTCATTGAAACCTGGGCTCTACATTTTTTCTTTGTCTCCACCAATCTGCTGGTAGGGGAACACAACCCACTTGTCTGGACTGGTCTAGTAGGATGATAAGGAATGAAGCTTATAAGGGAAAAACACCCTTCCTACAGTTAAATATGGTGGAGGTTCCATAATGTTGTGGGACTGTTTTGCTATCTCAGGAACTGGAGGCCTGGAACGTATTAAAGGAATCATGAAGTCAGAGGTATTTTGGAGTGAAATGTGCTACCTAGTATCAGAAAGCTAGGTCTTAGTCGAAGGTCATGGGTCCTCCAGCAGGACAATGATCCAAAACATACATCCAAAAGTACAAAAGAATGGTTAAAAGGAACAAATGAACTGGCCAGCAATGAATCCTGATCTCATTCTAATCGAGAACCTTTGGAAAATACTGAAATCTGCCATTGGTAAAAGGAATCCTGGAAGCATTCATGAGCTGGAACAAATCACATTTGAAGAGTGAGAGAAACTACCAGCAGACAGATATAGTACGAAACTTATAGATAGCTACAAGAAACGTTTGGAGGCTGTCATCACTCCCAAGGGTTGTGCGAACAACTGTTAGTGAAGGGTGCCATTATTCCTGTCCAGGTCATATTTTGTTTGTTTGTTTTCTCAGAAATTACTATATCTATGTTATATAGACATCTTCATTTTATTGTATACCTTATTAAAATATTATGCTGACATACAGTTGGAATTATTTCTCAAGATATTGTACACAACATACTGTACCTAAAGTGCAAGAGTTCCAGTAATCTTGAACACAACTGTAAGGCATATTTGGGTAGCCCTTGATAAAGATTGTTACAGAAGTCAAAGTGTGGGAAGATTATAGCCTGGAATACTATGCGGAAGTCATATGCTGTTAGTAGTGGTTGTCGGTTTTGTAGGATATTGCTCTGGTGGTTTTGCTGATGTGTGAGGTAAGGTTTAGATGTTGGTACAGGGTTATACCTAGGTATTTCACTTCTTGCTTAACTTCCAGTTCAGCATCCTTGACTCGTGGAGGCCAATTCTGAAAATGTGTACACCTGGGCAGTGGGCACATCGAAATGGAAACGTACAGAAATAGAGCCCAATTCCACACAAGTAGGGATAGACACAGCCACGTGCACAGAATAGCCCACATAGACGTGCTAGGTGTGGCACACACACAGTGCTATGTTGTACGAAGATGGATATATGCCAACAATGGCATTGTACGTCCCCGCACTCACCATATTCTGAAAAGATGTACATCTGTGACCCGGCTCATTTCCGCCATATACCCATGAACAGCCACACCCCCCTTCAAAACAGGTAGCTGTGAAGCTGCTGTGGGCACGGACAGAGCTGTTCTGAGGCTGAATGACAGTGTAAGATGGCAAGACTCACAGGTGGATGCAAGTTAAACAACAGACACCAGTCCATGTCATGCCCAGACCACTACAAAATACTCGCAGCGTACAGTACTGTAGCAGGAAAATGGGTAGAGAGTGAACCTACTGGCACAAGATGCAGTGCAGCACTAAGGACATGGCATCCTGAGGTATGCACATTGTGAATGGCTCAGGAACATGACTGTACAATGCTAAGTAAGGACATGATCCCAGCAGAACAGGCGTCCCATAGGGAACTACCCAAACACTTTCCCTGCACTACTAAAGGGCCATTGGAACGACAGCAGTCAGCAGTGCAAGCAACATACAGACATGCCCAGAGACACATTTTTAGAGACCAATGCTGGTGCACCTGGGAATGGCATACTGCGCTTTGCATCATTGCACGCCCATCCTCTGAGGTCCCCTGAGTAATGACAGGGAAGTGTCTGGACAGGGAAGTGATTGCGGAACCATCCTGCGCTCTCCTGCCTATATGCACTGGCTCCTGGTGAGGCTGCAGACACGGTGTGGTTTGAAATAAAAGCCATGGCACAGGCCAATCATAGCAAGCTCAGAGTCCTAAACTTCAAATACACTAACTTCAATCAAATGGCAGAGTATGTAAAGGAGGAGATGACGGGGTGGGAAGAGATAAAGGAAGTGGAATTGCAATGGGCTAAACTAAAGGAGGCATTGAAAGGAGCAACAGATAAATATGTAAGAAGAGTAAATAAAAGCAAGAGGAGAAGGAAACCTATTTGGTTTTCCAAAGAGGTGGCTGCTCATATAAAGGCAAAAAACACAACTTTTGCAAAATTCAAAAGCTTGCAGACAGAAGAACACAGACATGAATACAGGATCAAACTCAAAGAGACAAAACGAGAAATAAGGATAGCAAAATCAAAGGCAGAGGAAAAGATGGCTAAAGATGTTAAGGGTGGCAACAAAAATTTCTTCAGGTATATTCGGGAAAGGAAAAAGATCAGAGTTGGAATTGCAGGACTCAGAAGTGCTGGGAAAGGACTCGTGGAAAGTGACACTGAAAAAGCAAAATTGCTAAACAATTACTTCTGCTCTGTGTTTACTAAAGAAGATCCTGGGGGTGGACCAGCTGTGACTCCCAAATATAAAAATGGGAATGAAGTAGATACCACACCATTCACAGCAGAAGAGGTGTTAGAACAACTTGCTAAACTGAAAGTGGACAAAGCCATGGGACCGGATGGGATACATCCCAGGATACTGAAAGAGCTCAGAGAGGTTCTTGCAGGACCGTTAAAGGATGTCTTCAACAGATCCTTGGAAACAGGAGAGGTTCCTCAGGACTGGAGAATGGCTGATGTCGTACCTCTACACAAAAGTGGTGACAGGGAAGAAGTGTCAAACTACAGACCCGTGAGCCTTACCTCGGTGGCAGGAAAAGTAATGGAGGCGCTCCTGAAAGAGCGAATAGTGAACTTTCTCAAAACCAACAGCTTGCAAGACCCGAGGCAACATGGTTTTACCGAAGGACGATCTTGCCAGACAAATCTGATCGAGTTCTTTGACTGCGTGACGAGGGAACTAGATCAGGGGCATGCAATGGATGTCATCTACCTGGATTTCAGCAAAGCCTTTGATACTGTTCCTCATAGGAGGCTTATCAACAAACTCAGTAGCTTGGGGATGGGTCCCAAGATGGTAAACTGGATTAGAAATTGGCTGACTGACAGACGACAGAAGGTGATTGTATATGGAGCTCACTCGGATGAGAGGAAGGTGATTAGCGGGGTGCCCCAGGGTTCGGTCCTGGGCCCGGCACTGTTCAATGTATTTGTGAGTGATATTGCTGAAGGACTGAATGGAAAAGTCTGTCTTTTTGCAGACGACACAAAAATTTGCAACAGAGTGGACTCCCCTGAGGGAGTGGTTAACATGAAGAAAGATCTACAAAAGCTGGAAGACTGGTCTAAAGCTTGGCAACTACGATTTAATGCAAAAAAGTGCAGTGTCATGCACTTGGGTAGCAGAAATCCAAGAGAAATGTACAAGATAGGGGGAGAAAGGTTGGTATGCACAGTTCGGGAAAAAGATCTTGGTGTGATTATCTCTGCTGATCTCAAGGTGGCAAAACAGTGCGACAAGGCGGTGGCAAAAGCCAGGAGGATGTTGGGCTGCATACAAAGAGGGATTACCAGCAGAAAAGAAGAGGTACTTATGCCACTGTATAGGTCACTGGTGAGGCCTCACTTGGAATACTGCGTTCAGTTTTGGAGACCATATCTTGCAAAGGATGTAAAAAGACTGGAGACTGTTCAGAGGAAGGCGACCAAAATGATTTGGAGCCTGCGTCAGAAGCCTTATGAGAAGAGACTTGAAGACCTAAATATGTATACCTTGGAGGAAAGGAGGCACAGGGGAGATATGATTCAGACCTTTAAATACTTAAAGAGAAATGATGAACAAACAAACCTCTTCCAAAGACGGGGAACCTGTAAAACTAGAGGGCATAACATGAAACTGCAAGGGGGTAAATTGAAAGGCAATGTCAGGAAATATTTTTTCACTGAAAGGGTGGTGGATGCTTGGAATGCCCTCCCGATGGAAGTGGTAGGGGCGAACACGGTGACGGAATTCAAGAAGGCAGGGGACAACCACAGAGGATCCCTTTACAGAAATAGGAAAAAAAACAAAATAAACGGTACCATCTAACTTCCGAACCATATAACGTCTTAGGGGTGTCCTATATGGAGTGGTGGGTTTACCCCTGAACAAGGATATGGAGAGGGGTGGCCTGCGCGGATCGACAGGTGCACCTACTCTTGCCATCTCGCTGGGCAGACTGGATGGACCATGCTGGTCTTTATCTGCCGTCAACTACTATGTTACTATGTTACTATGTTACTATGTAGCCCTATGGTCCAGGTACCTGCCAGGCATACCTGACCCTCCATGCACACACACGCACTCTCACTGCAGCCCCACAGAACCAGCCATCTGCCAGAAGAATTCCCAGGACCGAATGTCTTAGCTGATGGATGGGGAACCATAGCAAGCCATATTTCCAACCCAGAATCATACCTGCCCACTACATTTCTATTTGGCTTCCTACATACACAATAACTACAATGGTAGACCTCAATCTGCTACAGAGCTGCATTAGACCCAAACAGCCCTTCCAGTATATCTGCCTCAAGAGTCAAACCCTGTATGCATATTGCACATCATAGGCCCACATATGTGAACAACCACAAGATATGTGCCATGTAGCCACCGGTGTAAGATATCCCCAGTATAGTGTTCCAGTAGGAGTTACATAATATCTTATCTGCACCAGGGGACTGTGCACAATGCATACAGCATATTGTAGAACTCCACTGTGTGGAGCACAACATTCCAGCTGACTGGGTGCTGCACATAGCACCGATGTCTGAGCTTACATTGTCACATGGTGTCCTATGATTCCATCACCAGTATCATAACTAGGACGTGGGCATTGGTATGGTGCTCTAGCTGTGCCCTTTAAACTCACACAGCAAATGCCAGCATGGCCGGATTGAACACCAGTGCCCTACTGTGTACAGTTGTGGGGGTGTTTATTTCTGCTGCTTTGACATACATCCTCCCCCTCCTCTGCTTTCTGTTCTGTATCACGGCCTGCTGTGGTTTTCCAGACTGCAATCACACCAGTGCACAGCATAGGTTAGTCATTCATTCACCACTATTGGTTGCATTGGGGTGAGAAGCAGAAATATTTTCTAAGTCCTACCTTTTTCCACATTTTTGCAGGTATAACCTGGATGTCTGTGGGGCCACCTGCGGACATACATGGGTGTGACTGGAATATGCTTCAAATGTCTCTGTAGCCAGCCATGTCCCATTTTGTCCCTTCCCACCCACATTCTGTGATCCCCATTTAAGTGCCATGACCGTTCAGGGCCACAAAGGTTCAGAATACGGGTTTGGACGTTTTCACAAGATACACATTGATCCCGCATATACAGGTGGCTTATTCATGGTTCAGAATGATCCCCTTAGTGTTTTAGGAGGGATAAATACTTTGTTTTTAGTGATGTATAGTACCTCTGTTTTCTTGTAGTTTATTGCAAGCCTGGGCTCTGCTGGCTATTGTATGACTTCATTGAAACAGCTTATTATTTCAGTTTGGTCTGGATTTGATGTGTCATAAGGTGTGTATAGCATGATGTCATCTGCATAAATATGGTAGAGTATGTTGCGCTTCTGAATAATGGTGCAAATTGGCTGCATGTAAATGCTGAAGAGTAAGGAAGATAAGGCCAAGCCTTGTGGGACCCCTTGATATTGTTTATATTGCGTGGATTTATGTGGTCCTCTTTTCACTTCTTTTGGCAGACTGTTAAGTTTGAATGGAACCAGTTCAGTGGTCAGTCCGTGACATCAGTTGGCTATGTAAACAAGTCAAACTGATTCCTGTTGCCTCAGTGGAGAAACAATAAATTCAATTTGTGCTTAGTGGTATGGGTGGGCCTCTCCATCTACTGCTGAAACCCAAGACCTCCATTGCTTCTGCAGATGCTTCTGCTGTGGGATCAGAAAAATCTTCTACATGCAAATTAAAATTGCCCATTATAACAACAGCTTCAATATCATTGATAACTCAGTCTTATATAGTTGTGGTCAACATTATTACAGTTCAACACCTTAATTTTCAGTATCTCCTAATAAAAGTGGCCAGTGAAATGACTTTGGACCATATGTTGTTAAGTGCCATTGAGTCGGTGTCATTCATGGCAACCCTCTGGATAGCTGTCTTAAACTGTGTGCAATCTTCAGTCAGGCGGCTCATTGTTGATAGAGTGGCACCCATAGTTTTCCTGTCTTCTCTTAGCTCTCTTTCTATGGTCTATAGTCCATCTGCCATTTCTTGTCTCTTCTTTTGTTTTCTTCACTTCCTTCCATCAGCCTATTTCCAGTCCTGGTAACCCTCCCCAGTATCAGTCCCCTTTCCAGTCCTCCCCTCCCATTACATTCCATTGTCAACCCCTTTGCATTCCCAGGACTGTCAGTGGTGTCCATTCCCTTCTAGTCCCCCTCCTTCCTCTCTGTCCAGCCCCTTCTAGTCCAAATACCATCCCAGGTATCAGCTCACTTCCACTCCCCATGCCATCCCCATATCAGCTCCATTCCAGTCACCCTACCCTCTGTCCATTGTCCTTCCAGGACCATCCCCACATGTCTGCTCCCTTCCAGTCCCAGTGCCCCCTCCCTTCCAGCCTCCTCCCCATTACCTAGTCACCTACCAGTACCATCCCCAGGTGTCAGCTCCCTTTGAGCCCCCTCCTCCTTACCCCCTCTGTCAGCTCCCTCCCTGCCACCTCCTTCCTTCCCCCTGCGACAGCTGCCTTCCAGCCACCTCCTTCCCCCGTATTTCAGCTGCCTTCCTGCCTCCACCTTCCCCCTGTCAGTCCTTACATAAGTCCCATAAACAAAAATAGAGTGAAAAAATTGCAATTTCTCTGGATTTGCCGGATGTGTTCTAATTTTCAGGACTTTCTTCAGCATGCGCATGCATTGTCAATTCGACTAGTTCAGAGGGGCTATCCTAAGAAAATTATTAAAAAAGCGTTTTTGAGAGCCAAATATACTCATTATGAATGACTGTTTCCTTTAGGCACTTGTGATTATATGAGTAATCGCGGCTCTGAGGTACAGTCGGACACTTTTGTGGGAGTGTTACCATACATGTCATATACCGATCATATTAGAAAGATTCTCGCTAGGCATTGGCATATTTTACAATTGCATCCGTGTTTTCAAAAAAGATTGCAGATAGCACATTCTAGAGGTCCAAACCTCCATGATTTTGTAGGAGTTACTTTTTCTCCTTTAGATAGATCTCTATCCTAGAGGCCCCTTGAAGTGGGTCATTTTATTTGCACTTCTTGTAACCATTGCTCCCGATCCATAACCAGCAGTGAGTGGCGGGTTCCTAATTCAGATTGGATTCATAAGGCCAGCTAGTATACCACTTGTTCAACGTCTTTTGTGGAATACGTTCTGGTCTGCCCGTGTGAACGTTTTTATATTGGTAGGACAATTCGTCCTGTACGAATTCGTTTAAATGAACATGCCTCTAAAATTTGAAATGGGACAATATCAGTTCTCCAGGACCAAGCAGGAAGTCAGTCCTCACATATGGGCATCATCGGCGCCGATGAAGCTCCAGCGGAGCATTTCCCCAGCTTTCCATGAAAGCCTTTGGGAATGCTGGCACGCATGCACGGTTCCCTTCCCGCCTAAAAGTGCCATCTTACCTCAGTCTCTTTTTTTCCGAGAAGCCCATCGGACGTGTGTCCTGTTCTCCCGGATAAAAGCAATTTTTTTCTTCAGCGTTTCGCTATTTTTTCTCCGGTTCGATGCCGGTTCCCCTCCCGCCGGGTTCGGTACACCGGTATCGAGCCGGTTTTCTTCATTTTTCGGTTTTTGCCCTTCGTGGCTGGCGTTCGCGCCCTTTTTTCATTTTTCACTGGAAGGCCGGTCTTTTGACCTCGCTGGGGCTATTTTTTCCCCGATGGCTTCCAGTGGTTTCAAAAAGTGTGATCGGTGTAAGAAAATTATGTCTCTCACCGACACACACGACTGCTGCCTTCGGTGACTCGGCTCTGACCACGACCCGAAGTCATGTGGGCCATGTGGGAAGATGTCTTCCAAGGCACTAAAGAGTCGACAGCATCAAAAGGAAAGGTTTTTCTCGGACTCTGCCTCCAGCCGGGCCCGAATCTCGTCTGAGGCCTCGACATCTCGGAATTCCGATCCCGAGCGCCGTCGAAGCTCCTCGGACAGGGGGTCCCCTGACCGGGAACGTAAGAGGAAGAAGCGGCTCGTGAGGGCGGCGTCAGAGGAGGTCCCTGGTCCCTCGAGGGCCAGGTCTAAGACCCCCGACCCCAGACCGCCGTCCCAGGCCCGTGGACCAAGAGAAGCCTGCCAAAGTTCCTTGTGTGGAGCCGGAGTCTGCTGGACACGTAAGCCCCGTAGTCCTCATGGACTCTCCTCCCAGAGAGCCGACGTCGGGCCCAGCACCGCCGGGGCCCGAGTCGGTGGCTGCTGCGTCTCCCGAGCTGAGTCTCAGGATGACAGCCTTGGAGTGCAGACTGTCTGCCATCATGGAGCAGCAGCGCGCACTGATGGCCAGCCTATCTGGTGCATCTGCCCTGACCACCGGGACGTAGACTTCGAAGTCAACCCCGGAGACCGAGCCGATACTCGAGACCCTCGTGGCTCGAAGTCGTCCTCGGTCGAGGTCTCCCTCGACCTCCCATTCGGGACCAAGGGTGTCGACGCCGGTGCCCCCGGCGTCGGGGCGGGTGCCTTGGGGCCCCGCGGGGTCGGACCCTGACTCCTCCTCGGACGAGTCCGCCTGAGAGACGGAGGACGAGGAGTCTCCCGATACTTTTAAGACTCAGTGTGTCCCGTCGGACTCACCGCAGTCTGATCTCCGGAGTAGATCCCCTCCGGAGGACACTAGGTTCTCGGAGTTCGTCCGGGATATGGCCGCTGCCTTGGCTATCCCTGCCGATCCCGAGGAAGAGCCTCGAGCCGAGGAGCTCGATGCTCTACAGTACGACTCTCCTCCGAAGGAGGCCTTTACTGTCCCGGTTCCTCCGATGCTGGAACGGCTCCTCTTCCGAATGTGGGAGGTCCTGGCCTCCGCGCCGGTTCTAAGTAAGCGAGTCGATTCCATTTATCGACTCCGCAAAAGACCTGGTTTCCAGAAAGCACAGCTACCACACCATTCCATGGTTGTGGAATCGGCCATGCATCGTCTGAAGAGCCAGAAGATGCACTCCGCGGTGCCCCCCGGCAGGGAGGCCCACAACCTCGATGGCGTCGGTAGGAAGTGCTTCCAGGGGTCGATGCTTGCTTGCCGTGTCCAGTCTTACCAGCTGTACATGGGCATGTACTTGCGGGACCTGGGAAAAGAACTGGCCGGCTTCTCTGCTGGTCTCTCCGGGGAACCCTTGCAGAGATTTCAGACCTTGTCCTCGGGGATTTGGGAATGCTCGAAGTTCATTTCCCGCGCCGCCTATGATGGCTTCGAGGCTTCGGCCCGAGTAGCGGCTGCCGGCAACGCGGCTCGACGCCAGGCGTGGCTGCAGTCATCGGACCTCGAGCCATGGGTTCGGGACAAGTTGGTCGATGTCCCCTACCGAGGTGAGAACCTTTTTGGCAAACCCGTGACTGAGAAGGCCGCTCAGCTCGAGACAGAGCACCTTACCCGGACAAGGCTGTCGAGGAAGACCTCTGCCCCTTCACATAAGAAGAAGGGCTCGGGTAAAAAGTCCTTTTACCCAAGGAAGGGCACTGCCTACAAACAGTACCCTCACTATCAGGCTGCCCAAGCTGCCCCCCAGGGTCAGCAAGCCAAGGCCAGGGTAATGGGCCCCGTAGGCAGAGGACCCCCAAGCCTCAGGCCCCTGCTACCACTCAGCAGGGTGGGGTTTTTTGACTCCTTGAGCGTAGCCTCTCCTCCACTGCTCTCCCCACCCTGCACAGGAGGTCACCTCGCCCTCTTTGCCCACCAGTGGCCCCTTATCACCAGGGACAGTTGGGTGCTGGACATAGTCCACAATGGCTATGCCTTCCATTTTCACCGACTGCCACCGCCATATTTTCCAGGGGAGCCTCCAAGGCCTCCCCTGCACACAGACCTCCTTCTAAAAGAGCTTCATGGTCTGTTGGTGGACAGGGCGGTGGAGCCTGTGCCTCCCCACTTGCAAGGTCACGGATTCTACTCCAGGTATTTCCTGATACCCAAAAGAACCGGTGGCCTTCGAACCATTCTGGACCTCAGAAACCTCAACAAGTTCCTAGAGAAAGAAAAGTTCAAGATGCTTACTCTTGGAACACTTCTGCCCTACCTCCAGCAGGGAGATTGGCTATGCTCCTTAGATCTAAAGGATGCGTACACTCACATCCTCATTCATCCAGACCACAGAAAGTACCTCAGGTTCATTGTGGGAGGAAACCATTATCAGTACAGAGTACTACCTTTTGGCCTGTCCTCCACTCCCAGGGTCTTTACCAAGTGCCTGGCAGTGGTTGCGGCCTACCTGAGAAATCAAGGCATCTTTGTCTTTCCCTATCTGGACGACTGGCTCATCAGGGGTCAGACGTCCCTGGAGGCCAGACAAGCCACCCTCAGCACCATTGCTCTGCTTCAAAAGGTGGGCTTTGTCATAAACTTCGCAAAGTCCACTTTACTCCCCTCCCAGAACTTGGAGTTCATAGGGGCAAGGTTGGATTCTCAACTGGCAAAGGCATTCTTGCCAGAAGACAGGGCTCAAAGGCTGATGGACGTGGCAAAGCAGTTTCTGAACAGGTCCCTGGTCTCCGCCAGACTCTGCCTCAGCTTCTGGGTCACATGGCTTCGACAGTACATGTGACTCCATATGAGGCCTGCACAGTGGTGCCTTCGGACTCAGTGGTCTCAAGCCATAGGCCACTTACAAGACAAGATAAAGGTGTCCAAACCCCTTTTGGCCTCCCTCAGCTGGTGGCTACATCCACCCAATCTACTTAAAGGAATGCCCTTCCAAATGCCAGAATACTCAGTGGTCCTCACCACCGACGCCTCTCTGAAGGGCTGGGGTGCTCATTGTCTGGACAAGTGCACTGAAGGCCTCTGGTCTCCCTGGGAGGCAGCCCAACAGATCAATCTGCTGGAACTTCGAGCTATCCGCTTGGCTCTCAGGGTTTTTTCTCCAGCCCTGGCTCACCGCTCAGTCTTGATTCAAACAGACAACTAGGTGGCCATGTTTTATGTGAACAAGCAGGGCGGCACTGGGTCCCAGATCCTTTGTCGAGAGACTCAAGACCTTTGTTCCTTTGCCCTGAAGCACCACATGCTTCTCAAGGCGGTGTACCTCCCCGGCCAGGAGAACTGCCTGGCCGACCGGTTGAGCAGGATTCTGCAGCCCCACGAGTGGCAGCTGCATCCCTTGGTGGTTCAAAAGATCTTCCTGAAGTGGGGTCTCCCTTGGATAGATCTCTTTGCCAGTCCACTAAACAAGCAGCTACCCAAGTTCTGCTCCTGGCAACCACATCCTTTGAGGATCGCACCAGATGCTTTTCTGATGTCCTGGTCTCAGGGCCTCCTGTATGCGTTTCCTCCCACGCCCTTGGTGGCCCGAACTCTGTTCAAGATTCTTCGGGACAAGGCCTCGGTCCTGCTGGTAGCTCTCAGATGGCCAAGACAGCCTTGGTTTCCTCTTCTGCTTCAACTGGCGGTGGATTCCCCACTGCCTCTGGGGTTGCAACCCGACCTTCTCTCTCAGGAGCAGGGTTCCTTACTACACCCCAATCTCAAGACTCTCAATATGATGGCCTGGAGGCTACAAGGGTAGTCTTGGCTCCCTGGGGCCTGCCTCAGGAAGTTGAGGAGGTTGTCCTAGCCTCTAGAAAACAGTCCTCTAGGAAAGCTTATGCTCTCAAATGGAAGAGGTTTTCTCTGTGGTGTCAGCTAAGTACTGAGGATCCTTTCTCCTGTACTGTGCCAGTAGTGCTTCAGTTCTTACTGCACTTATCAAATCAGGGACTTAAGTCCAATTCTGTTCGGGTCCCCCTCTCCGCTTCAGCAGCTCACCACTCACTGGTGGAGAGACATTCTTTGTCAGGTCACCCCTTGGTGTCCCGCTTTCTCAGGGGCTTGCTTTTGTTCAAGCCCCCCTTCCATCCTCCTGCTCCTGAGTGGGAGCTGAATGTGGTCTTGCAGCAACTGACTCGCCCACCCTTTGAGCCGATGGCTACTTGTCCACTGCGCTTCCTCTCCTGGAAGACACTCTTCCTGATAGCCCTTACCTCGGCTAGGCGAGTGAGTGAGCTTCAGGCCCTGGTCTGTGATAGGCCTTACACCAGCATTTATAGGAACAGGGTAGTCCTCAGGACTCATCCCAAGTTCCTCCCTAAGGTTGTCTCCTCTTTCCACCTCAATCAGGAGGTGGTTCTTCCAACATTCTTCCCTAGGCCTCATGCAAGCCAGGCTGAAGCAGTCCTGCATACCCTGGACTGTTGGAGGGCCTTATCCTTCTACCTTGACCGTACGCAGGGGCATAGAAGGGCTACTCAGCTCTTCGTATCCTTTGACCCCAATAAGTTGGGGTTAGCTGTGTCCAAGCGTACCTTGTCTATCTGGGTGGCTGACTGTATCACTTGGACTTACAAGGCGGCTGACCTTCCTTTGCAGGGTAGGGTCATGGCCCATCGTGTCAGGGCAATGGCTGCCTCAGTGGCTCATCTCCGCTCTGTGCCCTTGGTAGACATCTGCAGGGCTGCAACTTGGTCTTCAAGCCAGACTTTTGCAGACCACTACTGTCTGGAAAGGGAGTCCCGTAGGGACAGTGCTTTTGGCCAAGCAGTACTCCGGAATCTCTTTGAGGTTTAGGCAACTCCTGCCCTCCTGCCCTCTGTTGGGCTACCGGTGGAGGTTGTGTCCTTGAAAAGCCTTTCTTTGCTGCTGGGACTAGAGGGAGTTCACTTGTTCAGCCTGGGTTACTCGGTAGCCCAGAGCTAGGGAGTCACCCATATGTGAGGACTGACTTCCAGCTTGGTCCTGGAGAAAGAGTAGTTACTCACCTGTAACAGGTGTTCTCCAGGAGCAGCAGGAATCAGGAGGCATTGTGGGTTAAACTAGAAAGAGGGAAAGACAAATCTATTTGCATTGGTGTGATTATACAGACCTCCCTCACAAGAGGAAGAGGTGGACAGAGAGTTAATTGAAGACATACGCAGCATTGCTAGGAAAGGGGAAGTGCTACTGATAGGAGATTTCAATATGCGAGATGTTGATTGGCACATTCCTGCTGCAGTATCATCTAGAAGTAAGGAGATCCTGGATTCCCTACAGGGAGAACTATTCAGGCAATTGGTAACAGACCCCACACGTGAAGGGGCCATACTGGACTTGGTGCTTACCAATGGTGAAAGTGTTTCTGATGTTGTAGTGGGAGATCATTTTGCATCCAGTGATCACCAGATGGTGTGGTTCAGTATTAGGACTAGGGCTGTTAGAATCCATTCCAAGGTGAGGATCTTAGACTTTAGGAAGACTAACTTTGCGAAGATGGGCCAATACCTCAGGGAGTCGTTAGTGGGATGGGAACAGCTGGGGGATGTAGAAAAACAGTGGGCAAAACTGAAAGGGGGTATTTTAAGGGCAACCAACCTTTTTGTTAAAATGGTAAATAAAGGTAAAAGGAAAAGGAGACTGCTATGGTTTTCGAAAGAAGTAGCTGAAAAAGTGAAGAAAAAGAGGGAGGCCTTCATGAAATACAAGAGATCACAGAGAGAGGAAGACAGGCATCTGTATTTGGAAAAACTTGGAGAAGCTAGCAAAGTAGTCAAGAAGGCAAAGATTCAAAAGGAGGAGGAAATAGCCAATGCTATAAAATGGGGGGATAAGACATTTTTCAGATATATTAGTGAGAAGAGGAAGGGCAAGAGTGGTATTGTCAGACTCAAGGGTGTAGGGGAGGAATATGTAGAAGCTGATAAGGATAAAGTGGAATTGCTTAACAAATATTTTTGTTCTGTGTTCACAGATGAAGAACCAGGAGCAGGACCTCAGAAAACACTCAAAAATAGGAACAGAAGCAAAGGACATCTTGAACAATTTTCAAAAGACTGTGTTCGTGAGAAATTATCTCAACTTAAAGTAGACAAAGCGATGGGATCGGATGGGATACACCCGAGAATATTGAGGGAACTTGGGGACATTCTAGCAGCTCCACTAACTGACCTTTTCAATGCCTCACTGGATTCGGGAGTGGTGCCAAAGGACTGGAGAGAGGCTCATGTGGTGCCTTTACACAAAAGCGGAAGAAAGGATGTGGTTGAAAACTACAGGCTGGTTAGTTTAACTTCGGTGGTGAGTAAATTATTGGAAACGCTGCTGAAAGAGAAAATAGTGAGGTTTCTGGAGTCCAGCGGATTACAGGATCCGAGGCAGCATGGATTCACCAGAGGCAAGTCTTGTCAGACAAATCTGATTGATTTCTTTGACTGGGTGACCAGGGAGTTGGACCAAGGGAGAGCCCTAGATGTGGTGTATTTAGATTTCAGTAAAGCCTTTGACACTGTTCCTCACAGGCGACTTATAAACAAACTGAGCACCCTAGGGATGGACCCTAAAGTTACTGCTTGGGTTAGAAATTGGTTGGGTGGGAGGCGACAAAGAGTACAAGTAAATGGAGCTCACTCTGAGGAGAAGGATGTTATCAGTGGTGTGCCCCAGGGATCTGTCCTTGGTCCGATTCTTTTTAACATCTTTGTTAGTGATATAGCGGAAGGGCTTTCAGGTAAGGTTTGCCTCTTTGCGGATGATACCAAAATCTGCAATAGAGTAGACACCCAGGAAGGGGTAGATAACATGAGGAGGGATCTAGCTAAGCTTGAAGAATGGTCTAGAATTTGGCAGCTGGGATTTAATGTTAAAAATTTAAGGTCATGCATTTGGGCTGCAGCAATCCAAGGGAGCAATATAGTATAGGGGGTGAAGTACTTTTGTCCACTAAAGAAGAGCGGGACCTAGGCGTGGTAGTGTCTGATGATCTTAAAGTAGCTAAACAGGTAGAAAAGGCGACGGCAAAAGCTAGAAGGATGCTTGGGTGCATACGGAGAGGAATGGCTAGCAGAAAAAAGGAGGTGATAATGCCTCTGTATAAGTCTTTGGTGCGACCTCATTTGGAGTATAGTGTGCAATTCTGGAGACCGCACCTTCAAAAGGATGTGAACAGGATGGAGTCGGTGCAGAGGGTGGCTACTAAAATGATTAGTGGTCTTCATTATAAAGCATATGAGGACAGACTGAAGGATCTTAATATGTACACCTTAGAGGAAAGGCGGGATAGAGGTGATATGATTGAGATGTTTAAATACCTCCGTGGCATAAATGTTCAGGGAGAGAGCCTCTTTCAATTGAAAGCAAGTTCTGCTACGAGGGGACATGGGATGAGGGTGAAGGGAGAGAGATTCAGGAGTGATATGCGGAAATATTTCTTTACGGAAAGAGTAGTGGATCCGTGGAATAGTCTCCCAGTGGAGGTGGTAGAGATGAGGACAGTAACTGAATTCAAAAAAGCATGGGGCAATCACAGAGGATCTCTAAAGGTAAAAAGGGGACTGTTGTAGTTATGGCAGGACAGACTAGATAGGCCATGTGGTCTTTTTCTGTCGTCATATTTCTATGTTTCTATGTTTCTCCCTCCTCCCCTTGGAATTGCAGTTGTACATAGTTTGTGTTTTTACATTTTTGTGTGCTCTTCTTAGCTATATCATTTGACTGAGGTAAGATGGCACCTTTAGGCGGGAAGGGAACCGCGCATGCGTGCCAGCATTCCCAAAGGCTTTCATGGAAAGCTGGGGAAATGCTCCACTGGGGCTTCATCGGCGCCAATGACGCCCATATGTGAGGACTGATTCCTGATGCTCCTGGAGAACACCTGTTACAGGTGAGTAACTACTCTCTCTGGTTGTTCAACATTGTTTGGACTTTCATCACACATTTGAGGATTTAGCCTGGAGAGTACTTGATTATGTGCCTGAAAATCCACGGGGTGGAGATCGTGAGCAACTCCTTCAAACAATTGAACAGAGATGGATATTTAGATGGTCTACTGTTGAACCATTGGGACTTAACAAAGAATTGGATTGGATAAGCCTGCTGTGATTCTTCAGATCCATTTGTTTCATTGGGATTTTTGCAGTTATTCTACTAACCTCTGTATAGCACAGCTTTGGTGCGCTCTGATTGGCTACTTGGGTCCTTTAATATAAGAAGTTTTTCGGTTGGGTTCAGACCGCGAATGAGCATGCGCTGGCGTCTCGGAGAGGTGGAGAAGCCGGAGACTGTTTTCATTTTCCTGCAGTTGAATTAAGCATTGAAACAGTGCATAGAATTTGGGTTTGCCCGAAACGCAGTACTATGTACCTTCTTTACAACTGCTGTTTATTTCACAAGAGGTTTAAGAAGATTTTTGAGGAGAGCAGTGGAGATAAGTAATGATTTTCTGGCTCCTTTTGTTTGCATCCTTGCATATATATTTCAATTAGACGTTTGTGAGTAGGTAGCACTATTTCATGGTGGTTTTTACCTATGTTATATGGCTTCGATGTAAGCTTCTTAAATTTGAGTAAAATGGAAGTATAGCTTCGAGAGGTTGTCTTAACTTCATGGCTAATCTTCCGACATAAATGCATTTCACAACATACGCTAGCTCACACATTTTTTCACTCTATTTTTGTTTATGGGATTTTTGTATAGAGTGTAGGTTGTTTTGTTAGTCCTTACATAAGAACATAAGATATGCCATACTGGGTCAGACCAAGTCCATAAAGCCCAGTATCCTGTTTCCAACAGTGGCCAATCTAGGTCATAAGTACCTAGCAGTTTCCCCAAAAGACACAGGTTCCTCAATGCTTGTATTGGGTCAAGCAGTGATATCCTGTGTCCCTTTTAATAATGGTTTATGGACCTTTCCTCCAGGAACTTGTCCAACCCTTTTTAAAACCCTGCTACACTAACAGCTTTTATTACATCCTCTGGTAACAAATTCCAGAGTTTGATTACATGTTGAATGAAAAAATATTTTCTCTTATTAATCTTAAATAGGTTACCCTGTAGCTTCATTGCATGTCCCCTAGTCTTTTTATATTCTCATGACGTAAACAATCGATCTATGTTTACCTGTTCCACTCCATTCATTAATTTATAGACCTCTATCATATCTCCCCTCAGCCGTCTCTTTTCCAGGTTAAAGAGCCCTAATCTTTTAGCCTTTCTTCATAGGAGTATCCTTCCATCCCTTTTACCATTTTGGTGGCTCTTCTCTGTACCTTTTCTAATAACGCTATATCTTTTTTACGATTCGGCGACCAGAATTGCACACAATATTCAAGGTGTGGTCTCACCATGAAACGATACAGAGGCATTATAATATCCTTTGTTTTATTTTCCATTCCTTTCCTTATGATACCTAGCATTCTAATTGCTCTCTTGGCCGCCGCTGCACACTGGGCGAAAGGTTTTAACATCTTATCCACAATGATGTCTAAATCTTTTTCCTGGGTGGTGGTTCCCAATGTGGAACCTTGCATTATGTAACCATAGTTTGGGTTGTTCTTTCCTAGGTGCATAACTTTGCACTTGTCCACATTAAATTTCATCTGCCATTTGGATGCCCAGTCTTCTAATTTATCAAGATCCTCTTGCAATTTTCCACAATCCTCTTGAGTTTTAACAACTTTAAATAGTTTTGTGTCATCTGCAAATTTGATAACCTCACTCGTTATTCCCTTTTCCAGGTCATTTATGAATATGTTAAAAGCAGCGGACCCAGCACAGATCCCTGGGGTACTCCACTATTCACCTTTTTCTATTGGGAAAATTAGCTATTTAGCCCTACCCTCTGCTTTCTATCTTGTAACCAGTTCCTGATCCACAATAGTATATCACCTCCTATCCCATGACTTTTTAGTTTTGCCAAAAGTCTCTGATGAGGGACCTTGTCAAAGGCTTTCTGAAAGTCCACTCTATCAACCGACTCATCTTTGTCTACCTCTCTATTCACACCTTCAAAAAACTTAACAGATTAGTAAGACAAGATCTTCCTTGTCTAAAGCCGTGTTGGCTGTCTCCCATTAAGCCATGACTATCTACATGCTGAGTAATTTTGTTCTTTATGATGGTTCCTACCATTTTTCCAGGTACTGACGTCAAGCTCACTAGTCTAGTTTCCCGGATCACCCCTGGAATCCTTTTTTTAAAAATTGGCGTTACATTGGCGATCCTCCAATCTTCAGGTATTACAGATGATTTTAATGATAGTTCACAGATTACTAATAGCAGGTCAGCAATCTCATATTTCAGTTCTTTCAACACCCTTGTATGTACTACCATCCAGTCCAGGTGATTTGCTACTCTTCTGTTTATCAAATAATTGTAATACATCTTCCCGGTGTAGCGATATTTCTTTCAATTCTTCCGCAGTATCACCTTTAAATACCACTTCAGTCATGGGTAACATCCCTCAGCATAAACTTCATTCAGTCTCTCCACTATGGCCTTGTCCCCTATTAGTGCCCCTTTTATCCCTCTATTATCTAATGATCCAACTGACTCTCTCACAGGTTTTTTGCTACGAATGTACTTGAAAAAGTCTTTATTATGCGTTTTTGCTTCCACAGCAAGTTTTTTCTCAAATTCTCTCTTTGCCTGCTTTATCAATGCCTTGCATTTAACTTGTCAGTGCTTGTGCTGTTTCACGTTTTCGTCATTTGGCTCTTTTTTCCATTTCCTGAAAGATGCTTTTTTGGCAACAACAGCCTCTCTGACCTCACTTTAAACCATGCTGGCAGTTTTTTGGACTTCCTTCCACTTTTCTTAATACAGCTGGTCTGGGCTTCCAAGATAGTATTTTTAAACAACACCCAAGCTTGATGTAAGTCTTTAACCTTTGCAACTGCTCCTTTTAGTTTTTTCTTAACAATTTTCCTCATTTTATCATAGTCTCCATTTCGAAAGTTAAATGGTAGTAATGTGAATTTCCTTACCATTCCTCCTCCATTAATTAAATCAAACGCAATCATGCTATGATCACTATTGCCAAGTGGCCCCAACACCCTTATCTCTTGCCCCAGATCTGGTGTTCCACTAAGGACTAAATCCAAAATGGCTTCCCCTCTGGTCGTTTCATGAACCAGCTGCTCCAAGAAGCAGTCATTTATTTCATCTAGAAACTTTATCTTCTTAGTATGTCCTGCCATGACACTTACCCAGTCAATACCGGGGTAATTAAAATTTATTTATTTATTTATTTACATTCTCTTATATACCGCGCTATTCTGCATCAGTGCGGTTTACATTGAACAAACTGCAATTACATTGAACAGGGCATTATAACTTGGATATAACTATTTTACAGGGAACATGGGCTATGGAGGGTTAAGTGGCTTGCCCAAGACCACAAGGAGCACCTGTGGGACTAGAAACCCCAGTCCTTCCGGCCCAAGGTTGCTGTCCTCTAGTGGGATTTGAACCCCCGACCTTCCGGCCTGAAGGTCACCCATTATTATTACCGTTCTGTAACTTTTGTTAGCTTCCCTGATTTCTTTGAGCATTTCATCATCCATTTGTTCATTCTGGCCAGGCGGTCGATAGTACACCCCCACTGTCATCACCTTCCCCTTTTTACATGGAATTTCAATCCATAGAGATTCTACAGTGAATTTTGTTTCCTGTAGAACTTTAATCCTTTGTGACTCAATGCCCTCTCTAACATAGAGCGCAACCCCTCCACCAATTTGATCAGCTCTATCATTACGATATAGTTTGTACCCAGGTATCACAGTGTCCCACTGGTTGTCCTCCTTCCAACATGTCTCTGAGATACCAATCATATCTAACTTCCCATTTAGTGTGTGTCCCCCGCAGCCCCCTCTGGTGGCGGCGTAGTGGTTCCACGGGGCTGGGGAGCTCATAAGAATAGGGGTATTAGGGTTGACCTGTTGTGAGGGTCATGAGGTAGCGGCCCTCTGTGTCAGCCTCGTGGTCAACTTCCCAATAAAGCAATTTTTAGCCAAGTGTAGGGAAAAAGAAAAAGGCATTTATTTCACCTTTACGCAAAATGGTTCAAAATATGCGGTTAAGAAAAATAACAGGGCTGTATCATTCTTTGTATCAAGTGCAATTCACAAAAGCGTTCAAAGTAACATTGTTAATCTTCACAAACTCAAAACATAAGGCATCTTGTATTCTCTTCATACATTAGGTTGCTCCAAATAACTTAAAACTTTCCTATTGTGCAATAATTACAATCCATGGGTTCCACGACCTCATTAACCTCAGATTCCCCTGGCATCCACTCCATCTCTGAGGGGTCTGAATCTGAAACCTCAGGAAGGCTGAATTCAGGCTTTCTAAAAGCATGCCATACTGTGTTCCAATGTTGGCTTGTCAGTTTGGGGCGTCGGTTTTTAGCTATAGTGTAGAACCCTGGATTTTCTTCTACTACAGGATTAAAAGTTCGCTTATCCCAGCTTTTAATATTACTAGCCTTTTTCCTAGAGAGATTATCTGGTACTTTTGGCATAAAAGTGTCCTTATCATACAGATAAAAGTTATTCCTTTGTTTCTCTCTTGTGCTAGGCTTAGGTAAGCATTTGCAGGCAACCACTGTTTCACCTTTAAACTTCCGGCAGTCTCTTTTGGGAAAGGCTTGAGGCCTAGCCTGAATGTCCTCCACTTCTTGCAGGCTCAAGTGTTCCCTGGGTGTCTTTCCTCCTTTAGAATGGGGAGTAACTCCTCTGAGGCAGGGCTGCTGCTGTGGCGCTTGTCCACCACTTCCACCCCTGTGGCAGTTGGCTACTGGCCGCGCCCTCTCAGCTCTTCCCTGTTCCCCAGGCCTCTGAGTTTTCCATTCCTCTTTCAGGTTACTTTTATAAAAACTTTTAAAAGTACCTTTTTCTCCTTGGGTATTCCTTGCAACCGGATATCTCTTCCTCAGCTTGTATCCCAGTCCTTCTCCCTGGATAGGGCTTCCTCTCAGACTGGAAGGGAGAGCACCTCCTTCCTTGGCTGCTCTCTGCAATGCTGCTCCTTCCAGTTGTATCTGGCCTTCCTCTAGGCCTGCTCTTGGGCCTTCACCTCGGCCTGCTCTATGAGTTACTTCTTGGTCTGCTTCTCGGCCTACTCTCTGGCCTGCTCTCCAAGTTGCTTCAACTCCTTGAGCTGTTCTGGGTCTGACAGTGACTCCAACTCTCCGAGCTGCTCTTTCCAATCCGGCTTTGACGCTCACTCTGGCTCCGTCTCTCCGAGCTGCTCTGCTTAACTGAGCTCTGTCCCTGCTTAAATCGGGACTAACTGATTCAAGGTCCTGCCCATAGAGGCGTGGTTCCTCTGCTTCCAGGCTTGCTCTCCTGCTCCCTCTATGTGGACCTTCAGGAAATTGCATGTAAATCTTGTTTTTTTCAAGATTTAAAACTTCTTTTCTTTCTGCCAGAGGGTCCGCAGTATCACATGTGATATATTCTAACTCTCCCAACTTATTTTTTAGACTTCTAGCATTTGCATACAAGCATTTTAGAGACTGTATTATCTCCAGGAACAAGCAGGAATGTAGTCTTCACATATGGGTATCGTCGGTACCGACGGAGCCTGCGCGGGAACGCTCCCCAGCATCCAATTAGAAAGCTTTTGGGAGCATCCCACAGCGCCTGCATTCTGCCTTCCCGCCTTTCCCAACTGCGTCTCTCCAGTTCTTCATTTTCCGCGGAGCCAGCAGGTCGTTGTTCCTGTCACCGCAGAAAATATTTTCCTTAGTCTTTCTTTTTTTGTGGTCACGTCTGCCTTGCTTGACGCTATACCGGTACCACCGGTTCTCTTTTCTTTCTTTCTTCGTTTAAAAAAAAAAATTCTATATTTTTTCAAACTTTTCTTCCCAGGTGCACGTGCCATTTTGGGCCTTAGGCCCAAAATTTCCTCCACTATGAAAAAACCCGCTTCGGGTTTCAAAAAGTGCACCTAATGTGGCGGTACCATCTCCGTCACCGACACCCATCAGTGGTGTCTTAAATGTTTAGGTCCTGACCACTCCATCGCCGAGTGTATGGCTTGTGCCATGATGTCCAAGAGGGGTCGACAAAACCGAGCTGCTAAGCTCAGCGCCCTTTTTCTCTCCGATGCAGCTTCTGTGGCATTGACGTCTTCCAGGGCTTCGTCTTCCTCCCATGGATCTCAGGTAACTAAACATAAGTTTAGCCGGTCCTCAAAGGGTAGATCTCCTTCCAAGCATCGAGATGCCTCTGGCATTGCCCTTGAGGGTTCTGTACCGGCAAAATTGCCCGGGCGGGAGGCTTCGACTTCCAAAGCATTATTTGGGCTCCAGGATGTTCTCAAGGCCTCGACCTCGGCAGAACTACTGATGCCATGCTCTGGGGTACCGGCTACTTCCGCTACCGATACCCAGGCATCGGCAGCATCGATAGACCAGAGGTTCCTGGCTATTGAACGCAGTCTGGAGGCTCTCCTTGTGGCATCGACACCCTCGGAACCACGTCAGACAGTTCAACCGGTACCGGTACCGATGCTGGTACCGGTACCGGTACCATTAGCATCAACATCGGTGTCGGCTTTGCCGGCACCCAGTCATGCGATGCCTTCCAGTGCCGATACACCAGTACCAATTCCCCCCAGTACCGACTTCGGTCGGTCCGGGTATCGGGCTCTTCAAGAGCATCCAGACAGAAGGCACTTCGAATCCTCAGAGGACTCCGAGGATTCTGACAGCTCTGCCAGTACTGGTATACTTCTCCCGGAGGAGCCTTCCTCTCCTAAACATAGGATGTCACCTCCAGAAGATATCTCCTTTCAGGATTTCTTCAGGGAGGTGGCTCGAGGTCTGTCCATTACTGTGGCTTCTGAAACAGAGCCCCGAGCTAAGGAGTTGGAGATTTTACAATATCCCAAAGCTCCTAAGGAGGCAGCTACTCTGCCTATCCATGAGATTTTACATGATCTCATGTTGAGAATGTGGGAGACACCTCTTACCACCTCTCCTCACTCTCGCAGACTGGATGCCATGTATCGAGTCCCTCCTTGTCCTGGTTTCCAAAAAACTCAGCTTCCTCACCACTCTATTGTAGTGGAATCAGCTATAAGAAGGATCAGGAGTGCAAAGAGGCATGCCTCTAATCCTCCAGGACGTGAGTGTAGAACTTTGGATGCCTTTGGACATCGTACGTTCCAGGCTTCCATGCTTTCTGCCAGGATCAGTTCCTATATTCTATATATGGGAATGTCCCTTAAAGAAGTCACAGGAGACTTGGAGGTTTTAAGCCCTCTCCTTCCTGAGGACAAGAGGCAGGATTTTCTCACACTAGTTAAACATGCCCAGGATGTTTCTAAGTTTGTCAATCGTGCAGCTTTTGACTGTTTTGAGTGCATAAGCAGAACCTCTGCCATTGCCATAGGTGCACGTAGAATTGCCTGGCTCCAGGCATCCGATTTGGAGCTCTGGGTGCAGGACAAACTGGGAAATATCCCTTGTACAGGTGAGAACCTATTCGGCAAAAATTGGCAAGAAAAAGCCAATGAGTTGGATGATGACAACTCCACTTTGGATAGGTTATCCAAAGCCACAGCTGATCCTGCAAGAAAGAAATCTTTCAAGAAACCTTTCTTCTCAAAAAAGAAGAAGTTTTATACCTCTTATCCCAGCAGGGACGTTCTACAGGTCAGCCTGTCTGGAAAGGTCAGCAACCAGCTAAACAAAGGAAAGCAAAGACTGCCAAGCCTCAACCGTCTCAGCAGTCTCAGCCTCCACAAGGCCTTTGACTTTCATCTAGAGAACTTAGCCTTCCTGGCCCTCAATGGTCCAGAGCCTTCCACCGTTCCAGGAAGGTTGTGTCACTTTGCCCCCAGTTGGGGGCAGATAACAGCAGAACATTGGACATTCTCCATTATAAAAGAGGGATACAAGCTTCACTTTCTGTGCATGCCCCCTCCCACAATGGTAAGACCTTGTATATTTGTATATTTCTGCCCCCCCACCCACATCCCTACAATTAAATGTATATTTAGATTTGTGAGTTCTCATCTAATGTATATTGAAACCAATTGATCTTCCTGTGATGTGTAAATCAATACTCAATCTAACTGTATATCTTAAAAATTCACTGTATTGCAACACATTATGATTCTGTAAAGTAAACCGCTACTGATCGTAGGAAGTAGCGGTATACAAATGTTTACTAAATAAATAAATAAAATAAATAAGACAGTTCAATTCTCAGATCTCTCTCTTCAACCTGTTAGATCAAGAGGTCACTATGCTTCTTGCCCAAGTGGCAATAGAAGAAGTACCCATTCATCAACAGGGTACAGGTTTTTACTCCCCCTATTTCCTTATCCCAAAGAAAACAGGGGGACACAGACCTATTTTAGACCTCAGAGAATTGAACAAATTCCTGTTCAAAGAGAAATTCAAGATGATTTCTCTGGGAACTCTGCTGCCATACCTTCAGAGTCAGGATTGTCTTTGTTCTCTAGATCTCAAGGATGCATACACTCATGTTCTCATCCATCCAACTCACAGAAAGTTCCTTCGGTTCCTTTTTCAAGGAAAGCACTACCAATACAGGGTGCTTCCTTTTGGCCTGGCCTCAGCACCAAGAGTGTTCACAAAATGCATGGCTGTGGTAGCAGCATTTCTCCGCACTCTAGGGATATTCGTCATCCCCTACTTAGACAACTGGCTCATTCGAGCCCCATCAGAGTCAGAGGCTAGGACTTCTCTATCTTGCACAATGCGTATCCTTCAGTATTTGGGTCTGGTCATAAACATCCCAAAATCCAGTCTAACTCCCACTCATTCTCTAGAGTTCATAGGAGCTTTGCTGGATACCAGAAAAACAAGGGCCTATCTTCCCCAGGCCCGTTGCCTTCGCATGGTGCAGTTACCTTCTCAAGCAGTGCTAAAACCTCATCTCACTGCCCGAAAAATGTTACAACTACTAGGCCACATGGCATCTACAGTGCATGTGGTTCCTTATGCGCGCCTCCATATGAGAGCAGCCCAATGGACTTTATCCACTCAATGGACCCAGGCATCAGGGTGCCTGTCAGACAAAATAGCAAACACAAATCGCCTTATTTTGTCTCTCCAATGGTGGCAGTCCTCTCAGAACCTGTTGCTGGGGTCCCCATTTCAACAACCTTTACCCCAGGCAACTCTCACAACAGATGCTTCACCAATGGGTTGGGGAGCTCATCTACAAGACCTCTCCACCCAAGGCACTTGGACTCCACAGGAGACTCATCTACATATCAATCTCTTAGAGCTCAGAGCAATCTTCCTTGCTCTTTGAGTGTTCCACACCCTGCTCAGCTACAAAACAGTCCTCATTCAGACGGACAATCAAGTAGCCATGTTCTATGTGAACAAGCAGGGGGGAACAGGCTCTCTGTCGCTTTGCAACGAAGCTTTGCGACTATGGGCCCTCGCCAGAGAGCATCAGATTCATCCCCTGGCAGTATATCTTCCAGGCATACAAAACTCTTGGACAGACAGACTCAGTCAAGTTTTTCTTCCACACGAATGGTCTCTACATGCAGACCAGTTGGCCAAGATTTTTCAAATTTGGGGAACCCCGGACATAGACCTCTTTGCAAGTCCATTGAATGCCAAACGTCCCCGGTTCTGTTCCAGATTTCCGGCTCAGGGCTCTCAGGCCAGGGATGCTTTCCTCCTTTACTGGAGTCAAGACTTCCTTTATGCCTTTCCACCCATTCCCCTAATTCCCAAAACCCTGTTCAAGCTTCAGAGAGACAGAGGGCATATGATTCTCATAGCTCCACATTGGCCGCGGCAAGTGTGGTACCCTCTGCTTCTACATCTCTCTCAAGCTCCCTCCCTGGAGTTAGGATCTGCTCCAGATCTCCTGTCACAGGAGGACGGAATGTTATGGCATCCCAATCCCCAGTCTCTGCATCTGAGGGCTTGGTTGCTGAAGGCCTAGATCTCCATGATCTTAACCTCCCTCAGCAAGTAAAGGATGTCCTTTATGCTTACAGGAAGCCTTCCACAAGACGCTCTTATGCTTTTAAGTGGAAGAGGTTTACCATATGGTGTTCGCAGAAGGGTCTTAACCCCCTTGCGATACCTCTGGAATCATTACTTGAGTATCTCCTTCATTTATCCAATGTGGGACTTAAAACTAACTCAGTAAGAGTCCATTTGAGTGCTATTGCAGCTTCTTACAAGCCTCTAAATGGACAACCTATTTCCTCCCATCCTCTTATAGCAAGATTTATGAGAGGCCTTCTTCTAACTAAGCCTCCCATTAGGCCACCACTGGTGGCATGGGACTTAAACCTGGTTCTTGGTCAGCTCATGAAGCCACCTTTCGAACCCTTAGCTACTACCTCATTGAAATTCCTTTCTTGGAAAGTTATCTTTCTCATTGCAATCACATCAGCACGTCGCATCAATGAGTTGCAGGCACTAGTGGCTGATCTACCTTATACAAGGTTCCATCATGACAAGGTAGTCCTTAGGACTCATCCACACTTTATGCCAAAGGTGGTCTCGCCTTTTCATCTTAACCAAGCAGTCGACTTGCCTGTGTTCTTTCCAAAACCTCATGCTTCAAATGCAGAAAGGAATCGTCATACTTTGGACTGTAAAAGAGCTTTAGCCTTTTACTTGCAATGAACACAGCAACATAGAAAGTCCTCTCAACACTTTGTTGCTTTTGATCCTTCTCATTTAGGACGTCCAGTCTCCAAGAGAACACTGTCCAGCTGGATTGCACAGTGTATTTCCTTTGCCTATCAGAGTAAGAATCTTCCTCTGGAGGGCCATGTCACAGCTCACAATGTGAGAGCCCTGGCAGCTTCAATGGCTCATCTGCACTCTGTGTCTATCGACGACATCTGTCGAGCAGCCACTTGGGCCTCGGTTCATACCTTCACAGCCCATTACTGCTTGGACAAGGACTCCAGCCGGGATGCCTTGTTTGGTCAGGCTGTTCTCCAACACCTGTTCCATACCTAATCAACTCCTACCCACCATCCCTGGTTGGATGCCAGAGATCCATGGGGGGGGGGGGAGTGGAGCCCTTTCACAGGGACACGCAACTTCTGGGGTCTCTCCCTGGCATCTAAATCTAGGGAGTCCCCATCTAAAGCTAGGGAGTCCCCATATGTGAAGACTACATTCCTGCTTGTTCCTGGAGATAGCATAGTTACTCACCTGTAACAGGTGATCTCCAGGAACAGCAGGAATTTAGTCTTCACAACCCACCCACCTCCCCTAGGAGTTGTATCTCTCTATCTGTCTCTTTCTCTTTCCCTCTCTCTCTCTTTGTCTCAGCTTTAAACTCAACTGGAGAGAGGCAGTTAGGAAAGGCAGGAAGGCAGCTCCCAAAAGCTTTCACCTGTTACAAGTGAGTGTTGTTGTTAAGTGCCGTCGAGTCAGAGTCGACTCATGGCGACCCTCTGGATAGCTATCCTAAATTGTGTTCGGTCTTCAGTCAGGTGGCTCATTGTTGACAGACTGGTACCCGTAGCTGCTGTTATTGCATTAATCCATCTCATTGCTGGCCTTCCTCTTTTGCCTTGACCTTCTATCTTGCCAAGCATGATGTCTTTCTCTAATGATCTCTCTCTTCGCATGATGTGTCCAAAGTATGAAAGTCGAAGTCTTGTCATCTGAGCTTCTAAAGAAAGCTTAGGTTTGATCTCCTCTAGTACTGTTGGTTTGTTCTTCGGGCAGTCCATGGTATACGCAGTATTTGCCGCCAGCACCATAATTCAAAGGCATCAATTTTCTTCCTGTCTGTCTTTTTCACTGTCCAGCTTTCACATCCATATGATGTTATTGAAAATACCTTGGCTTGAACAAGTCAAATCTTTGTATGGAGAGAGACATCTCTGCTCTTGAGAATCTTATCTAGGTCTTTCATAGCCATTCTTCCAAGAGCAATGCGTCGTTTGATTTCTTGACTGCTTGTTTATTTATTTATTTAATAGCAAGTCTTGATATACCGCCCAAATCGGGGTATCAGAGCGGTATTGATAGTTGATCCAAACTATGCTTTATTCACATTAATCTGGTTATTGGTAAGCAGGAGTAATTTGGAATGTTTAAGCTCTGTCTGCTCTGTACTCAAGAGCATTTGGACTACCTTTGTCTTTATTTGAACCTCTCTGCTGATGTACCCTAAATTCATTTTTTGGTAGTATCCTTCAAGGATACATTGTTCCGAACCATGCGCTCTTGGGCAACTGTCGGCTTTCCCCTATTATCTAGTTTAAAAGCTGCTCTATCTCCTTTTTAAAGGTTAATGCCAGCAGCCTGGTTCCATCATGGTTAAGGTGAAGCCCATCCCTTCGGAAGAGCCCCTCCTTTCCCCAGAATGTTCCCCAGTTTCTAACAAATCCAAAACCCTCATCTTTGCACCATTGTTTCATCCACGCATTGAGACTCCGGAGCTCTGCCTGCCTTTTGAGTCCTGCACGTGGAATGGGAAGCATTTCGAAGAATACTACACTGGAAGTTTTGGATTTCAACTTCCTACTTAAAAGCCTAAATTTAGCCTCCAGAACCTCCCTACCACATTTTCCTATGTCATTGGTACCGACATGTACCAAGACAGCAGACTCTTCCCCAACACTATCTACGACCTTGTCTAGGTGGAGCGTGAGGTCCGCTACCTTCGCACCAGGCAGGCATGTTACCAAGCGATCCTCACGTCCACCAGACACCCAGCTATCTACATGCCTAATGATCGAATCACCAACTATAACGGCTGTCCTAACCCTTCCCTCATGGGCACATGACCCTGGAGAAACTTCCTCAGTGCGAGAGGGTTTTACATCACCTGGAGGACAGGTCCTAGCTACAGGATCACTTCCTGCCAAACCAGGGTGATGCTCTCCTGTCACATGACCTCTCTCCTGCATGGCAACAGAGATGCTGCCATACTAGGTCTCGTCTATGTACCTCTCTGACTTCCTTATGTCTTCCAAGTCTGCTACTGTTGCCTCCAGAGATTGGACTTATTCCCTGAGAGTAAAAAGCTCCTTGCACCTTGTGCACACGTAAGACCCCTCACCAACTGGGAGAAAATCATACATACTGGAAAGCCCCCATCTCGCTTCTGGACTGCTGTCTGCATCTTCATTTTAAGGTTGTGTTTAGATATTTAAGTTCTTTACTTACTAAGTGTGGCTGGGGATACTTATACTAATAAAACTATGCCTAATACGTTTAGAGGTATGTTTACTAAGCTGGGCTAACGGTTAACCCGGGCTATCTGCAACTAGGTCCCATGTTATTCAATGGGACCTAGTTGCATATAGCCCGGGTTAACTGTTAACCTGGCTTAGTAAACATACCCCTTAATGTACTTTGTTCACCTGAAATTTAATTAATCTTAGGTCTTTAATGTATGCTGATGAGAATAAGCAGCTGCACCCGAGACTGAATATGGCACCTACTTTCCTTTAAGAGGTTTAAGCACCTATACAGCTAGGATTATCTCAGGGGTGGGTGGGTGTTGGGGAGGGAGGGAGGGAGGGAGGAAGGGAAAAAAGACTTATTAAAAGCTGGCTGCTACACAGTACCCTGTCCTGTGCTTCTAAGGTAATCTGTGACCAATCTCCAGGAGGAGTCCCACAGCCCTTGCTTGGATAGAGGGAGTCTTAGGTTCTAAATCTAACCAGAAAGCTCTCCTTTGTGTTTTAAATTTAAACTGAAAACTCTTTGCTGCTAGTAGGCCCTGACCAATTTAACAAATACACTGGGTTCACAGATTAATCAGCTTTAATCTAAAGAATTCCTTTTCCCCCAAGATTTAGAAAAATTCCCAGAAGTAATATTTACAATTGCAGATCTCTCTCAAGAAGTAGCAGTCCCCTTTTGTAGTCCTTCCTGCCATCTCGTTCCTCCCCTCTTTCAGCTCCCTTCCAGCCACCTCCTTCCCCCCCTTTTTCATCTCCCTTCCAGGCACCTCCTTCCCCTCTCTTTCAATTACCTTCCAGCCAACACCTTCTCCCCCCCCTCTTTCAGCTCTCTTCAGCCCTCACCTTCCCTCTGCATCAGTCCCTTCTGCCACCTCCTTCCCCTTGCAGCCACTGCTCCTGCTTCTTACAGAGCAGCGGCTGCAATACAACTAATTTAAAAATAAAATGAAACCTGTGCAGAGCCCTCCAGCCCTATGAAACCCCTGCTGCAGTGATTGCACTCAAAAGGAAGTGACGCTACAGGGGGTGGGACGCTGCAGCAGGGGTTTCATAGGGCCGGAGGGCTCCGCACAGGTTTCCTTTTGTTTTTAAATTAGCTTTATTCCAGTTGCTGCTCTGTAAGAAGCAGGAGCAGTGGCTGCAAGGGTAAGGTGAGGCTGCACGGGTGGGGGGGGGGGGAACGCAGATGAAAAGACGGTTTTCTGCTCTGGCTACTCCTGGTCTCATGGCCAGAGCAAAAAAACGGCTTTTCAAGGCCAGTCTTCGATCTCTGCCAGCAGCCAGCCTGGCCACGGAAAAAAACGGCTAGGTCAGCTGAAAACCAGCCAGTTGATAACCCTAATTGTGTGTGCGTGTGCAACCAATTCTGGGAATTCTGTTAGTATGGAGTTTCTGCTTAAGAATGTGTAGTAGGAAGACTTCCGGTGATGCGGTGAGAGCGAGTAGTCGGGTACTGCTCGTCCTCCGATCGCCCCCTGCTTAAACCGGCCATTTGAACCGTCTTTTTGACCCTCCAGACCCCCCCCCCCCCTTCACCAGTACAGGGGTGCCTGCTATACCACCCGTCCCATTGAGCCGTTGAACAGGAGAGCGGAGATGGCTTCGGCTCTCAGGACGGGAAAGAAGGAGCGGGACCGGGGACCTGGTTCCTCTAAAATGGCGGAAGGCGTGGTGGCACCGAGCTCCCCGACCTCCCCGGTCAGGGTGGAAGACATATCGGCGGCAGTAGCAGAGGCACCGGCAACCCAATTCACCACTCTACGGGAGAAATTAGATACCATGCAGCATTTGATGGAGACCTATGGCAAGAGACTGCAAGAGGCGGAGGACCGCGTGGGGCAGGTCGAAGATACTACCGCGGCCTTACAGCAAACGGTGGCATCCCAGCAGTCCCAGCTACACACCCAGGAGGTTAAAATAGACGACCTAGAGAACCGGTCGCGGAGAAATAACCTGAGGGTGATGGGACTGCCGGAATCGGTGGCTGACGCTGACCTGCCGCAGTACCTGATGGAGCTGTTTGCTCCCCTCCTACAGAGCGGCGAGGAGGTGGAAAGGATCCCTATTGAGCGGGCTCACCGAGTGGGGAATCGTAATGCCCGAGACTCCCGTCCCCGTGTGGTCCTGGTGCGACTGCTCCACTTTCCCCAAAAAGAGAAGATTCTGCGAGTGGCTAGAGCACAAGGAGGTCTGGCGGTGGAAAATCTTAAAATCCGCGTAGCACAAGACTACTCTATGCAACTGAGCCAGCGCCGCAGAGCCTACGCGCCTGTATGCCAAAAACTCATTGAACGCCAGATCAAATTTATGGTGCAATACCCGGCACGCCTCCACGTTTTTCATGAGGGACAGCGTAAAATCTTCGAGACTGCCGAGGCAGCGGCGTCATATGTAGAGAGCCTGGCCTCTGCGGGTGGAGTGCGCTGAGGCCTCGCTGGTGCAGAAACATCGTTTGAGACCCGGAGTTTGGCCGCCTAGGAATCGGATGAGCGTCCTAGGGGAGCAGATGGACTTCTACTGCTGACCGAGAGACTCTTGGGGGAGACCCCCCTGTCAATGGCCATTATGGCCAGGTCTTACCCCCGGACCCCTGGCTCAAGAACTTTGCAGTACTGACAAAGCTAGAGGTGTTCCTTTGTTTCTCATTACAATTTTTCTTAGTGTAAGTGTTACATTGTTGCTACGGCAGAACTCTCCATTGTTATTTTGTTTCTAGCTGGGGTTTGCTTGTTGCAGATTTCTGTTTGCTTTACTGGAGTAAGTGAAGCCTACCCCAGCTGCGAGCTGCAGATGTCGCGGTAAGGTTGGGCCCGGGGGGGGTGGCCTGCACGTGTTACCCAGAGGATCCACTGGGCGCCATCCCCGCAGATGGGCAGGGGAGCTGGGATAGGGCCGGGCGGCATGTGAGGACCCTGGCGGCTCTCCCCTGATTCCACCGACGCAGGCGGGCCTGGGGGGGGGGGGATTAGCACGAGGTAGGCCGGCGGGAGTGGCGCTCTCTGTTGTGGGCGTAGCCCCCGCGGATCGAGGGATCTGCGCCCCCGCTTCCGCGGGGACGCGGTCTCTCGGGGCTGCGAAGCCTGCCACCCTGGAGATGACTAAAATCGCCGGGTAAGTAGCCGGACCCTGCCGCAGCTCTGGGGGCGGGTCTGGGGGGTCCCCCCCCCCCTATTTCCAGACAATATCGTTGGGCGCCACCCCCTGGCCTCTGGTGGGAGGTCCCCTTAACTCCTATGCGGGCTGGAGGGATTACTGTGTAAATGCAAACTGTATGTTACTGTAATTATATGGCCCTCCAATGATCTTTTGCCTTTTGTTGGGGTTGGTCTGCTGTAGATTTCTGTGTGGGCTATCTAGTGGTGAACGAGGAGTCACTTCAAGTTGCTGGGGCCGCGGTATAAAGCGGGGTGGGCCCATGGGAGGGGGGTCGCTCGTGCCTTTTGGGGGGGGCTGGGGGGGGTAGATGATTCAGTAAGGGGGGGCGATGGGGCGCATCACTGAAAGGACTATGGGAGGAAGGAGCGCTGAGAGTGGGGTAGGAGAATATGGAATAGGGGGAGAGAGGAGATTGGAGAGGGGGGGGAGGGGAAGGGAGGAGGGGGGGAGGGGAGGGGGGAGGGGGGCAGGGGGGGAGGGAAGGGGAGGGGAAGAGCAGGGGGTAGAGGGGGGGGAAGGGGCAAGCCGCACGCCCTGCCAGCTGCAGCAATGGCCCAGTGCTCAGAGAGTGGAGGGGGGGCTCCAGGCTGGGAGAGCCCCGCCCCGAACAGTGGACACAACCGGTCAGGAGATGTTTGACACTGCCCTACCGCCCTGAAAATCATTACGTGGAATGTGTGTGGTTTGGGCCATCCTATTAAGAGGTATAAAATTTTGCAGGCCTTAGCCAGACATGACTGCGATATCGCCTTCTTGCAGGAGACCCACCAGACGGCCGAGGAGCATGACAAGCTGTGTCGCGGCTGGGTTGGGCAGGTTTGGGGGGCGCCGGCGGTGGGGAAGAAGGGTGGGGTGGCCATACTGGTCCATAAGCGGGTCCGCTGGGCCCTGGATGTAGCCACTCGTGATGTGGCGGGACGTTATTTACTTTTGCAAGGCCGCTTGGAAGGGCAGCCGGTAATTCTAGGGACGGTATATGGACCGAATACTTTAGATCCCCGCTTTTATGCCACTGTGGCCGCTCAGGTGGAGCAGATGCCTGAGATTCCCCTGGTGATGGGGGGTGATTTCAATGGTGTCTTGGATGTGGATCTGGACACCACTAGGGGGGGGAGGCGCGCGAACGAGGACCGGTGACTCGGGTCTTGCAGCGTTTTAAAACCCGTTTGGGCCTGGTAGACCCCTGGTGCGTTCTCCACCCTACGGAAAAGGACTTTACTCATCAGTCCCGGGCGCATGGCTCTAGTTCTCGTATTGACTATGTACTGCTATCTAAGAGCCTATTTGCGAGGGTGGAAGGAACGCAGATTGGACCCTATGTAATATCTGACCACGCTCCGGTATGGTTAGATTTGAGTTGGGGAGGAAAGACGGATCGAACGCGACTCTGGCGCTTCCCTTTGGAGTTGTATAAAGATGCGCAGTTTCATAAGTTTTTGGAACAACGTTGGCATGAATTTGCCGAGGTCCATCGGGTGCATCAGGAGGACCCTGAATTGGTCTGGGAGATGGCCAAAGTCGTGATGCGGGGTGAGATTATCGGATATGCGGCCCGCAGACGCCAGATGTTGGTGGATCGCATTCTCCGGCTGGAGAAGTGGGTCTCCTTCTTACGCCGCCGCCTAGCGCAGGCTCCGTCGGCAGGACTGCAAAAAGAACTGTGGGAGGCTCGGGTGAGTCTTGACGAACTTCTCCACCAGAGGGCCAAGAAGTCAATGCTATACTATCGCCACCGCCTTCAGTGCCATGGGGATAGACCCGGGCGGTTGTTGGCTAGTTGCCTGCGGGGACGGCGAGGTTCCAACACGGTGGTGGCTCTGAGAGATGAGCATGGGCGCTTACAGAACGGCTCTAAGGAGATAGCCCGGATATTTCGGGACTTCTTTCAGAAGCTTTACATGAAAGAGAGCACATTGCCATCGGCGACATCCGATTATCTCCGAAAGTTAAATCTCCCGTCGCTAACGGTGGAACAGAGCCGGAATTTGGGCCGGCCCGTTTCCCTGGAAGAGGTGGGGTCGGTCATCACGGCGGCTCACTGCTACAAAGCGCCTGGACCCGACGGCCTGGGAGCCGAGTTCTATAAATTATTGCAAGGCCTGGTCAGTCCGGCGTTGGTGGAGGTTTATGTGAAGCGTGTAGAGCAGGGGGGGTTTCGGTGGGGCTCCAACAAGGCCCACATTACCTTAATTCTTAAGCCGGGCAAAGACCCGGAGCTCCCCTCTTCCTACCGCCCGATCTCTCTGTTGAATTTTGATACCAAGATTTTTGCCAAGGTGTTGGCGAACCGTTTGGCGGGATATCTGGACAACTTAATTCATGACTCCCAGGTCGGTTTCGTGAAAGGCCGTTTCATTGTACGGAATATGCGCAAAATCTTAGCGTCTCTAGAGTGGGTACACATCCAGCACTTGCCTTCTCTCCTGGTAAGTTTTGATGCGGAGAAGGCTTTCGACAGGGTTGATTGGAGTTACCTGAAAATGTTACTACCCTGGTATGGTCTTGGAGACTCGTTCTGTGCGATGATAGATATATGCCACTCCACTAGCAGGGGTGCTCTGTAATGGGGTGTTGTCGGAAGACTTCCCGTTGGAACGGGGTACGCGGCAGGGATGTCCTCTCTTGCCATTGCTTTTTGTTTTATCTTTGGACCCGCTGATTCAGGCGGTGGAGGACTTACCGGGGATTCGGGGAGTGCGTATCGGAGGTCAATCCTTTACCATCTCGGCGTTTGCAGATGATATTCTGGTTCATCTCCTCTCACCGGAGGAGTCCTTGCCCCAGCTGATGGCTGAATTTCAAGCCTACGGTCAGTTCTCTGGCCTGCGGATTAACGGGGAGAAGTCGGAGGCGCTGGATGTCTCGGGGACGTTACAGCAAAGCTGGGTGGGTCGATTTCCCTTAAAATGGGCGAATTCCTATTTTACCTACTTGGGCATTCGTCTTACCAGACAACCAAAGGACCTCTACAGGAGTAATTTGGATTGGATGGTAAACCGAATACGATCTCAACTGGCGGCATGGGGACCCTTGCCATTGCCACTGTCGGGACGGGTGGCCGCAGTTAAGATGGTGATCCTCCCGAGGTTCCTATACTGGCTACAGGTACTGCCGGTATGGCTTTACCGGCGGGACTTGCGACAGGTGGAGCGGCTGATCCGGACGTTCCTGTGGCGGGGAGCGAGGGCTCATATTCCCCTAAATCGGCTGCTGGGGAATTGGCGTGAGGGGGGGATGGGCCTCCCCGACTTGGGTACCTATGCTTTGGCCTGTCAGGCCCGCCACATTGGCGATTGGCTTGGACAGACGACATACTATACTACCACCCTCCTCGAAGAGGCGTTGGCCGCGCCTTTTTCGCTTTTGGGGGTCCTACATACTCGACCCAAACATCTCCCTCGCCACCTGGGGAATAGCGTTTTATTTAGCTCAGCACAGAGGACTTGGAGATACCTGAACACCCGCTGGGGGACACCCTGGACAGCGTCTTGCTGGCTGCCCCTACAGGGTAATGTTCATTTTACCCCTGGGTCCGGGTCCTGGGGGTTTCGGGATTGGTGGCGGAAGGGTCTTCGCCTTGTAGGGCATTTGGTTGAGGTCCAGGGTCGTTATAAATCCTTTCAGGCCCTTAGTCAGGAATACGCCCTGACGTCCAAGCACATATTTACGTTCTTGCAAGCCGCTCATTATGTCTCCTCCCTGCCCCGGGAAGCATTGGCGTCGCCGCGCTCGGAGCAGCTGTTAGCGTTTTTTGCTTTGGGAGAGGACACCCCACCTACGATTGCGGGCCTGAAGGCCCGCCTGGACAGCCTTCGTGCCCCTGTAGACTATTGTGGAGTGGAAGCAGCTTGGGGAGTGGAATTGGGGAGGGAGGTGGCCCCAGGCATTATCAGGGCAGCGTTATGCCGGATTGCAGAGTTGGCCGTGGGGGCGAAGTGGCGAGAGATTCAATTTAAGTGCTTGACCAGAGCCTATTTCTCGCCACGTCACGCCTTTCACAGCTCTCTGACAGAGGACGGTCGGTGTCCCAGGTGTTCGGCGCCTCTGGCTAACCTGCTGCACATGTGGTGGGCGTGCCCTCATATCCAGCCCTATTGGGCCAGGATACGGGCTTATATCAGCGACTTGCTGGGACTTCAGGTGAGTTGGACGGGGGCCTTTGTGGTATTGGACAGGCTGGATCCCCCCTGCCCGACTCGGCGTATTGACCGGATGTTTATGCGGAAGGCTTGTCTGGTGGGGAAGGGCCCTATCTTGCGTATGTGGCGTGAGCAGCGATCTCCAACATTCATGGAGTGGCGTAACTCTCTCCACCAGGTCATGCTAATGGAGCGGTGGCAGGCGCGGGGCAGTGTCAAACGCTGGACCACCTTTCTTCAGGTATGGGGCACCTATATTGAAACCTTGGGTGCCCGGTGTCGGAATGAGCTTTTACATATTGGCCATTAGAAGATGGAGTGCATGGGTAGTGTGGGCAATTTGGTAGCGGGCCTGGGCGGCTGGGGCGGGAGGGGGTGCGGCGGGAGGGGGGGGAAGGGGGGGGCAATATTAAAAAATATTGTATTCGTTGCATAATAGTGCCTTCCGGGTGGGGATAAGAGTTCACCCCCCCCGGAATGGGTGTGTTGTGTATCTTTATATGTCTTTATACGATGAATAAAATAAAGCTTTGAAAGAATGTGTAGTAATCTGGCTTGTTCAACTTGCACATTGCCCTCACTGCAATTATGTTCTGGGGCGGGGCAAGGGCACAGAGCAGGAGGTGTGTCATGGCTAGCCACAGGTGACAGGGTCTTTCTCTTTTAAAAAGTTGGCAACCCTATATTCTCCAGGGCCAAGCAGGAAGTCATTCCTCATATATGGGTGACGTCGGCGCCGACAGAGCCCTCGTGCGGAGAATTTCCCCAGCTTTCAAAGAAAGCCTTTGGGAATGCAGCGCGCATGCACGGTCCCCTTCCCGCCCAAGGGTGCCATCTTGCTCAGTCTTCTTTTTTCCAAGGAGCCCGACGAACATGTGTCTTAGTCACCCGGTTCAAAGTTGATTTTTCCTTCGAAGATTCGTGGTTTTTTTGCCGGTTCAACGCCGGTTCCCCTTCCCGCCTGGGCACGGTACACCGGTATTGAGCCCGGAGCTACTTTTCATTTTTTGTCCTTCGAGACTAGCGTTTGTGCTTTTTTTCTTTTTCACTGGCAGCCCGGTCTTTTGACCTTGCAGGGGCCCTTTTTCCCCCGATGGCTGCCAGCGGGTTTAAGAAGTATGATCGGTGTAAGAAACTGATGTCTCTCACCGACACACACGACTGCTGCCTCTGGTGCCTCGGGCCCGATCATGACCCGATGATCTGTGGCCCATGCGGCAAAATGTCCTCTAAGGCGCTGAGGAGCCGTCAACATCAACGAGAAAGGATCTTCTCTGACTCCTCGTCCGGCCGGGCCCGGACTTCGTCAGAGGCCTCGATGTCTCGGGAGTTAGACCTCGAGCATCGTCGGGGCTCCTCTGAGCGGGGGTCTCCCTCACGGGAACACAAAAGGAAGAAAAAGCCCACGAGGGCGGCGTCGGTGGAAGCTCTTGGTCCCTCGAGGGAAAGGTCACATAGCCCCGACCGCCGTCCCGGGTCCTCGGAGTCGGAGAGGCCTGCCAAACTGCCTCATGTGGAGCCAGAGTCCCCGAGTCATGTGAGTGCTTTTGTCCTCGTGGACTCTCCTCCAGGGGAGCCGATGTCGGGCCCGACGCCGTTGGGGCCCGAGTCAGGGGCTGCTGAGTCTCCTGAGCTCGGACTCAGGTTGACGGCCTTGGAGAGCAGCTTGGCTGCCTTCATGGAACTGCAGCAGGTGCTGATCGCCGGTCTGACCGGTGCATCTGCCCCAACCACCGGGACCTTGATGTCCAAGTCGACCCCGGAGGCCGAACCGATCCTCGAGGCAATGCAGTCTCGAGTCGATCCTCAGCCAAGGTCCCCCTCGGCCTCCCGTATGGGACCGAGGTTGTCGACACCGGTGCCCTTGGCGTCAGGGCAGATGGCATCGGTGCCCGCCCGACCGGAGCCGCTCGACTCCTCCTCGGAGGGGTCGGAGTGGGAGACGGAGGACGAGGAGTCCCCGGACACGTTCCGGACCCGGTGCGTCCCATCGGACTCACTGGAGTCCAAGCCTTGGTGAAGGTCCCCCCTGGAAGATACCCGGTTCTTGGACTTCGTGAGGGACATGGCCAAAGCCTTGGCCTTCCCCGCGGATCCCGAGGAGGAGCCTCGAGCCAAAGAGCTCGAGGCCCTCCAGTATGACTCTTCCCCGAAGGAGGCCTTTACTGTACCGGTTCCTCCGATACTGGAACGGCTGCTCTTCCACATGTGGGAGGCACTGGCCTCGGCGCCGGTTCTCAGCAAATGGGTCGATCCAATTTATCGAGTCCGTAAGAGCCATGGGTTCCAGAAGGCACAGTTACCGCACCACTCCATGGTTGTGGAATCGGCCATGCATCGTCTGAAGAGTCAGAAGATGCACTCCATGGTGCCCCCCGGCCGGGAGGCCCGGAACCTGGATGCCCTCGGTAGAAAGTGCTTCCAGGGCTCTATGCTGGCTTGCCGTGTCCAGACTTAGCAGCTGTACATGGGCATGTACCTCCGAGACCTGGCAAAGGAGATTGCCGGATTCTCTGCTGCCTCTACCTTTGTAGAGATTCAAGGCTTTGTCATCGGGGATTCAAGAGTGCTCGAAGTTTATATCTTGAGCAGCCTATGATGGCTTCGAGGCTTCGGCCCGAGTAGCAGCGGCCGGCATCGAGCCATGGGTCCAGGACAAGTTGGTCGATGTCCCTTGCCGGGGTGAGAACCTCTTTGGCAAACCCATGGCTGAAAAGGCTGCAGAAATCGAGACTGAGACTCTCACCAGGACAAGGCTGTCCAGGAAGACCTCTGCCCCTTCTCAAAAGAAGGGCTCGGGGGAAAAGCCCTTTTACCCGAGGAAGGCTTTTGCCTACAAATCCTACCCTCATTTCCAGGCCTCTACAGCTCCCCAACAGGGTCAGCAAGCCAAGGGGCAGGAACATGGGCCCCGTAGGCAGAAAACCCCCAACAGCTCCGGCTCCTGCACAGCAGGGAGCGGGGTTTTGACTCCCACTGCATAGCCTCTCCTCCACAGCTGGCTCCACTCAGCTCAGGAGGCCAGCTGACACTGTACGCCCACAGATGGTCAGCTATAACAGGGGATACCTGGGTACTGAGCATAGTCCAGAAGGGCTACTTGCTCCACTTCAACCAGTTACCTCCCTCCTATTTTCCAGGGGAGCCTCCAAGACTCCCTCTACACAGGAACCTCCTCCTTCAGGAGTTGGCAAGTCTTCTACAGGAGCAGGCGGTGGAACCAGTGCCTCACCATCTGATAGAACGAGGCTTCTATTCCAGGTACTTTTTAGTACCAAAAAGGACAGGAGGCCTCAGGCCCATCCTAGACTTGCGAAATCTCAACAAGTTCCTGGAAAGAGAAAAGTTCAAGATGCTTACCCTTGGAATACTGCTGCCCTACCTCCAGCAGGGAGATTGGCTATGCTCCTTAGACCTAAAGGATGCTTATACTCACATCCTCATTCATCCAGAGCACAGACAATATCTCAGATTTATAGTGGGAGGAAGTCATTTTCAGTACAGAGTACTTCCATTTGGCCTAACCTCCACACCCAGGGTTTTCACCAAATGCCTGGCGGTGGTGGCGGCCTATCTCAGTAACCAGGGCATCTTTGTCTTTCCCTACTGGACGACTGGCTCATCAGGGGTCAGTCTCTACAGGAGGCCAGACAAGCCACTCTTCGCACTGTCTCTCTTCTCCAGCACCTGGGCTTCGTCATAGACTTCACAAAGTCCACTTTGCTCCCCTCACAGGACATAGAGTTGATAGGGGCAAGGTTGGATACCTTACAAGCAATGGCTTATTTGTCCGGGAACAGGGCTCACAGACTGATGGCTCTGGCCCAGCAGTTTCGCAGTGGATCTCTGGTCTCTGCCAGACATTTCCTGAGGCTTTTGGGCCACATGGCATCCACGGTCCATGTAACTCCAAATGCTCGTCTGCATATGCGGCCTGCTCAATGGTGCCTCAGAGCTCAGTGGATACAGGCCACAGGAGACTTAAGAGACAGAGTAAGAGTGTCCAAACTACTAGCGGCCTCCCTGCAGTGGTGGCTGCATCTCCCGAACCTGATCAAAGGGCTGCCTTTCCAGGCACCACCACACACACAGGTGCTGACGACCAATGCTTCTCTTCAAGGTTGGGGTGCACATTGCCAGGGGGCATGCACTCAGGGCCTCTGGTCCCCTTGGGAGGCCACACAGCAGATCAGTCTGTTGGAGTTGCGAGCTATTCGATTAGCTCTACAAACTTTCTCTCATGTCCTCTCTCACCAATCTGTCGTGATTCAGACGGACAACCAAGTAGCAATGTTCTATGTGAACAAACAAGGGGGCACAGGATCCAGGCTTCTGTGTCAGGAAGTGCAGACCCTGTGCGCCTTTGCAGTCAAGCACGGCATGTTTCTCAAGGCAGTTTATCTACCTGGCCAAGAAAATTACCTGGCAGACAGGTTAAGCAGGATTTTACAGCCTCATGAATGGCATTTGAATCCCCTAGTGGTGCAGCAGATCTTCCTAAATGGGGTCTTCCAACCATCGATCTCTTTGCCAGTCCACTGAACCGTCAGCTGCCCAGGTTCTGTTCCAGACAAATGCATCCTCTGCGAATGGCAGCAGATGCCTTCCTAATCTCTTGGTCTACGGGCCTGCTGTATGCGTTTCCTCCAATGCCTCTAGTGGCCCGATCCCTAGTCAAGGTTCTTTGGGACAGGGCCTCGCTGATCCTGATAGCCCCCAGATGGCCGAGGCAACTGCGGTTTCCACTCCTTCTGCAATTGGCGGTAGACACTCCTCTCCCTCTGGGGGTGCAACCCGATCTCCTGTCTCAGGATCAGGGATCTCTCCTGCACCCCAACCTCCAGTCCCTCCATTTGATGGCCTGGCTGCTTAAAGGGTAGTTCTAGCCCCCTTACTTCTACCTAGGGAAGTGGAGGAGGTGGTTTTGGCCTCTAGGAAACAAGCCAACCGGAAATCTTATGCCCTCAAGTGGTGTAGGTTGTCTACCTGGTGAGCTCAGTGCCAAGAGGATCCGTTTTCGTGCCTGGTACCAGTGGTGCTGCAGTATCTGCTTCACCTGTCAGACCTAGGCCTTAAATCCAACTCTGTTCGACTCCACCTCAGTGCTCTGTCAGCGCACCACTCTCCGGTGGAGGGACAGTCTCTGTCGGTCCACCCCTTAGTGGCCCGCTTTCTCAGAGGCCTGCTTTTGCTCAAGCCTCCGATTCGTCCGCCAGCCCCTGAGTGGGATTTGAATGTGGTCTTGCAACAACTTACTTGCCCACCGTTTGAGCTGATGGCTACCTGTCATTTACGCTTCCTTTCCTGGAAGGTGTTGTTCTTGGTGGCTCTTTCCTCGGCCAGGCGTGTGAGTGAACTACAGGCTCTGGTTTCTGATAGACCGTACACACGGTTCTATAGGAACAGGGGTGGTCTTACGGACTCATCCTAAGTTCCTTCCAAAGGTTGTCTCCTCCTCCTTCCACCTCAATCAGGAGGTGGTTCTTCCGACCTTCTTTCCCAGGCCGCATGCCAGCCGAGCTGAAATGGTCTTGCATACCCTGGACTGTAGGAGGGCATTGTCTTTCTACATTGACCGTACGCAGGGGCATCAAAGGTCTGTTCAGCTCTTCGTATCTTTTGACCCTAATAAGCTGAGGTTACCTGTCTCCAAGCGTACCCTGTCCATTTGGGTAGCAGACTGTATCGCTTGGGCGTACAGGGCGGCTGGCCTCTCCTTGCAGGGTTGAGTCACGGCCCACCGTGTCAGGGCGAAGGCTGCGTCAGTAGCTCATCTCCGCTCTGTTACGTTGGCAGACATCTGCCGGGCCGCTACTTGGTCTTCAAGCCAGACTTTTGCGACCCATTACTGCCTCGAAAGGGAGTCCCACAGGGACAGTGCTTTCGGACAGGCAGTACTCCGTAATCTCTTTGAGGTTTAGGCAACTCCTACCCTCCGGCCCTTGTGTTGGGCTACCGTTCGGGAGCGTTCTCAGAGAAGATTCTTATCACGCATGCTGAAGTTCTAGAGGGATATTATTTTTCAGCTTTGGGTTCTCGGTAGCCTAGAGCTGTGGAGTCCCATATGTGAGGACTGACTTCTTGCTTGGTCCTGGAGAAAGCGTAGTTACTCACCTGTAACAGGTGTTCTCCAGGAGCAGCAGGAATCAGTCCTCATGACCCTCCCTCCTCCCTTGGAGTTGCAGTCATATGATTTATTTTCTATGTTTGCTGTCTTTTAGCTATGTCATCAGACTGAGCAAGATGGCACCCTTGGGCGGGAAGGGGACCGCGCATGCACGCTGCATTCCCAAAGGCTTTCTTTGAAAGCTGGGGAAATGCTCTGCACGAGGGCTCCGTCGGCGCCGACGTCACCCATATGTGAGGACTGATTCCTGCTGCTCCTGGAGAACACCTGTTACAGGTGAGTAACTATGCTTTCAGGCCCTCAGTACCCTATAAGCTGATTTTCAACAGGAGAGTCTGTCAAACTTCATTTCTAAAATCTCCAATGTGCACATCACCCTTACCTATCTCTGCTATATTTTCCTATGCTGAGAGGGAGCAATGTTCTAAAGCCTTTGAAAAGTCTCCTTCCCATGATATTGTCTAAAATTGTAACTTCTTTCTCTCTTTACAGTGATGAGGATTGTCATCCCAGTGAAACCTTCATCACCCAACAAGTTCCAGTACTCGAGCCACCAGTTCATGGACTGCTCCTACCTAATCTCCTGCAGTCAAAATCTCAGATTGTAGGGTAGTGTGGCTGGATACTCCAGGGGATTACCCAGGATTTCAGCAGTGCTTTGCAAATCTTTAGACTGCAGTGTGGTTTGCTTCAGCACCCTTTCTGTAAATTTATTCAAGATTATGCTGTATGTAAGTGTGAAAATTAAAATATGTTTTCAGTTGAAAATGTTGGTCATTATTATAAATCTGTTGTTCCCAAATAAGATACTAAAGAGAAATGGAAAATATTCAAGATAAGCTCAGGATATTCAAACTAAGCCCGTATCGACAAGAAATAGTGTAGCAAAACCAAAGAAGCCCATTGTGATTTACAATATTATAGTATTAAAAGAAAAGAATATCTATACTATTGAAAGTGCAGGAGGCAGTAAAGATCACTGGAAATGCAAGAAATGAAACTGACAAAAATACTTGCTAATTAGATGATAAAGCTCACCAGATTTTTGGCAGGTAAATCTGGGACACTTATTGAAAGTGTGTGTTAAGGGAGGGAAGGGACACCTGAATCACAGGTTTGAGCAACGAAGCATGGAGGAAGGAAGAGGAACCATTACCCTGCCTCCCCTCTCCACCTCCCTCCCACCCCACTCCATCAATCTCATGACAACAGTATCATTTCCAAGCAGACAAATCGGCAGAGAAATTGAAACAGTGCTGTTGAAGAAGATTTGGGGGGATTCCAGGAGTAAGCAAGAATGCACCAAGCTGCCAGTAGAACTGAAGTCAGTGTGATAAAAGGGGTTCTCAATGCAGTCCTCAGAACACACTAGCCAGTCAGGTTTTCAGGATAACCACAATGTACACAGTATGCATGCACTGCCATCATTGTATGCAGATCTCTCATATGCATATTCTGACACTGGGTTGAGAAGCCCTGCTCATTAGCAATTGAATTATAACGACCAACTTTATATTTTGGTGGCATAGGTATACCATATCTTTTTGGGCCCCATTCGTTTTAATGAACTTGAGGAACCAGTTTAATAAAAATCAACAAAGATTTTTACTGTGCTCTTAATTACTGGGGGATATTTAGCAGTGGTTGCTAGAGTATTTAAAGCGCCTAAACTACTTCCACTTTATTCAAACCCAGATATTAAGCACCGGAACTTACCCTTCAGTTAACTAATGCCCCAAGATCAGTTCACATTACCCCAATTTTACAACAGCTACACTGGCTACCAATTGAGAGTCATATCAAATACAAATCTATTATGACTACCTTTAAAGTGTTACAGAAGCTCTCATCACCATACCTAAGCTCTCTAATAAACACCACCCCCAACAGTAGACAAACAACCTGCTCCCAAAACATTCTAGGGTATGTTTACTAAACAGCGGTAAAGGAGCAAGTGTGCCGTTAGCAGGTGCTAACTCTGCATGTGCACACTTAGCATGTGCAAAAAGACACTTTAGCATGCGCGCTAACGATACCAGCCACTGTAGCATGCACTAACAGTACCTGTGGGTGGAGAGAAGGCGTACACGGAGCGGAGAATGGGGGTCAATGGGCGGGGAGTGGGCAGGAACAAGGCTTACTCCCTTAACACAAGCACCTTAATGGCAGGAATCCTAATGTGATTCAAAACTTGGTGGAAAGGGTGTTTTATGAGGAGAGCCTATTTCAGTCTGCAATGTGATGCATGTCCAGGGGAGCCCAAGAGAGTGATAGTAGTGCTCCATTAGCAGCAATAACATAATGCCCAAGTATGAAAGGGCACTATGTTGATGGTTCAAATGGGGGCAAAGGAGGTGGCACATGGGTCATGCAGTTGTGGCTGTTGGTGCACAGGGGGGACCAGGTAGCTGCCTAGATGGCACATAGGAACATAAGACTACAAAATATGCCAAACTGTGTCAGACCAAGGTCCATCATGCCCAGTATCCTGTGTCCAACAGTGCACAATCTAGGTCACAAGTTCCTAGCAGTTTCCCCAAAAGACACACAGACTCCCCAATAACTGTAATGGGGCAAGCAGTGCAGAGCTTGGGTTCTCTTTAGCAATGGTTTATGGACCATTACCCAGGAACCCATTTAAACTTTTTAAAACCCAGCTACACTGACAGCTTTTACCACATCCTCCGGTAATGGATTGCAGGGTTTGATTATGCATTGATTGAAAAAATACTTTCACCTAGAAGATCCAAATGGATTACACTGTAGCTGCATTGCAGGTCCCCTACTCTGTCCACAGTCTGATGGCATAAAAAAAGCGAACTATATTTACCTGTTCCACTCCGGTCAATAATCTATAGACTTCTATCATATCTCCCCTCAGCTATCTCTTCCCCAGGCTGATGAGCCCCAACCTTTTTAGCCTCTCCACAAAGGAGTATTCTGCCATCCGCAGAACTATCTGTGATGTTTGTCATGATCCCCCAGTGACAGTGCAGCACACAGGCCTGCTACTGCTGTGGAAAAGCAATGGGCCACATGGGACGGTCCAAAGGTCCTGGAACCCCGGGCAGAGATCCAGGCTGCCTCGCCCTCCCCACCCCCACTGCCACAGAACCCAGCTGTAAGGGAAGAGGCCAATAGTGCCAGACGCTGTAGCCTTCCAGGTAGCAGGAAAAGCGTAGTTACTCACCTGTAACAGGTGTTCTCCGGGGACAGCAGGAATCGGTCATCACATATGGGTGACATCAGCACCAATGGAGCCCATGCAGAAGCATCTCCCCCAGCTTTCAAAGAAAGCCTTTGGGAGATGCTACCACACATGCATGGTCCCCTTCCCGCCCAAGGGTGCCATCTTGCTCAGTCAGATGACATAGCTAAAAGATGGCAAAATAAAAGATGGTAAAGGAGCAACTCCAAGGGGAGGAGAGAGGGTTGTGAGGACTGATTCTTGCTGTCCCCGGAGAACACCTGTTACAGGTGAGTAATTACGCTTTCTCCGGGAACAAGCAGGAAGTCAGTCCTCACACATGGGACTCCCCAGCTACAGGCTACCGAAAGCCCATAGCAAAAACAGGGCTCCCTCATGGGGAGCCGCAAGCAGCAGCAATTGAGTCTGTGTCCACAGACCACAGTAGGACCCCTTTGTCCAATGAAACCAGCACTCCAGTAGCCTGAACACAGAAGGGTTGGAGGGTAACAGTTGCCTAAACCCCGAAAAGATTATGGAGCACAGCCTGGCCGAAGGCACTGTCCCATCAGGACTCTCTTTCCAGGCAGTAATGGGCTGCAAAGGTATGGACTGAAGACCAGGTGGCGGCCTGGCAGATGTCCACCGTCGGGACAGAGCACAAGTTTGCCACCGAGGCCACCATGGCCCTGGCACGGTGCGCTTTGATACGGCCTTCCAGTGGAAGCCTCGCCTGCTCATAAGCGAGGGCGATACAATCCGCCTCCCATGTGGACAGCATACGCTTCGTCACTGCCTCCCCCAGCCTACTGGGTTCATAGGAGATGAAAAGCTGAGAAGTTTTGTTTTAAATAGTTGTTAAAGCCAAGTGATAGATCAAAGCCGGGGTCTCAAACATGCGACCCGCTCTCACGCGGCTTAAGCCTATTCACTTTTCAAGCCGTGCGAGAGGGAAATACTCTCTTCGCGGCCTGAAAAGCCTGCCGCTGATGGAGCAGACTCAGGGCTCTTCTGGGCAGAGGGGACGGGGCCGCAGGACAGCTGATTCTGCTGCTGCCACGGCTGCAGCAGCAGAAGCCAGGGTTTTGGTTTTTTTTTTATTTCCCTGGGCTGTTGGGGGGTGGAGGGGGGTTAGGACTGGAAATGGGCTGATGGGGGTTAGGAAGGACTGGAGGTGGGCTGATGGGGGGGGGGAGTTAGGACTGGAAATGGGCTGATGGGGGTTAGGAAGGACTGGAGGTGGGCTGATGGGGGGGAGTTAGGACTGGTAATGAGCTATGGAGGGGCTAAGACTGACATGGGGTAAGGGGGGGTTAGGACTGGAAGTGGGCTAATGGCAGCGGCGGGGGGGGTAGGACTGGTAATGGGCTATGGTGGGGGCTAGGACTGGAAATGGGCAGATGGGGGTTAGGACTGGAGGTGGGCTAATTGGTGGTTAAGACTGGTAATGGGCTATGGGGGCTAAGAATGAAAATGGGGTGATGGGGGTTAGGACTGGAAGTGGGCTGTTTGGGGGGTTAGGACTGGTAATGGGCTATGGGGGGGCTAGAAATGGTAATGGACTGGGAGGGTTGCTAGGACTGGAAATGGGCTTAGTGGGGGGGAGCTAGGACAGGAAATGGGCTGATGGTGGGGTTGGATAGGACTGGAAATAGGCTGATGCAGGGACTAGAAGGGAGCGGATGCTGGGTGGGGCTGGAACTAGAAGGGAGCTGATGTTGGGGGGAGGAATAGAATGGTATGGGGCTGGGAGAGTGAAATGGAGAGGTGAAAAATATTTTGTGTGGGAGGGAAGAAAAATCTGCAATTGGCCGGGTATTGGGAGAGTAAGTGGTGATTGAGGATGGAGGGGTACAATTTGAGTGGATGAAATAGGAATGAGAAAGGAGCAAAAGGAGAAAGATTAGTATGTTAAAGCAGATGTAGAGGGAGAATGGACAAATGGACAGCAGACGATGGAGAGTTAGCAGAAGGCATGAAGAAACCAGAAGAAAGTGGCTGGAACAATTGCAACTGAAAAAAAATGCAAAAAAGGTAGAAAAATATCTCTTTATTTTGAATTTATTAACTGGAATATATCAGCTTTGGGAAATGTGCATCAATAACGTCTGCGCTTTGTTTAGTACAAGAGGAAATTAATTTATAGTTTTATTTCTACAGTGTTGTTGTACATTCCAAGTTTGGCTTTTGGGGTTCCCAGTTTAATTATTGTCTTCTTGTTTCTAAATTTTGATTCCTTGTTTGGTGATGGTGTATGTTCTGCATGTGTAACTGAGCTGAGGTATTCTCTTTATGTAATTCCTATTTGACATTGCTACTTGTTCTCTTTCCCCAGCAGGTCAATGTATTGTTATTCTCTGAAATGTATTGGTTTAATATTTGCAGTGTTGCCTTTTGATAGGTAGGGTATGGTGCTTTGTGAGTCCTGGTAGTGCTGTTAGGATATGGCGGGTTTGCTATGGGTTCTAAATGGGCAGTGTTTGTTTGTAGTAGTTCCTAATGTGCCTGGCGGTTGGCACTGGATTATAGTAATATAGAAATCTTTTAGTCTTTCTTTATCCATACACTCATGAAGAGGCATGTTTACTAAAAGTTAGGGTATGGTAACAGTATGCAAATATTTATGCAAATGAGGCCCCTTATGCAAATGAGGCTCCGCGTCTTATGCAGCCCCCGGGTTATTTTACAAGTCCTCATTTGGCCCTCAAAGCAATTTGAGTTTGAGACCCCTGGATCAAAGGGTCATTTTGAAAGACTACTTCTATCCAAGCAAGAGCTGTGTGAATCACCCAGGAAATTGGTCACAGATTACCTCAGAAGCACAGGCATAAAAAGTTCAACCAGACCTCTGTGATTCTCAGTCTTGAAGGACTACAAAAAGGGACTGCTACTTCTGGAGAGAGATCTGCAATTGTATTTACTTCTGGGAATTTTTCTAAATCTTGGTGAAAAAGGAATTCTTTAGATTAAAGCTGATTAATCTGTGAATCCAGTATATTTGTTAAATCAATCAGGGCCTAGTATCAGCAAAGAGCTTTTAGTTAAATTAAAAACTTAATAGGTAGCTTCCAGTGTACGTTTAAAAAGCAGCAGAGAGCTTCTAGTTTCAATTTAATACTCAGTCAGGGCCTAGCAGCAGCAAAGAGCTTTCAGTTTAAAATTAGAACACAGCAGAGAGCTTTCTGGTTAAATTTAGAACCCAAAACTCCCTCAATCCAAGCAAGGGCTGTGTGAATCACCCACAAAATTGGTCACAGATTACCTTTGAAGCACAGGACAGGGTACTGTGTAGCAGCCAGTTTTTAATAAGTCTAATTTTCTTCCCTCCTTCCCCAACACCCACCCACCCCTAGGATAATTGTAGCTTTATAGGTGCTTAAACCTCTTAAAGGAAAGGAGGTGTCATATTCACTCTCAGGTGCAGCTGTTTATCCTCATACATTAAGGACCTGAGATTAATTAAGCTTCAGGTGAACAAAGTACATTAAACGTATTAGGTATAGTTTTATTAGTATACATATCCCCAACAACTTAGTAAGTAAATATCTTAAATACCTAAACACAACCTTAAAAATAAGATGCAGACAGCAGTCCAGCAGTGAGATGGGGGTTTTCCAGTTTTTTGCATTGAGTGTCAAATGTAGGATTTTCTCCCAGTTGGTGAGGGGTCTTACTTGTGCACTAGGTGCAAGGAGCTCTTTGCTCTCAGGGAACGAGTCCGATCTCTGGAGGCTAGAGTAGCAGACTTGGAGGACATAAGGAAGACAGAGAGGTACATAGACAAGACCTACAAGGATATAGTACTGAAATCTCACCTCCAGTCTGGCAGCATCCCTGTTGTCTTAGAGGAGAGAGGACATGTAACAGGAAAGCATCACCCTGGTGCGGCAGGAAGTGATCCTGTAGCTAGGTCCTGCCCTCCATGTGATGTAAAACCCTCTCACACTGAGGGGGTTTCTCCAGGTACAAGTGCCCATGCGAGAAGGGTTAGGACCGCCATTATAGTTGGTGATTTGAACATTAGGCATGTAGATAGCTGGGTGGCTGGTGGATGTGAGGATCACCTGGTAACATGCCTGTCTGGTGCGTAGGTAGCAGACCTCACATGCCACCAAGACAAGGTCTTAGATAGTGCCGGGGAGGATTCTACTGTCTTGGTACATGTCGATACCAATGACATAGGAAAGTGTGGTAGGGAGGTTCTGGAGACTACATTTAGGCTTTTAGCTAGGAAGTTGAAATCCAGAACTTCCAGAGTAGCATTCTCCTAAATGCTTCCCATTCCACGTGCAGGACCCAAAAGGCAGGCAGAGCTCCAGAGTCTCAATGCATGGATGAGGCGATGGTGCATGGATGAGGGTTTTGGATTTGTTAGGAACTGGGGAACATTCTGGGGAAAGGAGGGGTTTTTCCAAAGGGATGGGCTCCATTTTAACCAGAACAGAACCAGGCTGCTGGCATTAACCTTTAAAAAGGAGATAGAGCAGCTTTTAAACTAGATAATAGGGGAAAGTTGACAGTCACCCAAGAGCGCATGGTTCGGAAGAATGTATCCTTGAAGGATACTAGCAAAGACTGAAGTTAGGGCATATTAGCAGAGAGGTTCCAATAAAGACAAAAGTAGCCCAAATGCCCCTGAGTACAGAGCAGAGCTTAAAGATTCATAATTATCACTGCCTACCGATAACCAGATTAATGTGAATAAAATACAGTCTCTAAAATGCTTGTATTCAAATGCTAGAATTTTAAACAATAAAATGGGAGAGTTAGAATATATAGCACTAAATGAGAGGTTGGATATGATTGTTATCTCAGAGACATCGTGGAAGGGTGGACAACCAGTGGGATACTTTGATACCTGAGTACAAACTATATCATAATGATAGAGCAGATCAAATTGGTGGAGGGGTTGCGCTCTATGTTAGGGAGGGCATTGATTCACAAAGGATTAAAGTTTTGCCAGAAACAAATTCACTGTAGAAGTTCTATGGATCGAATTTCCATGTGAAAGGGGGAAAACGATGGCTGTTGGGGTATACTATCGACCACCTGGCCAGAATGAACAAATGGATGATGAAATGCTTAAAGAAATCAGGGAAGCTAACAAAAGTTACAACACAGTAATAATAATGGGTGATTTCAAATCTCCAGAAACAAGCAGGAATGTACTCTTCACATATGGGTGACATCGGCACCGACAGAGCCCGCGCGGGAATGCTCCCCAGCATTCTATAGGAAAGCTTTTGGGAGCATCCAACTGTGCCTGTGCTGCTTCCTTCCCGCCTTTCCAACTCTCCTTCCTCAGTTTTTCATTTTCCGTGGAGCCGACAGGGAGCAATTCCTGTCACTGCAGAAAAAGAGTAGTTACTCACCTGTAACAGATGTTCTCCAGGAGCAGCAGGAATCAGTCCTCACATACTGGTGTCATCAACGCCGATGAAGCCCCAGCGGAGCATTTCCCCAGGTTTCTATGAAAGCCTTTGGGAATGCAGGCACGCATGCGCGGTTCCCTTCCCGCCTAAAGGTGCCATCTTACCTCAGTCAAATGACATAGCTAAGAACAGCACACAAAAATGAAAAAATTAAACTATGTACAACTGCAACTCCCAGGGGAGGAGGGAGGGTTGTGAGGACTGATTCCTGCTGCTCCTGGAGAACACCTGTTACAGGTGAGTAACTACTCTTTCTCCATGACCAAGCAGGAAGTCAGTCCTCACATATGGGTGACTCCCTAGCTCTGGGCTACCGAGGAACCCAGGCTGAACAAGAGGACTCCCTATAGTCCCAGCAGCAAAGAAAGGCTTTTCACAGACACAACCTCCACCGGTAGCCCAACAGAGGGCAGGAGTTGCCTAAACCTCAAAGAGATTCCGGAGTACTGCTTGGCCAAAAGCACTGTCCCTACGGGACTCCCTCTCCAGACAGTAATGGGCCGCAAAGGTCTGGCTTGAAGACCAAGTTGCAGCCCTGCAGATGTCTACCAAGGGCACAGAGCGGAGATGAGCCACTGAGGCAGCCATTGCCCTGACACGGTGGGCCGTGACCAGACCCTGCAAAGGAAGGTCAGCCGCCTTGTAAGCCCAGGTGATACAGTCAGCCACCCAGATGGACAAGGTACGCTTGGACACAGCCAATCCCAAGTTATTAGGGTCAAAGGATACGAAGAGCTGAGTAGCCCTTCTATGTCCCTGCGTACGGTCAAGGTAGAAGGATAAGGCCCTCCAGGGTATGCAGGACTGCTTCAGCCTGGCTCACATGAGGCCTAGGGAAGAATGTTGGAAGAACCACCTCTTGGTTAAGGTGGAAGGAGGAGACAACTTTTGGGAGGAACTTTGGATGAGTCCTAAGGACTACCCTGTTCCTATAGAAGCGAGTGTAAGGCCTATCACAGACCAGGGCCTGAAGTTCACTCACTCGCCTAGCCGAGGTAAGGGCTACTAAGAAGAGTGTCTTCCAAGACAGGAAGCGCAGAGGGCAAGTAGCCATCGGCTCAAAGGGTGGGCGAGTCAGCTGCTGCAAGACTACATTCAACTCCCACTCAGGAGCAGGAGGACGGATTGGAGGCTTGAGCAAGAGCAAGCCTCTGAGAAAGCGGGACACCAAGGGGTGAACCAAGAGAGAATGTCTGTCCACCAGTGAGTGGTGAGCTGCTAAAGCTGAGAGGTGGACCTGAACAGAATTGGACTTAAGTCCCTGATTGGATAAGTGCAGTAAGTACTGAAGCACCACTGGTACAGTGCAGGAGAAAGGATCCTGTGTACGTAGCTGACACCACACAGAAAACCTTTTCCATTTGAGAACATAGGTTTTCCTAGTGGACTGTTTCCTAAAGGCTAGGACAACCTCCTCAACTTCTTGAGGTAGGCCCCAGGGAGCCCAAACCACCCTTGCAGCCTCCAGGCCATCAAATTGAGAGCTTTGAGATTGGGGTGCAGAAGGGAACCCTGATCCTGAGAGAGAAGGTCGGGTTGCAGCCCCAGAGTCAGTGGAGGATCCACCGCCAGCTGAAGCAGAAGTGGAAACAAAGGCTGTCTGGTCCACCTGGGAGCTACCAGCAGGACCGAGGCCTTGTCCTGAAGAATCTTGAACAGAGTTCGGGCCACCAAGGGCGTGGGAGGAAACGCATACAGGAGGTCCTGAGACCATGGAATCAGAAAAGCATCTGCTGCTATCCGCAGAGGATGTGGTTGCCTGGAGCAGAAATTTGGCAGTTGCTTGTTCAGTGGACTGGCAAACAGATCTATCAAAGGAAGACCCCATTTTAGGAAGATCTTCTGAGCTACCAAAGGATGCAGCTGCCACTCGTGGGACTGTAAAATCCTGCTCAACCTGTCTGCTAGGAAGTTCTCCTGGCCTGGAAGGTATACAGCCTTGAGGAGCATGTTGTGCTTGAGGGCAAAGGAGCAAAGGTCCTGTGCCTCCCGACAAAGGAGTCTGGACCCAGTCCCGCCCTGTTTGTTCACATAAAACATGGTTACTTGGTTGTCTGTCTGAACCAGGACAGATTGATGAGCCAGGGTAGGAGAGAAAGCTTTGAGTGCTAGTCGAATAGCCCTGAGTTCCAGGAGATTGATCTGCTGCGCCGCCTCCCAAGGAGACCACAGGCCCTGGGTGCACTTGTTCAGACAATGAGCTCCCCAGCCCTGCAGGGAGGCGTTTGTGGTCAGCACCACTGTCTACCCAGGAATCTGAAAGGGTACCCCTTTCAGAAGATTGGGTAGGTGCAGCCACCAGCTGAGGGAGTCCAGAAGTGGTTTGGACACCCTTATTCTGTCTTTGAGGCTGCCTGTGGCCTGAGACCACTGACTCCGAAGGCACCATTGTGCAGGCCGCATATGGAGCCTGGCATTGGGGGTGACATGAACTGTCGAAGCCATGTGGCCAAGTAGCCTCAGGCAGAGTCTGGCGGAGACCAGTGACCCGCTGAGAAACTGATTTGCCAAGTCCATCAGTCTTTGGGCTCTGTCTGCTGGCAAGAATGCCTTTGCCAGGGCAGAGTCCAGCCTTGCCCCTATGAACTCCAAGTTCTGGGAGGGGAGCAAAGTGGACTTTGCGAAGTTTAGTACAAATACCAAGCTCTAAAGAAGAGCAATAGTTCTGAGAGTGGCCTGTCGGGCCTCCTGGCACGTCTGACCTCTGATGAGCCAGTCGTCCAGATAAGGGAAGACAAAGATTCCTTGATTTCTCAGGTAGGCCGCCACCACTGCTAGGCATTTGGTAAAGACTCTAGGAGCGGAGGTGAGGCCAAAAGGCAGTACTCTGTACTGATAATGGTTTCCTCCCACAATGAACCTGAGGTACTTTCTGTGGTCTGGATGAATGAGGATGTGAGTGTACGCATCCTTTAGATCTAAGGAGCATAGCCAATCTCCCTGCTGGAGGTAGGGCAGAAGTGTTCCAAGAGTAAGCATCTTGAACTTTTCTTTCTCTAGGAACTTGTTTAGGTTCCTAAGATCCAGAATAGGTCGAAGGCCACCGGTTCTCTTGGGTACCAGGAAATACCTGGAGTAGAACCCTTGACCTTGCAAGTGGGGAGGCACAGGCTCCACTGCCCTGAAGCTCTTGAAGGAGAAGATCTGTGTGCAAGGGAGGCCTTGGAGGTTCCCCTGGAAAGTATGGTGGAGGCAGTTGGTGAAAATGTAGTGCATAGCCTCTTTGGACTGTGTTCAACACCCAACTGTCTCCAGTTATGTGGGGCCACTGGTGGGCAAAGAGGGCGAGGTGACCTCCTGTGCAGGGTTGGGAGAGCAGGGACTGAGAGGCTACGCTCAGGGAGTCAAAAACCCCCACCCTGCTGAGTGGGAGCAGGGGCCGGAGGTTTGGGGGTCCTCTGCCTACGGGGCCCATTACCCTGCCCCTTGGCTTGCTGACCCTGGGGTGCAGCTTGGGCAGCCTGATACTGAAGGTACTGTTTGTAGGCAGTGCCCTTCCTTGGGTATAAGGGCTTCTTACCCGAGGCCTTCTTCTTGTGAGAAGGGGCAGAGGTCTTTCTAGACAGCCTTGTCCTTGTAAGGTGCTCAGTCTCGAGCTGTGCGGCCTTCTCGACCATGGGCTTGCCAAAAAGGTTTTCACCTCGGCAAGGGACATCGACCAACTTGTCCTGAACCCATGGCTCGAGGTCCGATGACTGCAGCCATGCCTGGCGTCGAGCCGCGATGCCGGCTGCCGCAACTCGGGCCGAAGCCTCGAAGCCATCGTAGGCTGCGCGGGACATAAACTTCGAGCAGTCCCGAATCCCCGAGGACAAGGACTTAAATCTCTGCAAGGGTTCCCCGGAGAGACCAGCAGAGAACCCGGCCAACTCCTTGGCCAGGTCTTGCAAGTACATGCCCATGTACAGCTGGTAAGACTGGACACGGCATGCAAGCATCGAGCCCTGGAAGCACTTCCTACCTACACCATCGAGGTTCCGGGCCTCCCTGCCGGGGGGCACCGCGGAGTGCATCTTCTGGCTTTTCAGACGATGCATGGCCAATTCCACCACCATGGAATGATGTGGTAGCTGCGCCTTCTGAAAACCAGGGCTCTTCCAGAGTCGAAAAATCGAATCGACTCGCTTGCTTAGAACCGGCGCTGAGGCCGGTGCCTCCCACATCCGGAAGAGGAGCCATTCCAGCATCGGAGGAACCGGGACAGTAAAGGCCTCCTTCGGAGGAGAGTCATACTGTGGGGCCTCGAGCTCCTCAGCTCGAGGCTCTTCCTCGGGGTCCGCCGGAATAGCCAACGCGGTGGCCATATCCCGGACAAACTCCGAGAACCGGGTGTCCTCCGGAGGGGATCTACTCCGGGGCTCAGACAGTGGTGAGTCCGAGGGGACGCACCGAGTCTTGAATGTGTCGGGAGACTCCTCATCCTCCGTCTCCCAGGTGGACTCGTCCGACGAGGAGTCAGGTTCCGACCCCGCGGGGCCCTGGGGCACCGGTGTCGACGTCCTCGGTCCCGAACGGGAGGTCGAGGGAGACCGCGACCGAGGTCGACTTCGAGCCATGATGGACTCGAGTATCGGCTTAGTCTCCGGGGTCGACTTTGATATCGATGTCCCGGTGGTCGGGGCAGATGCGCCAGACAGGCTGGCCATCAGTGCCCGCTGCTGCTCCATGAAGGCAGACAGTCTGCTTTCCAAGGCTGTCATCCTGAGACTCAGCTCGGGAGACGCAGCAGCCACCGACTCGGGCCCCGGTGGCGCCGGGCCCGACGTCGGCTCTCTGGGAGGAGAGTCCTCGAGGACCACAGGGCTTACGTGTCCAGCAGACTCCGGCTCCACGCAAGGAACTTTGGCAGGCTTCTCTTGTTCCATGGGCCCGGGGCGATGGTCGGGGGTCTTAGACCTGGCCCTCGAGGAGCCAGGGACCTCCGACGACGACGCCCTCACGAGCCACTTCTTCCTCTTGCGTTCCCAGTCGGGGGACCCCCTGTCCAAGGAACTTCGACGGGGCTCGGGATCCGAATCCTGAGATGTCAAGGCCTCAGACGAGGTCCGGGACCGGCCGGAGGCTGAGTCCGAGAAAAGCCTTTCTTTCTGCTGCTGGCGAATTCGCAGTGCCTTGGAAGACATCGTCCCACATGGTCCACACGTCTTAGGGTCGTGATCAGGACCGAGGCACCGAAGGCAGCAGTCGTGTGTGTCGGTGAGAGACATTAACTTCTTACACCGATCATACTTCTTGAAACCGCTGGAAGCTATCGGGGAAAAAAGAGTCCCTGCGAGGTCAAAGGACCGGCCTTCCAGGGAAAAATCAAAAAATGGCGCGAACGCCAGCCACGAAGGGCAAAAACCAAAAAAGAAGAATCGGGCTCGATACCAGTGTACCGAACCCGGCGGGAGGGGAACCGGCGTTGAACCGGGAAGAAAAAATAGCGAGAATCGTCGAAAAATCAAACTTTTATCTGGGATGACAGGACGCACGTCCAATGGGCTTCTTGGAAAAAGAGAGACTGAGGTAAGATGGCACCTTTAGGCGGGAAGGGAACCGCGTATGCGTGCCTGCATTCCCAAAGGCTTTCATAGAAAGCTGGGAAAATGCTCCACTGGGGCTTCATCGGCGTCGATGACACCCGTATGTGAGGACTGACTTCCTGCTTGGTCCTGGAGAATCGTTTTCTTTGGTGGTGCGTCTGCCTTTCCGTCGACGCCAGCACCGGTATCTTCGGTATTCTTTTCTTCTTCTATTTTCTTGCTTAAAAAAAAGAAAGTTTTTTTCTTGGAGGGTGTCTGCCCTTTAGGTGCTTAGGTGCCATTTTGGGCCTTAGGCCCCTTTGTTTCTCAGAATGGAGAAACCAACTAGTGGTTTCAAAAAGTGTTCCAATTGTAGCAGGACCATTTCTGCTACCGACACCCATGACTGGTGTCTTAAATGTTTGGGACCAGACCATTCACCTTCGGAATGTCTCCTTTGCAGAAAGATGACAAAGAGGGGCCTGCAGAATAGAGCTGCGAAACTCGGCACCCTCTTTGCCTCGGATGCAATGTCCATGGCATCGACGTCGTCCAGGGCTTCATCTTCCTCCCATGGATCTCAGGTAATGAAACCCAGGTCGTCTTCGAAGACTGGTTGGTCTTCAAAGGGTAGATCTCCTTCTAAGCATCGAGATGCTTTAAGCATTGCCCTAGAGGAGAATACACCGGCCAAACAGCCCCGGCGGGAGGTCTTTCCCTCCAAAGCATTATCGGGGTCCCACGATGTTCCCAAGGTGTCCACCTCTGGAGAGCTCTTGGTGCTGTGTTCTGGGGTCGTGGCCCGCTGTTCAGATACTGATACCCAGGAATCGGCTGGCTCCATGGATCAACGTATCCGAGCCATTGAGCGGAGTCCTGCGTCATTGCTGGCAGCCTCGGTACCTCTAAAACTGCTGCAATCGGTTCTGCAGCCATCGGTACCGGCATCAACCATTGCGCCGCTCTCCACGATACCATCCATGCTAGTCCTGGAGTCAGTCTCTGGCATCAAGGGTCTGGTATCGAGGCATTCTGATGCCTATTTCGATCGGTACCATCATTGAGCTGGGCGGGAGCACCTGGCCCATCGATACTTCGAGTCATCCATTCAGATTCTTCCAATGAATCAATCAGTACTGGAGAGGCTCTTCCGGAACATCCTGCTTCTTCCCCACAATGCCAGATGTCTCCACCGGAAGACATGTCTTTTCAAGACTTTATATGGGATGTGGCTCGGGGCCTCTCAATTACGGTGACCTCTGAGAAGGAACCGAGAGCTGAAGAACTTGAAATTCTTCAGTATCCGCCAGCCCCTAAGGAGGATGCCATCTTACCCATTCATCGGATATTGGATGACCTCATGCTTAGGATGTGGGAAACACCTTTAATGGTGTCTCCACATTCTTGAAGACTTGATACCGGGTACCGCAGTGTCCCGGTTTCCAGAAGATGCAGTTACCACACCATTCCATGTTTGTGGAATCGGCAATGCGTCGAATTAAAAGTGCTGAGACACATTCATCTAATCCCCCGGGCCATGAGGCTAGAACTCTCGATGCCTTTGGCCATCGATGCTTTCAGGCCTCGATGTTGTGGGCCAGAATAAGTTCATACATGGGTATGTTTCTTAGGGAGGTGATTAAAGATTTGGAACTAATGGCTCCTTTTCTCCCAGACAACAAGAGGGCTGATTTCCTGACACTTGTTAAACATTCCCAGAATGTTTCCAAGTTCATGAACAGGGCAACTTTTGATTGTTTCGAGTGTATTAGTAGGACTTCTGCTATTTCCATCGGTGTACATCGGATTGCTTGGTTACAAGCATCTGATTTAGAACAGTGGGTGCAAGATAAGCTGGGGAATATTCCTTGCAAGGGAGAAAACTTCTTTGGCAAGGATTGGCTTCTCAGCTTGAGTCCGAGAATACCACCCTTTCTCCAGGACCAAGCAGGAAGTCAGTCCTCACATATGGGTGACATCGACGTCGATGAAGCCCCTGCGGAGCATTTTCCCAGCTTTCCATGAAAGCCTTTGGGAATGCAGGCACGCATGCGCGGTTCCCTTCTCGCCTAAAGGTGCCATCTTACCTCAGTCTCTCGTTTTCCGTGAAGCCCACCGAACATGAGTCCTAGTCATCCCGGAAAATTGTTAGATTTCTTGCGATTTTTTGCTATTTTTTCTTCCCGGTTCGACGCCGGTCCCCCTCCCGCTGGGTTCGGTACACCGGTATCGAGCCCAATCTTCTTTTCTCGGTTTTTGCCCTTCGTGGCTGGCGTTCGCACCCTTTTTTCTTTTTCCCTGGAAGGCTGGTCCTTTGACCTCGCGGGGACTCTTTTTTCCCCTATGGCCTCCAGCGGTTTTAAAAAGTGTGATCGGTGTAAGAAGTTAATGTCTCTCACCGACACACACGACTGCTGCCTTCGGTGCCTCAGTCCTGATCACGACCCTAAGACGTGTGGACCATGTGGGAAGATGTCTTCCAAGGCACTGCGAAGTCGCCAGCAGCAGAAAGAAAGGCTTTTCTCGGACTCAGCCTCCGGCCGGGCCCGGACCTCGTCTGAGGCCTCGACATCTCGGGATTTGGATCCCGAGCCCCGTCGAAGCTCCTCGGACAGGGGGTCCCCCGACCGGGGACAGAAGAGGAAGAAGCGGCTCGCGAGGGTGTCATCGGAAGAGGTCCCTAGCTCCTCGAGAGCTAGGTCTCAGACCCCCGACTGTCGCCCTGGGCCCGTGGAACAGGAGAAGCCTTCCAAAGTCCCTCAACTGGAGCCGGAGTCTGCTGGACACGTAAGCCCTGTAGTCCTCGTGGACTCTCCTCCCAGAGAGCCGACGTTGGGAGCTGCTGAGTCTCCTGAGCTGGGTCTCAGGTTGACAGCCTTGGAGAGCAGACTGTCTGCCTTCATGGAACAGCAGCGTGCACTGATGGCCAGCCTGTCTGGCGCATCTGCCCTGACCACCGGGACATCGACCTCGAAGTCGACCCCGGAGACCGAGCCGATACTCGAAACCATGAAGGCTCGAGGTCGACCTCGGTCGCGGTCTCCCTCGACCTCCCGTTCGGGACAGAGGGCGTCGACGCCAGTGCCTTCGGCGTTGGGGCGGGTGCTCGCAGGCCCCACGAGGTCGGACCCCGATTCCTCATCGGACGAGTCCGCATGGGAGACGGAGGACGAGGAGTCCCCCGACACCTTCAAGACTCGGTGCATCCTGTCGGACTCACCGCAGTCTGAACCCCGGAGTAGATCCCCTCCGGAGGATACTCGGTTCTCGGAGTTCGTCCGGGATATGGCCACCGCGTTAACTATCCCGGCGGACCCCGAGGAGGAGCCCGAAACCTCGATGGTTTTGGTAGAAAGTGCTTCCAGGGCTCGATGCTTGCTTGCCGTGTCCAGTCTTACCAGCTGTACATGGGCATGTACCTGCGAGACCTGGCCAAGGAGCTGGCCGGGTTCTCTGCTGGTCTCTCTGGGGAACCCTTGCAGAGGTTCAAGTCCTTGTCCACGGGGATTCGGGAATGCTCCAAATTTATGTCCCGCGCTGCCTACGATGGCTTCGAGGCTTCGGCCCGTGTTGCGGCAGCCAGCATCGCGGCTTGACGCCAGGCATGGCTGCAGTCATCGGACCTCGAGCCATGGGTTCAGGACAAGTTGGTCGATGTCCCTTGCCGAGGTGAGAACCTGTTTGGCAAGCCCATGACCGAGAAGGCCGCACAGCTCGAGACCGAGCACTTCACGAGGACAAGGCTGTCTAGAAAGACTTCTGCCCCTTCTCACAAAAAGAAGGGCTCGGGTAAAAAGCCCTTTTACCTGAGGAAGGACACTGCCTACAAACAGTACCCACAGTACCAGGCTGCCCAAGCTGCCCCACAGGGTCAGCAAGCCAAGGGGCAGGGTAATGGGCCCCGTAGGCAGAGGACCCCCAAGCCTCCGGCCCCTGCTCCCACTCAGCAGGGTGGGGGTTTTTGACTCCTTAGGCATAGCCTCTCCTTCCCTGCTCTCCCAGCCCTGCACAGGAGGTCGCCTCGCTCTGTTTGCCCACCAGTGGCCACTCATAACTGGAGACAGTTGGGTGTTAAGAATAGTCCACAGGGGCTATGCTCTACACTTCCATCAACTGCCTCCTCCATTCTTTCCAGGGGAGCCTCTAAGGCCTCCCCTGCATACAGATCTTCTCCTTCAGGAGCTACAAGGTCTGTTGGTGGACAGGGCAGTGGAACCTGTGCCTCCCCACTTACAGGGTCGAGGGTTCTACTCCAGGTATTTCCTAGTACCCAAAAGAACCGGTGGCCTTCGACCTATTCTAGATCTCTGCAACCTCAACAAGTTCTTGGAGAAGGAAAAGTTCAAGATGCTTACTCTTGGAACACTTCTGCCCTACCTCCAGCAGGGAGATTGGCTATGCTCCTTAGATCTAAAGGATGCGTACACTCACATCCTCATTCATCCAGACCACAGAAAGTACCTCAGGTTCATTGTGGGAGGAAACCATTATCAGTACAGAGTACTGTCTTTTGGCCTCACCTCCGCTCCTAGAGTCTTTACCAAATGCCTGGCAGTGGTGGCGGCCTACCTGAGAAATCAGGGTATCTTTGTCTTCCCCTATGTGGTGGGGCTGTTGGTGTGGCTGGGTTTGAAGGGGATTTGGACGGGTTCCTGGAGGAAGGGTCCATAAACCATTATTAACAAGGGACCCAGGATATCAATGCTTGACCCAGTACAAGCATTGCGGAACCTGTGTCTTTTGGGGAAACTGCTAGGTACGTACGACCTAGATTGGCCACTGTTGGAAACAGGATACTAGGCTTGATGGACCTTGGTCTGACCCAGTATGGCATATCTTATGTTCTTATGGACGACTGGCTCATAAGGGGTCAGACATGCCAGGAGGCCAGACAAGCCACCCTCAGAACTATTGCTCTTCTTCAAAGCCTGGGGTTTGTCATAAACTTCGCAAAGTCCACTTTGCTCCCCTCCCAAAACTTGGAGTTCATAGGGGCAAGGTTGGACTCTCGGCTGGCAAAGGCATTCTTGCCCGCAGACAGAGCCCAAAGGCTGATAAGCTTGGCAAGTCAGTTTCTCAGCAGGTCACTGGTCTCCGCCAGACTCTGCCTGAGGCTTCTAGGCCACATGGGTTTGACAGTTCATGTGACCCCCAATGCCCGGCTCCATATGAGGCCTGCACAGTGTTGCCTTCAGTCTCAGTGGTCACAAGCCACAGGCAGCCTCAGGGACAGGATAAGGGTGTCCAGACCATTTCTGAACTCCCTCACCTGGTGGCTGCGCCCATCCAATCTGCTGCAAGGGGGGGTACCTTTTCAGACTCCTGCTTTCACAGTGGTGTTGACCACAGACGCCTCCCTGCAAGGCTGGGGGGCTTATTGTCTAGACAAGTGCACCCAGGGCCTGTGGTCTCCTTGGGAGGCCACACAGCAGATCAATCTCCTGGACCTCAGGGCTATTCGGTTAGCCCTCAAGACTTTCTCTCAAACACTAGCTCATCAGTCTGTCCTAGTTCAAACAGACAACCAAGTAGCCATGTTTTATGTGAACAAGCAGGGCGGAACTGGGTCCAGGCTCCTTTGTCAGGAGGCACAGGACCGTTGCTTGTTTGCTGTCAGGCACAACATGCTCCTCAAGGCAGTGTATCTACCTGGACAGGACAACTACCTGGCAGACAGGTTGAGCAAGATTCTGCAGCCCCACGAGTGGCAGCTCCATCCTTTGGTGGTTCAGAAGAGTTTCCTGAAATGGGAGCTTCCATCCATAGATCTGTTTGCCAGTCCTCTAAACAAACAGCTGCCAAGGTTCTGCTCCAGGCAACCACATCCTCTGCGGATAGCAGCAGATGCTTTTCTGATTCCCTGGTCTCAGGGCTTACTGTATGCGTTTCCTCCCACGCCCTTGGTGGCCCGAACTCTGTTCAAGATTCTTCAGGACAAGGCCTCAGTCCTGCTGGTGGCTCCCAGGTGGCCGAGACAGCCTTGGTTTCCACTTCTGCTTCAGTTGGCAGTGGATCCTCCACTGCATCTGGGGTTGCAACCCGACCTTCTCTCTCAGGATCAGGGTTCCCTTCTGCACCCAAATCTCAAAGCTCTCAATTTGATGGCATGGAGGCTGCAAGGGTAGTTTTGGCTCCCTGGGGCCTACCTCAGGAGGTTGAGGAGGTTGTCCTAGCCTCTAGGAAACAGTCCACTAGGAAAACCTATGCCCTAAAATGGAAAAGGCTTTCTATGTGGTGTCAGCTACGTATAGAAGATCCCTTCTCCTGTGCTGTACCAGTAGTACTTCAGTACCTACTGCACTTATCCAATCAGGGACTTAAGTCCAATTCTGTTCGGGTCCACCTCTCAGCTCTAGCAGCTCACCACTCACTGGTGGAAGGACATTCTCTGTCGGTTCACCCCTTGGTGTCCCAAATCCTCAAAGGCTTGCTCTTGCTCAAGCCTCCAATCCGTCCTCCTGCCCCTGAGTGGGAGTTGAATGTGGTCTTGCAGCAGCTGACTCGCCCACCTTTTGAGCCGATGGCTACTTGTCCACTATGCTTCCTGTCCTGGAAGACACTCTTCTTGGTAGCCCTAACCTCGGCTAGGCGAGTGAGCGAGCTTCAGGCATTGGTCTGTGACAGGCCTTACACCAGATTCTATAGGAACAGGGTAGTCCTCAGGACTCAACCTAAGTTCCTTCCAACATTCTTCCCTAGGCCTCATGCAAGCCAGGCTGAAGCAGTTCTGCATACCCTGGACTTTAGGAGGGCCTTATCCTTCTACCTTGACCGTACGCAGGGACATAGAAGGGCTACTCAACTCTTCATCTCTTTTGACCCTAATAATTTGGGGTTAGCTGTGTCCAAGCGTACCTTGTCCATCTGGGTGGCTGACTGTATCATCTGGGCTTACAGGGCGGCTGACCTTCCTTTGCAGGCTCGTTTGTAGGCTGCTCTAATGGTCGAACGAGGATAACCCCGTCAGTAGGCTTTTTATATACTGTTGTATACCAGCCTCCAGGAGTCTTCTGTACTATAACATCCAGAAAAGTAATTCGCTGTATGTGTGTAGTCGAAGTGAACTGTATATTGGGATCAACCTGATTGAGCCACTTCTCAAATTGGTGGAATTCAGCACTAGATCCGTTCCATAGAAGAAAAACGTCATCGATATACCTTTTCCATAATAATATGTTAGAACTATATTTCGGAAAAGGGTTGACTTCGATGTTTCGGAAGGTGAATCGACCTCGACAGATTCCAGCAGGAAAGAGGATTTTCAAGAGGAGAACGATCCAAAAGCAAAAAAGAAAGAATCACAACGAGTGAAGCAACGCGGGAAAGGGGGAAGTATATAAAAAGCCTACTGACCGGAACACACTTTTACATTATGGGAGTAACCATCCAAAACCATTAAGGGATTCATTGCCTTTTTCTCAATTCATAAGATACAGACGTAATTGTTCGAACATACAGGAATATAAGTTACAAGCGAAAAAGTTAATGCAAGATTTTTATGACCGGGGTTATCCTCGTTCGACCATTAGAGCAGCCTACAAACGGGCCCTATACAACAATAGAGGTTTACTGTTACAAACGAAATCTCGAGGTCCTCCAATAGAAGATGACAGCATCAATTTTGTCACTAAATACTCACCTTTCAGTGGAGAAATTAAACGGATTATAAAAAGACATTACAACGTGCTTAGCACTTTGCCTGGAGTGCAAAATAAGAGTGTTCGCTGTGTCTGGACCCGACATTTTAATTTGCGGGATAATTTGAGTCCAGCAAGATTACGCCCCATAAGCAACACTTCAGCATCAACATTAGGGGGACATAAAATGTGTGGCGAGTGTAACATTTGTAGCATCACTGAAGAGCTGACACAGTTTGAGTACCACGGTAGATCATATTGGTTAAAACAAATGACAACATGTACTACAGATCACGTTGTGTATGCCCTTAAATGCCCTTGTGGGCTTTTTTATATTGGAAAAACTGAACGGCAACTTAAAATTCACATTGGAGAACATCGCAGTAGGTTAAAATGTAAACAGATGGAGGCTCCAATAGTGGCCCACTGCATTGATAATAATCATCAGTTCCAAGATTTACGTTGTTTCGCCATTGAACAAGTCATAACAGGGAAGAATGGCAGATCTCGCACTCAAACATTAACCATTCAGGAACAGAAATGGATCTTCCGATTAGAAACAGTAGGGGACACGGGACTTAACAGCTGTATCGAATGGCGAGCGTGTTTATAAGTTACATTGTGAAGTGGGTGACACCTTTACTAATTGGTTTCTCTCCCTATTGGATGGATAGTTTTAGTGATACTTTGTCACTATAAATAGATACCAGCAGCGGTTCTGCACATGCGCGGCGTTCCGAGCACAGAGAGAAAGTGTGTATTGGTAAACGATTCTACAACAAGTGAGTTTACTTTGGCCGCAAATTGGGAGGTGAGCAATATAATCTATGATCTCAAGAGCATTTTCACAGATGATATCAAAATGAAAGCATTATAGTTGATGTTAAATTTCCTTGCTTTATAGAGTGTGCTGGTTTATGTGAATTCCCCCTGAAGAAACAACAGAAACGCAATGAGGTGCCTATCAGGTGGCGTCGGGGATTTATTATCAGTGGAAACACAGCTAAGTTAAGCACAATTCCTTCTCTATAAAACATGAAATTTTACAAGGACTAATATGGGTGAATCAGATGTATAGATTAAGCGAAATCAACATAAAATTCAGTGAATACCTTAAGGTCATTGATGCGATTAGGCGCACGGTTTGGGTAAAAATTCCCAGCGTGGCCGTTGTAAGTCTGAGACCTGTATTCACTGATGAAAGCTATATACCTCTGTGATACCCAATGAAATAATTGAGGGCAAGTATTTATTTTTCTGTCTCTAGGACCACTGACAACCCAGCTAAGAAAAAGACTGTTAAGAAGCCCTTTTTCAATAGAAAGAAGAAGTTTTATCCTTCTTACACCCATGCAGTCCACTGTTCAGTCCTTGCTTCCCAGAACAGACAGCAACAACCGAAGCAACAAAGGAAGGCTCAGGTCCCCAGAGCTCAACCAGCTCAGCAAACCCAGCCTCCACAAGGTCTTTGACTTCCTGCTAGAGAACTTAGCTATCCTACCCCTGAAAATTCCAGAGCCAGTCCACATCCCAGGCAGACAGTTTTACTTTGCCAAAAGATGGCACCAGATAACATCAGAACATTGGACTCTCTCCATAGTGACAGAGGGGTACAAACTTCACATCCAAAGTATGCCCCCTCCCTCCACTCCAAAAGAGTTCAGCTCCCGGCCCCCTCTTACCACTCTCTTGTGCCAGGAGATCACCACCCTTCTCTTTCAGGGTGCGATAGAGGAAATGCCACTTTTCCAACAAGGCCTGGGCTTCTACTCCCCCTACTTCCTTATACCAAAGAAAACAGGAGGATACAGGCCCATTCTGGACCTCCGAGAATTAAGCAAATATCTGCTCTGAGAGACATTCAAAATGATCTCTCTCAGAACACTTCTCCCTTACATCCAGTCAGGATTGGCTATGTTCTCTAGACCTAAAGATGCATATACACACATCCTTATCCACAAAGAACACAGGAGGTTTCTTCAGTTCCTCTTTCAGGAAAGACATTACCAGTACAGGGTTCTACCCTTTGGCCTGGCTTCTGCCCCAAGAGTCATCACAAAATTCATGGCAGTAGTAGCAGCATTTCTAAGAACTCTAGGGATATTTGTCTTCCCTTACTTAGACGACTGGCTCATCCGAGCATCATCAGCTTCAGAGGCCAGCTCTGCTCTCTCCCGCACAATGCAGGCTCTTCAACATTTGGGGTTTGTAATAAATCTTCCAAAATCCTAACTCACCCCTTCTCTAACCTTAGAGTTCATAGGGTATCTTCTAGACACGCAGCAGTCAAGGGCTTTTCTGCCACAGGTACGCTGCGCTCGAATAGTTCAACTGGCTTCTCAAGCAGCTATGAAAACCTCCCTAATTGCTCAAGAAATGCTTCAGTTGCTCGGTCATATGGCTTCCACTGTACATGTGGTTCCCTATGCTCGTCTACACATATATGCAGCTCAGTGGACCCTAGCTTCGCAGTGGACTCAGGCATCAGGTCGTCTGGGGGACAAAATCAGGAACTCTGCACGCCTCATTTCGTCCCTCCAATGGTGGCAGTCACCAAAAAACCTACTCGTAGGATCACCTTTTCAGAAGCCACCATACCAGTCCACCCTGATGATGGATGCGTCCAAATTGGGTTGGGGAGCTCATCTGGACAATCTCTCCACTCAGGGTCTTTGGACTCAGCAGGAGGCTCAGCTTCACATAAACCTGCTAGAACTCAGAGCCATCTTCAATGCTCTGAGTGTTCCAGGACTACCTCCGCTCCAAAACAGTTCTATTCCAGACGGACAATCAGGTTGCTATGTTCTATGTGAACAAACAGGGTGGAACAGGTTCTCAGGCATTATGCAATGAATCCCTACACCTATGGTCCTTTGCCATATGCCTTCAGATACACCTACTAGCAGTGTATCTCCCTGGTAAGCAGAATCTCCTGGCAGACAAACTCAGTCAAGTATTACTGCCACACAAATGGTCTCTCCATTTAGAGAAAATTGCTCGAATATTTCAAATCTGGGGAACCCCAGATATAGATCTGTTTGCAAGTCCTCAGAATGCCAAACTTCCCCGCTTCTGTTCCAGAATTCCTGCTCAGAACAGTCAGGCGATGGATGCTTTTCACCTCCACTGGGATCAGGACTGCCTTTCCCCCTCATTCCCAAGACTCTGTTCAAGCTTCAGAGAGACAGGAGCCATATGATCCTCTAGTCCCACAGGTGCTCCTTGTGGTCTTGGGCAAGCCACTTAACCCTCCATTGCCCATGTTCCCTGTAAGTGTTAGTGTATGTGTCTCATATCCCCTCATGTTAAATGTATCCCCCAACCGCTTTGACCCAGTGAAAAGCGGGATATAAATGCAGCTAAATAAATAAATAAATAGCCCAACACTGACCACGACAGACGTGGTATCCACTGCTTTTACATCTCTCTCAAGCCAAACCTCTGGAGTTGGGATGTGCTCCAGATCTTCTATCCCAGGAGAATGGGATGCTTCTGCACCCAAATCCTCAGTCTTTGCACCTGATGGCGTGGCTGTTGAGAGCTTAGAACTCCAGGATGTCAACCTCTCTCAGCAGGTTAAAGATTTCCTTCTGGGCCAGTTCTGGCCTCTAGGAAACCATCCACAAGGAGTATTCTCCTGTACATCACCTAACCCTCCTTAACAAGCTGGCATCAATTGGAATCTTAGGAACCACCTTGAAATGGTTCTCCTCCTACATAAAGGACAGAAAGCCACAGGTCCAATTCAACGGAGAAAAAGCCGAAGCCTTCACTCAAACTCAAGGCATACCACAGGGGTCGGCGCTCTCGGCACTACTGTTTAACATTTACATGCAACCCCTCAGTGAAATTTTCAGGAAATATGGCATCAACTACCACATATACGCAGACGATATCATGCTGTACACACAGCTAGAGACCGTTGACCCGAATTACGCTCAGCTTGAAACCTGCATGGGAGAGATGTTGGGATGGCTAAAACAAAACAACATGTCGATTAATCATAAGAAGACTGAAGTAATGTTTATATCCAGTAAAACTGACTTCGAACCACCTCCAACAATCACATTGTGCAACAATACTTACAACACTAAGAATGAAATTAGATATCTAGGAGTCACAATCGACAGAAAACTGAAAATGGAAAAAACCTCAGCAACACCAACAAAGCCATCTTTCACAAGCTTAGAGTACTACGACCCCTACGGAATGTACTAGATCCATGTGACTTCCGTTCAGTTGCTCAAGCGCTCATCATGCCTCACCTCGACTACTGCAACTCCATCTTACAGGGTCTACCAAAGAAAACGACCAACATATTACAACTGGCACAACACGTAGCAGCAAGGATCATCATGAGAACAAGCGTCACTGAACATATCACACCTGTATTGATGGAACTGCACTGGCTCCCAGTCGCTGCCAGGATTCAATACAAAACATTGGTAACGACATTCAAGCTAATTCACAACCTGGCCCCTTCATTCCTCTCCACCCTGATCTCCATGCAACCTACCACCAGAAGCAGGAGAACCATCAGCTCAGACACACTAATAGTTCCAAACAGCATCAGACATGTAAAAATCAGTACTAGCCGCAGAGCGTTCTCCTTCTCTGCCCCCACTTTATGGAACCACCTACCACACGAGCTGAGAGCAATTAAAGACTTACTCGATTTCAGGAAAAAATTAAAAACTCATCTATTCAATTGTCACTATGACCAGATGTAAATCCAATAAGATAAAATGAAGTGAATTGCTGTATGTAAAAATGTAAATAGATGAAGGATAATCGCTTTTAAATGTATGATAGTTCCTTAAGGTCTATGTGTAGACCCTACTATGTGTGCTGTGTATTACCCCTGTTCTCTCTATCTATGCCCCAAATTTTCTGTCTTGATTTTGTGACATATCCCAAAATTATAATCAAACTGCTTCTGATCGCTGGAAGTAGCGGTATATAAGTGTTTGCTAAATAAATAAATAAATAAAATACTTACGCTTTTAAATGGAGAAGGTTCTCAATTTGGTGTTCAAAAAAAGATCTTAATCCTTTTTCCGTTCCAGTAGAGGCGTTACTTGAGTATCTCCTCCACCTCTCATCCTCTGGACTTAAAACTAATTCAGTAAGAGTTCACCTCAGTGCCATTGTGGTTTTTCACATGCCCTTTGATGGACAACCTATCTCCTCTCAGCCACTTGTAGCGTGTATTATGAGAGGTCTACTCTTAACTAAGCCTCACATTAAGCTACCACCTGTGGTATGGGATCTCAATCTTGTCCTTGGACAGCTCATGAAACCCCCCTTCGAACCCCTAGCCACTGCATCCCTGAAGTTTCTTTCTTGGAAAGTCATCTTCCTAATTGCCCTCACTTCTGAAAGACGCATCAGTGAGCTCCAAACTTTAGTGGATGACCCGCCTTATACACGGTTCCACCATAATAAGGTAGTCCTTAGGACTCATCCCACTTTACCTTGAAGGTGGTATCGCCTTTTCATTTGAACCAGTTGGTTTACCTGCCTGTTTCCTTTCCTAGGCATCATACCTCTAGTGTAGAAAGGAATCTACATACTCTGGATTGCAAGCGTGCTTTGGCCTTTTATCTTCAGAGAACTAGGCAGCACAGAAAGGCTTCACAGCTTTTTGTTGCCTTTGATTCCAGTCACATCGGTCTACCAGTTTCTAAGAGAATACTCTCCAAGTGGATTGCAGACTGTATCTCTTTTACCTATGAGAGTAAAGGACGTTCTCTTGAAGGTCATGTTACAGCACACAATGTGCGAGCAATGGCTGCCTCTATGGCAAATCTACGCTCGGTGGCAATTAATGAAATCTGCAAAGCAGAAACCTGGTCCTCTGTCCACACCTTTGTGGCCCATTATGGCTTGGACAAGGACTTCCATCGGGATGCCTCATTTGGCCAGGCTGTTCTCCAGCATCTCTTTCAGACTTAGAACAACTCCCATCCCCCTGTCCCGGGTTTCAAAACCAGCGTCCTTGGGAGGAAACATGACCCAATTCAGCCTGTGTTTCACTGCTCTCTCTGGGGTCATCTCCCTGGCATCTCCAAGCTAGGGAGTCCCATATGTGAAGCCTACATTCCTGCCTGTTCCTGGAGATAGTGTAATTACTCACCTGTAACAGGTAATCTCCGGGAACAGCAGGAATTGAGTCTTCACAACCCACCCTCCCCTCCTAGGAGTTGTATCTCTCTTTCTTTCTCTCTTTCTCTCTCTCCTTTTATCTCAGCTACAAACCCAACTGAGGTGGAAGAGTTGGAAAGGTGGGAAGGCAGCAGTGCAGGCACAGTGGGATGCTCGCAAAAGCTTTCTTATAGGATGCTGGGGAGCATTCCCGCAGGGCTCCATTGGTGCCGAAGTCACCCATATGTGACTTCCTGCTGTTCCCAGAGATCACCTGTTACAGGTGAGTAACTACGTTTTACCCCGGTATTGACTGGGGCAGTGTCACGGCAGTACATGATAGGGAGATAAAGTTTCTAGATGAAATAAATGACTGCTTCTTGGAGCAGCTGGTTCATGAACTGACCAGAGGGGAAGACATGTTGGACCTAGTCCTTAGTGGAACACAAGATCTGGTGCAAGAGATAAGGGTGTTGGGGCCACTTGGGAATAGTGATCATAACATGATCACTTTGATTAAATAAATAGAAGATGGAGGGTAAGCAAATCCACAGTACTACCTTTTAACTTTCGAAAGGGAGACTATGATAAAATGAGGAAAATAGTTAAGAAAAAACTAAAAGGAGCAGTTGCAAAGGTTAAAGATTTAATTCAAGCTTGGGTGTTGTTTAAAAATACTATCTTGGAAGCCCAGATCAGCTGTATTCCACTCCTTAAGAAAAGTGGAAGGAAGTCCAAACAACTGCCAGCATGGTTTAAAGGTGAGGTCAGAGAGGCTGTTGTCGCCAAAAAAGCATCTTTCAGGAACTGGAAAAAGGAGCCAAATGATGAAAACTGGAAACAACACAAGCACTGGCAAGTTAGATGCAAGGCATTGATAAGGCAGGCAAAGAGAGAATTTGAGAAGAAGCTTGCTGTGGAAGCAAAAATGCCTAATAAAGACTTTTTCAAATACATTTGTAGCAAAAAACCTGTGAGAGAATCAATTGGACCATAAGATGATAGAGGGGTAAAAGTGGCACTAAAAGGGGACAAGGCCATAGCGGAGAGACTGAATGAATTCTTTGCTTCGGTCTTTACTGAGGAAGATGTAGGAATGTTACCTATGACTGAAATGGTATTTAAAGGAGATGCTGCGGAAGAATTGAAAGAAATATCGATACACCGGGAAGATGTATTACAACTATTTGATAAACTGAAGAGTAAAAATTCACCTGGACAGGATGGTATACATCCAAGGGTGTTGAAAGAACAGAAATATGAAATTGCAGACCTACTATTCGTAATCTGTGAACTTTCATTAAAATCATCTGTAATACCTGAAGATTGGAGGATCGCCAATGTAACGCCAATTTTTAAAAAGGGTTCCAGGGGTGATTCGGGAAATTACAGACCGGTGAGCCTGACGTCAGTACAGGGGAAAATGGTAGAAACCATCATAAAGAACAAAATTACACAGCATGTAGATAGTCATGGCCTAATGGGAGATAGCCGACATGGCTTTAGACAAGGAAGATCTTGTCTTACTAATTTGTTATGTTTTTTTGAAGGTGTGAATAAACAGGTAGACAAAGGTGAGTCAGTTGATATAATGTATCTGGACTTTCAGAAAGCCTTTGACAAGATTCCTCATGAGAGACGTTTGGCAAAATTAAAAAGTCATGGGATAGGAGGCAGTGTACTATTGTGGATCAGGAACTCGTTAAAAGATAAAAAGCAGAGGTAGGGCAAAATGGTCAATTTTCCCAATGGAGAAAGGTGAATAGTGGAGTACCCCAGGGATCTATGCTGGGTCCACTGCTTTTTAACATAATCATAAATGAGCTGGAAATGGGAATAATGAGAGAGGTTATCAGATTTGCAGATGACACTAAACTATTCAAAGTTGTTAAAACCCATGAGAATTGTGGAAAATTGCAAGAGATTATTGATCAATTGGAAGACTGGGCATCCAAATGGCAGATGAAATTTAATGTGGACAAGTGCAAAGATATGCACCTAGGAAAGAAAAACCCAAACTATGGTTACACGATGCAAGGTTCCACATTAGGAACCACCACCCAGGAAAAAGATTTAGGTGTCATCGTGGATAACATGTTAAAACCCTCCTCCCAGTGTGCAGCGGTGGCCAAGAGAGCAAACAGAATACTAGGTATCATAAGGAAAGGAATGGAAAATAAAACAAAGGACATTATAATGCTTCTGTATCGTTCCATGGTGCAACTGCACCTTGAATTTTCTGTGCAGTTCTGGTCGCCGTATCTTAAAAAGGATAAAGTGTTATTAGAAAAGGTACAGAGAAGAGCTACCAAAATGGTAAAGGGGATGGAAGGGAGGAGTGGCCTAGTGGTTGGGGCAAGGTACTACAGGCCAGAAGGTTGGTGGTTCAAATCCCACTAGAGGACAGCAACCTTGGGCCGGAAGGACTGGGGTTTCTAGTCCCACAGGTGCTCCTTGTGGTCTTGAGCAAGCCACTTAACCCTCCATTGCTTATGTTCCCTGTAAGTATTAGTGTATGTGTCTCATATCCCCTTGTGTTAAATGTATCCCCCAACCGCTTTGACCCGGTGAAAAGCGGGATATAAATGCAGCTAAATAAATAAAAATAAATAAATACCCCTATGAAGAGAGGCTAAAAAGGTTAGGGCTCCAACCAGGGAAAGAGACGGCTGAAGAGATATATGATAGAGGTCGATAAATTAATGAATGGAGTGGAATGGGTAAATGTAGATTGATTGTTTACACATCAAAATATAGAAAGAATAGAGGGCATGCAAAGAAGCTACAGGGTAACCTATTTAAGACTAATAAGAGAAAATATTTTTTCACTCAACGTGCAATCAAACTCTGGCATTTGCTACTGGAGGATGTAGTAAAAGCTGTTAGTATAGCTGGGTTTAAAAAAAGGTTTGGACAAGTTCCTGAAGGAAAGATCCATAAACCATTATTAAAGTGGACCCAGAATATCCATTCCTAATCGTCCCTCCAGTTGAGTCCCTCACCGCTGGCTTGTGTACCTCCTCCTGCAGCTTGGAGACTGGAACTTTCAGAATCATTACATCGCTGGAGGCATTCCGCTGGTCTCTCCCATCAACCCCCAGTGTGTCCAGTCACCATGCAGCAGGAGGATGTAGTGAGCCTAGGTGCTGGGCTCACTAGACGAACGGATAAGGAGCAGTTAGCTATTTTAGTCAGGTTTTAGTTTTAATTTCTTTCCCTATAATTTATTTCATTTTTGGGGGAATGTTTCTTTAAATTTGTTTAAAAAAAAAAAAAGGTTTAATCGCGGGAGGGATCAAACTGGGAATTCCTTTTCTCTCTTTGACTTTGTTTGGCTATTTAGTCTGCTCTCCCAGGGCCGGCCCGTCCATTGAGCGAGAATGTTTTTTGCACAGGGCCCCGCGTTTCAGGGGGCCCCGCGCAAAAAACATTCTGATCTAAAAGTAAAATTTAAAAAAAAAAAAAAAGCTGTCTGCTACCGCTGCCGGGGCCGCCACGGCAGAATCGAGTGTGCCGCGGGGCCCACCCTGCCCAGCAGAGCCTGCCCTCCCCTGTATCACCTCTCTCTTTACAGCTGCAGTCACACGCACCGGCTTTCAGAGCGCGAGGGGAGAGTTTCTCCCTCGCTGCTCTGTTAAGCCCGCGGGGGCTGATGGGAAGTTCCCATCAGCCCTCGCGGGCTTAACAGAGCCGCAAAAGGGAAACTAGTTCCTTCGCGCTCTGAAAGCCGGTGCGTGTGACTGCAGTTGTAAAGAGAGAGGTAATACAGGGGAGGGCAGGCTCTGCTGGGCAGGGAGGACCCACGGCACACTCGATTCTGCCGCGGCGGCCCCGGCAGCGGCAGCAGACAGCTTTTTTTTTAAAGATTTTCCCTAGGCTAGGCTAGGCTGGGCTGGGCTGGGCTTGGGGGGGGGGGTTAGGAGTGGTGATGGGCTATGGGTGGGCTGGGGGGGTTAGAAGTGGTGATGGGCTATGGGGGGGCTGGGGGGGGTTAGGAGTGGTGATGTGATATGGGGGGGCTGGGGGGGTAGGATTGGTGATGGGCTATGGGGGGGCGAGGGGGGGTTAGGAGTGGTGAGGGGCTATGGGGGGCGGGGGGTTAGGAGTGGTGATGGGCTATGGGGGAGCTAAGTCTGTATATGGGCTGATGGGATTAGGACTGGAAATGGGCTGGTGGGATTAGGACTGGGAGTGGGCTATGGGGGGCTAGGACTGGTAATGGGTTGGGGGGGTTGCTAGGACTGGAAATGGGCTGGGGGGATTAAGACGAGGTGGGCTGATGGGGTTAGTACTGGTAATGGGCTGTGGGCTGTTGGGGGGGTTAGGACTGGTAATGGGCTATTGGGGGCAAGGACAGGAAAAGGGCTGATGGGGAGGGGTAAGCACTTGAGGTGGGCTTTGGGGTTGGGGTAGGAATGGGAATGGGCTATGGGGGCTAGGACTGGAAATGGGCTGATGGGGGGCTTAAGACTGGAGGTGGGCTGATGGGGTTAGGACTGGTAATGGGCTGTGGGCTGTTGGGGGGGGTTAGGACTGGTAATGGGCTATGGGGTGACTAGGACTGGAAATAGGCTGATGGGGGGGTTAACACTGGAGGTGGGCTGATGGGGTTAGGACTGGTAATGGGCTGTGGGCTGATGGGGGGGTTAGGACTGGTAATGGGCTATGGGGGGGTTAGGACTGATAATGGGCTATGGGGGGCTAGGACAGGAAATGGGCTGATGGGGAGGGGTTAGGACTTGACGTGGGCTGATGGGGTTAGGACTGGTAATGGGCTGTGGGCTGTTGGGGGGGTTAGAACTGGTAATGAGCTATGGGGGGGGGTTAAGACTGGTAATGGGCTGTTGGCTGATGGGGGCTGTCTGGTAATGGGCGATGGGGGGGTTAGGACTGATAGTGGGCTATGGGGGGGCTAGGACAGGAAATGGGCTGATGGGGAGGGGTTAGGACTTGAGGTGGGCTGATGGGGTTAGGACTGGTAATGGGCTGTGGGCTGATGGGGGGGTTAGAACTGGCAATGGGCTATGGGGGGCTGACTGGAAATGGGTTGATGGGGGTTAGGACTGGAAGTGGGCTGATGGGGGGGTTAGGACTGGTAATGGGTTATAGGGGGGGCTTAAACTGAAAATGGGGTGATGGGGGGGTTAGGACTGGAAGTGGGTTGATGGGGGGGCTAGGACTGGTATTGGGTTGGAGGGTTGCTAGGACTGGAAATGGGCTGATGGGGGGCTAGGACTGGAAATGGGCTGATGCAGGCACTAGAAGGGAATGGATGCTGGGTGAGGCTGGAACTAGAAGGGAGCTGATGTTGGGGGAGGATTAGAATGGGATGGGGCTGGGAGAGTAAAATGGAGAGGGGAAAAATATTTTGTGTGGGAGGGATAAAAAATCTGCAATTGGCCGGGTATTGGGAGTGTAAGTGGGGATTGAGGATGGAGGGGTAAAATTTGAGTGGATGAAATAGGAATGAGGAAAGAGCAAAAGGAGAAAGATTAGTATGTTAAAGCAGATGTAGAGAGAGAATGGAAAAAAACTAGAAGAGAGAAGAAAGGACAAATGGACAGCAGACGATGGAGAGTTAGCAGAAGACACAAAGAAACCAGAAGAAAGTGGCTGGAGCAATTGCAGCTGAAAAAAAATGCACAAAAGGTAGAAAAATATCTCTTTATTTTGAATTTATTAATTGGAATATGTCAGCTCTGGGAAATGTGCATCATTAATGTCTGCGCTTTGTTTAGTACAAGAGCAAATTAATGTATAATTTTATTTCTACAGTGTTGTACATTCCAAGTTTGGCTTTTGGGATTCCCAGTTTAATTATTGTCTTTCTGTTTCTAAATTGTGATTCCTTGTTTGGTGATGGTCTATGTTCTGCATGTGTAACTGAGCTGAGGTATTCTCTTTATGTAATTCCTATTTGACGTTGCCACTTGTTCTCTTTCCCCAGTAGGTCATGTATTGTTGTTCTCTGAAATGTATTGGTTTAATATTTGCATGTTTCCTTTTGATAGGTAGGGTATGGTGCTTTGTGAGTCCTGGTAGTGCTGTTAGGATATGGCGGGTTTGCTATGGGTTCTAAATGGGCAGTGTTTGTAGTAGTTCCTAATGTGTCTGGTGGTTGCACTGGATTATAGTAATGTAGAAATCTTTTAGTCTTTCTTTATCCATACCCTCATTAAGTGGCATGTTTACTAAAAGTTAGTATATGGTAACATTATGCAAATATTTATGCAAATGAGGCCCCTTATGCAAATGAGGCCCCGCACCGAGTCTCCGCACATGGCCCCGCACCCCCCTTGGGCCGCCCCTGTGCTCTCCCCTCCATGTGTGGATGGAGGGGAGTTCTGCAGGGTAATTAAATGGCTGCCCTAAGGATTTACAAGGCAGCGGCAGTTTCTTTTGAGTGAAAGCAAGATTCTGAGAGCCCTCGCGGTGGCAGCTGCTTCGGCCCTTCTCTTAGCAGCGCCGCAGCTTGCAGGGCTGCCGTTTTTCTAACAGTGAAATTAAACCAAGGTACTTTCTGTTGCAGGAATGGAGGTGAATGAGACGTCGGTGATCGGATTTGCTGTCGGGCATTTTTTGTGTGATTACAGCTGTTCAGCTGTTTTCTGTGTTTGGCGGTTTTACATGCCATTTTTTCTTCTTCCATACATTAAAGCAGTATGTTAATTTGATTTTTCAGGGCTTTTGAGTGATTAAAGTTGTTTCTTTTGGTGGATATTGTTAATATCGGTATAAAATATATATTTTTAAGGTTTAAAAAAAAGAAAGAATCTCAGTCTTTCATTTATTTTAAAGGTATATATTTATTTTATTTTATTTATTTAACAGTATTTCTAAACCGCCTTATCTTAATAATCAAGGTGGTATCACAGCAAGCAATCAGGTAAAGTGTGTGTGTTGTACATGCAGTGAGGATAAAACTTAGTTGTGTGAGGGATGTGTTGGGTGCTTGATTTGTTTGAGCTATATACAGGGTGGGCTATTTACAGTGGTGCTAGAATCATATTTTATATATATTCAGTTGTTTGGGAGGATTGGAGTGCTGTTATCCTATATATACCTTTAAAAAAAAAAGAGGACAAATTTATTAATTGGTTTTGTTTTTTTCTGCGCTGATTTTTATTTGTTAAGAGCTAATGCCTTCGCACCTACAGTGTCTCGTGTGTGGGTCGCATAGGGGCGTAGTCTCGGACGCGGGGGGGTCTGTCGGGGCTGCACTGTTGAATCAAGTAATATGGAGCAGGGGATTCAGGAGAGGACTCAGACTCCACCTGCAGCTGTGGAGGAAGAATCTCTTCTGGAGGCTTTGTCCGTGCCTCTTATGGAGAATCCGACAGGGTCAACTAGTGCTGGAGCTCCGGCAACCCAGGCGTTGGCTCTAGGAAGTTTTTCACCAAATTTCATGTTGATAATGCATCAGGCTTATTGCTTGCGTCAGCAGGATCGGTCACCGCTGTCGCGATCAGTTTCAGGTAAGCTGGTAAGTGGTCTGGTGAGACACGGTCTTTGGAGGATCAGCATTTGATCTCAGATTGGCCAGATGCAGATGATACTGAGTTAGATACAGACTTAGGAATGGAGGATCTTGAGGAAGGTGAAATTCAGGAACCTGAAGATCAGGCAAGGATTATAAGAGTTTTTCGGAGGGAAGAGTTATCAGCACTTATTACTGAGTCTCTTCAGGCACTCAATCTTTCATCCGTCCAACCAATGGAGGAGGAGGGTTTAGAGAATCCCCTTATCCAAGCAGTACATCAAACTCAGGCTGTATGTCCGGTGCATTGAGTGGTTAAACAAATGATCCAAGGTGAATGGGATTTGCCAGAGGCTGGTTTGCAGGGCATTAAGTCTATGAATCGGCTTTACCCTTTGGCTGATCAGGAAAGGGAGATGTTTCGTTCTCCGCATGTTGATGCAGCGGTTTCCGCGGTCACAAGGAAGACGACCATTCCAGTAGAAGGCAGTACGACTTTGAAAGATTCACAGGATAGGAAGGGGTTGAAGCAAGCTTTTGAGGCTAATGCTCTGTCACTGCAAGCTTCTATTTGCGGAGCTTGGGTAGCAAGAGCTTGTCTAAGGTGGTCGCAGTGTTTACATCAGCCGAAGCTGCAGACACAGGAGCGTTTAGCTGATGTGGCTCAGCTTGAGTCAGGGTCGGCTTACTTGGTGGATGTTCACTATGATTTAATCAGGGCTTTAGCAAATAGTATGGCTTCATTGGTTGCTGCTCGTCGTTATCTTTGGTTAAGAAATTGGGCGGCGGATGGTTCTTCCAAGTCTCAGCTTAGTAAACTTCATTTTAAAGGAAAGTTGTTGTTTGGAGAGGATCTTGACAAATTAATTAAGAATTTGGGGGAATCAAAAGGCGGACGCTTACCGGAAGATAGGCCGAAACAAGGTCGTTCTCAACCAGCTGTGCAAAGTCAGTTTCGGGACTTGAGGCGTTTTCGTACCTCATGGTTTGGAGGTTTTCAAGAGGAAGATTTGGTTCACGAGGTCAAGGTTTTCGGGGCTTTCGAGGGGCAGGCAGAGGATTTGCTAGTTCCTCTGCCACAGCGCTTAGAAAGTCACAATGAAGCGAGGCAGACCCGGATAGGTATTCAGCCGGTTGGGAGTCTGCTTCAAAGGTTTTTTCCAGCCTGGGTCCAGATAACATGGTTCACAGAAAACCATGATTGGGATGTAACTATACAAGGCTGTACTTTATTCAGAAAGGACAGGGTAGGAAGAAGGGGAGAAGGAGTGGCACTATATGTAAAAAATACTATTAAAGCTTTGGAATTACAGAGCTTAAAAGGGAGAGAGGAGGCATTGTGGGTTAAACTAGAAAGAGGGAAAGAGAAATCTATTTGCATTGGTGTGATATACAGACCTCCCTCACTAGAGGAAGAGGTGGACAGAGAGTTAATTGAAGACATACGCAGCATTGCTAGGAAAGGGGAAGTGCTACTGATAGGAGATTTCAATATGCCAGATGCTGATTGGCATATTCCTGCTGCAGTATCATCTAGAAGTAAGGAGATCCTGGATTCTCTACATGGAGAACTAGTCAGGAAATTGGTAACAGACCACACACATGAAGGGGCCATACTGGACTTGGTGCTTACCAATGGTGAAAGTGTTTCTGATGTTGTAGTGGGAGATCATTTTGCATCCAGTGATCACCAGATGGTGTGGTTCAGTATTAGGACTAGGGCTGTTAGAATCTATTCAAAGGTGAGGATCTTAGACTTTAGGAAGACTAACTTTGCCAAGATGGGCCAATAGCTTAGGGAGTCGTTAGTGGGATGGGAACAGCTGGGGGATGTAGAAAAACAGTGGGCAAAACTGAAAGGGGATATTTAAAGGGCAACCAACCTTTTTGTTAAAATGGTAAATAAAGGTAAAAGGAAAAGGAGACCGCTATGGTTTTCGAAAGAAGTAGCTGAAAAAGTGAAGAAAAAGAGGGAGGCCTTCATGAAATACAGGAGATCACAGAGAGGAAGACAGGCATCTGTATTTGGAAAAACTTAGAGAAGCTAGAAAAGTAGTCAGGAAGGCAAAGATTCAAAAGGAGGAAACAATAGCCAATGCAATAAAATTGGGGGATAGGACATTTTTCAGATATATTAGTGAGAAGAGGAAGGGCAAAAGTGGTATTGTCAGACTCAAGGTTGCAGGGGAGGAATATATAGAAGCTGATAAGGATAAAGCGGAATTGCTTAACAAATATTTCTGTTCTGTGTTCACAAATGAAGAACCAGGAGCAAGACCTCAGAAAATACCCACAAACAGGAACAGAAACGAGGGACATCTTGAACAATTTTCAGAAGACTGTGTTCGTGAGACACTAGCTCATCTTAAAGTAGACAAAGCGATGGGACCGGATGGGATACACCCTAGAATACTGAGGGAACTTGGGGATGTTCTAGCAGCTCCACTGACTGACCTTTTCAATGCCTCGTTGGAGTCGGGAGTGGTGCCAAAGGACTGGAGAGAGGATCATGTGGTGGCTTTACACAAAAGCGGAAGTAAGGATGTGGTTGAAGACTACAGGCCAGTTAGTCTAACTTCGGTGGTGAGTAAATTATTGGAAACACTGCTGAAAGAGAAAATAGTGAGGTTTCTGGAGTCCAGCAGATTACAGGATCCAAGGCAGCATGGATTCACCAGAGGCAAGTCTTGTCAGACAAATCTGATTGATTTCTTTGACTGGGTGACCAGGGAGTTGGACCGAGGGAGAGCCCTAGATGTGGTGTATTTAGATTTCAGTAAAGCCTTTGACACTGTTCCTCACAGGCGACTTACAAAGAAACTGAGCACCCTAGGGATGGACCCTAAAGTTACTGCTTGGATTAGAAATTTGTTGGGTGGGAGGCGACAAAGGGTACAAGTAAATGGAGCTCACTCTGAGGAGAAGGAAGTTACCAGTGGTGTGCCCCAGGGATCTGTCCTTGGTCCGATTCTTTTTAACATCTTTGTTAGTGATATAGTGGAAGGGCTGTCGGGTAAGGTTTGCCTCTTTGCGGATGATAACAAAATCTTCAATAGAGTAGACACCCAGGAAGATGTAGATAACCTGAGGAGGGATCTAGCTAAGCTTGTAGAATGGTCTAGAATCTGGCAGCTGGGAGTTAATGCTAAAAAATCTAAGGTCATGCATTTGGGCTGCAGCAATCCAAGGGAGCAATATAGTATAGGGGGTGAAGTACTTTTGTCCACTAAAGAAGAGTGGGACCTAGGCTTGGTTGTGTCTGATGATCTTAAAGTAGCTAAACAGGTAGAAAAGGCGACAGCAAAATCTAGAAGGATGCTTGGGTGCATATGGAGAGGATGGAGAACAGGATGGATGTGAACAGGATGGAGTCGGTGCAGAGGGTGGCTATTAAAATGATTAGTGGTCTTCATTATAAAACATATGAGGACAGACTGAAGGATCTTAAGATGTACACCTTAGAGGAAAGGCGGGATAGAGGTGATATGATTGAGATGTTTAAATACCTCCGTGGCATAAATGTTCAGGGAGAGAGCCTCTTTCAATTGAAAGCAAGTTCTGCTATGAGGGGACATGGGATGAGGGTGAAGGGAGATAGATTCAGGAGTGATATGCGGAAATATTTCTTTACGGAAAGAGTAGTGGATCCGTGGAATAGTCTCCCAGTGGAGGTGGTAGAGATGAGGACAGTAACTGAATTCAAAAAAGCATGGGACAAACACAGAGGATCTCTAAAGTTAAAAAGGGGACTGTTGTAGTTGTTGATATGGAAGGACAGACTAGATAGGCCATGTGGCCTTTTTCTGTCGTCATATTTCTATGTTTCTATGTAACATCTGATCAGTGGGTGTTAGAGATCATTCGCAAAGGTTATGCTCTCGAATTTTCTCGTCCGATAGTAGACTCTTTTGTACTCTCTCCTTGCAGAGGTTAGGAAAGAGCGACTGCGGTACGGCAGACGTTGGAGCGTCTTCTTCAATTGGAAGCAGTGGTTCTGGTTCCGCGAGAGTCTTACGGTATCGGTCGATACTCTATTTACTTTGTGGTTCCAAAAAAGGATGGGTCATTCCGTCTTATTCTAGACCTCAAGGGTGTGAATCGCTCTCTCCGGAAACATTACGGTCGGTAATGGTGGCAGTTCGAAAGGGAGAGTTCTTGACGTCACTCGATCTTACCGAGGCGTACTTACACATTCCTATCAGGCCAGAGCATCAGAGGTTTCTAAGGTTCATGCTTCCGTGTGGGCATTTTCAGTTTCAAGCGCTGCCTTTCGGCCTAGCGACAGCTCCGTGTACCTTCACCAAGGTAATGGTGGTGGTAGCGGCAGCTCTGCGAAAAGAAGGTATACTAGTGTGTCCTTATCTCTACGATTGGCTGATACGGGCAAAATCCAAGTTGGAGAGTGTTCAAGTAACATGTCGAGTGGTGCAAGTTTCTTCAGAGTCTCGGTTGGGTAGTCAATGTATCCAAAAGCCATTTAAGCATAAGTTCTAAAGTACTTAGGAGTATGATTCGACACCCGTTTGGAGGCAGTTTTTCTGCCGGATCTGCGGGTTCAGACAGTTCAACTTTGGGTGCGCAAGTTTTTAAGGACTCCAGCGCCTTCAGCCTGGAGTTACCTTCAAGTTCTAGGGACAATGGCAGCCACAATAGACGTAGTACCTTGGGCCAGAGTGCGCATGCGACCGCTACAGAGGTCGTTACTCAGGCGTTGGTCGCATCAGAATGATTCCATGTGCAAACGACTTCCTTGCACATTGCTGGTAAGGAAGTCTCTTCAATGGTGGCTTTGCCTGAAGAATCTGACCGCGGACATGCCACTGGAGCAGCCATAATGGATTCCATTATTAACAGATGCAAGTCTTGCAGGCTGGGGAGCTCATTGCGGAGATCTGTATGCACATGGATGTTGGAACGAACAGGAGGCCAAATGGTTGATCAAACGGTTGGAGTTGCAGACGGTAGCACTAGCTCTTCGGGCATTCGAAAACTCGGTGCGCAGCCGAGTGGTGCATGTACTGTCGGACAATGCCTCGACAGTGGCTTATCTCAGTCTTCAAGGCGATATGGGAAGCGTAGCTCTAGAGGAGGAAGCAGAGATGTTGTTCTCTTGGGTAGAACTTTGGCTTCAGGCTCTGTTGGCAGCACACATTGCAGGAACGGACAATGTGACAGCAGATTTTCTAAGCAAAGTTTGAGTGGATGCCAGAGAATGGGAGCTTCATCCGAAGAGTTTTGCTCAGATAGTCATCAGGCGGGGGCCTCTGGTTATGGATCTCATGGCAATCTTCCGATCGGCCAAGGCGAGTCGGTTTTTCAGTCGAAGACGAGAAAATGTCGGAAGGCATCGATGCTTTGATGCAACAATGGCCCAAGCAGAGTCTTCTCTATGTCTTTCCCCCGTGGGTGCTCATAGGTCGAGTGGTTCAGCGAATCGAAGCTCACCAGGGGAGAGTGGTGTTAATAGCGCCGGATTGGCTGCGACGTCCGTGGTATGTGGATCTGGTACATCTTTTCGATGGAGTACCTTGGCGAATACCAGCAACAGTGGATCTTCTGGTTCAAGGTCCTCTGCGGATGCCGCAGGTGTATCGGTTCTCAATTACGGCTTGGCCATTGAAAGGGCTCGGTTAAGTAAAAAAGGTTATTCTGGAAAGGTAATTGCTACCTTATTGATGGCTAGAAAAAGATCCACTTCTCTGGCGTATGTTCGTGTCTGGCGTATTTTTGAAGATTGGTGCGCTAAGCATCAACTTTGATCATCCAAGGTCTCGGTGCCTATGGTATTAAGTTTTTTGCAAGATGGTTTCGATAAGGGTTTGGCGGCCAGTTCATTAAGGGTTCAGCTGGGAGCTATTTCTTGTTACCGAGGTAAGGTCCAAGGAGTGCCCTTGGGGTCACATGTCGATGTGATTCATTTTTTGAAAGCAGTATCCCATTTACGACCTTCTCATAGGTTGGTTTCTCCTCTGTGGGATCTCAACTTGGTTCTAGGGGCTTTGACCAGGGAGTCTTTAGAGCCTTTGAATCTGGCTTCTGTCAAAGATTTAACTTTAAAAGCGGTATTTTTGGTGGCCATTTGTTCGGCTTGTCGTATTTCGGAGTTGCAGGCGTTGTCCTGTCGTGAACCGTTTCTATCTTTCTCTAGGGAAAAAGTTGTATTAAGACTGGTTCCGTCTTTTCTGCCTAAGGTAGTTTCACCTTTTCATGTGAATCAGGTGTTTTTTTTGCCAGTGTTGGGTATTACGGGGGAGGATGCTTCAGATCATAGTTTGCGGCAGCTGGATGTAAAGAGGGTCCTTCGTTGCTACTTGAAGGTCTCGGAATCTTTTCACAAATCGGAATGCTTGTTTGTTCTTTTTGGAGGTCCGCGTAAAGGTGAAGCGGCAGCCAAAGCTTCAGTTGCCAGATGGATACGAGAGGCAATATTGTCAGCATATATTTTGCAAGGTCGTCAGGTTCCCGTGGGGTTACGGGCTCATTCTACTAGGGCACAAGTGGCTTCTTGGGCAAAACATAGTTTGGTTCCGCCGGTGGAAATTTGCAGAGCAGCCATTTGGTCTACTCTCCATACTTTCAGTAAACATTATCGCCTGGATGTTCAGGCGGCAAACGATGCCTGTTTTGAGTCTGTGGTTTTGCGATCTTTGTGGACAGGTCCCTCCCAATAATTACTGCTCTGTTACATCCCAGCTGTGAGGGACTGAACTGGAGGGACGATAAGAAAAGAGAAATTAGACTTAACTGCTAATTGTTGTTCCTTGAGGAACTCCAGTTCAGTCCCAATACCCACCCAGGGATTTGTTATTTACCATAGGTTACATTTACATTTTGGTTAAGACATTCAAAGTTTTTAATAGCAGATGTATTCTTTTAGTTATCTGTTCTCTGTTTTTTATTAGAAGAGAAAGAAGGAGTTCCCTTGGTTCAGAGGGAGTTATTTTAATTCGATTAAAAAAAATCAAGTATTATTTGTTGCATGTTATTGCTATAGCTACTTATTTGTTGCTCCTTTGAGTCTGCTTTGTCAATAGAACACTGGGGGTTGATGGGAGAGACCAGCGGAATGCCTCCAGTGATGTCATGATTCTGAAAGATCCAGTCTCCAAGCTGCAGGAGGAGGTACACAACCCAGCAGTGAGGGACTGAACTGGAGTTCCTCAAGGAACAACAATTAGCATATAAGTCTAATTTCTGTTTACATGACCTCATACAAGCATTGTGGAACCTGTGTCTTTTGGGGAAACTGCTAGGTACCTGGCAGTGACCTAGATTGGGTACTGTTGGAAACAGGATACTGGGCTTGATGGACCTTGGCCTGACCCAGTATGGTATATCTTATGTTCTTTGCAGTGGCCCTGAGTGCGTTGGATATAGAAGGACAAAGCCCTCTTACAGTCCGATTGGAGTGAGGTCTTGGAAAGAAGGTAGGGAGCACCACTTCCTGATTGCGATGGAATTGAGAGAAATATCGCTACACCGGGAAGATATATTACAACTATTTGATAAACTGAATAGTAGCAAATCACCTGGACCGGATGGTATACATCCAAGAGTGTTGAAAGAACTGAAATATGAGATTGCAGACCTGCTATTAGTAATCTGTGAACTTTCATTAAAATCATCTGTAATACCTGAAGATTGGAGGATCGCCAATGTAACACCAATTTTTAAAAAGGGTTCCAGGGGTGATCCGGGAAATTACAGACCAGTGAGCCTGACGTCAGTACCGGGGAAAATGGTAGAAACCATTATAAAGAACAAAATTACACAGCATGTAGATAGTCATGGCCTAATGGGAGACAGCCAACATGGCTTTAGACAAGGAAGATCTTGTTTTACTAATCTGATGTTTTTTTGAAGGTGTGAATAAACAGGTAGACAATGGTGAGTCGGTTGATATAGTGTATCTGGACTTTCAGAAAGCCTTTGATAAGGTCCCTCATCAGAGACTTTTGGCAAAACTAAAAAGTCATGGGATAGGAGGCAGTGTACTATTGTGGATCGGGAACTGGCTAAAAGATAGAAAGCAGAGGGTAGGGCTAAATGGCCAATTTTCCCAATGGAAAAAGGTGAATAGTGGAGTACTCCAGGGATCTGTACTGGGTCAGCTACTTTTTGACATATTCATAAATGACCTGGAAAAGGGAATAACTAGTGAGGTTATCAAATTTGCAGATGACACAAAACTGTTTAAAGTTGTTAAAACCCAAGAGGACTGTGGAAAACTTCAGGAGAATCTGGATAAATTGGAAGACTGGGCATCCAAATGGCAGATGAAATTTAATGTGGACAAGTGCAAAGTTATGCACCTAGGAAAGAACAACCCACACTATGGTTACACAATGCAAGGTTCCACATTGGGAACCATCACCCAGGAAAAAGATTTAGGAGTCATCGTGGATAACATGTTAAAACCCTCTGTCCAGTGTGCAGCAGCGACCAAGAAAGCAAATAGAATGCTAGGTATCATAAGGAAAGGAATGGAAAATAAAACAAAGGATATTATAATGCCTCTGTATCGTTCCAATGTACGACCGCACCTTGAATATTGTGTGCAATTCTGGTCGCCGTATCTTAAAAAAGATATAGTTTTATTAGAAATGTTACAGAGAAGAGCCACCAAAATGGTAAAGGGGATGGAAGGATACTCCTATGAAGAGAGGCTACAAAGGTTAGGGCTCTTCAACCTGGAAAAGAGACGGCTGAGGGGAGATATGATAGAGGTCTATAAATTAATGAATGGAGTGGAACGGGTAAACGTAGATCGATTGTTTACGCTATCAGAATATAGAAAGACTAGGGGACATGTAATGAAGCTACAGGGTAAACTATTTAAGACAAATAAGAGAAAATATTTTTTCACTCAACGTGTAATCAAACTCTGGAATTTGTTACCAGAGGATGTAGTAAGAGCTGTTAGTGTAGCTGGGTTTAAAAAAGGTTTGGACAAGTTCCTGGAGGAAAGGTCCATAAACCATTATTAAAAAGGGACCCAGGATATCAATGCTTGACCCAATACAAGCATTGTGGAACCTGTGATTTTGGGGATACTGCTAGGTACGTATGACCTAGATTGGCCACTGTTGGAAACAGGATACTGGGCTTGATGGACCTTGGTCTGACTCAGTATGGCATATCTTAATTATTTATTTATTATTATTTATTTATTACAATCTTTTATATACCGCGCTATTTGATATCAGTGCGGTTCACATATAACAACATCAACAGAATAACAGGCTATTCCGTGTTTACAGCAAACAGGTATATAAACTTGGGTAACATAAGGTTAACTTATTACAAACATGATTATATAAAAGTTATCATGACAACACAAAAGTCCTAGTATCTTATGTTCTTAAGGGCGGCACTACCTTCGCCAGGAATTTGGGGTGCGTGCGGAGCACCACTCTGTTCTTGTAGAATCTGATATAGGGCGCCTCCACCACAAGAGCTTGGAGCTAGCTAACTCTGTGAGTAGAAGTAAGCGCTACCAAGAATGCCTCCTTCCAAGAGAGGTAGCAGAGGTGGCAGGTAGCCAGAGGTTTGAAAGGTGGGCGAGTGAGTTGCCCCAACACCACGTTGAGGTTCGTCGGATGGTGGTGCACTGCCAGGGCAGTAATGTGCACTCAGACAGAGTTAGACTTGAGCCCGGACTGAGAGAGGTGGAGAAGCTACTGTAGCACCAGCGCCACTGGCAGGAGAAAAGGTCAGCCCCTTGTTTGGCGCACCAGAGAACCTGTGCCATTTGAGGGCGTAAGTCTTCCTAGTAGAGGCTTTGCGAGAGGCCAGCAGAATGTCTTCCCCCTCAACCAAAAGGTTTAAAGAGGCCAGAGTCACCCTCTCAGCAGCCAGGCTGTCAGCGACAGGGACCCCAGGTTGGGGTGCAGGAGAGAGCCCCCCTCCTGAGATAGGAGTCCCGGGGTGGTCCCCAAGGGGATGGGGGTCTCCACCGTCAACTACAGAAACAGCGGGAACCAAGGTTGCCTGGGCCACTAAGGGACTATCAGGATGAGCGAGGCCCTGTCATGGAGGGTCCTGAACAAGGTCTTGGCAATCAGCGGCGTAGGAGGGAAGGCGTAAATGAGGCCTTCCGACCATGAGACCAGGAATGCGTCTGCTGCCACCTTGGAGGGGTGGGCCTGCCAGGGGCAGAAGCAGGGCAACTGAAAGTTGTCCGGGCTGGTGAACAGGTACATCATGGGTTCCCCCCAGAGCCGGAAGAGCCAACTGGCTACCCTGGGGTCCAGCTGCCACTCATGCTGCTGGGAAACTCTGCTGAGCCTGTTGGCTAGCAGGTTGTCCTGGCCTGGCAGGTACACTGCCCATAGGAGGATACCCTGTTGGATTGAGTATGAGCAGAGGACCAGTGCCTTCTGACAAAGGGTATGATACCCTGTGCCCCCTTGTTTGTTTATGTAGAATATCGCCACCTGGTTGTCTGTCTGGACCAGCACCGGCTGGTGATGCAGGTGTTGACAGAAAACCCTCAGGGCCAGATGTATGGCTCGGAGCTCCAGGAGGTTGATCTGCTGGGTGCTCTTTTCTGGTGACCAGTTGCCCTGAGTGCGGGGATCTCCACAGTGGGCTCCCCATCCGAGCAGGGAGGCATCTGTGATGAGGACCCTTGAGGGGCTTGGGGCCTAAAAATGCATGCCCACCTCGAGATGTTGGGGAGACTGCCACCAGACCAGAGAATATGGTCACAGAAACTCTGTCTTGGAGGTGGCCCGTGGCCTGAGACCACTGGTCCCGGAGACACCACTGTGCCACCCTCATGTGGAGGCAAAGCATTGGGGGTGATGTGGACTGTGGAGGCCATGTGCCTGAGGAGGTACAGGAGAAGTCGAGCGGGCACTGAGGGACAGTACTGTATGTCCCGAGCCAGAGTCCTGAGATGACTGGCTCGGTCCCTGGGCAAGAAAGCCTTTGACTGCAGAGTGTCAATCTTTACCCCAATGAACTCCAGACACTATGTCAGGAGGAGGTGAGACTTGGGGTAGTTTATGACAAACCTCCAAGTGCTGCAGAACCTGGATTGTGTATGCGGTAGCTAGCTGCACCTCTGAGGCCGTGCCTCCCTTTATGAGCCAGTCATCCAGGTAGGGAAAGACGAAGACCCCCTGAAGTCGGAGGAAGGTGGCCATGACTGCCAAGCATTTTGTGAAAACTCTTGGGGCCGAGGTTAGGCTAAAGGGGAGCACCCTGTACTGAAAATGCCTGCCCCCCACTACGAACTGCAGGTACTGCCTGTGGTTGGGGTGGATGAGGATGTGGGTATAAGCATCCTTGAGGTCTAAAGAGCATAGCCAGTCTCTCTGTTAGAGGTAGGGCAGCAGTGTTCCAAGGGAGAACATCTTGAACTGCTCCCTCACAAGGTATTTGTTGAGGTTGCACAGGTTGAGGATGGTCCTGAGGTCCCCTGTCCTTTTTGGCATGAGGAAGTATCTGGAGTAAAATCCCTTGCCCTTGAGGTGGTGGGGCACTGGTTCTATCGCCTTGTCCTCGAGAAGACCTGCCAACTCCTTCAGAAGAAGGTCCCAGTGGAGGGGAGACCTGAGGGGCTCTCCTGGGAAATAAGGGGGAGGTGTCTGAATCAGGTGGAGGAGGTAACCCTCCCTGACTACCCAAAGTGCCCAGGAGTCTGTGGTGATTGTCAACCATCTCTGGGCATAGAGGGCCAGATGTCCCCCTGTGGGCTGCTGATCTCCTTGGGGTAGATAGGCCATGCTCAAGGAGTCAAAATCTCGCCCCTGGCTAGGCCGAAGCCGATGCCTGGGATTTTGGAGCCTTCTACTTACACGGGCCATGCCCATGTCCCTTGGCCTGCTGACCCTGCTAAGGAGCTGGGGAGGCCTGATAAGGTGGGTAGTTTCTGTAAGTAGCTCCCTTCCTGGGGTAGAAGGACTTTTTACCCGAGCCTTTCCGTCGCGGACGGGCAGCGGTTTTTTTGGAGAGCCTGGTCCTCGTCATGAACTCAGTCTCCATCTCGGCAGCCTTGCTGGTCATGGTTTGCCAAAAAGGTTCTCTCCTTGGCAGAGGACATCGACCAATTTGTCCTGAACTCACTGCTCATGGTCAGACGACTGTAGCCAAACTTGACAGCATCCACTGATGCCAGCCGCTGCTACTCGAGCCGCCGACTCAAACCCGTCATAGACTGCCCGAGACATGAATTTGGAGCATTCACAGACAGCTTTGGCCATGTTCGAGAACCGCTGCAAAGGTTCCTTGGAGAGGCCAGCTGAGAACCTGGTAAGTTCCTTCGCCAGGTCTCTCAGGTAAGAACATAAGATATGCCATACTGGGTCAGACCAAGGTCCATCAAGCCCAGTATCCTGTTTACAACAGTGGCCAATCTAGGTCATACGTACCTAGCAGTTTCCCCAAAATACACAGGTTCCGCAATGCTTGTACTGGGTCAAGCATTGATATCCTGGGTCCCTTCTTAATAATGGTTTATGGACCTTTCCTCCAGGAACTTGTCCAAACCTTTTTTAAACCCAGCTACACTAACAGCCTTTACTACATCCTCCGGTAACAAATTCCAGAGTTTGATTACACGTTGAGTGAAAAAATATTTTCTTTTATTAGTCTTAAATAGTTTACCCTGTAGCTTCATTGCATGTCCCCTAGCCTTTCTATATTCTGATAAGGTAAACAATCGATCTACGTTTACCCGTTCCACTCCGTTCATTAATTTATAGACTTCTATCATATCTCCCCTCAGCCGTCTCTTTTCCAGGTTAAAGAGCCCTAACCTTTTTAGCCTTTCTTCATAGGAGTATCCTTCCATCCCCTTTACCATTTTGGTGGCTCTTCTCTGAACCTTTTCTAAAATCGCTATATCCTTTTTAAGATACGGCGACCAGAATTGCACACAATATTCAAGGTGCGGTCTCACCATGGAACGATATAGAGGCATTATAATATCTTTTGTTTTATTTTCCATTCCTTTCCTTATCATACCTAGCATTCTATTTGCTCTCTTGGCCGCTGCTGCACACTGGGCCGAGGGTTTTAACATGGTATCCACAATGACGCCTACATCTTTTTTCTGGGTGGTGGTTCCTAATGTGGAACCTTGCATCGTGTAACCATAGTTTGGGTTGTTCTTCCCTAGGTGCATAACCTTGCACATTAAATTTCATCTGCCATTTTGATGCCCAGTCTTCCAATTTATCAAGATCCTCTTGCAATTTTCCACAATCCTCTTGGGTTTTAACAACTTTAAATAGTTTTGTGTCATCTGCAAATTTGATAACCTCACTCGTTATTCCACTTTCCAGGTCATTTATGAATATGTCAAAAAGCAGCGGACCCAGCACAGATCCCTGGGGTACACCACTATTCACCTTTCTCCATTGGGAAAATTGGCCATTTAGCCCTACCCTCTGCTTTCTATCTTTTAACCAGTTCCTGATCCACAATAGTACACTGCCTCCTATCCCATGACTCTTTAGTTTTGCCAAACGTCTCTCATGAGGGACCTTATCAAAGGCTTTCTGAAAGTCCAGATACACAATATCAACCGACTCACCTTTGTCCACCTGATTATTCACTCCTTCAAAAAAACATAACAGATTAGTAAGACAAGATCTTCCTTGTCTAAAACCATGTTGGCTGTCTCCCATTAGGTCATGACTATCTACATGCTGAGTAATTTTATTCTTTATGATGGTTTCTACCATTTTTCCCGGTACTGATGTCAGGCTCACCGGTCTGTAGTTTCCCGGATCACCCCTGGAACCCTTTTTAAAAATTGGTGTTACATTGGCGATCCTCCAATCTTCAGGTATTAGAGATGATTTTAATGATAGTTCACAGATTACTAATAGCAGGTCTGCAATCTCATATTTCAGTTCTTTCAACACCCTTGGATGTATACCATCCGGCCCAGGTGATTTGCTACTCTTCAGTTTATCTAATAGTTGTAATACATCTTCCTGATGTTTCGATATTTCCTTCAATTCTTCCGCACCTTTAAATACCACTTCAGTCATGGGTAACATCCCTACATCTTCCTCAGTAAAGACTGAAGCAAAGAATTCATTCAATCTCTCCGCTATCGCCTTGTCTCTTAGTGCTCCTTTAACCCCTTTATCATCTAATGGACCAACTGACTCTCTCACAGTTTTTTTGCTACGAATGTACTTGAAAAGGTCTTTACTTCGTGTTTTTGCTTCCGCAGCAAGCTTCTTATCAAATTCTCCCTTTGCCTGCCTTATCAATGCCTTGCATTTGATTTGCCAGTGCTTGTGCTATTTCCAGGTTTCGTCGTTTGGCTCTTTTTTCCATTTCCTGAAAGATGCTTTTTTGTCAACAACAGCCTCTCTGACCTCACCTTTAAACCATGCTGGCAGTTTTTTTGGACTTCCTTCCACTTTTCTTAAAGTGTAGACTACAGCTGGTCTGGGCTTCCAAGATAGTTAATTGTACACCGCAACTGATCGCTGGAAGATGCGGTATATAAATGAGTGTTAAATAAATAAATAAATAAATAGTACTTTTCAACAACACCCAAGCTTGATTTAAGTCTTTAACCTTTGCAACTGCTCCTTTTAGTTTTTTCTTAACTATTTTCCTCATTTTATCATAGTCTCCCTTTCAAAAATTAAAAGGTAGTACTGTGGATTTTCTTACTATCCCTCCTCCACTAATTAAATCAAATGTGATCATGCTATGATCAAAAAGGAGAACAGAGAGGAATGAAACCCATGACCACCAGCAGAAAAGTCAATGCACAAACTGGTAGGCCAACACCACCTGCTCATGTACAGCAGGTAGGCCTGGATGCAGCCAATGAGCATTGAGCCCTGGTAGGGCGTTCTGCTGAGGGCGTCCAGGGTTCGGACCTCCCTGCCCGGGGGCACCAAGGAGTACATCTTCTGGCTTTTTAGCCGACGCATGGCCGACTCCACCACCATGGAGGTATGAGGCAGCTGTGACTTTTGGAAACCCGGCTCCGGCGGACTCAATACATTGAGTCGAGCCATTTGCTCACCACTGGCACCGAAGCTGGTGTCTCCCACATTCAGAGCATCAGCCGTTCCAGGATGGGAGGAATAGGCACCATTAGCGATTCCCATGGAGGGGCCTCGTACTGGAGGATTTCCAACTTATCCGCCCGAGAGTCCTCCTCCGATATCATCAGGAATGCCAGGGTCTTAGACATGTCCTTGACAAAATCAAGGAAGCCCATATCCTTGAGCGGGTAACGCCGTTGAGGCTCCGAGATGGGAGCGTCGGATGGAACGTTGCAGTGGTGACAGATATCGGGGTACTCCTTGTCCTCCATCTCCCATTCAGAGTAGTCCATCGAGGACTCATAAGAAGGCTGCTCTGTGGGCCTTGGGTCCCTGACACCCTGTGGCCGGTGCCCGGCAAACTTGCCAGGGATGACTGTGGTCCCATCGAGCGGGACTCGGATCGCAACCTCGGCCGAGGATCGACTCGCCAAAGGACCTTGAGGATCGGCTTGGCCTCCAGAGACGTCGGACGTCAAGGGCCTGGTGGTCAATGCAGATGAACAGGCTCCAAACTGCACTCCAGGGATGCCATTCTGGACTCCAGACTAGAAGCTCTGCAGCCTTCAGCGCAGGCACCGAGGAAAGGAGAATCCTTGACGAGGATAGTGTCTGGTGACCAAGGCCGGTCCATGATCGGATCTTTCTGGAGGACCTTCGCAGGCTGCTCCTTCTCCAACGCCTCGGACAAACGCCTTGGACTGTGGGACCGGGCCCAGGAGCACCTGGCCAGTCAGAACCATTCAAGGATGCAGCCTTAGAGGGTTTCTTCTTCTTCCTGAGTTCCCTCGAGGGAGACCCCATTTCTGAAGACCCTTGACGAGGCTCAGGCTTGGAAGGTTCCGCCCGAGATGTCAGGGCCTCAGACGAGGCCCTGGCCTTTAGAGGCACCGGGGACTCGGGGAAAAGCTTCTCCTGCTGCTGCTGGTGGCTCTTCAGGGCTTTACTGGACATCCTCTTGCAGAGACCTCAGGCTGCCGGGTCATGGTCTGGCCAAAGGCAGCGGAGACAGCAGTTGTGTGTGTCGGTCAAAGACATAATTTTAGAGCACCGATCACACTTCTTAAAGCCACTGGTAGCCATGGTGAAAAAAAGTACCCCTGCGAGGTCGAAGACTCTCCGGGCTGCCAGTGGGGGAAAAAAGGCATGAAGACATCTGGAAAAGAAAATAATGAAAAACTACAAAAGGAGACCAAACTCGATGCCGAGGCAACGAGGTCGGCAGGCAGGAAGAGTACCGATGCAATACCGGAGGTGAGTATGAAACTCGGAGAGAAAAATCAACTTTTTCCAGGGACAAGCCAGACGAACTTCTGAAGGGCTCCGCGGAAAAAAGGAGAATGAGCAAGATGGGAAGGGGACCACACATGCGTGGTGGCATCTCCCAAAGGCTTTCTTTGAAAGCTGGGGGGAAGCTTCCGCGAGGGCTCCGTTGGTGCCAATGTCACCCATATGTGAGGACTGACTTCCTGCTTGTTCCTGGAGAAATGCAGATGCCCGAGGAAATTCATAGCAGTGGCTGCCATACTTCCCCTGAGACGTATGGGTGGCAGGTGGTGATGAGGGGTGGCAGCTGGTGTGCCCCTGCCACCCATCTGGCCCTTGTGCCCAAGGCATCCACCAAACTCGCATGTTTAAAATGCTGAGACTGCGACCACTGACAATGCATGGGCATGTCTGCATGGTGGAGTGTTGGTGGTGGTGTGGAAAGCGGCACCAGCATGTAGCAGACAAAACCCTTGTCCTGGTCGTGTGCACCTTGTGCAATGCAGCATATGCCAAAGGCCAGCTAAAGGGAAGAATGTCAGCAACAGAAGCTGTTACTCCCATAAGGCAGCACTGTAGTGCAACACAAACAGTTGGTGTGTATATGTGTTGAGGGTCACAGGTTCAGGTCCCTACTAGGGTTTCTGTATTGCATCTTCCTGTGGACAAGGTTTAGCTGACAGTGTAAGTACAGCTCCAGCATGTGCAACCCCCAAGGAGATGGCCAGCAAGGGTGGAAACACCCAACAGCAGCACTGACAGGCTCCACTATCCACAGCTGGTTGGAGGCTAATAGCACACGGTAACAACGTTTGGTGAGGCCAAGGCACAGTCATAGCATCTGTAAACAGAGCATACGCTGAAAGAGAAAATAGTGAGGTTTCTCGAGTCCAAAGGATTACAGGATCCGAGGCAGCATGAATTCACCAGAGGCACGTCTTGTCAGAAAAATCTGATTGATTTTTTTGACTGGGTGACCAGGGAGTTGGACTGAGGGAGAGCCCTAGATGTGGTGTATTTGGATTTCAGAAAAGCCTTTGACACCGTTCCTCACAGGCGACTTATAAAACAAACTGAGCACCCCAGGGATGGACCCTAAAGATACTGCTTGGGCTAGAAATTGGTTGAGTGGGAGGTGACAAAGAGTACAGGTAAATGGAGCTCACTCTGAGGAGAAGGAAGTTACCAGTGGTGGGCCCCAGGGATCTGTCCTTGGTCCGATTCTTTTTAACATCTTTGTTAGTGATATAGTGGAAAGGTTGTCGTGTAAGGTTTGCCTCTTTGCAGATGATACCAAAATCTGCAAGAGAGTAGACACCCAGGAAGGTGTAGATAACATGAGGAGGGATCTAGCTAAGCTTGAAGAATGGTCTAGAATTTGGCAGCTGGGATTTAATGTTAAAAAATGCAAGGTCATGCATTTGGGCTGAAGCAATCCAAGGGAGCAATATAGTATAGGGGGTGAAATACTTTTGTCCACTAAAGAAGAGCGGGACCTAGGCGTGGTTGTGTCTGATGATCTTAAAGTAGCTAAACAGGTAGAAAAGGCAACAGCAAAAGATAGAAGGATGCTTGGGTGCATACAGAGAGGAAAGGCTAGCAGAAAAAAGGAGGTGATAGTGCCTCTGTATAAGTCTTTGCTGCGACCTCATTTGGAGTATTGTGTGCAATTCTGGAGAGTGCACCTTCAAAAGGATATAAACAGGATGGAGTCAGTACAGAGGGTGGCTACTAAAATGGTTAGTAGTCTTCATTATAAAGCATATGAGGACAGACTTAAGGATCTTAATATGTACACCTTAGAAGAAAGGCAGGATAGAGGTGATATGATTGAGATGTTTAAATACCTCCATGGCGTAAATGCACAGGGAGAGCCTCTTTCGATTGAAAGCAAGTTCTGCTATGAGGAGACATGGGATGAAGGTGAAAGGGGATAGATTAAGGAGTGATATGCGGAAATATTTCTTTACGGAAAGATTGGTGGATCCATGGAATAGTCTCCCAGTGGAGGTGGTAGAGATGAGGACAGTAACTGAATTCAAAAAAACATGGGACAAACACAGAGGATCTCTAAAGGAAAAAAGGGGACTGTTGTAGTTGTTGATATGGAAGGTCACTGGCTGAGACGCCATTGTGCCTGTCTACCACATGCATTGCCTGGGTGGCCACTGTATGTCATGCCGAGATGGCACTCTCACTATGACCAAAAAGTGACCATGGCACTGCTATGTATCCACATAGAGCTAATATAATGTCTGGCTCCAGTGATGTGGGTGTCTGGAGATGCCAATCACTGAGCAAATAGGTGGGTGTCAATGCTGAGTATCCCAAGGCAGAGTGCTCGTGGTCACACTATGCACATGCCGTGCATGCTGAACAGCAGACCAACCACAGTTGGTTTATGCTTGACTGACACAGCCCAGTGAATGGCAGCAAGGGCAGTCTTACTGTATATGCTGTAGTCAACTGTTAGTCTTCAATGGTTGGGGCAGCAGTGGTTCATGGTCTATTCACTGGGGTCCTGGCAGGACAGTAGCCCCACACAACCTATACAACTCCACTGCAGTGGCTGTCCATGGCAGCAGCATGTTGACACTGGCCACTAACCTGCACTGTTATCAGAGAGCTAGTGTCCAACATGGGCAGAACACAGGGCTGAGCTGTTGCTGTCACTGTTGCCTATAGCATGCAGGAAACAAGGAGAAAAGCATAATACACTGCAGACAATACCTGCCACACACTAGCATTGATGCACACCTGCAGCACAGCCAGCAGAGACCATCTCAAACAGTGCAGGTTCAGTGGACCAGGTGCTGGGCACCTCTCCTCACTCTTGGGGTGACATCTGAAATCGCTCTGCAGCACGGCTTGCTGTTATGTGCATGTATCACACAGAGCCATTGCGTCTTACTGAGCTGATATGCTGTATCAGTGCATTTTCCATTGGTTCTTCAGCTGCAGACTGCTGTTTTGCATGTGTAGTGCCTCATGGGTAGTAGAGGGCCCAACCTATACTGGCACAGGCAGCAAACAGTTTGATCAGAGGTTTTCAGGCTCAACCCATCTATGTAGAGCTGTGTGGAGGTGTAGTCTACTGGTTGGTGCAATGTCTCCATGGTCAAAGGCCAGGGTTTGATTCCCACTTGTTCATTTTGTGCCTGGGTGTGCTTGCCTACTTCGCAGAGTCCTGGCTCTGCTGTGACCTGCAGACAATCATTCTTCTATATTTCTATGCGTAATGGCCACACGTTGAGTAGCCCAATATGGCATTCCCCATCATGGACATCTGTGAGCATGGCTTTAGTGGCTCTGCCGCGGCGCATTGCAGTGGGTCAGTGATGTATACGCAGCAGATGTCTGGGTCAACTGGTATGGATACATTTTCTGTTTTGCCATCATTGTGACCTCCCAGTTTTACATAAAGAGGATATATCTTGTACATTCAGGCACCTAACACTCATTGCATAGTCATCCCCTGCACTGTTCTGCCATCATTACTTGCCCCACAAGGGGGAAATGGGTTCAACTTGTCCCCTTCTATCATGCCACTCTGTTGGGTGTATTGTCTTGCAGTTGCACGGGCTGAGGCACCAGTCACACCCGCACAAATGGTGTTTCATGTACCCCATGGCACTGCTACCTTTAGTTCACACACACCAAATGTTTTTGGCTTGTATGATCCTATACATCCACCCAACACACATTGTGCAAATTCTCTGCTTGGATGATCCATTGCACAGCCCTGCACCTACCATTTGAGCATCAGGGAGATTCATGGTGGGGCAGTTTACTGGCAGTAAGCTGCCTCACCATGGCCCTCAGGGATCATTTGCAGCAGTTAGCCATATCATGCACACCTCTCTTGGGACTGCTCAACATGCGCATTCATGGACAATCCTCCCTTTGTGGCATATACTACCTCCACCCAGACACAGTCCTAGCCTATGGCATGTCACACACTGACTGTACATCTGGATACCTGTCCACACTTCACAAACACTATAATGTAGCTTACGGCATGGTGTATGCTTTCAGGAGCATCTAAGACTGCAGGCCTGTCACAGCACCCCCCCGCTGCTGCAACCCCTCCGCTGCCACCATCACCCACCCATGACACAGCCAACACCCACACTGACCATCATCACTAGGCATCCGCCTATCTCGCCTAGTCAACAGCATAGGCCACATTGCCAGGCGTCAGGGAGTTAACTCCATCAGCTACCAATTGTGCTTGCATCCATACCTTCTCCATCGGCTTCCCTGCCCCACTTTCAGCATTTCAGTGGCATTTTTACATTAAGGTGCATGCTAGACGCCTTCCCGCAGCATGTGCTATTATTGCCCACTAAGTATCCACTACCACCCCTTAACATCGGAATGCCTCTAACATGCCCAGAACACTTGCTGCATGGTTACCCCTTATCACTTTTATGAAATCACTGCCAAAAGGATCAATATCAATAAAATACACACAGCACCACCTTTCACACCCTACACTTATACCTATATGATAGAAAATTGAATACCATCTGATTACACTTCAAACATACTAGACTTTGGGTACATACAGGCCTCAGTAAAAGCTCATGCCGTTCATTTGGCGAACAGTGTCACCATAGGGCAGAACTCAAAACTTATGCATCACAGGCCTCACCCTACCAATTTTAATAGAATTACACCAACGATTAAAGCTATACTTTTTGGACAAGTACTTTTTTGGATATAGCTTTAATCATTGGTGTAATTCTATTAAAATTGGTAGGGTGAGGCCTGTGATGCATAAGTTTTGAGTTCTGCCCTATGGTGACACTGTTCGCCAAATGAACGGCATGAGCTTTTACTGAGGCCTGTATGTACCCAAAGTCTAGTATGTTTGAAGTTTAATCAGAAGGTATTCAATTTTCTATCATATAGGTATAAGTGTAGGGTGTGAAAGGTGGTGCTGTGTGTATTTTACCCCTTATCACTGCCATTAATGCATGGAAAAGATGGCAGCTTTACCGCGGTTTAGTAAACATACCACTCTGTTAATTTCCACAGATTTCAAGAACGCAAATAAAACTACAACCAACAGAGCATTCTCATTCTATACACCTACAGTATACTATGGAACTCATTGCCAAGCACCATGAGAATTATAACTGACCTCTGGACCTTCAGAAAACAACTGAAGATGTATCTCTGGTTTATGGACCTTTCCTCCAGGAACTTGTCCAAACCTTTATTAAACCCAGCAATACTAACAGCCTTTACGGCATCCTCCAGTAATAAATTCCAGAGTTTGATTACACGCTGAGTGAAAAAATATTTTCTTTTATTAGTCTTAAATAGTTTACCCTGTAGCTTCATTGCATGTCCCCTAGTCTTTCTATATTCTGATAATGTAAATAATCGATCTACGTTTACCCGTTCCACTCTGTTCATTAATTTATAGACTTCTATCATATCTCCCCTCAGCCGTCTCTTTTCCAGGTTAAAGAGCCCTAACCTTCTTAGCCTTTCTTCATAGGAGTAACCTTCCATCCCCTTCACCATTTTGGTGGCTCTTCTCTGAACCTTTTCTAATAACGCTATATAGAAACATAGAAACATGATGACAGAAAAAGACCACAAGGCCCATCTAGTCTGTCCTTCCATAACAACAACTACAACAGTCCACTTTTTACCTTTAGAGATCCTCTGTGTTGGTCCCATGCTTTTTTGAATTCAGTTACTGTCCTCATCTCTACCACCTCCACTGGGAGACTATTCCACGGATCCACTACTCTTTCCGTAAAGAAATATTTCCGCATATCACTCCTGAATCTATCTCCCTTCACCCTCATCCCATGTCCCCTCGTCGCAGAACTTGCTTTCAATTGAAAGAGGCTCTCTCCCTGAACATTTATGCCACGGAGGTATTTAAACATCTCAATCATATCACCTCTATCCCGCCTTTCCTCTAAGGTGTACATATTAAGATCCTTAAGTCTGTCCTCATATGCTTTATAATGAAGACTACTAATCATCTTAGTAGCAACCCTCTGCACCGACTCCATCCTGTTCACATCCTTTTGAAGGTGCGGTCTCCAGAATTGCACACCATACTCCAAATGAGGTCGCACCAAAGACTTATACAGAGGCATTATCACCTCCTTTTTTCTGCTAGCCATTCCTCTCCGTATGCACCCAAGCATCCTTCTAGCTTTTGCCGTCGCCTTTTCTACCTGTTTAGCTACTTTAAGATCATCGGACACAACTACGCCTAGGTCCCGCTCTTCTTTAGTGGACAAAAGTACTTCACCTCCTATGCTGTATTGCTCCCTTGGATTGCTGCAGCCCAAATGCATGACCTTACATTTTTTAACATTAAATCCCAGCTGCCAAATTCTAGACCATTCTTCAAGCTTAGCTAGATCCCTCCTCATGTTATCTACACCTTCCTGGGTGTCTACTTTATTGCAGATTTTGGTATCATCCGCAAAGAGGCAAACCTTACCCGACAGCCCTTCCGCTATATCACTAACAAAGATGTTAAAAAGAATCGGACCAAGGACAGATCCCTGGGGCACACCACTGGTAACATCCTTCTCCTCAGAGTGAGCTCCATTTACTTGTACTCTTTGTCGCCTCCCACCCAACCAATTTCTAACCCAAGCAGTAACTTTAGGGTCCATCCCTAGGGTGCTCAGTTTGTTTATAAGTCGCCTGTGAGGAACAGTGTCAAAGGCTTTACTGAAATCTAAATACACCACATCTAGAGCTCTCCCTCGGTCCAACTCCCTGGTCACCCAGTCAAAGAAATCAATCAGATTTGTCTGACAAGACCTGCCTCTGGTGAATCCATGCTGCCTCGGATCCTGTAATCCGCTGGACTCCAGAAACCTCACTATTTTCTCTTTCAACAGCGTTTCCATTAATTTACTCACCACCGAAGTTAAACTAACCGGCCTGTAGTTTTCAACCACATCCTTACTTCCGCTTTTGTGTAAAGGCACCACATGAGCCTCTCTCCAGTCCTTTGGCACCACTCTCGACTCCAACGAGGCATTGAAAAGGTCAGTCAGTGGAGTTGCTAGAACGTCCCCAAGTTCCCTCAGTATTCTAGGGTGTATCCCATCCGGTCCCATCGCTTTGTCTACTTTAAGTTGAGCTAGTTTCTCACGAACACAGTCTTCTGAAAATTGTTCAAGATGTCCCTCGCTTCTGTTCTTATTTGTGGGTGTTTTCTGAGGTCCTGCTCCTGGTTCTTCATCTGTGAACACAGAACAAAAATATTTGTTAAGCAATTCCGCTTTATCCTTATCAGCTTCTACATATTCCCCCCCTGTACCCTTGAGTCTGACAATACCACTTTTGCCCTTCCTCTTCTCACTAATATATCTGAAAAATGTCTTATCTCCCCATTTTATTGCATTGGCTATTTCCTCCTCCTTTTGAATCTTTGCCTTCTTGACTACTTTGCTAGCTTCTCTAAGTTGTTCCAAATACAGATGCCTTTCTTCCTTTCTCTGTGATTTCTTGTATTTCATGAAGGCCTCCCTCTTTTTCTTCACTTTTTCAGCTACTTCCTTCGAAAACCATAGCGGTCTCCTGTTCCTTTTGCCTTTATTTACCATTTTAACAAAAAGGTTGGTTGCCCTTAAAATACCCCCTTTCAGTTTTGCCCACTGTTGTTCTACATCCCCCAGCTGTTCCCATCCCACTAACGACTCCCTGAGGTATTGGCCCATCTTCGCAAAGTTAGTCTTCCTAAAGTCTAAGATCTTCACCTTGGAATGGATTCTAACAGCCCTAGTCCTAATACTGAACCACACCATCTGGTGATCACTGGATGCAAAATGATCTCCCACTACAACATCAGAAACACTTTCACCATTGGTAAGCACCAAGTCCAGTATGGCCCCTTCACGTGTGGGGTCTGTTACCAATTGCCTGAATAGTTCTCCCTGGAGAGAATCCAGGATCTCCTTACTCCTAGATGATACTGCAGCAGGATAGTGCCAATCAACATCTGGCATATTGAAATCTCCTAGCAGTAGCACTTCCCCTTTCCTAGCAATGCTGCGTATGTCTTCAATTAACTCTCTGTCCACCTCTTCCTCTTGTGAGGGAGGTCTGTATATCACACCAATGCAAATAGATTTCTCTTTCCCTCTTTCTAGTTTAACCCACAATGCCTCCTCTCTCCCTTTTAAGCTCTGTAATTCCAAAGCTTTAATAGTAGTTTTTACATATAGTGCTACTCCTCCTCCCCTTCTTCCTACCCTGTCCTTTCTGAATAAAGTATAGCCAGGTATAGTTACATCCCAGTCATGGTTTTCTGTGAACCATGTTTCTGTAACTGCCACTAAATCTAAGTCAGCCACTCCCACCAAAGCTTCAACTTCAGAGATCTTATTTCCCATGCTACGGGCATTAATACACACTGCTTTCCATATGTTACCCCTGTTACCCATTTCCATAAAGGTATTTAATGTATCACTTACCTGGGGGCTTTCACTTACCTGGGGGCTTTCTTCACCCATCCCCAACGAATCTAGTTTAAAGCCCTCTTCAGTAGATTAGCCAGTCTACTACCAAAGATGTGTTGACCTTTCTTGGACAGATGGATGCCATCTCTGCTCTGCAACCCTTGGAACAGCATCCCATGGTCTAGGAAACCATGGGATGCTTTTAAGATACGGCGACCAGAATTGCACACAATATTCAAGGTGCGGTCTCACCATGGAACGATATAGAGACATTATAATATCCTTTGTTTTATTTTCCATTCCTTTCCTTATGATACCTAGCATTCTATTTGCTTTCTTGGTCGCTGCTGCACACTGGGCGGAGGGTTTTAACATGTTATCCACGATGACTCCTAAATCTTTTTCCTGGGTGATGGTTCCCAATGTGGAACCTTGCATCGTGTAACCATAGTGTGGGCTGTTCTTTCCTAGGTGCATAACTTTGCACTTGTCCACATTAAATTTCATCTGCCATTTGGATGCCCAGTCTTCCAATTTAACCAGATTCTCCTGCAGTTTTCCACAGTCCTCTTGGGTTTTAACAACTTTAAATAGTTTTGTGTCATCTGCAAATTTGATAACCTCACTCGTTATTCCACTTTACAGGTCATTTATGAATATGTCAAAAAGCAACGGACCCAGCACAGATCCCTGGGGTACACCACTATTCACCTTTCTCCATTGGTAAAATTGGCCATTTAGCCCTACCCTCTGCTTTCTATCTTTTAACCAGTTCCTGATCCACAATAGTACACTGCTTCCTAGCCCATGACTTTTTAGTTTTGCCAAAAGTCTCTGATGAGGGACCTTGTCAAAGGCTTTCTGAAAGTCCAGATACACTATATCAATCGACTCACCTTTGTCCACCTGTTTATTCACATCTTCAAAAAAACATAACAGATTAGTAAGACAAGATCTTCCTTGTCTAAAGTCATGCTGGCTGTCTCCCATTAGGCCATGACTATCTACATGCTGAGTAATTTTATTCTTTATGATGGTTTCTACCATTTTTCCCGGTACTGACGTCAGGCTCACCGGTCTGTAGTTCCCGGATCACCCCTGGAACCCTTTTTAAAAATTGGCGTTACATTGACGATCCTCCAATCTTCAGGCATTAGAGATGATTTTAATGATAGTTCACAGATTACTAATAGCAGGTCTGCAATCTCATATTTCAGTTCTTTCAACACACTTGGATGTATACCATCCGGCCCAGGTGATTTGCTACTCTTCAGATTATCTAACAGTTGTAATACATCTTCCCGATGTATCGATATTTCCTTCAATTCTTCCGCACCTTTAAATACCACTTCAGTCATGGGTAACATCCCTACATCTTTATGTTTATGTTTATTTAAAATACTTTCTATACCGCCCCATACCAATGGCGTCTGGGCGGTTTACAAGCAAAATTAAAAACAGTTACAATATAGGCTGTCGGAAAAGTTAAAAAGAACGCCAATTAAAATCTTAAAAGGGACAGCAGAGATACAGAAAATAGAAACAGCAAAATATAAGAGGAAACATCAACAGGAGGAGGGGGAGGGAGACACAGACGGGGGAGGAAGGTCAAACGCCAAGCAAAACAAGTGGGTTTTTAGTTGTCGTTTGAAGGCTTGATATGATTGCTCTGCACGAAGAGGGGGGGGAAGTGAGTTCCAGAGCCTAGGACCCAGAAAGTAAAAAGCCAAAGAACGTGTAGACTCCAGGTGATCTTGAGAGGGAGAAGGAAGGGCCAACCGATTAACGTGAATAGAACGGAGCAGACGATGGGAAGTACGAAATTGAAGAAGATCTGCAGTTAAGACGGAAGCAAAGAATTCATTCAGTCTCTCCACTATCACCTTGTCGCCTCTTAGTGCCCTTTTAACCCCTCTATCATCTAATGGACCAACTGACTCTCTCACAGGTTGTTTGCTACGAATGTACTTGAAAAAGTCTTTATTTCGTATTTTTGCTTCCGCAGCAAGCTTCTTCTCAAATTCTCCCTTTGCCTGACTTATCAATGCCTTGCATTTGACTTGCCAGTGCTTGTGCTGTTTCCAGGTTTCATTGTTTGGCTCTTTTTTCCATTTCTTGAAAGATGCTTTTTTGGCAACAACAGCCTCTCTGACCTCACCTTTAAACCATGCTGGCAGTTTTTTGGACTTCCTTCCACTTTTCTTAAAGCGTGGAATACAGCTGGTCTGGGCTTCCAAGATTATATTTTTCAACAACACCCAAGCTTTGTGGCAAGGAGGCCTATCCAGAGACCAAGGGAGGATAAAGAGACAGGGAATTCACCCTAGTAAAGGGCTCCCTTTTACCAAGACAGGGTAGGAAAGCCATAAACACCTCCAGGAATCAGAAAACTTCCACGTGGACCACATTTCATGCTCCCTCTAGTGGATGGAAGGGGAGAGGATACTAGGCTCAGAACCCTTTAGGCAGTGAATGCTTCAAGCACTCAGGTGCCCGGAGTCAGGCTGATTGCCGTCACCTGAATAGGGTGGGGTTAGAGCTAGAGCCCTGGAAGTATAAACCCAGAGCAGAGTATGATTTAGTGGAAAGGGAGAGGAGAAGCAGGAAGCCAGGCTGAGCAGAGCAGAGGAATGGAGCTTCCAGCTGGAGAGTGCTATATGGCATGTAGCATGGCTGCAGGAGAGTTTGGAGCCAAGAACAAGAGAGACTCCAAGATCCCCCGGGAGGCTGTTAGCTGAGCATGCTGAGCAGGATGGGGAGACAGAGCCTATGCAGCTGGGAGAGCCCGAGGTGAAGCTGATTGAGGAGGACACTCCCATGAACTGTTCCTTGTGCCAAGCTGTAAACCTGGGGAATGTAGAAAAAGCAAGCCGGTCCTGAAAGAAGGTCTCCCAGGAAAAAGGTACCCTTATACCACAAGCAGGGTGGCTGAGATCCCATGTGTTTATAAAGGGGAAGTTTACCACAGACTTTAAATCTGTTTTTTGTTTGGTGCTTTAGCCAGCAAAGCTAAGAAGGGAATACAATTACGCTTGCTGGTAAAGACTGTGTATCCTGTAATAGAAAGAACCTTTAAAACTGCATTTTGTGGTTGGATATGTTTTGGACAATTTTTGCTTCCAAGAGTCCTGAACCAACAATCCTAGTTGTGGTATGATCCAACCATTGTGTATATAAAAATAATAAATTTCTGTCATTTGCCTTACCTACTTGAGCCTGACTACAGCTTTCTGCATGGTACACTCATACAGCTGAATAAGGACTACATTTCCCAGCGGGCATTGCAGGGAAATAGTTTTTAAAAAGCTGAAAAAGCATACAGCAGAAAGTTCCTTCAATAATCCACGCGCCTCTAACCTAGAGGCGAGTGGTGGTGGTGTGACAGTGGCGTAGTTGTGAGGATTTTCTACCACTCAGGATATATACTTACAAGAGTGATAGCACAGAAGGTTGGAGGAAAAGAAAAGTTTATTTTTCTTCGAGAGTCAACACAGGAGCAAGGTATCGCCGGAGATGGATCCAAAAGAGCTGGTGCAATGGATGGCCACTCAATTTCAACGCCAGCAGGAGCTGGCCCAGGTAGCGCAGGAGAATGCGGCAGCGGCTATGAGGGAGCAGCAAAAGCCTGTCTTGGACTTAGTGGAAGCCCTTATTACTTCCCAGAGGCAAGGAAGTGGAGGAACACTAACCCTGGAGGGACCAGCGATGCCATGAATGGACAATCTAGCAGGCCCACACACCAGCGGGGCGTTTAACTTTGGAAAACTTTCTCCTGATGATGATATAGATGACTTCTTGGAGTCATTTGAGAGGGTGGCTCAAGCCATGGGTTGGCCAGATAGCCAGTGGGCGGTGAGATTGGCAACCTCCTTAACAGGAGATGCACTAGCCGCATATGGGGCTATGCCAGCTGACCAGGCCATGGACTATAATGCAGTGAAAAATGCAATTAGAGACCGATTAGGGTTAACAAAAATTTTGTATCACCGTATGTTTAGAGCCACGGTCTTAAAGGCCAGAGAGACACCTAGGGCCTTAAGCCAGAGAATTCGAGGTTTAGCTTTAAAGTGGCTAGCCCCGGAAGGGAAAACTATGGATATGGTGGTGGATATGGTGATATTGGAACAACTTATGGCTGCAGTACCAAAAAGGGTACAATCTTTTCTGATTCAGCAAAACTGCCAGAGCACAGGTGAGGCAATCCTTTTGGCGGAGCGCTACATGGAAGCTGAATTGGTGTTTCCCCCAAAGGTGGGCCCTCCAAAAATAGGGGCAGAGGCCAGTTTTGATTTATCAGAAAAGAAACAGGGAAATAATGTAAAATGTCTTAAAACTTGTGTGTCTGCTCATGAGGGTAAGTGGGCTGAGAAAAAATGCTATCGTTGTGGGGAGATGGGACACCTGCAGAGGCGATGCAAAGTCTGCATTGGGTTAACGGGTACCAATGTGAAACATCTAGGAGAGGGATTTCTCTTAAATGTTAACATACAGGGGGTCACTACCCATGCTCTGCTCGACTCTGGGGCCGACCAAAGCATGGTGTCATGAAAGCTTTGGCAGGCAATTGAGGCCCAAGATGAGTCTCGCCAGAGGAAGCCAGAAGGGCAGGTGCAAATTAGGTGCATACATGGAGCTGCTTCTTTCTACCCTGTGTACAGAGTGGAGATAAAAGGGATGGGGGCGCAGAAAGAAGTTCTCGTGGCAGTGGTTCCAAAACTACCCTATGATTTAGTATTGGGAAGGGATTGGCCCCAATTTAGGGAAGCATTAGAGAAAGGCCTTGGGAGAAAAGGGGAGGGGATGATGACGATGGTCCCTGGCCCTCTTTTTGAGAACCCCCGAAAGCCAAGTGAGAACCCAGGGAAAGAACCCCTGGGAAGTGTTGCTCCCCTTAAACAGAAGTTTATATAAAAATTTGGTAAGGTATCCGAGAAGGCTCAGGCTCCCAGGAGGGCGTCCCCGCAAGCCGTGGGATATGATTTATGTAGTGCCGAAGATCGGGTGATACCCAGCAGTGGAAAGGCTCTCATTGATACCGGCCTTCAGATGGAGATACCCGTAGGATGTTATGGTCGGATAGCACCGCCATCGGGTCTGGCTCTGAAATATTTCCTGGACGTCGGCGCTGGGGTGATCGACCCTGATTATAGAGGGAGTGTAAAGGTATTGCTGTTTAATTTTGGCAACGAAGACTACCATGTGAAGGTAGGCGACCGGATTGCCCAGCTGCTGTGTGAGAGAGTGGGCTTTCCCCCACTAGAAGAGGTCCCCATGTTGTCTCCTACGGAACGGGGAGCCTCTGTATTTGGTTCCACTGGAGGGGCCGAGATGAAAAGCCTGACAGCCACCTGTGGAGAGAGAATGGAGGAGACTGAGAAGGACGACCTGGGACCTCAAGTATCAGGCTGCAGAAAGAACCTGGAGCCCCAAGTAGGGGAAGAACTATCATTGATCCAGAGACGGGATCTGGCTTGACTATTGGAGAGGTTCCCAGATGTACTGACCCTGATCCTGGGTGAAACCCAACTGGTGGCGCATGAGATCCTGACGCCACCGGGAAAGGTGGTCAGACAACGACCCTACTGCCTACCAGAAGCTAAAAAGCAGGAGGTCGTGGCACAGGTGCGTGAGATGTTGGAGATGGGTGTCATTGAAGAATCAAGGAGCCCGTGGTGCAGTCCCATTGTTCTGGTTCCAAAACCAGATGGTACATTACGCTTCTGTATAGATTTCAGACAGGTGAATCCCATCTCGGTATTCGACGCTTACCCGATGCCCCGTATCGAGGAGTTTTTGGACCGCTTGGGGCAGGCCCAGTTTTTGACCACCATAGATATGATGAAGGGGTACTGGCAGATTCCGTTGACTAGGGAATCTCGGCCGAAGACTGCCTTCAGCACCCCGATTGGGCTATTCCAGTTTAAGAAGAAGCTTCAATAACCTCCGCCAGCCCATATTATCTTAAGTAGGGGGGTATGTGGCAAGGAGGCCTATCCAGAGTCCAGGGGAGGACAAAGAGACAGGCAGTTCACCCTAGTAAAGGGCCCCCTTTTACCAAGACAGGGTAGGAAAGTCATAAACACCTCCAAGAATCAGAAAACTTCCACGTGGACCACATTTCATGCTCCCTCTAGTGGAAGGAAGGAGAGAGGATACAAGGCTCAGAACCCTTTAGGCAGTGAATGCTTCAAGCACTCAGGTGCCCAGAGTCAGGCTGATTGCCGTCACCTGAGTAGGGTGGGGTTGGAGCTAGAGCCCTGGAAGCAGGTTATGATTTATTGGAAAGGGAGAGAGGAGAAGCAGGAAAGCATAAGACAGACAGAGAGGTACATAGACGAGACCTACAGGGATATAGTTCTGAAGTCCCACCTCCAGTCTGGCAGCATCCCTGTTGCCATGGAGGAGAGAGGTCACGTAACAGGAGAGCAACACCCTGGTGTGGGCAGGAAGTGATCCTGTAACTAGGACCTGTCCTCCAGGTGATGTAAAACCCTCTCGCACCGAGGAAGTTTCTCCAGGGCCATGTGCCCATGAGGGAAGGGTTAGGACAGCCGTTATAGTTGGTGATTCGATCATTAGGCATGTAGATAGCTGGGTGGCTGGTGGACGTGAGGATCGCCTGGTAACATGCCTGCCTGGTGCGAAGGTAGCGGACCTCAGGCGCCACCTAGATAAGGTCTTAGATAGTGCTGGGGAGGAGTCTGCTGTCTTGGTACATGTCGGTACCAATGACATAGAAAAATGTGGTAGGGAGATTCTGGAGGCTAAATTTAGGCTTTTAGGTAGGAAGTTGAAATCCAGAACTTCCAGGGTAGCGTTTTCCGAAATGCTTCCTGTTCCACGCGCAGGACCCAAAAGGCAGGCAGAGCTCCGGAGTCTCAATGCGTGGATGAGACAATGGTGCAGAGATGAGGGGTTTGGATTAGGTGTTAGCAGTTTCCAAACCTGAGGAGGTTACTAGAGTTCAGCAACCTACTGTGCTCAAGGAAAGTTCCCCTAAAGCACCAAAAAGAAAAGTAACCTTGCTTTAAAAAATATACAAAAAACCCTTTTAAGAGCTCCCAGTCAGAGAGCTAGCAATGTAATATAATAAAAACAAACAAACAAACCCTCAAATCCTTACTGTTTGTTGATCTGTAGAGCCCTGGTTAGGAAAGCCAGTAGACAGAAACAAAGAATACATATCAGTCTCTCCGCTATGGCCTTCTCCCCTCTTAGTGCCCCTTTTACCCCTCTATCATCTAATGGTCCAATCGACTCTCTCACAGTTTTTTTTTGCTAACAATATACTTGAAGAAGTTTTTATTATGTTTTTGCTTCCACAGCAAGCTTTTTTTCAAAGTCTTTGTTTGCCTGCCTTATCAATGCCTTGCATTTAACTTGCCAGTGCTTATGTTTTTTCCAGTTTTTGTCATTTGGCTCCTTTTTCCATTTTCTGAAAGATGTTTTTTTTGCCTAGAACAGCCTCTTTGACATCATGTTATACCCGCCTAAGTTATATAGGTTTACTGCACTAAACTTGTTCTATTTACTGTTTAATTACTCGTATGATTGTTCCATGTAAGTTAATATGTTAATATGTTATCTATTTGTTCTATGTAAGTTTTGTTCTGTTATGTTCTCTGTAAACCACACTGAATGTGAAATAGTGTGGTATATAAAAACCAATAAATAAATAAAATCACCTTTAAACCATGCTGGCAGTTCTTTGGACTTCCTTCTACTTTTCTTAAAGCGTGGAATACAGCTGGTCTGGGCTACCAAGATAGTATTTTTAAACACCCAAGCTTGATGTAAATCTTTAACCTTTGCAGCTGCTCTTTTTAGTTTTTTCTTAACTTTTATCATAGTCTTCCTTTTGAAAGTTAAAAGGTAGTACTGTGGATTTCCTTGCCATCCTTCCTCCATTTATTAAATCAAACATGATCATGATGTGATCACTATTGCCATGTGGCCCCCAACACCCTTATCTCTTTCACTAGATATTGTGTTCCACTAAGGCCTAGGTCCAAAATGTCTTCCCCTCTCGTCAGTACCAGCTGGTCCAAGCAGTAGTCATTTATTTCATTTAGAATTTTTAACTCCCTAGTATGTCCTGCCCTGACACTGACCCAGTCAATACCAGGGTAATTGAAATCACCCATTATTATTATTGTGCTGTTATAGAATTCTCTTTTGCATCTTAGCATTTCCTCACAGTATATTCTTTGTTTCTCCATATAGGCGGCTTTAGTGAGCAGGTCTTGGGAGTGTCGCCATTTATGTTTGAGGCACCATAGGTCACTGTCTAACAGAACACCCCAGTCACGGCATGATATAAAAAGTGGAAGCTTTGGATCAGCAACAGTGACTGGGAATTGCTCCTGCTCTGTGAAAATGCAGATGAGATAAGGAACTGCGGGAAGGATCAGGGATTGCAGGAAAAGGAAGAGGAAGGCTTTCTTGTGACTTTGGTGGTAGCAGAGGGGAACAGAGCTGGCAGCAATGCACATGAAAGAAAACAGAACAACAAGAAACAAAACAGTACAGAGATTAGATGGAGGAACTGAAATGGTGACAGAAACAGTTCCAAGGCACCTATGTCCAACAGTGGTACTGAGAAAGAGACACCACACCGAAGAATTTTAAAAGCATGTTAAAAGTGTTTGATCATCTTTATTGCTTGTGTTTTCCATTCTTATGTAAAGCACCAATCCCATGAATGGGGCACAATGCTTGAAAGTTCATGAAAAATGCACTGTACTCGTTCACTATAAAGGTCTCACTGACAGCTTGTTTCTTGATCTTCATCTTATGACAATGTCTACATTTGCTGCAACAAAGTTTCCTGAATACAAAATATTTTTAGAGCATCGAGTACTGTGACTTACTAAAACCCAACCTTAGCGAAGGGAGTAAATAAGATTTAATAGCAGCAAGAAAAATTATTGTTTGAGTAGATCTTGATTACACAGTCTGTGCCTGATTAGAACATATGCATTCTTATACAAAAAGATGTGATTTCCATTTCACAAAGCTACATCAACCCTTCTTTCCCTATCTGTGTTACCTCTAGTGCCTTTCCCATCAGCATGCAATCATCAGATGGAAAGACATGAGGAATAAATGGACAAAGAACGTTATCAGTTGACCCCCACCGCATTTGTATCAAATTCTTGACTCCTCCCTGCACAAATGTTTCTTTGGTTTAATGGATAATGGAGGGGCACATCCAGAGAATTCAAACAAAAGCAATACAGTCGCAAAGCTCATTTAGGGAACTCTGCATTAATCATGTTCCCACACACACAACATGAGGAAACCTCTGAGAAGAGCTACCAGATCATGGCCCAATTGTTGACAAGCAACAATGGAAAGGATTTTGGTCAGTGAATGAAGCCGATGGGGAAAAGATTAGTGCAGGAAATCAGCCAGTGTCAAATCTCATTCTGTTCAGCAAATTTAATGGCCCATAGTTGGCATCACAACAGCAGGGCTGGTAACTGTGGCATCTTCTTCCTTCCACTGGGAAGTAATGGTTTTCAACTGCGTGTAAAACTGCACACCCTAAAGGAAGGAAGCAGAAAGACAACGTCATGTACGTCTTGATGCCCACTCCAACTAATCACTAGCCCATTGGTATTCATTTCCAGAGTCTGAGGACCATCCTTAATGCATATCATTTAGATAGATTTGTACTCCAGGTCCTCAAGGAATACCATTAACCTTACTGCTGTGACCACATCTTTGCTTTATACACCATTTATGATTTTTGAAACGTTTTCTGCTCTTATGTTCATTTTTACAATCTTTCATGTGAATTAACTTGATTCTAAATGCGAACAGAGATTTGGCTGCAATTTTCTAACATTATTTCCTTAGCTTCATTATCCTCTGTCCTGCTGTCTTCCGATACTCTTTTACCATCTAGGCATAATGGAAATACTCCTCTTTGCTTCTCTCTATAATGGATTTTATCATTGCTCCTTTTATGGCCTCCACTTCCTTCTTATCCATTGAATTCTATTCCTCCTTTTTCATTTCATCGTCACTTTCTTATTTATCTTTCTCACAAATTCTTAAAGAACATAAAACATTCCCTGCTGGGCCAGACATAAGAACATAAACAATAGCCATACTGGGTCAGACCAAAAGTCCATGGAGCCCAGAATCATGTTTCAAACAGTGGCCAATCCAAGTCAAAAATACATGGCAAGACCCAAAAGATAGACAGATTCCATGCTACGAATACCTGGATTTCTCCCAGTCCACTTTAATAATAGTTTATGGACTAGGAACTTGTCCAAACCTTTTTAAACACAGCTACACTAACAGCTTTTACAAACATCCTCAGGCAATGAGTTACAAAGCTTAACTATGCATTAAGAGAGTTATCTTCTCCTATCTAAGAGAGTTATCTTCTCCTATCCTATCCCAGTCACACTCGAATAGCTCGTCCTCAAATACTTAAAACACCAAACAGGTTCCTCCCCCATTTAACTTCCTATGTATATAGTTACCCTCTCTCTCCAAGTTTCATTCCCTGTTCAATGTAATGACCAGACATTTTGTATATTGTCGGATGTTGTTGTTCTTTGTAAACCGCGCTGATCATAAATAGTGCGGTATATAAGAATTGTAAATAAATAAATAAATCTGTTTTAAATATACTACTTTGTAACTTCATGACGTGTCCCTTAATCTTTGTACTTTTTGTAAGAGTAATCAATCGATTTATGTTTGCCCGTTCTACTCTGCTGAGGATTTTACAGACCTCTATCCAGGATCCTGTGCGACTAATGAATGTGGTGCCCTTAATCTTTGTACTTCTGTAAGAGTAATCAATCGATTTATGGTTGCCCGTTCCACTCTGCTGAGGATTTTACAGACCTCTATCCAGGATCCTGTGTGACTTGATGAATGTGGTGCCTCCTCCACGCCAACCAAATGCAACAATTCTCTCTTTTTGAGTTTCCTGGAAGCTCAGTGATGATATCGGCACCTTTTCTCTGCTCACACGGCCATTGGGATGGCCCTGCCTTTATCATATGTCCCTTCAGCCGTCTCTTCTCCAGGCTGAAGAGCCCTAACTCTGTGGCCGTTCCTCACAGCAGAGTCATAGCATCCCCGTTATCATTTTGGTTGCCTTTCTCTGCACCATTTTGAATTCCCTATAACCTTTTTGAGATGCAGAGACCAGAACACTCAAGGTGAGGTCACAGCATGAAGCGATACAGAGGCATTATGATATTCTTTGTTTTATTCTCTATTCTTTTTCTAATAATTCCTAACTTTACACTTGCTATTTTGGCTGCTGCCGCATACTGGGCAGAAGATTTCAACATATTTATGCCTTCAAATTGTATCAGGACCATGGGTTTCTCCATGAAACTATCAGGTAGAAGATTTATTTATTTAGCTACTTTTCTATACTGCTGTATCTACAAGTCTAAATGGTTTACATGATAAACATGGCTAAAAAGCGCTTTACAAGGAACATAATCGCAACATAACAAGCTATAGGAACATGGTAACCAGGTAACTGAGAACATCACGAAGGAGTATAAGTACTTTAGTGTAAAGAAACTGGGGGTTTGGGGAGGGTGGGATGGTGTAGGGGGTATAGGGTAGAAAAGGTGCGGTGAGATAAGTTGGGATTGCAAAGTTCCTTGTCAAGTGAGTGGGTATGTTTCATCAGCGAAACATTCCAGGAAGAGGTGTTTTTTCAGTTTTCTTCGGAAGGTTGTTAGGTCATCTGTAGCACGTAGGTTGTCTGGAAGATTTAAAACAAATTGGAATACAAATTCTTTATTACTACCTCTATTGATAATACTGGGACTGCCACTCCTGTTGTCCACTTTATATCCTATGGTGGACTCACCTCTGTATTAAGTTGGTCCAACCTTTGAGGTTTCAGAATGGCTTTTGAACCCTGAAATGATGTTTTTATCAATAATGATTATATATACAAGACCTTCTTCAGGAACCTTCATTTTTGACCATAAGAGCCCAAATTTGGATTTTGACAAGGTAATGGGATTGATTTGGCTGCATAAGAGAAAAATGGAATTGTGTCATGGGACATGATTACATTGCTGTTGAGCCAAAACCTCATGCTTTCCAGATTATTAAAGAACCCAAGATGTTTGCAGAAGACAGAGACAGTGAATAAGTGGAACGCAATTCTCAATAAATGTTCTCTGCATCTTATGATCCTGTTGATGGACACATCTAAGAAAAAAGTGTGAAAATGAAGACAAAAGTAAAAGCAAAGGAAAAAGAATTGAAAGATGAATATTTAAATTTTTATAAAATAATGGTCGATGTTAAAAAAGACATTAGTGGGGGTTATGTTAGAAGCTCTATTCATGCTTTGGCTATCTGAAAATGGGTATGGAGACATCCAAAGCCCTGAGACATCCCCAGGGCCATTTTAAAAACTGGCTCTGTGGACATCCCCAGCTTGTGGATGTCCACACCCAGGGTGTGGTGTAGGTATGTCACGGGTGTTCCCAATAACGTGGACATCCTCTCCCGATTTCAAGCTTATACCTACTCCTGGTAGAACAGAAATTGGAAATGTGCTCATTTTTGCCAGTAAAACCACTGGAAGGTGTAGAGAAGATGGTATGCTAATATCCCCTGACCTGCTCGCAACTGGAAAGAGAAGTGGTTAGAAATAGAAAGACATTTTGTGTGCTTGTATTGCTGCTGAACATCTGAGCTTGCAGACCGCCAGGCTGGGACACTTCTCTGGTCTAAAATATCATTGCAGGGACATCCAAGTAGCCATCCCTGAGGGCATTCATACTGGGGACGTTCATGTTTTTAAAATCGTCTCTGATCTTATAAACGCTGGCTGTTTCTGTGGACATTTTGACTTAGACCTCTCATTCAGCACTTAGATATCCCTTCTAAAATCCCACTTCAAGTGAGTTTAGGAAAGATCTTACAAAGATGGCACTAGAAAAATTTAAATGGGACAAGAATGATTATAAAATTGGCCCAATGTATCTATGGGCTGGACCTAAACTTTCTCAATCCAAACAAGTGACTTAATAAAACAGTAGATAAGCCAAGAATTACGAACGGGAGGAATGTAGAAGAAGATGGCAGAAGTCGAAAGCAGATTAGAAGTTCAACAGAAGATTTAGCCTCTCCACTCAATATCACTATAGATATCCCTTTGCCTTCAATTTCTACTCATTTTTTGTTCCATGCAGACAAGTCAAAACATGGAAAGATAGAAAAGAAGAACAGGTGGGACATGAAGAAGAGGAAGAGGGAGGGGCGCCCTTGGAGACATTATGTGAAGTAGGCTTGCCTATAGTTAATTTATCAGACACTCTTTTGACTCCTGTAAATGAAGATGTTTTGAAAAAGGATCGTCTTTTCTCCTTACACAGAAGTATAACACTTTTCAGACTAGAGTTGATTTGTTTAAGTTTATGAGAAAAATAAGGATCACTATGTTCTTTTCAAAATCTACTGCAAGATATGCTGATGTATCACCGATTAAGAATGATCTTTACTGGGTCCCCTGGTCCAATGGACCCTCCTATTTACACGTCTCTGTACAACTTCTACTACTAGTACTGATCATTTGTATAGTGCTACAAGGCATTACACAGTGCTGTATAGCGACATGTAAGAGACTGTCACTGTTCATCAGAGCTTACAATTTAGTCAAGACAGACAACATAACCACTGGGGAAGATGATATGTCTAGGGGAATGGTAAGGGGGAGGACCGGCCTAGTGGTTGGGGGCACGTTACCTCAGGCCAGAAGGTCGGGGGTTCAAATCCCACTAGAGGACAGCAACCATGGGCCAAAAGGACTGGGGTTTCTAGTCCCACAGGTGTTCCTTGTGGTCTTGGGCAAGCCACTTAACCCTTCATAGCCCATGTTCCCTGTAAATATTAGTGTATGTGTCTCATATCCCCTCGTGTTAATTGTATCCCCCAATTGTGTTGTGACCACTTTGATGGAAGGATAAGGTGGTATACAAAACTGTCTAAATAAATAAATAGTTGAAGAGGAGACTGTGCGTATCAGGATCCAAAAGCAGCCTCAAAGAGGTGAGTTTTTAGCCTGGATTTGAAAAGGGCCAGAGATGAAGCCTGATGTATAGACTCAGGTAGTTTGTTCTAGGCATAAGCAGCAGCAAGGTGCAAAGATCGAAGTCTGGAGTTGGCAGTGGAAGAGAAGGGCACAGATAGAAGCAATCTGCTAGACGAGGAGGGGTGTAGGGAGAGATAAGAGAGGAAAGGTAGTGAGGAGCAGCAGAAAATGCATTTATAGGTCAGTAGGAAAAGTTTGAACTGGATATGGAAATGATAGAACTTGAGAACAGGGGTTATATGAGCATGCAGAGGCCGGTGGAAGATTAGCTGCGCAGCTGAATTTTGAACAGATTGAAGGGGGAGAGATGATTCACAGGGAGACCAGCAAGGAGGAGGTTGCAACAGTCTAGACGGGAAGTGACTAAAGAGTGGATACAAAGTGTCTTAGAAGTGTGTTCAGAAAGCAAGCGGTAAATTTTGCTGATGTTATAGAGAAAGAAATGACAGGTTTTAGCTATCAGTGGGATGTGTGCAGAGAAGGAGAGGGAGGGGTCAAAGATAACCAGGGCCGGCCCGTCCATTGAGCGAGAATGTTTTTTTACAGGGCCCCGCGCAAAGAACATTCTGCATAGGTAAATTTAAAAACAAACAAACAAAAAAAAAAAACTGGCTACTGCCACTGCCACCGTGGCAGCGGCAGGATCGAGTGTCCACGGGGTCCCCCCTGCCCGGAAGAATCCTCCCTCCCTGCATCACCTCCCTCTCGCGCTGGCTTTCAGAGCCGCAAAGGGAGAGTTTTCCTTTCGCGGCTCTGTTAAGCCTGCCAGGGCCCGGGGCTGATGGGAAACAGGAAATGCCTGTTTCCCATCAGCCTCAGCAGGCTTAACAGAGCCACGAGGGAGAAACTCTCCCTTTGCGGCTCTGAAAGCCAGCGCGAGGGGGAGGTGATGCAGGGAGGGAGGACTCTGCCGGGCAGGGGGGCCCTGCGGACACGCGATCCTGCTGCTGCCGCCATGCAGCCAGCTTTTTTTTTTTGCTTGTTTAATTTTGCTGATGGGGGGGGAGGGGGTTAGGACTGGCTATGGGCTGATGGGGGGTTAGGACTGGTAATGGACTATGGGGGGGGGCTAAAAATGAAAATGGAGTGATGGGGGTTAGGACTGGAAATGGGTTGATGGGGGATTAGGATTGGCAATGGGCTATGGGGGGCTAGTACTGGAAATGGGCTGATGGGGGGGTTAGGACTTGAGGTGGGCTGATGGGGTTAGGACTGGTAATGGGCTGTGGGCTGATGGGGGTTAGGACTGGTAATGGGCTATGGGGGGGCTAAGACTGGAAATGGGCTGATGGGGGATTAGGATTGGCAATGGGCTATGGGGGGGCTAGGACTGGAAATGGGCTGATGGGGGGTTAGGACTTGAGGTGGACTGATGGGGTTAGGACTGGTAATGGGCTGTGGGCTGATGGCGGGTTAGGACTGGTAATGGGCTATGGGGGGGCTAAGACTGGAAATGGGCTGATGGGGGGTTAGGACTGGTAATGGGCTGGGGGGGCTAAGACTGAAAATGGGGCGATAGGCGGGTTAAGACTGGAAGTGGGTTGATGAGGGGCTTAGGACTGGTAATGGGTTGGGGGGATTGCTAGGACTGGAAAAGGGCTGAGTGGAAGGGGAGGCTTGAACTGCAAATAGCTGATGGGGATGGGGGCTTGGAATGGAAATGGGCTGAGTGGAGGAGAGCTAGGATTTGACATGGGCTGATGGTGGGGCTAGGAAAGGACTAGAAATGGGCTGATGGGGGGCTGGGATTGGAAATGAGCTGATGGAGGGTCTTGGATAGGACTGGAAATGGATGGGGGATCTAGGACTGGAAATGGGCTGATGGTGGGGCTAGGATAAGACTGGAAATGGGCTGATGTGGGGACTAGAAGGGAGCGGATGCTGGGTGGGGCTGGAAATAGAAGGGAGCTGATGTTGGGGGAGGATTAGAATGGGATGGGGCTGGGAGAGTGAAATGGAGAGGGGAAAAATATTTTGTGTGGGAGGGAAGAAAAATCTACAATTGGCCGGGTAATGGGAGAGTAAATGGGGATTGAGGATGGAGGGGTAAAATTTGAGTGGATGAAATAGGAATGAAGAAAGAGCAAAAGGAGAAAGATTAGTATGTTAAAGCAGATGTAGAGAGAGAATGGGAAAAAACTAGAAGAGAGAAGAAAGGACAAATGGACAGCAGACAATGGAGAGTTAGCAGAAGGCATGAAGAAACCAGAAGAAAGTGGCTGGAGCAATTGCAATTGAAAAAAAATGCACAAAAGGTAGAAAGATATCTCTTTATTTTGAATTTATTAACTGGAATATATCAGCTCTGGGAAATGTGCACCATTAACGTCTGCGCTTTGTTTAGTACAAGAGGAAATTAATTTATAGTTTTATTTCTACAGTGTTGTTATACATTCCAAGTTTGGCTTTTGTGGTTCGCAGTTTAATTATTGTCTTCCTGTTTCTAAATTGTGATTTCTTGTTTGGTGATGGTCTATGTTCTGCATGTGTAACTGAGCTGAGGTATTCTGTTTATGTAAGGTGAAATTAGACTTACCTGCTAATTGTTGTTCCTTGAGGAACTCCAGTCTAGTCCTGAACTTCTGGGGTTTAAACACCTCCTCTCGCAGCCTGGAGACTGAGCATGTCACGCTTTTGGTGACACCAGTATTAACTAGACCAGGGACCGCCTCCTTGCTCCAGTAACCTATTGACAAAGCAGACTCACCAGAGCAATAAGTAAGTAGATATTGAAACATTAGAAAACCTAATTGAACTAACAAGTTATCAATGAACTATGAGCCCCACCTCCCCCTCTACTGCATCCCCTTCTCCCAAGGACCTCCTCGAAGCCCTACAGTATGAAAGAGACGTTCTGAACCATTTCGCTCCCCTCCCCTGGAGTAGCGCCCGAAGACCCGCCTAAGTGGGCAACCAAGAACTCTTTGTTTACTTCAGGCTGCTACCTGGTACACAATCTTTGGGAGGGATGCGGGACTAGACTGGAGTTCCTCAAGGAACAACAATTAGCAGGTAAGTCTAATTTCACCTTCCTTATCGTCCCTCCAGTCTAGTCCCGAAATTCTGGGGATGTAACAGAGCAGTAAACACTTTAACGGGAGGGACCTGCCGGACCAGCCTGAATCACCGCCGATCCAAGCCTAGCGTCCCTTTCCACGTGCACATCAATCCTGTAATGCTTGACAAAAGTATTCAACGATGACCAGGTCGCCGCATTGCAGATTTCCTCTGCCGGCACCAAGCTACATTCCGCCCAAGACGCCGCCTGCGCCCTAGTGGAATGGGCCTTTAAGCACCGTCTTGCCTTTCAACATATACGCCGACGCGATAGCTTCTTTAATCCACCTAGCAATAGACGACTTAGATGCCTGCTCACCTTGCTTCGGCCCACCAAACTGCACAAACAGTCTGTCCGTCTTGCGGAACGAGGCCGTTGCCTGCAAATACTTCCTTAATGCCCTGCCAATGTCCAACCAATGCAGACGTCCTTTCGAACCACCTGTGCTAGCTCTTTCAAACACTGGCAACGACACCACCTGATTCACATGAAACGCCGACACCACTTTAGGCAAAAACGACGGCACCGTCCGCAACACTACTCTTTTGTTCTCAAAGGACAAAAAAGGCTCCTTACACGACAATGCCTGCAATTCCGAAATTCTCCTTGCTGAAGAAATGGCTACTAAAAACACTACCTTAAGCATCATATCCTTCAAGGTTGCCTTAGCTAGTGGTTCAAAGGGCTCCTGCAGTAAAGCTTGCAGCACCAAGTTAAGATCCCATGCCGGAATCGAAGCTCTGCAAGGAGGACGCAACAGGGACGCCGCTCGTAAAAACCTTTTCACATCCGGATGCGCCCCAAGCATCACCTCCTGCACCTTTCCTCGAAAACAAGAAAGTGCCGCCAACTGAACTCTCAGAGAAGCTGCTGCCAGCCCTTTATCAAACCCATCCTGCAAAAAGGACAGTATGCGCAACACCGAGGCCCTCAATGCTTTTGTTCCCCTTTCTTCGTACCATGCCTCGAACAGCCACCAAACTCTAATATACGCCACTGAAGTCGAACAACGTCTAGACTTCAAAAGTATAGAAAACACGGCCGCTGAGTAACCCTTGGCCGTCAATCTTGCCCTTTCAAGAGCCAAGCCGTAAGCGAGAATCAATCCACCTGAGGCATACTTAAGGGACCCTGCACTAGCAGATCCCTCCTGACCAGCAGTTTCCACGGAGGCTCCACCAGTAGACGCATTAGGTCAGCATACCATGGCCTCCTTGGCCAATCTGACGCGATTAGGATTACTTGGCCTCTGTGCCTTTCTATTCGCTGTAGAACCCGCCCTATCAATACCCATGGCGGGAATACGTATAGCAGCTGCTTTTCCGACCACCTCTGCATCAGAGCATCCAAACCTTCTGACATTCACTCTCTTCTGCTGTAAAACCTTTCCACTTTCGCTGACGCAAACGTTGCCATGAGGTCCATCACCGGGACCCCCCATCGCAACACTAGCAAGTCGAACACCTCCTGCTGGAGAACCCACTCCCCGGGATCCACTTTGACACGACTCAGAAAATCGGCCGTCACATTGTCCACCCCGGCTACATGTGCTGCCGATAACGTCTCCAGATTTAACTCGGCCCAGGTCAGCAGTTCCTCCGCTTCCTCTTCGAGCGCTGTGCTGCTGGTGCCGCCCTGACAATTGATATAAGTCACCGCCGTGGCATTGTCTGACAGCACCCGAATTGCTTTTCCCTGCAGGTGCCGCTGAAAGGCGTTCAGCGCCAACGTGACTGCCCTTAATTCCAATCTGTTGATTGCCCAGCCCTTTTCTTGATCAGTCCACTGGCCCTGTGCATACTGCCTTTCGAAGTGAGCCTCCCAGCCGAACAAACTTGCATCTGTCGTCAGAGGTTGCCAATCCGGTGCTTCCAGGGGCATCCCCCTTTCCAGACACCCTGGAGCAAGCCACCACTGCAGCGACTGCCGAACTTCCTGAGGACAGACTAGTCTTTGAGACAACCGATCTGCCTGATGCGACCATCTTCTGAGCAGAGCTCTCTGCAATGGTCTCATGTGAGCCCTTGCCCATGCCACCAATTCGAGCCTGGCAGCCATCATCCCCAAAAGCTGCAAATACAGCCATGCTGAAGGAGCCGGCCTCCCCAGAAAGGCCTGGATCAGCCTCCTTAATTTCTGGGCCGAGTCGCAGCATATACACTCTTCCGCCCCTCGTATCGAAGCGGGCGCCCAAGTATTCCAACTCCTGTGACAACTCCAAGTTGCTCTTCGCTACATTGACTACCCACCCCAGGTCCTGCAGTAACTGCACCACACAGCGGGTAGCTACTTCGCTTTCTTCCTTCAACTTCGCTCGAATCAACCAATCGTTCAGTTAAGGGTGAACCAAAACACCCTCCTTGCGTAATGCTGCGGCCACCACTACCATGACCTTGGTAAACGTTCTCGGTGCCGTTGCTAACCCAAACGGCAGCGCCTGGAATTGAAAATGGCCCATGGGCACCGCAAAACGAAATCAAAGAAATTAAACCAAAGACTGTCTATACTAGAGCCGCAAATGCTCTAGTATAGCTCCGGAGACTTGAAAACTCACTGCCCCCAGTTTCCCCGCACTGCCACCACGCGGTCCGGGCCTGCCCGCCGTCAATCCTCCTGTCTGTGACATGGAGAATCAAGAACCTGCTCCTGCACTCTCTCCCGGCGCTTACCTCTGCCTGCGCTGGCAATCGGAGCCTATCGGAGCCTTACCCGATGAGGCACCTCTTCTCAAAGCTGCTGGGCCAAGAATGAATTAGGTTGGATTCGGCCGCCAGCTCCGATTACGTTGCGGCTCCGAGAGGCCTCCCCACTGCGCGCGGGAAGTGCGTCACGTCTCAACAGCTCCTCACCCGCTCCAGGGGATCAGGAGCTGGAGAGCCCACATGTGACTCCCACACTCAGCCCTGCACGGAAACTGCACCCGGGAGGGGGGAGAAGGGTGCAGCCTTGCCACACAAATGAAATCGTCAAAATAAATTCAAAGCTGGAATGGCCAATTTAAAGGGGCCACGACACCTTTATTTTTTTTTTTTCCCCAAAACTAATCTCTAGTCCTAATTATCCTATCTTAATCATTCCTCCAGCGAGTCTCCAGCTGCTTGGAGACTGAGTATACTGGAGCAAGGAGGCGGTCCCTGGTCTAGTTATACTGGTGTCACCAAAAGAGTGACATGCTCAGTTTCCAGGCTGCGGGAGGAGGTGCTTAAACCCCAGAAGTTCGGGATTAGACTGGAGGGATGATAAGGAATTCCTATTTGACACTGCCACTTGTTCTCTTTCCTCAGTAGGTCATGTATTGTTATTCTCTGAAATGTATTGGTTTAATATTTGCAGTGTTGCCTTTTGATAGGTAGGGTCTGGTGCTTTGTGAGTCCTGGTAGTGCTGTTAGGATACGGAGGGTTTGCTATGGGTTCTAAATGGGCAGTGTTTGTAGTAGTTCCTAATGTGCCTGGTGGTTGGCACTGGATTATAGTAATGTAGAAATCTTTTAGTCTTTCTTTATCCATACACTCATTAAGAGGCATGTTTACTAAAAGTTAGTGTATGGTAACATTATGCAAATATTTATGCAAATGAGGCCCCGCACCGAGTCTCCGCACATGGCCCCGCACCCCCCTTGGGCCGCCCCTGAAGATGACTCCAAGGTTGTGAGCAGAGGAAACAGGGAGGAGTAGTGCATTATCCACAGAAAGAGAGAATGGAAGAAGGCGGGAGGTGGGTTTAGGGGGGAAAATAAGAAGCTTGGTTTTGGCCATGTTCATTTTCAAACAGTGGTGAGACATCTAGGCAGCAATGTCAGATAGGCAGGCAGAGATGAGGACCTGGATTCCCAAAGAGATTTCAGATGTAGAGAAGTAGATCTGACAGTCATCAGCTAAAGAAGGTACTGAAAACCATGGGAGGAGATGACTGCATCAAGAGACTGGGTATAGATAGAGAAGGTGCCAAGAAAGACCCTTTGGGTACACCAACTGAGAACGGGATAGCAGTAGAGGAGAATCCACTAGAACAAACACTAAAAGTGCAGTGGGAGAGATAAGAAGAGAATCTAGATAAAATAGAGCCCTTAAACCATGCAAGGACAAGGTATTGAGGAGAAGGTGGTGGTCAGTGTCAAAAGCAGCAGAAAGGTCAAGAAGGATGTGGATAGAGTAAAAGCCCTTGGATTTGGCCAGGAACAAGTCACTAGAGACTTTAGCAAGACACATTTCAGTAGAATGTAGAGGATGAAAGCCAGATTGCAATGGATCCATGAGTTGTACACTGCTGTGTATGCCTTGTAATACTATACAAATGATAAGTAGTCATAGTAGTAGTAGTCAATTATACATTTCAAGAATTTGCATTCAAAGCAGTAACTGCTTTAAAGCAAAGTAAACATAGAACGCTCTTTAATTTGAAAAAAGAGGGAAATCAGGATATTACTGTTTGTCCAGTTGAAAAAAGTGGGGAAAAAGTGGTTACGAATAGATGTGACTACATAGAAAAGATTAGACTTCAGTTAGATGATGAATCTTATTATATTCATTTACAAAAGGATCCTACAAGAATTTTGCAACAAGAGATTGGGAATCTGGTTGATTAAGGGTTAGCGGCAGGTTTCTTCACTGAACAGAAGGGTTCCTTCTTTAAAACACGACATTCTGTTTTCCCTATGATTTACGAGTTTTTATTTATTTACTTACTTGCTTACTTAATTCTTCTATACCACCCTTCCAGAGATCAGGGGCGGTTTACAGATAACGAAACATGTTACATAAAACAATAGTAAAACTATTTACATAATAAAACTGGAATATTAACAAGTGAACACATTACAAATTTTATATAATAGGTAGAGAGAATTGCTACATGAGATCCGTAGCCTTAACATTAATCAACTATGAACTATATACAGTTACCAAAAACCCACCAGTCCCTGTCTTCTCCTCTGGGCAGCCCCATAGTGTCAGCTATTGGGTCAGTCCTGGAGCCCTTATTGACATATTCTTAACATGACCTCCACTCACATTATTTCCATCTTTCAAAAGTTGAATATTGCAAGAGATGCTATTTGGCTTGTGACATTTGATACCGATTCTTACATACTAATATCCCACAAGACAGGGCTATTGAAGCAATGAGATCTGTACTGAATACTAGGGAAGGTATGAAGAGGGTTCCTACAGAATTTCTGTGTGAACTTGCAGAATTAGCTTTGTTTCCAAGATACTTTCTACCAACAGATTAAAGGTACAGCCATGGGGCCACTATGGCCCCTGATATCGCTAACTTATCTAAGAATAATTTTGAAGAAATCTTTTTAAAACAACTCTTTAAAGACTATGGACATCAATGACATTTTAATGTTGTGCAGAGGGAGTCAATCTGATTTTACAGAAGTTTTTTTTCTTGGCTGAATCAATGTGATTCAAATTTTGAAATTTAAGATGGAAATGAATGATACTGAGATAGCATTTCTGGCTAATTAAAAAAGAAAGGAAAGGGTTTTCAACTACGAATTTTTGAAAACCTCCGGATAAAAAAGCGTAGTTACTCACCCATAAAGCGTAGTTACTCACCTGTAACAGGTGATCTCCGGGAACAGCAGGAATTTAGTCCTCACATATGGATATCGTCGGTACCGACGGAGCCTGCGCGGGAACGCTCCCCAACGTCCAATAGGAACGCTTTTGGGAGCATCCCTCAGCACATACGCGTTGCCTTCCCGCCTTTCCAACTGTCCCTCTTCAGTTAAGTTTGTAGCTGAGTGAAAGGATAGAGGGAGAGAGGAAAGAGACAAAGAGAGAGAGAGAGAACTCCTAGGGGAGGTGGGTGGGTTGTGAGGACTAAATTCCTGCTGTTCCCAGAGATCACCTGTTACAGGTGAGTAACTACGCTATCTCCAGGAACAAGCAGGAATGTAGTCCTCACATATGGGGACTCCCTAGCTGAAGATGCCAGGGAGATATCCCCAGGAAGGTGCCACCGTCGAAGGTGAGAACTCTTCCTCCCATGGATATCTGGCATCCCACCAGGGTTGGTGGGTAGGAGTTGGTTTAAGTTTGAAAGATATTTTGAAGAACAGCTTGGCCAAAGAAGGCATCCCGACGGGAGGCTTTATCTAGGCAGTAGTGGGCTGTGAAGGTGTGTACCGAAGCCCAGGTGGCTGCTCGACAAATGTCATCAATAGACACAGAGTGGAGATTAGCCATGGAAGCTGCCATGGCTCTCACATTGTGAGCTGTGACATGGTCCTGAAGAGGAAGACCCTTACTCTCATAAGCAAAGGATATGCATTGGGCAATCCATTTAGATAAAGTTCTTTTGGAGACTGGAAGTCCCAAATGACTAAGGTCAAAAGCTACAAAAGGTTGGGAGGACTTTCTATGTTGCTATGTTCTTTGAATGTAAAAGGCTAAGGCCCTTTTACAATCCAAAGTATGAAGGTTTCGTTCTTCATTAGAGGCATGAGGCCTCGGAAAAAATACAGGAAGATAAATTGACTGGTTTAAATGAAAAGGCAAAACTACCTTTGGCATAAAGTGTGGGTGAGTTCGAAGAACAACCTTATCATGATGAAATCTAGTATAAGGAGGATCAGCCACTAAAGCTTGCAGTTCACTAATGCGACGGGCAGAGGTGATTGCAATCAGGAAGATGACCTTCCAAGTCAAAAACTTAAGGGCTGTAGTGGCTAAAGATTCAAAAGGCGGCCTCATGAGCTGCCCGAGAACTAGATTTAGATCCCATGCTACTGGTGGTGGCTTGATGGGAGGTTTAGTTAATAAAAGGCCTCTCATAAATCTTGATAGGAGTGGATGAGAGGAAATTGGTTGTCCATTTAGAGGCTTATAAGAAGCTGCAATTGCACTAAGCTGGACTCTTACCGAATTGGTCTTTAAGCCAGAATTCGATAAGTGAAGGAGATATTCTAGTATCAATTCTAAGGGTAGGACCAGGGGGTTTAATCCCTTCTTGGAGCACCATATAGTAAAACGTTTCCACTTGAAGGCATAAGATCTTCTTATGGAAAGTTTCCTAGAAGCCTGAAGAATATCTTTTACCTGCTGGTACAGGTTGAAATCCTGGAGGTCTAAGCCTTCAACCACCAGGCCATGAGGTGCAGGGATTGGGGATTCGAGTGCCATAGCATCCCGTTCTCCTGGGAAAGGAGATCTGGAGCATGCCCTAACTCCAGAGGTGGTGCTTGAGAGAGATGCAGAAGCAGGGAATACCACATTTAGCGTGGCCATCGTGGTGCTATGAGGATCATGCGACCCCTGTCTCTCTGAAGTTTGAAGAGTGTCTTGGGGATGAGGGGAATGGGTGGGAAGGCATAAAGGAAGTCCTGACCCCAGTGAAGGAGGAAGGCATCCCTTGCCTGACAGTTGTGCGCCGGGATCCTGGAACAGAACCGGGGAAGTTTGGCATTCAGTGGACTTGCAAAGAGGTCGATGTCTGGAGTGCCCCAGAGATGAAATATCTTTGCCACCTGGTCTAGGTGGAGTGACCACTCGTGAGGTAGCAGTACTCGACTGAGTTTGTCTGCCCAAAGGTTTTGAATGCCTGGAAGATATACCACTAGAAGGTGAATTTGATGCTCTCTGGTGAGGGCCCATAGTCGTAAAACTTTGTTGCATAACGACAGAGAGCCTGTCCCGTCCTGCTTGTTCACATAGAACATGGCTACCTGATTGTCCATATGGACTAGGACTGTCTTGTAGCTGAGCTGGGTGTGGAATATTCGAAGAGCTAAATAAATTGCTCTTAATTCCAGGAGGTTTATGTGTAAACCAACCTCCTGTGGAGTCCAGGTGCCCTGGGTAGAGAGATGATTCAGGTGTGCTCTCCAACCCACCTGTGATGCATCTGTTGTTAGGGTGGCCTGAAAGAGGGGTTGATGGAAAGGAGACCCTACTGTCAGATTTTCTAATGATTGCCACCATTGGAGGGACAAAATTAGTCGTTGAGAGATTGTTATTTTGTCCAACAAATGACCCGTGGCCTGTGTCCCCTATGTGGAGAGGGTCCACTGAGCTGCTCGCATGTGGAGGCAAGCATATGGGACTACATGAACTGTGGATGCCATGTGTCCCAGTAACTGCAGTAGCTCCCAAGCAGTGAGGGAGGACTTGCCTGCTGCTTGGGAAGCTAACTGCATTATGCTAAGACACCGGGCTTGTGGAAGGAAAGTGCTTGCCTGTCTGGTATCCAGACAGGCTCCTATGAATTCTAGGCATTGGAAAGGAACTAGTTGAGATTTCGGGAAGTTTATTACCAATCCCAAGTATTGGAGGGTTCGCATTGTACGAGACAGTGCAGTGCTGGCCTATGTCACTGTGGAGGCTCGGATGAGCCAGTCGTCTAAGTAGGGGAAGACAAAGATCCCCAGGGTTCGTAGAAATGCAGCTACTACTGCCATGCATTTCGTGAATACCTTTGGTGCTGAAGCTAGACCAAAGGGAAGAACCCTGTACTGGAAATGTCTTCCCCTGAAAAGGAAACGTAAACATTTCCTGTGGATGGATAAGAATGTGAGTACATGCATCCTTTAAGTCTAGAGAGCAAAGCCAGTCCTGGCTTTGAAGGTATGGCAGAAGAGTTCCCAGAGAAATCATCTTGAATTTTTCTTGAAACAGATATTTGTTCAATTCTCTGAGGTCTAGAATGGGTCTGTGTCCCCCTGTTTTCTTTGGAATAAGAAAATAGGGGGGGCAGAACCCTGCACCCTGTTGAAGAATGGGTACTTCCTCTATTGCCCCTTGGGCAAGAAGAGTGGAGACCTCGTAATCTAGCAGATTGTCTGCAGAGGTTTGTGAATTGAACTGCTTTAGAATTGTAAGAGGGGGTAAGCTGTGAAAATGAAGTTTGTACCCCTCCCCTACAATGGACAAAGTCCAATCTTCTGCTGTTATCTGATGCCATCTGTTGACAAAGTGGCATAACCTGCCGGGAATATTGGGGGGTTGAGGACCCCTCAGAGGCAGGAAGGCAAAGCTCTCTAGGAAGGAGTCAAAGTCCTTGAGGGGGCTGAACCTGGAGAGCTGGTTGGGCTCTCAGGCTTTTTGGTTTCTTTTGTTGTCTAGTTTGTCCCTTTTGGGCAACCTGACCTGGAGCTTGAGTCTGATGGGTATAGGAAGGATAAAACGTCCTCTTTTTGCTAAAAGACGGTTTTTTTTATAAGGCTTTCTTTTGGCTGGAGTGGCTGTAGACTTTGACAATCTATCCAAGATAGAATTGTCAGCATCTAACTCGTTAGCCTTCTCCTGCCAGTTCTTGCCGAAGAGATTTTCTCTCGTGCAAGGAATGTTGCCTAACTTGTCCTGTACCCAAGTCTCCAAGTCTGATGCCTGTAGTCAGGCAATTCGTCATGCGCCAATGGCAATAGCAGAGGTTCTGCTGATGCATTCAAAGCAGTCAAAGGCTGCACGATTGACAAACTTGGAGACATCCTGAGCATGCTTAACCAGAGTAAGAAAGTCTTGTCTGCTATCATCTGGGAGAAATGGACTCTAAGTTCCAAGTCTCCTGTGATTTCTTTGAGGAACATTCCCATATATAGGATATATGAGCTGATCCTAGCTGAAAGCATGGAAGCTTGAAAAGTTCTGCGTCCAAAAGCATCCAGAGTCCTGCATTCACGACCTGGAGGATTGGATGCATGTCTTTTAGCACTTTTCATCCTACGCATGGCTGACTCCACTACCATTGAATGGTGTGGCAACTGAGTTTTCTGAAATCCAGGACATGGTGGGACTCGATACATAGTATCAAGTCTCCTAGAGTGAGGAGAAGTAGTCAGAGGTGTTTCCCACATTCTGAGCATCAAGTTATGCAGAATTTCATGGATAGGCAGAGTAGCTGCCTCCTTAGGAGCTTTATGATATTGGAGGATTTCCAATTCCTTTGCTCTGGGTTCCTCCTCAGGATCTACTGTGATTGAAAGACCTTTAGCCATATCACGGATGAAATCCTGAAATGACATGTCCTCTGGAGGTGACATTCTGCGTTGGGGAGAAGAGGGATCTTCTAAGAGAAACCCTCTAGTGCCAGCAGAATTGTCAGAGTCTTCGGAATCGGAGGACTCGAAGTATTCCTGACTCCGATGCTCCTGCAAAGCATGATCCCGGTACCGATCGAAGTCGGTACCGAGGTGACCCGATACCACTTTATCCACTCCAGCCAGAGGTGGAATAGGAAGAGTGTCGATGTCGGCACCGGTGTCCTTGGGACCACCGGTACCGCAGCTGAGAGAAGAGCTGCGATACTGGGTTTGATAGCAAGAAATCTCTGGTCTATCAACGCTGCCGATGCCTGGGTGTCGGTACCAGTGAGAACGGCCGGAACCCCTGAGCATGGCACAGGTAGTTCTTGCGAGGTTGAAGCCTCGAGAACATCCTGAAGCCCCATCGATGCTTTGGAAGCCGAAGCCTCCCGCCGGGGCTGTTTTACCGGTGTGGTTCCCTCAAGGGCAATGCCAATGGCCTCTCGATGCTTAGCAGGAGAGCTACCCTTTGAGGACCGGCTTTTATGTTTAGTTACTTGAGATCCATGGGAGGAAGAAGAGGCCCTTGACGATGTTGATGCAACGGATCGGCAACTGAAGAGAAGAGGGTGCTGAGCTTTGCGACCCGGTTCTTTCTTCCTCTCTTAGTCATCCCCATGCAGGAGAGACATTCAGTTGGAGAATGATCAGGTCCTAAACATTTTAGACACCAATCATGGGTGTCAGTGACGGAAATGGTACCGCCACACTTAGTACATTTTTTAAAACCACTAGTTGGCTTTTCCATGATTTTAGACAAATGGGGCCTAATGCCCAAAATGGCGCCTAGCACCAAAACAGGAAAGTTTCTGAAAAGAAACAGTGAAAGCTTTTTTTTTTTTTTTTTTTTTAGAAAAGAACTGGCGGTACTGGTAGGCGTCGTGCGGTAGGCAAGCGCGACCACAAAAAAAGAATTTTAAAGATGGAATTTTCTGTGGTGACAGGGAATAGGTCCTGTTGGCTCTGCGGAAAACGAAGAACTGAAGAGGGACAGTTGGAAAGGCGGGAAGGCAGCGCGCATGTGCTGAGGGATGCTCCCAAAAGTGTTCCTATTGGACGCTGGGGAGCGTTCCCGCGCAGGCTCCGTTGGTACCGACGATACCCATATGTGAGGACTACATTACTGCTTGTTCCTGGAGATTAGGTGTTCTCCAGGGACAGCAGGAATCAGTCCTCACATATGGGTGATGTCTAATTTATATATATGCTTAGTTCTCTGTACATAGTTAATACTTAAATCAGCTGTTGCTGATTTAAGTTAATTTGTCCCTTTTCCCCTTTCACTCCCTGTTAAGATGTTACATATATTTTTGTTTAATGTAATTTTCAATCCTTGAGTTCTCTGTAAACTGCTCTGATTCACGAAAAGTGGTAAATAAGCACTAATAAATAAATGAATAAATAAATGTTGGCACCGACAGAGCCCGCATGGAGCATTTCCCCAGCTTTCAAAGAAAGCCTTTGGGAATGCCACCACACATGCGTGGGTCCCCTTCCCGCCCAAAGGTGCCATCTTACTCAGTCAGGTGCCATAGCTATAGCCTCTCCAAGAAGAATATACAGCAACTTCAAGAGGAGGTGGTAGGGTTGTGAGGACTGATTCCTGCTGTCCCTTGAGAACACCTGTTACAGGTGAGTAACTACACTTTCTCCAGGAACAAGCAGGAAGTCAGCCTTCACATATGGGACTCTCTAGCTACAGGCTACCGAGGACCTGTAGAAAAAAGCATGGCATCACCGTGAGCAGTTGCCAGTGAAAGATAAAGGCAGCCCAGGGACCCCAGGTCCATGGATGGCCTCGCCACGCTCCCGGTAGCCGGAACAAGAAGGGTCGGAGGGAAGGAGTTGCTTAAACCCCGAACAGATTACAGAGTACAGCCTGGCTGAAAGTGGCATCCCGACGGGACTCCCTCTCCAGGCAGTAATTAACCGTGAAGGTGTGAGTGGAGGACCAGGTGGCGGCCCAGCAGATGCCTGTCAGGGGCACTGAGTGCAGGCTAGTGACTGATGTCGCCATCGCTTGGACATTGTGAGACGTGACTCGGCGTTCCAGGGGAAACCCGGCCTGGGCCTAGGCAAAGGTGATGCAGTCCGCCACCCAGATGGACAAGGTACACTTGGTGACCACCAGCCCCAGACGGGTGGAATCGAAGGAAATGAAGAGCTGCCCGGATCTGCGGAGGTCCTGAGACTGCTGCAGGTAGAAAGAGAGAGCCCTCTTACAATCCAGGGTGTGGAGAATCGCTGACACCCGGTTAGCGTGGGGCTTCGGGAAGAAAGTGGGCAGTACTATCCCTTGACTGAGGTGAAAATCTGAGACAATTTTCAGAAGGAACTTGGGGTGAGTCCAAAGGATCACCTGGTTCCTATAAAACTTTGTGTACGGTGCCTCAGCCATCAGTGCCTGGAGTTCACTGACTCTCCGGGCAGAGGTGAGAGCTGTCAGGAAGGCCACCTTCCATGAAGTGGGCAGATAGCCATGTGCTCAAAGGGCAGCTTGGTCAGCTGCGTGAGGATCACACTGAGGTCCCATTCTGCCGGAGGAGGGCAGGTAGGAGGCTTGGAAAGAAGCAAGCCTCTCATGAAATGAGAGACAAGTGGTAGCCCCGAAAGAGGCTTACCTCAATGGAGTGTTGGTTTGCTGAGATGGCACTCAGGTGAACCCTGACCGAATTAGACTTCAGCCCAGACTGCGAGAGGTGGAGCAGGTACTGCAAGACCAAACTGGTAGGGCATGAAAATGGGTCCACTCGGAGCTCCGAGCACCACACTGAGAACAGACGCCACTTGAAGGCGTAAGCCTGTCTGGTCGAGTCCTTTTGTGAGGCCAAAAGAATGTCCATGATCTCCATGGGGAGATGGTAGGAGGCTAGAGCGACCCACTCAGCTGCCAAGCTGTGAGGGACAGGGACCTCAGATTGGGGTGAAGAAGCAGACCCTCCTCCTGTGTCAGCAGTTCCGGTGAGAACCCAAGTAGGACCGGGGGCTCCATCAAGAGATGGAGCAGCAGGGGAAACCAAGGCTGCCTGGGCCACCTTGGGGCTATGAGAATCATCGAGGCCCTGTCCCACTGGACCATGAGAAGGGTCCGGGCAATGAGGGGCATGGGGGGGGGGGGGAAAGGCATACAGCAGGCCCATTTCCCACGAGATGAGGAAGGCAAGGGGGGCTACCCTTCCTGTATGCGGGAGGGGACCGCAGAACCGAGGAAGTTGCGAGTTCATCGGGCTGGCAAAGAGGTCCAGGTCTGGAGTCGCCCAATGCTGGAAGAGTCACTGCACCGTTCGGGGATACAGATGCCAGTCGTGTGGCCGGAGGACTCTGCTGAGCTGGTCCGCCAATGCATTGCCCTGACCCGGGAGGTAAGTGGCCCAGACGGTCATGCCCTGGCTCACCGCAAAGGAGCACAGGGCTGTCACCTCTGAACAGAGGTTGTAGGAGCCAGTGCCCCCCTGTTTGTTCACATAGAGCATCGTGACCTGGTTGTCTGTCTGGACTAGCACTGCTCGGTGCTGCAAGCAGTCCCTGAAAACCCTGAGAGCAAGATGAATGGCCTGGAGCTCCAGCAGGTTGATCTGCTGCTGGGACTCTTTGAGGAACCAGGTCCCTTGAGTGCATCATCCCTCACAGTGGGCTCCCCAGTCCGCCAGGGAGGCATCCGTGGTCAGGACCACCTGATGTGCCAGGGCTTGGAAGCGCATGCCACGAAGCAGGTTCTGAAATTCCTGCCACCAAGCCAGAGACTCCGCCGCGCTGGGAGAGACCGAGATGGGGACTCGGAGGCAGCCGGTCGACTGCGCCTATTGCGCTCGGAGGCAGCACTGCATCGCCCGCATGTTGAGATGGGCATTGGGCACGACATGGACTGTGGAGGCCATGTGACTGAGGTGGTGAAGCATCATCCAGACTGGTACAGCGCTGAGGCACCATACTTCAGATGCCAGGGACATGACGCGGGTCCTGAGGAAGAAAAGCCATGGCCCGAAGAGTGTCTAGGTGAGCTCCGATGAACTCCAGAGACTGAACTGGAATAAGGCGGGACTTTGGGTAATTGATCACAAACCCCAGATGCTCCAGGAGGCAAATAGTGTGGTCCATGGCCTGCCTGGCTTCATAGGCTGTGCCCCATGTTACGAGCCAGTCTTCTAGATATGGATAGACGAAGGTGTCCTGCAGTCGCAGATGGGCCGCAGCCACGGCCAGGCACTCCGTGAAGACCCGCGGGGCGGACGCGAGGCCGAAGGGAAATACCCTGTACTGGTAATGGTCTCCCTGAACCAAGAAGCGGAGGTACTTCTGTGTTTGGGGTGGATGAGGATGTGAGTGTAAGCATCCTTTAAGTCCAAGGAGCATAGCGAATCGCCCTGCTGGAGATAGGGCAGTACGTTTCAAGGGAGAGCATCTTGAACTTCTCCTGCACCAGGAACTTGTTGAGGTTCCAAAAATCAAGGATGGGCCGGAGGCCCCCTGTCCGCTTCGGGATGAGGAAGTATCAGGAGTAAAACCGGGAGTGTGGTGGGACTGGCTCTACCATGCTGTTCTCGAGGAGGCCTGCGAGCTCCTGACTCAGGAGGGCCTGGTGCTGGGGAAGCTGACGTGACTCTCCGGGAAAGTATAGAGGAGGGGCCTGGTCCAGATGGAGGTGATAGCCCTCCCGAATGACCTGGAGAATCCAGGAAGCAGTGGAGATGGATTCCCACCTGTGGGAGAAATGGACCAGACGCCCCGCAACGGACAGCCACCCTTGCCAGAGGACGAGAGGCTATGCCGATGGTATCAAAACCCTGAGGCTGGTTGAGCCAGTGCCGGGGATTGGGTCTTGGGACCCTTCAGCTTACGAGGGCCGTGGACCATGGACTTGCCCTGGCCACCCTGAACAGGGGTCGACACTGGCGGATAGGCCGACTAGCCCCTGTATGGGAACCCCTTCCGATGGAAGAAAGGCTTCTTGCTCTGCTGCTTCTTCCTGGGGAGGGAGGAAGTTTTCCGGGAGAGGCCAGTATGAGTCACGTACTCCGTCTCGATCTCCGCAGCCTTATCCTCCATGGCCTTGCCAAATATCTGCTCCCCGAGGCAAGGGACATACAGCAGCTTCTCCTGGACCCACTGTTCCAGGTCCAAGGACTGGCGCCAAGCCTGCCAGCAGGCTCAGATGCCATCCACCGCCACTCGTGCGAAGACTCGAAGCGTCATACGTTGCTCACGAAAGGTACTTCGAGCATTCCCCCGACAGACTTTGAGGGCCTGAAAATGCCAGAGATGGTCTCCGTCAAGGCCCGCCATGAAGCCTCTGAGCTCCCTAGCGAGATCACGGAGGAACATCCCAGTGTATAATTAGTAAGCTTGGATGTGGCATGACAACATGGAGCCCTGATAAGCCTTGCGCCCGAGGGTGTTGAGGGTACGAGACTCTCTGCCCGGGGGGACTGATGAATGAGTCTTCGGGCTCTTTAGCTTCCGCATGGCTGATCTGACCACCATCGAGATGTGGGGGAGCAGGGCTTTCCGAAACCCCGGACCTTCACAATCGGGACAGAGGCCTGGATCTCCCACATGCGGAATAGGAGTCCTCAGCATGGGGCTCCTCCTCCTCTGACTCAGTGGCGAGCGCCAGGGCCCACACCATGTCACAGACAACTCCAGGAAGGAGGTGTCCTCGGGAGGTAACCGCTGCCTCTCATATGGCGGGGAGGGGTCGGAGGGAAGGTCTCAGTGGGACTGAGTCTCCAGGGAGGTCTCTCCATCAGACTCCCAGTCTGAGTAGTCTATGGAGGACCAGAAATCGGGCGGCTTGAGATGGGTCGATGACCTGCGCCAGATCTCTGAGGATACAACTTGCCGAGAGCTGGAGGCACTCACCCATGAAGATCTCGCGCCAGATCTCTGAGGCTACAACTTGCCCAGAGCTGGAGGCACTCACCCATGAAGATCTCACGCCTGAGGAACGGCATGGAGATAGAGACCCATGCTGAGGATCCTCACGAGGCTTCTGGCTCTCGGGGGTCACTACGGTGGCCCGGGGAGACCTCAAGGTCCCTGCAATCTCAGGCGCATGCCGCGGGGCTGGGCATCAGCACCTGATGGGCAGCGAGGAATGCAGAAATGCTGCGTTTTAAGGCCAGCATTCGTGCCTCCCACTCAGGAGTGGGGCCCTGCGTTCTCGACGCCAGAATCACTGGGTCGGGTGTCCAGGAGAAGAGGGGGTCCTTGCCAGGACGACCCTCAGGAGATCGGGCGCCTTCATCGGAGGCCTCCATATCAGTTCGAAGTACCTTACTAGGCTGCTCCCTCTCCGAGGGGGGCTGAGAGATCAGACACGTGACCTCTCACACTTGCCTGGTGTCCCTGACAGAGTCTTTATCTTTATTCGCATGATTTGATAAACCGCCCAAGCCGAGGTGTCAGGGCGGTGTACAATACAAAAAAGCAATGGCTACCGAGAAAACGTCAGAAAAGAATGCCAATAATGACAGGACAGAGAGGGACAGATAAAAGATAGAAAACAAAGGTGGTCCAGAGAAGAAAAAGACAACGTTAGACGGGAGAAACACAAGGGAGGGGGCGAGTAAGGAGACTGAGGGGGAGCTATGAAGAGTGGGGGGCGCGGCTGGGGGGCAGAGCGTCACCGGCGGGAGGAGAGAGATCAAAGGCTTGACAGAAAAGATGGGTTTTGAGAAGAGCTCTAAAGCGGGGGTGGGACAGTTCAAGACGGAGAGAGAGAGGTAGCGAATTCCATAAAGCAGGGCTGAGAAAGATGAAAAGGAATGCCGAGTGAGTTCCAGACGAGCCTGGGAAGGGGAGGGGAGGAAGTTACCGTGTGCTGAACGAAGAAGGCGTGGGGAGGGTTGGAGATGAATGGTGTCTGCCAAGTACTGGGGGGTGCCGGAATGGAGGGCTCTGTGCGTGAGGATAAGTAATTTGTACATGAATATGAACTTCACTGGAAGCCAATGAAGGGCGAGAAGGCTGGGAGTGACGTGTGCACGGGCAGGAGAGTGGGTGATGAGGCGGGCTGCAGTATTTTGGATCAATTGAAGACGGCGAAGCTGGGAGGAGGGGAGGCCGGCGTAGATAGCATTACAGTAATCCAGACGTGTGATCACCAGTGACATAACCAAAGTGACAACCGACGAAGGGGGAAGAAATGAGCGAACAGCCCTTATCTGACGGAGGTAGAGGAAGGAAGTACGTACGACAGAGGAGATGTGTTGGTGGAAGGAAAGAGAAGAGTCCAAAGTGACACCCAGGTAACGAAGAGTGGATACCAAAGGGATAGAACGGGAGGACATAGAAGGGGCCAGAGCAGGGGGAGGAAGCCCAAAAGAAAACCAAATTGCAGAAGATTTGGCGGGATTGGCATGAAGAAAGTTGAGTTCAAACCAAGAGGCGACAGAGGCCAGACAGAGGTTAAGTGGGGCAAGCTCAGGGGAGGAGGACGATATGTGGTGGACCAAGAGAATATCGTCGGTGTATATATAGGCAGAGATACCAGACTGCTGAATGAGCAGGGCAAGAGGGGCAAGAAATATGTTGAAAAGCAGGGGGGCGAGAATAGAACCCTGGGGAACCCCACAGATTGAGGGGGAGGGATGCGACGCGGAGGAACCAGAGTGAACAGAGAACGTGCGGGAAGACAGAAAGGAACGAAACCACTGTAGGACAGTACCATGAACACTGAAGTCAGACAGTCGGGTAAGAAGAGTGTGGTCATCAACCATATCAAAGGCGGAGGAAAGATCCAGAGATACCACAAGAGAAAAGTCACCCTGATCGTGAGCGCGGTGGAGTTCAGAGAGCAAAGCAACAAGGATGGTCTCCGTGCTGTGTCCGGGACGGAAGCCCGACTGCCGTGGGTGGAGTGCAAAGGTGGAGTCCAAGTGAGTCGTGAGTTGGGCGAAGACAAGCTTTCCAAGGATTTTTTAAAGGAAAGGAAGGTTAGTGACCGGTCGCCAGTTGGCGAGGGAAACAGGATCGAGGGAAGGTTTCTTCAAGAGAGGGCGGACAATGGCGTGTTTCCAGCTGGATGGGAAATGACCGGAAGTGAGGCTGGAATTGATAATGGAGAGAATGTAGGGTTGTCAGTTCAAGATCTGCTTTGAGTAACCAAGATGAGGGCACGGAGTCAAGAGGGAAAGTGGTATGATGGGCAGACGAGATTGTTCTAGTTAACTAAGGCAGGGTAATGGGCACAAAGGAGCGCCATACGTGTGGAAAGGTATGGGAGAGAGGCAGGGAGGGGACCCCAGAAGAAATGGGAGCGTCAGGAAGGGGAGATAGAGGAGGAGGACAGGAAGGGAAGGAAAAGCGGAGGGTAAGGACTTTATTAGAGAAAAAGGAGGCGAGGGCAGAGGGGCTAGGGGGAGGGTGGGAAGGGTTAGAGGGACAAGAAGAGGTAGAGGTAGAAGATAGAGATCTAAGGATATGGAACAGACGACGAGAGGAGTTAGAGGAGGTGGCTATGAGATGGGAGTAGTATGAATGTTTGGCTGATGTAATCATAGAATGATAGGAGAGGTGTGTTTGGCGGAAAACTGAAAAGGAGGCTGCTAACCGGTGTTTCCGCCAGAGACGCTCTGAGCGACGAAGGTGAGTACGCTGAAGTCTTCGAGGCCTTCTTCTTCTTCCGCTCGCATTCAGGCGACCCCTGTTCAGAGTGCTGCCGGGCCTAGGGAGGAGCCTTGGGGGATTCCAGAGGTTGTAAGGTCGAAGAATGGGAGGCTACTGGGGATACCGGGGCTGCCTTATGGAAGAGATCATCCAGCTTCTGCTTACAACTCTGGATGGCCTTGGAGGACATCTTCTTACAGAGGGAGCATAACTCTGGGTCATGGTTGGCTCCTAGACACCTGAGACAACAGTCATGGGTCTCCGTGAGCGACATGTTTTGGAACATCTATCGCATTTCTTAAAACCGGAGGACATTGAGGTGAAAAGGACCACCGCAAGGTCAAAGACTCTCAATGCGGCCAGCGGTTAAAAAGGGCACAAAGCGTGGTAAAAACAAAAAAGACAAAACAGAAAAATCCCGAGACCAGGGCTGAAGCAGAGGTGCCTGAGAGGCGGGAAGAGGACCGGCGAAGGCTGGTACAGCAAAAACCGGTTGGAACAGAGAAAACGTTTTCTGGTGATGAGATGCACATCCGAAGGGCTCCGCAGAAAAAAGGGAGACTGAGTAAGATGGCACCTTTGGGCAGGAAGGGGACCATGCATGCAAGGTGGCATTCCCAAAGGCTTTCTTTGAAAGCTGGGGAAATGCTCTGAATGAGCTCCATCAGTGCTGACTTCACCCATATGTGAGGACTGACTTCCTGTTTGCTCCTGGAGAATAAGATGCTACACTACAAGAGTTGTCATGTGAAAAGTCTTACAAATAATTTACCTGTCAGCCAGTTTTTGAAGTTAAGCAGATTGTGTTCCAATAAGGAGAATTTGATAAATAAGTAGAAGATATGAAGAAGAGATTTATAGAATGAGGCTTTCCCAACAGGTATGTGCAATGCACATATTATAGAACTCGGGGTTCTGATAGGGGACAGAAAACATCAAAAAAGGCGGTTTCTCACCATGAGTGTACTTTGACATTCTCCTATTTGACAAAAGACAATAGAAAGATCAAAGAAATATTGGCCAGTTGTGAAAGGTCTTGATTGCTTTAAGGGAAAGGAGATTTTAGTGGAGCACCTCAAAGATGTGTTGGCCCCCTCAACATTGCACCTCAAGCAATGCTTTGATCAGAGAGTAGGTCATCTTAAATGTGGACATTGTTCCTTTTTTAACGAGATGACCCAGACTGACTCCTGCTTTTGTCTGCACACGAAATATACATTCAAGTTGAAAGCTTTTTCAAATTGCAATTCAAGTGATATAATGTCCGTGTGATCTGATAATATGCAAGCAAGAATAAAAGAAAATTTAGGACTAGATCCCTTTCATGGAGAGGAGATATGGACCAGCTCCTGCTGAAAGGAGAACAGAAATTGATTTTTCAGTTGGGGATTGTGCACTCTACTGGTTTACATCAGGAATTGGATTTGAAAGATTTTTTGTAAGTTTTCTCGTTTAAATGTTTTTTTGCATACGTTTTTAATGGAATTTTGCATAATAGGGGATATGGCTTTTTCAGGCCATTTTAGAGCTGTTTTCTGAATTTGTAATACATAAGTAATTGTGTTTAGTAGTTCATTTTTTAATTGTTTTTTTGTGTTTGTTTTTATGACCTTATTTTTCATTTTTATTTATTGTTTGTTTTTGTTTTTTTGTATTTTAGGAGATGTGCCTTTGTGTGTAAAACTTTATTTGGGTATCCCACTTTTGTTTTAAAAAAGGGCCCTTTTTTAAAAATTAGTATGTTTTAATGGGTCTTTTGGGTTTAATTTTTAAGTATGGGTAGCCTCAATCTGGCAGTGCTGTCAGTCAGGCTGCTTCAGTGGGAATGCTGGTTTGAAAAGCTACCCGTGGTCTGATCACACATATCAGCAGTGTGGAGAGCACAAAGAAAGCATGATTGGGTACGTTTTAGGGGAATTTATGCAGTCAGTATAGCGTAGTTTCTCACCTGTAACAGGTGGTCTCCAGGGACAGCAGGAATCAGTCCTCACATATGGGTGACGTCGGCGACGACAGAGCCCCCATGCGGAGTAAATCCCCAGCTTTCGAAGAAAGCCTTTGGGACTGCATCACACATGCGAGGTCCCCTTCCCGCCCAAGGGTGTCATCTTGCTCAGTCAAATGACATAGTAAAAAGATGGCAAAAGGATAAAATTTAATCAAAGGACTGCAACTCCAAGGGGAGGAGGGAGGGTGTGAGGAAGAGTAGTTACTCACCTGTAACAGGTGTTCTCCAGGAGCAGCAGGAATCAGTCCTCACATATGGGTGACATTGACGTCGATGGAGCCCCCATGCGGAGCATTTCCCCAGCTTTCTAAGAAAGCCTTTGGGAATACACCCACGCATGCGTGGTACCCTTCCCGCCCAAAGGTGCCATCTTGCTCAGTCAGATGACATAGCTAAAAGACAGCACAAAAAAACAAATGAACTATGTACAACTACAACTCCCAGGGGAGGAGGGAGGGTTGTGAAGACTGATTCCTGCTGCTCCTGGAGAACACCTGTTACAGGTGAGTAACTACTCTTTCTCCAGGACCAAGCAGGAAGTCAGTCCTCAAATATGGGTGACTCCCTAGTTCTGGGCTACCAGGAACCCAGGCTGTAAAAGAAACTCCCTCTGTGAAGCCGTAGCAAGAAGGAAAGAATTTCACTGAGACCAGAACCTCTCGGTAGCCCAACAAGAGGGCAGGAGGGTAGGAGTTTCCTAAACCTCAAAGAGATTCCGGAGTACTGCCTGACCAAAAGCACTGTCCCTACGGGACTCCCTCTCCAGGCAGTAATGGGCTGCAAAAGTCTGGCTTGAGGACCAAGTTGCAGCCCTACAGATGTCTGCCAACGGTACAGAGCGGAGATGAGCTACTGATGCAGCCATGGCCCGGACACGGTGGGCTGTAACTCGACCCCGCAAGGGAAGATCTGCTGCCCTGTAAGCCCAGGTGATACAGTCCGCCACCCAAATGGACAAGGTACGCTTGGAGACAGGAACCCCCAAGTTGTTTGGGTCAAAGGAGACGAAGTGCTGAGTAGCCCTTCTATGACCCTTAGTACGCTCAAGGTAGAAAGACAAGGCCCTTCTACAGTCCAGGGTGTGGAGGACTTCTTCAGCCCTGCTTGCATGGGGCCTAGGGAAGAATGTGGGAAGAACCACCTCCTGGCTGAGGTGCAAGGAGACCACCTTCGGTAGGAACTTAGGACGAGTCCTAAGGACCACTCTGTTCTTATAGAAACGAGTGTATGGCTTGTCACAGACCAGGGCTTGAAGTTCACTCACTCGCCTGGCCGAAGTCAGTGCCACTAGGAAGAGAGTCTTCCAAGAAAGGAAGCGAAAAGGGCACATAGCCATAGGCTCAAAGGGTGGGCGAGTGAGCTGTTGCAAAACCACATTCAACTCCCACTCAGGGGCAGGTGGACGGAGAGGAGACTTTAGCAGGAGCAAGCCTCTGAGGAACCTGGCCACCAGGGGGTGAACTGACAAGGAGTGCCCCTCCACCACTGAGTGGTGGGCTGCCAGAGCAGAGAGGTGTACCCTAACCGAATTGGACTTAAGACCCTGATTAGACAAACGCAGTAGGTACTGAAGCAATACTGGCACAGGACAGGAGAAGGGGTTTTCCTGGCGCTGATCACACCACAGGGAGAACTGCCTCCATTTCAGGGCATAGGTCTTTCGGGTGGATTGCTTCCTTGAAGCTAAGACAACCTCCTCGACTTCCTGAGGCAAGCCCCAGGGTGCCAGTACTACCCTTGCAGCTTCCAAGCCATCAAATTGAGAGCTTTGAGATTGGGGTGCAGAAGGGATCCCTGATCCTGAGAAAGAAGATCAGGTTGAAACCCCAGAGGAAGAGGGGTGTCCACCGCCAGTTGTAACAGGAGGGGAAACCAGGGTTGCCTTGGCCATCTGGGGGCCACCAGGATGACCGAGGCCCTGTCCCTCAGAATCCTGAACAAGGCCCGAGCCACCAGGGGCGTGGGAGGGAATGCATACAATAGGCCCTGGGACCATGAGATCAGGAAGGCATCCACCGCCAATCTTTTGGGATGCGGTTGCCTGGAGCAGAACTGGGGCAGCTGCTGGCTCAGGGGACTGGCAAAGAGGTCGATCGACGGAAGTCCCCACCTCAGAAAAATGGTCTGGACCACTAAGGGGTGCAATTGCCACTCGTGAGGTTGTAGAACCCTGCTCAATCTGTCTGTCAGAAAGTTTTCCTGACCAGGAAGATAGACAGCCCTCAGCAGCATGTTGTGTTGAAGGGCAAAGGAGCAGAGGGCCCGAGTCTCTTGACACAGAAGCCATGACCCTGTGCCCTCCTGCTTGTTGACATAAAACATTGCCACTTGGTTGTCGGTCTGCACCAAGACAGCCTGGTGGGCCATGGTATGGGCGAAGGCCTTGAGGGCTAAACGTATCACCCTGAGTTCTAGCAGGTTGATTTGCTGAGTGGCCTCCCATGGGGACCACAGGCCCTGTGTGCACTTGTCCAGAAAATGTGCACCCCAGCCCTGCAAGGAGGCATCAGTTGTGAGTACCACTGTGGGAACAGGTAGCTGAAAAGGAATCCCCTGTAGCAGGTTGGGGGAGTGTAGCCACCACTGCAGGGAGTTCAGGAAGGGTTTGGACACCCTTACTTTGTCTCTGAGGTTTCCTGCGGCCTGCCTCCCCTGAGTTCTGAGACACCACTGTGCAGGCCGCATATGCAGGCGAGCATTGGGGGTCACATGCACTGTCGATACCATATGGCCTAGGAGCCGTAGGCAAAGCCTGGCGGAAACCAATGGGTTGCTTATGAACTGGTTGGCCAAGCTTATCAGCCTTTCTGCCCTGTCTTCTGGCAAGTAAGCCTTCGCTTGTAGGGAGTCCAACCTTGCCCCTATGAACTCCAGGTTCTGGGAGGGGAGCAAAGTGGACTTTGTGAAGTTTATGACAAAGCCTAGTTGCTGAAGAAGAGAGACAGTACGGAGGGTGGCTTGCCTGGACTCCTGGAGAGACTGACCCCTGATAAGCCAGTCATCCAGGTAGGGGAAGACAAATATACCCTAGTTTCTCAAGTAGGCCGCTACCACAGCTAGGCACTTTGTGAAAACTCATGGAGCGGAGGTTAGGCCAAAGGGCAGTACCCTGTACTGAAAATGGCTTCCTGCCACCATGAACCTGAGGTACTTTCTGTGGTCTGGATGAATGAGGATGTGAGTGTACGCATCCTTTAGATCTAAAGAGCATAGCCAATCTCCCTGCTGGAGGTAGGGCAGTAGTGTTCCAAGAGTTAGCATCTTGAACTTCTCTTTTTCCAAGAAGTTGTTGAGATTTCTCAGGTCCAGAATGGGCCGGAGACCGCCAGTCCGCTTTGGCACAAGAAAGTACAGAAGCCCTGTCCCCACAGATTTGGAGGTACAGGCTCTACCGCCTTGTCTTGAAGCAGACCTAGCAGTTCCTGGAGGAGGAGTTCCTGATTCAGAGGAGGCCGTGGAGGATCCCCTGGGAAATAGGTAGGGGGTACCTGATTGAAATGGAGCAGATAGCCCTATTGGACTATGCTCAGTACCCAAGTATCCCTTGTGATGGGTGGCCACTGGTCGGCAAACAGGACCAAGTGACCCCCTGTGCTGAGGTGGGCCAGCAGGGATGGAGAGTCTATGCAGAGGGAGTCAAAAAACCCCTCCCTGCTGAGTAGGAGCAGGAGCTGGAGGCTTGGGGGCTTTCTGCCTACGGGGCCCATGTCCCTGCCCCTTGGCCTGCTGACCCTGCTGGGGAGCTGGGGAGGCCTGATAATGAGGGAAAGGTTTGTAGGCAGGCGCCTTCCTCGGGTAAAAGGTCTTTTTCCCCGAGCCCTTCTTCTTATGAGAAGGGGCAGAAGTTTTCCTAGACAATCTTGTCCTCGTTAGAGTCTCAGTCTCGAGCTCAGCGGCCTTTTTGGCCATGGGCTTGCCGAAGAGGTTTTCACCCCGGCATGGGACATCGACCAATTTGTCCTGCACCCATGGCTCGAGGTCCGATGACTGTAGCCATGCCTGGCGTCGAGCAGCAATGCCGGCCGCTGCTACACGAACCGAAGCCTCGAAGCCATCGTAGGCCGCCCGGGAGATGAATTTAGAACATTCCCGGACCCCCGAGGACAAGGATTGGAACCTCTGCAAAGGTTCCCCGGAGAGAACAGCCGAGAACCCGGCTACCTCTTTAGCCAGGTCCCGCAAGTACATGCCCATGTACAGCTGGTAGGCTTGGAGACGGCAAGCAAGCATCGAGCCCTGGAAGCACTTTCTGCCGATGGCATCTAGGCTTCGGGCCTCCCTGCCGGGGGGCACCACGGAGTGCATCTTCTGGCTCTTCAGACGATGCATGTCCGATTCCACAACCATAGAATGGTGCAGCAGCTGTGCCTTCTGAAAACCAGGGCTCTTCCGGACTCGATACATGGAATAGATCCGCTTGCTCAAAACCGGCGCTGAGGCGTGCCTCCCACATTCGGAAGAGGAGCCGTTCCAACATCGGAGGAACCGGCACAGTAAAGGCCTCCCTCAGGGGAGAGTCATACTGGAGGGCATCGAGCTCTTCGGCTCAAGGCTCCTCCTCGGGGTCGGCAGGAACATTCAAGGCCTTGGCCATGTCCTTAATGAACTCCGAGAACCGGGTATCCTCCGGAGGGGACCTACTCTGGGGTTCGGACTGCGGCGAGTCTGAAGGGACACACCGAGTCCGAAAAGTATTGGGGGAATCCTCGTCCTCCGTCTCCCATGCAGACTCATCCGAAGAAGAGTCGAGGGGCTCCGACCGCACGGGTTCCGGCAACACCCACCCCGACGCCGGGGCCATCGGCGTCGATGCCCTCAGTCCCGAATGGGAGGTTGAGGGAGACCGTGACCGAGACCGGACTCGGGCCTTCATGGCTTCGAGAACCAGCTCTGTCTCTGCGGTCGACTAAGACGTCGACGTCCCGGTGGTCGGGGCAGATGCACCTGCTGCTGATCCATGAAGGCAGACAATCTGCACTCCAAGGCTGTCAGCCTGAGTCCAAGCTGAGGAGACTCAGCAGCCACCGACTCGGGCCCCGGCGGCGCTGGGCCTGACGTCGGCTCCCTAGGAGGAGAGTCCTCGAGGACAACAAGACTTACGTGCTCGACAGACTCCAGCTCTACGCGGGATACCTTAGTTGGCTTTTCCAGCTCCAAGGGCCCGGGGTGGCGGTCAGGGGTCCGAGATCTGGCCTTCGAGGAACCAGAAGCTTCCTCCGACGCCGCCCTCACGAGCTTTCTCTTCCTCTTATGCTCTCGACTGGGGGACCTTCTGTCAGAGGAACCCCGACGAAGCTCCCGAGATGTTGAGGCCTCTGACGAGGTCCGGGCCCATCTGGAGGCCGAGTCCAAGAAAATCCTCTCCTTCTGATGCTGCCGGCTCCTGAGTGCCTTGGTGGACATTTTGCCACATGGGACACAGACCTTGGGATCATGGTCAGGCCCGAGGCAGCACAGGCAGCAGTCGTGTGTGTCGGTAAGAGACATGAGTTTCTTACAACGATCACACTTCTTAAAACCACTGGAGGCCATCGGGGAAAAAAGAGCCCCCGCGAGGTCAAAGGACCGGCCCTCCAGGGAAAAGAAAAAAGAGCGCGAACGCATGCCACGAAGGGCAAAAAAACAAAAAACAGAGATCGGGTCGATACCGGCGTACCGAACCCGGATGGGAAGGGGAACCGGAGTCGAACCGGACAAAAAGAGACGCGAGAATCGCAGAAAAAAATCCAAATTTTTCCGGGTGACAAGGACAGACGTCCGCTGGGCTCCACGGAAAACCCGAGAACCCATAACTGAAAAATAGGCTCCCTCGAGAAGAGCCATAGCAGCCATGATAGGAGTTCAACCGAGAACGTAACACTCCGGTAGCCTGACACCAAAGGGTCGGAGGGTAGGAGTTGCCTAAACCTCAAACAGATTACAGAGTACAGCCTGGCCGAAAGCACTGTCCTGTTGGGACTCCCTATCCAGGCAGTAATGGGCTGCAAAGGTCTGGCTTGAAGACCAGGTTGCGGCCCGGCAGATGTCTGCCAGCGGAACAGAGTGAAAGTGAGCCACTGATGCGGCCTTAGCCCTGATCCGGTGGGCCGTGACTCGACCCTGCAACGGGAGATTGGCCGCCCTGTATGCCCAGGAAATGCAATCTGCCACCCAGGTGGACAACGTACGCTTGGAGACCGACATCCAAAGCTAAGAACATAAGAACATAAGATATGCCATTCTGGGTCAGACCAAGGTCCATCAAGCCCAGTATCCTGTTTCCAACAGTGGCCAATCTAGGTCATACCTACCTACCAGTATCCCCAAAAGACACAGGTTCCACAATGCTTGTATTGGGTCAAGCATTGATATCCTGGGTCCCTTTTTAATAATGGTTTATGGACCTTTCCTCTGGGAACTTGTCCAAACCTTTTTTAAACCCAGCTACACTAACAGCTCTTAATACATCCTCCGGTAACAAATTCCAGAGTTTGATTACACGTTGAGTGAAAAATATTTTCTCTTATTTGTTTTAAATACCCTGTAGCTTCATTGCATGTCCCCTAGTCTTTCTATATTCTGATAGTGTAAACAATCGATCTACGTTTACCTGTTCCACTCCATTCATTAATTTATAGACCTCTATCATATCTCCCCTCAGCCATCTCTTTTCCAGGTTGAAGAGCCCTAACCTTTATAGCCTCTCTTCGTAGGAGTAGCCTTCCATCCCCTTTACCATTTTGGTGGCTCTTCTCTGCACCTAGCTTACTAGGGGTCATAAGATACGAAGAGCTGAGGTGCTCTTCGATGTCCCCGCATATGCTCCAAGTAGAAGGCCAGCGCCCTCTTACAGTCCAGGGTATGCAGAACTGCTTCTGCCCGGCTGGCATGAGGCCTGGGAAAGAAGGTCGGAAGCACCACCTCCTGGTTGAGGTGGAATGAGGAGACTACATTCGGAAGGAACTTGGGGTGCGTGCGAAGCACCACCCTGTTCCTATAGAACCGTGTGTACAGTCTATCAGACACCAAGGTCTGCAGCTCACTCACTCGTCAGGCCGATGTGAGTGCCACCAAGAAAAGCGCCTTCCAAGACAGGAAGCGGAGATGGCAGGTAGCCATCGGCTCAAAAGGTGGGCGAGTAAGCTGTTGTAAGACCACATTCAAATCCCACTTAGTCGCCAGGGGGCGGACCGGGGGCTTCAGCAGTAGACCTCTTAGGAACCTGGACACCAAGGGGTGTACAGAGAGAGGTTGTCCTGCCACTGGAGAGTGGTGTGCCAATAAAGCACTTAGGTGAACTCAGACCGAGTTTGACTTAAGCCCTAAATCTGAAAGGTGAAGCAGGTACTGCAACACCACTGCCACCTGGCAGGAGAATGGATTCTCATTCTGCTGAGCACATCACACCTCAAATCTACGCCGCTGAAATGCATAGGTTTTCCTAGTCGATTGCCTCCTAGAGGCCAGCAGCACATCCTCTACTTCTTTAGGGAGGAGAAGTGGTGCAAGGACCACCCTTTCAGCAGCCATGCCATCAGGTTGAGGGACCTGAGGTTGGGATGCAGAAGAGAGCCCCTCTCCTGCGACAGGAGGTTGGGTTGTAATCCCAGGGGAATTGGAGCTTCCTCCGCCAGCTGCAGGAGCAGCGGAAACCCTCACGACCACTTTCAAGCTCATACGCAACACAGCCCCGTCATTCCTCTCCACATTGATCTGCTCTCAACCACTCAACAGAAGCAGGAGAACCATCAATACTAACACCCTGATAGTTCCATCAGATATTAGAGCTGTTAAAACTAGCACAAGTAACAGAGCTTTCTCATACTCTGCACCAACACTCTGGAACCATCTGCCGCCAGAGTTACGAGCCAGCAAAGACCTAACTGACTTTAGGAAAAACCTCAAGACCTATTTGTTTCAGAGTCATTTCAATTTGTTTTAAGCCCAAAGCTTAAGATTATTTACCACAATAATCCATTGCATACCTATGTACACCTGATAGTTTATGTAAGTTTATATTTGGTTTTTGTGTATACTGGTTTTGTGTATACTGGTTATTTGTATATATGTGCATATCCCACATCAGTGTATTTATGTAACAGTGCCCCTTATACCCAAGGTATGAGTATACATGTATCCAGATATACATGTATACGGATATACTTATACTTATACAGATACACTTATTTACACCACTAGTGTGATGTGCCTACCCTCCGAATCATCCTATGCGCGCCCCAAATTCTACTGCATTTATTACTCTTGAATTTGATTTGTGTATACTGGTCATTTGTATATATGTACATATTGTGTGATGTGATGTGCCTACCCTCCGAATCAACCTATGCGCGCCCCAAATTCTACTGTACTGATTTGACAGTTCTCCTATTGTAATCGGACCGCTGCTGATCGCTGGAAGCAGCGGTATATAAGTGTTTGCTAAATAAATAAATAAATAAACCATGGCTGTCAAAGCCACCTGGGTGCCACCAGGATGACTGAGGCTTTGTCCTGAAGGATCTTGAATAAGGTCTGAGCTACCAGGGGCATGGGAGGAAACGCATATAGGAGGTCCACAGACCATGATATTAGAAAAGCATCTGCAGCCACTCTGTGTGCGTGTGGCTGTCTGGAACAGAAATGGGGCAACTGGTGATTTGGTGGACTCACAAACAAATCTACGGATGGGCGCCCCCAGCACTGAAAGAGCTGTTGGGCTATGTTGGGATTCAGTTGCCACTCGTGTGGCTGGAGAATTCTGCTTAGCTTGTCGGCTAAGAAGTTCTCCTGACCCGGTAAGTAAACCGCTTTGAGGTACATACCCTGGCTGACCGCAAAGGAGCATAAGTCCAGAGTTTCCTGGCACAGGATGCGAGAGCCTGTGCCCCTTGCTTGTTCACACAGAATATTGCCACTTGATTGTCTGTCTGAATCAAGACAGTTTGATGAGCCAGTGTTTGGCAGAATGTCCGAAGAGCTAGGCAGATCGCTCGAAGCTCTAGGAGACTGATTTGTTATGCGCTCTCCCATGGAGACCACACACCCTGAGTGCAGACCTGCTGGCAATGGGCACCCCATCCCAGCAGGGATGCATCTGTAGTCAGCACCCTCGAGTGCGTGGGAGGCTGGAAAGGCACTCCTTCCAGAAGGTTGTGAGGCTGAAGCCACCATGCCAACGACTTTACCAGGCGCTGGGACACCCTGATGTTGTCTCTGAGTCTGCCTGTGGCTTCAGTCCACTGGTCCCTGAGGCATCACTGAGCTGTTCTCATTTGTAGTCGGGCGTTTGGTGTCACATGCACTGTGGAGGCAAATGTGCCCCAGGAGGCACAGAAAGTGTCTTGCCAAGATTCTGGATCTGCGACTCACTTGCTGTACTAGGGCTACAAGTCTTTGTGCCCTGTCCTCTGGTAGATAAACCCTTGTCTGAAGGGTGTCTAACCTTGCTCCTATGAACTCCAGGCCCTGAATGGGAACCAGAGTGATCACAAAGCCCAGGTGCTGGAGCAACTGGATAATGTGGGACGTGGCCTGTTGGGCTTCTAGCGATGACTGGCCTCTGATGAGACAGTCGTCTAAGTAGGGGAAGACAAACACCCCTTGAGTTCTTAGGAAGGCCGCCGCCACCACCGCAAGGCACTTTGTGAATACCCTAGGTGCCGAGGCTAGGCCAAATGGAAGTGCTTTGTACTGAAAATGGTTTCCTCCCACTACAAATCTTAGATATTGTCTCGACCCTGGGGGAGCTCCAGCTGTACAAGGACGTTACGGCTAGGCTTTGCTTCGTTTTCTTCCGTGTCTCTGTGCTGATTTTGTATTTCCTTAAGCGCCTTAGCCTAAGGGCCGTGCCAAAGGGCCCTCTTGCGCGGCCCTCTTGCGCGGGCCCGCAAGGCTAAGTGAGATGGCAAGAAGCCAAATTAACTGTGAGGAAAAAGCTTTCTTTTTACTCTTTTTTTTTTTAAATTCTTTATTTTCGTTTTACAACAACAAAGGAAAGGAAGACATACAGCTAAAGACAATACATACATGGAATGTGATACATACACCAAAGTAAACCCCTGCCACCCCCCTCCCCCCTGCTTCTTCTCTAGAAAACTAAATCATTCCCGAAGCGGGCGTGTACTGACATTATTGTGTTACAAAACCGAACGGTGATCTGAAACATGATGAATGTACATTAAACAGACATGTCGGAGCAATGAGCAGATTGTACATGATCATGGAGCATCTGCCATTTAGACAAGCGAGAATGAATTTGGATATGGAATATAGCTCTCCGAGATATCTGCTCATATTTACTATATAAGCAGACAAGGTTCCAGTAATCATTGACAGTAAGTCGAGAGCTATCCTTCCAAGTCCACGTGATTAAACATATGGCTATACCCAGCGTGAAATCAGGAGAAAGCGACCCTTCTTAGGAAGAGAGGGGACCTCCGCCACTCAGCGGAGTCCCACAGACTTTCAAGAAAGAGGCTCGTGAAGGTGTAAGATAAATGGAATACGACCCAGACCCGCCCCCAGTAAACCTGTAGTTAAGGACATTCATAAAGAACATGAGCGAGGGTTCCCACATCAGTATGGCAAGACCAACACTAGTCCCTGGCAGTTGCGTTCCATTTGGCTATTTTCCTGAAATATAAGAACATCTATGTGCAAAAAAGAAGAGAGTTTGGGTAACTGAGGCAGATCGGGAAACCCGCACTATTTGCTCAGAAAACGCTCCAATGCCCAGGGGTTAAAGTGGTTTGCGATTAGCGATCCCAGGCTTGTTGGACTCTACAAGTGGCAGTATCTGTACCCTGACATAATGGTTTAGAAAAGTTAGAGGCTACCCCATGTGTACTACTAATAGAGTGAATTAGTTCTAATAGCCCGTCCTTAGTAGGGACAGAGGGCAGCATGATTGGAGCACTTTTGAGGCAGCATAGAAGCTGCATCAATTGAAAGTAATGTTTCGCTGGTAACGCAAATTCCCTGTATAAATCAGAAAAGGTTTTCCAACGAGCTGCAGAGAAGAGCTGTTGGGGTGTCCAGATCCCCCTGGAGTACCTGGGTCTGGAAGTAATCATGTATGGCTGCTCGAATTTCTAACCGGAACTCTGGCTGAGTTAATAGGGCTCTATCAAAGAACCAGGCCCCCGAGTGCCCATGGAGTGCAGTAGTGTGTAATTGAAAAGAAATAGCAGCATGATCTGAAATATGCTGGGAGTGAATCTTTGCAGCGTCCACCTAAGGAACTAACAGTTTTGATATTAGAGAGAAATCTATACGAGACTGGGATTTATGAGGGGAAGAGAAGAAGGTAAAGTCAAGCTCATTGGGGTGTAGTAACCTCCATAGATCGACCAGAACAAAGCTTTGATCACAGAGGTAAGCACGATGTGACTCTTGGGGGGACCACTTGTCCTAAGCGGCTATTTGTCAATCAGGGGATCAAGAACTAAATTGAAATTCCCCCCAATATCAATGAGGTATGAGCAGAGGCCTGCACAACCTGAGCAATAGTAGCAAAAAGCAGGGTCATCCACATTAGGAGCATAAAGGCATATACATGTAACTTTAAAGTGACCTATCTTGCGGTGAACTCTGGACCGTCTACCCGCTGTATCTGAGCAAGTCGCAATAATAGTAGCGTGCAGAGATTTCCTATCCAATATGGCACCCCACATTCCTTAGAAACGGCTGGGGAATAGGCGGCCACCATGTAAGGTTTAATATTGAGTTTGAGAGCTTCCTTCGAATTGAAATGTGTTGCTTGGAGGAAAATCAGGTCCGCAGCTTCATGACTTAGATAGCTTAGGATTTTCCTCCGTTTTATCGGATTATTGATTCCTTGTACGTTCAATGAGAAAATCTTACATGGTGCCATCAATCGATAATAGACATTTTAGGTAAGGGCGCTTGAAAACTTACAACATAATCAGAATCTGTACAATAATGACATAAACACCAAGTATGCTGGCCAATACACCCATATTGAAAAGTATGTACCAAAGTAACTTAGAGAAGAAGCAAAACCCCCAATGAATATGGCGACCACATGTCTGCGGGAGGAGGCCCCAGAGAGGAAGATAGAGACATAATAAAAGAAAAGAAACACCAGAGTCCATAAGTAACACTGTCTCTGATACTCATCGAGGCTACTATGGGTAGATGGAGTCGGGTCACAGATATCTTCAAAATAAGGCAACAAATCGCCCTCGACAGACTCTTCGCTGAGCCGCGGTAAATCCAATATGGCAGGTACAGCGGACATGAGAGTACTGGCAGGAATATTCTGGAAGTCAGCGCATCAAGTCGGCTTCTTTAGAGTCCAAAAACTCCGCTAGTAGATCAGGGTCCTCAAATGTTCTTGTCTGATTGTGAAGCGTGACTCGGAGCTTGGCTGGGTACATCAGGCCGTAGCGTGCTTGTAGTTGTTGAAGCCTCGGCCGGAATTCCAGAAAGCGCTTTCGGCGGTCGACCGTGGGTTTAGCCAAGTCAGGATAGAAGGAGACCTTGTGGCTCTCAAACTCCATATGGCCCTTTGCCCGGGAGGCACTGAGAATTTGTTCCACATGTTGATATCTCAAAAGTCGAAAAATGATAGGCCGCGGGGTCTTCCTGTTGAGCGTTATGGTTGTGGGTACACGGTGAGCGCGATCGATCTCCAATTCTTTGGCAAAAGTGATTTGGAGCAGGGAAGGGAGGATTTTACTTAAGAACTCCTTCATGTCTCCCGATTCCGCTCCCTCCGGTATGCCCACGAGTCGTAGGTTGTTGCGGCGCGCTCTATTATTGCCATCTTCTACTTCTTTCTGCAAGGCCCGCACCTGACGTTCAACTTTGTCGAGTTTGGACAGCCGGACCACATGGGAGTCTAATATACTCTCCATTTTGTCCTGACGCGAAGAGAGCCCCTCTAGCCTGCCTTGCAGTACACCAAGATCTTCCCTCAGCGCTCGAAGTGCTTCACCGTTTGACTGCACGAGGTCCTTGACCCCTCTAATTTCTGCGAGGATTTCCTGCTGCATTTCGGGTCCCTCGCGCAACGCCAGCCCCTTCTGCGGGGACGGGGGTTCAGTTTTGGAGCGTTTGCCGTGAGAAGCCGCTGGAGATCCAAATTCCAGGCGCGTAGGTTTAGTCCCCGCCATCTCACCAATGTGCCCCGGCAAGATCAGAGCAGAAATTCAAGGATGTCCGGTGTTAATTCAGGATTCTGAGTAGGCCTCTCGGGAGCCTCAGCGTTATGCGACCATCCCGCTGGACATCGGGCTCCGCCCCCCCGCTTTCTTTTTACTCTTGAATTTTTCCTGAGAAACCTGAATAGAACTTTGCTTGCACGTTGAAAGTTTGTTCCTGTTTGGAGTTTTTGTTTTGCTTGTTAATTGGAAAACAGCCTGGAAAGGCTGGAGATTGGAAAAGAAGGCAAACTGCCACAGAAGAAAGCCTGTTTTGTGTTTGTGCTTTAACCAGCAAGGCTAAAGGAAGCTGGTAGCCTTGCTGTTAAAAGGCTATGTTTTTCTGAGCTGAAGAATACTTTAAGCTGCCACTTTGGTTTTGGGTCTTGTTTTGCTTATAACCTGTTGTACTTTGAAGAAGCCTGGAGAAGTATGCCTGAATGTGGTATTTATGAACCTTTTTTGTGCTCAATAAATTTCTGTCATTGCCTTACCCCAAGGAGCCCGACTACAGCTTTCTACCTGAAGCCCATAAAGCGCAATTAAACTACATTTCCCAGAAAACATTGCGGGGAATTAGTCAGTTAAGGCTGAAAGGGAAAGTTCCTTATACAACCATGCCCCTCTAAGCTAGAGGTGAGTGGTGAGGGCGTGACAAGTCTATTGTCCTTTTCTCTAACTATACACAGTTCCTTGGTGCACTTATCTCTTCCCATGGCTTTTAGTACCATCTTTATGCTGATAACTCCCAGATCTACCTCTCGACACTTGAAATCTCTCTGGCAATCCAGACCCGTATCTCTGCCTGCCTTTCTGACATTGCTGCTTGGATGTCTCACCATCGCTTGAAATTGAACATGGCCAAAACTGAGCTTCTTACTTTTCCCCCTAAACCCTCCTCTCCCCTTCCTCCTTTCTCAGTCCCTGTGGATAACTCTCTACTCCGCCCTGTTTCCTTGGCTCGTAACCTTGGGGTCGGTCTTTGACTTCTCTCTCTCCTTCTCCACACACATCCAACTGATAGCTAAGACCTGCCGTTTCTTTCTCTGTAACATCAACAAAATCTGCCCATTCCTTTCTGTTCAACACTCTGCTGCATGGCTAATCTTCTGCCATCCTTGTCATGCCTATATTACCCCTCTTCTCAAGTCACTTCATTGGCTCCCTATCCGTTTCCGCATCCAGTTCAAACTTCTCCTGCTGACCTATAAGTGCTATAAGTGCATTCACGCTGCTGCTCCTCACTACCTTTCCTCTCTTATCACTCACTACACACCTCCCCGGAAACTCCGCTTTTCTGGCAAATTGCTTCTATCTGTGTCCTTCTCTTCTATTGCTAACTCCAGACTTTGCTCTTTTCACCCTGCTTCTCCTTACGCCTGGAACAAACTACCTGAGTCTGTACATCAGGCGCCTTCTTTGGCCCTTTTCAAATCCAGGCTGAAAACGTGCCTGTTCACTGCTGCTTTCGGATCTCGACTCACTTGATCTCCTTTGTGTTTCTTTACCATTCCCCCTAGATGTATCCCTGTCTACAGCTACTGTGTTGTCTGTCTTGATTAGATTGTAAGCTCTGATGCAGTACTGTGTAAGTCTTGTAGTGCTATACAAATGCTCAGTAGTAGTAGTAGTTAAAATCTGAATCTGCATATGCAGAGTCAACTATCGCGTATAGCTCCCAAATTTCTGACATAAGGATACTGGTAGGACCCAAGATTCAGCTGAAAAGGCGAGTGAAGTTTGTTGCAATCCATCCAGGTTTTAATACAAAAGATTACATGTTGTAAGATTTCTGCCAGTTTGTGACAGGAATGTAGAACTGAGTCTAACATGCCCCGAGTTCTGCAGCTTCCCTTCCTTTGGAAAAGTCTGCTTTGTTCATCGATACCTTTAAAGTATTTAAGTGTTTGTATTACATCTCTCCTCTGTCGGCATCAGGCCTGTCCTGAAACAGCTGTGGGGCCAGAAAGTGATAGCAAGCTGTAAGAGCCGTTTCAGCCACGCAGAGCCTTCAGAGACATACAGGCCTTGGTAAGAGTGAGCAAGAAACTCTGCTCCCTTCTTCTAGTAGGAAATGCATGACTGCTGCTGTTGGGTCTGTCCTGAAACTGCTGCAGGACAAGGAGGCGATGTCAGTGGTGGCAGGGCCCAGTGAGGAGCAGCAGTAAGAGCAATTCAACCCATTCCCTCCAGGCTTTTTGCTTCAAATATACCTGAAATATTTCTTATACGTTTTGGCTCTTTTGCAAGCTTCTTTCCAAATTCTCTTTTGGTCTGTCTTATGAATGCTTTCCATCTAATTTGCCAGTACATATCCTCATTCCTATATCCTTCATTTGGATCTCTTTTCTATTTTTTTTAAAGACATCCTTCTGGCTTCAAGGACATCTTTCACCTCCTTATTTAACCATACTGGCAGTCACTTGGGCTTCTGATATGTGGAATATGGTCTGGGCTCCCAAGATGCTGCTTTTCACAACAGACTGCATCTTAAGCGTCCCTGCCCCATGCCCTGCTCCTACCTACCCCTCCCTCCCAACCTAGCCAACCCTGCACCGCCCCCCTTTGTATATAGCTCATCATGTAAATAGCTCATCATGAAATTAGTTATACGTTATCTACAACTACTCAAACGCACTGAAGTAGCCACTGCATGCCTACACCCACGTACAATGTAACATGATTTGGTTGAAGTGTAAACCGCTTTGATTTACAGGATAAAGTGGTATATTGTGATGAGGAGAGCCCTGCTGAACCGATGGAAATAGGAAAAGATAGTGAATATACCTTTAAGAAAAGAGACATTCCTGAAATTCACAGGTTCCAGACTGCAGTCAAAGAAAGAAAGCACGGAGTTGATAGAGCCAGTTTGCCACACCCAAGCTCTGCTGACGTAAGTGCAAGCTTAAGGGGTAATGGCAAACACCTGTGCAGAGACAGAGAAAGGCTAGCTAAGAAGCAGCCTTATAAACCCTGCTCAGAAGGGGAGAAGGGGGTTCAGGATCAGGTTGCGGTTCAAACTGTTTGCGTTCCAGTTCCAGTCCAGAATCGTGGGCAGGCTCAGAGAGTTCAGCGTGTTTCAGCTGTTCCAGGAGTTCAGAGAGAGGAACTCAGAGGAGGAAACATCAGGGGAAGGAGAAGGACGTGGAAGGAGCCTGAGAGCCAAGAAACCACGTGTGCTTTGCTTAGAGAAAGAAAGCAGGGAAGTCTTCTACCTCGGGTCTCGGACCGAAGGTTTCAAGCTACTCAAAGGTGGGTGAACAAGGCTATAGCTAGAAGTAACCAGAACCCAGCCCGGAGCAAAAAAACGTGGCTGAACAGCGGAGAGGAACCAAGGCAACTGAACCAGGGAGAGATATCCCATACTAGAGGTACAGACATTCCTTACCGGGGAAACCAGTGCTGGAGAGAGGTCCAGGGATTTCCCTAGAGCATTCACCGAGGAGCAGATTGTGGGAGTTCAGAGCCAGACGTATATGCTTTAGAACAAGAGGATATGCAAGTGGACTGTGCGGAGCAAAACTCCATATCAGGTGAATTGCCAATGGATTGTACATTATGCCAGACAGAAGCTATGAAAGTCTGTTGATAAGAAATGCTTGATAAAGAAAGGTCTTGAGAAGCAGTGTGAATGAACCTAGTTTTGTTTTGCTAAGAAATACCTACTAACTCAAGAGAACGTTGCCAGCTTCTACATTTTTGTGTTTAAAGGAGCAAAAGGTAAATGAGGACATTTAACTTTGCTTAAACAGAGAAGCTGTATTTTGTTTTGCCGATTACCTTATGAAAACAACTGCACATGTTTTAAAAGCTTATGAAGCTTCCTCAGTTCCAGCTTATGTATAATTTCTGAAGTATTGCTTGGAGAAGAATATCCTGACGTGTGTTTAAACCTTAGTGCTTTTTGGGGAAAAATAAACTTTTGTCTTTGCCTTTAACCCTTGGCTTACACGACTATCCTTGAACGAGGAAAAACTACAAGTCCCAGAAAGCCTCCCTGTGGACAAGAATAGTGTTTAATTCCTTTATTAGAGGACTAAAAATGGCAGCCCTATGCCTCTAGGCCCTCGGCCGGGGTCACGACAATATAAATCCTTTAAAATAAATAAAAATAAATATATAAACTTTAATCTTTGCAACTGTGCCTTTTAGTTTCTTTCTAATTCCCTCATTTTATTATATTCTCCCTTTTTAAAGCTAAATGCTACTGCTGTAGTTTCCTTCACTGTCCTTCCTCTAATAATGACATTACATTTGATTGTGTTATGATTACTATTGCCAAGAAGCCTCACCACTGTTACCCCTGTATTCCAGTAAGGACTAGTTCTCCAGGACCAAGCAGGAAGTCAGTCCTCACATATGGGTGACGTCGGCGCCGACGGAGCCCTCGCGGAGCAATTTTCCCCAGCTTTCAAAGAAAGCCTTTGGGAATTGCAGCGCGCATGCGCGGTCCCCTTCCCGCCCAAGGGTGCCATCTTAGCCAGTCTTCTTTTTTCCGCGGAGCCCTACAGACGTGGTCTTCTTGTCCCCGCAGAAAAAGTTGATTTTTGTCGTTTATTTTCTCTTTTTTCTTCGGTTCGACGCCGGTCTCTTTCCTGCCCGGACTCGCGACGCAGTTGCGAGTCCTTCTCTTATTTTTTCGGTTTTTCTGATTTTTCTTGTCAGTTTCGTTTTTCGGTTTTTCGCTGGCAGCCCGGTCCTTTGACCTTGCAGGGGCCCTTTTTTCCCCCGATGGCTGCCAGTGGCTTCAAAAGGTGTGTTCAGTGTGACAGAAATATGTCGCTCACTGACACACACGATCATTGCCTCCGCTGCCTTGGCCCAGATCACGAGGAACTGATCTGTGGGGCCTGCAGCAAAATGTCCTCCAAAGCTTTACGGAGTCGGTGGCATCAGCGGGAAAGAATCTTCGCAGATCCCACCCGTACCCGGACCTCGTCGGAGGCCTCGGCGTCCAGAGGCTCCAGCTCTGAGCATCGCCGGAGTTCCTCCGACAGAGGTTCTCCCTCCGGGGATCATCATCGGAAGGCGAAACCCGCGAGGGCGGCGTCGGTGGACGCTCCTGGTTCCACGAGGGCCAGGTTGCATAGCCCCGATAGCCGTCCCGGGTCTTTGGAGCAGGAACGTCTCATGAAGCGACCTCGTTTGGAATCGGAATTGCCTGCTCGGGTAAGTCCTGTAGTCCTCCTGGACTCGCCTCCGAGGGGTCCGACGTCGGGCCCGACGCCGTCGGGGCCCGAGTCGGGGGCTGCTGGGTCACCTGAGGTCGGACTCAGGTTGACGGCCTTGGAGAGCAGACTGTCTGCCTTCATGGACCAGCAGCGGGCACTGATCGCTAGCCTCGCTGGCGCCTCTGCCCCGACCGCCGGGACGTCGACGTCTAAGTCGACCCCAGAGACCGAGCCGATCCTCGAGTCCATGCGGGCTCGAGTCGATCCTCGGTCGAGGTCTCCCTCGGCCTCCCGTTCGGGACCGAGGTCATCGACGCCGACTCCCTCGGCGTCGGGGCGGCCGACGCCTCCGCCCGCCCAAACCGACCCCACCGATTCCTCCTCGGAGTCGGCCTGGGAATCTGAAGTGGAAGAGTCACCTGATTCTTTTCGGACTCGGTGTGTCCCCTCGGACTCCCCTGAGTCCGAACCTCGGAAACAGTCCCCCCCGGAGGATGCCCGGTTCTCGGACTTCGTCAGGGATATGGCCAAGCCTTTGGCCTTCCCTGCGGATCCCGAGGAGGAGGAGCCTCGAGCCGAAGAGCTTGACGCCCTTCAGTACGACTCTCCAGCAAAGGAGCACTTTACTGTACCGGTTCCTCCCATGCTGGAACGACTACTCTTCCGCATGTGGGAGAGTCCGGCATCGTCGCCGGTATTAAGCAAGCGGGTCGATTCCATCTATCGAGTCCGCAAGAGCCCTGGCTTCCAGAAAGCACAGCTACCGCACCATTCCATGGTGGTGGAATCGGCCATGCATAGGCTCAAGAGCCAGAAGATGCACTCCTCGGTGCCTCCCGGCAGGGAGGCCCGCAACCTGGATGGCCTCGGTAAGAAGTGTTTCCAAGGCTCTATGCTTGCTTGTCGGGTCCAGACCTACCAGCTCTACATGGGCATGTACCTTAGAGACCTGGCTAAAGAGATAGCCGGATTCTCTGCTGGGCTGTCCGAGGAACCTTTGCGGAGGTTCCTAGCCTTGTCCACTGGAATTCGAGAATGCTCCAAATTCATTTCTTGAGCAGCCTATGATGGCTTTGAAGCATCGGCTCGAGTGGCCGCAGCCGGCATCGGTGCCCGCCGACAGGCTTGGCTTCAGTCGTCTGACCTTGAACCCTGGGTGCAGGACAAGTTGGTCGATGTCCCCTGCCGAGGTGAGAACCTCTTTGGCAAGCCCATGGCTGAGAAGGCTGCGCAAATCGAGACGGAGACTCTCACCAGAACTAGGCTCTCTAGGAAGACCTCTGCCCCTTCCCAGAAGAAGAAGGGCTCGGGAAAGAAGTCCTTTTACCCGAGAAAGGCGGCTGCCTATAAACACTACCCTCAATATCAGGCCTCCGCAGCTCCCCAACAGGGTCAGCAGGCCAAGGGACGGGGTAACGGGTCCCGTAGGCAGCAAGCCCCCAAGCCTGCACCACCGGCCCCTGCTCAGCAGGGTGGGGGTTTTTGACTTCATCGGCATAGCCTCTCCCCCTCAGCTGGTTTCTCCCAGCACAGGAGGCCGGCTGGTCCACTTTGCCCACAGGTGGTCCAACATCACATCAAATGCCTGGGTGCTTCATGTTGTGAGAGAAGGCTATCTTCTCCACTTCCACCAGGTCCCTCCCTCCTATTTCCCGGGAGAGCCTCCACGACTCCCTCTGCACAGGGACTTACTCCTTCAGGAGTTAGCAAGTCTTCTTCAGGAACAGGCTGTGAAACCGGTGCCCCACCACCTGAGAAGTCAAGGCTTTTATTCCAGGTATTTCCTAATACCAAAAAGAACGGGAGGCCTCAGACCCATCCTGGACTTGTGCAACCTAAACAAGTTCCTCGTGCGGGAGAAGTTCAAAATGCTTACCCTTGGAATCCTTCTGCCCTACCTCCAGCAGGGAGATTGGCTATGCTCCTTGGATTTAAAGGATGCCTACACGCACATCCTCATCCACCCAAGCCACCGCCAATACCTAAGGTTTGTGGTGGCAGGAAATCATTACCAGTACAGAGTACTGCCCTTTGGCCTATCCTCCGCACCACGAGTCTTCACAAAATGTCTCGCGGTGGTGGCGGCTTATCTCCGGCTTCAGGGCCTCTATGTCTTTCCTTACCTAGACGACTGGCTCATCAGAGCATCGTCCTCTCCAGAAGTCACAAAAGCCACACATCGCACTGTGACTCTTCTCCAGTACTTGGGCTTTGTCATAAACTTTGCAAAGTCCACTTTGCTCCCCTCGCAAGATCTCGAGTTCATCGGCGCAAGATTGCACACTCTTCAGGTGCGAGCTTTCCTGCCTCTCGACAGGGCTCAACGGCTCATGGACCTAGCCAGCCGTTTTCGCAGCCAGTCCCTGGTCTCGGCCAGGCGCTTCCTGAGACTACTCGGCCATATGGCTTCCACCGTCCACGTGACCCCCAATGCCCGCCTGAATATGCGGCCTGCTCAGTGGTGCCTTCGCAAGCAGTGGCAACAGGCCACGGGCGGCCTAGCCGACTTAGTGCAGATCTCCGGCCCGCTGGCCTCTTCTCTACAGTGGTGGCTTCATCAGCCGAACCTGGTACTCGGAATGCCTTTTCAATCTCCTCCGCCTGCTCAAGTACTGACGACCGATGCTTCTCTCCTGGGATGGGGAGCGCATTGCCAAGGGGCATGTACTCAAGGTCTCTGGACCACGTGGGAGTCTGCGCAGCAGATCAACTTCCTGGAGCTCAGAGCAATCCGTCTGGCTCTCAAGGCTTTCTCCCACCTGACTTCTCACCGGTCCGTCCTTGTCCAGACGGACAATCAAGTTGCCATGTTCTACGTGAACAAACAGGGGGGCACGGGCTCCTTCCTTCTCTGTCGAGAAGCACAGAGGCTCTGCTCTTGGGCCGTCAGCCACGGCATTCTTCTCAAGGCAGTTTATCTCCCAGGCCAAGAAAATTGCCTGGCAGACAAACTCAGCAGAATCCTCCAGCCGCACGAGTGGCGACTGAATCCCTTGGTAGTTCAGAAACTTTTTCTGAAGTGGGGCCTCCCCACGATGGATCTCTTTGCCAGTCCTCTCAACCGGCAACTTCCTCGCTTCTGCTCTCGGCAGCCGCATCCCCTTCGAGTAGCGGCGGATGCTTTTCTGCTCTCATGGTCGAAAAGCCTTCTGTATGCCTTTCCTCCCATACCGCTAATCTCTCGTATTCTTTTCAAGGCTCTCCGAGACAAAGCTTCCATCATCCTGATAGCTCCTCGGTGGCCCAGACAGCCGTGGTTTCCACTCCTGCTGCAACTGGCGGTGGAGGCTCCGTTCCCTCTGGGGTTTCAACCAGATCTCCTAACACAGGATCAGGGGTCCCTGCTACACCCCAACCTCAGATCTCTACATCTGATGGCCTGGCTGCTGAAAGGGTAGTCCTTGCTCCCCTTCTACTGCCGGCAGAGGTGGAAGAGGTCGTCCTAGCTTCCCGGCGACCTTCTACCCGCAAATGCTACGCCCTTAAATGGCGGCGTTTTTTCCGTTTGGTGTACCCAGCAGTCTCAGGATCCCTTCTCCTGCTCGGTGTCGGTGATCTTGCAGTACTTGCTCTACCTCTCTAATCTGGGACTTAAGTCCAACTCCGTCAAAGTTCACCTCAGTGCTCTTTCAGCACATCATGTGCCGGTGGACGGCAGACCTCTTTCCAACAACCCTCTCGTGGCAAGGTTTCTCCGAGGTCTCCTTCTACTTAAACCACCTCTGCGCCCGCCAGCACCTGACTGGGATCTGAATGTGGTTTTACAGCGGATCACCTGTCCGCCTTTTGAACCTATGGCTACCTGTTCTCTCCGTTTTCTTTCTTGGAAAACCTTATTCTTGATAGCCCTCACTTCCGCTAGACGCGTAAGTGAATTGCAGGCCCTCGTGTCTGATCCCCCTTACACTCGGTTCTACAAAAATAGGGTAGTCCTACGGACTCACCCTAAATTTCTTCCAAAAGTGGTCTCCCCTTTTCACATCAATCAGGAGGTGGTACTTCCGACCTTCTTTCCCAGGCCACACTCCAGCCGAGCTGAAATGGTCCTGCATACCCTGGACTGTAGAAGGGCGTTGAACTTCTACCTTGACCGTACGCGGGAGCACCGTAAAGCTGCTCAGCTTTTCGTGTCTTTTGACCCCAATAAATTGGGGCTCCCTGTCTCCAAGCGTACTCTGTCCATCTGGGTTGCTGACTGTATCGCTTGGGCTTATGGGGCAGCCGGACTCTCGTTAGAAAGTCGGGTCACGGCTCATTGTGTTCGGGCGAAGGCTACGTCAGTGGCTTACCTCCGCTCTGTTCCATTGGCAGACATCTGCGGGCCGCTACTTGGTCTTCGAGCCAGACTTTTGCGGTCCATTACTGCCTCGAGAGGGAGTCCCGCAGGGACAGTGCTTTCGGACAGGCAGTCCTCCGAAATCTCTTCGAGGTTTGAGCAACTCCTACCCTCCATCCCGGATGGGGGCTACCGGTGGGTAATAATTCAGTGAAGATTCCTTCCTTCTGTGCTGCTGAGCTAGAGGGAGAACATTTTTGTGCTTAGGGTCTCCGGTAGCCTTAAGCTTGGGAGTCCCATATGTGAGGACTGACTTCCTGCTTGGTCCTGGAGAAAGCGTAGTTACTCACCTGTAACAGGTGTTCTCCAGGAGCAGCAGGAATCAGTCCTCACAACCCTCCCTCCTCCCCTTGGAGTTGCAATCATCTGCTTTAGTTTTTTTGCAAATTTTTATGCTATCTTTTAGCTATGTCATCTGACTGGCTAAGATGGCACCCTTGGGCGGGAAGGGGACCGCGCATGCGCGCTGCAATTCCCAAAGGCTTTCTTTGAAAGCTGGGGAAAATTGCTCCACGAGGGCTCCGTCGGCGCCGACGTCACCCATATGTGAGGACTGATTCCTGCTGCTCCTGGAGAACACCTGTTACAGGTGAGTAACTACGCTATATAATGTAATTCTTCCTTTCCTTGGTTCCAGGAAGTGGTCATTTACCCATTCAATACTGGAGTAACTGAAATCTTCCGTTCTTATTCTGTTGCCAGTTTTGGTAACCGGTACGATTTATTTTAGCATTTCAAGCAGTTTCTTCATTCAGCAGAAGCAAATGGTAGCCTACCCCCACTGCTGTACTCTTCCTTGTCACACATGACAATTCTATTCATAAAAATTCCAGTCTGCATTTTATTTCCTGCAGAACCTTTACCCTGTTTGATAGAGGGGTGGTGCATTTATGTTAAGGATGCCTAAAGCTGGTTTTATCTGTCTGACTATTGTGATACAATTTGTATTCTGGTATCACAGTGTCCCATTTGTTTATGTTCCTTCTACCAAGGTCTATCAGCTGCCTATTATTTTTATGTTTTCAGTTAGCTCTATGCAGTGTAGGGTCAAAACTCAGACAGATTTATGCAGTTTGCAATTTATTTATTTATTTAATATCTTTTCTATACTGCGCTCTTTAAAATCAGTGCGGTTTACAGGCAAACAATAACCTGTACAGTGCGGTGGAAACCTGCACTGTACATTACAATGAACAAGTGGTGTAGCTTGGGACTAACATGGGTAACTATATACAGGCTGGGCACTCAGGTCACAAATACATATTGACCAGAGTTGCTCAGCAACTATTTACAGGATAGACAGCTATATACATGTTGCTATTTACAGGTTATACAGTTGTGCTAGTGGCGTTGCATCAGTTGCAATGCCTGATGATCCTCATATTCAGTGGCACTATCTGAACAGTACCAATGAATATCCCCACAGAGCACAGTAAAGACGCCTGGTTCATTCTGCTATCCGGCTAGTGGCAATATTCAGCTGTCCTAATCTTCCTTATGTGGTTTTGCCGAATATTGCTGCAAACTGGATAACAAAACCTCTGGATATTTAGCACGGGACAGGCTCTGAGGCTGAATGTCCAAAATCAATAAAGTGGTAGCAGCCCGGTGCTTTAATGACACCGAATATCTAATTCTTACTCTTTAATCTTATTTTTTTTTAGAGTTCTGTCATTTATATATAGACAATTTTATTTGTATTCACGACTCGCCAAGTGGTTGAAAGTGCTCTTCCTCTGATACACTTGGACTACATCAGCCTTTATCAGGACAGGCTAACCCCCTCACTTTTCCAGTATCTTTGAAAGATATCTCATGCCAAGCTCCGGGCTCCTGAACAATTGTCAGCTTGCTTTCTTCTGTAAGTGTTTGTAGTCACACCTGGGTTCTCCCCTTTCCCCAAACTGCTCCTAATTAATCTGAAACTCTCTTCCCTGCACCATCTCATTCATGGAGCTCAGCGTGAGGAACGGGAAGCATTTCCGAGAATGCTACCCTGAAACTTCTGGATTTCAATTTTCTTTAAAGCTTACATTTGGCCTCAAGAACCTCCCTCCTGCTCCTTCAACCAACTTTTTAAGTGTACAAAAATAGTCTATACGCCAGCCCTTAATTTTACCTGTTTGCCATAGAAGTTGGTGTCGCCCCTGAAGGAGGCCCGTGACCCAGTAAAGGAGAACATGGGCAGAGGGACAGGGATTGGGACATTCACGCCAACCTACAACGAAAAGAAAAAGAGCATCAATCCACATCATTTGACAACATCACGCTTGATCTCAGAAGATGAAAGCACAAGTCAGAGAGGAAAACATGGAGTGAGGAGTGCGGAATGAATCACGGCCACCTTTAGTCATACAGGACGTTTTTCATCTGACTCAGACTCAGGTCAGTGAACCTAAATCCAGTCCATTTACAATGACAAATGCAGCTAAAAATAAATTACAGCATTTCGACAGTGTGTGAGAATCCCGAAATTACAGAACATCCTTCCGAGATATTTGCAGTTGGAACACACCATACTCTAAGAATGTTAAATCTAAAATGCACAATAAATCAGAAAGAAATAAAAGAGCTGGTAAGTAAGAAGATGCGTCAGCTGCCCCTGCCACTTTGCTGTCAGAAATGTAACAGGCGTCAGCAGAGAGAGCGGCATTCTCAAGTCCTCTGCAGTTACCATGCTTCTGACACTCCAGAGGGAAAGGTCCGCAGCTTCCTCATCTCTGCCTTCATCTTTCCTGAATTTTTGTTTACTACTATTAATTTGATTTGCCTCAATGTCTTTTTTTAACTTTTAATTGAAATTGTTATGTAACTCCTAATTGTAAAGTTAATTATTACTTTTGTAACTCCTTTATCATTTGTATCCCACTTTCTTATGTCTTTGAAATGCAGATAATCAAAATGACAAACATGATACAGTCCATAACCATGAACAGCTGAAGAGGGGACTAGGAAATGTGAATTTAACAGACATAGCACATAGTAGACATCTTTAATCTAAAAGCTCTAAGACATGCAATATAGAATATTGGACCTAAAAGACAATCAAAGATAAATGTAAAATAGGAGAAAGTAAATCTCAGAAGAGCTATTGCTAGTATTACTACTTGAAGGACTGCTGAGAGAGGAGTTCCTATTGCTGGGAGGGAATCTGCACTTGCATCTACCTGATGGGAAATTCTCTAATCTTGGGAAAAAGGAAATTCTTTGGGTTAAAGCTGATAAAATCTGTGTATTTTAAAATTCAGTTAGGGCATAGTAAAACAAGCCAACGTTTAGTTAAATTAAAGCAGATAAACTGAAGAGTAGCAAATCACCTGGGCCGGATGGTATACATCCAAGGGTGTTGAAAGAACTGAAATACGAGATTGCAGACCTGCTATTAGTAATCTGTGAACTATCATTAAAATCATCTCTAATACCTGAAGATTGGAGGATCGCCAATGTAACACCAATTTTTAAAAAGGTTCCAGGGGTGATCCGGGAAACTACAGACCGGTGAGCCTGACATCAGTATCGGGAAAAATGGTAGAAACCATCATAAAGAATAAAATTACTCAGCATGTAGATAGTCATGACCTAATGGGAGACAGCCAACATGGCTTTAGACAAGGAAGATCTTGTCTTACTAATCTGTTATGTTTTTTGAAGGAGTGAATAATCAGGTGGACAAAGGTGAGTCGGTTGATATTGTGTATCTGGACTTTCAGAAAGCCTTTGACAAGGTCCCTCATCAGAGACTTTTGGCAAAACTAAAGAGTCATGGGATAGGAGGCAGTGTACTATTGTGGACCAGGAACTGGTTAAAAAATAGAAAGCAGAGGGTAGGGCTAAATGGCCAATTTTCCCAATGGAGAAAGGTGAATAGTGGTGTACCCCAGGGATCTGTGCTGGGTCTGCTGCTTTTTGACATATTCATAAATGACCTGGAAAGTGGAATAACGAGTGAGGTTATCAAATTTGCAGATGACACCAAACTATTTAAAGTTGTTAAAACCCAAGAGGATTGTGGAAAATTGCAAGAGGATCTTGATAAATTGGAAGACTGGGCATCAAAATGGCAGATGAAATTTAATGTGGACAAGTGCAAGGTTATGCACCTAGGTAAGAACCACCACCCAGGAAAAAGATTTAGGCGTCATTGTGGATACCATGTTAAAACCCTCGGCCCAGTGTGCAGCGGCGGCCAAGAGAGCAAATAGAATGCTAGGTATGATAAGGAAAGGAATGGAAAATAAAACAAAAGATATTATAATGCCTCTATATTGTTCCATGGTGAGACCGCACCTTGAATATTGTGTGCAATTCTGGTCGCCGTATCTTAAAAAGGATATAGAGATTTTAGAAAAGGTTCAGAGAAGAGCCACCAAAATGGTAAAGGGGATGGAAGGATACTCCTATGAAGAAAGGCTAAAAAGGTTGAGGCTCTTTAACCTGGAAAAGAGACGGCTGAGGGGAGATATGATAGAAGTCTATAAATTAATGAACGGAGTGGAACGGGTAAACGTAGATCGATTGTTTACCTTATCAGAATATAGAAAGACTAGGGGACATGCAATGAAGCTACAGGGTAAACTATTTAAGACTAATAAAAGAAAATATTTTTTCACTCAACGTGTAATCAAACTCTGGAATTTGTTACCTGAGGATGTAGTAAAGGCTGTTAGTGTAGCTGGGTTTAAAAAAGGTTTGGACAAGTTCCTGGAGGAAAGGTCCATAAACCATTATTAAGAAGGGACCCAGGATATCAATGCTTGAACCAATACAAGCATTGTGGAACCTGTGTCCCTTGGGGAAACTGCTAGGTACGTATGACCTAGATTGGCCACTGTTGGAAACAGAATACTGGGCTTGATGGACCTTGGTCTGACCCAGTATGGCATATCTTATGTTCTTATATAAAGTGATGGGAATGCATGGGATACATTCGAGAATATTGAAGGAACTTTCGCACGTTCTAGCAGCTGCACTGACTGACCTTTTCAATACTTCTTTAGAGTAGGGAGTGGTCCCAGAGGACTGGAGAAAGCCACATGTGGTCCCTTTACACAAAAGCAGAAGTAAGAATGAGGTTGAGAACCACAGACTGGTTAGTCTAACCTCTGTGGTGAGTACATTATTGGAAATGCTACTAAAACAGAGAATAATGAGGTTCCTGAAGACCAATGGACTGCAGGATCCGAGGCAGGATGGGTTTACCAGAGGCAGGTCTTGTCAGACAAACCTGATTGATGTCTTTGACTGGGTGAACAGGGATTGAGGGAGAGCCCTAGATGTGGTATATTTAAATTTCAGTAAAGCCTTTGACACTGTTCCATACAGGCGACTTACAAACAAACTGAGCGCCCTAGGGATGTACCCTAAAGTTACTGCTTCGGTCAGAAATTGGTTGAGTAGGAGGCCACAAGGGGTACAGGTAAATGGAGCTCACTCTGAGAAGGATGTTATCAGTGGTGTGTCCCAGGGATCTGTCCTTGGCCTAATTCTTTATAGCATCTTTGTTAGTGATATTAGCGGAAGGGTTGTTGGGTAAGTTTTGCCTCTTTGCAGCTGATACCAAAATCTGCAATACAGTAGACACCCAGGAAGGAGTAGATAACATGAGGAGGGATCTAGCTAAGCTTGAGGAATGGTCAAGAATTTGGTAACTGAGATTTAATGCTAAAAAATGAAGGGTCATACATTTGGGTACAGGGTACAGTGTAGGGGGCAAAGTATTTCTGTTTATGAAAGAAGAGCAAAACCTGGGTGTGATGGTATCTGATGATCTTAAAGTGGCTAAACAGGTAGAAAAGGCGACAGCGAAAGCCAGACGGATGCTTGTGTGCATAGGGAGATGATTGACCAACAGAAAAAAGGAGGCGATAGTGCCTCTGTATAAGTCTTTGGTGCGACCTCATTTGGAATATTGTGTGCAATTCTGGAGACTGTACCTTCAAAAGGATATAAGCAGGATGGAGTCTGTGCAGAGGGTGGCTACTAAAATGGTTAATGGCCTTCATTATAAAACATATGGGGACTGACTTAAAGATCTTAATATGTATATGTTAGAGGAAAGGCGGGAGGAAATATGATAGAGATGTTTAAATACCTCCATGGCATAAATGCTCAGGAGGAGAGCTTCTTTTGATTGAAATCAAGCTCTGCAATGAGGGGACACAGGATGAGGGTGAAAGGGGATAGACTCCGGAGTAATATGCGGAAAAATTTCTTTATGGAAAGAGTGGTAGATGCATGGAATAGTCTCCCAGTGGAGGTAGTAGAGATGAGGACAGTATCTGAATTCAAGAAAGAATGGTCTAAACATAGAAGATCTCTAAAGGATTAAAGGGACTATAGTAGTTGATATGGAAGGGACAGACTAGATAGAAACATGGTGGCAGAAAAAGAACACATGGCCTATGTAAAGTCAGTTAGGGCATATTATTACAAGCCAACTTTAAACAACTGAACAACTTTATGAAGCTTAAATACATTTTTAAATCTAAGATGCAGACAGAGGTGAGATGGGGGCTATCCAGTCTTTTGCACTGAGTGTTACATGTATGTGTGCACTAGGAGCAAAAAGCTCTTTGCTCTCAGGGAACAAGTCCGAGCTCTGGAGCTTAGAGTAGCAGACCTGGAGCAACTGAGGTATATAAATGAGACCTACAGGGATACAGTAGAGAAGTCTAACCTCCAATCTGGCAGTATCCCTGTTGCAATGGAGGAGAGAGGTCATGTGACAGGAGAGCATTACCCTGGTGTGGCAGGAAGTGATCCTATAGCTAGGACCTGTCCTCCAGGTGATGTAAAACCCTCTCGCACCGAGGAAGTTTCTCCAGGGCCATGTGCCCATGAAGGAAGGTTTACGACAGCCGTTACAGTTGGTGATTCGATCATTAGGCATGTAGATAGCTGGGTGGCTGGTGGATGTGAGGATCGCTTGGTAACATGCCTGCCTGACGTGAAGGTAGCAGACTTCACGTGCCACCCAGATAAGGTTTTAAACAGTGCTGGGGAGAAGCCTGCAGTCTTGGTAGATGTTGGTACCAATGACATAGGAAAGTGAGGAAGGGAGGTTCTGGAAGCCAAATTTAGGCTTTTAGGTAGGAAGCTGAAATCTGGAACTTCCAGGGTAGCATTCTCTGAAATGCTTCCCGTTCCACATGCAGGACTCAAGAGGCAGGCAGAGCTCCAGAGTCTCAATGCGTGGATGGGACGATGGAGCAAGGAAGAGGGTTTTGGATTTGTTACAAACTGGGAAATATTTTAGGAAAGGGGAGGGCTTTTCCGAAAGGATGGGCTACAACTTAATCAGGGTGGAACCAGGCTGCTGGCACTGATGATTTAAAACTACTACTGCTATCACTACTGAACATTGTATAGCACTACAAGACTACACAGCGCTGCACAGACACATTTAAAAGATGGTCCCTGGCTCATCAGAGCTTACAATCTGGTCAAGACAGACAACACAGTAGTTATAGACATGGGATACATCTAGGGGGAATGGTAAGGAAACACAAAGGAGAACAGGTGAGTCAAGAGCCGAATGCGGCCGTGAAGAGGTGAGTTTTCAGCCTGCATTTAAAAAGGGCCAGAGAAGGCGCCTGACGTACAGACCCAGGTAGTCTGCTCCAGGCATAAGGAGCAGCAAGGTGAAAGGAGCGAAGTCTGGAGTTAGCAACAGAAGAGAAGGGCACAGACAGAAGCAATTTGCCAGAAGAGCGGAGTCCCTGAGGAGGGGTGTAGGGAGAGATAAGAGAGGAAAGGTAGTGAGGAGCAGCAGAGTGAATGCACTTATAGCACTTATAGGTCAGCAGGAGAAGTTTGAACTGGATGCGGAAACGGATAGGGAGCCAATGAAGTGACTTGAGAAGAGGAGTAATATGAGCCGAGCAGCAGAGTGTTGAATAGATTGAAGGGGAGAGAGATGATTCAGCGGAAGACCAACAAGGAGTAGGTTACAATAGTAAGATGGGAGGTGATTAAGGAGTGAATAAGTGTCTTAGTAGAGTGTTCAGAAAGGAATGGGTGGATTTTGTTGATGTTGTAGAGAAAGAAATGGCAGGTCTTAGTCATCAGATGGATGTGTGTGGAGGGAGAGAGAGGAATCAAAGAGAACCCCCAGATTGTGGGCTGAGGAAATAGGGAGGAGTAGAGAGCTATCCACAGAGACTGAGAAAGGAGGAAGGGGAGAGGAGGGTTTAGGGGGAAAAATAAGAAGCTCAGTTTTGGCCATGTTCAATTTCAAGCAGTGGTGAGACATCCAAGCAGCAATATCAGAGATCCGGGTCTGGATTGCCGGGGAGATTTCAGGCATAGAGAGGTAGATCTGGGAGTCATCGGCATAAACACAATACTGAAAGCCACGGGAAGAGATGAGTGCGCAAAGGGAATGGGTATAGAGAGAGAAAAGGAGTGTGCCCAAGACTTCCCCCCTTCCCCCTCCCCTCACCACCTCCCCATCCCCCCCTCCTTCCTCCCCTCCCCCCAGGAACTAGGAAGTACAATTTTTTAATATTACACCCCTTTAGTATGACAGCTCTTGCAATTTATCTGTCAGCACTTTCATGTGCCGGTATTGGTTCGCATGCACTTTGATGTTTTTAATGTATCCTTTTTAAGAAAAACGGCTTACGTATGGCTCGCTACACTGAATCAATGGCTGGGTTCACAATATAGCAGTAGATACTTATACGCTAGTTTATATAAGCAGCCCGTCCAAAAGTATTATTTTAACTATCAGTTACATTAAATAAGTAGTGTCACTCGTAAATAAACTGTTTACCGAATGGAAACAATGTTTGAGATTTTGGGAACTGGTTAGGTATGGAGCAGGCACGTTTGCGCCATATAAAAGGACTCCACAGCGCAGCTGCCGGTGTTTTTCATTCTCTGCCTCTCTATTGAGTTGAAGACAGCATGTCAGAGAAAGGTATTCTGATCATATGTCTTATACTGTAGTTTGTAAGGTTTTAGTTTATGTTAGAATGCCAAGTGGTGACTCTTTTCTCATTCAATGAATAATTTGTATGTTATAAAAGTGTTAGATTGTCAGACATAGCTCCACAGCTGTAAACACATACCTCCTCCAAAGAGCTCAAAACATCTGTGCAAAAGTAATAGCTAAAGCCCGTCTATCGGACCACGTAACCCCAATACTGCTAGAACTACACTGGCTCCCAATAAACAGCCGAATCAGATACAAAATTATCCTAACAACCTTTAAACTCATAAAAGACATAGCCCCCTCACACCTATCCACGCTACTGCATTCACCAACCGAAACTAGATCACACAGACAAAACGCAGCCCATTCCCTTATCACACCAAAAGCTTTCAGGAAGACAAAGAAAACCACTAGCTCCAGAGCATTCACTTTCACTGCCCCTACGCTCTGGAACGACCTCCCAATAGACCTTCGCATCATAAAAGACCTCTCTCAGTTCAGGAAAGAACTAAAAACTTACCTATTTACTGAACACTTTGAAATCCCATATTCCCCCAAAACACCTCCATAACAACCATGGACTTACACACACAAAACCCCCATACTCAAAACTAAATAACTCTCATTCCCTGACTGCCACCCCCACACACACTCCCGACTTACGACATCAAAGGAAATAAATTCCAATACCTAACTACACATGCCCTACACACAACACTCAACCACTGTAAATATCCAATGTAAATAATTTAATGGTTGTTTGTATTATTAGTATCTCATAAAGTTGAAGTTTATTGTTCAATGTAAATAGTTGAACCTGACCGTTCAATGTAAATAGTTGAATCCGATTGTTTAATGTAAATGTATACAACTGTGTACAATTGTTAAGATGTTTCATGTAAACCGCCCTTGATCGCTGGAAGGGGCGGTATAGAAGAAAATAGATAAATAAATAAATAAATAAATAAATAAAGTCTGGCAATATGTTAGTTTTTAGATACGGATTCAGGCACATTTAGTCAGATCATTAGATGGTTGTTGATATACAGGTCATGAATTCTAGGTTGGTAGTTGGTTCCCCGAATGAGGTACAGTAACTCCCGCTCCTTTAAATACAGTTTTATCATGCATGAGGGTCAATAACTGTTAGCTATGCAATGAGTTTAAACTAATAGATGTTCTTTCCAATAGTTCAGCTCCGATATATGAAAAGGGGATTTACAGGTGGATTATCAATAATGGTCTGTTTTTAAACATTCATTTTATCTATTTAGAAGTCGTGTACATGTCACATTATTATAAGTCTGTTCTGGTATTATTTATTAATTTTATCGGTTTATTTTTTATTGACTTATTTATTTATTTATCCATTTTTAATTTTGTTTCACATTTATATGTATGTTGTTTGTAAAGATTTATTATCCAAAAGACTTGTTTAATTATGTTTTAACTGTGATTATTTATTTATATCGATGTAGGTGGAGGAGGTAACCCTCCTTGACCATCTGTAACACCCAGGCATCGGTGGTGATGGCTGTCCACCTGTGGGCAAACAGGGCTAGGTGCCCCCTGTGGGCAGCAAAGGACCCCCTGGAGGTGTGGGGGTCACGTCCAGGCCGTCAAAAGCCTCCCCCGGGCTGGGCCTGAGCCGGTGCACCTAGGGCTTCGGGGCTTTATGCTTTCTGGGACCATGTCTCCGGTCTTTTTGTTGCTGGGCCTGCTGAGGGCCCAAGAAGGCTTGGAAATACGGAGTAGTACTACAGGCTTTTTCCTCTGGGTTTTCTTTTGGGGTTGCACCGAGGTCTTTTTCGAGAGCCTAGTTCTCATCACATACTCGGTCTCTATTTCTGCTGCTTTGTCTGCCAGAGGCTTCCCGAACAGGTTTTCACCTGTGCAGGGGACAGAGATCAGTTTGTCCTGTACCCATTGTTCCAGGTCAGATGACTGCTGCCATGCTTGGTGTCATGCCTTGATGCCTGCGGCGGCCACCCTAGCTGATGACTCGAAGCCATTATAGGCTGCTCAGGACAGAAACTTTGAACATTCCTTTACCACCGAACCTCTGTAGGGGTTCTCCATCGAGGCCTGCTGAGAATCCCCTGAGCTCCATCGATAGTTCCTTCAGGTACATGCTGATATGAGTGGAATCGGCATGTTAGCATCGAGCCCTGAAAAGCCCTTTGATCAAGTGCATCAAGGGTTCGGGCCTCCCTGCCAGTTGGTACCGTGTGTCTTTTGGCTGTTAGGCCTGCGCACGGCCAACTCCATGACTACCAAATTGTGGGGGAGCAGGGCCTTTGGGAACCCAGGGCTCCAACATACCCGGTACATGGCGTCAAGGCGCCTGCTTCCAATTGGTACTGACGCTAGTGTTTCCCACATCTGGAGGAGGAGGTGGTCGAGGATCGGGGGCACTGGAACCGTAAGGGTTTCCTTCCGGAGTGCCTCGTATTGGAGTATCTCCAATTCCTCAGTTCATGGGTCCTCCTCAGCCTCTGTCTTGATTGCAAGAGCTGTGGCCACATTCCTCACAAAATCGAGGAACGCAATGCCCTCGGGTGGGGAGCAGCGTCAGGTTGCCAGGGGAGACGGGTCCAAGGGCACATCATGGTTTCGCCTCGTATGTGGGGAGTCTTCGTCTTTGATCTTCTAGTCGGACTTGAAGTTGGAGTATGAGTCCAGAGGATCATTGGTCCAAACTGCTCACCGGGAGGACTGGTATCCCAAAAAATGGGATTGGGACCTTCACCAGGGCCAGAGGCTCTCTCAAGGCTGATGGCGTTCGAGGACCAGCTCAATGTCCGGGGAAGCCCTCGATATCGAGGGTTCCGTTATCAGGGCAGATGAACCGGACATAAACAACCACTGCATGGCCACTAGGGCAGATATACTGCTCTCTAGGGCTGCCATTCTGGTCTCCATGCCAGTTGGCTCCACAGCCTTCGGCGCGAGCACCAAGGACTTCAGGCCCAGCATCAGTACTGTTGAGGGGGAGTCCTCGATTAGGATGGCCTCAGAGGCCCGGGGCTGGTCATCAGGAGCCGATGTCTCCTCGCGGGACAACTTGGAGGGCCGCTCCTGCCCCCGACTCCTCAGACTCATACCTGGAGCTGTGGGACCTGGGGCGGGATTTCACCTTCTTCCCTGATCCATCCTTCGAGGTGGTCTTTGAGGCTTTCTTCTTTTTATGCTCCACCTCCAGGGACTTCCGCTTGGAGGACCCGCGGCCACAAGACTCTGAGGTGGCTATGGCTTTGCAGGGCACAGAGGTATCGGAGGGGGCCTGGGGCGGAGTTGGACTTATTAAAAAAATTTTCCTGCTGCTGATGGCGACTCTTTAAGGTTTTTGGGGTCATTGTTCTGTAGAGTTCACAGTTGGAGTCGTCGTGGTCTGGGCCAAGGCAATGGAGGCAGCAGTCGTGAGGATCGGTAAGTGACATAACTTTGCCACACTGGCCACACTTTCTGAAGCGAGGCGATTGGAAAAAGAGGGTCCCTGCCTCCCAGCAGGGGTCTGAGGCCTTTGGCTAAAAAAAGGCGCGAATGCCAGTTGAGGCGGACCTCGATGAAAAAAGTGGGAAATGGATAGACGAGCCCAAGGAGCGATGCAGAGTGAGCTAGCTTGGGGGCAGGATGGAACTGGTACGCAAACCACACAAAATTTAACTATAAAAAAATCTGACTTTTTCTGGGGAAAAAGACAACATCCAAAGGGCTCCACGGAAAAATGGAGCTAAGGCAAGATGGCACCCTTGGGTGGGACGTGAACCATGCATGCGTGGTGCTTCTCCCAAAGGCTTTCTTGAAAGCTGGGGAGATGCTTCCACGTGGGCTCCGTCGGCGCAGATGTCATCCATATGTAAGGACTGATTCCTGCTTGTTCCCAGAGAAATAACAGCTAATTGGAGAGGAACTGAAGTAGAGCAGCTTTTAAACTAGATTATGGTGGAAAGCAGACAGTCGCCCAAGAGCGTATGGATTGGAATGATGTATCTTTGAAGAATACTAATAAAAGAGGGAAGTCAAGGCATCCCGACAAAGAGAGTGCAATAAAGGCAAAAGTAACTCAGGTGCCTTTAAGTTTAATCAGACAGAGCTGAAAGATTCTAAAGTATCCCTGGGTCTTCTGACAGCCCGACTGTTAATATGAACAAAAAACAAACGTTGAAATGTCTATATGCAAATTCTATTAATCTAAAAAAATAAGATGGAAGAGTTAGAATATATAGAGCACTAAATGAGAGATTAGATAAAATTGGCATTCCAGAGACATGGTGGAAGGGGGACAACCAATGGGACACTGTGATACCAAGCTACAAAATATATTGCAAAAATAGGGTAGATTAAATTGGGGGAGGGGTTGCGCTCTATGTTAGAGAGGGTGTTGAGTCACACAGGATTAAGGTTTTGCAGGACATTGTAGAATCTCTATGGATAAAAATCCCATGTAAAAAGGGGAAGGGAATGGAAGTGGGGGTGTACTACCATCTGCCTGGCCAGAATGAACAGACGATGAAACACTAACATAAATTAGGAAAGCTAGCAAAGTTTACAATACAGTGATAATGGGAGAGTTCAATTACCCCAGTATTGACTGGGTCAATGTCACATTACAACATGCTAGGGAGATAAAGCTTCTAGATGAAATAAATAACTGTTTCATAGAGCAGTTGGTTCATGAACCAACATGTGGGGAAACTATTGTGGACCTAGTCCTTAGTGGAACACAAGATATTGTGCAAGATATAATGGTATTGGGGCCACTTGGCAATAGTGATCATAAAATGAGCACATTTGATTTAATAAATGGAAGGAGGATAACAAGGAAATTGACTGTGCTAGCATTTAACTTTCAAAAAGAAGATTATGATAAAATGAGGAAAATGGTAAAGAAAAAAACAAAAGGAGCAACTGCAAAGGTTAAGAGCTTACATCAAGCTTGGGTGTTTAAAAATACTATGTTGGAAGCCCAGATCAGCTGTATTCCACGCTTTAAGAAAGGTGGAAGGACGTCCAAAGGATCACCAGCATGGCTTAAAGGTGAGATCAAAGAAAGCGTAGTTACTCACCTATAACAGGTGTTCTCCAGGGACAGCAGGAATCAGTCCTCACATATGGGTGACGTCGGCGCCGACGAAGCCCTTGTGCGGAGCAATTCCCCAGCTTTCAAAGAAAGCCTTTGGGATTACATTGCGCATGCGCGGTCCCCTTCCCGCCCAAGGATGCCATCTTGCTCAGTCGAATGACATAGCTAAAAAGACGGCAAAATGAATAAAAACAATAATAGGACTGCAACTACAGGGGAGGAGGGAGGGTCGTGAGGACTGATTCCTGCTGTCCCTGGAGAATACCTATTACAGGTGAGTAACTACGCTTTCTCCAGGAACAAGCAGGAAGTCAGTCCTCACATATGGGACTCCCTAGCTATAGGTTACCCACAGCTGAAAATGGCTCCCTCTAGAAGAGCCGCAGCAGCTGCAATAGGAATTCAGCCGAGAAAGCAACACTCCCCCGGTAGCCAGAATGCACCAGGTTTCAAACAGCCTCTAGAAGGGCTGAAGTGGAGAAACGTGTGTTCAATCAGGAGAGCTATGAGGTAATCCCCAATCACTCATCTCCAAGGACAGGGCTTGATTCAGCACACCTGGACTGTGCTAGGGTGGAGTGTCCCTCTAAGCACGTTAAAAGTAAGGGATATTCTACACAGAGACAGAGCAGACAGAGAGAGAACCAGGAGAACAAGGAGAGACAGAAGCAGAAGCCATTGGAGAAAGAAGAGAGAGGACTACAACAGCAGAAGCAACGTGGAAGGAAGAAGAGAAAGACATCTTGGAGGTCTAAAGAAGGAGCCCACAGCAGTACGTGTGTTAGGAGTGATTCCAGAGGCAAGCATACTCCTTTGGACTGGAGGAAGCCAGAGGATTGGGGTTATAGAGCCAGGAACTCCCAAACGGCACCTTTGAAGGAGACGGCTGCATTTGGAAGGGGCCCTAAGACCGGTGCAAAAAGGTATGTGAAGAGAGACCCAGTGTCCAGGGATCTTGATTGGAAGGCTGGACATAAAAGCTGGATTACTTACTGGCCAGGATACCTGGAGAGGAAACCTAACAGCAAAGGAAGCTCAGGTATGAACTTTGATCTATGCCCTAGCTCTTCTCCAGGAAGACAGCAGGGAAACAAATATTATCCTGAGAGTGATCAATTAAGGAATTCCTCTGAGCCAGACCATGATATTGATTCCATGATATTTGAGGACGAAGGAGATATTTCAAATGATCAGTTGGAATACATGGACTGCTCTCTGTCTAGGCTGCTGTTTTAAAGTACTTTCTCACTAATACAACAACCACCAAAAGGAACTGTAACTTGTTCTTTTATCTACCCAGAAAAGTCTCTGCAAGAAAGCTTTAGGGTAGGATTGAGCCACGTAGAGAGAGTGAACCAGCAAAGGGGTTTGCAGCTGGCTAAATATTGGTAATTGAGCCAGGCACAAGTGCACGTGAGCTCTGGAAGGAAACTTTTCTTTTTTTGTGTGTGTGTAAATAGAAGAAAGTTATCCTTGATAAAGAACATTTTTTTTTGTTACTTTTGGGTTTGTTTTTGCTTTTGGAGCACTGCTAAGAAGGTCATTAGCAGGAGCCATCAAAAAGACCTTTTCTGTTTCCCATCAAGGTCTTTATTGATTTTTGCTTAAGAAGTTCAGTTACCTTATATCATGTTTTGTTTTTCCTGAGTACAATACTTGAAGCAAGTGTCCTTTTGTGTTACCAAGTAAATCTGTGTGGGAGAATTAACCCCATGAATAAAATCTATTTTTCTTTGCTTACACTCGAGCATTACAACTCATTATTTTGTGAACGGCTGATTCTGGTATGAATGAACTACAACCCCCACAATCCTTTGAAAGTCATAATAATATTTTGCCTTTGCCAAGACTGTGGACATTCACGACCAGCGCCCCCGTTTACACACTTCTTCCACATTTCGAGGTAGGAGAAGAGGAGCCAGCACTACCCTTTCAGCAGCCATGCCATCAGGTTGAGGGACCTGAGGTTGGGGTGCAAGAGATGGCTCTGCTCTTGGGACAGGAGGTCGGGCTGCGTTCCCAGTGGGAGTGGGGTTTCCACTGCCAGCTGCAGGAGAAGCAGAAACAAAGGCCATCTGGGGGCTACCAGAATGACAGAGGCCTTGTCCCGAAGGATTTTGAACAGAGTCCGGGCCACCAGAGGCGTGGGAGGAAACGCATACATGAGGCCCCCTGACCAGGAGATCAGGAAAGCATCTGCAGCCACCCTCCGAGGATGTGGCTGTCTGTAGTAAACTCTGGGCAGCTGGTGATTTTGCGGACTGGCAAATAGATCTATGGACGGATGTCTCCAGCGGTGAAAAATCCGCTGGGCCACCACCGGATCCAGTTGCCATTCGTGAGGTTGGAGAATCCTGCTTAGCTTGTCTGCTAGGTAGTTCTCCTGACCAGGCAGGTACACTGCTTTGATAGACATACCCTGCCTGATGGCAAAGGAGCAGAGGTCCAGTGTCTCCTGACATAGGATATGAGACCCCGTACCTCCCTGCTTGTTCATGTAGAACATTGCTACCTGGTTATCCATTTGTATCAATACAGAATGATGTGATAGGACATGACCAAAGGCTTGGAGAGCTAGGCGGATCGCCCTCAGCTCTAAGAGGTTGATTTGGTGGGTAGACTCCTGAGGAGACCATAACCCCTGAGTGCAGGATCCTTGGCAATGGGCTCCCCAGCCCAGCAAGGAGGCATCTGTCATCAACACCTCTGTGTGCGAGGGCGTCTGAAAAAGCACTCCCTCGAGCAGGTTGGGTGGCTGACACCACCACTGTAACGACTTCACCAGTCGTTTGGATAATGTTATCCTGTCTCTGAGGCTGCTGGAGGCCTGAGTCCACTGATTTCTGAGGCACCATTGAGCTGTTCTCATGTGGAGACGGGCATTCAGGGTCACATGCACTGTGGAGGCCATGTGGCCCAGAAGGTGCAAGAAGTGTCTCGCTGAGACCTGAGTTCTGCACCTGAACTGTTGTGCCAGGGCCAACAGCCTCTGTGCCCTGTCCTCCGGCAGGTAAGCCTTCGTTTGAAGGGTGTCCAGTCGTGCTCCTATGAACTCTAAGTTTTGAGTGGGGAGTAAAGTGGACTTTGCGTGGTTTATGACAAAACCCAGATGTTGCAACAGATTAATAGTGCGAGAAGTGGCCTGTTGGGCCTCCTGAGGTGACTGGCCCCTGATGAGCCAGTCGTCCAGGTAAGGAAAGACAAAAATGCCTTGACTTCTGAGATAGGCCGCCACTACAGCCAGGCATTTTGTAAACACTCTGGGAGTAGAGGCTAGGCCAAAGGGTAGAACCTTGTATTGGAAATGTTTTCCTCCCACTACAAATCTGAGATATTGTCTGTGGTCTGGGTGTATGAGGATGTGTGTATAGGCATCCTTCAGGTCTAAGGAGCATAGCCAATCTCCCTGATGGAGGTAAGGCAGCAACATTCCAAGGGAAAGCATCTTGAACTTTTTCCCTCACCAGGAACTTGTTTAAGTTTCTTAGGTCGAGGATGGGTCTGAGGCCTCCTGTTCTCTTTGGCATGAAAAAATACCTGGAGTAGAAGCCCTTGCCCTGCAGGTGGTGGGGTACCAGTTCCACCGCCTGATCCTCTAGAATACCTGCCAACTCCTGCAAGAGGAGGTCCTTGTGAAGAGGGGGTCAGAGGATCTCCTGGAAAGAAGGAGGATGGTATCTGGCTGAAGTGAAGCAAATAGCCCCACTGGACTATTTGCAGGACCCAGATAGCCGAGATGATGGCTGGCCACCTGTGGGCGTACAGGGTTAGCGTGCCTCCTGTGCAAGACCTTACCACTGGCGGAAGAGAGACTATGCCATGGGAGTCAAAAACCCCCTCCCAGCTGGGTAGGAGCCGGAGCCTGGGGCTTGGGGGCCTTCTGCTTACGTGGGCCATGCCCCTATCCCTTGTCCTGCTGCCCCTGATGGGGAGCTGAGGTGGCCTGGTAAATGGGGTAGTTGCGGTAAGCAGTACCCTTCCTCGGGAAAAAGGTGAAATTAGACTTACCTGCTAATTGTAGTTCCTTGAGTAGCTCCAGTCTAGTCCCAAACCATTAGAGTTGTGTACGTCCTCCCGCAGCTTGGAGACTGAGCATGTCACTCTTTTAGTGACCCTAGTATAAAGTAGTCCAGGGACCGCCCCCTTGAACCAGTTTTTCTATTGACAAAGCCGACTCACCAGAGCAAAAAGTAAGCCATTCTCAACACTGAACCGTCAAAGACTTAAATACCTCTAACAAGAAAACGTTAAACTTATTCTATTCCTATGTTACCACTACAATACTGGATGTATGAGCCGCTCCTTCTCCCGCGCCCCTTAAAGAGGCCCTTCACTCTTAGCAACCCTGATCCACTACGCGATTCATCCCCCAATGGCTCTTATACCTCCCCGTCCACTGTCTTCAGGCTACCTTCTGGCAGTCTACCTTCGTCAGGGAAGCGGGACTAGACTGGAGCTACTCAAGGAACTACAATTAGCAAGTAAGTCTAATTTCACCTTCCTTATCGTCTCTCCAGTCTAGTCCCGAACCATTAGAGATGTAGCAGAGCAGTAAACATTCTTATCGGGAGGGACCTGCCAGACCAGCCTGAAGCACCGCTGATCCAAATCTCGCATCCCCTTCCGCCTGCACATCAATCCAGTAATGCTTAACAAAGGTATGTAAGGATGACCAAGTTGCCGCCCTACAGATTTCCACCACAGGGACCAAGCTAAACTCCGCCCAGGACGCTGTCTGAGATCTAGTCGAATGTGCCTTTAAACCCTTCGGCACCACTCTGCCCTTCAGAAGATATGCTGTCGCAATCGCCTCCTTAATCCACCTGGCAATAGGACAAACAGGACAAACAATCTATCCGACTTGCGCAGCGCCTCCGTTCGGTGCAAATACATCTTTAGAGCTCTACCTATATCCAACCTATGCAACCGCCCTTTAGCCCTATCGTCACCTGACCTCTCAAAGGCTGGCAAGGACAACACCTGATTGACATGAAATGCCAAGACTACTTTAGGCAAAAAGGACGGAACCGTCCAGAGCACTACCTTTTTACTTGAAAAGGACAAAAAAGGCTCCCTACACGACAAGGCCTGCAACTCAGAGATTCTCCCTGCCGAGGTGATAGCCACCAAAAACACCACCTTCAGTGTGAAATCCTTCAAAGTCGCCTTTGCCAGTGGCTCAAAAGGCTCCTTAACCAGCGCCTCTAACACCATATTGAGGTCCCACCCCAGAACCGCCTTCCTGCAGGGGGGTCTCAACAAAGAGGCCTCTCTCAAAAACCTCTTCACATCTGGATGAGCCCCCAGCGTCTTCCCCTGCACCTTCCCTCGGTAACAGGCTAGAGCCGCTAGCTGCACCCTAAGCGAAGACGCTGCCAAGCCTTTATCCAATCCATCCTGCAAAAAGGACAAAACTTGCGCCACCGTGGCCTTCAATGCCTGCAGATGCCTATCCTCGCACCAGGCCTCAAACAGCCACCACACTCTCACATATGCCATAGACGTGGAGCGCCGCCTAGACATCAATAACGTAGAAATCACTGCCATTGAGTATCCTTTGACCGTCAGCCTTGCCCTTTCAAGAGCCAAGCCGTAAGCGAAAACCGATGCACCTGAGGCATACATAAAGGACCCTGCACTAGCAGGTCTCTCCTGTCTGGCAGCTTCCACGGAGGTTCCACCAGCAGATGCATCAGGTCGGCATACCACGGCTGCTTTGGCCAATCCGGCACCACCAGCAGCACTGGCCCTTTGTGCCTTTCTATGCTCAGGAGAACCCTGCCTATTAGCACCCACGGCGGGAAAACGTAAAGGAGAGTGTCCTCCGGCCACCTTTGCATCAGGGCATCCAGCCCCTCTGACATTCTCTCTCTTCTTCTGCTGTAGAACCTGTCCACCTTTGCTGATTCGAACGTTGCCATAAGGTCCATCACTGGCTGACCCCATCGCCGCACCTGCGAATTGAAGACCTCCTGATGAAGGACCCATTCTCCCGGATCCACCCGGACGCGACTCAAAAAATCCACCGTCACATTGTCCACTCCTGCTACATGCGCTGCCGACAACACTTCCAGGTGCAACTCGGCCCAGGCTAGCAACCCGTCTGCTTCCTTCTCCAACTGCATGCTACTGGTTCCGCCTTGCTGATTGATATACGCCACCGCCGTGGCGTTGTCTGAGAGTACTCTGACCGCCTTTCCCTGTAACAGGCCCTGCAAGGCCTGTAGGGCTAAAGTTACTGCTCCAACCTATTAATGGATCACCCCTTTTCCTGGTCCGACCACTGGCCCTGGGCGTACTGTCCCTCGAAGTGCGTCCCCCAGCCAAACAGACTCGCGTCTGTTGTCAAAGGCTTCCAATCTGGCAACTTCAGTGGCATTCCCTTCTCCAGGCCCCCCGGCCGCAACCACCACTGTAGTAACCTCCGCGCCTCCTGCAGACACACCAACTTCCTGGACAATGGATCGGACTGATGAGACCACCTTCTGAGCAACGCCCTCTGTAGAGGTCTCATGTGAGCCCTGGCCCAAGGCACTACCTCCAACGTGGCCGCCATTGTCCCTAGCAGCTGCAAATACAGCCACGCCGACAGAGACCTGTTCACCAGGAACCCCTGAATTAACTGTCTCAATTTCTGAATCCGTGCTAGTGGTAGGAAGACTCTGCCCCTGCGCATGTCGAATCGAGCCCCCAAATACTCTAACTCCTGAGATGGCGCCAATTTGCTCTTTGCTACGTTGACTACCCATCCTAAGCTCTGCAGGAAACTCACTACCCGACTGGTCGCCTGTTGGCTCTCCACCTACGATTTCGCCCGAATCAACCAGTCGTCCAAATAAGGGTGCACCAACACTCCTTCCTTCCTCAACGCCGCCGCCACGACCACCATAATCTTGGTGAACGTCCTCATCGCCGTTGCCAAGCCAAACGGCATCGCCTGGAATTGGAAAGGCCCCATGGGCACCGCAAACCGAAGAAACCGTTGGTGCTCCAACCTGATCGGAATGTGCAGATAAGCCTCCGACAAATCTAAAGATGTTAGAAACTCTCCCTGCCGCACCGCCACAATGACCGAGCGCAACATCTCCATTCGAAAGTGTGACACCCAGAGACACCTGTTCACTCTTTTTAAATCCAGAATAGGCCGCAAGGTGCCACAAAATATATCAAGTACTGACCGCTGCCTTGTTCGTCCGGCGGTACTGGCACCACCACTTTGAGCGCTAACAACCGTTCCAAAGTCTGCCTTACCGCCTCTCTCTTGGATCTCGTTCTGCAAGGAGACTGCACAAAAGCGCCCTTCACGGGGTGTTGGAACTCGAGCGCGTAACCCTTCTGCACTATCTCCAACACCCACTGATCTGAAGTAATTTGGGCCCAGGCAGGAACGAACTCTCTTAACCGACTTCCCACTGGCACCATCCCTGCCTGGACCTCCCTCGCCTCATTGCGGCTTCTTGGCGCCCGGGGAAGCAGAGGCTGAAAAACCCCTGCCTGCCCCGCAGAAGCCCCGAAACCCCTGCGACCTATAGGGAAAGCAACCTCTCTGCACTGGGTCAAACCTGGATGGGCGAAAACGTCTAAACTCTCTCTGCTGACTCCTAGACGGAACCCCTTGACGATTCTGCTTTTGCTTGTCCTCCGGCAACTGGCCCCCTTTCGACTCACCTAGATCTTTTACTAACTTCTCTAACTCCTCCCCAAAGAGGAGCTTACCCCTAAAAGGGAGCTTACCTAACCTTGCCTTGGAGGCCCCATCCGCTGCCCAATTCCACAGCCAGAGATACCTCCTCGCCGCCACTATCGATGCCATACTCTTAGATAGGCCCTGAATCAGATCATACTGGCTATCCACTAGATACGCTGCCCCTGATTCAATGCGGGCTGCCTCCTCAGCCGCTTTGTCCACATGGATGCCCTTCAGCCTCTGGGACTACCGCAGACACACCCTTGCCACCCAGGCCCCACAAATCGAGGCCTGTATGGACAGGGCATTCACCTCAAACACCTGTCTCAGCAAAGAATCTAATCTCCTATTTGCGCATCCTTAAGAGCCGCACTCCCTTCCACCGGGATAGTCGTCTTCTTAGTTACCGCCGAAACCGCTGCATCCACCTTAGGCGGTTTAAAAATGTCCTTATCTGGCTCAACCAGCGGATATAGCCGAACCATCACCCTAGCCCCCTTGAGGCTAGCCTCCGGCGTATCCCATTCCTCCTGAATCATCTCCTTGAACACCCTATGAATGGGGAACGCCCTCTGTGCCTTCCTAACCGCCTGTAACAACGGATCCTCTAGAGCACTCTCTTCTGCCGAACCAGAGACTGGCACATTTAGAGCCTTTAGCGTTTCCGCAATCAGGGCCGGGAGCTCCTCTCTCCGGAACACCCTCACTATTCTTGCCTGGTCCTCTGGCTCCGCTATCTCACCTTCCTCCAAGTCCTGCTCTCTATCTGAATCTTCCACCAGGTCTGACTGATCCTCCAAGTCCTGTTCCTCTCCGTCTAACCGCAGTTTAGCTCTCTTGCCTGCACTATTACCTGCTACCTCCTCTAAAGCAGTCCCCGGTCTCTTTGACCCTCGAGTCTCCGCCCCCGTGGGCCCAGCCACCCCAGTACCAGACTCCCCAAGAGCCTGCTGCAGCAGCGTCAAGAACTGTGGTGAAAAAAATCGCCCCAGCCCCCCCTGTAGAGGAGCTTGGGGAAAGGGACAATCAGGAGCCATAGATGGCCCTGGCATGGGCTCCTGACTTGCCTCCGGGGACATAGGAGAGTTCTTCTCCACTGCAGCCTCAGACTCCCCTTTCAGGGCACTGTCTGCCATAGAAGCCTCGAGGGTACAGCCTCTGTACACTCCTGCTTCAGAGACTGTCCCTCTGCGCACCCCACACAAGAGGCACCTAGGCCTATTAGGCATTAAATATGCTGTCAAGCACCGTGCCCAGCAAGAATCCCGGACACCAATGCACCATCCTTTCTTTTCCTGGTCCCCCAAACAAATTTCCTAACCGATAGGGTTAACCTAGGCCCCCCCCCCCCCCGTGGAGCTCTCAGTTTGTCCCCCCCAGAGCCCTCGTTTCCCGCGCGTCTACACGCGGTCCGGGCCTGCTCTATTCAAACGCCCATCAACGAGCAGTGTTCCACCATGTTGCCAGCAAGGCTGCCGTCCCTTCACCGCCCCCGGTGCTTATCTTCCTGCCGCCTACCAAGCGGTCTGCTTGGGACTGCTTCCACTCTTGTGCAGGAAGGCGCCGGTCCCAATCTCCACCTCACCGTAGGGCCTGCGCTTCCGCCCTTGCCGCTGCACCTCGTGGCTTCCCAAGGCGCGCGCGGAAGCTGTACAGCCCCTCAACAGCCTCTGTCCCGCCTCGGGGGAACAGATACTGGAGGCTGTGATAAGGAAGCTTATCATAGTTCAGGAAGAAATAATACAAGAGGTGAATTGGCTCTGAATAAGCAACCTGTGCTGGCTGGTAAAGGCACTAAAACAGAGTGTTTACCTAAAAGACTACCAGACCCAGAATGCACTGGTTTACAGAAAGCCTCTAGGAGAGCTGAAATAGGGAAACGTGTGCCTAATCAGAGGAACAGTGATGTAATCCCTAATCACCCATCTCCTAGGGCAGGGCTTGATTCAGAACACCTGGACTGTGCTAGGGTGGAGTGTCCATCTAGGCACTTTAAAGGAAAAAGAAATGCTTCAGACAGACAGCAAGAAGAGCAAGAGGAAAGAGAACAGCAAGGCTGGCAAAGACGGCAAGAGAAGGAGAGACGGAGCCTGAACAGAAGGAAGAACAGCAAGACGTCCAGGAGGTCTAAGAAAGGAGCCCAAGGCAGTACATATGCTCGGAGAGATACCTGGGGCAAGCATTCTTCATTGGACTGGAAGAAACCAGAGGCTTGGAGATATACAGCCAGGAACCCCCAGACAGCACCTGTAAAGGAGACGGCTGCATCTACAGAAAGAAGGAGCTCTAATACCTATTTAAGGAGGTATGGGAAAAGAGACCTAAACTCCAGAGATTCTGACTGGAGAGCTGGGCACAGAAGCTTTGCTACCTACTGGCCAAAATACCCAGAGAGGAAACCTAATGACGTGATCTCAGGTATGAACTCTGATCTGTTCTCTAGCTTTGCACAAGGAAGACAGCAGGGAAACAGTTTCTATCCTGGTAGAGATCAGTTAGAGAATTCCTCTGAGCCAGTGTATGAAAGTAATCCTATGATATTTCAAGAGCAAGGGGAAATATCAAATGAGGAATGCATGGATTGCTCTCTTTCTAGGCTGCTGTTCTAAAGTAATCCTCAGTTAAGAATCAAACACCAAAAGGAACTGTATTGATGTTTAGCTTCCCAGAAAAGTTTCTTTGAGAGAAAGCTTTGGGGAAAGTTGGAGCCACGTGGAGAGTGGACCAGCAATGGTTTGCAGCTGGTTAAGCACCTGTGATTAGAGCAAGGCACAAGTGCACGTGGGACTTTGGGAAGAAAACTTCTTCACTGTGTGAAAGGAAGAAAGTTGTGTTTGATAAAGAGAATTTTCCTTTTTGGTTTTAGTTTTCATTCCAGCACTGCTAAGAAAGTTTCTTAGCCGGGGCTAGAAGAAAGACCTTTTCTGTTCCATCAAGGTCTTTACTGAGTTGTTGCATAAGTAATTCAGTTGCCTTATTTGTTTTATTTCCTGAATACAATTCCTGAAGAAATTATCCTGTTGATGTTACCAAGCATATCTGTGTGAGGGAATAACACCCCATAAATAAAATCTGTTATCTGCTTTACACTCGAGCAACTACAATTCTTTATTCTTGTTGAACGGCTGGTTTTGTGTGATTGAACTACAACACCCACAATCCTTTGCAAGTCAAGTAAATTCCTGTCTTTGCCAAGATTGTGGAACTTTCACAACAAGCACCCCCGTTTACAAGGCCCCAGCTCAACCCCCGCACTCAACTCTGCCAGCGCTTCTCGCTACAGAGAGGGGGGAGAAGGGGAGCAGCTCACCATCACCTTTATCAATTAGTAAGGTAACTGATCAAAATCACCAATTTAAAGGGACAGAGACCCCCTTTCTTGTTTTTTTTTAAATTAATTAATAGTTCTCTATCTACTAAAACCTAGGTGCCGCCTTAATCGTTGCTCTAGTGAGTCACGGACCACTGGACTCACACCTCCTTCCGCTGCATGGAGAATGAGCAAAACTGGTTCAAGGGGGCGGTCCCTGGACTACTTATACTAGGGTCACTAAAAGAGTAACATGCTCAGTCTCCAAGCTGTAGGAGGACGTACACAACTCTAATGGTTCGGAACTAGACTGGAGAGATGATAAGGAAGGGCTTTTTACCCGAGCCCTTCTTCTTAGAAGGGGCAGAAGTCTTCTTTGAGTCTTGTCCAGGTCAAGTACTCGGACTCAAGCTCAGCAGCCTTCTCAGTCATGAGTTTGCCAAAGAGGTTTCACCTCGGCAAGGGACATCGACCAACTAGTCCTGAACCCATGGCACCAGATCCAATGACATTAGCCAGGCCTGGCAGCGTGCACCGATGCCGGCCGCAGCTACTCGGGCCAAAGCCTCAAAGCCATCATAGGCCGCTTGAAATATGAACTTCATGCACTCCCGAATCCCGGTGGACAAGGCATTGAAGCGCTGCAAGGGTGCCTCGGAGAGGCCAGCTGAGAACCCGGCAATCTCCTTTGCCAGGTCCCTCAAGTACATGCCCATGTACAACTGGTAGGTTTGGACATGGCATGAAAGCATCGAGCCCTGGAAGCATTTTCTGCCGAGGGCGTCCAGGTTCTGGGCTTCCCGGCCAGGAGGCACCGAGGAGTGCATTTTCTTGTTCTTGAGCCTATGCATGGCTGATTCCACAACCATGGAATTGGGCGGCAGCTGTGCTTTTTGGAACCCAGGGCTCTTGCGGACTCGATAGATGGAATCGACCCGCTTGCTTAGAACCGGCATCGAAGCCGGTGACTCCCACATGCGGAGCATCAGCCGTTCCAGCATCGGAGGAACCGGCACAGTAAGGGCTTCCCTCAGGGGAAAGTCATACTTGGGGGCATCGAGCTCTTCAGCTCGAGGCTCCTCCTTGGCATCCGCCGGGAATGCTAAAGCCTTGGCCATGTCCCTGACGAAGTCCGAGAACAGAGTATCCTCTGGAGGGGAACTTCTCCAAGGCTCCGAACCCGGTGAGTCCGATGGGTGTCAGGGGACTCCTCATCTTCCGGCTCCCATGCCGAGCCCTCCGAGGAGGAATCGAGGGGCTCCGGCCGTGAGGGCTTTGGTCACGACCGCCCCGACGCCGAGAGCACCGGCGTCGACAACCTCGGTCCCGAGAGGGAGGTCGAGGGAGACCTTGGCCGAGGATCGACTCGAGTCCAAAGAGTCTTGAGGATCGGATCGGCCTCCGGGGTTGACTTGGAACGTCGAGGTCCCGGTGGTCGGGGCGGAAGGACTGGTGAGACCAGCTATCAGCACCCGCTGCTGCTCCATGAAGGCACATGCTGCGCTCCAGGGCCGTCATCCTGAGACCGAGCTCAGAAGACTCCACAGCCTCCGGCTCTGGCCCCGATGCCAGCTCTCTCGGAGGGAAGTCCATGAAGACAACAGCACTTACCTGCCTCGGCGTTTCCGGCTCCATGCGAAGTACCTTCGTAGGCCGGGCCGACTCCGAGGACCCTGGGTGGCGGTCAGGAATCTGCGACCTGGCTTTCAAGGGCCCAGGGCGATCGGAGGCCTCCAACAATTCCGCCCTCACAGGCTTCTTCTTCCTCCGGTGTTCCCGGGAGGGAGACCCCCATTCAGAAGACCCCCAGACGCTGCTCGGGTTCAGACAGCTCCTGAGACGTCGAGGCTTCTGATGAGGTCCGGATCCGGGGGGATGTGGACTCTGAGAAAATCCTTTCACACTGCTGCTGCCTACTTCAAAGTGCCTTAGAGGACATTTTCCCACACGGGCCACAGACCTTCGGGTCATGGTCGGGCCCGAGGCATCGGAGACAGCAGTCATGTGTGTCAGTGAGGGACATTAACTTCTTACAACGTTCACGCTTTTTAAACCCGCTTGGCAGCCTTCGGGGGAAAAGGGCCCCTGTAAGGTTGAAGGACTGGGCTGCCAGTGAAAATAAAAAAGAGCGCGAACGCTAGTCTCTAAGGACAAAAATGCAAAAAATTGACTGGATTCGATACCGGTGTACCGAGCCGAAGGCAGGAAGGGGAACCGGTGTCAAACCGATCGAAGATCCAAAATTTCTTCCAAGTTTTGATGCACTTTTTCCATGAGGAATTAGGGACAACGTCCGTTGGGCTCCGCAGAAAAAGGGAGATTGAGCAAGATGGCACCTTTGGGTGGGAAGGGGACCGCGCATGCGCGATGCAATCCCAAAGGCCTTCTTTGAAAGCTAGGGAATTGCTCCGCACGAGGGCTCCGTCGGCGCCGACGTCACCCATATGTGAGGACTGACTTCCTGCTTGTTCCTGGAGAATCAGTTTATTTATTTATTTTATTTAGCTGTATTTATATACCGCTTTTCACCGGGTCAAAGCGGTGTTACATGGGGGTGGGGGAATTAAGTACAAGGGTGGGGCCATCACCAGGGAGGCAACATTGATGATTTTGACATAGGAAAGACTTTGGACATAGGACAAACGTTGGACAAAGACAGGTTAGAGTAGCTTTAGAGGTTCATTGTGGGTGAGATCGGGGGTTTGTGGGTTTTTCGGTGGGGTTCGAGTTGAAGTATTCCTGAAAAAGGATGGTTTTTAGCTGTTTTCTGAAAGATAGTAGGTCGGTATTGCTTCTGAGAGAGCTCGGTAGAGAGTTCCATAAGGACGGAGCATAAAGTTCGAAGGCTCGATTGCAGGTCCGTTGTGAGCATTTGGTTTTTTTGTGAGGGACGGTGAGGAAAATGCTGGAGGTTTGTCTAGTAGATCTGCCGTGGGTTGGGCGAGCCAGTAGGGTGCGAAGCTGGGTGTCTTGTGTTTGATGGAGAGCTTTGTGGGTGAGGAGGATGGCTTTGTATTTTGTCCGTGCTTCGAGGGGGAGAATGTGTAGTTCTTTCAGAATTGGGGTGATATGGTCGGTTTTCTTTGCCCTCTGAATGATTCTCGCGGTGGTGTTTAATGCAGTTTGGAGGGGGTTGGTGTGGGTGGCTGGAAGGCCATGGTAGATTATGTTGTAGTAGTCCAGATGTGGGAGTGTCATGGCTTGCATCACTGTTCGGAATTCTTGATGTTCCAGGAGGGGTCTGAGACGTTGCACTGTTCGTGCCTTGTGAAATATAGTTCCGGAGGTTTTAGTGATCTGTTGCTTTAAGGTGAGGGCTTGGTCAATAATAATGCCCAGGTATCTTATCTGTGGTTGTATTCGGATGCTTGTAGTTCCAATGATGAGGTGTGTGGGTGGTGTGAAATCAGGGTCCTTTGTTACTATGAGGGCTTCAGTTTTCTTTATGTTGATGGCTAGGTTGTTTGTTTGTAACCAGTCAGAGACTGCGGTGAAGCATGCTGATAGGTGGTTGTTTGTAGGGTTTGTGGTTGTAACGGGGGCGTAGAGCATGATATCGTCAGCGTAGATGTGGAAGCTGACGTTGTGGGTGCGTATGACGGTGCAGGGTGGCTGGAGGTAAATATTGAAGAGCATGGCTGATAGTGTGGATCCTTGGGGTACTCCCTGGTGTTGCTGGAATGGGGGGGAAGTTGAGGTGCTGGTGCGGATGAGTTGTTGTCTGTTTGTCAGGTAGGATTGGAACCACTTCAGCACGGTGTCCTTGATCCCAATAGTTTGCAGTCGGTGTATGAGGATGTTGTGGGAGATGGTGTCAAAGGCTGCAGATATATCAAGGAAGATCATGGCGTATCCGGACTGTCTCCCTTGAGTTCCTGTGAGGAGGGTGTTCATCAGCGTGGTCATGAGGGTCTCGACCCCATGTAGTGGTCGGAAGCCATGTTGTTGAAGGTCCAGTATGTTGTTAACATCCAGGTGTTCCTGAAGCTGCTGCTGGACGATCTTCTCGATTATTTTGGCTGTGAAAGGTAGACTTGCTATGGGTCTGTAGGATGTAGGGTCAAGAGGGTCCAGGTTTTGCTTTTTCAAGGAAGGTCGGATGATCGTGGTTTTAAGTGTGTCTGGCATGTGTCCTCTGGAGAAGGATTCTTTGACGATACGGGTTAGTGGTGTTATACTTAGAGAGAATCTTTCAAAAAATGAAATAAAGAGACAAATGAATAAAAAAAGGAAACATAAGTACTGGCAAGTTAGATGCAAGACACCGATAAGGCAGGCAAATAGAGAATTTGGAAAAGAAGCTTGCCGTTGAAGCAAAAACGTATAACATCAAAATTTTCAAGTACATTCATAGCAAAACACCAGTGAGAGAGTCAGTTGGACCCTTGGGTAAAAGGGGCACTAAGGGAGGACAAAGCCATAGCAGAGAGACTGAATAAATGCTTCAGTCTTCACTGAAGATGATATAGGAAACTTACCCACACCAGAAATTATATTTAAAGGTGATGTAGCAGAGGAGTTGAAACAAATCTCAATAAATTGGGAAGATGTAATACAGCTATTTGATAAACTAAAAAGTAGCAAATCACAAGGACTGGATAGCATACATACGAGGGTGCTAAAAACTTAAATATGAGATTGCAGACCTACTTTAAGTAATCTGTGAACTATCATTTAAATCATCTGTAGTACCTGAAGATTGGAGAGTGGCCAATATAACGCCAAATTTTAAAAAGGGCTTCAGTGGTGATCTGGGAAACTACAGCTCAGTAAGCCTGATATCAGTAGTGGGAAAATGGTATAAACTATTATAAAGAACAAAATTACAGAACAAAGGGAGGAGTGGCCTAGTGGTTGGGGCAAGGTACCACAGGCAGGAAGGTCGGTGGTTCAAATCCCACTAGAGGACAGCAACCTTGGGCCGGAAGGACTGGGGTTTCTAGTCCCACAGGTGCTCCTTGTGGTCTTGGGCAAGCCACTTAACCCTCCATAGCCCATGTTCCCTGTAAGTAAAAGTATGTGTCTCATATCCCCTCGTGTTAAATGTAACCCCCAACCACTTTGATCAGGTGAAAAGCGGGATATAAATGCAGCTAAATAAAATAAATAAAAAATAAATAAATAAATAAACAAATAGTCGCGATTTAATGGCAAAAGCCAAGATGGATTTAGCCAAGGAAAGTCTTGTCTCACTTATCTCTTATATTTTTTGAAAGTGTGAATAAACCGGTTCATATAGTGCAGTGGTCCTCAATCCAGTTCTCTCGGATCCCCCCCAACTAGTCAGGTTTTCAGGATATCCACAATTAAAATGCATGAGATAGATCCGCATGCACTGCTTCATACAGACCCATCTCAAGTCTACCTTTTATGACAAAAATGCTTGAAAAGGCAGCACAAAACCAACTCCAAAACCATGTAGACAGCCACGCTCCACTTAGAAACAGAAATATGACGACAGAAAAAGACCACATGGCCTATCTAGTCTGTCCTTCCATATCAATAACTACAACAGTCCCCTTTTTACCTTTAGAGATCCTCTGTGTTTGTCCCATGCTTTTCTGAATTCAGTTACTGTCCTCATCTCTACCACCTCCACTGGGAGACTAATTCCACGGATCCATTACTCTTTCCATAAAGAAATATTTCCGCATATCACTCCTGAATCTATCCCCCTTCACCCTCATCCCATGTCCCCTCGTAGCAGAACTTGCTTTCTGAACATTTATGCCACAGAGGTATTTAAACATCTCAATCATATCACCTCTATTCCACCTTTCCTCTAAGGTGTACATATTAAGATCCTTAAGTCTGTCCTCATATGCTTTATAATAAAGACCACTAACCATTTTAGTAGCCACCCTCTGTACTGACTCCATCCTGTTTATATCCTTTTGAAGGTGCACTCTCCAGAATTGCACACAATACTCCAAATGAGGTCGCAGCAAAGACTTATACAGAGGCACTATCACCTCCTTTTTTCTGCTAGCCTTTCCTCTCTGTATGCACCCAAGCATCCTTCTATCTTTTGCTGTTGCCTTTTCTACCTGTTTAGCTACTTTAAGATCATCAGACACAACCACGCCTAGGTCCCGCTCTTCTTTAGTGGACAAAAGTACTTCACCCCCTATACTATATTGCTCCCTTGGATTGCTGCAGCCCAAATGCATGACCTTACATTTTTTAACATTAAATCCCAGCTGCCAAATTCTAGACCATTCTTCAAGCTTAGCTAGATCCCTCCTCATGTTATCTACACCTTCCTGGGTGTCTACTCTATTGCAGATTTTGGTATCATCCGCAAAGAGGCAAACCTTACCCGATAGCCCTTCCGCTATATCACGAACAAAGATGTTAAAAAGAATCGGACCAAAGACAGATCCCTGGGGCACACCACTGGTAATATCCTTCTCCTCAGAGTGAGCTCCATTTACCTGTACTCTTTGTCGCCTCCCACCCAACCAATTTCTAACCCAAGCAGTAACTTTAGGGTGCTCAGTTTGTTTATAAGTCGCCTGTGAGGAACAGTGTCAAAGGCTTTACTGAAATCTAAATACACCACATCTAGGGCTCTCCCTCGGTCCACCTCCCTGGTTACCCAGTCAAAGAAATCAATCAGATTTGTCTGACAAGACCTGCATCTGGTGAATCCATGCTGCCTCGGATCCTGTAATCCGCTGGACTCCAGAAACCTCACTATTTTCTCTTTCAGCAGCGTTTCCAATAATTTACTCAGCACTGAAGTTAAACTAACTGGCCTGTAGTTTAACCACATCCTTACTTCCGCTTTTGTGTAAAGGCACCACATGAGCCTCTCTCCAGTCCTTTGACACCATTCCCGACTCCAACGAGGCATTGAAAAGGTCAGTCAGTGGAGCTGCTAGAAAGTCCCCAAGTTCCCTTAGTATTCTAGGGTGTATCCCATCCGGTCCCATCGCTTTGTCTACTTTAAGTTGAGCTAATTTCTCACGAACACAGTCTTCTGAAAATTGTTCAAGATGTCCCTCGCTTCTGTTCCTGTTTGTGGGTGTTTTGTGAGGTCCTGCTCCTGGTTCTTCATCTGTGAACACAGAACAGAAATATTTGTTAAGCAATTCTGCTTTATCCTTATCAGCTTCTACATATTTCTCCCCTGCACCCTTGAGTCTGACAATACCACTTTTGCCCTTCCTCTTCTCACTAACGTATCTGAAAAATGTCTTATCCCCCAATTTTATTGCATTGGCTATTTCCTCCTCCTTTTGAATCTTTGCCTTCCTGACTACTTTGCTAGCTTCTCTAAGTTTTTCCAAATACAGATGCCTGTCTTCCTGTGATCTCTTGTATTTCATGAAGACCTCCCTCTTTTTCTTCACTTTTTCAGCTACTTCTTTTGAAAGCCATAGTGGTCTCCTTTTCCTTTTACCTTTATTACCATTTTAACAAAAAGGTTGGTTGCCCTTAAAATATCCCCTTTCAGTTTTGCCCACTGTTTTTCTACATCCCCCAGCTGTTCCCATTCCACTAACGACTCCCTGAGGTATTGGCCCATCTTGGCAATGTTAGTCTTCCTAAAGTCTAAGACCCTCACCTTTGAATGGATTCTAACAGCCCTAGGTCTAATACTGAACCACACCATCTGGTGATCACTGGATGCAAAATGATCTCCCACTACAACATCAGAAACACTTTCAGCATTGGTAAGCACCAAGTCCAGTATGGCCCCTTCACGAGTGGGGTCTGTTACCAATTGCCTGAATAGTTCTCCCTGTAGAGAATCCAGGATCTCCTTACTTCTAGATGATACTGCAGCAGGAATGTGCCAATCAACACCTGGCATATTGAAATCTCCTATCAGTAGCACTTCCCCTTTCCTAGCAATGCTGCGTATGTCTTCAATTAACTCTCTGTCCACCTCTTCCTCTAGTGAGGGAGGTCTGTATATCACACCAATGCAAATAGATTTCTCTTTCCCTCTTTCTAGTTTAACCCACAATGCCTCCTCTCTCCCTTTTAAGCTCTGTAATTCCAAAGCATTAATAGTAGTTTTTACATATAGTGCCACTCCTCCTCCCCTTCTTCCTACCCTGTCCTTTCTGAATAAAGTATAGCCAGGTATAGCCATGGTTTTCTGTTAATCATGTTTCTGTAACTGCCACTAAATCCAAGTCAGCCACTCCCACCAAAGCTTCAACATCAGGGATCTTATTTCCCATGCTACGGGTATTTATACACACTGCTTTCCATATGTTACCCCTGTTACCCATTTCCATAAAGGTATTTAATGTATCACCTACCTGTGGGCTTTCTTCACCCATCCCCAACGAATCTAGTTTAAAGCCCTCTTCAGTAGATTAGCCAGTCTACTACCGAAGATGCGTTGACCTTTCTTGGATAGATGGATGCCATCTCTGCTCTGCACTTGACCCTCAACAACACAGGTTCAGATCAGGACACGGAGTGGAAACCCTCATCATGGCTCTAACAGACAAGCTGCTTAAAGGTATTGATTTAGGACTTCCGGTCTGGGCAATGAGCTGATCGGACGACTCGCGATCAGCTCCGGGCAACCGCCCCCACATTCCTGCTACAAACCGGCTTTAAAATCTTCTGGATCCTACCTGCATTGAAACTCCCCTGACGGGGACCTGATCCTCCGCCGCTGAAGCACTTCGCGGCCACCCCCGCAGAACTTGGAGCGGTTTATCCTGCGAACTAGAGAGAGTGCAGGGGCCGAGCGGGCACTTCCCCCACCGCTAGAATCAGCTTGCTCTCTGCGGGACACGGAGTGGGAGGCCTCGGATCTGTGACCGCCCCTAACAAAACGGAGAAGTGTGTCGGTCATTACTCAAGTAAGTTGAGGACGGGATCGGGCGCTTCTGCCACTGTCGGCTGTGCTCCGCCTGCACGTGGAGGTGTAGTCCCGGCGGGGAAAGACCAGCGGCCCTCTACCAAGATCCCGGCAGTCAATTATTGTTGCTAGGAAGCAGGCCGCAACGTGCCTGGACATTTCCCCTGCTACCAACAGCGGCGTTGCATCCACGCGGGGTCGAACCCTTGAGAGCAGAGAACCCGGTGGAAGAACTATGTATCGCGCCCGTGCACCCCCATCCTCTTTCCTGCTGCCACGGTTGGCTTCCCCTGCAGGGTACTGATTCCCCAACGTAGCAGGGGTTTGCGAATCTCCCTGCCCGTTTGGGGGTGAGGGGCTGCTGACGGAGATAGGAGAGCTCGGGGACCCTATCCAACGAGACAACAGCGCTTTTCACGGTTGCTGAGGGGCCTGAGGGGCGGTGGGGATCTGCGGCCTTTTTGCCTGACTCCAGCGAGCACCAGTGTACAAAAGACAGCAACTGCATTGAGCTTGGCTCTCTCTTCTACTGCCCCATCTATCACTCTGCTCCTGGGGTGTGGAGGCTTAACACTGCTCTCTGAATGGCATCTAAAGCTCCGCGTAAAGAGAGGCCTCGAATGACGGAGGGAAAAGCGGCAGAAGGCTCCCCCTCTAGCCCGAAACCGGGCAGCCCACCAGACTTAGTGGCCGAGGTCAGCGCCGCAGTGGTGAAGGCGCTTAGCACCCGCTTCCAGGACCTGGTGGAGCAGATTCAAACGCTGGGACAACGTTTCACGGCGGTGGAAGAGCGCCTAGAGCAAGTTGAGACAAGGGTGTCCGATGTGGAGGACATGCAACAATCAGTAGTGGCCAAAGTAGCCGCCCTAGAGACTTTGGTGAAACAGCAAGGAGACAAACTCGATGAACTGGAGAACCGAGGTCGGCGAAAAAACTTGCGATTCGTCGGCATCCCTGAGAGTGTCGCGGACAGTGCCCTATTTGCATATTTACAAGCTTGGATTGAGAACCTCCTGCCACACCTGAGAGAAGGATCTCTCAAAATAGAGCGGGTACATCGACTAGGCCAGAGAAGAGAACAGGCCAGGAAACCACGTGCCGTAATAGCACGCTTCCTCGACTACAGACAGAAAGAGGAGGTGCTGAAAGCAGCGAGGGGCCGGCGGAGACATCAACAGGCCGCCGAACCGATCTTAGTATTCCAGGACTATTCGGTGATCGTCAGCCAACAGCAAAAGGCTTTTTCAGGGATTTGCACCCAGCTGTTTAACCGTGGCATTCGTTTCTCACTCCTCTACCCGGCCCGGCTGCGGATCGATCATCAAGGCCACACGCGCATATTAGCGTCCCTGGAAGAGGCGACTACCTTTCTGGACTCCCTGCCTGCTCAATCGGCCTCCTAATTGCTGGACAACTGACTAGGTGTGGGGTACATCGCCCCAGGTGTGGTGTGGTGACCTGGAGCCCCCGGGGGTTGAACAGTTACTGATAGACTTCTAACAGTCTACAGTCTACACTGACATGGAAGAACTTTCGGCTTTTGCTTTTCATGTGGTGTGCTAAGCTGAACTAAAATGCCTCATTGAATTGGTAACAGTTATTCTGCCAAGGGAGACAGTGTATCATTGTTATTTTGTTACAATTGCTATTGTGTTTTAATAGCTGCTGTTCTGCTGGCTCCCTGACTATCTTCTCTCTGCCTTGTCTCTCCCCCTGAATTTGTGCTTGTTCCTCTCCCTCTCCTCCCTCTTTTTATCCCCTGACAGGTGGGACTTTGACGTGATGCAAAAGGGGTAGGCGGTGATTAAGTTAGGGGGTCACTGGGGTTAAGGAGGCAAGGGATTCAGGGCCAGCTTTGTTACTACCACCTTAACAATTTATATCTCAGGCTTGACGCCTAGCCTCCCCTCCTTTTGCCCCCGCGGCCTGGAAGGGGGTAGGACTGAGGATTGACCACACCAATGGCTGGTGAGCTCAAGAGCGTGTGTGGCTGGTTGACCGTGTACAGTGCAGGTTTTAGGCCACTCTCCCTCAGGAGTAGCTGGGGTATGAGAGCGGCCTGGAACTGATGCTGGGGGGAGAGAGGGCTGGCCCCGACAAGACAGCTGTACATGCACTTGATGAGAGGGGAGGGCGGAGGAGATGAGAGATACTTCGGGTGGTTGTGGGTGGAGACAAGGTATGAGGGGACGGGTGGAGGGCGCTAGAGCCAACTGTGGGGGACATACCACAGCGGTTCGCAACAGAGACTTTGTGTTTACTGTTCCTTCCTTTAAATTCGTTGCTAGGGAGGGGGGAACATCGGAGGGGCGAGCCCGTCTGCCATAGGAAGTAGTCCCGGCTATGGCGGGATGGGAGAGTTTGGAGAAGAGAGGGAAGGGGGGGGGAGGGGAGGGGAGGGATAGGAGGGGGGAGGGGGAGGGTGGGGCAGGGGGAGGGGAGGGGGTATACTCCATTGACTGTTAGTGGATGGGATAATTGCCTACCAATAGACGAGGAGGGGTGCCAGGCTGGGGGTGTCCCTCTGAAATACTTAGATGTGACTCTGTGGTGGCACCTTGGCACTGCCCTGGCGCTTTAAAAATAATCACTTGGAATGTCTGTGGGCTGGGTAACCCTATCAAGCGGCATAAAGTATTGCAAGCATTGACTCGGCATAAGTGTGACATTGCTCTTCTTCAAGAAACCCACCAGACGGCTGTTGAACATAGCAAACTCTGTCGAAACTGGGTGGGTCAGGTGTGGGGATCCCCCGCCCAGGGGCATAAGGGAGGTGTAGCGATTCTAATTCATAAACGCATACGATTTGTGGAGGAGACGGTTCTTACTGATAATATTGGTAGATCCCTGTTGTTATATGGCCAACTAGATGGAAAACCGGTGATTCTGGGAAACCTCTATGGCCCCAACGTGGCCGACCCGGGTTTTTATAATGGTTTGGCGTCGAGGGTGGAACAGCTTCCGGAGTGCCCGGTGATTTTGGGAGGGGACTTCAATGGAGTCCTGGATGTAGACCTAGATACCTCTCGGAGAGGTGGTGGACGGGAGAGGGTAGTGCCCTCCCAGATATTGTTGCGGTTCTGTCGAAGACTAGGTATAATTGACCCTTGGCGGGTACTACACCCCTCCGAAAAGGACTATACCCATCAATCTCGAGCACACGGTACTAGTGCCCGTATTGATTACGTAATGATCTCGGGGACGTTGTTTACGCACACTGAGGATGCACAGATTGGTCCCTCCGAAATTTCTGACCATGCGATGGTGTGGCTTGACTTACATTGGGGGCGAGACACGAATCAGACACGCCTGTGGAGATTTCCCCTAGAGCTTTATTCGGATGAGCAATTTCGCCATTTTTTACGTCAGCGATGGGGGGAATTTCTTGGCAATCACCAAGTCCATTCTGACGACCCCGAATTAGTCTGGGAAACAGCAAAGGTGGTTCTTCGCGGGGACATCATAGGATATGCCGCGAGGAGACGCCGGCTGATGACGGAACGTATTGTACTACTTGAGCGTCGAGTTACTACTCTACGGCGGAGATGTGCTCACACGCCAACGCTGCCTAATAAGAAATTGTTATGGGAAATCCAGACTGAGCTTAACGAGCTTTTACATCAGCGCGCAAAGAAATCGGTTCTGTTTTATCGGTTTCGATTGCACTGCTGTGGGGACAAACCGTGCAAGTTGCTGGCACGATGTCTGCGGGCCCGACGGAGTCCTGCTCACGTAGCGGCACTGACAGAGGGCCAGGGATGTGTGCATAAGGAAAGCAAAGAAATCGCAGAGATATTTCGTACCTTCTTCCAAAACTTATATAGAACCACAGCTGGTTCCCCTGAGGAGCTGCAGGACTACTTCAAGGACTTGGAGTTGCCTCAGCTCACTTCAGCCCAGTGGGAGGTTCTGGATTTACCTATTTCCATACAGGAAATACAATCCGCAATAACTTCGGCCCAGTGTTACAAAACACCAGGGCCAGACGGATTCGGAGCCGAAGTTTACAAGATCTTAGGGGATGGGGTGAGTCCTTTACTACGAGAGGTCTTTATCACTAGAACAGAGCAAAAGGCGTTCCGCTGGGGGCGTAATCACGCATATATCACCCTGATCCCGAAGCCGGGTAAAGACCTGCTTCAGGCAGCTTCATACAGACCTATCTCCCTACTAAACTTCGATCTTAAACTCTTGGCGAAAGTTCTTGCTGACCGCCTGGCAGGGGTGTTAGACTACTTAATCCATGATGCACAAGTGGGCTTTGTGAAAGGCCGCCACGCCGTACGCAATCTTAGGAAGATTCTGGCCTCCTTGGAGTGGGTGCATGCTCACCATATCCCGTCGTTATTGATCAGCTTCGATGCAGAGAAGGCCTTTGATAGGGTGGACTGGCACTATCTTTGGAGTCTGCTACCGCGCTATGGCATAGGGGAAGAATTTTGTAAGATGGTGCAAGGTTTGTATGTTTCGCAAACAGCCGGCATATTGTGCAATGGCCTCATCTCAGACGACTTCCCGTTGGGAAGAGGTACGAGGCAGGGCTGTCCTTTGTCGCCTTTACTTTTTGTTCTTTCTTTGGACCCGTTGATTCGCTCCATCGTGGACTCGGGGAGGATACAGGGAGTGCGGCTACGGTCGCAAACTTTCTTGATCTCGGCCTTTGCCGATGACCTGCTAGTCCATCTGACGACTCCGACCACCTCTCTACCAATGTTGTTAGACGAGTTTCAACGGTTTGGAGCAATTGCCGGCTTACGAATTAACAAAGATAAGTCTGAAGTAGTAGATGTTTTGGGGCACGTCCGCAGTTCCTGGAGGGGACCCTTCCCTTTACGGTGGGCAGATAAAGAATTCCTCTATTTGGGCATAATACTGACTGGAAATCCCCAGGATTTATACCGGCGTAACCTAGACCGGATACTGAGACATCTGGCAGCACAGCTGGGTGCATGGGGGCCTCTCCCGTTGTCTCTGGCAGGGAGGATAGCGGCAGTACAGATGATAGTTTTACCTAGAATATTGTATTGGCTGCAGACTCTTCCAGTCTGGTTGCTTCGACGAGACCTGAGTAGAATGGAGGCTTTGCTTAAGCGGTTTCTTTGGCAGGGGCAGCGGGCGCGGATCCCGTGGGACCGACTCCTTGGAAAATGGCGAGAGGGAGGTATGGGCTTACCCGATTTGAGGACCTATGCACTGGCCTGCCAGGCTAGACACCTGGGAGATTGGCTGGGGGGGACGGAAGTGTATACACCTAGGTCTTTAGAGGAGTGTTTGGTGGCTCCGGCGACTCTCCTGGGGGCTTTGCACGGCACACATAAGGTCTTCATAGACTCCAACCGACGGAGTCCATTAGTGGACTCGGCCCGACGCACATGGCAACAACTTAATAAATATTGGCAGGAATCGTGGAAGGTGTCTTGTTGGTTGCCATTGCAGGGCAATGCCCAATTTACTCCAGGGACCGAGACTGCGGTGTTCCGGGACTGGGTGACACGTGGCATCCGGATGGTAGGGCATTTAGTGGACCAAACAGGCAGCTGTAAATCCTTTCGAATGCTTAGTCGAGAATATGACCTCCCCGATATGCATTGTTTTGCCTATATCCAAGTTTCCCACTATGTGGCTGCACTGCCGCGCGAGGCGTTGCAGGCTGAGCGCTCAGCCCGTATTTTGGAATTTTTTCAGCTGGGAGAGGAACGTACGCCGTCAATTTCCAGTATGAAACGTAGTTTGGAGCGCTACCGCCCCCTCCCTGATTACAGTGGGGTCGAACGAGCTTGGGCGACCGAACTGGGAGAAGATATACAGCCGGGATTGGTACTGACGGCATTGAAACGGATCGGACGACTGGTACAAGGAATGCGTTGGCGTGAGATCCAATTTAAATGCGTGACTAGGGCTCATTTCTCACCGCGACGAGCACTGCGCAGTCGTCTGGACACTGACGGCGCCTGCCCACGCTGTTCGGAGCCTTTGGCTACTCTTCTACATATGTGGTGGGGTTGTCGGGGAATACGGGCATATTGGGCACGGATATGCAGCTTTCTATGCACACTCCTTCGGCGAAGGCTCCGTTGGACGGGTTTATTTGTAACACTGGATCATTTGCAGACTCCTGGCCCTGTTAAGGTTGGTGAGAGTTTGCTTGTGCGTAAGGCCTGTCTGGTGGGTAAAGGGCCAATTCTTCGATTATGGAGAGAACGCCAACCGCCCACTTTTAGTGAATGGCGGAATAACTTTCATCAATTAATGCTAACGGAGCGTTGGATGGCGAGGGGCAGTGCCAAGCGTTGGACAGTCTTTCTGTCAATTTGGGAACCCTATATTCAGCAGTTGGGACCCCACAGCCGTAATGCAGCCCTCCAAGGGGGGAGCTGACTGAATGTGGGCTTGAGGAGCGGATAGGGGGCAGCTGCCTTACTGTTTTAGGTGATTTTTGAAGTAAGAAGCCGGTAATGGAGTGAGGGTGGGATGGTGGGTGAGGGGAGAGGGGTGGGAGAAGGGGGGTAGGGATATAGTATAAAATGACCACCTATTGTATTATTTCTCTGTTGGCTCCCGGGGGGGAGAAGAGCAAACCTCCCCCGTGGTGCCGCCTGTTGATGTGTTGTTTGATTTAATGGTGGACTTAAATAAAGTTTAAAAAAAAAAAAAAAGAAAAAAAAAAAAAGGTATCGATTTAATATTCCTAGACATTTCAGCGGCATGTGACTCCATAATGCAAGATTATCTCACTGACAGATTGCAAGAAACTGGGCTCAAAGACAAGGTTTTGTCATGGTTTAAATCCTACCTAACAAACAGAAGCATCCAAGTCAAAATCGGTAACAACATATCAAAACCATTCTACCAAAAATTAGGAATACCCCAAGGATCCGCATTATCATCACTTCTCTTTAACCTATATATACAACCTATCTGTAGTATAATCAAAGGACATGGCATATATTATCACATATACTGATGATATAATGTTATGCACTCAATTTAACACTAAACAACCAAATTTACATAAAATTGAAGAATGTCTTAATAGCACCACCAAAAAGTCAAAAAGGAGGTGAGATACCTGGGAGTCACACTTGATTACTAACTCAATTTCAACAAGCATGTGAGCAACATAACAAAGGCCATACACAACAAACTAAAAATGCTCCAACATTTAAGACCTCTCCTCCCCACAAGCAACTTCAGAACAGCAGTACAAGCAATGATCTTCCCGCACCTAGGCTTCTGTAATGCCTTACTAAAGGGTCTCCCAAAACAAACAATCCACCGACTTCAGCTAGCCCAAAATACAGCAGCTAGAGTAACAGCTCAAGTAACAATTAAGGAACACATTACACCAGTACTAAAGCTTCTCCACTGGCTCCCAATAGAGAGCAGAATAAAATTCAAGGTTGCAAATGCAATGTGTGCCTTTGAGTCCGTCCTGACTCCTGGTGACCCAGAAGCTCCTGGGTTTTCTTGGCCATGTCACCGGAAGTAGATTGCCAGGCCTTTCTTCCGAGGCAATGGAGGGTTAAGTGACTTGCCCAAGGCCACAAGGAGTGCTAGTGGGAATTGAACCCTGGTTGCTTGGTTACCGAGCCAGTGCTCTAACCACTAGGCTACTCCTCCACTCCCACATTCAAGGTTATCCATACAATATTTAAATCCCTCCAAGCCGATTCATCCACCTACCTGAAAACGCTGATGACGCTCACCCTGGATAACAGACCAAGGAGAAGCAACAATAAAGAACTCCTCGTAGTACCAGCCAAATTTAAGACCTGCAAATCCACAACTTCTAAGAGAGCCTTCTCACTATATGCACCACAAATATGGAATTCTCTTCCTGAAAATTTAAGAGCCACTAAGGATCCAGTAACCTTCCGTAAGCATCTAAAAAACATATTTATTCAACAAACATTTTGGCAAACTAATCACCTAAACAGAAAACTCCTACAAAATAGCCACGCTATACAAATTAATTGAAAAAGATTTATTCATACTCAAACTACAAGTTGGCTATTAGGACTATACCATCACCAATGAGATTGTCGCAATCTTATAAATAGTTATGAAAGGACATTAGCCGTTGCTAATAACTATTTTTCCCTTCTCCTTATTACCCCAAGTTAACTGTTCATTCATGTAAAACTGTTCAATGTTTAAATAGAAATTACACTAACCTGGTAATTGTAGTTCCTGGAGGGTCCAGTTTAGTCCTCCACATCTGGGTAGTGCCCCTCCTCCCGCAGCAAGGAGACTGGACCAAACAAATACTTTTCCTCGTCAGGATGTATGCTGCTGGAGCTCCCATCAGCCCCCCAGTGAACTAGTAACAAAGCAGACTCAAAGAAGCAACACTCAAGAAAAATAGTTAACTATAGTTAACTGTATTAACCCGCAAAAATAGTTAACTGTATTAATAACTGTATTAACCCGCAAAAATAGTTAACTGTATTAACCCGCAAATACTTGCTGATCACTTTGCAAATAAACTTAAACTTAACAGCCATTTCACCCCACCTAGCCTATCTCATTCAGATAATAACCAACTGGAATGGAAAGCCTTCCATCCTATTACCAACAAGCTCCTTCTTCAGACAATCTCCAACCTAAATACTACAACCTCTCTTCTTGATCCTTGTCCAGTGTCTTGGATAAAATCAACAAAAACAGAACTTGCCCCAGACTTACTGAACATAGTAAACCAATCTCTTCAACAAGGACGTATAGCAGATGTCCTCAAAAGGTCAGCAATCCGACCGCTGTTAAAAAACAAAGCACTAGACAGCAACGACCCAACGTCATATCGTCCTATTGCAAGTATTCCATTCCTTGCCAAGATTATTGAAAAGATTGTGCAAACGCAGTTGCAAGATTATATAGACTCATCAGCTCCATTAGATGATCATCAATATGGATTTCGCCCATTTCATGGTGTAGAAACACTCCTAACAGCACTATTTGATACAATCATCAGAGGTATTGATAATACCAAGCGAGCCTTCATTCTCATATTCATTGATATTTCCTCGGCCTTTGACACTGTAAATCATATCACACTCATTTCAAGACTCTCACAACTAGGCATCAAAGATAAAACCCTTGAATGGTTCATATCCTATTTTACTAACCGGACCCAATATGTGCAAATAGATCGAAATGCCTCATCCCCATTTCCACAAGAACAGGGCATCCCTCAAGGCTCTGCCCTTTCGGCTCTATTGTTTAATCTTTATCTTCAACCCATCTGTTCCATATTTAAATGCTTCAAAATCAACTACCACATCTACGCGGATGACATCATGTTATACTCGCCATTTGATGTGTCCAACCCGGATTATAGCAACATCTGTCATTGCCTCTCTGAAGCTGAGCTGTGGCTGAAATCAATGAATATGAATATTAATTTTAAAAAAACAGAAGTTCTATTCATAACAAGAAACACAAGCTTCACTCCCCCACTTGAAATCAACATTGGAAACAACTCTCTCCCAGTCAAAGATGAGATCAAATATTTAGGAGTCACGCTGGATAAGACCCTCAGCCTCACTAAACATATAAAACAATCTGTAAAAACAATATATTTCAAATTAAGGACGATCCAACAACTTAGACCATTGATAGATAACACTGATTTCAGAACCATAGTACAAACACTAATTACACCACATTTAGACTACTGTAATGGTATTCTTCAAGGGACCTCTAAGAAAAATATTCACACACTTCAATTAGCCCAAAATGTCACCGCAAGGATTATCCATAAAGCGAAACTTTCGGATCATATATCTCCGATTCTCTACTCTCTCCATTGGTTACCCGTCTCATGCAGAATCATCTACAAGACCTTAGTCAATACATTTAAGATCTTTAATAACATAGCTCCATCCTTCTTATCTACACTCATCAACATCCCACATGAAAATAGATCAAGACGAAAAATAAACCTTCACACGTTACAAGTCCCTGATTCTATCCGAAAGACAAGTCAGAAGACAAGCAACACAGCTTTCTCATACTTCGCTCCTACATTATGGAACAACCTCCCGACTGAAATCAGAGAAATCAAGGACCTTCAATTATTTAGAAAAAACCTAAAAACCCATCTATTCACTCTGCACTACAATAACCTTCACATTGAAGATAATCCTAACACTGAGAAAAACACCGATCATCAGTCACTTAATGACCCTACCTAGACAAGCATAAAATCTTTCCCACACATTTCACATTGCTCACCTAGTTTAAGCTTACTCTTTGAAAGCAATTACTTGTCGCTAATGTGAAAAACTGTAATATATTGTAAATATATCCCTTTACTGTTATACTGTTGGTAGTATTTTTGAAACATTATCTAATTCTTACCCAGTTCAAATGTTCCTACCTCTCTTACTATCTCCTGGTATATAAGTTACAATTAATAGTTGAATGTTCATTGTTCTAAATCTGTTCTATGTAAAATAATAGTACTCTATTATTAAAGTTTATGTTACCTGTAAACCGCCACTGATCTCTGGAAGTGGCGGTATAGAAAAGATGTATAAATAAATAAATAAATAAAAAAAACTAATCCAATAGTGAAAGCAAAGAACAACCTCCCCAAAAAGAAAAAAACGGATCCCTCCCCAAACGAGGGAGCCGAAAACGTGCACATTACCTCTATCTCTGTGAAAGCTCGAAGAGGGAGACTCAATCGTGGCAACGCGACCGAACTATTAAAAAAAAAAGAACGAAAAACTCCGAAAAACCGAGGACCAAGACACTCGCTTACGGAACCCTCTCTATGTCAGCATCAGCGCGCCGCGTCGAAAAACAGTATAGTCTCGGGAGGGAAGGAGGACTAAATTGGACCCTCCAGGAACTACAATTACCAGGTTAGTGTAATTTCTATTTCCTGAACGGTCCTCCAGTTTAGTCCTCCACATCTGGGAAGTACCAGAGCAGTAATCACCGGGAGGGACCTTGCCAACCGGCGCGCAAAACAGCCGAACCAAAACACGAATCTTGAGACGCCATGACATCCAGCTGATAGTGCTTACTGAAAGCATGGAGTGACAACCAAGTAGCCGCCTTGCAGATCTCTACTGGTGGAACAAGACTGTGCTCCGCTCAGGATGCCGCTTGCGCTCGAGTAGAATGGGCTCGTAATCCCAGCGGAACTGGTTGACCCTGTAAAATGTACGCCGACGCGATGGCCTCCTTAAGCCATCTGGCAATAGAAGACTTCGCCGCTGCTTCTCCCTTTCGCTGTCCACCAAAAAGGACGAAGAGACGGTCAGTCTTACGGAAAGATTCGGAAACCTTCAGGTATCGCCGGAGCACCCGCCGAACATCCAAACGATGCAACCCGCTGTCAGACGCATCCGGCCCATCAGAGTTGAAGACGGGAAGGAAAATGGACTGATTCAAATGAAAGGGAGATACTACTTTAGGAAGGAACGATGGAACAGGCCTCAAAACCACTCTATCCCTTGAAAAAGATAGGAAAGGTTCCCTACAGGATAGCGCCTGCAACTCAGAAATCCGCCTAGCTGAACAGATGGCTACTAGAAACACAGTCTTCAGCGTCAAATCCTTAAGAGACGCCAAAGTGAAGCGGCTCAAACGGTTTCCGTACCAACTCTTGTAGCACAAGATTCAAGTCCCACGGAGGAATCGTTACCCTGCGCAAAGGCCGTAGCCGGAACACCGTCCTCAGAAAACGTTGTACATCCGAGTGTGCCCCCAGGGAAAGCCCTAAAACTTGCGAGAGCAGCTAACTGCACTTTCAGGGAACTGGCCGCCAGACCCTTGTCAAAACCATCCTGCAAGAAACCGAGTATGGTTGGCATGGACGCAGTCGCCGCCCGAATATTGTGTCGTGAACACCAATCCTCAAAAATCCTCCAGATCCGCACATAAGTGAGCGACATGGAGGATTTTCTGGCCCGAAGAAGAGTGGCAATGACCGCCGACGAATAGCCTTTCCTCTTTAGCCTAGCCCTTTCAATGGCCATACCGTAAGCGAGAATCGATCCACCTGCGGCATCTGCAGCGGACCCTGGATTAAGAGGTCCGCCAAGGGAGGAAGCCGCCACTCCACTCCGTCCAGAAGCCGCACCAGATCCGCATACCAAGGACGTCTGGGCCAATCCGGTGCCACGAGAAGAACCTTCCCCCGGTGCGCCTCTATTCGTTGAATCACGCGATCGATCAACGCCCATGGAGGAAAGACGTACAGGAGACCGGATTCGGGCCAAGACCGAATGAGCGCGTCGATGCCTTCTGACATTCGCTCTCTCCGTCTGCTGAAGAAGCGACTTGTTTTCGCCGACTGATAGGTCGCCATGAGGTCCATGATTGGAGATCCACACCTTCGAACTATCTGAGCGTAGATTTGCGGGTGAAGCTCCCACTCCCCGGCATCCACCTGCACTCTGCTGAGAAAATCCGCTGTCACACTGTCCTTCCCTGCGATATGTGCTGCCAAAAGGGCTAGTAAGCGGGACTCCGCCCACTGAAAGAGAATGTCGGACTCCTCCTCCATGGCTCTGCTTCCTGTTCCGCCCTGGCGGTTGAGGTAGGCCACCGTTGCTGAATTGTCGGAGAGAACTCGCACCGCTTGTCCCGTTACCAAGGATTCGAACGCTTGCAGTGCCAGCATCACCGCTCGCAGCTCGAGACGGTTGATCGACCAAGAGGCTTCCAGAGCCGACCAAGTCCCCTGTGTGAAGCGATCCGCACAGTGAGCTCCCCAGCCCGCCAGGCTCGCATCCGTCAATACAGGTACCCAGACTGGCTGTTCCAGAGGTACCCCCACCTGCAACGATCGTGAGCTCAGCCACTATTGTAACGACCAACGAACTCGACCCGGACACGGAAGTCGCCGGCTGAGAAAATCCGTCTGATTCGACCGACGACGCAAGAGTGCCCTCTGAAGCGGACGCATATGAAACCTGGCCCAGGGAACCACTTCCAGAGTCGATGCCATTGTCCCCAAGACACGCAGGTACCACCAAGCCGAGGGCGCCGGGAGACGTAAAAACTGACGAATCAGAGACCGCAGGGCTTGCGCTCGTCGGTCTGGCAATAACACTACTCCGTTCGCTGTGTCGAAGAGGACCCCGAGATATTCGAGGGATTGGGTCGGAACCAAGTGACTCTTCTTCGCGTTCACCACCCAACCGAGACTCTGAAGAAGACCGATCACTCTGCTTGTGGCTTGCAAACTCTCGCCCTCGGACTTTGCCTGAATCAACCAATCGTCGAGGTAAGGGTGAACTAGAATCCCTTCCTTTCGCAGCGCCGCCGCTACCACTACCATAACCATGGTGAAAACACGCGGCGCTGTGGCGAGGCCGAACGGCAGCGCCTGAAACTGATAATGCCCCCACGGGAAGGCGAATCTTAGAAACTTTTGATGAGACGCCCTGATTGGAATATGCAAGTAGGCCTCCGAAAGATCCAAGGACGTTAAGAACTCCCCCTGTCGGACCGCAACTATGACCGACCGTAGAGTTTCCATGCGAAAATGAGGCACACGCAGACAACGATTCACTCCTTTGAGATCTAAAATAGGACGAAGCGACCCGTCCTTCTTTGGCACCACGAAATAAATAGAATACCGACCCCTCCACGATCGGACTCTGGGACGGGCACTACCGCTCCCAAGGCCACTAGACGGTCCAACGTTAAACGAACTGCTAGAACTTTCTGCTGGCCTTTGCATGGTGACAGAATCTTGTAGAGGACAAGCTAGCTCCAAAGCGTACCCTTCCCGCACGATCTCGAGCACCCACTGGTCGGAGGTTATCAGGACCCAGGAAGAAAGAAAGTGACGAAGACGACCTCCGATCACCTGACCTTCTTCCGGGGCCCGCCTCGCTTCATTGTGGCTTGCGACTAAAGGAAGAAGAGGCAGAGGAGGAGGCAGCCGAGAATCCTCTACCTGCTCCACGAAAGCCTCGAAAGCTGGGGGATCGAGCTGCAGATCTGCCTCGCTGGAAACCCCCAAAACGGGAAAAGCGGAACCTACGAAAATCTCGAAATTGACTCCGAGAAGAGGAAACAGTCCTACTCTGTTGAGTCCTATCCTCCGGAAGTCTCCCACCTTTAGATTCTCCGAGATCCTTAACTAACTTATCCAGGTCATCCCCAAACAGCAGTTTACCCTTAAAGGGGAGCTTGCTGAGTCGCGATTTAGAGACCCGTCGGCCGCCCAATTACGTAGCCAAAGAGTCCGGCGTGCCGCCACTAGTGAAGCCATGCTGTTTGCTAAAGTACGGATCAAATCATAGTGAACATCCGCCAAATAGGCCGAACCAGATTCCAAGCGTGTCATTTCCAACGATGCCTGCTGGTCGAGATGAGGGTCCTGCCGCAAATGCTGAGCCCATCTCAAGCAGACCCTGGACACCCAGGCCCCACAAATAGAAGTCTGCAAAGACAAAGCATTGGCTTCAAAAGCCTGCTTTAACAATCCTTCCACCTTACGATCCTGAGTGTCTTTCAAAGCAGCGCTGCCTTCCACAGGTATGGTGGTCTTCTTGGTCACTGCCGAAACCGCAGCGTTGACCCGCGGCGAGCGGAACTTCTCTTTGTCCTTGTCCGCTAAAGGATACAGATGGTTCAGCGTCCTCACACCCTTCAAACCGGACTCAGGCTGGTCCCATTCAGCCTGAATCATCTGATCCACTACTCTATGTACGGGAAACACCACTTGAGAATCCCGCACCGCCTGAATCAGAGGATCTTCCAATGTTTCCTCCTCCACAGGCTGCGCAGCCGCCAAATTAAGCGCCTGGAGGGATTCCGTAACCAAGGGAACTAGTTCCTCCTTGCGAAACACCCGGATGATGCGGGCCTGGTCCTCCGGCTCCGTAATCTCCCCCTCCTCCAATTCGTCAGCCCTGTCTTCGGATGTCAGCTCAGACCAGTCCATCTCCTGGCATTCCAAATCAGGGAGATCCTTTTCTGAGGAACGCAATCGCTTGGCTGCCTTTGGGGTCTCCACTCCCGCCGTTTCCCCCTTAAGTAACGGGGAAGCCTGCGTAAGTGGAGAAGCCTCCGGCAATTTTTCCTAAACGCCCTTTTTTGAAAGGCTTGATGCGAGGGGGCGGAGCCTGATGTCCAGCGGGTAGGACGCTTTGCGTTGAAGCTCCCGAGAGGCCTACTCAGAATCCTGACTTAATACCTATATAAATTTACTATTTCGCTCCGAGCTGACCGTGGCACCTCGGGGGGGATGGCGGCCCATAAACCAGCGCGCTTGGACTTCGGGTCTCCTTCTTCTTCTCACGGAAAACGCTCCAAAACAGAGGTGTCCTCCCCACAGAAGATGGTTCCATTTCGTGAAAACCCCGCAATGCACCTGGAGATTTTGGAGGAAATACGCGGCGTGAAGGAATTGGTGCAGTCCAATGGAGAAGCGCTTCGAGCCATGCGAGAAGACTTTGGAGTGCTCCAGGACCGACTTGAAGGTCTTTCATTACGGCAGGACAATATGGCGGGGGTCCTCGACTCGCACGAGGTGCGCTTGGGCAAACTGGACAAGGCTGAGCGCCAGATACAGAATCTTCAAAAGGAGTTGGAAGATAGCAATAATCGCGCCCGTCGCAACAATGTGAGGCTCCTCGGAATGCCGGAGGGGGTGGAAGCAGGAGATATAAGAGAATTCTTGCTCAAAACTCTTCCCTCCTTGCTGAAGATCACTTTTCACAGAGAACTGGAAATCGATCGAGCACACCGTGTTCCTGCCCGCATGGCGCTCAACCGCACGACCCCCCGGCCTATTATCTTTAGCTTGCTACGATATCAACAAGTGGAACAAATTTTACATGCTGCCCGAGCGAATCATCATTTGGAATTTGAAGGTCGTAAGGTCTCCTTCTTTCCTGATTTGGCAAAGCCTACCGTTGACCGTCGGAAGAAACTCCTTGCTCTTCGCCCTCGACTTCAACAGCTACAGGCTCGCTTTGGCCTGTTGTATCCAGCGAAGCTCCGAGTGACTCTCCACAACCAGACCAGGACGTTCGAGGATCCTGATCTACTATCAACATTTTTGGACTCCAAAGAAGCAGAGCAGATGCGCTAATCCCAAATCTTGGACTCTTATCTGCTGGCTCTGTCCGCCATTTTGAAGGGCCCGATGCGGCGGTCATAGTCCAGCACAGAAATAGCCTGGACTTTCTTTCTTTCTCTGTATGACTTTTGTCTTTGGTCTCCTATCCCTTCATGATGTGTGCCTCGGTCGGATTCGGAGCACGCACAGTCCTACAGGTTATATGTTTTTTCAATTTCGGCCTTCTCTGGGGCTTCTCCCCGCAGACACATGGTCGCCAGTAATTTTGGGGTTTTGCTTCTCCTCTACCGTACTGCGGTTTTCTTTGTTAATGTGGGGCGCTTCATTGTATTATATTAGCTTATTTTTCCTATGTCATGTGTACAGCCAGATACAGTCAGTTTGAGGGACACAGTGAAATTATGTGTGCTATCATGCTCAGAATTTTAACTTTTCTGAATGGCCTTATGTAAAATCTTATTATTCATCGTCAAAGGCATTACTGGTCCACTCAAAGGAAAGAAAATCCTTAGCTATCTTAGCCACGAGCATGTTGATTTGGTGTTTCTTCAGGAAACGCATTACACTCTGCTGAAACACTGAAACTCAATGCTAGGCCTCACATGGTAGCTGCCTATTCTCCCACCGTTTCCAAATGGTACGGGATAGCCATTCTGGTTAAGCAGTCTTTGCACGCTACTGTACCTGATATTAGCGCTGACATGGAGGGTAGATGGGCCCGTGTACACCTTGAGGTTGGAGATAGTGAATTCACGTGTATTTGCACTATGCCCCGAATGTGGACAACCCTGCTTACTATGCAAGTTTTGCGTAGTTGGCCTCGGCCTCCGCCAATGCTCCATTAATACTTGGTGGCGATTTTACTCAAGTGTTCCCTCAATCTTTTCTTCTCAAACAAGGTGCTCGTTGGTTGGAAGCTCCAGTACCGAGCAGACCTGTGTGGCTAGATATAGTAGCGGGCCTTTGCTCACCGATTCCTCTTACCTTACTCCCTGGTATGACTCTCCCATTAGACTCCCACTATCCACCAATGCTTTTCGACACTTTAGGTGCCTTTAATACTCTTATGCAACCTTTCGACTCCCGACTCTGGTCAGTGCAACTTCAGCATTGCATTCGGAGCACTAGGGTACTCCCGCCATCGGCACTCTCTGCATAAGGTTGATTGGAGACTTCCGATCTCTCGGTAGTTCACCGGGTGTAGCATCCAATTTTACTAAACCTTATGTAATGCTATCACTAGAGATACCTCTATAGCGCAGAAAGCATGGGAGAGAGAATTGCATGTGACTTTAACCTCGGAGCAATGGAGCCTTATCTGGAGCAGAGGGACACGGGTTCCCGACCCGCCTCACTCACTCAGACCCTCTTCTTTCTAGCCCACCGGTGTTTTTACACTTCTCACAGATTAGACAAATGGAACACTACTCAGGGTAATGGTTGCTGGACACGTCCTGTGGCCATTGGTTTATTACTTCATGTTATGCATGAATATCCCGCACTACAGTATAACTGGCGTCGGGTCTGGGGTCGTATTTAGTCTATATTGCACTCTCAGGAGTCCCTTTCTTGGAGGATAGTGGGACTTCGCCCAGTTGCGGGGATCCCCTCTCTCCCAAAAATGGCTTATCTCCTTTTGAACTTTATGCTTGGCATTGCTATTTCCCTAATTAAGTAATACTGGGAAATTAGTTCCCATCTGAGCCTCAATGAATGGTGGAATCATGCCTGTCTCTACAGTAAATATGAACAAATACCTCGTCTGTTCGCTTCCTCCGTTCAGACTCCTTCTCATTGGTCTCAATGGAAGATGCTCAATGAATATGTACATTTTGCTAAATGCTCTCATCTGACTGTCTAACTTTGTATATATCTCTGTCTCATGATCATGCTGTATTGTGGATACTTTTTTGATCGTTTGATGTATAATCACTGTTAATTGGAAGCGCTCACATGCTGATACAAACGGGTAGAGAAGAAGCACCGGGGTGGGGGGTAATGGGTTTACTTTTCCTTATTGTATACTTGTTTTGTCTCTTTGGGTGTGTTGTTTCTTTTGTTTGTTGCAAAATGAAAATAAAAGTTTAAAAAAAAAAGAAAGGCTTGATGCATCAGCAGCACAAAAGCCGGGGAAAAATCGCCCAAAAAAGTCCCAGCTACTCCCACTGCCTGCGTACCCCCTTGAGTAGAAGGAGCAGAGGGGGAAGAGGGCCCGAGAAGGCCAGAAGAATGCCCTTCCCCAGATAATACTGGAGGGTCTACGGGCTCCAAAAGCTCTTTGGTTGCCATTTGGGGCTCCAGCTCTGCTGAGCCAAGAGCGCAAACGCTGCAAACCCCGGCATCAGACACAGGACCCTTACGTGAACCGCAGATCACGCACTGTGGTCGTCCAGGCATGAGGGCAGATCACCAAGCAAACGGAACACCCCTGGCACAGAGAAAAAAGAGAGAATGATTTCTTTAAACAGGATTGAAAGAGCCAGCAGAGCCCCTCAAAACCTGCTTCTCTTTTTTGGAGTCTTTTTTTCTTTTATTACATTTAGCAAAGAAGGAGACTCTCTACCTGCCTGCTAGGCCGAACGCTATCAGGAGAAGCCCGCTAAGCCCAGGGAAGCCGCCGAACGGATCGCTGAAAAAGCGGGAAACCGCAACTAAAATGGCCGCCGCTACCGCGGCAGGGAAAAAAAGGCAATAAAAACAAGAAATTAAAGAAAACAAAGGAAAAGCGCCACGATCACCGACGCCTGCGGACACCGTGCTCCAAGACGGCAGAAGCAGAAAACATATCCCGGCGGCAAGAGACTTACCGCTGAAGTGCTGAGAGAGAGAGAGAGAGACGTGAGCTTAGGGCCGGCAGAGAAAAATCCCTGGCTGGTGAGCCGAGCGCTGCAGGTCTTCCGGGTCTGCAGAGGATGCTGAAGGTACCCCCACCGATAAGAGCCGGTGTGAAACAGTGCTAAATCTCTCCCCCGTGCAGTTCGAGGAGGAGAGATCGCAAGTCTCAACGACGCCCGAAGTGCCTCCACCAAGCAGGAAGCAGAAGGGCAGTGCAAGCTTGGCTCCCCCGTTTCACTCAGCTGGCTTTTTTTTTTTTAAAGAGACAGACCCTAACCAAAAGAAAGAAAAAATTAAACAGATCAGCAAAAAAACAACAACCCCAAAGGTCTAACTAGTGTTGCCAAAAAGATCCTAAAGTGAGCCCAGGGACAGGCTCACACGTCCTCCTGCTGCAAGGAGACTGGACACACTGGGGGGCTGATGGGAGCTCCAGCAGCATACATCCTGACGAGGAAAAGTATTTGATTGGTCCAGTCTCCTTGCTGCGGGAGGAGGGGCACTACCCAGATGTGGAGGACTAAACTGGAGGACCGCTCAGGAATGTATAATTCTGTTAACTCTGTTTAATGTAATTTTTAGTTCTATGTAAACTGCTTTGATTCACGAAAGGCGGTAACAAATACTTATAAATAAATAAAAATAAAAAATAAATCTCATGCATATTCAATGTGGATATCCTGAAAACCTGACTGGCCTGGGGTCCCAGAGGACTGGTTTGAAAACCACTGATACGAGGTGTGACAAAAAAGAAACAAGACTGTCCCATAAATGTTTTATTACAAAATCTACGGAGAAATTATGCATTGTCCCTAGAGTTAATGCACTTCTGCATTCACTTCTGCCACGTACGGAAGCACTCAGTAAAGTCCTCCTCCTTGAGGTCCCTCAGCTCGCTCGTCACATTGGCCTTGATCTCTTCTACAGAGGTGAAATGAGTTCTTTTGAGCACAGTCTTCAGCCTGGGGAAGAGCCAGAAGTCGCATGGTGCGAGATCTGGGGCATAACGAGAGCTGTGATTTATTTATTTTATTTATTTATTTATGTATATATTTCTATACCGCCCCTTCCAGCGATCAAGGGCGGTTTACAAGGAACATTTTAACAACTGTACACAGATGTATACATTTACATTGAACAATTAGATTTAACTATTTACAATGAACGGTTGATTTTAACTATTTACATTAAACAAAACTTCAACTTCAAGATGTATTGATAATACAAACATCCATTAACTTATTTACATTGGATATTTACAGTGGTTGTGTATGTTTTGGAATTTATTTCCTTTTATGACGTAAATCGGGGGTGTGTTTGGGGTTTCAGACAGGGGGGGGTTATTTAGTTTTGAGTAAGGGGGTTTGTGTGTGTATTACCATGGTTATGGAGGTGTTTTGGGGAATATGTGATTTCAAAGTGTTCAGTAAAGAGGTAGGTTTTTAGCTCTTTCCTGAACTGATAGAGGTCATTTATGATGCGAAGGTCAATTGGGAGGTCATTCCAGAGCGTAGGGGCAGTGAATGTGAATGCTCTGGAGCTAGTAGTTTTCTTTGTCTTCCTGAAGGCTTTTGGTGTGATAAGAGAGTGGGCTTCGTTTTGTCTGTGTGATCTAGTTTTGTTTGGTGATTGCAGAAGTGTGGATAGGTGTGAGGGGGCTATGTCTTTTATGAGTTTAAAGGTTGTTAGGATAGTTTTGTATCTGATTCGGCTGTTGATTGGGAGCCAGTGTAGTTCTAGCAGTATTGGGGTTACGTGGTCTGTCAGACGTGCTTTAGCTGTTACTTTTGCACAGATGTTCTGAGCTCTTTGGAGAAGGTATGTGCTTTTTTGAGGGAGGCCTATTAATAGACTATTGCAGTAGTCGAAGTGGGGGGTGATTAGTGTATTTACTACAGATCTAAAATCTTGAGTTTCTAGGAGTGGCCTTAGGTGCTGTATAGTTTTTAGTTTGTAGTAGATGGTTTTTACGGTTTGTTTTATGTGTGGTATCATGGTGAGTGTGTGATCTATTATCACACCTAAATATTTTACTTCTTTTCTAACAGGTATGGATGTTCTGTTAATTGTGATTGTTTCTGGGAAGGTGTTCTCTGTGATTGATGACCTTGTTACGAACATTGCTTCCGTTTTTTTGAGGTTGATGCTGAGGTAGTTAGATTCTAACCAGGAGGAGGTTTCAGTCATACATTCTGATAGTGTGTCATATGTGGGGTTTTTAGCGGTTATAGGGATAGCGAGCATGATGTCGTCGGCGTATATAAAGTGGTTAATCCTGTGTTTTTTAAATATGTTTGTTATTGGTTGTAGATACAAGTTAAATAGGAGGGCGGAGAGGGCTGACCCTTGGGGTATTCCTTGGCCTTGAGGGAATGGTTCTGATGCTTCTTGGTCGATTTGTACGCGTATTAGTCTGTTTGATATGTAGGACTTAAACCAATCAAGGACAGTCCCGCCTATACCTAAGCTTTGTAGTCTGTTGATCAGTGTGGAGTGGTTAATATTGTCAAAAGCGGCAGAAATATCTATGAATAGAAGTAGGAAGCCTTTGTTGTTGTCATCTGTACCTCTGATGAGGAAATCCATTAGGGTGATTAATAGAGTTTCTACTCCATGGAATGGGCGAAACCCAAATTGGTGTGAGTCAAGTGGTTTATGTTCATCAATGTGTTCTTGTAACTGTATTTGAATTGTTTTTTCTATTATTTTAGCTATAAATGGGATGCTGGCTATGGGTCTGTATGAGTTCGGGTCTTTTGGGTCAAGCTTGTTGTTCTTTAATATTGGTCTAAGTGTTGTGAGTTTTAAGGCATCAGGCATTGTGCCTTGTGAGAGGGATTGGTTCACTATGTGTTGTATATTTTCCGCCAGTTCCTCCTTTGCACATTTAATCCATGATACAGGGCATGGGTCTAGTGGGGAGGTTGTTGTGTTGATCATAGTTATGATTTTAAGGAGTTGTTTTTGATCTATTATGTGGAAGTTTGTCCATTCGTTTATGAGTTTAGTGCTTGTAATTATTGGTGTCAGAGTAGTGGTTTTGTTTTTTAGTTTCGCTGCAAAGTGTGTTGCTAGTGTTTGTACATTTATTGCTGGTTGTTTAGGCTCGGTGTTATTAGTTTTAGTTAGTGTTTTCACTATCGCAAATAGTTCTCTCGGGCGGTTGATGGCTGAGTTTAGTACTTTAGAGTGGTAGTCTCTTTTTGATTTGTTGATTGCATTTTTGTATCCAGTAAGTAATAACATGTATTGGGATTTGTTTTCATCCGATTTTGTTTTCCGCCATTTCTTTTCTTGTTTCCTTAGCTGCTTTTTTAGTTTTGCTAGCTCTTTCGTGAACCACTTTTCTGTCTTTTTTGTTTGTCTATGTATGACTTGTGTGGGGACAGCTGCATTTTGGATGGTTGAATTCCAATATGTTATGGTTGAATTGATGTCTGATGAGTTTGTGTTGAGTTTGGGTAATACTTCATTGAGGAATGTATTCTTGTTAAAGTGTGCGAATCGTGTAGTGTGTGTAGGTTTGCTTGTGGAGTTTTTTGGAGCTTGTATTGATAGGTAAGTTGTAATAAGGTAGTGGTCGGACCATGGTACTTCGGTTATGGTTGGAGTGGTGTGTGGCTGGTGACTGTAGAGCATAGAGGGAAGGAAGATTAGGTCAAGTATGTTACCTTTATTGTGTGTGGGGGCTTGTATTATTTGTGTATATCCCATTTGTGTCATAGCTTCTATGAAGTTATTTGATTGTGAATTGGTCAGTGATGGAAGGTTCAGGTCACCAAGGAGTATGAGTGGTTTGCTTTGAGATGCTGTGCAAGCATGTTCTAGGATAGGGGTGAGGTTATTTTGATCGGATGATGGGGGTCGGTAGATGAGGGCGAGGGCAAGGGTTCTATTTTCTATATTGACAATGTCTATTCCGTCTATATTGTCTAAGTTTGTTAGGGTGAATTTTAGGTCTTTTTTGGTGAGTATTAAAGCGCCTCCACCTCTTTTTATATTCCGATGACAGTTGAATATGTCATATTGATGTGTGGCTAACTGGTTTAGTAGTATGGTGTCTGTGGGTGTGAGCCATGTTTCAGTGATGCAGATAATATCTGGGGATGTGTCTTTTATTATATCACTGATTATTGGTATTTTATTTCGTATAGAACGGATGTTTATTAAGTTGATTTGTAGGTTAGAATTTGTGTTATTAGCTTGTTTGTTTATTGTACTATAAAGTTGGGGTTTTATTTGTATGAGTCTGTGAAGGGGTTTGTCTGAGTTGTTGCGCGAATGATGATAGTGGGGGTTTGAGTATGTATTGCTGTGTGTTGGGTTCTGATGCTGGTTATGGGTGGTTGGGATGTTATTGTAAGGATTCCTGTAGTGATTGTGGATGATGGGGATGTTATTGTAAGGGCTTTGGTTGGTATTGTATGTATGTATGTGTTGGGTTAGGAGAGTTATCAGCAGGAGAGTGAGAGGGAGGTTTGCAAATTTAGTGGGATACATTGTGTGTAGGGAGTTGTGCAGGAGGGAGTTCTGCAGGGATTAGAGGCCTCTGGTGATAGTGTATGTGTCTAAAGGCAACAGTATATATAATTTTGGCAGCAGTAATATTAGTTACTATCAACAGTGTATTCATGTACTGACAACAGTATAATTTGTTACTGTCAGTATTATAGTACTATTAGCAACTGTAAGATTAGTTACTTTCAACAGTATATTTACCTATTGGCAACAATATTGTAGTACTATTGGCAACAGTAATTAGTTATTTTCAACATTATATTTACCTATTGGCAACAGTGAAATTTGTTACTTTCAATAATATGTTCATCTACTGACAACAGTACAATATATATGGCTACTATATAGCAGTATATTATATGGCTACTAGTGATAGTACATGAGTGTTGAGTGGAGATAATACAGGTTACTGACGACAGTAAATGTAAGAACAATATATATAAATGTGGTAACAGTGTATACTGGCAAGAGCATATGCATGTGTAGGTATTAGTCCATGAGATGTAGTTGGTAGTATACTAATATTTATCCACAGAATGTAGAGGTCAAGAGCGAGTCGTTGTATACTTGCTGTGTATTGTCCGGTAGCAGGTCGATTTGGTCTGTCCCGATTGGGCTGTTGAGGTGGTTGGAGGTGGAGCACAAGAACGCTGCAGCTCAATCCCTCCTGGGAGAGCTGTGCCGCTGAAGAGAGAGAGGCAATTTTGGATGGGTATACTTGCAGATACTTGGTGTGTGATGGCGGTGGTTCCACGTGGGCTCAACCATGGAGGAGCTCGGCAGCACTATGAGGAGGCTGTTTGCCTCTGCGATGTAGTGCTTTTATGATATTCGTGCAGATTTGAGGATTGTGAAGCGCTTTTGCCTGCATAGGATGGACTATTGTAGATACAATCGGTCATTTAGTTACTTTATTGGAGATAGTCTATTTAGTAGAGAGCTGGTCTTGTCAATAGCTGCTGATTTTTCATTAGGTTACAGTTTTTCTCCAAGGACTGTGTGGCTGCAATTGTGGAAAAGGGCTGTCTCCTACCGGGGGCATTTCTTTTGTGTGATCGACTGTGTCCTCTCACAAAATCGCTTCTTGCCCTGTGCTCAGCCCCGACCAGTGGGCCCCGACCTAACGGCCCTCTGGCGAGGCCCTCCGGCGCGGGCCCTACAGGCGCGGGCCTGCCTGTGAGCGGGTTGCTTTTTCAAGCTGCTTTCTGCTCCTCCCACTCCCACAGCCCCGATTGGGCCGGAGTAATTGCTCGGGAGGGCAGGCCAGGCAGCGGCGTTGCTCTCACCCGGACGGGGAGAGTGAAGATGGTGGCGGCGAGCCAAGAGGTTTCCCGCCGGCAGCAGCTGCTTTTTCAAGTTTGTTGAAAAAGATCTGTTTGTTGGCAAAAAACTGCCTCAGACTGAGCGCGGTGTGTGCGGGCATGTTGTCGTGGTGGAGCAGCTACGACTTGTCTCTCCACAGAGCCCTCCTGCTGCGTCGAATCCGGTCATGGAGGCGATTGAGGACCTGCTGGTAGAACTGCCGGTTGACTGACTGACCCTCAAGCACAAACTCATGATGGAGCACTCCCTTCTGGTCGAAGAATGCGATCAGCATGACCTTGATTTGGATATGCGCCTTCTTGGGTCTGGGTGACAGTCGAGTCTTCCACTGCAGGCTCTGTCTCTTGCTTTCAGGGTAGTACTGGAAGACACAAGTCTCGTCTCCTGTGATGACTCAGCCAACGAACTCTGGATCTTCTCCGATCTTCTCTAGCAAGTATAGACAAACATTGACCCGGTGCTCCTTCTGGTCGTCCGATAAAAGCTTGGGCACCATCTTGGCACACACCTTCCTTATCCCCAGCTCCTGCACCAAGATGGTCCGCACTGACTCCCTGTTCAGATTGAGCTCCTCAGCTATCATCCACACCGTCAATCTGTGATCACTCCGCACCAGCTGGTTCACTCTGTCAATGTTCTCAGCCGTCTTTGTCGTGGAAGGCCGTCCTGACTTGCAATCATCCTCCACTCCTCATGGCCAGTCTTGAAGAATTTGTGTCACTCGAAGACTTGCGGCCTTGACATTGCATCTTCTCCATAAGCCTTTTGGAGAAGTTGGAGACACACAGTTGGGCCCTTCTCCAACTTAACCAGAAATTTCAATTTGATTCTTTGCTCCATATTTCTGCCACCTCCAGTTGCATGACAAAGCGATGGAGCAGTGTGCTACAAAAAAACCTGAAAAAGAAAAACAGAGAGAGAGATGAAAAATATTATAGCAGAACAGTGGCGAAATATTGCACAACACAGTGACATATGCGGTTAGCCAATTGGCATCGAGTCCTGGGCATAGCTGCCATAATCTCGTTTCTTTTTTGTCACACCTCGTATAGTGTATCTTGATTTTCAGAAAGCCTTTGACAAGGTCTCTCATTAGAGACTCTTGGGAAAATTAAAAAGTTATGGGACAAGAGGCAGTCTAGTGTACTATTGTGGATTAGGAACTGATTAAAAAATAGTAAACAGAGAATGGGCTAAATGGGCAATTTTCTCAATGAACAAAGGTGAGTAGTGGAGTACCTCAGGGATCTATGCTGGGCCCGCTGCTTTTTAACATATTCATAAAAGACCTAGAAATGGGAACAACAAGTGAGGTCATCAAATCTGCAGATGACAAGTCAGAACCAGCCAAACAAATAAAGACCATTTAAACAACACCAGGGTATCCCACAAGGCTCATCACTCTCCTCACTGCTATTCAACCTTTATCTACAACCCATCAGTGACATAATAAGAAACCACAACGTGCAATACCATATGAACGCAGATGACATCATGATATAGATGACATTATGATATACATGCCATTATGATATAGATGTTATTATGATAGACATGCCATTCAACATAGACAAACCCGAATACTCAGCAGTAACCAAATGCCCGAAGGCAATGATAAAGTGACTCAACGCAGACAACTTAAACATAAATTACAAAAAAACCAGAAGTCCTCCATATCACTAGAAATGCAACATTTGTCCCCCCAACAACTAGGAATAGCCTAATGGTTAGAGCACTGGCTTGGGAACCAAGAGACTAGGGTTCGATTCCCACTAGCACTCCTTGTAGCCTTGGGCAAGTCACTTAACCCTCCATTGCCTTAAAAAAATCCATGTTATCAATGTCCCTGTTTAATGCACATTACCAAGTTTAAGTTACAATGTAAACCACTTTGATTGAAATGATAAAGCGATTATAAAAAAACCCTGTTAATTTAATTTAATTAGCAGGTTTTTATATACCGCAGCTTCCATAGATCAGTTGCGGTTTACAATGAACAACAATGAACAAGCAAGGCTGTTTTACAAGGAACGGCAGTAAACATCATGCTGTTTTTACATATAACAGTGTTAACAATAATAACAATTTCGGTAATAACAATAATGGGTTCAATCTATCAGAACAGATTGATAGTTGAGAACTATGTACATTGAACATGTTTAGAACTAAAATACAGTTTTAAATAGAATCTCTGGTTATTTTACAAGGTATTGGTACTCATTCCAGGTCGAGGGTCAATTATCATTGCTGGTGCGGCTATCCCTTTTCATGTTGTGTTGGTGAGTTTGATACGGAAGCATAATGTGTTGAGAATAGGTATGTTTTGAGTTTTTTCCTAAACTCCATGATTTGGGGTAATGATCGTAGTTCAGCTGGGGTGTTGTTCCACAGTATGGGGGCGGCATGGGAGAAAGCTTTCTTGTTCGTTGATTTTTTGGCTTTTATAAATTCCTTTGGTGTTATTAACTTATTTAATTGGTCTCGTCTTTGAAGGTTATGACTGGGTTCCTTGGTGATTAGGTTATTTACAGTACAGGGTGCCGTGTTATTTAGGGCTTTGTATGTGGTTAACAGGGTTTTGTACTGTATGCGGCATTGGATTGGGAGCCAGTGTAGGGATTCTAAGATAGGCGTAATATGTTGGAAGGGAACTGTTTTTATGATGGTCTTGGCTGCTGCATTTTGTGCTAGTTGTAGTTTTTTTAAGTTTTGATTTGTTACGCCTAATAAGGTTAGGTTTGCAAAGTCAAAGTGGGGGGTTATGATAGCTTGTATTATGCGTTTAAAATCCTGTAGGTGCAATAGGGGGCGGAGTTGCTTTAATATTTTAAGTTTGAAATAAACTTTCTTTGTTATATTTCTTATCTGTGAGTCCATACTAAGGTGTTTGTCCAGTATTACTCCTAGGTACCGTATTTCAGTTTTTATTTTGATATCATTGTTTTGCAGTGAGATATGTGGTGGAGGGGTGAATGATGTGTTTTTGGTTACTATTAGGGCTTCCGTTTTTGCGTGGTTAATATATAAGTTATTTTCGTTTAGCCAATTGTTTATTTCGCTGAGGCAAGTATTGATAAGTAATGTAGGGATGTTTGGTATAGTGAAGGGTACATACAACATTATATCGTCTGCGTAGATGTGATATAATACATTGTGTTTTTTGAATATTTGGCAAATGTGTTTTATGTATATATTAAATAGGAGCGCTGACAGGGCAGAGCCTTGGGGGAGTCCTAGTTCCTGATTGTATGTTTTTGATGTAAGGTCACCGATGCGGACCGTTTGGGTTCTGTTGCTTAAGTATGAGGAAAACCATTTTAGAACAGTGGATTTTATTCCTATTTGTCGCAATTTACTTATCATCGTTGTATGGTGAACACTGTCAAAAGCTGCAGATATGTCAATGAAAATGAGTAGGAATGCCTGTTTTGAGCTATCAATGCCTCTTACGAGCGTATCAATTAGGACTGTTAGCAGTGTCTCCACCCCATGTCGAGGGCGGAACCCATACTGCTGATTGTCAAGGGGGGCTGAGCTGTCGATGTATTCCTGTGTCTGGATTTGAACTGCTTTTTCGATCAATAAATAAATAAACAATAAAAATAATCAATAAATAAATAAACAATAAAAACTATAAAACTATCACAAGATAACTTAACAATAAAGAATGAAGTCAGATATCTGGGAGTCACATTAGACCAAAACCTCAACCTACAGTCACAAATAAACAAAACAAAGAATGCATACCACAAAATGCAAATCATCCAAAAACTAAAACCACTGCTCAAACAAAATGACTTCTGGATGGTCTGCCAAGCAACAATAACACCCCTCCTGGACTACTGCAACCTCATGTACCAAGGTCTCCCAAAGCATGCCATACACCCTCTACAGATGGCCCAAAATATGACAGCACGCATCATTACTGGGACTGCAAGACATGACCACAAAACACCCCTCCTAAATCACCTACATTGGCTCCCAATACACTCATGCATCAAATTCAAGACAATACTCACCATATTCAAAATCCTACACCATACATCAGCAGACACCCTACAAACGCTGATCTCAAAAGACCCTGAAACCAGGCCAAGGAGAACCAATAATAAAAATCTGCTCATTGTCCCCAGTACCTAAACAAACCACATGCAGAAGGGCATTTTCTCTATCAGCACCATCACTATGGAACTCCCTACCAGAAGACATCAGGTCCACAAAGGACAACCAAGACTTTAGAAACTTTCCTCTTCATAGAACACTTTGGAACTACAGTCAAACCTCGGTTTTCATGATTAATCCGTTCAAAAAAGTCTGACTAAAACCGAAACGTATGAAAACTGAAGCAATATTTCCCATACGAAATAATGTAAATCCAATTAATCCGTTCCAGACACCCAAAAATATTCACAAAAAATACATTTTATAGAGAATAACTATATTTTTACATACAGAAAACAATGAGAAATAAATATAAATGACTAATGAAATGGATAAATGAACATTTAACATCACTGAAAGCAAGCTAAGTTCAGTACTGTACAGTACAGTATGTTAACATCTGGCCCTAGCCGCCCCTGACAAGCTGCTGTGCCCAGCTCTCTTCGGAACCACATTGGATTCAGCCCATTAAAATACCTTTACATTATCTGCTCAATGCTTCAGAATGGCAGAAAATCTTAATGATATAGCTTCAGACGTACCCTGCAAGAGAAAGAACTGCCTCCCACATTCATGCAACATCTCCTGCTTACGTTGACAGCTTTTCTTCCCTGCTACCTCCGAGCCTGAGGGGGTGCTCCAGAGAACGGGCAGGCGGTGGACGAGATCGGGGCCTTCCTCTCTGCGCAATCCTTGCCTCTCTGACTCTGACCAGGCTCGAGGATGTGTTTCATTTACGTGCTCAGCTGGCTTTCGCTTCTCATCATGCTGGCAATTGGTGAGTCCGGGGGGCAGTGCTGCCGGGACCGGGCGGGCGTTCTGGCAGTGTATACAGACTGGTGTGCAGCGCGAGGGTGTATGTATTTACAGTACTGTACTTTACGAAAGCCGAGGCGATGTACGAGAACCGGGACAAAATCTCAGTCAAAAAAGACGTTGAAAACCGAAGCGATGTATGAAAACCGGGACAAAATCTCAGTCAAAAAAGATGTTGAAAACTGAAGCGTATGAAAACCGGGGCAAATGAAAACCGAGGTTTGACTGTATTACATAGCCCACCATGAACACGCCACATCCTGCCATAAATAGCTTACGGTAACCTTCTCAATGTTTATCTCAAGTTACTAATGTTAAGTTAAATTCCAAGTTCAATGTTCCCTTTTCAATGTACCCACCTTTCTATGTTATACTGTAAACCGTTTGCCTATAGGATAAAGTGTTATAAAATAAATAAATAAATGACATAAAAGTATTCAAAGTTGTTAAAACACAAGAGGATTGTGAAAATTACAACCAGACCTTGAAAAATTGGGAGAGTGGGCATCCAAGTGGCAGATGAAATTTAATGTGGACAAGTGCAAAGTTATGCAGTTAGGGAATTACAACCCAAACTATGGTTACACGATGCAAGGTTCTAGGAAAAAAGATTAAGGTGTCATTGTGGATAACATGTTAAAACCCTCGGCCCAGTGTGCAGCGGCAGCCAAGAGAGCAAATGAATGCTAGGTATGATAAGGAAAGGAATGGAAAATAAAACAAAAGATATAATGCCTCTATATTGTTCCATGGCGAGACCGCACCTTGAATATTGTGTGCAATTCTGGTCGCCGTATCTTAAAAAGGATATAGAGTTATTAGAAAAGGTACAGAGAAGAGCCACCAAAATGGTAAAGGGGATGGAAGGATATCCGTATGAGGTGAGACTTAAAAGGTTAGAGCTCTTCAAGCTGGAAAAGAGACGGCCACAGCATAGTGGGCTTGATGGACCCTTTGTCGGAGCCAGTATGGCATATCTTATGTTCTTACGTTATCAGCATGGGAATGGGGGCGCTGGCTTCTGCGGGCTCTCTGCAGTGTCATATTAAGAGCCCGCTTTATTAAGTTTTCTTTTCCCATAAACACAGAACTGGAAAACAGAGAAAAAGTTAAAGAAGCAATTAGAAGGGGCTTCTCTGGCTGACTCATCATTTTTTTTGGATGGGTCTTTAATTCAAATTTTGTCAAGGTCTGTCTTTTTTATTTTATTTATTTTTATACTGCTTATCATGTAATCAAAGCAGCTTACAATGAACAAAAACATGTTTCAATATTAAAGCCGAGAGAAGGTAGAAAGAGGGTAAATATTTTGGTAACAATTAACTAAATGGGTAAGTAGTCATATGCATAGTATGTTATGAGGTTATCTGATATAGTTAACATTACGGCAATTACATAGTTGTAAAATGAAAGCAAGATGAAAGTAGAATCTTTAAATGACATTTACATAATCGAAAACTGATGTTTATTTCAGGATAAGAGTAAAGCACTAAAAAGACAAAATTAGACTTACCTGCTAATTGTTGTTCCTTAAGGAACTCTAGTGCAGTCCCGGAACCTTAGAGTTTAGAATGCCTTCCAGCAACCTTGGAGACTGAATGATGTCATCTTTTTCTGATGCCACCGATACAAGTAGGCTAACTCCGCCCCCTTTCAACAGTACCTATTGACAAAGCAGACTCAGCAGAGCAACAAATAAGTAGATAATAAAATATATTAATAGGCAAAAAATACCTTTAAACAACAAACCGTAAATATATAAAAAAAAGGTTTTTTTGCATGCTTACAAAGCACTGCTGCCACAAAATATCCTGAAACACTGAACTATATGTAACTGTTTGCAAAATTTTAAAAGCTTTAAAATTAAATTCCTAACAACTTAATAAAAAGACTCAGGCTGATGAAAAACCCCCTTGAAATACACTGGGAGGGATCCGGGACTGGACTAGAGTTCCTTAAGGAACAACAATTAGCAGGTAAGTCTAATTTCGTCTTCCTTTGCGTCCCTCTAGTCCAGTCCCGGAACCTTAGAGGATGTAACAGAGCAGTTAATCTTAATGGGAGGGACCCGCAAGGCCAGCCTGAAGAACCGCTGAACCAAAACGCCCATCTTCTGCTTCCTGCACATCTAACCGATAGTGCTTAGCAAAAGAATGTAAAGACGACCATGTAGCCGCTCTACAAATATCTCCTACTGGAACTAAACTAACCTCCGCCCAAGACGCTGCGTGCGCTCTGGTTGAGTGGGCTCGAAGACCCACCGGAACCGCCTTTCCTTTAAGAAGGTATGCCGATGCTATCGCTTCTTTTAGCCATCTAGAAATAGAAGACTTTGCCGCCGCTTTTCCTTTACGAGGACCTCCAAAGGACACAAACAATCTATCAGATTTCCTGAAAGTAGCGGTTCTGCGGAGATACCACTTCAACACTCTACGAACATCCAGAAGATGCAATCTACGATCTGACTTATCTTTCTGGCTCTTTGAAAATACAGGCAGTGAGATCACCTGATTGACATGAAACACTGAAACCACTTTCGGTAAGAATGCTGGCACTGTACGTAATACAACCTTGTGATTAAAAATTGATAAATATGGCTCTTTACAAGATAAAGCCTGCAATTCCGAAATTCTTCTAGCAGAACAGATTGCCATGAGAAATACCGTTTTCAACGTTAAATCCTTCAATGATGAAACTCCCAATGGCTCAAAAGGTGGACCCATTAGAGACTCTAAAACCAAATTTAAATCCCATAAAGGCATTAAATTACGTTTAGGAGGCCGCATAAGCAATACGGCTCTTAAAAATCTACGAATGTCTACGTGAGAACCTAATAGCTGACCCTGAATCCTACCACGATAACATGAGATAGCTGCCAGTTGCACTCTCAAAGAACTAGCCGCTAGACCCCTTTCCACACCATCTTGTAAAAAAGAAAGAATCTGCGGCACCGAGGCCCCTAACGGCCTAAGATTCCGTTCGGCACACCATGCCTCAAAAATTCTCCACACTCGTATGTACGCCAGCGAGGTTGAACGTCTTCGTGCCTTCAGCAAAGTAGAGATGACCGACGACGAATAGCCCTTGGCAGTCATCCTAGCCCTTTCAAGAGCCAAGCCGTAAGCGAGAATCGAGCCACCTGGGGCATTCGTAATGGACCTTGCTGTAAAAGATCCTCTCGAAATGGAATCCTCCATGGCATGTCCACTAGCAGACGCACTAGGTCCGCATACCAAGGTCTTCGAGGCCAATCGGGCGCTATTAGCAACACCCGACCTCGATGTCGCTCCACCCGTTGAAGTACACGCCCTATCAGAGTCCACGGAGGAAACACGTAAAGGAGACCGTCTTCCGGCCATATCTGTGCTAAGGCATCGAGGCCTTCGGACATTTGTTCCCGTCTTCGGCTGAAAAAACGTGACACCTGTGCCGACTCGAAAGTTGCCATCAGGTCCATTAGGGGAATCCCCCATCGTTGCACCAACAACGCAAACATTTCCGGGTGAAGCTGCCACTCTCCTGGGTCTACTCTGCGACGACTTAGAAAATCCGCTTCCACATTTTCCACTCCTGCGACATGCTGAGCGGAAAGAGCTAACAGATTGCGCTCTGCCCACTTCAAAAGCTGACTCGCCTCCGTTTGCAGAGCCAGACTGCCGGTTCCTCCTTGGCGATTGATGTAGGCGACTGTTGTCGCATTGTCGGAGAACACCCTTACTGCTGCATGTTTCAGATATCTCTGAAATTCCTGCAACGCCAAACTCACAGCTCTCATCTCTAGACGGTTGATGGACCAAGTTTGTTCCTCTGGTGACCAGAGACCTTGGACAAACCTGCCTTGGAGCCCCCCAACCTGTGAGGCTTGCATCCGTCGTTAGCAAAATCCAGGATGGAAGCTCTAGAGGCATACCCGCCTCCAGATGCTCCTCCGCTAACCACCAGAGAAGATCCTGACGAACCTCTGGAGGACAGATTAGGCGCCGAGTCAACGCATCTTTCTGGTGAAACCATCTTTGCAGAAGAGCCCCCTGCAATGCTCGCATATGAGCTCTGGCCCACGGTACCACTTTGATCGTGGCCGCCATTGTACCCAGTAATTGTAGATAATGCCACACTGTCGGCGCCTGTCTTGCTAGAAACCGACTGACCATCTCACTCAATCCTTGAACTCTGTGACTTGGGAGAAAAACTGCAGCTTTCGCTGTTCGAAACGTGCTCCTAAATATTCTAGAGACTGTGCTGGTTCCAACTTGCTCTTTGCAAAATTGACCACCCAACCAAGACTCTCCATCAACTGTACTACCCGCGCGGTGGCTATTAGACTCTCCTGCCTTGACTTTGCTCAAATCAGCCAGTCGTCTAGATAAGGATGCACTCATACCCCTTCCTTGCATAGTGCAGCCGCTACCACTACCATAACCTTGGTAAACATTCGCGGAGCTGTAGCCAATCCGAAGGGCATCGCCTGAAATTGAAAATGCCCCATGGGCAGAGCGAATCTCAGAAATCGTTGATGATCTTTCTGCACGGGGATATGTAAATACGCCTCTGTCAGATCTAATGAGGTTAAGAATAAGTTTGCCTTCACAGCCGCGATGACAGGGCGTAGCGACTCCATTCTGAAATGGGTGATCTGAAGACAACGATTTACCCTTTTTAAATCTAGAATCGGCCGAAAAGTGCCCTCTTTCTTTGGCACTACGAAATAGATGGAGTACCGACCGAGACCGCACTGCTCCAAAGGAACGGGAATTACCGCCTGAAGCTGCAGTAAATGCTGCAGTGTGTCTGCGACTGCGTTCACGCTTTGTGGAGTGCAGCAAGGAGATTGAACAAAGGAGTCTGACACGGGCCGAAGGAGCTCTAGAGCATAACCTTCTCGAATGATCTCTAAAACCCACTGATCTGTGGTAATCTTAACCCAGGCAGGGTAAAAATCCCTCAACCTTCCTCCCACGGGAATAAACCCTGCCTGAGCCTGTCTCATCTCATTGGGATTTCTTAAGATTTGTGGCCTGAAACTGAGAAAATCCCCTTCCGGCTCCCCGGAAACTCCGAAATCCTTGACCCCGTACTGAGAACCTTCCCCGTTGGGGCTGGCTAAAACGAGGCGTCCGAAATCTACAAAACTCTCTAGAATTTCCTCGTGAGCCTCTAGCACCTCGACTCTGCCTCGGCTTATCCTCCGGCAGACGACCACCCTTGGACTCCCCTAGTTCTTTAACCAACTTTTCCAAATCTTCACCAAACAAAAGTTTACCCCTAAAATGTAACTTAGTAAGACGAGCTTTAGAAGAACCGTCCGCTGACCAGTTACGCAACCAAAGGTATCTTCAGGCCGCTACAACCGAGGCCATACTCTTAGCCAGAGCTCTGATAAGATCATAATGGATGTCCGATAAATAAGCAGCACCCGATTCCAACCGAGTTACCTCCTCCAACTGCTCATTTACCTGATCTACCTGCAACTTTTGCGACCATCGCAAACATCCTCTTGCGACCCATGCCCCCGCAATCGAGGCTTGCAAGGAAAGGGCACTAACATCAAACACCTGCTTAAGCAAAGTGTCTAATTTCCTGTCCTGAACATCCTTTAATGCAGCGGCTCCTTCAATCGGAATCGTAGTCTTCTTGGTTACAGCTGAAACCGCAGCATCCACTTTAGGAGAGCGAAAAAGCTCCTTATCTTGATCTGAAAGAGGGTAAAGACGAGTTAAAAATCTAGAACCTCGAAAAGCTACCTCAGGACAGTCCCACTCCTCTTGAATCATAGACCTGAAAACTCTATGAACTGGGAAAACTCGCTGGGACTTCCGCACCACCTGCAAAAGTGGATCTTCCAAAGATTCTTCAGCTACCGAATCCCCCGCAGGCATATTAAGTGACCTGAGAGTCTCAGAAATCAAAGCAGGCAACTCCTCTTTACGAAATACTCTAACAACTCTACTTTGTTGTTCTTCTTCTGGCAACTCTCCTTCCTCTAATTCCATCTCAGAGGACTGATCTACATCGTCCGCACCTTCCAACACTTCCTCGAGAAGACTATCATTTACTGCCTGCTTACTGATCTTTGCTAACCCTGCGTCCTCCTCGGGTAGACAAACAGACCCAGTACGCTTCATACCCTTTGAAGTTTGAGAAGAAACCCCAAACATCGGCTGCAGAAGCTCCAAGGCCTGAGACATCAGCAAACAGAAATTAGGAGGAATAGAATAAACATCTGCTGTGCTCATAGATGGAAGCACCAGAGCATCAACCTCAGCAGAAGACCCAGGCCTGTCCGCACAGGACTTAAAGCAGGTGGCAGAGAATTACCAAGTTCCCCTGTTAAACCAACCTGAGCACCCAAGGAACTTCCTTGGGCTTTGATTGCACCATCGGGCTCCAAGGTGCATGACATACACCCCCCCCCCGAATCCATTAATTCTCCACGCCGTGAGCCACAAACTAAACACCGTGGCTTAGCCGGCATTCTATAATAAAAAGTCAAAAACACAATTAAAAAGACTGTACCTTAAAAGGATTATTTTCCCAAACTAAAGAGAATAATAAAGTCAAAAACACAATTAAAAAGACTGCTGCTTAACTTCCGCATAAGCTAATGAAGAAATTGCGTGCCGAACACTCGCATGCCGCACAATCGCGTGCCGCACAACCGCGTGCCAAACTCTCGTGCGCCGAACACTCGTGCGCCGCACACCCGCGCGCCGAACTCTCATGCGCCGAACACTCGCGCGCTGCACACCCACGCGCCGAACTCTCGCACGCCGAACACTCGCGCGCCGCACACCCGCACGCCAAACACTCGCGGGCCAAACGATCAACGGCAACAAGGCAGATTCAAAAAACAACTAATTAATTACCAGTACCTTCCCCCACATACCTTAAAGTCTTGGGGAAGTTCAATGCGTTGGAGCTCAGCCGTTCAGCGGCTTCGGCACCAACGTCAGAGAAAACAAAATGCCCTGCAATCCCTTACATCTAAGGGCAGTGCACAGCCTAAAACTTTTTGTTTCTCTTCTTTTCTCTTTCTCTCCACCTGCTCCTCACCCCTCTTACCGGGTTCGGGAGCAGGGAGGATCTATCCGTTAAAACTATTAAGCCTCTGATCGTTTAAAAGATGGGGAGGAGGCAAAACAAAACAAATTAAAATAGCCCAGCAGGAAGTTTCAGCAGCAGCAGCGCTCTTAAAACAAAAAGAGAAAATCTAATCAAAATTTGAATCAAGCCAAATCAAACTAAATAAATAATTCAGCTCTACTTGTTTGTTACAACTGAGCCCAGATACAGGCTCAGACGTCTCAAAAGCTGCTTGGAGACTGAAATACAGTTGAAAGGGGGCGGAGTTAGCCTACTTGTATCGGTGGCATCAGAAAAAGATGACATCATTCAGCCTCCAAGGTTGCTGGAAGGCATTCTAAACTCTAAGGTTCCGGGACTGCACTAGAGGGACGCAAAGGAACAATGTCATCACGGTAGAAGCATTTAGGGGCGTGTTTACTAAGCTGCGCTACGTGATACTATGGCTGATAGTGTGCACTCCTGGCCTGCGTTAACAGACTGTGCAGGGAAAACACAGACAGCACAGCGATTTTCTGCGCTATCTGCAGAAACTGCACTAACGGCCAGAGTGGGCAGGATATGAGCAGAGAGTGGGGTGGACAGCGTGATACAGATAACACCACCTCAATGGGTGGCATCATGTACACTATTACCCGCTGAGGAAATGCTGTGCCCATACCCAACACTTACAACACCATGTTTGCAGCTAAGATGACATTATTTGCACAAAAGCGTCACGTAAATTGCGAAAGCCTAGCACGCTTTAGTAAACATACCTTTCAGATGTGCAAATAAAATCATTAGAAGCAGACGCAAGCATGTTTCAACTATTTCGCTTGCATCAGAGGTACAGCAAAAATTTACAATACATAAATTATCCACTGATAATTCTCTTCTGATCCCATCTTGTTCCCATCCCCCGAGGACTCATGATAGAATCCGCAGGGAAAGCAGAGAACCACTGAAATGCTACATCCTGCCGCGAAGAAAAATGATCAGAGCTGATGCTTAAAAGAGCACAATGATGGAATTCCCTTTCATTTCTAGTTTTTGTCCTTCTCCCATTAACTAATACATTATTTAGGCAATACATGTAGGAATCGTCATGCCAAGAAGGTTTATTCAAACCGAGCGAGAGCAGAAGAGTGCGCCTATGTAGGCGAGAGAGAGAAACAGAAAGGAAGGGCGAGATGAGCCACTTAAAGAGGGCACATTCCTTTGTTTTCTCTTTTCTGTCATTATTGCAGTTCCTCTTTCTTTAAGTATTATTTTGATTGTTAAGTCGAGAGGCGTTATATTAAATGCAAATAAAGCATAAGCATATTGAGAGTGGCTGTGGGGGTAGATCATGCCACAGACAGCGGAGAGCATATTTCATACCTGTCCCACGTCCACGAGATGGCAATATTTCCGAGCAGTGGCCCCATTAACGGTGAAGATTGCAGTTCCATTTCCATATGGATTCTTATTCACTATCTCAACGGCTTCCTCCAAAGTCTCAGCCTCCAGAACCACCAGAACGGGGCCAAATATCTCCTCTCTGTAACAAGTCATGTTGGGCTGAAAAATCAAATGACATCTCATTCTTCATTTCGTCTAAGATACATGCTCTCAGAAAAGGGATGCAAAACCTGTACACTCCATACTCCTTCCCCATTATGAGAAGCCACACACCCCATATCCCTTACCCCTGGGCACCGTGTCCCCTCCTCCATACCTGGTGTTCCCCTCCCTGAGCTGTGTGGCCATGAAGAGAGCATTATCCCCTGTTCTGTCCTGCTGGGGGAAGGAGGGGGTGTGCACTGCATCTCAGTGTGGTGGTTACAGAAGACATATTAGAGGGCAGAATCTCAGCACTGTCGTCATTTACCCTTTTCACATACTGTACCTTCCCTTCTCCTGAAGTCGATCGGCAGAGAAATAAGAGCTATTTTCTGTGTCTCTCGCTCCTTCCTTTCTCATTAGAAAAAGACATAATCTCGTCACCTTACCTGCACCTTAGTCAGAATGGTGGGACCAACAAAGTTGCCGTTTTCATAGCCCTTCACTCTGATGCTGCGCCCATCCAGGGCAAGTGTGGCCCCTTCCTTGACACCACTCTCCACCAGATCACAGACCCGTTGCTTGGCACTGGGACTGATCAGTGGCCCCAGGTCAGCACCGGGCTGATCCCCTGCAGGAAACAGAAGTTGGAAAGAGCACATAACTGAGACATGATGCACTAGCCAAACAGAGAGGAAGCGTGAAGAGACGGTGTGAGAATATGTGCTAGAAGGGAAGACGTGCCCACCCTAACGAGACACTGATGGTGGCAGCTGAAGACTAGGGGACAGAAAGGCCATGCATGCAGAGGGAAGAAGAATGACAGAAGTGGGTTTCGCAGGCAGCTTCCTCAAATGTTCAAGGTGAGTTACATTCAGGTACAGCTGGTATTTAACTGTCCTCCTAGGAGGGGGAATAGGACTGAAGGTATCTTCACAGCCGCACAAAGCTAGCGCTACACTTCTGGCTGCCGCTACCACCACCCATGAGCAGATGAAAAGGGAACTGGGGCATGACTGGGGGACACAATATGAGGGGCTGGATTTTACCTGCATTCACTCGCAGTTTCTTAGCTCTCTCTACAAGTTCCGGGAGCCATGCTCTTGCATTTCCCACTAAGATGGCTGTCGATAAGGCCATACAACGCTGTCCTGCCGCTCCAAAGGCCGCTCCCACCAGCTGATTCAGGGTATTTTCCTTATTGGCATCTGGCATTACCACACCATGGTTTTTAGCCCCCTAGACAATAAAGTACACTTCTGTAAACATCGCTCTGGCTTTCCAGCTCAGCATCATGATGCCTGGCATTGGGTAACAGCGTCTAAAAGCCAGAATGCTCTCTGCTCGACAGACATCAGCGACCCTGATTCCTGGGTTTCTATTTGCTTTCTATGGTCTTATTAATTACTGCACATCTGACAGTTTATAAGGGAAAATTTTACTTACTGATCATTTCCTTTTCTGGAGTCCTGCTAGACCAGTCCAGACAATCGGGTTAACACCCCCAACCAACAGATGATGAGACAGAGAACTACCAGAAGAGTTGTGACAGCACTAGTAGTATGATTCTCAGTACAGCTAGGGGCCCCTTCAGTATGCGTAACCAGCACTGGTACCCCAGGAGAACCTCATGGGCTTCCAAGCCCAATGATATAGAAACATAGGAATAAAAACTGCCTGGGATCCCAGGCCCAACTGTGTACAAATGATTAAGTTGACGTAATGAAAACAAATACAGAACAGGCACCGTAATCCCTACTGAGGGGTGGGTCCAGGACTGGTCTAGCAGGACGCCAGAAAAGGAAATTATCGGTAAGTTAAATTTCCCCTTCCAGATCATCCTGCTAGACCAGTTCAGACAACACGGAAGTGCCAAAGCTACTGCCAATCCGGGCGGGTTGAGAGTGCAATCGTGAGTACCCCAGTGCCAAACTGGGCCGCGGCATGCGCCTGCACATCCAAATGATAATGGTGTGCAAACATGCTTTGAGGCAGCCCGCCCCCACCAACACTCCTGCCCAATCCGGGCAGTGGGAGGCCGTCCGGGCAGCTCCAGCCCTCCTCAAAAGCGGCGTCCCTGCTCCGAGGGAGCCGCTTTGAGGCAGCCCGCCCCCACCAACACTCCTGCCCAATCCGGGCAGTGGGAGGCCGTCCGGGCAGCTCCAGCCCTCCTCAAAAGCGGCGTCCCTGCTCCGAGGGAGCCGCTTTGAGGCAGCCCGCCCCCACCAACACTCCTGCCCAATCCGGGCAGTGGGAGGCCGTCCGGGCAGCTCCAGCCCTCCTCAAAAGCGGCGTCCCTGCTCCGAGGGAGCCGCTTTGAGGCAGCCCGCCCCCACCAACACTCCTGCCCAATCCGGGCAGTGGGAGGCCGTCCGGGCAGCTCCAGCCCTCCTCAAAAGCGGCGTCCCTGCAGGGCGCGCCCGCGCCTGAGGGCCTCGCCAGCAGGCCATTTGGCGTGGCCCTTAGGCGCGGCACAGAGGCGCAAACAAACAACGCAGCAAAATCAACAGGAACGCCGGAACGAAAACGGCAAAAGGAAAACAGGACATCACAACCCACTACAACACCAAAGACACAGCAACGTTAACCGACGACCTCTCCGCCCCGTGCAATCAACACCGAAGCCCAGCCTGGTCTCAAACATCAGCAAACTACATTTAATCATGGGTACAGCAATCTACATCTGACTGGCGTGCAGAAGGAAACAACCAAAAGAAATAGCAGTGCCGACAGCATCATAGCAGAACCCAACAAGGTGCAGACAGAAGAGAAAGACGACAGAACCGCAAGTAGAATACTCGCAGAATATCACACATATCCCACCACCAAACTCTCACCCCCACGAGCCACAACCGAATAGATCCAGCCCATCCCCCTTGGGACAGACTCCCGCACCAAGACGCCCTCCACAGATCCGGCTCTCCTTCCAAGAGACAGGCTCCCCCCACGGGACAGGCTCCCGCACCAAGACGCCCTCCACAGATCCGGCTCTCCTTCCAAGGGACAGGCTCCCCCCACGGGACAGGCTACCGCACCAAGACGCCCTCCACAGATCCGGCTCTCCTTCCAAGGGACAGGCTCCCCCCACGGGACAGGCTCCCGCACCAAGACGCCCTCCACAGATCCGGCTCTCCTTCCAAGGGACAGGCTCCCCCCACGGGACAGGCTCCCGCACCAAGACACCCTCCACAGATCCGGCTCTCCTTCCAAGGGACAGGCTCCCCCCACGGGACAGGCTCCCGCACCAAGACGCCCTCCACAGTTCCAGCTCCTCCTCCACGGAACAGGCTCCCTCCAAGGGACAGGCTCCCGCAACAAGTTCACCGCTCACCGATCAGACAACAGACGAAGACTTAAGAAAACAGTCATCACCCTAATAAAACTTCACAAGAGACCAACATGCACGCCACATACTTCCTCCCACTCTACCTACTCGTCACACAACTCCTCCCACCTACCACACACCTCCCCTACCCACAAGCAAACACAACATGGCACACACCAACTGCATTGCCATATTTAGAACCACAACACACACACAAAGAGACACTCAGAACTTTCCAGACAAAGCGGACAAACAGAAACAAAGCAAACTCCCACACATACACAAAGGAAGCACATGTAACAACAAACCCCGCAACAAAGACAACAACGATTGAGCTCATAAACGCCAGATCCGTCTGCAACAAGATATACACCCTTGTAGACCACATAGAAGAGCGACAGCCCGACGTAATATGCATCACAGAGACATGGCTCGACCCTACCGACAATGTACTACTCAACCAACTGGTACCGGAAAACTACTCAGCGTACAACTGCCCACGCACCCACAAGCGTGGAGGAGGAGTCCTGATAATAGCAAAAACAAACCTAAAGTTCAAGACACAGAACCTCACCGATACACAGCAATGTAACACAATTAGCATCAAGAACAAGAACATTACAATCTGCCTAACCTACAGAGCACCCAGAGCTCCACCCAACGAACTAGCCTTCACACTCGAAGAAGCCTGTGCCATAACATCAAACAACAAACCAGCACTACTGATTGGTGACTTCAACCTCAAGTCCACCAATGCCAAAGACGCAGAGGCCTTCCTTCAAGCAATGACCTCACTACAATTCACACAGATAATCAATGCACCAACGCATAAACATGGATCATCCCCAGACCTCATCTTCGCATCCAATTACCTAACATCAAGAGACCTAATTTCCCAACCCACCATTACCCCAGTGCCATGGTCTGACCATTACCTAATCGAAACAAAGCTGCGATCACCAGAGGACCAGACAAACGAAAGAGCAAACAGCTCACACACACAAAGACGATTCAAACATTTCGACAGGGACGAATTCATACAGGACACAACACAGCACTCGAACATTACTACAGATGACCTGGAGGAACAAGTTTCCAGTTGGAACAGCATTCTAGCTAACGCCGCCAAAGCAGCTGGTAGCGGGATCAAGAATCCACACCACAACAAGAGACAAAACAAACCATGGTACTCAGCAAAAATACGACAGGAAAAGAGGGAGCTCAGGAAGATTGAACGGAGATGGAGAAAAAACAAAACAACTGCCGACCAGCATCTTTATCTAACAAAGCAAAAACAATACAATACACACATCAACCAATCAAAGATGGAATTCAACACAAACATGATAAATTCCTCCATCAACAAACCCAGGGAGCTTTTCGAAATAGTAAAGATCCTCACAAAAGAGCAAACAACAGAAGGGGGAAGTACAAGTTGATCCACAGGAATTTGCCGACCACATCAAAAACAAATTTCACTCCACGGATCGAACAACACATAGTGGGAACAACAGGACGGACATTCAATCCAAAACCTGGGGCACATTCTACACACCCTCAACAGAACAGATATCTCACATCATCTCTACAATCAACACAAGCACTGCTCCTACAGACCCGTACCCAGTGTCATGGGTCAAAGCCACCAAATCAAGCTTCATCCCCACCATACACAAAATGGTACACAACTCACTCACTCAAGGACTCATGCCAAAGCAACTAAAACTTGCCACAGTAAGACCAATCCCAAAGAAAACAACTCTCGACAAAAAAGATCCAGCAGCATACCGACCAATTTCCAGCATACCCTTCCTCGCAAAAATCATCGAAAAACGGTTCAACTACAGCTTCAGGAACACATCGACAAACACGAAACACTTGACGACAACCAACACGGATTTCGTCCCAACCATGGAGTCGAAACACTTCTGATATACCTCTTCGACAGCATCCTAAGAATAGCTGACAACACCAGGAATGGAATCATAATGATCTTCATCGACATCTCATCTGCCTTCGACACAGTGGACCACAACACACTCTTGGAAAGACTAAAGAACACTGGTGTACACGGTATCACGCTGAAATGGTTCCAATCATACCTAACCGAAAGACAGCTACAGGTCAAGGTGGGACACAACACCTCCCGACCCATAAATGTCCGACAAGGAGTACCTCAAGGATCCGCACTCTCAGCACTCCTATTTAACATCTACATCCAACCAATATGCAACATCATGAAAGAGAGCAACATTCAATACACAATCTATGCGGATGACATCATGATATACACCCCGATAGCGATCGACAACCCGGACTTCTCTAAAATAACAGACTGCCTTACCCAAATGACGAGTTGGTGTCAAAACAACAACCTCGCAATAAACTACAACAAGACTGAAGCCTTAATCATCACTCGGAACCAAAGCTTCATACACCCAACAAATATAAGGATACAAAGCACCACTATACCAATAAGATCAGAAGTAAGATACTTCGGAGTTACTCTGGACAATAAACTAAACCTCAAGCCACACATAGACAAAACAATCCAAAAAGCCTACTATAGGATGCGAATAATCAGAAGACTGAAACCACTCCTCGCCCCAGATCACTTCCGTACCGTCTGTCAGGCACTGATAACACCACTACTGGACTTCTGCAATCCGATATACCTTGGACTACCGAAACAAGCCCTCAAACCACTCCAACTGGCACAAAACACTGCAGCACGAATCATATCCGGAACTACAAGACAAGAGCACATCACACCTATCTTAAAGGACTTACACTGGCTCCCAATCGGTGCACGCATCAGATACAAAACTATCATAAACCTATTCAAGATAAAGCAGCACACATCAGCCAACAGCCTACACGCCCTCATACAACCAGACACCAGCACACGTCCCAGAAGAAAACAAACACACAACCGAGTCAGCACCCCAAGTGAATACAAACATACACGCAAGGACACAACAGACAGAGCAATCTCCATGGCTGCTCCAACAATATGGAACAAACTACCGGACGACCTGAGGGCAACTACTGACCTCAAAGACTTTAGAAAACAGCTTAAAACCATGCTATTCATAGAACACTATGGACACCTCACATAACCTCAGAGAATGTACAACAGTACATGATACCACCCAAACAATGGATGTAAGAAAAGTTTTTAGCACCACTGTATATAGACCACCTTGTATATAGCTCAAACCAATCTAGCACACAATACAACACACACTCAACTAAATTTCACCCTCACTGCATGTATAACACACACACTTTACCTGATTGTTTGCTGTGATACCGCCTTGATTATCAAGATAAGGCGGTTTAGAAATACTGTTAAATAAATAAATAAATAAAATTGCCACCCGACAGATGTCAAAGGGTGAAATGGAGGAAACTTCCGCCGAAGAGGCTGCCTGAGCGCGAGTGGAATGTGCCTGTAAGTCCTGTGATATGGGCTTGTCTGCTAGTAGATAGGTGGAGGAGACAGCCTCTATAATTCACCGTCCAATGGTGGGCCCCGCTGGGCCTCGTGAACAGGACAAAAAGATGAGTAGACATCCGAAAGGAATTAGGAAATTCTAAGTACTGCATTAACACCCTGTGAACATCCAACCGATGCAGATGTTTGTCTCTGCCAACGCACTGATCCGCGGTGAAGGAGGGCAGGGGAATGACCTAATTAAAGTGAAATGGTGTCAGGATCTTGGGTAGGAAGGAGGGTACAGGCCACAAGGTCAAGCTTTCCTCTGAAAAGACCAGATACGGGTCCCAACGGGTCAGTGCCTGTAGTTCGGACAAGCACCTGGCCAAAGTAATGGCGACGAGGAACACTGCCTTCAGCGTGATGTCTTTAGGCGTGGCTTATCGCAGTGGCTCAAAGGGTGGATGAGTAAGAATCGCAGAACCAGCGATAGCTACCAAGGGGGAACAGCCGGCTGCACTGGAGGCCGGAGGGCATGCATGTCCTTCAGAAATCTAGAGACACTGCAATGTACTGCCAGCGAATGCTCCATGATGGGACCCCAAAAGACAGCTAAGGCCGCCACCTGTACCTTCAAGGAGTTCCAAGACAGGCCAGTCTGGAAGCCCTGCTGTAGGAAAGACAGAATCTGGGGACGGCAAGCCTTCCATGGAGAGAGGCGACAGGGTTGACACCAACACTCAAAAAGGATCCAGACCCGAACATAGGTAATGGAGATAGATGGGCACCGAGCATGCAACAAGGTGCTGATAACAGCCAGCGAATAACCTTTATGCTTCAGGTGGCACCACTCAAGAGCCAGGCCGTAAGCAAGAAGAGCTTGGGATCATCCATGAGGATGGGACCCTGGCGGAGAGGTCCACGGTGGTTCCTGAGAGGGAGAGGATTGGCTACCTGCAGTCGCTTCAGATCGGCATACCAAGGACGGTGAGGCCAGTCTGGAGACACCAGCACTATCAACCGTGGATGGCGTTCTAGCCAATGGATCACATGGGGAATCATGACCAACGGAGGAAAGACATACAGCAAGCGAGCCAGAGGCCACTGCTGAACGAGGGCATTCACTCCAGCCAAGCTGGTGGCCTGACAGTGGCTGAAGAAGGCTGGCACCTTGGTGTTCCCAAGGAGGCCATGAGGTCTTTATTTTTATTGCCATTTTTATTTATTTTATTTATTTACATTTTCTTATATACCGCGCTATTCAACATCAGCGCGATTCACATGAAACACAAAACTTGCACATTACATTGACTGATCGGTGCTTACAAGGAACAGGTAATAAAACTTGGATAACTTGGGGAAACTATGTACATTGAGGCATCATGGAAATCTTAACTCGCTAGTCGTATTCATGGTTGTCCTGTAGGAAGAATATGGCTGTAAGGCCAGTCTAGATCGTGGGTTGGGCTATTGTATCGCTGACTAACGGGAAGTACATGAGGAAAAGGTAGTGCTTCAATGCCTTCCTAAACTGGGCATTTGATATACTGCCCTAGGCAGCAAGGCATCAGAGCGGTTTACAAAAAAAGGAAAGGAACGCCAAATCATAAATAGGACAGGATAGAAAAGAGAGAAAACAGCAAAGAGAGAGATGGGAGAGGCAGGGAGGAGAGGGGGAAACTTAGACTGAGGGGGGGCAGGCTGGGGGGGGGGGAGGGCTGCTAAAGGGACATGGAGGGAAGGTCATAAGTCAACTGAAATAGATGCGTTTTGAGCTGAGATTTGAAGTGAAGAAAGGAGGTCTCTGCGCATAGTGAGACAGTAATTCCATAGGGCAGGGGTGAGGAAGAAGAAAGCGGAGTGGCGCGTTTGTTCCAGATGCGCATTGGAAACTGAGGGAAGGGTCAACCAGTGGGTGTGGAGGGATCTGAGGAGACGATGGGGGGAGTAGAATTGAAGAAGGTCAGCCAAGTATTGCGGTGTACCTGTGTGGATTGCCTGGTGAACAGAAGTGAAAATGTTTTAGTCGATGCAGAATTTTATGGGAAGCCAGTGATGATGGATCAGAGTAGAAGTGATGTGTTCACAGTGCGAAGCATAGGTGACGATCCGAGCTTCTGTGTTTTGGAGAAGTTGAAAGAGATGAAGTTGGTAATGTGGGAGACCGGAAAGGACACTGTTGAAATAGTCTAGTCTGGAGACTACTAGTGACAGATGGAGGGTGGTGAGGGAATGCTGGTTGAGAGCAGAGCAGAGAGCACGAATCCGACGGAGGAAAAAAAAGGACCGCTGGATGAGGGAGGAGATGTGGTCATGAAAAGTTAGGGAGGAATCTATTATGACCTCAAGATGGCGGAGGGAATGAATGAGGGGGACTAGGGAGTGGGACAGAGAAGGGGCTGTTATGGGCCAGGGGATCTTGAAGGTGAACCATATTGCAGAACATTTGGAGGGACTGAGAGAGAGACAATTAGAGTAAAGCCAGTCAGAGACAGCGGATAAGCAGGGATTTAAGGGGTCCATTGTCGGCAAGCCCCATTGTTGCACAATGTTCTGAAAGGCTCACGGCACAAGCTCCCACTTCCTGGGGTCGGGGTGATGTCAGCTCAGCTAGTCAGCCTGCACATTGTCCTGCTTCACAATGTGTTGGGCCAAGAGAGCCAAGAGAGGGGTGGCATCCGTCGTCACCACTACCCAAGAGGGGGTGTCCAGCGGATCCCTCAGAAGGAGATGGGTGGGGGAGGCCCACCAGGATAGGCTGTTCAGCATTGAAAGCGGAAGGCAGATGGAGAAGTATTGCATGCTGGGAAACTATCGGCTCAGTAATGCCGTCTGCAGGGAGCGCATGTGGGCACAGGTCCAAGGCATGATGTCCAGAATCGCTGCCATGGCTCCGAGCAAGTAGGTAATCCCAAACTTGCGGGATGGCCATCTCCAGAAAGCTGTGCCGTTGTCGGCCAAAGCAGTGACACTGATGCTGCGTGAGGCGCACCCTGGCCTGCACCATGTCGAAGTGAACCCCAAGGAACTCGAGGGTCTGCAATGGGCGGAGACATCTCTTTTCATGATTGACGACCCAACCAAAGCACTCCAACCGCTCTACCACCGCCCAAATGGCCTGCTCTGCGTCAGACAAAGATCATTCCCGAATGAGTCAATCGTCCAAGTAAGCATAGTTACTCACCTGTAACAGGTGATCTCCGGGAACAGCAGGAATTTAGTCTTCACATATGGGTATCGTCGGTACCGAAGGAGCCTGCGCGGGAACGCTCCCCAGCGTCCAATTAGGAAGCTTTTGGGAGCATCCCACAGCACCTGCGTGCTGCCTTCCCACCTTTCCCAACTGCCTCTCTCCAGTTGAGTTTAAAGCTGAGACAAAGAGAGAGAGAGGGAAAGAGATAGAGAGATATAACTCCTAGGGGAGGTGGGTGGGTTGTGAAGACTAAATTCCTGCTGTTCCCGGAGATCACCTGTTACAGGTGAGTAACTATGTTATCTCCAGGAACAAGCAGGAATGTAGTCTTCACATATGGGGACTTCCTAGCTTTAGATGCCAGGGAGAGACCCCAAAAGTTGTGTGCCCCTGGGACAGGGCTCCACTTCCCCCCATGGATCTCTGGCATCCAACCAGGGATGGCGGGTAGGAGTTGATTAGGTATGGAACAGGTGTTGAAGAACAGCCTGACCAAACAAGGCATCCTGGTGGGAGTCCTTGTCCAAGCAGTAATAAGCTGTGAAGGTATGAACCGAGGCCCAAGTGGCTGCTCGACAGATGTCGTCGATAGACACAGAGTGCAGATGAGCCATTGAAGCTGCCATGGCTCTCACATTATGATCTGTGACATGGCCCTCCAGAGGAAGGTTCTTACTCTGATAGGCAAAGGAAATACACTGTGCAATCCAGTTGGACAGTGTTCTCTTGGAGACTGGAAGTCCCAAATGAGAAGGATCAAAAGCAACAAAGAGTTGAGAGGACTTTCTATGTTGCTGTGTTCTTTGCAAGTAAAAGGCTAAAGCTCTTTTACAGTCCAAAGTATGAAGATTCCTTTCTGCATTTGATGCATGAGGTCTTGGAAAGAACACAGGCAGGTAGACTGCTTGATTAAGATGAAAAGGCGAGACCACCTTTGGCATAAAGTGTGGATGAGTCCTAAGGACTACCTTGTCATGATGGAACCTTGTATAAGGTGGATCAGCCACTAGTGCTTGCAACTCACTGATGCGATGTGCTGATGTGATTGCAATGAGAAAGATAACTTTCCAAGAAAGGAATTTCAATGAGGTAGTAGCTAAGGGTTCTAAAGGTGACTTCATGAGCTGACCAAGAACCAGGTTTAAGTCACATGCCACCGGTGGTGGCCTAATGAGAGGTTTCGTTAGAAGAAGTCCTCTCATAAATCTTGCTATAAGAGGATGGGAGGAAATAGGTTGTCCATTTAGAGGCTTGAAAGAAGCTGCAATAGCACTCAAAAGGACCCTTACTGAGTTAATCTTAAGTCCTGCATTAGATAAATGAAGGAGAGACTCAAGTAATGATTCCAGAGGTATCGCCAGGGGGTTAAGACCCTTCTGCGAACATCATATGGTAAACCTCTTTCACTTGAAAGCATAAGAGCATCTAGTGGAAGGTTTCCTGGAAGCATAAAGGACATCCTTTACTTGCTGAGGAAGGTTAAGATCATGAAGATCTAGGCCTTCAGCAACCGAGCTCTGAGATGCAGAGACTGGGGATTGGGATGTCATAACCTTCCGTCCTCCTGGGACAGGAGATCTGGAGCAGACCCTAACTCCAGGGAGGGGGCTTGAGAGAGATGTAGAAGCAGAGGGTACCACACTTGCCGTGGCCAATGTGGAGCTATGAGAATCATCCGCCCTCTGTCTCTCTGAAGCTTGAACAGGGTTTTGGGAATTAGGGGAATGGGTGGAAAGGCATAAAGGAAGTCTTGACCCCAGTGAAGGACATCCCTGGCCTGAGAACCCTGAGCCGGAATTCTGGAACAGAACCGGGGAAGTTTGGCATTCAATGGACTTGCAAAGAGGTCTATGTCCGGGGTTCCCCAAATTTGAAAAATCTTGGTCACCTGGTCTGCATGTAGAGACCATTCGTGTGGAAGCAGAACTCGACTGAGTCTGTCTGCCCAAGAATTTTGTATGCCTGGAAGATAAACTGCCAGGAGGTGAATCTGATGCTCTCTGGTGAGGGCCCATAGTCGCAAAGCTTCATTGCAAAGCGACAGAGAGCCTGTTCCCCCCTGCTTGTTCACGTAGAACATGGCTACCTGATTGTCCATATGAATGAGGACTGTCTTGTAGCTGAGCAGGGTATGGAACACTTGAAGAGCAAGGAAGATTGCTCTGAGCTCTAAGAGATTGATATGTAGATTAGTCTCCTGTGAAGTCCAGGTGCCTTGGGTGGAGAGGTCTTGTAGATGAGCTCCCCAACCCATTGGTGAAGCATCTGTTGTGAGAGTTGCCTGGGGTAAGGGTTGTTGAAAAGGGGACCCCAGCAACAGGTTTTGAGTGGACTGCCACCATTGGAGGGACAAAATAAGGCGATTTGTGTTTGCTATTTTGTCTGACAGGCACCCTGATGCCTGGGTCCATTGAGTGGATAAAGTCCACTGGGCTGCTCTCATATGGAGGCGAGCATAAGGAACCACATGCACGGTAGATGCCATGTGGCCTAGTAGTTGTAGCATTTCTCGAGCAGTGAGATGAGGTCTTAGCACTGCTTGAGAAGCTAACTGCACCATGCGAAGGCAAGGGGCATGGAGGAGATAGGCCCTTGCCTTTTTGGTATCTAGCAAAGCTCCTATGAACTCTAGAGACTGAGTGGGAGTTAGACTGGATTTTAGGATGTTTATGACCAGACCCAAATACTGAAGGATACGCGTTGTGCAAGCTAGAGAAGTCCTGGCCTCTGACTCTGATGGGGCTCGAATGAGCCAATCGTCTAAGTAGGGGAAGACGAATATGCCTAGAGTGCGGAAAAATGCTGCTACCACAGCCATGCATTTCGTGAACACTCTTGGAGCTGAGGCCAGGCCAAAGGTTTGCACCCTGTATTGGTAGTGCTTTCCTTGAAAAAGGAACCAAAGGAACTTTCTGTGAGTTGGATGGATGAGAAAATGGGTGTACACGCATCCTTGAGATCTAGAGAACAAAGCCAATCCTGACTCTGAAGGTATGGCAGCAAAGTTCCCAGAGAAATCATCTTGAATTTCTCCTTGAACAGGAATTTGTTCAATTCTCTGAGGTCCAAAATAGGTCTGCATCCCCCTGTTTTCTTTGGGATAAGGAAATAGGGGGAGTAAAACCCTGTACCCTGTTGATGAATGGGTACTTCTTCTATTGCCCCTTGGGCAAGAAGTATAGTGACCTCTTGATGTAACAGAATGATGAGAGAGGTCTGAGAATTGAACTGTCTTACCATTGTGGGAGGGGGAATGCACAGAATGTGCAGCTTGTACCCCTCTCTTATAATGGAGAGTGTCCAATGCTCTGCTGTTATCTGCTCCCACCTGGGGGCAAAGTGACATAACCTTCCTGGAATGGTGGAAGGCTCTGGTCCATTGAGGGCCAGGAAGGCTAAGTTTTCTAGATGAAAGTCAAAGGCCTTGTGGTGGCTGAGACTGCTGAGACGGTTGAGGCTGGGCAGTCTTTCCTTTCCTTTGTTGAGGTGGTTGCTGACCCTTTCGGACAAGCTGACCTGCAGAACGTCCCTGATGGGAATAAGAGGGATAAAACCTCTTCTTTTTCGAGAAGAAAGGCTTCTTGAAAAATTTCTTTCTGGCAGGATCAGCTGTGCCTTTGGATAGCCTATCCAAAGTAGAGTTGTCAGCATCCATCTCATTGGCTTTTTCCTGCCAGTTCTTGCCGAATAGATTCTCACCTGTACAAGGGATATTTCCCAGTTTGTCCTGCACCCAGAGCTCCAAATTGGATGCCTGGAGCCAGGCAATTCTTCGTGCACCTATGGCAATGGCAGAGGTTCTGCTTATGCACTCAAAACAGTCAAAAGCTGCACGATTGACAAACTTTGAAACATCTTGGGCATGTTTAACCAGTATGAGAAAATCCTGCCTTCTGTCCTCAGGAAGAAGAGGGCTCAAAACCTCTAAATCTCCTGTGACCTCTTTAAGGAACATTCCCATATATAAAATATAGGAACTGATCCTGGCAGAAAGCATGGAAGCCCGGAAGGTACGATGTCCAAAGGCATCCAAGGTTCTACACTCACGTCCTGGAGGATTAGAGGCATGCCTCTTTGCACTCCTGATCCTTCTCATAGCTGACTCCACAACAATGGAGTGGTGGGGAAGCTGAGTTTTTTGGAAGCCAGGACAAGGAGGGACTCGATACATAGTATCCAGTCTGCGAGAGTGAGGAGAGGTGGTAAGAGGTGTCTCCCACATTCTCAACAAGAGATCATGTAAAATCTCATGGATAGGCAAGGTAGCCACCTCCTTTGGGATATTGTAAAATCTCCAACTCCTTAGCTCTGGGCTCTGTTTCAGGAGTCACAGTAATGGACAACCCACAAGCCACCTCCCTGATGAAATCCTGAAAGGAAATATCTTCTGGAGGAGACATCCTACGTTTAGGAGAGGAAGGCTCCTCCGGGAGAAGTATGCCGGTACCGGCAGAGCTGTCAGAATCCTCGGAGTCCTCCGAGGATTCAAAGTACCGTCTGTCTGGATGCTCTTGAAGAGCCCGATACCTGAACCGACCGAAGTTGGTACCGGGGGTAATCGGTGCCAGTGTATCGGCACTGGAAGGCATCGCATGACTGGGTGCCGGCAAAGCCGATACCGATGTCGATGCTATCGGTGCCGGTACCGATTGAACCGTCTGACGCGGTTCCGAGGGCGTTGATGCCGCAAGGAGAGCCGCCAGACTGCGTTCAATAGCCAGGAACCTCTGGTCTATTGACGCTGCCGATGCCTGGGTGTCGGTACCAGATGCAACCGGTACCCCAGAGCATGGCACCAGTAGTTCTGCCGAGGTCAAGGCCTCGAGAACATCCTGGAACCCCGATAATGCTTTGGAAGCCGAAGCCTCCCGCTGGGGCAATTTTGCCGGTATGGAACTCTCAAGGGCAACACCAGAGGCATCTCAATGCTTAGAAGGAGATCTACCCTTTGAGGACCAGCTGGACTTATGTTTAGTTACCTGAGATCCATGGGAGGAAGACGAAGCCCTGGAAGACGTCGATGCCACCAAAGTTGCATCGGAAGGAAAAAGGGCACTGAGCTTGGCAGCTCGGTTCTGTCGACCCCTTTTGGACATCATGGCACAAGCCATACACTCGGAGATGGAGTGGTCAGGACCTAAACATTTAAGACACCGCTCATGGGTGTCGGTGACGGAGATGGTACCGCCACATTTGATGCATTTTTTAAAACCCGAGGCGGGTTTCTCCGTAGTGGAGGAAATTTTGGGCCTAAGGCCCAAAATGGCGCACACCTGGAAAGAAAGTTTGGAAAAAGGAATATTTTTTTTTTTTTGAAAAGAAAGAAAGAAGAACCGGCGGTACCGGTATAGCGTCAGGAAAGGCAGACGCGACCACAAAAAAAAAAAAAGAATAAGGAAACAATTTTCTGCGGTGACAGGAACACGACCTGCTGGCTCTGTGGAAAACGAAGAACTGGAGAGAGGCAGTTGGGAAAGGCGGGAAGGCAGCACGCAGGCGCTGTGGGATGCTCCCAAAAGCTTCCTAATTGGATGCTGGGGAGCGTTCCCGCGCAGGCTCCGTCGGTACCGACGATACCCATATGTGAAGACTACATTCCTGCTTGTTCCTGGAGATAGGGTAAACACAGATGCTGTTGCACCACAGAGCTGCGGCCACCACCACCAAGACCTTGGAGAAGGTTCGTGGTGTTGTTGCGAAGAGAAAAGGGAGGGTGCAAAACTGAAATGCTAACCTAGAATGGCAAACCTGAGGTACCGATGATGATCGGGCCGAATAGGTATGTGGAAATACACTTCTGTACGGTCTAGCATCACCAGGGATTTGCCGGGGCATACTGACAGCATGACCACATTTCCACATGGAAGTGTGGCACTCACAGGCTGCGATTGACACCCTACAGATCTAAAATGGGACAGTATGCACCGTCTTTCTTGGGCACCATAAAATAGATAGCGTATCAGCCCGTGCCGCGTCCTTCTAGGGGTACTGGCACAATGGCTCGTAAATCCTGGGGCCACTGAAGAGTGTTGGAAATGGCTGTGCATTTCAGAGCAGAAGAGGGAGAAAACATGAAGAAAGAGTCGCGAATGGGTGCAGCTAGGTCCAAGACATAGCCTTGACTGATGACGTCTAGGACCCAATGGTTCAATGTGACTTGGGTCCACACTCTCCGAAAGAACCACAGGCGTACTCCAACCTACGGCACTGTGGACGGGCCCTTCCGTCCTACAATGTGGCAAGCGGGGAGGAGCTTGTGGCTTACGCGGGGCCCAGACCCCCTCTGATATCGGCACGCTCTGCAAAAGGTAGGGGCACGCCCACCCGAGGAATAGGAGGGGGACGAATGGCTCTGATCGTAACAAAGTGGCTCCTGAAAGGTCAAATTGCAAGAGCCGAGCCTGGGCGCCAAAGGTGTGGAAAATGAGCGCTTAGACTTCGGCTTGTCCTCCGGTAAGCGCTGGGGTTGACCTCACCAAGGTCCTTCACCAGCTTCTCCAGGTCCTCCCCAAACAGGAGGGAGCCTTTGAAGGGGAGTCCAGCCAGGGAAGTCTTGGATACTGTATCAACCGCCCAATTTTGCAACCAAAGCCAGCGCCGAGTGATGTTTGCTGCTGCTACCACATGGGCATTGAGCCGCAAAAGATCGTAAAAGGCATCAGCCAGAAAAGTGGCTACAGACTGCGGGCAGGCTGTGTTCACCCCACCTGATAACAGCTGGACACAGCATACTAAGACTCGGGCAGCAAGGCCCCCACAGGTGGCTATCTGCAACCCCAAGGAGGATGCAGTAAAGGCTGACTCTAGGAGACCTTCTACTTTTCTGTCCTTCGATTCACGCAAGGCTGTCCCCCTTCGACAAGAATGGTGGTGTGCTTTGTGATGGCTGTCATCAAGGAATCTACCTTGGGATACCACAGCCAGTGCTGCAGGTCCTCCTGAGACCAAGGATAAATGCGAGCAAGGCGTCTGGCTGTGCAAAGAGTAGCATCTGGCTTGTTTCATTCCTCCACCATCATTTGCTGCAGCTCCGCCAGGAATGGAAAGGCTCACAAAGGAGTTCTGATGCCCCTGAGAATAGGGTCCGTGCCTGAATAAGGGTCCCCCACGGAGAGTTCAGGGATGTGGAACTCCATAGGGACCTGTGTTATCAATAGAGCCACCTTCTATCGCTGGAAAAGGTGCACAATCCGCGACCCACTCTCTTCATCCCAGAGTGGGACCTCTATGTTTTTTGACCCAGATTCGCCTGTGGATGCCTCTAATCCCAAGGCCCCATCCTCTTCCTTTGGGGAATCCAGCTCAAGTGCCCTAGTGAGAACCTTGCGGCATTTGGAAACCACCTGAGGAGCATCTATGTTGTGGGAGCACTTATATAACTGAGGTGCTTGGCTAGAGGTCTGCTCCGGAGCTGGCAAAGGGGAAGGAGTGGGCTGGCCGCCTTTCCAGAGCAACCATATGTGCTGAAAAATGGCAGCAAATTCAGCTACATCTGAATTGCCTCCCCAACTTTCCCTGGATGCATTTTGCGTGTCCCCCGCTACTCTCCCTGTATTGGCTGTGCGAAGTGGCAAGAGGCGGGTCATCCTGCACCAGTATCGCGTCGGAAGGCCCTTCCGCCATCAGTGGTGAACACGTGGCCAGAGCCGCTGCTTTAGCAAGGGCAAAGGACGCTGCCAACAAAGATCCCCCAGATGTTCGGTGCAGGAGGAACAGAGTCTATCAATTAAAAAGAGGCGCTTCTTCCTGCAGGCCAGACAGCAGGGAAGAGAGGTGGGCATGTTACAGCACATGTGTGCACGGGTCCTGATGGCTGAGCAGGAACTAGGCCACAGAGAGGCCGCACTACTGTGGAAAGAGCTGATGGGAGAGGGCCTAAGAACCGGCAGAGGCTACAAGCAAGAAGCTGATCCCGCCAAATTTTTAATACCCACACGTACTCACAGCTGTCATCTTCACCCTGCCCAGGCAAAGCACCTAACCATCACTTCCTCCTCAAGCTAGGACGACGGTGGGGGGGAGGGAGGGAAGATCGGGTGCCTGAGCCCTGGAAGTCCCGGTAAGACTTAGTAGTAAGAATGTACTTTTTTTTTTTAACCAAACCAAAGAAAGAAATTAAAGAATTAGGAAAGGATCAGGCAGCCCACAAGGTCCTCTGGCAACTGAACTGGCAGCTACCACCCCGCCCACTAATATCAACCCCTTAAATGGGAGATCCCATATACTCCCAGGGGCTAGTCAGAAAAAGTGCTTTCTGTCAATAACGTCCAGCAGCCTGCAGACACCGAGCTGTACTGATCTCCAACCACAATCTGATCAGACAGAGAAATACTGATGGGGCCCCTAGCTGTACTGATCTCCAACCACCGTCTGCTGAGACAAAGAATACTTAAGGGGCCCCTAGCTGTACTGGTCTCCAACCACCGTCTGCTGAGACAAAGAATACTGAAGGGGCCCCTAACTGTACTGATCTCCAACCACTGTCTGCTGAGACAGAGAAATACTGAAGGGGCCCCTAGCTGTACTGATCTCCAACCACTGTCTGCTGAGACAAAGAGTACTGAAGGGGCCCCTAGCTGTACTGATCTCCAACCACCATCTGCTGAGACAAAGAATACTGAAGGGGCCCCTAACTGTACTGATCTCCAACCACTGTCTGCTGAGACAGAGAAATACTGAAGGGGCCCCTAGCTGTACTGATCTCCAACCACCATCTGCTGAGACAGCGTAGTCACTCATCTGTAACAGGTGTTCTCCAGGGACAGCAGGAATCAGTCCTCACTTATGGGTGACATCGGCACCGACTGAGCCCGCGCCGAACAATTCTCCAGCTTTCAAAGAAAGCCTTTGGGATTGCTGCCATGCATACATGGTCCTCTTCCCGCCCAAAGGTGCCATCTTGCTCAGTCAGGTCCCTTAGCTCGAGCCCTACCAAGCAGATAGCAAGGGAAGGATAAAAATCCAGCATCAGGGGAGGTGGGAGGGTAGTGAGGTCTGATTCCTGCTGTCTCTGGAGAACACCTGTTACAAGTGAGTAACTATGCTTTCTCCAGGAACAAGCTACAGGCTACCAAACAAAAAAAAACCGCCCCCACGAAGTCGTGAGCAGAAGCTGATGCTCAAAGGAGCCAGAGTCCTCGGGTCCCCAGGGCAAAACCCTCAGTAGCCGCCGAGAATGGTTGAAGGGCAGGAGTTGCTTATACCTTGAAGAGATTACGGAGTACAGTCTGGCCGAAGGTGCTGTCCCGGTGGGACTCCCTCTTCAGGCAGTAGTGGACAGCAAAGGTATTCGCTGAAGACCATGTCAAAGCCCAGCAAATGTCCGTCAGAGGCACTGAGCGCAATGAAGCTACCGAATCTGCCTTGCTTGGCTCGGACGTCGTGTGCAGTGACCCGCCGATCCAACAGGACACCCGCCTTTGCGTGAGCGAAGGCGATGCAGTCTGCCACCCAGATGGAGAGGGTGCGTTTTGTGACTGCCTGCCCCAGGCGATTGGGATCATAGGTCACAAAGAGCCGGCCAGACTTGCAAAGAGGCTGGGTGCGCTGCAGACAGAAGGCAAGAGCCCTCTTGCAGTCGAGTGTATGCAAAACCGCCAACGCCTGGTCAGCATGGGGTCTCGAGAAGATGGTCGGCAAAACTATATCCTGATTGAGATGAAAATCTGAGACAAACTTTGGCAGAAACTTGGGGTGAGTATGGAGGACCACCCTGTTCATATAGAACCTGGTATAAGGGGCTTCAACCATGAGAGCCTGGAGCTCACTGCCTCAGTGGGCCGAGGTCAAAGCCACCAAGACGACCACCTTCCAGGATAGGTGCCGGAGCGAGCATGTCGCCATCGGCTCGAAGGGTGAACAGGTAAGCTGCATGAGCACTACGTTCAGGTCCCACTCCGCCGGGGGAGGCCAGGTGGGAGGTGTGGACAACAAGAGGCCCTGCATAAAGCGGGAGACCAAGGGCTGCTCCAAGAGGGGTTTGCCCTCTACGGGGAGGTGATTTGCCGAGATGGCGCTCAGGTGTACCCCGACAGAGTTCGACTTCGGTCCCTCCTTCGAAAGATGGAGAAGGTACTGGAGGATTCACCGAGTGGGACAAGAGAAAGGGTTGATCTGGAGCTTTGAGCACTAGACCAAGAAGCGTCGCTACTTGAAGGCGTACGCTCATTTCGTCGAGTCCTTCCTTGATGCGAGATGGACCTCCTCGACCTCCTCCAGGAGGTCTGGCGTGGCTAGGGAGACCCTTTCAGCCACCAGGCTGTAAGGGACAATGTGGCCAGGTTCGGATGTAGCACCCGCCCCTCCTTCTGCATTAGCAGGTCTGGGGCACAGGGCAGGGGAACCAGAGGCTCGGACGCGAGCTGCAGCAGGAGTGGGAACCATGTTTGCCGAGGCCATGAGGGAGCAACGAGTATCATCGACGCTCGGTCCCGCTGAGCTTTGTGGAGGGCTCTCACAATGAGAGGGGTGGGAGGGAATGCGTAAAGAAGCCCGGAGGTCCAGCTCAAGAGAAACGCATCCAGGGCCTCTCTGCTTGGGTGCGGGACTGGGCCGCAGAAGCGGGGGAGCTGTGTGTTCGTCAGGCTGGCGAACAAGTCCATGGTCGGGGTCCCCCACCGATGGAATGGCAAGCCGGTCACCTCCGGGTCCAGCCGCCATTCGTGAGGGTGGAGGATCCTGCTGAGTTTGTCTGTGAGGACGCTCTCGTGGCCCGGGAGGTAGACTGCTCGTAGGGTCATCCCCCGACGGAAGGTGAAGGAACAGAGGAGGACTGCTTCCTGGCAGAGGAGGTGTGATCCTGTGCTCCCCTCCTTGTTGATGTAGAACATCGCCACTCGATTGTCGGTCTGCACAAGCACTGACTTTTCACTGAGATGGTCCTCGAAGGCCCTCAGGGCCCACTGGACTGCCCGAAGCTCGAGCAAGTTTATTTACTGTTGAGACTCTTCGGGTGACCATTGCCCCTGCGTGCACAGAGCACCGCACTGGGCTCCCCACCCTAGCAGGGAAGCATCCGTTGTCAGCACTAATTCGTGCTGTGGGGTCTGGAAGGGCAGCCCCCGGAGAAGGTTGCGGGGGTCCTGCCACCAGTCTAAGGACCTGCAAAGGTTGTGGGAGACCCATATGGGGTCTCTGAGGTGACCGAAGGCCAGACTCCACTGAGTGCTGAGGCACCACTGGGCCGTCTGCATGTGCATGCAGGAATGTGGAACCACATGGATGGTGGAGGCCATGTGCCCCAGGAGGCGTAGCATAGTCTGTGCCGTGACCCGAGTGTTGCTCTGGACCTGGGTCACCTGGGCTCGGAGGTGAGCCACATGGCCTCTGGTAGAAAGGTGATCGCCCGCTGAATGTCGAGGCGTGCGCAGATAAACTCCAATGCTTGTACCGGTTCGAGGTGGGACTTGGGGTAGTTGACCAAGAACCTCAGGCGCTCGAGGAGGAGGATTGTGCGTGATGCCGCCAGGCAGGCTTCCCTGGCCAAGGGCCCTGTAATGAGCCAGTCATCGAGGTAAGGGAAGACTGGTATGCCTTGCTGTCAGAGCGGTGGAAACCGCGAAGAGGAACTTTGTGAAGACCCACGGGGCAGATGCAAGTCCGAAGGGGAGCACCCTGCATTGGTAATGCTCCCCTTGCACCCTGAAGCGCAGGAACTGCATGTGCTGGGGGTGAATCAAAATGTGGGCAGAAGCATCCCTGAGATCCAAGGAGCATAGCCAGTTGCCCTGCTGGAGGAAGAGCAGCAGGATGCCAAGTGACAGCATTTTGAACTTCTCCCACACCAGAAACTTGTTTAGCTTTTGGAGGTCGAGGATGGGCTGTAGGCCCCCCGTCTTCTTTGGGAGGAGGAAGTACCGGGAATAGAAGCCCCGACCTTGGAGGTGAATCAATACCCTCTCGACCGCTCGCTGGGCGAGGAGGTTGTCTATCTCCTTCTGTAGAAAGGTCTGGGGAGTCAAGAAGGCTCTGCTGGGGAGAAGGGAGGGGGAAGCCTGTCCAGAAGGAGATGGTAGCTGTCCCGGACTGCTCGGAGGACCCAAGAGTCTGACGTGATAGACGCCCACTGAGAGGTGAAGGAGAACAGGCGTCCCCCCCACCGGCTGCGGTGCTACCGGGGTGGTGAAAGGCAACGCTGCTGGCTTCAAAACCCCTGGATGGGTTGAAGAGGTGCCAGGGTTTGGGCCTTGGGCCCTTTCGGCTTGCGGTGACTGTGGGGCCCAGACTTTCCCTGCATTGCGGTGGTTGGTGCAGGTGGGTACGGTGGGTAGCCTTGGTAGGGTAGGCCCTTCTGTGGGAAGAACAGCTTCTTAGTTTGCTGTTTCTTCCAAGGGAGGGAGAGGTCTTGTGCGAGAGGCGGGTTCGGGTGATGAACTCCGTTTCTATCTCGGCAGCCTTATCCTCCATTGGTTTACTGAAGAGCTGCTCACCAAGGCAGGGTACATCTAGGAGCTTTTCCTGGACCCACTGCTCCAAGTCCGAGGATTGGAGCCATGCCTGGCGTCGGGCCCTGATGCCAGCAGCCACCACTCGAGCTGAGGATTCAATCCGTTGTAGGCGGCGCGGGAGAGGTATTTCAAGCACTCCACGACAGACTTCAGAAGGGTCCGGAACCTATTGAGGGGTTCATCCACGAGGCCCACGGAGAAACCCCTGGGTTCCTTGGCTAGGTTGCGCAAAAACATGCCCATGTACAATTGGTATGCCTGAATACGGCATGAGAGCATGGACCCTTGATAGGCCTTACGGCATAGGGCATCGAGAGCTCTTGACTCCCTGCCCAGCGGAACCGAAGAGTGTGACTTCGGGCTCCTTTGCTTTCTCATAGCCGATTCCACCACCATGGAGGTGTGAGGGAGTTTGGTTTTCCTGAACCTGAGTCTGCGCTGGACCTAGTACATCGCATTGAGGCGCTTGCTCACGATGGGAACCGAAGCAGAGGTCTCCCACATGCGGAGTAGCAGCCTGGACAGAATGGGAGGAACTGGGACGGTAAGAGATTCCCGAGGTGGGGACTCATACTGCAAGATATCGATCTCTTCAGCTCAAGGCTCCTCCTCAGCCTGGGAAGCCAGGTTGAGAGCCCATGCCATATCCTGCACAAACACCAAAAAGGAGGTGTCTTCAGGTGGCTAACGCCTCTGAAAGGCGGTGGGGACGGGTCCGACAGGAAGTCCCAATGGGCACGGGTCTCCGGGGAGGTATCCCCGTCTGACTCACAGCCTGAAAAATCGGAGGAGGAATCCAATTCGGGCTGGTCGCCTCGTCCAGAAACCGAGGCCCGCTTGAAGCCGGAGGCCCTGGAGGATCTCGCCCCCGAGGAACAGAAAGGCGAGCGAGACCGATGCCGAGGACCCTTACAAGGCCCATGGCTCTCGGTGGTTCCAGGGCAGATTTTGGTGTCCCTCTCGAGGGAGCCGCGGTCTCTAGGCGCGGGTCAGCAAAGCTGGATACGAGCGCCTGCTGGGAAGCTATGAACGCAGAAACACTACGCTCCAGTGCAAGCATATGGGACTCCCATGCACCCTTTCTATTCCACGTGGGGCCCTGCGACGCTGACACTGGGGTCACCGGGTCGGGCGTCGAGGAGGAGAAAAGGTCCTTGCTGGGATGGCCCTCAGAAGACCTGGCACCATCGCCGGGAGCCTCCGAGTCTGTACAGGGTACCTTACGAGGTTGCTCCTTGACTGACTCTCGGGAACGCCGAGGGGGGGGGCTAAGCGACCGAGTGCGGGAGCACTTGCGCTTGTTGGGATCCCTCGACAGCAACTTCGAGGCCTTCTTCTTACGCCGCTCCACTTCAGGGGACCCCTGGTCGGAGTGCCATCTTGAGCGGGGAGCCAAGGTGGGGGATCCCACCAGCACAGAGACGACCAAGTGTGCCACCGGGGATTCCGAGGCAGCCTTATGGAAAATGTCCTCGGCTTTCTGCTTATGACTGAGCAGGGCTTTGGAGGACATTTCCTTACAAAACGAACAGAGCTCTGGATCATGGTCGGCCCCGAGACACCACAGACAGCAGTCATGGGTGTCCGAAAGCGACATGTTCTCGGAGAATCTATCACACATTTTGAAACCGGTGGCCATCGGGGCAAAAAGGGCCCCCGCGAAGTCGAAGACACATGCGGCCAGCGGTTGGGGGGAAAAAAGGGCACGAAGCCCGCTAACAGCAAAAATGTTAGGAAAAATATCCCCTTCTGCTCAAAAGGGATGGGAGCAAGGGGAGGACAGGTAGAGGACCGGTGCAACTGGAAAAATAGTAGGCCAGAGGCTGGGAAACAAAACACTTTTTCCAAGGGACGAGGACGTGCGTCCAAAGGGCTCCATGGAATAAGGAAGACTGAGCAAGATGACACCTTTGGGCGGGAAGAGGACCACATATGTGTGGCAGCAATCCCAAAGGCTTTCTTTGAAAGCTGGGGAATTGCTCAGTGCGGGCTCCATCGGTGCCGATGTCACCCATAAGTGAGGATTGACTTCCTGCTTGTTCCTGGAGAAAGAGAAATACTGAAGGGGCCCCTAGCTGTACTGATCTCCAACCACCATCTGCTGAGACAGAGAAATACTGAAGGGGCCCCTAGCCGTACTGATCGCCAACCACCATCTGCTGAGACAGAAAAATGCTGATGAGGCCCCTAGCTGTACTGATCTCCATCCACCGTCTGCAGAGACAGAGAATACTGAAGGGTCCCCTTGCTGTACTGATCTCCAATCACCGTCTGCTGAGACAGAGAAATACTGAAGGGGCCCCTGGCTGTACTGATCTCCAACCACCGTCTACTGAGACAGAGAATACAGAAGGGTCCCCTCGCTGTACTGATCTCCAACCACCGTCTGCTGAGATAGAGAATACTGAAGGGGCCGCTGGCTGTGCTGATCTCCAACCACTGCCTGCTGAGATAGAGAATACTAAAGGGGCCCCTAGCTGTACTGATCTCCAACCACCGTCTGCTGAGACAGAGAAATACTGAAGGGACCTCTCACTGTACTGAGAATCAAATTACTAGACCCCTCACTGTACTGATTTCCATCCACCGTCTGCTGAGACAGAGAAATACTGAAGGGGCCCCTCGCTGTACTGAGAATCATATTACTAGACCCCTCACTGTACTGATTTCCATCCACCGTCTGCTGAGATAGAGAATACTGAAGGGACCCCTCGCTGTACTGAGAATCATATTACTAGACCCCTCACTGTACTGATTTCCATCCACCGTCTGCTGAGATAGAGAATACTGAAGGGGCCCCTCGCTGTACTGAGAATCATATTACTAGTGATGTCACAACTGTCTCATCTGCTCGTTGAGGCTGTTAACGCTGTTATCTGGACTGGTCTAGAAGGATGATCCGGAAAGGTAGTTTAGAAATGAATTAAATCCTTATTTTTCTCTCTGAGTCCTCAAGGGCCACCAACAGGCCAGGTTTCGGGCTACCCCTAATGAAAATGAATGAGGAATTTGCATACAATGGAGGTAGTGAGCATACAAATCTCTCTCGTGCATATTGATTAGGGATATGAGGACAACCTGATTGGTTGAAGAACCTCTAGGCGTGCAAGCGAAGAGCAAGAAATTAAATTACATAACTCTGCTTTGAGTGTATTTATGAGTAAAACTTGCTTCATTCTTCTAACGCTTTTCTACAAAGAGTCTGGCAGCTGTAATTTTACCACTCTGTGCTTAGCTCTACCACTTAGCCTATTTTCCTGTCGGGGGGGTGGGGGGGGGAATGTGGGAAGCAACTGGTATTACTTTGTTGATCTTTCTGTCAAAAAAGAAAGAGTGATTTCTCCAGAGTTTGAGACAGCCTGGCATGCTGTTTGGAGAAACCCCAAAAAACTATTTATTACAGTGCTCTCAATCCCCTTCCGGAGGCACATGTGGTCAGTCAGGTTTTCCAGATTACCACAATGAATATGCATGAGATAAAATTGCACATACGGGACACACAGGATTGCAAATGTGTTTCCTGAATCTTGTTACGGAAACAAAGAGGCGAGGCAAAAACCCAGAATGGGTTTCAGAAGCACTGCAGTCAGTTCAGTACCAAGAATAAATGCACCACCTTGAGACTATTATAATAATACATTTGTAGAGCGCTACTCGCCGCACACAGGCCCTGATCGTTAATGCTTACAATCTAATCAATACAAACAAGACAAAGGAGGAGTAGGGGAGGGAGACACTAGGACCAGTGGATCAGAAACCAAAGGCAGCCTTAAAGAGGTGAGCCTTTAGCAGAGATGTGACGAGCAGGAGATATGAAGCCTGACGAACAGCTTCAGGAAGAGAGTCACAAGCATAAGGAGCTGCAAGGTGAAAGGACCGAAGCCTGGAGTTAGCAGGAGAAGAAAAGGGCAAAGATAGGAGCAGGCTCACGAGGAGGGGAGTAGAGGGAGAGCAGAGAAGCAGAATCACTGCATGAATTGGATACGGTAACAGAGGGGAGCCAACAAAGTGATATGAGAAGAAGGGTGATATGACATAACGAGGCTGGCGAAAAATAAGATTAGCAGTAGATTCCGCCAAAAATAACGTTCAGTTATCTGAAATTGAGGAGAAAAATTCTCATTGTGTCTTAGACACTATAACATCAAATAAGCACCTTCAGAGCCAACTCGTTTATCCTGCAGGCTGAAGACACAAGCTGATCCCAGGTTTTACTGCTCACTATCTCCACCTCCCAAGAGCAAGAAACCTCTGTGCTGATCGTAGATTCCACCCCCAACAGCTAAGGATCCCCTCTGCTTATCCCAGGATTTACCCCTCACTCCCCCACAGCTAAGGATCCTCTGTGCTTATCCCAGGCTTTACCCCTCACTCCCCCCACAGCTAAGGATCCCCTGTGCTTATCCCAGGCTTTACCCCTCACTCCCCCACAGCTAAGGATCCTCTGTGCTTATCCCAGGATTTACCCCTCACTCCCTCCACAGCTAAGGATCCTCTGTGCTTATCCCAGGGCTTTACCCCTCACTCCCCCCACAGCTAAGGATCCTCTGTGCTTATCCCAGGCTTTACCCCTCACTCCCCCCACAGCTAAGGATCACCTGTGCTTATCCCAGGCTTTACCCCTCACTCCCCCCACAGCTAAGGATCACCTGTGCTTATCCCAGGCTTTACCCCTCACTCCCCCCACAGCTAAGGATCACCTGTGCTTATCCCAGGCTTTACCCCTCACTCCCCCCACAGCTAAGGATCACCTGTGCTTATCCCAGGATTTACCCCTCACTCCCTCCACAGCTAAGGATCACCTGTGCTTATCCCAGGGCTTTACCCCTCACTCCTCCCACAGCTAAGGATCCTCTGTGCTTATCCCAGGCTTTACCCCTCACTCCCCCCACAGCTAAGGATCACCTGTGCTTATCCCAGGCTTTACCCCTCACTCCCCCCACAGCTAAGGATCACCTGTGCTTATCCCAGGCTTTATCCCTCACTCCCCCCACAGCTAAGGATCACCTGTGCTTATCCCAGGCTTTACCCCTCACTCCCCCCACAGCTAAGGACCCTCTGTGCTTATCCCAGGCTTTACCCCTCACTCCTCCCACAGCTAAGGATCCCCTGTGCTTATCCCAGGCTTTACCCCTCACTCCCCCCACAGCTAAGGATCACCTGTGCTTATCCCAGGATTTACCCCTCACTCCCTCCACAGCTAAGGATCCTCTGTGCTTATCCCAGGATTTACCCCTCACTCCCTCCACAGCTAAGGATCCTCTGTGCTTATCCCAGGGCTTTACCCCTCACTCCTCCCACAGCTAAGGATCCTCTGTGCTTATCCCAGGCTTTACCCCTCACTCCCCCCACAGCTAAGGATCACCTGTGCTTATCCCAGGCTTTACCCCTCATTCCCCCCACAGCTAAGGATCACCTGTGCTTATCCCAGGCTTTATCCCTCACTCCCCCCACAGCTAAGGATCACCTGTGCTTATCCCAGGCTTTACCCCTCACTCCCCCCACAGCTAAGGATCACCTGTGCTTATCCCAGGATTTACCCCTCACTCCCCCCACAGCTAAGGATCCTCTGTGCTTATCCCAGGATTTACCCCTCACTCCCCCACAGCTAAGGATCCTCTGTGCATATACCAGGCTTTACCCCTCACTCCCCCCACAGCTAAGGATCCCCTGTGCTTATCCCAGGCTTTACCCCTCACTCCCCCCACAGCTAAGGATCACCTGTGCTTATCCCAGGCTTTACCCCTCACTCCTCCCCACAGCTAAGGATCACCTGTGCTTATCCCAGGCTTTACCCCTCACTCCCCCCACAGCTAAGGATCACCTGTGCTTATCCCAGGCTTTACCCCTCACTCCCCCCACAGCTAAGGATCACCTGTGCTTATCCCAGGCTTTACCCCTCACTCCCCCCACAGCTAAGGATCACCTGTGCTTATTCCAGGATTTACCCCTCATTCCCCCCAAAGCTAAGGATCCCCTGTGCTTATCCCAGGCTTTACCCCTCACTCCCTCCACAGCTAAGGATCCCCTGTGCTTATCCCAGGCTTTACCCCTCACTCCCCCACAGCTAAGGATCCTCTGTGCTTATCCCAGGATTTACCCCTCACTCCCCCACAGCTAAGGATCCTCTGTGCTTATCCCAGGGCTTTACCCCTCACTCCCCACACAGCTAAGGATCCTCTGTGCTTATCCCAGGCTTTACCCCTCACTCCCCCCACAGCTAAGGATCACCTGTGCTTATCCCAGGCTTTACCCCTCACTCCCCCCACAGCTAAGGATCACCTGTGCTTATCCCAGGCTTTACCCCCTCACTCTCCCCCCCACAGCTAAGGATCACCTGTGCTTATCCCAGGATTTACCCCTCACTCCCCCCAACAGATAAAGATCCTCTGTGCTTATCCCAGGCTTTACCCCTCACTCCCCCCACAGCTAAGGATCACCTGTGCTTATCCCAGGCTTTACCCCTCACTCCCCCCACAGCTAAGGATCACCTGTGCTTATCCCAGGATTTACCCCTCACTCCCTCCACAGCTAAGGATCCCCTGTGCTTATCCCAGGCTTTACCCCTCACTCCTCCCACAGCTAAGGATCCCCTGTGCTTATCCCAGGCTTTACCCCTCACTCCCCCCACAGCTAAGGATCACCTGTGCTTATCCCAGGATTTACCCCTCACTCCCTCCACAGCTAAGGATCCCCTGTGCTTATCCCAGGCTTTACCCCTCACTCCCCCCACAGCTAAGGATCCTCTGTGCTTATCCCAGGCTTTACCCCTCACTCCTCCCACAGCTAAGGATCCTCTGTGCATATCCCAGGATTTACCCCTCACTCCCCCCACAGCTAAGGATCCTCTGTGCTTATCCCAGGATTTACCCCTCACTCCCCCCACAGCTAAGGATCCTCTGTGCTTATCCCAGGATTTACCCCTCACTCCCTCCACAGCTAAGGATCCCCTGTGCTTATCCCAGGATTTACCACCCTCACTCCCCCCCACAGCTAAGGATCACCTGTGCTTATCCCAGGATTTACCCCTCACTCCCTCCACAGCTAAGGATCCCCTGTGCTTATCCCAGGATTTACCCCTCACTTCCTCCACAGCTAAGGATCCCCTGTGCTTATCCCAGGATTTACCCCTCACTCCCTCCACAGCTAAGGATCACCTGTGCTTATCCCAGGATTTACCCCTCACTCCCTCCACAGCTAAGGATCACCTGTGCTTATCCCAGGATTTACCCCTCACTCCCCCCACAGCTAAGGATCACCTGTGCTTATCCCAGGCTTTACCCCTCACTCCCCCCACAGCTAAGGATCCCCTGTGCTTATCCCAGGATTTACCCCTCACTCCCTCCACAGCTAAGGATCCCCTGTGCTTATCCCAGGCTTTACCCCTCACTCCCCCCACAGCTAAGGATCCTCTGTGCTTATCCCAGGCTTTATCCCTCACTCCCTCCACAGCTAAGGATCCTCTGTGCTTATCCCAGGATTTACCCCTCACTCCCCCCACAGCTAAGGATCACCTGTGCTTATCCCAGGATTTACCCCTCACTCCCCACAGCTAAGGAACCTCTGTGCTTATCCCAGGCTTTACCCCTCACTCCCCCCACAGCTAAGGATCCCCTGTGCTTATCCCAGGCTTTACCCCTCACTCCCCCCACAGCTAAGGATCCTCTGTACTTATCCCAGGCTTTACCCCTCATTCCCCCCACAGCTAAGGATCCTCTGTGCTTATCCCTGGCTTTACCCCTCACTCCCCCCACAGGTAAGGATCACCTGTGCTTATCCCAGGATTTACCCCTCACTCCCTCCACAGCTAAGGATCCCCTGTGCTTATCCCAGGCTTTACCCCTCACTCCCCCCACAGCTAAGGATCACCTGTGCTTATCCCAGGATTTACCCCTCACTCCCTCCACAGCTAAGGATCCCCTGTGCTTATCCCAGGATTTACCCCTCACTCCCTCCACAGCTAAGGATCCCCTGTGCTTATCCCAGGATTTACCCCTCACTCCCTCCACAGCTAAGGATCCCCTGTGCTTATCCCAGGATTTACCCCTCACTCCCTCCACAGCTAAGGATCACCTGTGCTTATCCCAGGATTTACCCCTCACTCCCCCCACAGCTAAGGATCACCTGTGCTTATCCCAGGCTTTACCCCTCACTCCCCCACAGCTAAGGATCCCCTGTGCTTATCCCAGCTTTACCCCTCACTCCCCCCACAGCTAAGGATCACCTGTGCTTATCCCAGGATTTACCCCTCAATCCCTCCACAGCTAAGGATCACCTGTGCTTATCCCAGGATTTACCCCTCACTCCCTCCACAGCTAAGGATCCTCTGTGCTTATCCCAGGCTTTACCCCTCACTCCCCCCACAGCTAAGGATCACCTGTGCTTATCCCAGGATTTACCCCTCACTCCCTCCACAGCTAAGGATCACCTGTGCTTATCCCAGGATTTACCCCTCACTCCCTCCACAGCTAAGGATCCCCTGTGCTTATCCCAGGCTTTATCCCTCACTCCCCCCACAGCTAAGGATCGTCTGTGCTTATCCCAGGCTTTACCCCTCACTCCCCCACAGCTAAGGATCCTCTGTGCTTATCCCAGGATTTACCCCTCACTCCCCCACAGCTAAGGATCCTCTGTGCTTATCCCAGGGCTTTACCCCTCACTCCCCCCACAGCTAAGGACCCTCTGTGCTTATCCCAGGCTTTACCCCTCACTCCCCCCACAGCTAAGGATCGTCTGTGCTTATCCCAGGCATTACCCCTCACTCCCTCCACAGCTAAGGATCCTCTGTGCTTATCCCAGGCTTTAACCCTCACTCCCCCCACAGCTAAGGATCCTCTGTGCTTATCCCAGACTTAACCCGTCACTCCCTCCACAGCTAAGGATCCTCTGTGCTTATTCCAGGCTTTACCCCTCACTCCCCCCACAGCTAAGGATCCTCTGTGCTTATCCCAGGCTTTACCCCTCACTCCCCCCACAGCTAAGGATCACCTGTGCTTATCCCAGGATTTACCCCTCACTCCCCCCACAGCTAAGGATCCTCTGTGCTTATCCCAGGCTTTACCCCTCATTCCCCCCACAGCTAAGGATCACCTGTGCTTATCCCAGGATTTACCCCTCACTCCCCCCACAGCTAAGGATCCTCTGTGCTTATCCCAGGCTTTACCCCCCTCACTCCCCCCACAGCTAAGGATCACCTGTGCTTATCCCAGGCTTTACCCCTCACTCCCCCCACAGCTAAGGATCACCTGTGCTTATCCCAGGCTTTACCCCCCTCACAGCTAAGGATCCTCTGTGCTTATCCCAGGCTTTACCCCTCACTCCCCCCACAGCTAAGGATCCTCTGTGCTTATCCCAGGCTTTAACCCTCACTCCCTCCACAGCTAAGGATCCTCTGTGCTTATCCCAGGCTTTACCCCTCACTCCCCCCACAGCTAAGGATCCTCTGTGCTTATCCCAGGATTTACCCCTCACTCCCTCCACAGCTAAGGATCCTCTGTGCTTATCCCAGGCTTTACCCCTCACTCCCCCCACAGCTAAGGATCCTCTGTGCTTATCCCAGGATTTACCCCTCACTCCCCCCACAGCTAAGGATCGTCTGTGCTTATCCCAGGCTTTACCCCCTCACTCCCCCCACAGCTAAGGATCCCCTGTGCTTATCCCAGGCTTTACCCCTCACTCCCTCCACAGCTAAGGATCCCCTGTGCTTATCCCAGGCTTTACCCCTCACTCCCCCCACAGCTAAGGATCACCTGTGCTTATCCAGGCTTTACCCCTCACTCCCTCCACAGCTAAGGATCACCTGTGCTTATCCCAGGCTTTACCCCTCACTCCCCCACAGCTAAGGATCACCTGTGCTTATCCCAGGATTTACCCCTCACTCCCTCCACAGCTAAGGATCACCTGTGCTTATCCCAGGCTTTACCCCTCACTCCCCCCACAGCTAAGGATCACCTGTGCTTATCCCAGGCTTTACCCCTCACTCCCCCCACAGCTAAGGATCCTCTGTGCTTATCCCAGGATTTACCCCTCACTCCCTCCACAGCTAAGGATCCTCTGTGCTTATCCCAGGCTTTACCCCTCACTCCCTCCACAGCTAAGGATCCTCTGTGCTTATCCCAGGCTTTACCCCTCATTCCCCCCACAGCTAAGGATCCTCTGTGCTTATCCCAGGATTTACCCCTCACTCCCTCCACAGCTAAGGATCCTCTGTGCTTATCCCAGGATTTACCCCTCACTCCCCCCACAGCTAAGGATCACCTGTGCTTATCCCAGGATTTACCCCTCACTCCCCCACAGCTAAGGATCCTCTGTGCTTATCCCAGGCTTTACCCCTCACTCCCTCCACAGCTAAGGATCCTCTGTGCTTATCCCAGGATTTACCCCTCACTCCCTCCACAGCTAAGGATCCCCTGTGCTTATCCCAGGCTTTACCCCTCACTCCCCCCACAGCTAAGGATCACCTGTGCTTATCCCAGGATTTACCCCTCACTCCCTCCACAGCTAAGGATCCCCTGTGCTTATCCCAGGCTTTACCCCTCACTCCCCCCACAGCTAAGGATCACCTGTGCTTATCCCAGGCTTTACCCCTCACTCCCCCCACAGCTAAGGACCCTCTGTGCTTATCCCAGGCTTTACCCCTCACTCCCTCCACAGCTAAGGATCCTCTGTGCTTATCCCAGGCTTTACCCCTCACTCCCCCCACAGCTAAGGATCCTCTGTGCTTATCCCAGGCTTTACCCCTCACTCCCTCCACAGCTAAGGATCCTCTGTGCTTATCCCAGGCTTTACCCCTCACTCCCTCCACAGCTAAGGATCCCCTGTGCTTATCCCAGGCTTTATCCCTCACTCCCCCCACAGCTAAGGATCGTCTGTGCTTATCCCAGGATTTACCCCTCACTCCCCACAGCTAAGGATCCTCTGTGCTTATCCCAGGCATTACCCCTCACTCCCTCCACAGCTAAGGATCGTCTGTGCTTATCCCAGGCTTTACCCCTCACTCCCCCACAGCTAAGGATCGTCTGTGCTTATCCCAGGCTTTACCCCTCACTCCCCCACAGCTAAGGATCGTCTGTGCTTATCCCAGGCTTTACCCCTCACTCCCCCCACAGCTAAGGATCGTCTGTGCTTATCCCAGGCTTTACCCCTCACTCCCCCCACAGCTAAGGACCCTCTGTGCTTATCCCAGGCTTTACCCCTCACTCCCTCCACAGCTAAGGATCCTCTGTGCTTATCCCAGGGCTTTACCCCCTCACTCCCCCCACAGCTAAGGACCCTCTGTGCTTATTCCAGGCTTTACCCCTCACTCCCTCCACAGCTAAGGATCCTCTGTGCTTATCCCAGGCTTTACCCCTCACTCCCCCACAGCTAAGGATCCTCTGTGCTTATCCCAGGCTTTACCCCTCACTCCCTCCACAGCTAAGGATCCTCTGTGCTTATCCCAGGCTTTACCCCTCACTCCCTCCACAGCTAAGGATCCTCTGTGCTTATCCCAGGCTTTACCCCTCACTCCCCCCACAGCTAAGGATCCTCTGTGCTTATCCCAGGATTTACCCCTCACTCCCCACAGCTAAGGATCCTCTGTGCTTATCCCAGGATTTACCCCTCACTCCCCCACAGCTAAGGATCCTCTGTGCTTATCCCAGGCTTTACCCCTCACTCCCCCACAGCTAAGGATCCTCTGTGCTTATCCCAGGCATTACCCCTCACTCCCTCCACAGCTAAGGATCGTCTGTGCTTATCCCAGGCATTACCCCTCACTCCCTCCACAGCTAAGGATCGTCTGTGCTTATCCCAGGCTTTACCCCTCACTCCCCCACAGCTAAGGATCGTCTGTGCTTATCCCAGGCTTTACCCCTCACTCCCCCACAGCTAAGGATCCCCTGTGCTTATCCCAGGCTTTACCCCTCACTCCCCCCACAGCTAAGGATCACCTGTGCTTATCCCAGGCTTTACCCCTCACTCCCCCCACAGCTAAGGATCACCTGTGCTTATCCCAGGGCTTTACCCCCTCCCTCCCCCCACAGCTAAGGATCACCTGTGCTTATCCCAGGCTTTACCCCTCACTCCCCCACAGTAAAGGCTCCTCTGTGCTTATCCTAGGCTTTACCCCTCACTCCCCCCACAGCTAAGGATCCTCTGTGCTTATCCCAGGCTTTACCCCTCACTCCCTCCACAGCTAAGGATCCCCTGTGCTTATCCCAGGCTTTACCCTCACTCCCTCCACAGCTAAGGATCCTCTGTGCTTATCCCAGGCTTTACCCCTCACTCCCCCCACAGCTAAGGATCCTCTGTGCTTATCCCAGGCTTTACCCCTCACACCCCACAGCTAAGGATCCTCTGTGCTTATCCCAGGCTTTACCCCTCTCTCCCCCCACAGCTAAGGATCCTCTGTGCTTATCCCAGGCTTTACCCCTCACTCCCCCCACAGCTAAGGATCCTCTGTGCTTATCCCAGGCTTTACCCCTCACTCCCCCCACAGCTAAGGATCACCTGTGCTTATCCCAGGATTTACCCCTCACTCCCCCCACAGCTAAGGATCCTCTGTGCTTATCCCAGGCTTTACCCCTCACTCCCCCCACAGCTAAGGATCACCTGTGCTTATCCCAGGCTTTACCCCTCACTCCCCACAGCTAAGGATCCTCTGTGCTTATCCCAGGATTTACCCCTCACTCCCTCCACAGCTAAGGATCACCTGTGCTTATCCCAGGATTTACCCCTCACTCCCTCCACAGCTAAGGATCCTCTGTGCTTATCCCAGGATTTACCCCTCACTCCCCCCACAGCTAAGGATCCTCTGTGCTTATCCCAGGATTTACCCCTCACTCCCTCCACAGCTAAGGATCCTCTGTGCTTATCCCAGGATTTACCCCTCACTCCCTCCACAGCTAAGGATCCTCTGTGCTTATCCCAGGCTTTACCCCTCACTCTCCCCACACAGCTAAGGATCCTCTGTGCTTATCCCAGGATTTACCCCTCACTCCCCCCACAGCTAAGGATCCTCTGTGCTTATCCCAGGCTTTACCCCCCTCACTCCCCCCACAGCTAAGGATCCTCTGTGCTTATCCCAGGATTTACCCCTCACTCCCCCCACAGCTAAGGATCCTCTGTGCTTATCCCAGGCTTTACCCCCCTCACTCCCCCCACAGCTAAGGATCCTCTGTGCTTATCCCAGGCTTTACCCCTCACTCCCCCCCACAGCTAAGGATCCCCTGTGCTTATCCCAGGATTTACCCCTCACTCCCCCCACAGCTAAGGATCCTCTGTGCTTATCCCAGGATTTACCCCTCACTCCCCCACAGCTAAGGATCCCCTGTGCTTATCCCAGGATTTACCCCTCACTCCCCCCACAGCTAAGGATCCCCTGTGCTTATCCCAGGCTTTACCCCTCACTCCCCCACAGCTAAGGATCCTCTGTGCTTATCCCAGGATTTACCCCTCACTCCCCCCACAGCTAAGGATCCTCTGTGCTTATCCCAGGCTTTACCCCTCACTCCCCCACAGCTAAGGATCCTCTGTGCTTATCCCAGGATTTACCCCTCACTCCCCCCACAGCTAAGGATCCTCTGTGCTTATCCCAGGATTTACCCCTCACTTCCCCACAGCTAAGGATCATCTGTGCTTATCCCAGGATATAACCCTCACTCCCCCACAGCTAAGGATCCTCTGTGCTTATCCCAGTCTTTACCCCTCATTCCCCCCCACAGCTAAGGATCCTATGTGCTTATCCCAGGATTTACCCCTCACTCCCCCACAGCTAAGGATCCTCTGTGCTTATCCCAGGCTTTACCCCTCACTCCCCCAACAGCTAAGGATCCCCTGTGCTTATCCCAGGCTTTACCCCTCTAGCCCTCGCAAAGCTAAGGATCCTCTGTGCTTATCTCAGGATTTACCCTCACTCCCCCACAGCTAAGGATCCTCTGTGCTTATCCCAGGCTTTACCCCTCACTCCCCCCACAGCTAAGGATCACCTGTGCTTATCCCAGGATTTACCCCTCACTCCCCCCACAGCTAAGGATCCTCTGTGCTTATCCCAGGCTTTACCCCTCACTCCCCCCACAGCTAAGGATCCTCTGTGCTTATCCCAGGATTTACCCCTCACTCCCCCCACAGCTAAGGATCCTCTGTGCTTATCCCAGGCTTTACCCCTCACTCCCCCCACAGCTAAGGATCACCTGTGCTTATCCCAGGATTTACCCCTCACTCCCCCACAGCTAAGGATCCTCTGTGCTTATCCCAGGCTTTACCCCTCACTCCCCCCACAGCTAAGGATCCTCTGTGCTTATCCCAGGATTTACCCCTCACTCCCCCACAGCTAAGGATCCTCTGTGCTTATCCCAGGCTTTACCCCTCACTCCCCCACAGCTAAGGATCCTCTGTGCTTATCCCAGGATTTACCCCTCACTCCCCCACAGCTAAGGATCCTCTGTGCTTATCCCAGGCTTTACCCCTCACTCCCTCCACAGCTAAGGATCCTCTGTGCTTATCCCTGGCTTTACCCCGCACACACCCCACAGGTAAGGATCGTCTGTGCTTATCTCAGGCTTTACCCCTCACTCCCCCACAGCTAAGGATCCTCTGTGCTTATCCCAGGATTTACCCCTCACTCCCCCACAGCTAAGGATCCTCTGTGCTTATCCCAGGCTTTACCCCTCACTCCCCCACAGCTAAGGATCCTCTGTGCTTATCCCAGGCTTTACCCCTCACTCCCCCCACAGCTAAGGATCCTCTGTGCTTATCCCAGGCTTTACCCCTCACTCCCTCCACAGCTAAGGATCCTCTGTGCTTATCCCAGGCTTTACCCCTCACTCCCCCACAGCTAAGGATCCTCTGTGCTTATCCCAGGCTTTACCCCTCACTCCCCCCACAGCTAAGGATCCTCTGTGCTTATCCCATGCTTTACCCCTGACTCCCTGCACAGCTAAGGATCGTCTGTGCTTATCCCAGGCTTTACCCCTCACTCCCCCCACAGCTAAGGATCACCTGTGCTTATCCCAGATTTACCCCTCACTCCCCCACAGCTAAGGATCCTCTGTGCTTATCCCAGGCTTTACCCCTCACTCCCCCCACAGCTAAGGATCCTCTGTGTTTATCCCAGGCTTTACCCCTCACTCCCCCCACAGCTAAGGATCCTCTGTGCTTATCCCAGGCTTTACCCCTCACTCCCCCCACAGCTAAGGATCACCTGTGCTTATCCCAGGCTTTACCCCTCACTCCCCCCACAGCTAAGGATCCTCTGTGCTTATCCCAGGCTTTACCCCTCACTCCCCCCACAGCTAAGGATCCCCTGTGCTTATCCCAGGATTTACCCCTCACTCAATCCCCCCACAGCTATTGATCCTCTGTGCTTATCCCAGGCTTTACCCCTCACTCCCCCCACAGCTAAGGATCCTCTGTGCTTATCCCAGGCTTTACCCCTCACTCCCCCCACAGCTAAGGATCCTCTGTGCTTATCCCAGGCTTTACCCCTCACTCCCCCCACAGCTAAGGATCCCCTGTGCTTATCCCAGGCTTTACCCTCACTCCCCCCACAGCTAAGGATCCCCTGTGCTTATCCCAGGCTTTACCCCTCACTCCCCCCACAGCTAAGGATCCGCTGTGCTTATCCCAGGCTTTACCCCTCACTCCCCCCACAGCTAAGGATCCTCTGTGCTTATCCCAGGCTTTACCCCTCACTCCCCCCACAGCTAAGGATCCCCTGTGCTTATCCCAGGCTTTACCCCTCACTCCCCCCACAGCTAAGGATCACCTGTGCTTATCCCAGGATTTACCCCTCACTCCCCCCACAGCTAAGGATCCCCTGTGCTTATCCCAGCTTTACCCCCCACACTCCCCCCACAGCTAAGGATCACCTGTGCTTATCCCAGGATTTACCCCTCACTCCCCCCACAGCTAAGGATCCCCTGTGCTTATCCCAGGATTTACCCCTCACTCCCCCCACAGCTAAGGATCCCCTGTGCTTATCCCAGGATTTACCCCTCACTCCCCCCACAGCTAAGGATCCCCTGTGCTTATCCCAGGCTTTACCCCTCACTCCCCCCACAGCTAAGGATCCCCTGTGCTTATCCCAGGATTTACCCCTCACTCCCTCCACAGCTAAGGATCCCCTGTGCTTATCCCAGGATTTACCCCTCACTCCCCCCACAGCTAAGGATCCCCTGTGCTTATCCCAGGCTTTACCCCTCACTCCCCCCACAGCTAAGGATCCTCTGTGCTTATCCCAGGCTTTACCCCTCACTCCCTCCACAGCTAAGGATCCCCTGTGCTTATCCCAGGCTTTACCCCTCACTCCCCCCACAGCTAAGGATCCCCTGTGCTTATCCCAGGCTTTACCCCTCACTCCCCCACAGCTAAGGATCCCCTGTGCTTATCCCAGGCTTTACCCCTCACTCCCCCCACAGCTAAGGATCCCCTGTGCTTATCCCAGGCTTTACCCCTCACTCCCCCCACAGCTAAGGATCCCCTGTGCTTATCCCAGGCTTTACCCCTCACTCCCCCACAGCTAAGGATCCCCTGTGCTTATACCAGGCTTTACCCCTCACCCCCCCCACAGCTAAGGATCCCCTGTGCTTATCCCAGGCTTTACCCCTCACTCCCCCCACAGCTAAGGATCCTCTGTGCTTATCCCAGGCTTTACCCCTCACTCCCTCCACAGCTAAGGATCCTCTGTGCTTATCCCAGGCTTTACCCCTCACTCCCTCCACAGCTAAGGATCCTCTGTGCTTATCCCAGGATTTACCCCTCATTCCCCCCACAGCTAAGGATCACCTGTGCTTATCCCAGGATTTACCCCTCACTCCCTCCACAGCTAAGGATCCTCTGTGCTTATCCCAGGATTTACCCCTCACTCCCTCCACAGCTAAGGATCCCCTGTGCTTATCCCAGGCTTTACCCCTCACTCCCCCCACAGCTAAGGAACACCTGTGCTTATCCCAGGATTTACCCCTCACTCCCTCCACAGCTAAGGATCCCCTGTGCTTATCCCAGGCTTTACCCCTCACTCCCCCCACAGCTAAGGATCACCTGTGCTTATCCCAGGCTTTACCCCTCATTCCCCCCACAGCTAAGGACCCTCTGTGCTTATCCCAGGCTTTACCCCTCACTCCCTCCACAGCTAAGGATCCTCTGTGCTTATCCCAGGGCTTTACCCCCTCACTCCCCCCACAGCTAAGGATCCTCTGTGCTTATCCCAGGGCTTTACCCCTCACTCCCTCCACAGCTAAGGATCCTCTGTGCTTATCCCAGGATTTCCCCTCACTCCCTCCACAGCTAAGGATCCTCTGTGCTTATCCCAGGCTTTACCCCCTCACAGCTAAGGATCCTCTGTGTTTATCCCAGGATTTACCCCTCACTCCCTCCACAGCTAAGGATCCTCTGTGCTTATCCCAGGATTTACCCCCCTCACTCTCCCCACAGCTAAGGCTCCTCTGTGCTTATCCCAGGGCTTTACCCCTCACTCCCTCCACAGCTAAGGATCCTCTGTGCTTATCCCAGGATTTACCCCTCACTCCCTCCACAGCTAAGGATCCTCTGTGCTTATCCCAGGCTTTACCCCCCTCACAGCTAAGGATCCTCTGTGTTTATCCCAGGATTTACCCCTCACTCCCTCCACAGCTAAGGATCCTCTGTGCTTATCCCAGGCTTTACCCCCCTCACTCCCCCCACAGCTAAGGATCCTCTGTGCTTATCCCAGGGCTTTACCCCTCACTCCCCCCACAGCTAAGGATCCTCTGTGCTTATCCCAGGCTTTACCCCCCTCAGTCCCCCCACAGCTAAGGATCCTCTGTGCATATCCCAGGCTTTACCCCCCTCACTCCCCCCACAGCTAAGGATCCTCTGTGCATATCCCAGGCTTTACCCCTCTCTCCCCCCCACAGCTAAGGACCCTCTGTGCTTATCCCAGGCTTTACCCCCCTCACTCCCCCCACAGCTAAGGATCACCTGTGCTTATCCCAGGATTTACCCCCCTCACTCCCCCCACAGCTAAGGCTCCTCTGTGCTTATCCCAGGCTTTACCCCTCACTCCTCCCACAGCTAAGGATCCTCTGTACTTATCCCAGGATTTACCCCCCTCACTCTCCCCACAGCTAAGGCTCCTCTGTGCTTATCCCAGGCTTTACCCCTCACTCCCCCCACAGCTAAGGATCCCCTGTGTTTATCCCAGGCTTTACCCCTCGCTCCCCACAGCTAAGGATCGTCTGTGCTTATCCCAGGATTTACCCCCCTCACTCCCCCCACAGCTAAGGCTCCTCTGTGCTTATCCCAGGCTTTACCCCCCTCACTCCCCCCACAGCTAAGGATCACCTGTGCTTATCCCAGGATTTACCCCCCTCACTCCCCCCACAGCTAAGGCTCCTCTGTGCTTATCCCAGGGCTTTACCCCTCACTCCTCCCACAGCTAAGGATCCTCTGTGCTTATCCCAGGATTTACCCCCTCACAGCTAAGAATCCTCTGTGTTTATCCCAGGATTTACCCCTCACTCCCTCCACAGCTAAGGATCCTCTGTGCTTATCCCAGGATTTACCCCTCACTCCCCCCACAGCTAAGGATCCTCTGTGCTTATCCCAGGCTTTACCCCTCACTCCCCCCACAGCTAAGGATCACCTGTGCTTTTCCCAGGATTTACCCTTCACTCCCCCACAGCTAAGGATCCTCTGTGCTTATCCCAGGATTTACCCCCCTCACTCCCCCCACAACTAAGGCTCCTCTTTGCTTATCCCAGTGTTTTACCCCTCACTCCTCCCACAGCTAAGGATCCTCTGTGCTTATCCCAGGATTTACCCCCTCACAGCTAAGGATCCTCTGTATTTATCCCAGGATTTACCCCTCACTCCCCCCACAGCTAAGGATCCCCTGTGTTTATCCCAGGCTTTACCCCTCACTCCCCCCACAGCTAAGGATCCCCTGTGTTTATCCCAGGCTTTACCCCTCACTCCCCACAGCTAAGGATCGTCTGTGCTTATCCTAGGATTTACCCCCCTCACTCCCCCCAGAGCTAAGGCTCCTCTGTGCTTATCCCAGACTTTACCCCTCATTCCCCCCACAGCTAAGGATCACCTGTGCTTATCCCAGGATTTACCCCTCACTCCCTCCACAGCTAAGGATCCTCTGTGCTTATCCCAGGGCTTTACCCCTCACTCCCCCACAGCTAAGGATCCTCTGTGCTTATCCCAGGGCTTTACCCCTCACTCCCCCACAGCTAAGGATCCTCTGTGCTTATCCCAGGCTTTACCCCTCACGCCTCCCACAGCTAAGGATCCTCTGTGCTTATCCCAGGCTTTACCCCTCACTCCCCCCACAGCTAAGGATCCCCTGTGCTTATCCCAGGGCTTTACCCCTTACTCCCCCCATAGCTAAGGATCCCCTATGCTTATCCCAGGCTTTACCCCTCACGCCCCCCACAGCTAAGGATCCTCTGTGCTTATCCCAGGATTTACCCCTCACTCCTCCCACAGCTAAGGATCCTCTGTGCTTATCCCAGACTTTACCCCTCACTCCCCCCATAGCTAAGGATCCTCTGTGCTTATCCCAGGATTTACCCCGCGCTCCCCACAGTTAAGGATCACCTGTGCTTATCCCAGGATTTACCCCTCACTCCCCCCACAGCTAAGGATCCTCTGTGCTTATCCCAGGCTTTACCCCTGACTCCCCCCACAGCTAAGGATCCCCTGTGTTTATCCCAGGCTTTACCCCTCACTCCCCACAGCTAAGGATCGTCTGTGCTTATCCCAGGATTTACCCCCCTCACAGCTAAGGCTCCTCTGTGCTTATCCCAGGCTTTACCCCCCTCACAGCTAAGGATCACCTGTGCTTATCCCAGGATTTACCCCCCTCACTCCCCCCACAGCTAAGGATCACCTGTGCTTATCCCAGGATTTACCCCCCTCACTCCCCCCACAGCTAAGGCTCCTCTGTGCTTATCCCAGGGCTTTACCCCTCACTCCTCCCACAGCTAAGGATCCTCTGTGCTTATCCCAGGATTTACCCCCCTCACTCTCCCCACAGCTAAGGCTCCTCTGTGCTTATCCCAGGCTTTACCCCTGACTCCCCCCACAGCTAGGGACCCTCTGTGCTTATCCCAGGCTTTACCCTTCACTCCCCCAACAGTTAAGGATCCTCTGTGCTTATCCCAGGGCTTTACCCCTCACTCCCCCCATAGCTAAGGATCCCCTATGCTTATCCCAGGCTTTACCCCTCACTCCCCCCACAGCTAAGGATCACCTGTGCTTATCCCAGGCTTTACCCATCACTCCCCACAGCTAAGGATCACCTGTGCTTATCCCAGGCTTTACCCCTCATTCCCCCCACAGTTAAGGACCCTCTGTGCTTATCCCCAGGCTTTACCCCTCACTCCCCCCACAGCTAAGGGTCCTCTGTGCTTATCCCAGGCTTTACCCCTCATTCCCTCCACAGCTAAGGATCCCCTGTGCTTATCTCAGGCTTTACCCCTCACTCCCCCCACAGCTAAGGATCCTCTGTGCTTATCCCAGGATTTACCCCTCACAGTTAAGGATCCTCTGTGCCTATCCCACGCTTTACACCTCACTCCCCCAATAGCTAAGGATCCTCTGGTCTTATACCAGGCTTTACCCCTCACTCCCTCCACAACTAAGGATCCTCTGTACTCATCCAAGGCTTTAACCCTCACTCCCCCACAGCTAAGGATACTCTGTACTCATCTGAGGCATTACCCCTCACTCCCCCACAGCTAAGGGTCCTCTGTGCTTATCCCAGGCTTTACCCCTCGCTCCCCCCACAGCTAAGGATCATCTGTGCCTATCCCAGGCTTTACCCCTCACAGCTAAGTATCCTCTGTGCTTATCCCAGGCTTTACCCCTCAGTCCCCCCACAACTAAGGATCCTCTGTGCTTATCCCAGGCTTTACCCTGCACTCCCCCCACAGCTAAGGATCCTCTGTGCTTATCCCAGGCTTTACCCTGCACTCCCCCCACAGCTAAGGATCCTCTGTGCTTATCCCAGGGCTTTACCCCTCACTCCCTCCACAGCTAAGGATCCTCTGTGCTTATCCCAGGATTTACCCCTCACTCCCTCCACAGCTAAGGATCCCCTGTGCTTATCCCAGGGTTTCTGCAATTTATTTAAAAGAAGTTACTTATTAGTTTCTTGGAATGTTCCCTAATCTTAGTATTGCTTGAATGGGTCATGACTTTATAGACCTCTATCATAGCTTCTTTCAGTCTTCCCTATCTTGCAGGTATCTGACACACAGATGTGAGAAATGGAAGAAAAGAAAAAGGAAAGAAGGGTTACCATATTGGATTGAACTCTCTTTCCGCTGGTGGAGCCTCGTTCATAAATATACTCTCCAGCTTGGTTGGAGCCCACAAAACTGATGGCTTTTATGTCTGGGTGATCGCAAATAAAATCCACAGCTTCAAGAGATAAATGTATAGAAAGATACTCATTAGAGGCCACAGAAACAAAATCAGGATCCTAACAGGTTACAAGGTTCAATTTTTTATTTATTTCTTCATCTGGACAGAAGCAAGGTGGTCCAGGGCGGCGCTAAGGTGCAGCAGTTCATCTAGTTACCTGTCCAGCCAAGTTCAGTCTGTAGTAAAGCTGTGCAGACTCCCTGTCCGGATATTGCCAGTCTCTTGATATTCAGTGCCAATCGCTATCACGATACTGGTGCTGAATATCTGCATAATCAATGTTTAAAATCATTCTGACCACTGCTGTTGAATATATTACCCCATGAATTTCTTAAGCTTCAGCATTCCTGTCAAATCCAACAGAAAACCCATTTACCTACTAAATCCTCTCCTGAACGAGCCTTCACCAAGTATTTTAATATCCTTTACCATCCAGCTTACTCCTTCAACGTCCTTTTATAACCATAAGGGAATATTTCAGAAGGCTTCTGCCGCATTTGCACAGTAAATAATGGATTTATGAAAAGTCGCTATTTCCATGTATATGTCTGCACCATACCAGCTTTTCCAAGGGCGTGTTCTGGGGGTGGCATGGGTGGGACTACATTTTGTAGTTGGTGAAGGAAATTGGGACGCCAACATTCACACCTGCTGCTCCAAGGCAAGCAGATGTCATCTAAATAGTCGTTTAGCGAACTGCTGGGGGCAACTGTGCTTGCCTCACTGACATGAAAAGCACATCGAAATGCAAAACTGAGCTCTGTTCCTTAATCAGCTCTCATGGGCTGCAAAACTAGCATGTAAGTGATTCATTCTTCCCTTGCACTCAGTCTCTCTGCAATTCCTCCTCCCCCAAATGAATCCCTCTTTGCTTTTACCCTTAAGTCTCTTTGTGCCCCACCCCACTGTCTTACCAGCGTGCTGCCCATGGATAATGTTCAAGGTTCCATCAGGCGCTCCCGAGTCTTGCAGCAGTTTGGCAAGAAACATAGTTGCTCCAGGAACACGTTCTGAAGGTTTCATCAGAAAGGTATTGCCACACACCATGGCCACAGGAAACATCCAGAGAGGGATCATAGCAGGGAAATTGAACGGAGCAATTCCTGCACACACTCCTAGTGGCAGTCGGAATGTGTAGGTGTCCATATCCTTTGTGATGGAGGGTAAGGTTTCTCCTAGCATAAGAGAGGTCACGCTGCAGGCGTGCTCAACCACTTCTGTAACAAAAGAGAAACCACGTGTCATGTCAGAGAAAGCATAGTTACTCACCTGTAACAGGTGATCTCCAGGAACAGCAGGAACTTAGTCTTCACATATGGGTATCGTCAGTACTGACAGAGCCTGCGTGGGAACGCTCCCCAGCATCCAATAGGAAAGCTTTTTGGAGCATCCCACAGTGCCTGCGTGCTGCCTTCCCACCTTTCCCAACTGTCCCTCTCCAGTTGAGTTTAAAGCTGAGACAAAGAGAGAGGGAAAGAGAGAAAGAGATACAACTCCTAGGGAAGGTGGGCAGGCTGTGAAGACTAAATTCCTGCTGTTCCCGGAGATCACCTGTTACAGGTAACTATGCTTTCTCCAAGAACAAGCAGGAATGTAGCCTTCACATATGGGGACTCCCTAGCTGCAGATGCCAGGGAGATGGCCCCAGAAAGTTCTGTGCCCTTGTGAAAGGGCTCCACTTCCCCCCATGAATCTCTGGCATCCTACCAGGGATGGTGGGAAGGAGTTGATTAAATCTGGAACAGGTGTTGAAGAACAACCTGACCAAACAAGGCATCCCGGCGGGAGTCCTTGTCTAAGCAATAATGGGCTGTGAAGGTATGAATCAAAGCCCAAGTAGCTGTTCGACAGATGTTGTCGATAGACACAGAGTGTAGATGAGCCATTGAGGCTGCCATGGCTCTCACATTGTGAGCTGTGACATGGCCTTCAAGAGGAAGGTTCTTACTCTCATAGGCAAAAGATATACACTGTGCAATCCAGTTCGAGAGTGTCCTTTTGGAGACTGGAAGTCCCAAATGACTAGGATCAAAAGCAACAAAGAGTTGAGAGGATTTTCTATGTTGCTGTGTCCTTTGCAAGTAAAAGGCCAAAGCTCTTTTACAGTCCAAAGTATGAAGGTTCCTTTCTGCATATGAGGCGTGAGCCCTTGGAAAGAATACAGGAAGGTAAACCGCTTGGTTCAAATGAAAGGGCGAAACCACCATTGGCATAAAGTGTGGATGAGTCCTAAGGACTACCTTATCATGATGGAACCTTGTATAAGGAGGATCAGCCTCCAAGGCTTGCAATTCACTCATACGACGTACTGATGTGATTACAATGAGAAAGATAACTTTCCAGGAAAGGAATTTCAAAGAGGGCACACCAAGGATGTTACCAGTGGTGTGCCCCAGGGATCTGTCCTTGGTTCGATTCTTTTTAACATCTTTGTTAGTGATATAGCGGAAGGGCTGTCGGGTAAGGTTTGCCTCTTAGCAGATGATACCAAAATCTGCAATAGAGTAGACACCCAGGAAGGTGTAGATAACATGATGAGGGATCTAGCTAAGCTTGAAGAATGGTCTAGAATTTGGCAGCTGGGATTTAATGTTAAAAAATGTAAGGTCATGCATTTGGGCTGCAGCAATCCAATGGAGCAATACAGTATAGGAGGTGAAGTACTTTTGTCCACTAAAGAAGAGCGGGACCTAGGCGTGGTTGTGTCTGATGATCTTAAAGTAGCTAAACAGGTAGAAAAGGCGACGGCAAAAGCTAGAAGGATGCTTGGGTGCATACGGAGAGGAATGGCTAGCAGAAAAAAGGAGGTGAAAATGCCTCTGTATAAGTCTTTGGTGCGACCTCATTTGGAGTATGGTGTGCAATTCTGGAGACCGCACCTTCAAAAGGATGTGAACAGGATGGAGTCGGTGCAGAGGGTGGCTACTAAAATGATTAATGGGCTTCATTATAAAGCATATGAGGACAGACTGAAGGATCTTAATATGTACACCTCAGAGGAAAGGCGGGATAGAGGTGATATGATTGAGATGTTTAAATACCTCCGTGGCATAAATGTTCAGGAAGAGAGCCTCTTTCAATTGAAAGCAAGTTCTGCTACGAGGGGACATGGGATGAGGGTGAAGGGAGATAGATTCAGGAGTGATATGCGGAAATATTTATTTACGGAAAGAGTAGTGGATCCATGGAATAGTCTCCCAGTGGAGGTGGTAGAGATGAGGACAGTAACTGAATCCAAAAAAGCATAGGACCAACACAGAGGATCTCTAAAGGTAAAAAGTGGACTGTTGTAGTTGTTGTTATAGAAGGACAGACTATATAGGCCATGTGGTCTTTTTCTGTCATCATGTTTCTATAGGTAGTGGCTAATGGTTCAAAGGGCAGTTTCATGAGCTGCCCAAGTACCAGATTCAAGTCCCATGCCACTAGTGGTGGCTTAATGGGAGGCTTTGTTAAAAGAAGGCCTCTCATAAATCTCGCTATGAGAGGATGAGAGGAAATAAGTTGTCCATTGAGAGGCTTGAAAGAAGCTGCAATAGCGCTCAAATGGACTCAATGAATTAGTCTTAAGCCCTGCATTTGATAAATGAAGGAGGTACTCCAGTAATGATTCCAGAGGTATTGCAAGAGGGTTAAGACCCTTCTGCAAGTACCATATGGTAAACCTTTTCCACTTGAATGCATAAGAGGGTCTTGTGGAACGTTTTCTGGAAGCATGAAGGATATCCTTTACCTGCTGGGAAAGGTTAAGACCGTGAAGTTCTAGGCTTTCAGCAACCAGGCCCTGAGATGCAGAGACTGGGGAGTGGGATGCCACAGCATCCCGTCCTCTTCAAAAAGGAGATCTGGAGCAGATCCTAACTTCGGAGTTTGAGAGAGATGTAGGAGCAGAGGGTACCACATTTGCCTCTGTCTCTCTGAAGCTTGAAAAGGGTTTGGGGAATTAGGGGAATGGGTGGGAAGGCATTTATTTATTTATTTAACAGGTTTTCTATACCGCCTTTTCCTTAAATCAAAGCGGTTACCAAGACACAAGAAGGGAGAACAGAGACAGGGGGGCATACACTGACTAAACTAAAGAGTGAAGGTAAAATTGGGATACACAACATCAAGGAACCGTTACAGTAAAACAAGTTACATGCAGGCTATAATAATAGACTGTTAGATGTCTGTGCCATAGTACTCAGTGAAGAGTACAAATTTCAGTTGTTTTCTGAACTCATTTAAATCATCCATGGATCGCACATCGGGAGGGAGAGAGTTCCATATAAGTGGGGCCGATAAGGAAATTGCCCTTTGTGTAGTACATTTACACGCTTTTCTGAAACTACTTGGGGTGCTGAGGGTGTTTGATGTAGTTATTCGTCTTATTCTGGAGTAAGAGATTATGAAGGCTAAAAGCAGAGCATTTATGTCTGATCTTGAATATATTAATTACCATCTTGTATTTGACGCGCTGGCTTATTGGAAGCCAGTGGAGCTCTTTGAGAGTAGGGGTAATGTGATCTTGAGATGCTGAGCCAGCAATAATTCTGGCTGCCGTGTTCTGAGCCATCTGAAGAGGTTTAAGTGAGTGTTTTGAAAGACCGTAGTAGATAGGATTACAAAAGTCCAGAATAGGAGTTATTAAGGCTTGGCAGACAGACCGGAAGTGGTCATATGAGAGTAAGGGCTTGAGGCGTCTAATCACTTTCATTCTGTAGTATGCAGACCTCACAGTTTTTCTGATGTGTGACTGGAGGGTTAGACCTTTATCGAGGGTAATTCCAAGATATCTAACTTCATCCTTAACTGGTATTGTAATGTTGTTGTATTTAATGAAAGGTGGGGGGTTGAAGTCGGTGTTTCGAGTGACAATAAGCGCCTCTGTTTTATTGTAGTTTAAGGCAAGGTTATTGCATGTGAGCCAGGAAGACATGTTGTCAAGGCAATTTGTGATCTTGCTGTAGTCGGGGTTGATGAGATCAATTGGTGTATAAATCATGATGTCATCTGCATAAATCGTATAACTTATTTGATGGGCTGCCATAATTTGACAAATTGGCTGAATAAAAATGTTGAATAGAAGGGAAGAAAGCGCAGATCCCTGAGGTACTCCTTGCTTGATATTTGTAGGCTGTGAAGTGTTGTTTCCAATTTTAACCTGAAACTGCCTGTTTGTTAAATAAGAGTTAAACCAGCTAAGGACAGTACCAGAGATACCGATACTTTCCAATCTTGATAGGAGGATAGTGTGGTCAACTGTGTCGAAAGCCGCTGATATATCTAAGAAGATCAATAAAGATCCTTGCCTGTAATTGTCTATGGTCTGGGTGATATCATTGAACAGATATAGCAGCAGTGTTTCAACTCCATGGTTGGGGCGAAAGCCATGTTGATGTAGATTGAGTGGGGCATGGTCGTCAACATGGTCTTGGAGTTGTAGCTGTACTGCTTTTTCTATTACTTTGGCTAGGAATGGTATGCTAGAGATTGGCCTATAAGCCGCTGGATTGTTCTTATCCAGGTTTGTTTTTTTGAGGATAGGCCTTATTGAGGCTAGTTTAAGTTGTTCGGGTATTATTCCTTGAGATAGGGATATGGATACGATATTGTGTATATAACTGAGGAAGTTATGCTTGGTTGCTTTGAGCCATTGAACTGGGCAAGGATCAGTAGGGGCAGTGCTAGTATTGAGAGCAGAGATGATATCCGAAATCTGTTTGGTTGAAGGAGTGTGGAAACTGTCCCAACTTGTTGTTATTGTTGTTGTTGTTGTGATGGAGCTGTAGGTTTCGGTATGTATTTGAGTCGGTATGTGACCTATTTTCTCATGGAGAAAGTTTGCAAAGGGTTTTTTTTTTTTTTTATTCTTTAAATTTTTTATTAACAACCATAGCATATACATTTCAATCTGGCCCACAGCGACAATCTGCCAAGTCCGCCATAGCCTCCACAACAATGAACAGACATAATATGCATACTACCCACTATATATAAAACTATATAAAACTATATGAAACTAGTACTGGTTACTCCCTCCCTCCCCCCCTCCCCCCCCCCCGTATGCTCAATCATAGCTGTATGGCTGCAATTGGACATGCTTCACAGTGAATCACCAAGATGACCCCCATAACCTATATGCTAAATAACATTAGCAGGGCATTCTCATCTCGACACTCCCCCCCCAATTATCTAGGACACCCTCCCTATTTCCAGCCCTCCTCCCGTAACCACTTCCAAACCCCTGCCCAACGCTTCCCCACTTGCTCCCCTCTCCCGCCCCTCTCCCCCGTCAATTTGTACATGGCATAAAGATGCGACACTCGGTGTGCGTAACTCGCTATGGATGGCAAAATTGGCCTATTCCAATACCATGCAATTTCGCACCGTGCCGCTGTTACACAATACCAGAGGATTCTCCAATCCCCCTTCCACCGCCCGTCTGGTCTGTGCAGGAGACACATCTCAGGTCCAAGCACAATATGCCTGCCCACTATTTTGTTGATATTCTCCTCTATTATACTCCAGTATTCCCTAACAACTGGACACGTCCACCACATATGCATCCATGATCCTCTTTCTCCACACCCTCTCCAGCATTCGTCCGTCCGCAACACCCCCGCTTTACACAAGCGCTCCGGTGTGAGGTACCAGCAACTCAGCACCTTAAAGCCATTCTCTCGCAAAGACGTGGCAATGGAAAATCTAGCAATGCCCATTGCCACGGTCTCCCACTCCTCCACCGCCCACTGCACCCCAAGATCCTTTTCCCACGCTTCCATATATTTCAGCTTACCTTCCCCCCGTGCAGTCAGGCCGCGGTAGATCCTAGAAAGCATCCCCTGACGTCCCATGGATCCTAGACACGCCCCTTCAAACCACTCCCCTCCCCCCCTGCCCCCCTGCACCCTCCCCTTCTGTCGCACCACCGAGCATATCTGCCGATAGGCAAACCTATCCGACTCCCACAGTCGGTAGAGATCTCGCACTCCCTCAAAGCCCCTACACTGTGTCCCCACCACTATCTGTGTCACCTGAGTCAGTCCGAGCTCCGCCCACTTTCGAAGCACTGAGGGCTCGGGTCCCGTACTCTCCGTACAACAGGCCTGCAGGGACATGGTAGTCGACTACCGTTTATCTCCCACCAACCGCTTCCTATACTGCTGCCACACCTGCAATGTATGCCCCACTAGGGGATTCCTCCCCCTCTCCCCCCTCCCTTCCCAAATGATGCGTTCTAATTCGCCCAACCTGTAGCCAGCCATCTCCATCTGCACCCACTGCTTATGTGGCTCCCGCAGCCACGCGTACACTGCTCTTAGCTGCGCTGCCGCGTAATACAAGCGGAAGTTCGGAACCCCCATCCCCCCTCCCCTACCGACACCTGCATCGTTCTTGCCGCCACCCGCGGCTTCTTCCCCCCCCAGATAAAACGCTCCACCTGCTGCTGGATATGACTCAGTACTCTCCGGGGAACCTGGACAGGCAATACTTGAAAGAGGAACAGAAACTGGGGAAGCAGCATCATCTTCACCGACGCCATTCGCCCAAACCACGAGTAGTACCCCCTGCTCCAGCCCTGTAAACGTCCCTCTACTTGCCCCACTAATTTCTTATAATTTAAAGCATATAAGTCCTCCAAGGTTCTCCCCGGTTGCACCCCTAGATATCAAATCGAGGTCTGCGCCCATTTAAAGGGAAAAGTCTGCTGCCAATCCCGATGCTCGTCGTCCTCCCTCCCAATATTCAAGATTTCCGATTTCCCCCAATTAATCCGAAAGCCTGCCCTATCGCCGTATTCTTGGATCTCCCCCATCACTGCTTTCAGGGACTCCCTAGGTTTTCGTGATAGTCAAGAGTATGTCGTCTGCAAAGAGAGACACCTTACATTCCTGACGTCCCACCCTGACTCCCGCGATGTCTAGGCTATTCCGCACCCTTGCCGCGAGAGGTTCGAGGGAGAGCGCGAATAATAATGGGGAAAGAGGACACCCCTGTCTAGTCCCTCGTTCTAGCGGAAAAAACTCCGAATATCCCCCATTCACTCGGACACATGCTGTCGGTCTGGCATATAATTCCCTTATCCACTGCACAAAACCAGGTCCAAATCCCTGGAGGTCCAGTACCGAATACAAGAATTTCCAAGACTCTTGATCAAAAGCCTTCTCGGCATCTAATGAGACCAACAGGGTCTCCTTCTCCTGCTGCTGTGCCGTCCACATCACATTTAGCACTTTCCGGATGTGGTCTGCCACTTGCCGACCTGGCACAAACCCGGCTTGATCTGCATGCACCAGTCTCCCGAGCAGCCTGTTGAGCCGCGTCGCTAGAACCTTTGCTAATAACTTTGCATCAATATTCAACAACGAGATTGGTCTATAGGACGCGCATTCTTGAGGGTCTTTCCCCTCCTTATGAATGAGAGTGATGCCTGCCCAGCCCATTGTCTCCGGCAGGGGGTCCCCCCGTCTTGGCCCATTGAAGACCCTAGTCAACGGGTTCAGCAAAAGGCCTCCAAATAGTTTATAAAACTTTGCCGTTAGGCCATCGAGCCCCGGGGCCTTGACGGCCTTCAAAGCCTTAATGGCCTGTGCGACCTCTTCGGTTTGGATGTCCTTATCTAGTCCCTCCTGCTCCTCCCCCGTCAAGGTCGGGATCCCCGCTCCTCTCACATACTCCCGAAGATCCTCCCTGGACCTCGTTTTGCGCGCCGCGTACAAGGAACTGTAGAAGGATACGAATTCATCCCTGATACGCTGATCCCCCCGCACCGCCACCCCCTTGCTCTTAATCTGTGAAATCCGGTTCCACTCCTTCCGTTTTTGCAACTGTCTCGCTAGGTATTTCCCAGCTTTGTTCCCCCCTTCAAAAAACCTCTGTTTCAGTAACTGCAGACGGAACTGTATCTTCTCTGCCTCTAAGGCATTCACCTTGGCCCGTAGTGCCAAGACCTCCCCCCGAAGCTGGCCACTGCCACCCTTCCCATCCCTTTCCTCCATCTCCCGCAGTTGCCGACGCAACTGCTCCTCCCGTTCGGCCCGTTCTCGTTTTATCCGTGCTCCCCACTTTATGAGCACCCCCCGAGCAACAGCTTTAAATGTATCCCATACTATTCCCTCCCTTACCTCCCCACCACCGTTCTGTGTAAAATACTCCGGAATTAAACATTCAAGCTCTTTCACCACCCTGTCATCCTCCAACAGGCTCTCATTCAATTTCCAAAATTGCCGTCCCTTATCCTCCCGGGCCACACATACTCTTACCACCACTGGAGCATGATCTGACCATGTGATTGGTTCGATCTCTCCCCCCTTGACCCGCCCTGCTATCTCCTTCCCCACCCAGATTGCATCTAAACGGGAGTAAGTGCCATGAGCGGCAGAATAATAAGAAAACTGCCGCCGTCCCGGGTTTAATAACCGCCACGCATCAATCAGGCCATTCTCCCGCACAAACCTATGGTAGCCCTGTCTATCTTTTCTCCTCCCCTCCCTTCGTCCCGTCGTGTCTCTCCCCACCTCCCAGACCATATTGAAATCCCCACCACAAATCATCACTCCCTCCCCCATCACCGCCACCTGCTCACTCAGGTCCCTCCAGAACTCAGTTTGTGTACCTGTAGGGGCATACACATTCACTACACAAAACCACTCCCCCCCTGCTTCACCCTCAGCAAGAGATACCTCCCCCCCTTATCCCGGGAGATCACTTGAACTTCTGTCGGTGCGTCCTCTCTAATGAGTACCACCACCCCGCCTTTCTTTTTCTCTTTAAGATTAGAGGCAAACACCCGATGTTTATATCCACGGGGTTGCACCAATACCTCGTGCTTTCTCTGTAGATGCGTCTCCTGCAACATTACAATATCCGCTTTATGCCTAGCTAGTTCCTTATACAATTTCTGTCTTTTTAATGGTGAATTTAAACCTTTAACATTCAACGTTAATATTTTCATCACCCCTCCTTCCCCCAAGCCCCCTCCTCGCCCCCTTGGATCCAGCCTCCTGCCCCTCCCTCCCTGACCCCTCCCCCCTCTCCCCCCGTCATGACTCTCTTTTGCAGAGATACGACTTCCAATTCAGTGACCCTCACCTCCCCCCACCTATTCTACCCCATTAGCCCCCCAACCCCTCCACTGCCTCACCAAACCCCGTTCCCGCCAAGACCCCCTTCGCCCCAGACCCCCGCCTCACCACTCCCCACATTATTTCTCTTCCCTCCTGCCACAACCCCCCCACTCCTCCCCCCCCTATGCCCCCCAAATGATTATGCAGCTCGGTCCCCCAACCCACTGAGAATCCCCATACAACAATACCAGTCCTTTATTAAACTTCCAACTCTCAGCTAGTCGGTGGTACAGACACCGGACTTTGGTGATTGTCCCTAGCCGTCCTGGCCAATCTCCGACCGTTCGCTCTCTGCCATTTCAGGTTCTCTGCTCTTCCAGGCCTGGAGTCCTTGCTCTGTATTGCCGGCTGTTCCTCAGCTATCGCCGGCAGTTGCTCCGCGCCAAGTTCCCGCAAGACTTTCCAAGCCTCCGCGCTGGATCTCGCCACTCTCGATCGACCTTTCACTGTGATAAGTAATCCAAATGGGAAGAGCCACTTGTAGCGCAGCTCGGCTCTCCGGAGATACGCTGTTACTTCTCTGATCTCTCTCCTGCGCTGCAGGGTTCCCTGGGACAGGTCTTGATACAATTCCACCCTGTGGCCCTCCCAGTGGAAGCTCTTCAAGTTGCGATTAGCCCCCAGCAGGAGTTCCTTGCTTTTAAAGGAACTAAGGCAGACGACTATATCTCTTGGCTTGTTATCTCGGATGGGTCCCAGACCCCTATGCGCCCGCTCTATTCCAGGACGAGGGCAGTCACCGACCGCTCCCTGGCCCGCCGCCACCAGGAGCTCTCTGAAGACCTTCTGGACCACCTCCTCACAGTCTTTATACCTAGGTTCTTCCGGCACCCCTCGCACCCGGAGGTTGCATCTTCGTGAGCGATCTTCCAGGTCCTCGGTCTTGACCTTGAGTGCCTCCTGCGCCAGCTGTAGCTCCTCCCAGCCTTTCTGAATCTGTGCCAGGGTCTCTCCTTGGCTGTCCAGCTTAACTTCCGCCTCTTCGACTCGATCCCCCAGCTCCACTATATCCTGGCGCATTGTCTGCACAGCCTCCATGATTTCCTTTTTTACCCCACACATCTCCATCTTTAACTCCTCCTTCAGCTCGAGGAGCCATTGCTTAATTTGCTCCGCTGCTGTTAGGCACTCTTCTCCGCCGTCGCTCCCTGCCGGGCTCTGCGGGCCCTCTGCTGGCGCCTTGCTGGCTTTCTCCCCTTCTTTCCCGCCTTTGGAGGCTACATATGGGGAACGAAACTCGGCCAGCTTCTTTTTCACCAAGCTTTCTTTTTTGCTGACTTTCTCCATCACCAGTCAGTGTTTATCCTCTCTGCTGGGGCTACGGCCTTGCACTCCGGGTTCACCGCCCCCTCTCCTCTTCACAGCTTTTGCCCGAAATGGGCCACACTTCCAGGCTCTCTCCTCCTCTATTCCAGCCCTTGGTACTGCTAAGGCCCCAGCGAGTCACTGCTGATGCCCGCCCTCTATGGCAGGCGCGGGAAGGGGAGACGCCGGTCTCAATGCTGCACCAGCCACGTGTTGGGCCGAGCGCGGTTCCCACTTCTGCTAGGCCTGGCGTGGCTCAGAGCGCTTCTTTGTGCAGCCGCGCTGTGCTTTTAGCGTTGCCGCGCTTGGTCGTGCTGCCTATTTGTGGCCCGCTCCGTCCACCTCTGCCCCGGCCGGCCGCTGTCCTGAGAGTGCCACGTGCTCACCTCTTCCTCCCCGCCGCCGCTGGTGTCGGCGCTCCTGGGTGACAGTGCGGCTGTATTCGGTCCGCTCCTGCCGCTGCGCTTCTCCGTTCTACCTTCGCTGGTCGCCGCTGGGGTAAGTCGGGGTCTCCCCTGCCCGTATCCACACTCCTCACTGCCCCTTCAATGCCCTTAGGGGCTATTTCGCCATTATTTAACTTACTGGTGGCGGAGCTCCCACACTACGCCGCCATTCGTTTTGGTGATGTCATCGGAAGCCCGTTTGCAAAGGTTTGAGGGTTGATTTGTATGTCTTTGTCAGGACTTGGTTCTTTAGTTAGGTCTTTTACTATCTCAAAGAGTTCTCTGGGTTTATTGTAGGCTTTCAGAATGGTGTTTGTGTGATGCTCTCGTTTTGTATCGTTAATAAGATCATTATATCTTTTTTGCTTTGTTAAGTAAGTGTTTTGTGCAGTTGGAGATTTGGAGCGTCTCCAGTGGCGTTCTAGCTTTCTTAATTCTCTTTTAGCGTTGCGAATTGTATTGGAGTACCATGGAGCGTGTTGTCTTACGTTCTTTGATTTTATGTACGGTTTGGATTTTGCTGCTGTACTGATGGTAATGTTCCAATTCTTAACCAGTTTGTCCAAGTTAGGTTCATCCGAGTTGAGGTAGGGTAGTGTGTCTTTTAAGAATTGATCTTTTTTGAAAGCTTTAAATCTTCTGATTCCAAATGAAGCAGAATGTGTTATGTTGAACTTGGCCGTATTGTTTGTCAATTCAATTTTGATTCTGTGATGATCAGACCAAGGAATCGGGGTGATTATGGGTGAGGAAATAAATCCCTTGTCTAAGAGATAATTTGGGGCAAAAACTAGGTCTGGTGTGGAACCATGTCTATGGGTGGGAGTGGTTATTAGCTGAGAGAATAGTAAAGAGTCCATTGCCTGAAGGAAGGTTTGCCTATCATTGTTAGTTGCAGAGCTGAGATTAAAGTCACCTAGTAAGATTAAAGGTTTGTGAATTGTGGTGATTGCGCAGACAGTTTCAAGAGTGGTAGTTAGCTCTTCAGCTGGTGCGTGGGGGGCCCTATAAACAAGGCAAATAGTTAGATACTTGTTTCCCACTGCAATAGAACTGCAATGCTCAGAGTTGCTAGAAGTGAGTGTTTGAAGTTGCAATGAGTCTTTAGCAATGATTAGAACTCCGCCACCTCTCTTCAGAGTGCGAGGGTTATTAAAGGCGGAGTATGTAGAGGGGACCAGTTGGTTGAGGAGGACACTATCAGAGGGGGAGAGCCAAGATTCTGTAATGCATAAAATGTCTGGGTGCTGGTCCACAATGTGATCTCTGATTAAATGAATTTTGTTTCTTACTGATCTAGTATTCATAAGTTCTATAGAGGAAGTCCTGACCCCAGTGAAGGAGGAAGACATCCCTGGCCCGACAACTCCGAGCCGGAATTCTGGAACAGAACCGGGGAAGTTTGGCATTCAGCGGACTTGCAAAGAGGTCTATGTCCGGGGTTCCCCAAATTTGAAAAATTTTGGCCACCTGGTCTGCATGGAGAGACCATTCGTGTGGAAGCAGAACTCGACTGAGTCTGTCTGCCCAAGAGTTTTGAATGCCTGGAAGATACACCGCAAGGAGATGAATCTGATGCTCTCTGGCGAGGGCCCATAGTCGCAAAGCTTTGTTGCAGAGCGACAGAGAGCCTGTTCCGCCCTGCTTGTTCACATAGAACATGGCTACTTGATTGTCCGTTTGAACTAGGACTGTCTTGTAGCTGAGCTGGGTGTGAAATACTTGAAGAGCAAGGAAGACTGCTCTGAGCTCCAGGAAATTGATATGGAGATAGGCCTCCTGTGGAGTTCAGGTACCCTGGGTAGAGAGGCCTTGCAGGTGGGCTCCCCAACCCACCTGTGAAGCATCTGTTGTTAGAGTGGCTTGGGGTGGGGGTTGCTGAAAAGGAGATCCCACCAAAAGGTTTTTGGGTGACTGCCACCATTGGAGGGACAAAATAAGGCGATCTGAGTTTGCTATTTTGTCTGATAGGCAACCTGAGGCCTGAGTACACTGAGTGGATAAGGTCCACTGGGCTGCTCTCATATGGAGGGGAGCATAAGGAACCACATGCACGGTGGATGCCATGTGGCCTAGCAACTGTAACATTTCCCGAGCAGTGAGGTGAGGTTTTAGCACTGCTTGGGAAGCTAACTGCACAATGTGAAGGCAGCAGGGCTGTGGAAGGTAGGCCCTTGTCTGTCTGGTATCCAGAAGAGCTTCTATAAACTCTAGGGACTGAGTGGGAGCAAGGTTGGACTTTGGGAAGTCCCAAATACTGAAGGATGCACATTGTGCGAGACAGTGCAACCCTGGCCTCTGGCTCTGAAGGGGCTCGAATGAGCCAGTCTAAGTAAGGGAAGATGAATATTCCCAGGGTGCAGATAAATGCTGCTACCACAGCCATGCATTTTGTGAACATGCTTGGTGCAGAGGCCAGGCCAAAAGGAAGAACCCTGTATTGGTAATGCTTCCCTTGAAACAGGAATCAAAGGAACGTTTGGTGAGTTAGATGGATGAGAACATGAGTGTATGCATCCATGAGATCTAGAGAACAAAGCCAATCCTGACTCTGAAGGTATGGCAGCAGAGTTCCTAGAGAAATAATTTTGAACTTTTCTCTGAACAGGAATTTGTTCAATTCTCCGAGGTCTAGAATGGGTCTGTGTCCTCCTGTCTTTGGAATAAGGAAATAGGGGGAGTAAAACCCTGTACCCCGTTGGGGAATGGGTACCTCTTCTATTGCCCCTTGAGCAAGGAGCATAGTGACTTCTTGACCTAACCGGTCACTGAGAGAGGTCTGAGAATTGAACAGTCTTACCATTGTAGGAGGGGGCATGCTGAGGAAATGAAGCTTGTACCCCTCTCTTACAAAAGACAGAGTCCAATTTTCTGCTTTCATCTGACCCCATTCTGGGGGCAAAATGACATAACCTTCCTGGGATGGTGGAGGGTTCTGGGCCGTTCAGGGCCAGGAACGCAAAGTTCTCTAGACAGGAGTCAAAGCCCCTGTGGAGGCTGAGTCTGCTGAGCCGGTTGAGGCTTAGCTGCTTTTGGTTTCCTTTGTTGCCTAGGTTGTTGCTGCTGTCCCTTTTGGGCAGATTGACCTAAATGATGTCCCTGCTGGGTATAGGAGGGATACAACTTTTTCTTCTTGCTGAAGAATGGTTTCTTAGAGGATCTTTTCCTCACAGGATCAGCTGTAGATTTAGACAATCTATCCAAAGTGATATTGTCAACATCTCCCTGTTCAATGTAAAACTCAATGTTACTTGTATGCATTGTAGTATGTTCTTGTTTCAATGTACACCGCACTGATTGAAATAGCGCGGTATAAAAGAATTGTTAAATAAATAAATAAAATAAATCTATCTCATTAGCTTTTTCCTGCCAATTCTTGCCAAAGAGATTCTCTCCTGTGCAAGGTATATTCCCCAGTTTGTCCTGTACCCAGATTTCCAAGTCAGATGCCTGGAGCCAGGCAATTCTACGTGCACCTATGGTAATAGCAGTGGTTCTGCTTATGCATTCAAAGCAGTCAAAGGCTGCACGATTCACAAACTTGGAAACATCCTGAGCATGTTTAACAAGAGCAAGATAATCTTGCATTTTATCATCAGGAAGGAGAGGGCTCATAAGCTCTACATCTTCTGTGACCTCCTTAAGGAACATTTCCATATACAAGATATAGGAACTGATCCTAACAGAAAGCATGGAAGCCTGGAAGGATCGACGTCAAAGGCGTCAAAAGTCCTACACTCACATCCTGGAGGATTAGATACATGCCTTTTTGCACTCTTTATCCGTCTCATGGCTGATTCCACCACCATGGAATGGTGTGGTAATTGAGTCTTCTGAAACCCAGGACAAGGAGGAACTCGATACATAGTGTCGAGTCTTCGAGAGTGAGGAGATGTGGTCAGAGGTGTTTCCCACATCCTTAACATAAGATCATGCAAGATCTCATGAATAGGTAAGGTAGCTGCTTCCTTGGGAGCTTTAGGGTATTGTAGGATTTCTAATTCCTTTGCCCTAGGCTCTTTTTCAGGAACCACTGTGATGGAAAGACCTTGGGCCACATCTCGGATAAAATCCTGAAAGAACATATCCTCTGGTGGAGACATCCTACGCTGAGGAGAAGAGGAATCCTCAGGAAGAAGTACTCTGGTATTGGCAGAGCTTTCAGAGTCTTCAGACTCATCCGAGGATTCGAAGTATCTCCGATCCGGGTGATCATGCAAGGCACGGTACCGGTACCGATCGAAGTCGGCATCAGAGTGGTCCGGTACCAACTTGTCGATGCCGGATAGAGACGCATGACTCTGTCCCGGTAGAATACCCGCCGATGTCGATGCAGTCGGTGCTGGTACCAGTTGAATTGTCTGAAGCGGTTTCAGGGGCATCGAGGCTGTGAGAAGAGCCGCCAGACTGCATTCAATAGCCAAGAACCTCTGATCTATTGACGCTGCCGATGCTTGGGTATTGGTGCCAGATGAAGCGGCCAGAACCCCAGAGCTTGGCACCAGTAGTTCTGCCGAGGTTGAAGCCTCGAGAACATCCTGGAGCCCCATTAGTGCTTTGGAAGCTGAAGCCTCCCGCCGGGGCAATTCTGCCGGTGAAAGTCCCTCAAGGGCAACCCCAGAGGCATCTCGATGTTTAGAAGATCTACCCTTTGAGGACCGGCTAGATTTATGTTTAGTTACCTGAGATCCATGAGAGAAAGATGAAGCCCTGGAAGACGTCAATGCCACGGAGGCTGCATCGGAGGGAAAAAGGGTGCCAAGTTTAGTAGCTCGGTTTTGCCGGCCCCTTTTTGACATCATCCCACAGGCAACACACTCTGAAATAGAGTGGTCAGGACCTAAACATTTGAGGCACCACTCATGGGTGTCAGTGACGGAGATGGTACCGCCACACTTAGAACACTTTTTAAAACCCGAAGCAGGTTTTTCCATTTTGAGGGAAAAAATTGGGCCTAGTGCCCAAAAGGGCGTGTGGCACCCGAGAAAGACTCCAGAAACAGAGGGGGGTTTTTTTCAGAAAAAAGAAAAGAAGAACCGGCGGTACCGGTATAGCATTGAGGGAAGGCAGACACGACCACAAAAAATAATAATAAGAAGGGAAATTTTCTGCAGTAACAGGATGTGCGACTTGTTGGCTCCGCGAAAAACGAAGAACTGGAGAGGGACAGTTGGGAAAGGCGGGAAGGCAGCACACAGGCGCTGTGGGATGCTCCCAAAAGCTTTCCTATTGGATGCTGGGGAGCATTCCCACGCAGGCTCCGTCGGTACTGACAATACCCATATGTGAAGACTACATTCTTGCTTGTTCCTGGAGATAGGAACTCGCCACAGGCCTTCTTTCACTGGAGATACTCCTCACATACAGCACAGTTACTTACCTGTAACAGGTGATCTCTGGGAACAGCAGGAATAAGTCTTCACATATGGGTACGTCGGTACCGACGGAGTCTGCGCGGGAACGCTTCCCAGCGTCCAATCAAAGAGCTTTTGGAAGCATCCCAACACGCCTGCGTGCTGCCTTCCCACCTTTCCCAACTGCCTCTCCTCAGTTAAGTTTTAAAGCTGAGACAAAGAGAGAGAGAGAGGAAAGGAAAGATAGATAGAGATACAACTCCTGGGGAGGTGGGTGGGTTGTGAAGACTTATTCCTGCTGTTCCCAGAGATCACCTGTTACAGGTAAGTAACTGTGCTATCTCCAGGAATAAGCAGGAATGAGTCTTCACATATGGGGACTCCCAAGCTGAGATGCCTGGAGTCCCAGCATGTCATAGGTTGGAACATGCTATCCCCCACACCAGGCATCCTGAGGATGGAGGGTAGGAGTTGAGAAAGAAAGGTGCCGTGGAACAGTTAACCTAGCATAGGATTGCAGACAAGGAGTCCATGTGTGGATGATAATTGTCATCAATGATATTGCAAAGAAAAAATATTGCAATATGGACCTCCCCTAACAGGAATTCAGAGAAGTATGGAGGTTCATGGGATCTACTGGGGAACCCAGTAGAGGAACCTCGAGAAGGACCTCACTGTAAGTGGAGGTAGTAACCCTGTAGGAAAAGCAATGGAGGTCAGAATCCTGAAAGGTAACAGGTAACCCCAGTAGGGAAAACTGGGGTAGTACAAAAACGGTGAGCCTTCAGCGGAAGGCTTTATGATAAAAGCCAAACTCTTTAGCAGCAGAGTGGCTCACTAACGCGCCTAGCGGAGGTAAGGGCTACCAAGAAGAGGGTTTTCCAGGAGAGGAAACGCAGAGGGCAGGTAGCCATGGGTTCAAAAGGCGGACAGGTAAGCCTTTGCAAGACCACATTGAGATCCCAGTCAGGAGCTGGAGGGCGCAGCGGGGACTTAGGCAGAAGCAGGCCCTTGAGAAAATGCGCCACCAAGGGGTGCGCGGAAAGAGGCTGGCCCTCCACCGGCGAATGATGTGCAGAGAGAGCACTGAGGTGGACCCTGACAGAGTTGGATTTGAGGCCTAGATCGGAGAGGTGAAGCAAATATTGCAGTACCACCGATACTAAGCAGGCAAAGGGGTCCTCAGAGCGCTGAGAACACCAGACCGAGAAGCGACGCCATTTAAGGGCGTAAGATTTCCGGGTGGAAGGTCGCCGAGACGCCAGGATGACAGTCTCCACCTCCGGAGGAAGTAAGAGCAGAGCTAGGACTACCCTTTCAGCAGCCAGGCCATCAGATGAAGGGCCCGGAGGTTGGGTTGGAGGAGAGTACCCTGATCCTGTGTCAGTAGATCGGGCTGAAACCCCAGAGGAAGAGGGGTGTCCACCGCTAGTTGTAGGAGTAGAGGGAACCAGGGTTGTCTCGGCCACCTGGGCGCTACCAGGATCACGGAGGCCCTGTCCTGAACAACTTTGAACAGCGCCTGGGACACAAGTGGCGTGGGAGGAAAGGCATACAGTAGGCCCGTGGACCACGAGATGAGGAAAGCATCCGGCGCTACTCTGAGAGGATGCGGGTGCCGGGAGCAGAACCTGGGAAGTTGCCGATTTAGAGGACTGGCAAAGAGATCCACGGTGGGGAGGCCCCACCGGCGGAAGATCCGCTGGACAACTACGGGGTTCAACCTCCATTCGTGCGGCTGCAGAATCCGGCTCAGTTTGTCGGCTAGGCAATTTTCCTGCCCGGGCAGGTAAACAGCCTTGAGGAGGATGCCGTGGTCGACTGCCCAAGAGCACAGTCTCCGAGCCTCCCGACATAGAAGGAGGGAGCCCGTGCCCCCTGTTTGTTCACGTAGAACATGGCGACCTGATTGTCCGTCTGCACCAGAACAGACCGACGAGAAGTGAGGTGAGAGAAGGTCCGCAGAGCTAGGCGAATCGCCCGCAGCTCCAGGAAGTTTATCTGCTGAGCAGTCTCCCAAGGCGTTCAAAGGTCTTGAGTGCATGTTCCTTGGCAATGCGCTCCCCATCCCAGGAGAGAGGCATCTGTCGTGAGCACTTGAGAAGGTGGAGGAGACTGAAAAGTCATGCCCAGTACCAGATTGGAGAGGTGAAGCCACCACTGCAGAGAGGAGACCAGGCGGTCGGAGATCTGTATTAAGTCCGACAGTCTCCCTGTGGCCTGATGCCATTGAGTGCGAAGGCTCCACTGAGCAGGTCGCATGTGCAGACGGGCATTCGGGGTGACATGGACCGTGGAGGCCATGTGACCGAGCAGTTGCAGGAATTGTCTGGCAGATGCCGGTGACGCGCTGCGGAACCTGCCGGCCAGAGCCATGAGCCAGTTGGCCCGTTCCAGAGGCAAGAAGGCTCGAGCCTGCAGAGTGTCCAGCCGTGCTCCTATGAATTCGAGATCCTGAGAGGGGAGCAAAGTGGACTTTTCGAAGTTTATGACGAAGCCCAAGTGCTGAAGCAGAGCCGCTGTGCGTTGAGTGGCCTGAGTGACTTCTAGGGAAGACTGTGCCCGGATGAGCCAGTCGTCCAGGTAGGGGAAGACGAAGAGGCCTTGAAGCCTCAGGAAGGCTACCACCACTGCCAGGCATTTCGTGAACACCCTGGGAGCGGAAGAGAGGCCAAAGGGCAGTACGCGGTACTGATAATGATTCCCTGCAACCACAAATCTCAGATATTGCCGGTGGTCCGGATGAATAAGGATGTGAGTATAAGCATCCTTTAGATCCAAGGAGCATAGCCAATCTCCCTGCCGGAGATAGGGCAGTAGGATTCCAAGGGTAAGCATCTTGAACTTTTCCCGCTGCAGGAACTTGTTGAGGTTGCGCAAGTCCAGAATGGGTCTGAGGCCTCCTGTCCTTTTGGGAACCAGGAAGTACCTCGAATAAAACCCGTGACCCCACAAGTGCTGGGGTACTGGCTCCACAGCCTGTTCCCGGAGCAGACTTTGCAGCTCCTGAAGGAGTAAGTCCCTGTGCAGAGGGGATCTTGTAGGCTCCCCTGGAAAGTAGGAAGGAGGTACCTGGTGAAAATGTAGGAGGTAGCCCTTTTGAACCACCTGCAGCACCCAGGAATCGGATGTTATGGCTGACCACCTGTGGGCGAAGTGGGTCAGCCGGCCCCCCATGCTGAGCGAAAGTCGCGGAGGGGGAGAGGCTATGCCGGCATAGTCAAAAACCCCCACCCGGCTGAGCAGGGGCCTGTGTAGTGGGCTTGGGGGCCTTCTGCCTACGGGACCCGTTGCCCTGCCCCTTAGCCTGCTGGCCCTGATGGGGAGCTGCTGAGGCTTGATATTGTGGGTGGTGCTGTTTATAGGCAGACACCTTCCTCGGGTAAAAGGACTTTTTCCCCGAGCCCTTCCTCTTCTGTGAAGGGGCAGAAGTCTTTCTGGATAGGCGAGTTCTGGTGAGAGTCTCGGACTCGAGTTCTGCCGCCTTATCAGCCATGGGTTTGCCAAAGAGGTTTTCACCTCTGCAGGGGACATCGACCAACTCGTCCTGCACCCATGGCTCGAGGTCGGATGACTGAAGCCAAGCCTGACGGCGAGCACCGATGCCGGCTCCGGCTACTCGAGCCGATGCTTCGAAGCCATCGTAGGCTGCTCAAGAAATAAATTTTGATCACTCTCGAATACCAGTGGACAAGGCCTGGAACCTCTGCAAAGGTTCCTCGGAGAGGCCAGCAGAGAACCCGGCAATTTCCTTCGCCAGGTCTCGAAGATAAATGCCCATATATAGCTGGTATGTCTGGACTCGGCAAGCAAGCATAGAGCCCTGGAAGCACTTCCTACCGAGGGCATCCAGGTTCCGGGCCTCCTTGCCCGGAGGCACCGAGGAGTGCATCTTCTGACTCTTAAGTCGATGCATGGCCGATTCCACCACCATGGAATGGTGCGGCAGTTGTGCCTTCTGGAACCAGGGGCTCTTGCGGACTCGATACATGGAATCGACCCGCTTGCTTAACACCGGCGTCAAGGCCGGGCTCTCCCACATGCAGAAGAGCAGGCGCTCCAGCATCGGAGGAACCGGCACAGTAAAGGCCTCCTTCGGGGGAGAGTCATACTGGAGGGCCTCGAGCTCTTCGGCTCGGGGCTCCTCCTCCGGATCCGCGGGGAAGGCCAAAGCTTTGGCCATATCCCTCACGAAGTCGGAGAACCGGGTATCCTCCGGGGGGGAGGGGGGGGACTGTCTCCGAGGCTCTGACTCGGGTGAGTCGGAGGGAACGCACCGAGTCTGAAAAGAACCGGGTGACTCGTCCTCCTCCGTGTCCCAGCCCGACTCCTCCGTGGAGGAATCGAGCGGCTCCGTGCGGGCGAGGGCCGAGGACCTCCGCCCCGACGCCGAGGCCGGTGTCGACGACCTCGGTCCCGAACGGGAAGCCGAGGGAGACCTTGGCCGAGGATCGACTTGAGCTCGTATGGACTCGAGGATTGGCTCGGCCTCCGGGGTCGACTTGGACGTCGACGTCCCGGTGGTTGGGGCAGATGCACTGGCGATGCCGGCCATCAATGCCCGCTGCTGGTCCATGAAGGCAGCGATACTGCACTCCAAGGCCGTCAATCTGAGATCAAACTCAGAAGACCCAGCAGTCCCCGACTCGGGCCCCGACGGTGGTTCCCTGGGAGGTGAGTCCACGAGGACTACAGTACTCACGCGTCCAGGAGACTCCACTTCGAGACGAGGATGCTTCGATGACCTTTCCGCCTCCGAGGACCCGGGGCGGCTGGCGGGGCTATGCGACCTGGCCCTCGAGGTGTGTGTTTTTTTCTACTTTTTTTTTTCAATTACCCCTGTGCCTTACTCCCATCCACCATTAGACATGCCGAGGTACTTATTACCTTGTGTCAGTGATGAATCCAGCTCTGCACAGGGTCTTTTCCTCCTGGGACAGCTGCCTGGAACATCCACTTCTCCTCCAAAGTGCAGTTGAGGGAAAATCTTTTTTTCCAGCTTTAAACTTGAACTTTAGTTGTAATCCTCAGCAAGTAAATCCCCTTTGTGCAAAAGCAATCCGAAAAACTACGCCATTTGTCAGACGGCTGCCTGGGTGAGAATCTTCACAGTCTTGGCAAGTGCATATATCTATATGATTTGCAAGGGATTGTGGGCAATGCAGTTCATTCACACCAGACACAGCTGCTCACAATAATTAGTTGTGCTTTAGGGTAAAGCCAATAAGATATTTATTTATGGGGTTATTTCTCCCAACACAGATATGCTTGGTAGCACATAAATCAGGTTACTTGCTTTCAGTGTTAAACTTGGAAAAACAAAATCAGGAAAACAACATTTTAACTTATCAGGCAATCAAAGCAAAAGAAATAAGACCTGGTTGGCAACAAACTGGTCTTTTCTGTAGGCTTTAGCTAATATTCTCTTAGCAATGTATCAAACAACAAACCAAAAGCCACAAAGAAAGGAAAAACTGTTTTTTCCAGGTTAACTTCTTATATCTTCCCACATAGATTCAGAAGTGATTCTCTCAGAGCACACAAGCAATTAGGTAAGGCTCAATTGCTAGCAGTTATCCAGCTGAAACCCCTTAGCTGGCTTGCTTTCTACTGTGTGGCTAAAAATCCTACTCAGGAGCTTTTCTGAGTAGATTAAAGAACAAGTTTGTATTTCTTTGTGATGGTTGCTGTACTTTGTAACAGAAAATCACCAAAGGAGTTTAGACAGAGAGCAGTCCATGTAAACAGATTCTTCATCTGCTATCACCCCCTCTTCTTCAACAAGCATGGGTTCAATATCATGGATTGGCACAGATGAATCTCCCAATGGAGCACTTTCAGGAGAATACTTGTTTCCCTGCTGTCTTTCAAGGTTATAGCTAGGGCATAGATCAGTGTTCATACCTGAGCTTCCATTGCTGTTAGAGTTCCTCTCTATATAGCCTGGGTTAGAGTTCCTCTCTATATAGCCTGGCCAGTATGTAGTCCAGTTCTTATGTCCAGCCTTCCAATCCAGATCCCTGGACACTGGATCTCTCTTCACATACCTTCTGGCACGGGTCTTAGGGTCCCTTCCACGTGCAGCCGTCTCCCTCACAGGTACCGTCTGGAGATTCCTAGCTCTGCAGCACCATTCCTCTGGCTTTCCCCAGTCCAATGGTGTATGCTGGCCCTTGGAATGCCTCCCAGTATACGTACTGCTCTGGACTCTTCTAGACCTCTCAAAGGCTTTTCTCCTCTTTCTTCCAAAGGGTTTCTTTCCCTCTCTGTCCGTCCAGTTTGGCTTCTGCTTCTGATGATCCTCCTGATGATGAAGATGATCAAGCTCAAGCTGATTCTCTGTAGAATAAACTCTACCTTTATTCTGCTTAGATGAGTGCTCCTCCCTAACACAGCGCAGCTGTGCTGAATCAGGCCCTGCCCTTTGAGATGAGTGCTTAGGGATTACCTCATAGCCCTCCTGATTGAACACACGTTTCCCCACTTCAGCTCCTCTAATGGCTGTTGGAAACCTGGTGCATTCTGGGACTGGTAGTCTTTTATGGGAAAATTCTGTTTTCTTATTTCTACCAGAACTGACAGGTTGCTTGTTCAGAGTCACTTCACCTTTTCTATAGCTCCTTCCTGAGCTATGATAAGCTTCCTTATCACAACGCTTTGGAGACCGAAGACTCCCGCCGGGGTTTTGAAGCCAGTTGGCCCTCGAGGGCAAGGCCGGAGCCGTCTACATGCTGTGCATGAGACCTACCACTCGAGGGCTGGCTAGTCTTAACAGACTGTTTGTGGGTTACCTGATCCTGTGCAGAAGAAGAAGGGGACAGTGCCCCGAAGCTGGAGGGAAACTGTGTATCGAGGGAACCTCGATATTGAAGACCTCTTCTCACCAAAGTGTTGCCAAGACCCAAGCAGGTTAGACACCGACTTCGAGGGTCTAAAAATAAAGTTGTACCGCCACAGTTTGAATATTTCTTGGAGAAAGTGGCTGGCGGTTCCATGAAGGAAAAAGAAGAGGCCTAAAAGGACTAAGACACTATGAAGAAAAAATATTCCTTGAACAAGGAAGATTTTACAAGAAAAGAAAACAAAACACCGGCGGTACGGGTGGTGTCGGGAGACAGCCGCGACCACAAGAAAACTAAAGAAATAAAACAAGAATTTTCTGCGGTGACAGGAGGACGTCCTGCCGGCTCCGCGGAAAAACGAAAATTGAGGAGAGGCAGTTGGGAAAGGCGGGAAGGCAGCACACAGGCGTGGTGGGATGCTTCCAAAAGCTCTTTGATTGGACGCTGGGAAGCGTTCCCGCGCAGACTCCGTCGGTACCGACGTACCCATATGTGAAGACTCATTCCTGCTTGTTCCTGGAGATTGAAAGTGACAAAACGGATGCTGGCATCATCCATCATGAATGGATAATCTTTAGAAACATCCTAGGGACAAGCCAAAACATTTTAGGACTCAAGGGCTTTTCCCCTTTTATTTTGCTTTTTATTTTAAATTTCTTTGCCTACGCTTCTTCCTTTGGCTCTCTTTGCTCTTCCCTTACTCTCTCTCTTCTTTGGTGGACAGTAATATGGGATAGATCTGATGACAGCTCATCTCCTGTCCGCTTGGTATGGCAGCCGCTGTCCCATCCTAGCCTGACTACACTCCCTCCCAGCTGCTTATGGAAGCTCCCCCTCCTTGACACAGACACAAGTGCCAAATTTTAGGCATCTAGGATTTTTCCAGTCCTGCTATGAACTATCACAACAGATCTCCTGACCTCCTCTGTCTCTATCAATGCCCCTCCTCTCCTTACTTACGGAGACCACGGAACACGTCCCCCTCAGCATCAGCTAGGGTCTTCCCCTGCTCCAAAGTAATGATTTTAGCTATTTCTTTCTGCAAAATGAACACAGAAAATACCAAAAAGAAAATATGCATCAGTCAGGAAATGAATTTATTTATTTTAAAACATTTAACTGCCTTATGCACACGGCATTCTAAGCAGTGTACAACACAATAATCCCCCATCAGCCACTCCCAACAGGACCCCCAAACCACCCCAAAATAAAATAAACACAATACACAAAGAGACAACTAGCACTCAGCAGTTTGCTGATGGAGATCCTACTACAGGGGCAACATGTACTGTTATAGAAGCTGGAAATTTGTGAATTATTTAATGAGCAGGACTCCATGAAACACCTGTACAGGAATAAAAATCATTGTGGGTTGATGGCGCTATTCTAAGCACAAACATATCACCAGGTTGTCTTTGATGAGTTGTTGGTAGCGCAGGAAGATTTGCTGACGACTGAGGATAGACGTCTCAGCCCATACTGTGAAGGCTTGCTTACAGGAGCCCACCGCTGCCTCCATCTCATCCTGGGTGGCCTTTGGAACACGACCAATTGCCTGATTTGTGGCCTAAAGGAAAGTGAATCCACATTTTATTAAAAAGGGAATGAGAAAAAAGAAACACAGACAATCTCCCCAACAGAAAGACCTTACAGCCTTGAAGGACTGACCACCAGAAGGGGCTGCTACTGCGGGAAGGAAATCTGCACTTGTATTTACCTGCTGAGAAATTCTCTAAATCTTGAGGAAAAGGGAATTCTTTGGGTTAAAACTGATAAATCTGTGTATTTTAGAATTCAGTGTTTTTGTTAAGTCAGTCAGGGCTTAGTATCTGCAGAGAGATTTTCATTTAAATCAAAATCAGAGTATAGCTTAGCATAGAAGATAGAACAGGCTAAATATCCTTTGAGAAGAAAGAAATACATTGTTTCTAGAGACCTTTACAAAGAGGTCTTCCAGTTAGGAGGCAAGAGATCTGTGACATTGTTTTAAATGGGCTTTAAAGTCATTATCTCAACTCCGCAATAATAGTTAAATGATGATGTCAGACCGTTCCACCTTGTGATATTTCACTGTATATACCTGCTCTGTTAAATGTTATTTATGACTTGTCTCTATACCCGCTCAAGATCTCTAGTCTGATGTAATCGCTTTTATTTAATTATTTATATGATGTTAGACCGTTCCACCTTGTGATATTTCACTGTATATACCTGCTCTGTTAAATGTTATTTATGACATGTCTCTGTACCCACTCAAGATCTCTAGTCTGATGTAATTGCTTTTATTTAATTATTCATATGCTATTCCCCAGTTAATCCTTGTTTTATTCCCCTGTTACCTGTAACTTGGACAAGTTCTCTAAATCTGAGTGTATTTTGTTTAATGTAAACCGCACTGATGTCAAATAGCGCGGTATATAAGAGCTGTTAAATAAATAAATAAGTGACAGGTCAAAGGAGTGGAGTGGAGGAGTGGCCTAGTGGTTGGGGCAAGGTACTTCAGGCCGGAAGGTCGGGGGTTCAAATCCCACTAGAGGACAGCAACCTTGGGCCGGAAGGACTGGGGTTTCTAGTCCCACAGGTGCTCCTTGTGGTCTTGGGCAAGCCACTTAACCCGCCATAGCCCATGTTCCCTGTAAAATAGTTATCTCCAAGTTATAATGCCCTGTTCAATGTAATTTCAGTTTGTTCAATGTAAACCGCACTGATGCAGAATAGCGCAGTATATAAGAGAATGTAAATAAATAAAGGCTCCCTTTCTCAAACCATGAGCTGTGTGGATCACTCAGGAAATTGTTAAGAGATTACCTTAGAAGCACAGGTCAGGGCACCGTGTAGCAAGCCATTTTTTGGCAAAGTTTTTCTTTCCTTCCCACCCACCCCAGGCATACAATAATCTTAGATTTATAGGCTCTTATATCTATTAAAGGGAAAGAAGTGGTCAAATTCATTTTCAGGTTCAGCTGGTTATCCTCATCAGGAATAGATTAATTAAGGCCCTGAAATTAATTAATCTTGAGGTGAATAAAATCCCTTAAACTTATCAGGTACAGTTGCATGGTTTATGGTTGTGCTTTATTAAAATTTGATATACCATCCTTCAATCAACCAGGGTGGTTTACAATAAAATACTAGCAACTTTAAGTAAACAATTTAAATGAATAAACAAATACTTAAAACTAAGATTCAGACAGCAGTCCAGCTGCGAGGTGGGGGTTATCCAGTCTTTTGCATCACGTGCTACATTTTCAAATTTTCTCCCAATTGGTAAGAGGCTTTACATATGCACTACAAGCAAGGAGCTCTTTGCTCTCAGGGAATGAGTCCGATCTCTGGAGGCTAGGGTAGCAGACTCAGAGGACCTAACGAAGAAAGGTATATAGCAGGCATGTCCAACAGGTAGATCGCGGAGGGGTCAGAGGTATATCGCCAGCCCCACTTGGCTCCATCTCTCCAGCAGCTCTCCCCGTCGCTAGGAGAGAGCTCGTGCCGGCAGGTCGTCTGCCGAAGGCTTGCCGCCGCCGCTGCTGATCCTTTGCATGTCTTTTTTCCCTGCCTGTGGGAATCTTGCCTGCGGGTGTATTGGGGGTACTTGTTTTCGTGCCAATAGTTTGTGGGTACCCCAGGGGGCCGCCGCCCACGCCATGCAACGAGACACCACAGGCCCGGCGTCAAACCTGGTCTCTTGCCTCTCAGAATCACCCATTCCTGCCCCCGCCCCAATACGCCTTAGAAGTGTGTTATATACCGGGCGATATCCATTTGCCCGGGCTCTACCTGAATACACTTACCGCATTAGTTGTTTCGTGTGTTGGTCATTGGTCGCTTTATAGTTTGCTTTCATTAAACGTTTTTGGGCAGACACAACAAAGTGTAAAGAATTTGGTGATTTTGGCGGGTTTTTCCAATTTTGTTCTAACTTGCCTATGCCTTGCCTTCGAATTGGTTCAAACCACTGTGACCTTTGCTTGCTTCTGCAATTTTATTTTGCCAAGCCTTTGCGCTGATTCTACACTGCAATTTTATTTCGCCTTGCCTTTGTGTTGATTCTACACTGTGTGCAGAATTTATTAAATCGCATGTGGTGGTATTTGAACTTGTTTGGCGGTATTTGATTTTATCTGGTTTGTTGGACAGGTGTTTAAGTTTTTTTGATGATTGCTTGGTGGTATTTGATTATTGGTGCCAGTATGATGAATTCTTATTTTTACTTTTAGAACTGCATGTGTGGTTATGGCATCTCTGGTCCTTGTATTGTACATCATCCAGAGGTCTTCAGTTCCTGTTGATCTTTAATACTTTGGGACAGTGACAGTTTTGGACCAGATTCAGCCAGTGTTTATACTAACTTAGCAGATTTGGCCTTCTTACATCCAGCCACCCCAGTATAACGAAGTTGAGTGTTCTAAAGAAGAGGAAAACCTACCACTTTCATGATGAATGGGAAATGTACTACTACTTCATCATGGTGAAAGACAAGTGTTGTTGTCTAATTTGTAATGCCCCAGTATCCTTGCCCAAACAGGGTAATCTGGAACGTCATTATAAGGCTCTGCATAGCAATAGGTTTGATGCTGATTTTCCACCCAAAAGTGAAATTCGTAAACTGAAGCTCAAAGAACTTAAATCGAAATTGGCTACTCAGCAACAGTTGATGGTGAAGCCAAGATCACATTCGGTCAATGCAACCATAGCATCCTTCAAGGTCAGCAACCTGATCGCAAAGAAATGCAAACCTTTTACTGAAGGGGAATTTGTAAAAGATTGTTTTCTTGAAGCAGCTGACAATCTTTTTGAAGGATTTAAAATAAGAAAGATATCATAGCTGCTATTCAAGATGTACAATTGTCAAGAAACACCATTGTGTGGCGAATAGAAAAGATGTGTGGAGACACAACTGAACAATTGTTGGAGGATGTTTCAAATTGTGCTGCTTTCTCACTCCAACTGGATAAATCTACAGACATAAGAGACATAGCCCAGTTACTAGTTTTTATCTGGATGGTTTTTGAAGACTACAGTGTTAAACAACAACTACTTGGAATGGATTTCTTTAAAAGGGAGAACTACCGGTCAGGAAATATTCAGTTCTTTCCATTCTTTTGTGATAAAGTGTAATCTTCCATTGCATAGACTTGTTTCCATCACTACTGATGGAGCAAGAGCAATGACAGGTGAGGTTAACTGTTTCATAGCCCTCTGTAGACAGCATGACGACTTCCCAGATTTCCTCTTTTACCACTGCATCATTCACCAGCAAGTTTTGGCAAGCAAGGGACTCAATACAAGGACTGTCATGGACATTACTTTCAAAATTGTAAATTCAGTTCGCGGAAGATCACTTCAAAGACGGCTTTTCAATCTTACTCTTGATGAAGGGGCAGTGGAAATCATTTTGCACACAGATGTAAGGTGGCTAAGTAGGCACAAATGTCTGCAAAGATTTTGTGATTTGCTGAATGAAATAAGAAGTTTTTTGAAGGAGAGGGGAGATGACCAAGCAGAGTTGGAAGATGAGGAGTGGTTATGTGATCTGGCATTTCTCGCTGACTTTACAGGTGAACTAAGTGATATGAACCTTGAACTACAAGGTAAAAACAAATGCCTTGGCGAGATGATGAGTACGGTTTCATCCTACATGAGCAAATTTGAGCTAATGACTGACTGACCTTGCAAACAACACTTTTGATCATTTTCCTAATACGCAGGACTATCTGGGACAATATCCAAATTTTGTTTTTCAGAATGAGAAGTATGTGACAGAAATCTGTTTTGTTATCCAGGAATTCGAAAATAGATTCTGTGACTTCCAAAAAATTGGAACAGTTGTGGAGTACTTGTCATACCCATTCAAAGTAGATGTGGAGAGTAAAGAAACTGCAGCTGCTATCAGTAAAAATTACTCATTGAACAAGCCATCTCTTGAAAACGAAATATTAACCTTTAAAAATGACATTTTTCTCAAGACCTGTGCTGAGCAAAAATCGTTTTGGAAGCTAGTGCCTAGAGACAAATTTTCCAACTTGAGAAGATGCAGTGAAGCTGTACACTCCTGTTTTGGTTCAACTTATTTGTGTGAATCTGCGTTTTCCCATCTGAAAATGACAAAGAGTACACAACGTTCCAACATGACAGATGAACATCTCCAGGATTCCCCGAGACTGGCCCTCATGCAATATTCACCCAACTTCAAAAAGCTTGTAGATGAAATGCAGGCTCAGACGTCTCACTAATGAGCAAGAGCAAAATATTAAAGATTGTGCAAGATCAGCCTGGATCAATACTTGACCTAAGTTTAACACAAATTACTCAATAAAAGTTAAAGAAAGTTATTAAGACAGTTAAAGAAAGTTATTACTCAATAAAATTTTAAGAAAAAATGTACTTTCCATTTCCCCTTGCAGTTCTTACTGGATCTTCATCTCTATCTTTATTTCAAAACTTTCTATACCGCCCATTGTCAGGACATTAGAGCGGTTTACAAAAGAAAAATAAGTCTACGCTAAAGAAAAATGAAAAGAACGCCATAAAATATAGGAAAGAAGAAAGAGTAGTAAAGCAACAGCAAAGCTACAACAAAAAAACAAAACAAAAACCCAACATGGAGGGGCATCACAAAAGGGTATCATTTGGGAGGAGGTTAAAAGTCTGCTGAAATAAGTGTGTTTTTAACATGTTCTTAAACTCTGGATTTGAGGGTTCCAAACGGAGTGAAGCTGGTAGAGCATTCCACAGTAAGGGGGCGAGGAAGAAAAAGGCAGCCCGCCAAGTCTGCTCCACGTGGGTTCTTGAGGGGGGGAGGTAGTGATAGCCTGTTGGCATGCAGTGAATGAAGTTGACAATATGGGGTGTAGAGAGAGATGAGATCAGCCAAATAGAGAGGACTTGTTGTATGAATTACCCGATATGTCAGAATCAAGATCTTATATTGATATCTAAAGTGGAGAGGCAACCAGTGAAGGTGAAGAAGAAGAGGGGTAATATGAGCCGACCGTCGAGCATGAAAGATGACACGGGCTGCTGTGTTCTGCACTAACTGTAAACGTTGAAGCTGATAGGCTGGCAGGTTAGCAAAAGCTACATTACAGTAGTCTAATCTACTGGTGACCAGAGCCAAAACTAGTGTGACAAGTGCATCAAAAGGGAGGAGAGACCGAACAGCTCTGATTTGACGTAGTGCGAAATAGGAGCGACGAGTGAGACTAGATACATGGTTATGGAAAGAGAGTGTGGGATCCAAGGTTACACCTAAATAGCGAAGTGAGGAGGTGAGAGAGATAGGGGCGGAATTTAAGTGAGGAGCAACGGTTGGACACGAGGTACTAAGAGAGATCCACATGGCTGTGGATTTATCCTGGTTTAAATGAAGGTAGTTAGCAGAAAGCCAAGAGGCAATCTGGGCAAGACAGTTATTAAATGGTGAGATGTCAACAGATACTGGGGACATGTGAAACAGGAGGATAATGTCATCCGCATAAATGTAGGTTGAAACTGGATACTGTTGAATGAGAAGTGGAAGAGGGGAAAGAAAGAAATTGAACAGTAACGGAGAGAGGACCGAGCCCTGAGGCACCCCACATGGTAAAGGAAGTGTTTTGTTTTTGCTTAATTTGCTTAACAGCTGATCACATCCAAGTAAATGACAGAAGGTTCATTAAAAATGGGGGGGGGGGGGGAGAATCCTCCAACTTTATTGGGTTAAAATTTAATTTGAAAATAATTTGAAACTTAATTTTCATGGTGGTAGATCACCAGCTCTTTTGGCCGGAAAAAGTAGATCACGACTTGCTCGAAGTTGGACATGCCTGGTATATAGAAAAAGACCTAAGGGGATGAAGTACTGAAGTCCCACCTCCAGTCTGGCAGCCTCCCTGTTGCCATGGAGAAGAGAGGTAACGTGAAAGGAGAGCATCCCTTGGTGTGGCAGGAAGTGATCCTGTAGCTAGGACTTGCTCTCCTGGTGATGAAAAACCCTCTCGCACCCAGGTGGTTTCTACAGGGCCATGTGCCTATGAGGGAAGGTTTAGGATGGCTGTTATAGTTGGCGATTCAATCATTAGGCCGGGACGGCCGTTATAGTTGGTGATTCGATCATTAGGCATGTAGATAGGTACTTGGGACCTTGATTGGCCACTGTTGTAAACAGGATACTAGGCTTGATGGACTTTGGTCTGACCTAGTATGGCATATCTTATGTTTTTATGTAGGGTTTTTATGTAGGGTGGTTCTGGAGGCCAAATTTAGGCTTTTAGGTAGGAAGTTGAAATCCAGAATGTTCAAAGTAGCATTCTCTGAAATGTTTCCCATTCCAAGTACAGGACTCAAAAGGCAGGCAGAGCTCCAGAGTTTCAGTGTGTGGATGAGATGATGGTGCAAGGAAGATTGTTTTGGATTTGTTAGAAACTGGGAAGATTCTGGGGAAAAGAGGGGGTTTTCCAAAAGGATGGGCTCCACCTTAACTGGGGTGGAACTAGGCTGCTGGCATTGACCCTTAAAAAGGAGACAGAGCAGCTTTTAAACTAGATAATAGGAGAAAGCCAACGGTCGCCCAAGAGCACATGGTTTGGACAATGCATCCTTGAAGGATACTAGCAAAAGAGGGAAGTTAGGGCATCCTGATAGGGAGGTTCCAACAAAGATAAAACTAACCCTGATGTTTTTAAGTACAGAGTAGAAAGAGCTGAAAGATTCCAAATGTTCCTTGTCAACTAACCAGATTGGTAATTTGAATAAAATATAATCTCTAAAATGTCTGTATGCAAATGCTAGAAGTCTAAAAAATAAGATGGGAGACCGAGAATATATACCACTAAATGAGAGGTTAGAAATGATTGGCATTTCAGAGAAGGAGGATAACCAATGGGACACTGATACCTGGGTACAAACTATATTGCAATGACAAATAGATGGAGGGGTTGTGCTCTATGTTAGAGAAGGTATTGAGTCACATAGGATTAAAGATTTGCAGGAAACAAAATACACTGTAGAATCTCTATGCACAGAAATTCCATGTAAAAGGGGGAAGGTGATGGCAGTGGGGGTATACTACCATCTGCTTGACCAGAATGATGATGATGACATGCTGCAAGAAATAAAGGAAGCTAAGAAAAGTTACAACAAAGTAATAATGGGTGATTTCAATTATCCCGGTGTCGACTGGGTCAAGCTAGGGAGAGAAAGTTTCTAGATGAAATATATGACTGCTTCTTGGTTCATGAATTGACAAGATGGGGAAACTATTTTGGACTGTCCTTAGTGGAACATAGGATCTGATGCACGAGATAACAGTGTTAGGGTCACTTGGCACACTATGATCGCATTTGATTTAACAAATAGAGGAAGGATAGCAAGAAAATCTACAGTACAGCGTAGTTACTCACTTGTTACAGATGTTCTCCGGGGACAGCAGGAATCAGTCCTCACATATGGATGACGTCAGCGCCGATGGAGCCCTCACAGAAGCATCCCCCCAGCTTTCAAAGAAAGCCTTTGCGAAATGCTACCATGCATGCATGGTCCCCTTCTTGTCCAAGGGTGCCATCTTGCTCAGTCAGGTGCCATAGCTAAAGCCCCACCAAGAAGATGGCAAAAAAGGACAGCAACTCTAAGGGGAGGAGGGAGGGTTGCGAGGACTGATTCCTGCTGTCCCTGGAGAACACCTGTTACAGGTGAGTAACTATGCTTTCTCCAGGAACAAGCAGGAAGTTAATCCTTACATATGGGACTCCCTAGCTACAGACTACCAAAAACCCACAGAGGAAAAACATGGTTACCCTCAGGGGAAGCCATGAGTAGCAACAATGGGGTCCGCAGGTGCAGACTGCAGTAGGACCCGTGTGTCCAAAGGGAACGGAGGAGTGGCCTAGTGGTTGGGGCAAGGTACTTCAGGCCGGAAGGTCGGGGGTTCAAATCCTACTAGAGGACAGCAACCTTGGGCCGGAAGGACTGGGGTTTCTAGTCCCACAGGTGCTCCTTGTGGTCTTGGGCAAGCCACTTAACCCTCCATAGCCCATGTTCCCTGTAAATAGTTATCTCCAAGTTATAATGCCCTGTTCAATGTAATTTCAGTTTGCTCAATGTAAACCGCACTGATGCAGAATAGCGCGGTATATAGTAACATAGTAAGTGACGGCAGATAAAGACCAGCATGGTCCATCTAGTCTGCCCAGCAAGATGGCAAGAGTAGGTGCACCTGTCGCTCTGTGCAGGCCACCCCTCCCCATGTTTTTGTTTCTGTTTAGGGGTGAACCCACCACTCCATGTAGGACACCCTTATTTGTTCAGATGCTAGATAGTTCAGAAGTTAGATGGTACTGTTTATTTTGCTTTTATCCTGTTGCTGTAAAGGGATCCACTGTGTTTGTCCCATGCCGTTTTGAATTCCATCACCGTGTTTGCCCTCACCACTTCCATCGGGAGGGCATTCCAAGCATCCACCACCCTTTCAGTGAAGAAATATTTCCTGACATTGCCTTTCAATTTACCACCTTGCAGCTTCATGTTATGCCCTCTAGTTTTACAGCTCCCCCGTCTTTGGAAGAGGTTTGTTTGTTCATCATTTCTCTTTAAGTATTTAAAGGTCTGAATCATATCTCCCCTGTCCCTCCTCTCCTCCAAAGTGTACATATTTAGGTCTTCAAGTCTCTCCTCATAAGGCTTCTGACGCAGGCTCCAAATCATTTTGGTCGCCTTTCTCTGAACAGTTTCCAGTCTTTTTACATCTTTTGCAAGATATGGCCTCCAAAACTGAACACAGTATTCCAAGTGAGGCCTCACCAGTGACTTGTACAGTGGCATAAGTACCTCTTCCTTTCTGCTGGTAATACCTCTTTGAATGCAGCCCAACATCCTCCTGGCTTTTGCCACCGCCTTTTCGCACTGTTTTGCCACCTTGAGATCATCAGAGATAATCACACCAAGGTCTTTCTCCTGAACCGTGCATACCAACCTCTCACCCCCTATTATGTACTTTTCCCTTGGATTTCTGCTACCCAAGTGCATGACACTGCACTTTTTCACATTAAATCGTAGTTGCCAAGCATTAGACCAGTCTTCCAGCTTTTGTAGATCTTTCCTCATGTTATCCACTCCCTCTGGGGAGTCCACTCTGTTGCAAATTTTTGTGTCATCTGCAAAAAGACAGACCTTTCCATTCAGTCCTTCAGCAATATCACTCACAAATATATTGAACAGTGCCGGGCCCAGGACCGAACCCTGAGGCACCCCGCTAATCACCTTCCTCTCATCTGAGTGAGCTCCATGTACCATCACCCTCTGTTGTCTGTCAGTCAACCAATTTCTAATCCAGTTTACTATCTTGGGACCCATCCCCAAGCTACTGATTTTATTGACAAACCTCCTATGAGGAACAGTATCAAAGGCTTTGCTGAAATCCAGATAGATGACATCCATTGCATGCCCCAGATCTAGTTCCTTGGTCACCCAATCAAAGAACTCAATCAGATTTGTTTGGCAAGACCGTCCTTCGGTAAAACCATGTTGCCTGGGATCTTGCAACCTGTTGGTTTTGAGAAAGTTCACTATTCGCTCTTTCAGGAGCGCCTCCATTACTTTTCCAGCCACCGAGGTAAGGCTCACGGGCCTGTAATTTGACACTTCTTCCCTGTCACCACTTTTGTGTAGAGGTACAACATTAGCCATTCTCCAGTCCTGAGGAACCACTCCTGTTTCCAAGGATCTGTTGAAGACATCCTTTAACGGTCCTGCAAGAACCTCTCTGAGCTCTTTCAGTATCCTGGGATGTATCCCATCTGGTCCCATGGCTTTGTCCACTTTCAGTTTAGCAAGTTGTTCTAACACCTCATCTTCTGTGAATGGTGTGGTATCTACTTCAGTCCTATTTTTATATTTGGGAGTCACAGCTGGTCCATCTCCAGGATCTTCTTTAGTAAAAACAGAGCAGAAGTATTTGTTTAGCAATTTCGCTTTTTCAGTGTCACTTTCCACGAGTCCTTTCCCAGCACTTCTGAGTCCTGCAATTCCAACTCTGATCTTCTTCCTTTCCTGAAGATACCTGAAGAAAGTTTTGTTGCCACCCTTAACATCTTTAGCCATTTTTTCTTCTGCCTTTGATTTTGCTATCCTTATTACTCTTTCAGACTCTTTGAGTTGGATCCTGTATTCATTTCTGTGTTCTTCTGTTTGCAAGCTTTTGAATTTTGAAAAAGCTGTGTTTTTTGCCTTTATTTGCGCAGCCACCTCTTTGGAAAACCAAATAGGTTTCCTTCTCCTCTTGTTTTTATTTATTTTTCTTACATATTTATCTGTTGCCCCTTCTATTGCCGCCTTTAGTTTAGTCCATTGCAATTCCACTTCCCTTATCTTCTTCCACCCCGTCATCTCCTCCTTTAAGTACTCGGCCATTTTATTGAAGTCAGTGTTTTTGAAGTTTAGGACTTTGAGCTTGCTATGATTGGCCTGTACCATGGCTTTTATCTCAAACCACACCGTGTGATGGTCGCTGTTGCTCACAGGGGCACTCACGCAGACATTCGACACGTTATCACTGTTGGTAAGCACTACATCCAGCGTTGAGCTTTCCCTGGTTGGTTCCATCACCATTTGTCTAAGTAATGCATCTTGGAGAGCATCCACAATTTTTTTGCTTCTTTCCATATAAGAGAATGTAAATAAATAAATAATAAATAAATAAATAAATAAACCAGCACTCCGGTAGCCTGAACACAGAAGGACCAGAGAATAGGAGTTACCTAGACCCCAAAAAGATCAAGGAGCACTGCCTGGCCGAAGGCACTGTCTCATTGGGACTTCCTCTCCAGGCAATAATGAGCTGTAAAGGTATGAACGGAAGACTAGGTGGCTGCCCGGCAGATGTCCATCATTGGGATAGAGTGCACATTCACCAAGGAGGCCGCCATGGCCCTGCCATGGTGCGCCATGACCCATCTGTCCAGCGAGAGCCCCGCCAGCTCATAGGCAAGGTTGACACAGTCTGCCACCCAGGTAGATAGCGTATGCTTGGTCACCGCTTCCCCCAGCCTACTGGGGTCATACGAGACAAAAAGCTGAGCAGCATTATGGTGGCCCTGGGTATATGGAATGTAGGACAGGGCCCTCTTACAGTCCTAGGTGTTGACGACAGTCTCTGCCCTACTGGCGTGAGGCCTTGGGAAGAAGGTGGGGCGCACTACCTGGTTGAGGTGAAAAGGTGATACCACCTTCGAAAGGAATTTGGGGTGTGTGTGGAGCACAACCCTGTTCTTGTAGAATCTGGTGTAAGGAGCCTCCGCCACCATGGCTTGGAGCTCGCTGACCCTGCTAACGGAGGTGAGCACAACCAGGAATGCCACCTTCCATGAAAGGTCTTGAAGGACTAGAAAGGGGGACTGTTACTTCTGAAGAGAAATCTGCAACTGTGAGTATATACTTCTGGTAATTTTCTAAAAAGAATTCTTTGTATTAAAGCTACTTACTCTGTGAACCCACTGTTTTTTGTTGGATCAGTTAGGGCCTAGTAGCAGCAATTAAAGTTTGAATTTAAACACAGAGGAGAGCTTTCTGGTTACATTTCATACCCAGCAGAGAGCTTGTAGTTTAAATTTAATAGTCACTCAGGGCCAAGTAACAGCACAGTACTTTTAGTTTAAATTTAACACACAGAAGAGAGCTTTCTGGTTAAATTTAGTACCCAGCAGAGAGCTTGTAGTTTAAATTTCATAATAAGTTAGAGCCTAGCAGCAGCTAAGAGCTATAATTTAAATCAAATCAGAATTTAGCTTACCTCAGCAGCACAAGACAGGGTACTGTGTAGCAGCCCTCTTTTAATAAGTGTTATTTCCCACCCACCCCTGGGATAATCATAGCTTTATAGGTACTTACACATCTTAAAAGACAGGTGGTGCTTTCAGGTGAAGCTCATTACCCAAATCAGTCATACACTAAGGACCTGAGATTAATTAAGCTTCAGGTGAACAAGGTATATTAAACGTATTAGGTACAGTTTTATTGGTATAAATACCCATAGCAACCCCTAGTAAGTAAGAACTTAAAGATCTAGACACAAACTTAAAACTAAGATGCAGACAGCAGTCCAGCAGCGGGATGGGGGCTTTCCAGTCTTTTGCATTGAGGGTCACATGTATGATTTTCTCCCAGTTGGTGAGAGGCCTTACGTGTGCACTAGGTGCAAGGAGCTCTTTTCTCTCAGGGAACAAGTCCGTTCTCTAGAGGCTAAAGTAGCAGACTTGGAAAACATAAGACAGAGAGGTACATAGATACATATAGTCCTGAAGTCCCACCTCCAGTCTGGCAGCACCCCTGTTGCCATGGAGGAGAGAGGTCACGTGACAGGAGAGCATCACCCTGGTGTGGCAGGAAGTGATCCTGTAACTAGGACCTGTCCTCCAGGTGATGTAAACCCCTCTCGCACCGAGGACGTTTCTCCAGGGCCATGTGCCCATGAGGGAAGGGTTAGGACAGCCGTTATAGTTGGTGATTCAATCATTAGGCATGTAGATAGCTGGGTGGCTGGTGGACGTGAGGATCGCCTGGTAACATGCCTGCCTGGTGCGAAGGTAGCGGACCTCATGCGCCACCTAGATAAGGTCTTAGATAGTGCTGGGGAGGAGTCTGCTGTCTTGGTACATGTCGGTACCAATGACACAGGAAAATGTGGTAGGGAGGTTCTGGAGGCAAAATTTAGGCTTTTAGGTAGGAAGTTGAAATCCAGAACTTCCAGGGTAGCATTCTCCGAAATGCTTCCTGTTCCACGCGCAGGACCCAATAGGCATTTAGAGCTCCGGAGTCTCAATGCGTGGATGAGACAATGGTGCAGAGATGAGGGTTTTGGATTTGTTAGGAACTGGGTAACATTCTGGGGAAAGGAGGGGCTCTTCCGAAGGGATGGGCTTCACCTTAACCGGGATGGAACCAGGCTGCTGGCATTAACCTTTAAAAAGGAGATAGAGCAGCTTTTAAACTAGATATTAGGGGAAAGCCGACAGTCGCCCAAGAGCGGATGGTTCGGAAGAATGTATCCTTGAAGGATACTACCAAAAGCAGAGAGGTTCCACAAAAGAGTAAAGTAGCCCAAATGCCCTCAAGTATGGAGCAGACAGAGCTTAAAGATCCCAATTTACCCGTGTCTAACAATAGCCAAATTAACATGAATAAAATACATTCTCTAAAATGCTTGTATGCAAATGCTAGAAGTCTAAAGAATAAGATGGGAGAGTTAGAATATATAGCACTAAATGAAAGGTTAGATATGATTGGAATATCAGAGACATGGTGGAAGGAGGACAACCAGTGGGACACTGTGATACCTGGGTACAAACTATATCGTAATGATAGAGCTGATCAAATTGGTGGAGGGGTTGTGCTCTATGTTAGAGAGGGCATTGACTCAGAAAGGATTAAAGTTTTGCAGGAAACAAAATCTGCTGTAGAATCTATATGGATTGAAATTCCATATAAAAGGGGATAGGCAATGGCAGTGGGGGTGTACTATCGAGCACCTGGCCAGAATGAGCAAATGGATGATGAAATGCTCAAAGAAATCAAGGAAGCTAACAAAGGTTACAGCGCAGTAATAATAATGGGTGATTTCAATTACCCCGGTATCGACTGGGTCAGTGTCACGGCAGGACGTGCTAGGGAGATAAAGTTCCCAGATGAAATAAATGACTGCTTCTTGGAGCAGCTGGTTCATGAACCGACCAGAGGGGAAGCCATATTAGACCTAGTCCTTAGTGGAACACCAGATCTAATGCAAGAGATAAGGGTGTTGGGGCCACTTGGCAATAGTGATCATAGCATGATCGCCTTTGATTTAATTAGTGGAGGAGGGATAGTAAGGAAATCCACAGTACTACCTTTTAACTTTCGAAAGGGAGACTATGATAAAATGAGGAAAACAGTTAAGAAAAAACTAAAAGGAGCAGTTGTGAAGGTTAAAGACGTACATCAAGCTTGGGTGTTGTTGAAAAATACTATCTTGGAAGCCCAGACCAGCTGTATTCCACGCTTTAAGAAAAGTGGAAGGAAGTCCAAAAAAACTGCCAGCATGGTTTAAAGGTGAGGTCAGAGAGGCTGTTGTTGCCAAAAAAGCATCTTTCAGGAAATGGAAAAAAGAGCCAAACGACGAAACCTGGAAACAGCACAAGCACTGGCAAGTCAAATGCAAGGCATTGATAAGGCAGGCAAAGAGAGAATTTGAGAAGAAGCTTACTGAGGAAGCAAAAACGCGAAATAAAGACCTTTTCAAGTACATTCGTAGCAAAAAACCTGTGAGACAGTCAGTTGGTCCATTAGATGATAAAGAGGTTAAAGGAGCACTAAGAGGCGACAAGGCGATAGCGGAGAGACTGAATGAATTCTTTGCTTCGGTCTTTACTGAGGAAGATGTAGGGATGTTACCCATGACTGAAGTGGTATTTAAAGGTGCAGAAGAATTGAAGGAAATATCGATACATCGGGAAGATGTCTTACAACAATTAGATAAACTGAAGAGTAGCAAATCACCTGGGCCAGATGGTATACATCCAAGGGTGTTGAAAGAACTGAAATATGAGATTGCAGAACTGCTATCAGTAATCTGTGAACTATCATTAAAATCATCTCTAATACCTGAAGATTGGAGGATCGCCAATGTAACCCCAATTTTTAAAAAAGGTTCCAGGGGTGATCCGGGAAACTACAGACCGGTGAGCCTGACGTCAGTACCGGGAAAAATGGTAGAAACCATCATAAAGAATAAAATTACTCAGCATGTAGATAGTCACAACCTAATGGGAGACAGCCAACATGGCTTTAGACAAGGAAGATCTTGTCTTACTAATCTGTTATGCTTTTTTGAAGGAGTGAATAAACAGGTGGACAAAGGTGAGTCGGTTGATATTGTGTATCTGGACTTTCAGAAAGCCTTCGACAAGGTCCCTCATGAGAGACTTTTGGCAAAACTAAAGAGTCATGGGATAGGAGGCAGTGTACTATTGTGGATCAGGAACTGGTTAAAAGATAGAAAGCAGAGGGTAGGGCTAAATGGCCAATTTTCCCAATGGAGAAAGGTGAATAGTGGTGTACCCCAGGGATCTGTGCTGGGTCCGCTGCTTTTTGACATATTCATAAATGACCTGGAAAGTGGAATAACGAGTGAGGTTATCAAATTTGCAGATGACACAAAACTATTTAAAGTTGTTAAAACCCAAGAGGATTGTGAAAAATTGCAAGAGGATGTTGATAAATTGGAAGACTGGGCATCAAAATGGCAGATGAAATTTAATATGGACAAGTGCAAGGTTATGCACCTAGGGAAGAACAACCCAAACTATGGTTACACGATGCAAGGTTCCACATTAGGAACCACCACCCAGGAAAAAGATTTAGGCGTCATTGTGTATACCATGTTAAAACCCTCGGCCCAGTGTGCAGCGGCGGCCAAGAGAGCAAATAGAATGCTAGGTATGATAAGGAAAGGAATGGAAAATAAAACAAAAGATATTATAATGCCTCTATATCGTTCCATGGTGAGATCGCACCTTGAATATTGTGTGCAGTTCTGGTCGCCGTATCTTAAAAAGGATATAGCGATTTTAGAAAAGGTACAGAGAAGAGCCAACAAAATGGTAAAGGGGATGGAAGGATACTCCTATGAAGAAAGGCTAAAAAGGTTAGGGCTCTTTAACCTGGAAAAGAGACGGCTGAGGGGAGATAAGATAGAAGTCTATAAATTAATGAACGGAGTGGAACAGGTAAACGTAGATTGATTGTTTACCTTATCAGAATATGGAAAAACTAGGGGACATGCAATGAAGCTACAGGGTAAACTATTTAAGACTAATAAAAGAAAATATGTTTTTACTCAACGTGTAATCAAACTCTGGAATTTGTTACTGGAGGATGTAGTAAAGGCTGTTAGTGTAGCTGGGTTTAAAAAAGGTTTGGACAAGTTCCTGGAGGAAAGGTCCATAAACCATTATTAAGAAGTGACCGAAGATATCAATGCTTGACCCAGTACAAGCATTGTGGAACTTGTGTCTCTTGGGGAAACTGCTAGGTACATATGACCTAGATTGGCCACTGTTGGAAACAGAATACTGGGTTTGATGGACCTTGGTCTGACCCAGTATGGCATTTCTTATGTTCTTATGTTTAGGTACTGCAGGTGGCAGGTAGCCAGGGGCTCGAAAGGCGGGCGAGTAAGCTGCGCCAGTACGACATTGAATCCCACTCAGTCGCTGGAGGGCATAGTGGGGGTTTTGATAAAAGGAGTCCCCTCATGAAGCAGGTCACCAATGGCTGGGCCGAGAAGGTTTTGTCATCCACCGGATGGTGATGTGCTGCCAGGGCACTGAGGTGCACTCTGACAGAGTTTGAGTTCGGAGTGCGAGAGATGGAGAAGGTACTGCAGGACCAGCTGCACCAGACAGGAGAACGGATTAATCCCCTGTCCTGCACATCAGACTGAAAATCTGTGCCACTTGAAGGCATATGCCTTCCTTGTGTAGGACTTAAGGGAAGCCAGCAGGATCTCCTCCTCTTCCTCACAGAGATTGAAAGGGGCTTGGGGCACCCTTTCAGCAGTCATGCTGTCAGTGATAGGAACCCAAGATTAGAGTGCAAGAGAGAGCCGCCCTCCTGTGACAGGAGCCCTGGGGAGCTCCCAATGTGATGGGAGTCTCCACCGACAGCCAGAGGAATAACGGGAACCACGGCTGCCTGCGCCATAGAGGGGCTATCACGATCAGCGAGGCCTTGTCGCAGAGGGTCCTGAATAATATTTTGGCAATAAGTGGTGTGGGTGGGAAGACATACATGAGACCTTCTGATCACGAGATGAGAAACGTATCTGCCGCCATCCGGGAAAGGTGGGCTTACCGAGAGCAGTCGGGCCAACTAGTGGTTGACCAGGCTGGCGAACAGGTCTATCTGTGGCTCCCTGCAGAGGTGGAAAAGCCGACTGGCTACTCTGGGGTCCATCTGCCACGCGTGTGGCTGGAGGACCCTGCTCAATCTGTCGGCCAGTACGTTGGCCTGGTCTGGCAGGTGTACTGCCCGTAAGAGTATGCCCTGCCGGAATGCGTAAGAGCAGAGGGCCACTGCCTTGCGGCAGAGGGTGCGGGACTCCATGTCCCCCTGCTTGTTTACATAGAACATCGCCACCTGGTTGTCTGTTTGGACCAACACTGGTTGGCGACATAGGCGGTGGAAAAAGGCTCGGAGGGCTTGGTGTATCGCCTGTAACTCTATAAGGTTGATCTGCTGGTTGCTCTCGTTCTGCGACCAGCTGCCCTAGGTGTGGAGTTTCTCGCAGTGGGCTCCCCATCCCAGCAGGGAGGCGTTCGTTGTGAGGATCCTTATGGGGCAAGGAGTCTGGAAGGGCATTCCTGCCTCGAGGTACTGGGGATTTTGACACCAGGTCAGGGATTCTGCCAACTGGCAGGTCACAACAATTCTGTTGCAGAGACAGCCCGTGGTCTGCATCCACTGGTCCCTAAGGCACCACTGTGTGGCTCTCATGTGGAGGCAGGCGTCTAGGGTGACAAGGACCATGGAGGCCATGTGTCTGAGTAGGCGGAGCAGGAGCCGAGCAGACACCAAGAGACGGCGTTGTATGTCCACGGCCAGAGCCCTGAGCCGGGTGGCTCAGTCACCTGGAAGAAAGACTTTTGCCTGGAGGGTGTCTAGTCTTGCCCCTATGAACTACAAATACTGAGTCAGGAGATGGGACTTAGGGTAGTTTATTTATTTATTTTATTTATTTACATTCTCTTATATACCATGCTATTCTGCATCAGTGCGGTTTACATTGAACAAACTGAAATTACATTGAACAGGGCATTATAACTTGGAGATAACTATTTTACAGGGAACAGGGGCTATGGAGGGTTAAGTGGCTTGCCCAAGACTACAAGGAGCACCTGTGGGACTAGAAACCCCAGTCCTTCCGGCCCAAGGTTGCTGTCCTCTAGTGGGATTTGAACCCCCGACCTTCCGGCCTGAAGTACCTTGCCCCAACCACTAGGCCACTCCTCCACTCAAATCCCATATCTTGCAGGACCTGGATGGTATGTGTGGTTGCCTGCTGTGCTTCTGAGGCCGTACCTCCCTTTATGAGGCAATCGTCCAGGTAGGAGAAGACAAACACCCCTTGGAGGCAGAAGAAGGCGGTCACGACTGCCAGGAACAGGTAGAGGAAGTAGCCCTTCTTGACCACTTGGAGTGCCCAAGAATCGGTGGTGATGGCTGGCCACCTTTGGGCATAGTGAATAAGACGTCCCCCTGTGGGCTTGTGACCACCTTGGGGTGGAGAGGCCATGCCCAAGGAGTCAAAAGCTCCCTCCTGGCCGGGCTGGGGCCGACGCCTGGGTCTTGGGAGTCTTCTGCTTACGAGGACCAAGCCAATGTCCTTTGGCCTGCTGGGGAGCCAGGGAGGCCTGAAAAGGTGGGTAGCTTCTGCAAGCAGCCCCTTTCCTTGGGTAGAAGGACTTTTTACCAGAACCCTTCCGTTGGAAAGTGGTAGCAGTTTTTTTTTGAGAGAGCCTGGCCTCATCATGAACTTGGTCTCCAGCTCGGCAGTCTTGATGGTCATGGGTTTGCCAAAGAGGTTCTCTCCTTGGCATGGGACATCGACCAATGTCCTGAACACATTGCTCGAGATCGGACTGTAGCCAAGCCTGGCGCCAGGCACCGATGCCCGCCGCTGCTACTTGAGCCGCTGACTCGAAGCCATCATAGGCTGCCCGAGATATAAACTTGGAGCACTCACGGACGGTTTTGGCCAGGTTCTTGAACTGCTGTAGAGGTTTCTCAGAAAGACCAGCTGAGAACCCGGTGAGTTCCTTCGCCAGGTCTTTCAGGTACATGACTATGTACAGCTGGTATGCCTAGATCCGGCCAATGAGCATCAAGCCCCGATATCACTTTCTGCTAAGGGCTTCCAGGGTGCATGACTCTCTGCGAAGGGGAACAGAGGAGTGCATCTTCTGACTCTTCAGGTTACGCATGGCCAACTCCACCTCCATGGAGTTGTGTGGCAGTTGTGACTTCTGGAAGCTCGGGTTCCAGTGGACTCGATACATTGAGTTGAGCCACTTGCTCATCACCGGCACCGATGCCGGTGTCTCCCACATATGGAGCATTAGTCGTTCCAGGATGGGAGGAATGGACACTGTAAGCAATTCTCTCGGAGGGGCCTTGTATTGGAGGATTTCTAGCTCCTCCGTCCGAGGGTCCTCCTCCAATTCCGTCGGGAATGCTAGGGCCTTGGACATGTCCCTGACGAATTCGAGGAACTCCATATCCTCGGGTGGGGACCAACACCGGGGTTCCGAGGGAGGGGAGTCCGAGGGGATGTCGCTGTGGCGAGGGGTGTCTGGCGACTCCTCGTCCTCCGTTTCTCAATTAGATTAATCCATAGAGGATTTGAGCTCTGGGGCAGAACCCCACCCACAGCCCTTGGAGGTCCCGTGGCTAGAGCCGAGCACACTGGCTGGGGAGATCTCAGCCCCATGGAACGGGATCCGGATCGAGACCTCGGCCGGGGATCCGGATCGAGACCTCGGCCGGGGATCCGGATCGAGACCTCGGCCGGGGATCCGGATCGAGACCTCGGCCGGGGATCCGGATCGAGGCCAAAGGACCTCAAGAATCAACTCAGCCTCCGTGGACATCGAGGGCCTGGTGGTCTGGGCAGAGGAACCAGTGGTACCGGACAACAGCGCCTGCTGCTGGTCCATGAAAGCAGACAAGCTGCACGCCAGGGCTGCCATTCTGGACTCCTGGCCAGAAGGCTCCGCACAGTACAACCAAATAGAGCAGCAAAGTACCTGCACGCTACTGGAGGAAACAAAAGAATGGGTACAAAAGACTGGCGAATATCAAATTCAGGTTTATAAACCCCTTTTATTAGCCCTTACGCTTTTCGGCTCATAGGCCTTCTTTCAGGGGGTTTTTGAGGGAGCAAACCTTTAAAATCTTGTCAATTCACAAAGACAATGGCCACATATGTCATGGTGTTCTGTATTCCCCGGAATCTTTAGATGATAGAGGGGTAAAAGGGGCATTCAGAGAGCCAAGGCCTTAGCGAAGGAATTGAATGAATTCTTTGCCTTGGTCTTTACTGAAGAAAATGTAGGAAAGTTACCCATGCCTGAAATGGTATTTAAAGATGTTGCATCAGAAGAACTGAAACAAAATTTGATAGACCAGGAAGATGTATTACAAATACTTGATACTTTAAGAACTACCCTCTCAGACACATCGATCTAGTGTAACATAGACCTCACAACACTCATCCTCAGCAAGTGCAATGTATCCTAATTGCCTTCCCCTAAGTGATTACCTGCCCTCCACTTCCAACAATCCACTCTGTGCCCCTGTCCCCCCCCCTCCTTCTTGTACACAGCTGCCAACCCTGGCATTATTCTACAATTCTTAAACTGTAAAATGTTGATTGTTTAATGTTCCAACATACCAAGTTTTGTTCACTGTACAACAGCTGTATCCACACTGTTACAAGTTATTGTAAACCATCTTGAATTGTAGAAAGATGGTATATAAAAAGGTTTAAAAAAATACATTTGATAAAGAGTAGCAAATCACCTGGCCGAATGGTATATATCTCAGGGTGCTGAAAGAACTGAAATATGAGATTACAGACCTACTATTAGTAATCTGGATGGAGCTTCCAGATTTGAACCTGTCACGCCCATCTTAAGGCAATTACATTGGCTCCAAATGGGATGCTGTTCCAAGGGTTGCAGAGCAGAGATGGCATCCATCTGTCCAAGAAAGGTCAACGCATCTTCGGTAGTAGACTGGCTAATCTACTGAAGAGGGCTTTAAACTAGATTCGTTGGGGATAGGTGAAGAAAGCCCCCAGGTAGGTGATACATTAAATACCTTTATGGAAATGGGTAACAGGGGTAACATATGGAAAGCAGTGTGTATAAATGCCCGTAGCATGGGAAATAAGATCCCTGATGTTGAAGCTTTGGTGGGAGTGGCTGACTTGGATTTAGTGGCAGTTACAGAAACATGGTTCACAGAAAACCATGACTGGGATGTAACTATACCTGGCTATACTTTATTCAGAAAGGACAGGGTAGGAAGGGGAGGAGGAGTGGCACTCTATGTAAAAACTACAATTAAAGCTTTGGAATTACAGAGCTTAAAAGGGAGAGAGGAGGCATTGTGGGTTAAACTAGAAAGAGGGAAAGAGAAATCTATTTGCATTGGCGTGATATACAGACCTCCCTCACAAGAGGAAGAGGTGGACAGAGAGTTAATTGAAGACATACACTGCATTGCTAGGAAAGGGGAAGTGCTACTGATAGGAGATTTCAATATGCCAGATGTTGATTGGCACATTCCTGCTGCAGTATCATCTAGAAGTAAGGAGATCCTGGATTCTCTACAGGGAGAACTATTCAGGCAATTGGTAACAGACCCCACACGTGAAGGGGCCATACTGGACTTGGTGCTTACCAATGGTGAAAGTGTTTCTGATGTTGTAGTGGGAGATCATTTTGCATCCAGTTATCACCAGATGGTGTGGTTCAGTATTAGGACTAGGGCTGTTAGAATCCATTCCAAGGTGAGGATCTTAGACTTTAGGAAGACTAACTTTACGAAGATGGGCCAATACCTCAGGGAGTCGTTAGTGGGATGGGAACAACTGGGGGATGTAGAAAAACAGTGGGCAAAACTGAAAGGGGGTATTTTAAGGGCAACCAACCTTTTTGTTAAAATGGTAAATAAAGGCAAAAGGAAAAGGAGACCACTATGGTTTTCGAAGGAAGTAGCTGAAAAAGTGAAGAAAAAGAGGGAGGCCTTCATGAAATACAAGACATCACAGAGAGAGGAAGACAGGCATCTGTATTTGGAAAAACTTAGAGAAGCTAGCAATTAGTCAAGAAGGCAAAGATTCAAAAGGAGGAGGAAATAGCCAATGCAATAAAATGGGGGGGGGGGGGGATGACATTTTTCAGATATATTAGTGAGAAGAGGAAGGGCAAAAGTGGTATTGTCAGACTCAGGGGTGCGGGGGGGGGGGGGGAATATGTAGAAGCTGATAAGGATAAAGCGGAATTGCTTAACAAATATTTTTGTTCTGTGTTCACAGATGAACAACCAGGAGCAGGACCTCAGAAAACACCCACAAATAGAAACAGAAGCGAGGGACATCTTGAACAATTTTAAGAAGACTGTGTTCGTGAGAAACTAGCTCAACTTAAAGTAGACAAAGCGATGGGACCGGATGGGATACACCTTAGAATACTGAGGGATCTTGGGGACGTTGTAGCAACTCCACTGACTGACCTTTTCAATGCCTCGTTGGAGTCGGGAGTGGTGCCAAAGGACTGGAGAGAGGATCATGTGGTGCCTTTACACAAAAGCGGAAGTAAGGATGTGGTTGAAAACTACAGGCCGGTTAGTTTAACTTCGGTGGTGAGTAAATTATTGGAAATGCTGCTGAACGAGAAAATAGTGAGGTTTCTGGAGTCCAGCGGATTACAGGATCCGAGGCAGCATGGATTCACCAGAGGCAGATCTTGTCAGACAAATCTGATTGATTTCTTTGACTGGGTGACCAGGGAGTTGGACCGAGGGAGAGTTCTAGATGTGGTGTATTTAGATTTCAGTAAAGCCTTTGACACTGTTCCTCACAGGCGACTTATAAACAAACTGAGCACCTTAGGGATGGACCCTAAAGTTACTGCTTGGTTTAGAAATTGGTTGGGTGGGAGGCGACAAAGAGTACAAGTAAATGGAGCTCACTCTGAGGAGAAGGATGGTACCAGTGGTGTGCTCCAGGGATCTGTCCTTGGTCCGATTCTTTTTAACATCTTTGTTAGTGATATAGCTGAAGGGCTGTCGGGTAAGGTTTGCCTCTTTGCAGATGATACCAAAATCTGCAATAGAGTAGACACCCAGGAAGGTGTAGATAACATGAGGAGGGATCTAGCTAAGCTTGAAGAATGGTCTAGAATTTGGCAGCTGGGATTTAATGTTAAAAAATGTAAGGTCATGCATTTGGGCTGCAGCAATCCAAGGGAGCAATACAGTATAGGAGGTGAAGTACTTTTGTCCACTAAAGAAGAGCGGGACCTAGGTGTGGTTGTGTCTGATGATCTTAAAGTAGCTAAACAGGTAGAAAAGGCGACGGCAAAAGCTAGAAAGATGCTTGGGTGCATACGGAGAGGAATGACTAGCAGAAAAAAGGAGGTGATAATGCCTCTGTATAAGTCTTTGGTGTGACCTCATTTGGAGTATGGTGTGCAATTCTGGAGACCGCACCTTCAAAAGGATGTGAACAGGATGGAGTCGGTGCAGAGGGTGGCTACAAAAATGATTAGTGGGCTTCATTATAAAGCATATGAGGACAGACTTAAGGATCTTAATATGTACACCTTAGAGGAAAGGCGGGATAGAGGTGATATGATTGAGATGTTTAAATACCTCTGTGGCATAAATGTTCAGGGAGAGAGCCTCTTTCAATTGAAAGCAAGTTCTGCTACGAGGGGACATGGGATGAGGGTGAAGGGAGATAGATTCAGGAGTGATATGCGGAAATATTTCTTTATGGAAAGAGTAGTGGATCCGTGGAATAGTCTCCCAGTGGAGGTGGTAGAGATGAGGACAGTAACTGAATTCAAAAAAGCATGGGACCAACACAGAGGATCTCTAAAGGTAAAAAGGGGACTGTTGTAGTTGTTGATATAGAAGGACAGACTAGATAGGCCATGTGGTCTTTTTCTGTCATCATGTTTCTATGTTTCTAAATAGTGAGCCATCTGAATTACAAAGCTCGAATGATGACATTTCAAGTTCTACATGACATGTCCACAGACTCCTTTGTGGTAATCATACAATGGACCCCAAACAATAGAATGAGGAGAACAAGCATGGCTAACACGCTCACCACCCCGTCAGCAATAAGGACGAGCACCCTGTGCATATAATGAGAAGGCTCGGTTTTTGACGGCCCTGCCCTGCCCTGATCTGATCCATCTCTGACCTTTCAACCTTTAGAAAGCAATAAAGATTCATTTGTTCCAACTATTCTGTGACCACATAACATAGATATGCTAGAGAGAAAGAGAAGTTACTCACCTGTAACAGGTATTCTCCAGGAGCAGCAGGAATCAGTCCTCACATATGGGTGACGTTGGCGCCGACGGAGCCCTCGTGCGGAGCATTTCCCCAGCTTTCAAAGAAAGCCTTTGGGAATGCAGCGCACATGAGTGGTCCCCTTCTCACCCAAGGGAGTCATCTTGCTCAGTCTGATGACATAGCTAAAAGACAGCAAAAAACCAAAATGAATCATATGACTGCAACTCAAAGGGGAGGAGGGAGGGTCGTGAGGACTGATTCCTGCTGCTCCTGGAGAACACCTGTTACAGGTGAGTAAAGAGTAGTTACTCACCTGTAACAGGTGTTCTCCAGGAGCAGCAGGAATCAGTCCTCACTTATGGGTGACGTCGGCGCCGACGGAGCCCTCGCGGAGCAATTTTCCCCAGCTTTCGCAGAAAGCCTTTGGGAATTGCAGCGCGCATGCGCGGTCCCCTTCCCGCCCAAGGGTGCCATCTTGCTCAGTCTGATGACATAGCGAAGAGACAGCAAAAAAGTTAGCAAAAAGAATGACTGCAACTCCAAGGGGAGGAGGGAGGGTAGTGAGGACTGATTCCTGCTGCTCCTGGAGAACACCTGCTACAGGTGAGTAACTACTCTTTCTCCAGGACCAAGCAGGAAGTGAGTCCTCACTTATGGGACTCCCGAGCTCAAGGCTACCGGAGACCTCAACCGAAAAATGAGCTCCCTCAAGCTCAACAGTACAGAAGGAAGGAATCTTCTCTGAATACAAATCCGGCCGGTAGCCTAACACCAGGGCCGGAGGGTAGGAGTTGCTTAGACCTCAAAGAGATTGTGGAGGACTGCCTGTCCGAAAGCAATGTCCCTGCGGGACTCCCTCTCCAGGCAGTAATGAGCCGCAAACGTCTGGCTTGAAGATCAAGTAGCGGTCCGGCAGATGTCTGCCAACGGAACAGAGCGGAGGTGAGCCACTGACGCAGCCTTCGCCCTGACACGGTGAGCCGTGACTCGACTCTCTAAGGAGAGGCTGGCTGCTCCATAAGCCCAGGCGATACAGTCAGCTATCCAGATGGACAAAGTACGCTTAGAGACGGGTACCCCCAACCGATTGGGGTCAAAAGAGACGAAAAGCTGAAAAGCTGAACAGCTTTTCGATGCTCTCACGTACGGTCAAGGTAGAAGGATAAGGCTCTTCTACAGTCCAGGGTATGCAGAACAGTTTCAGCTCGGCTGGTATGCGGTCTGGGAAAGAAGGTCGGAAGAATCACCTCTTGATTGATGTGAAAAGAGGAGACCACCTTCGGAAGAAACTTAGGGTGAGTCCGTAAGACCACCCTATTCTTGTAGAACCTAATGTAAGGGGGCTCCGACACTAGGGCCTGTAGTTCACTAACGCGCCTAGCGGAGGTAAGGGCTACCAAGAAGAGAGTTTTCCAGGAGAGGAAACGAAGAGGGCAGGTAGCCATGGGTTCAAAAGACGGACAGGTAAGCCTTTGCAAGACCACATTGAGATCCCAGTCAGGAACTGGAGGGCGCAACGAGGGCTTAAGCAGAAGAAGGCCCTTGGGGAAACGCGCCACCAGGGGGTGCGCGGAAAGAGGCTGGCCCTCCACCGGTGAATGATGTGCAGAGAGAGCACTGAGGTGGACCCTGACAGAGTTGGATTTGAGGCCTAGATCGGAGAGGTGAAGCAAATATTGCAGTACCACCGATACTAAGCAGGCGAAGGGGTCCTCAGAGCGCTGAGAACACCAGACCGAGAAGCGACGCCATTTAAGGGCGTAAGATTTCCGGGTGGAAGGTCGCCGAGACACCAGGACGACAGCCTCCACCTCCGGAGGAAGTAAGAGCGGAGCTAGGACTACCCTTTCAGCAGCCAGGCCATCAGATGAAGGGCCCGGAGGTTGGGGTGGAGGAGAGTACCCTGATCCTGGGTCAGGAGATCGGGCTGAAACCCCAGAGGAAGAGGGGTGTCCACCGCTAGTTGTAGGAGTAGAGGGAACCAGGGTTGTCTCGGCCACCTGGGCGCTACCAGGATCACGGAGGCCCTGTCCTGGACAATTTTGAACAGCGTCCGGGACACAAGTGGCGTGGGAGGAAAGGCATACAGTAGGCCCGTGGACCACGAGATGAGGAAAGCATCCGGAGCTACTCTGAGAGGATGCGGGTGCCGGGAGCAGAACCTGGGAAGTTGCCGGTTTAGGGGACTGGCAAAGAGATCCACGGTGTGGAGGCCCCACCGGCGGAAGATCCGTTGGACCACTACGGGGTTCAAGCTCCATTCGTGCGGCTGCAGAATCCGGCTCAGTTTGTCGGCTAGGCAATTTTCCTGCCCGTGCAGGTAAACAGCCTTGAGGAGGATGTTGTGGTCGACTGCCCAAGAGCAAAGTCTCCGAGCCTCCTGACATAGAAGGAGGGAGCCCGTGCCCCCCTGTTTGTTCACGTAGAACATGGCGACCTGATTGTCCGTCTGCACCAGTACTGACCGACGAGAAGTGAGGTGAGAGAAGGTCCGCAGAGCTAGGCGGATCGCCCGCAGCGCCAGGAAATTTATCTGCTGAACAGCCTCCCAAGGTGTCCAAAGGCCTTGAGTGCATGTTCCTTGGCAATGCGCTCCCCATCCCAGGAGAGAGGCATCTGTCGTGAGCACTTGAGAAGGTGGAGGAGACTGAAAAGTCATGCCAAGTACCAGATTGGGCAGGTGAAGCCACCACTGCAGAGAGGAGACCAGGCGGTCGGAGATCTATATTAAGTCCGTCAGTCTCCCTGTGGCCTGATGCCATTGAGTGTGAAGGCTCCACTGAGCAGGTCGCATATGCAGACGGGCGTTCAGAGTGACATAGACCGTGGAGGCCATGTGACCGAGCAGTTGCAGGAATTGTCTGGTAGAGGCCGGTGACGCGCTGTGGAACCTGCCGGACAGAGCTATGAGCCTGTTGGCCCGTTCCAGAGGTAAGAAGGCCCGAGCCTGCAGAGTGTCCAGCCATGCTCCTATGAATTCGAGATCCTGAGAGGGGAGCAAAGTGGACTTTTCAAAGTTTATAACGAAGCCCAAGTGCTGAAGCAGAGCCACTGTGCGTTGAGTGGCCTGAGTGACCTCTACGGAAGACTGTGCCCGGATGAGCCAGTCGTCCAGGTAAGGGAAGACGAAGAGGCCTTGAAGCCTCAGGAAGGCTACCACCACTGCCAGGCATTTCGTGAACACCCTGGGAGCGGAGGAGAGGCCAAAGGGCAGTACGCGGTACTGGTAATGATTCCCTGCCACCACAAATCTCAGATATTACCGGTGGTCCGGATGAATAAGGATGTGAGTATAAGCATCCTTTAGATCCAAGGAGCATAGCCAATCTCCCTGCCGGAGGTAGGGCAGTAGGATTCCAAGGGTAAGCATCTTGAACTTTTCCCGCTGCAGGAACTTGTTGAGGCTGCGCAAGTCCAGAATGGGTCTGAGGCCTCCTGTCCTTTTCGGAACCAGGAAGTACCTCGAATAAAACCCGTGACCCCACAAGTGCTGGGGCACTGGCTCCACAGCCTGTTCCTGGAGCAGACTTTGCAGCTCCTGGAGGAGTAAGTCCCTGTGCAGAGGGGGTCTTGGAGGCTCCCCTGGAAAGTAGGGAGGGGGTACCTGGTGAAAATGTAAGAGGTAGCCCTTTTGAACCACCTGCAGCACCCAAAAATCGGATGTTATGGCTGATCACCTGTGGGCAAAGTGGGTCAGCCGGCCCCCTGTGCTGAGCGAAAGTCGCGGAGGGGGAGAGGCTATGCCGGCATAGTCAAAAACCCCCACCCTGCTGAGCAGCGGCCTGTGTAGTGGGCTTGGGGGCCTTCTGCCTACGGGACCCATTGCTCTGTCCCTTAGCCTGCTGGCCCTGATGGGGAGCTGCTGAGGCTTGATATTGTGGGTGGTGCTGTTTATAGGCAGACACCTTCCTCGGGTAAAAGGGCTTTTTCCCCGAGCCCTTCCTCTTCTGTGAAGGGGCAGAGGTCTTTCTGGATAGGCGAGTTCTGGTGAGAGTCTCGGACTCGAGTTCTGCCACCTTATCAGCCATGGGTTTGCCAAAGAGGTTTTCACCTCTGCAGGGGACATCGACCAACTTGTCCTGCACCCATGGCTCGAGGTCAGATGACTGAAGCCAAGCCTGACGGCGAGCACCGATGCCGGCTCCGGCTACTCGAGCCGATGCTTCGAAGCCATCGTAAGCTGCTCGAGAAATAAACTTCGAGCACTCTCGAATACCAGTGGCCAAGACCTGGAACCTCTGCAAAGGTTCCTCGGAGAGACCAGCAGAGAACCCGGCAATTTCCTTTGCCAGGTCTCGAAGATACATGCCCATATATAGCTGGTATGTCTGGACTCGGCAAGCAAGCATAGAGCCCTGGAAGCACTTCCTACCGAGGGCATCCAGGTTCCGGGCCTCCTTACCCGGAGGCACCGAGGAGTGCATCTTCTGACTCTTAAGTCGATGCATGTCCGATTCCACCACCATGGAATGGTGCGGTAGTTGTGCCTTCTGGAACCCGGGGCTCTTGCGGACTCGATACATGGAATCGACCCGCTTGCTTAACACCGGCGTCGAGGCCGGGCTCTCCCACATGCGGAAGAGCAGCCGCTCCAGCATCGGAGGGACCGGCACAGTAAAGGCCTCCTTCGGGGGAGAGTCATACTGGAGGGCCTCGAGCTCTTCGGCTCGAGGCTCCTTCTCCGGGTCCGCGGGGAAGGCCAAAGCCTTGGCCATGTCCCTCACGAAATTGGAGAACCGAGTATCCTCCGAGGGGGACCGTCTCCGAGGCTCTGACTCGGGTGAGTCGGAGGGGACGCACCGAGTCTGAAAAGAACCGGGTGACTCGTCCTCCTCCGTGTCCCAGCCCGACTCCTCCGTGGAGGAATCGAGTGGCTCCGTGCGGGCGAGGGCCGATGACCTCCGCCCCGACGCCGAGGCCGTCGTCAACGACCTCGGTCCCGAACGGGAGGCCGAGGGAGACTTTGGCCGAGGATCGACTCGAGCTCGTATGGACTCGAGGATCGGCTCGGCCTCCGGGGTCGACTTGGACGTCGATGTCCCGGTGGTCAGGGCAGATGCACTGGCGATGCCGGCCATCAATGCCCGCTGCTGGTCCATGAAGGCAGCGATGCTGCACTCCAAGGCCGTCAATGAGACCAAACTCAGAAGACCCAGCAGCCCCCGACTTGGGCCCCGACGGCGTCAGGCCCGACGTCGGTTCCCTGGGAGGTGAGTCCACGAGGACTACAGTACTCACGTGTCCATGAGACTCCACTTCGAGACGAGGATGCTTCGACGACCTCTCCGCCTCAGAGGACCCGGGGCGGCTGGCGGGGCTATGCGACCTGGCCCTCGAGGGACCAGGAGCGTCCTCCGACGCCACCCTTGCGGGTTTCCTCTTCCGACGATGTTCCCGGCCGGGAGACCCCCGCTCAGAGGAACTCCGATGATGCTCGGGGCCGGAGTCACGAGACGTCAAAGCCTCTGACGAGGTCCGGGCCCGACCGGACACGGAGTCAGAGAAGATTCGTTCCTTTTGTGACTGCCGACTCCTCAATGCCTTCGAGGACATTTTGTTGCACGGACCACAACCCAGCAGCAGTCATGTGTGTCGGTAAGAGACATAACTCTGGTACAGCAATCACACTTTTTAAAACCGCTGGCAGCCATCGGGGGAAAAAGGGCCCCTGCGAGGTCGAAAGACCGTGCTGCCAGGGAAAAAGAAAAAAGTGGCGGGAACGCCCGTTACAAAGGACAAAAACTGAAAAAATGTGAACGGACTCGATATTGGAGTATCGAGGCCGGGCGGGAAAGAGACACGGCGTCGAACCGAGAAAAACAAACGAAAGAAATCAACTTTTTCAGCGGCGATCACAAACTACGTCTGTAGGACTCCGCGGAAAAAAGAAGACTGAGCAAGATGGCACCCTTGGGCGGGAAGGGGACCGCGCATGCGCGCTGCAATTCCCAAAGTCTTTCTGCAAAAGCTGGGGAAAATTGCTCCGTGAGGGCTCCGTCGGCGCCGACGTCACCCATAAGTGAGGACTGACTTCCTGCTTGGTCCTGGAGAACTACTCTTTCTCCAAGACCAAGCAGGAAGTCAGTCCTCACATATGGGACTCCCTAGCTTCAGGCTACTGGGAACCCAAGCTGAAAAATAAGCTTCCTCTAGAGCGTCAGCATCCGTGAAAGAATCCTTTCTGAGAACGCCCCCATAAGGTAGCCCAACACAAGGGCCAGAGGGTAGGAGTTGCCTAAACCTCAAAAAGATTACGGAGTACCGCCTGTCCGAAAGCACTGTCCCTACGGGACTCCCTCTCGAGGCAGTAGTGAGCCGCAAAAGTCTGGCTTGAAGACCAGGTAGTGGCCTGGCAGATGTCTGCCAACAGAACAGAGCGGAGGTGGGCTACTGACACGGCCTTCACCCTGACACGGTGGGCCGTGACTCGACCCTGCAAAAAGAGGCCGGCTGCCTGTATGCCCAAGTGATACAATCCGCTACCCAAAGGGACAACGTACGCTTGGAGACAGGCAACCCCAGTTTATTAGGGTCAAAAGATACAAAAATCTGAGCAGCCCTTTGATGCCCCTGCGTACGGTCTATGTAAAAGGACAATGCCCTTCTACAGTCCAGGGTATGCAGGACTGTTTCAGCCCAGCTGGCATGCGGCCTGGGGAAGAATGTTGGAAGAACCACCTCCTGATTGAGGTGGAAGGAGGAGACAACTTTCGGAAGGAACTTAGGGTGAGTCCGCAAGACCACCCTGTTCTTATAGAACCGTGTGTACGGTCTATCAGAAACCAGAGCTTGTAGTTCACCCATACGCCTGGCCGAGGTAAGAGCCACCAAGAACAAGGCCTTTCAGGAAAGGAAGCGTAAAGGACAGGTAGCCATCGGCTCAAACCGTGGGCAAGTAAGTTGTTGCAAGACCACATTTAAATCCCACTCAGGGGCTGGTGGATGGATCAGAGGTTTGAGCAGAAGCAGGCCTCTGAGGAAACGGGACACCAAGGGGTGGCCCGACAGAGATTGGCCCTCTACCTGTGAGTGGTGTGCTGATAGAGCACTGAGGTGGACCCGAACAGAGTTGGATTTAAGTCCTAGGTCCGAGAGGTGGAACAGGTACTGCAGCACCACTGGAACCAGGCACGAAAAAGGATTCTCCCGGTGCTGAGCACACCAGGTGGAGAACCTATGCCATTTGAGGGCATAAGATTTTCGGGGGGGGATTGCCTCCTAGAGACCAAAACCACCTCTTACACTTCCTTAGGAAGAAGTAAAGGGGCTAGAACTACCCTCTCAGCAGCCAGGCCATCAGATTGAGGGATTTGAGGTTGGGGTGCAGAAGAGACCCCCGATCCTGAGACAGGGGATCGGGATGCACGCCCAGAGGGAGTGGAGTGTCCACCACCAACTGTAGAAGGAGGGGAAACCATGGTTGCCTCGGCCATCTGGGGGCTACCAGAATCACCGAGGCCTTGTCCTGAAGAACCTTGAACAAGGTTCGCACCACTAGAGGCGTGGGAGGAAACGCATACAGTAGGCCCGTAGATCAAGAGATTAGAAACGCATCTGCTGCTATTCGCAGAGGATGCGGTTGTCTGGAACAGAACCTGGGTAGCTGACGGTTCAGTGGACTCGCAAAGAGATCGATGGTTGGAAGACCCCATCTTAGAAAGGTCCCTTGGACCACCAACTGCCATTCGTGAGGCTGTAGAATCCTGCTCAATCTGTCTGCCAGGCAATTTTCCTGGCCAGGCAGATAAACTGCCTTGAGAAACATGTTGTGTTTGATTGCCAAGGAGCACAGGGCCTGTGCCTCCCGACACAGAAGTTTGGAGCCTGTGCCCCCTTGCTTGTTCACGTAGAACATTGCCACTTGATTGTCTGTCTGAATCAAGACAGACTGGTGAGAGAGGACATGAGAGAAAGTCTGTAGAGCTAAGCGGATAGCTCACAACTACAATAGATTGATCTGTTGTGTGGACTCCCCAGGAGACCAGAGGACCTGAGTGCAAGCCCCCTGGCAATGTGCACCCCAGCCCTGAAGGGAAGCATTGGTTGTCAGCACCTGTGTGTGGGGAGGTACCTGAAAAGGCACCCCCTGGACCAGGTTTGGGAGCTGCAGCCACCACCGTAGGGAGGCTGACAGCAGTTTGGACACCCTTATCTTGTCTTTCAAGTTGCCTGTGGCTTGCACCCACTGAGCTCTGAGGCACCACTGAGCAGGTCGCATGTGCAGGCGGGCATTCAGAGTTACATGGACCGTGGATGCCATGTGGCCCAAGAGCCTTAGGATTACAAAAGGGGACTGTTACTTCTGGAGAGAGATCTGCAATTGTGAGTATATACTTCTGGGAATTTTCTGTACGGAATTCTTTGTATTAAAGCTAATTAATCTGTGAACCCACTATTTTTTGTTAAATCAGTCAGGGTCTAGTAGCAGCAGTTTAAGTTTAAATTTAAAACACAGAAGAGAACTTTCTGGTTACATATCATACGCAGCAGAGAGCTTGTATTTTAAATTTAATAGTCACTCAGGGCCTAGCATCAGCAAAGTACTTTTAGTTTAAATTTAAAACACAGAAGAGAGCTTTCTGGTTAAATTTAGAATCCAGCAGAGAGCTTGTAGTTTAAATTTCATAATAAGTTAGAGCCTAGCAGCAGCAAATAGCTATAATTTAAAATTTAAAATCAAATAACAGTATAGCTTACCTCAGCAGCACAGGACAGGGTACTGTGTAGCAGCCCTCTTTTTTTGTTGTTGTTAAGTGCCGTCGAGTCGGAGTCGACTCATGGCGACCCTCTGGATAGCTATCCTAAATTGTGTTCGGTCTTCAGTCAGGCGGCTCATTGTTGACAGACTGGTACCCGTAGCTGCTGTTATTGTATCGATCCATCTCATTGCTGGCCTTCCTCTTTTGCGTTGACCTTCTATCTTGCCAAGCATAATGTCTTTCTCTAATGATCTCTCTCTTCGCATGATGTGTCCAAAGTATGAAAGTCAAAGTCTTGTCATCTGAGCTTCTAAAGAAAGCTTAGGTTTGATCTCCTCTAGTACCGACTGGTTTGTTCTTCGGGCAGTCCATGGTATACACAGTATTCGCCGCCAGCACCATAATTCAAAGGCATCAATTTTCTTTCTGTCTATCTTTTTCACTGTCCAGCTTTCACATCCATATGATGTTATTGAAAATACCATGGCTTGAACAAGTCGAATCTTTGTATGGAGACATCTCTGCTCTTGAGAATCTTATCTAGGTCTTTCATAGCCATTCTGCCAAGAGCAATGCGTCGTCTGATTTCTTGACTGCTTGTTGCTTCTTTATTGATAGTTGATCCAAGTAGGTTAAAGTTGTTCACGATTTCAATTTCTTCTCCTTCAACGATGAACCTGTTGATTATGCCAGTTGTCATGATCTTTGTCTTCTTTACATTAAGGTGCAGGCCCATTTTGAGACTATGTTCTTTGATTGTGAGAAGCAAATGTTTCAGATCATCTTCACTTTCAGCCAGTAATGTGGTATCATCAGCATAGCGAAGGTTGTTGATGAGTCTTCCACCAATCTTCACACCTCTGTTGTCTTCATACAATCCTGCTTCTCTGATGATTTGTTCTGCATATAAATTAAACAGGTAGGGGGGAAGTATGCAGCCTTGTCTTACACCTTTGCTTATTTTAAACCATTCTGTTTCTCCTTGTTCCGTTCGAACTGTTGCTTCTTGATCAATGTACAGATTGCGCAAGAGAATGATCAGGTGTTCTGGTATACCCATGCTTCTTAATGTGGCCCAGAGTTTCTCATGGTTTACATAGTCAAAAGCCTTGCTATAGTCGATAAAGCACAAATAGATATCCTTTTGGTATTCTTTAGTCTTTTCAAGGATCCATCTCACATCCGCAATGATGTCTCTCGTTCCTCGCCCTTTCCTGAACCCTGCTTGCACTTCAGGTAGTTCTTGTTCCAGGTATGGTTGTAGTCTCTTTTGAATAATCTTCAGTAGAATCTTGCTGGCATGTGGGATCAGAGCGATTGTGCGATAATTTCCACAGTCAGTTGGATCACCTTTCTTTAGTATTGGTATAAACACAGATCTTTTCCAGTCAGTTGGCCATGATGTTGTCTTCCATATTTCTTGGCAGAGCCTTGTGAGTACGGTAACAGCTGCATCAGATTGCTGCAATACTTCTATGGGAATGCTATCAATGCCTGGTGCTTTGTTCTTTGATAAGGCTTTCAATGCTGCTTCAACTTCTTCTTTCATCACCAATGGTTCCCGATCATAAGGTACAGGTTGAAACAGCTGTTGGTCCACTTGATCTTTATCATATAAAAACTCTGCATATTCCTTCCACCTTTTCCTGATCTTCTCAGCATCATTCAACATAGAACCTTGAGCATCTTGTAACATTCCAATTCGAGGCTGGAAGTTTTTCTTTAACTCTCGTAGCTTTAGGAAAGCCGATCTTGTTCTTCCTCTAATAGTTTCTGCTTCTATTTCCTTGCAAGTGTCATTGTAGTACTTTTCCTTGTCCTGTCTTGCTGCACGTTGGAAATCTCTGTTGAGTTCTGCGATTGTCTTTCTTTCTCCTCTGGCTTTAGCTTCTCTACGTTTCTGGGCAATTTACAGAGTTTCTTCCGTCATCCATTTTGGACGTTTTTGCTTTTTCACCTTTTGTAGAGACTTCTCGCTTTCTTCCAACACAACCTTCTTGATGTCATTCCATAACTCTTCCGGAGCTCTGTCATTTGTATCTAAAGCAGCAAATCGATTTTGCAGGCAGTCTTTAAATTCCAGTGGTATATTCTCAAGGTCATATTTTGCTGCATTCATGAGTGGTTTGCTCTTTTTCAACTTTAGCTTGAGTTTGCATACTAGTAGTTGATGATCTGTACCACAGTCAGCTCCAGGTTTTGTCTTTGTTGATGTTACAGAGCTTTTCCATCGTTGACTTCCACATATGTAGTCAATTTGATTTTTATATAATCCATTCGGTGAAGTCCATGTGTACAGTCGCCGCTTGTGTTGCTGGAAGAAGGTGTTTGAGATGAATAGATCATTGGTCTTGCAGAATTCTATCAGTCTTTCTCCAGCTTCATTTCTGTTGCCAAGTCCATATTTTACAATATACACAATTAATAAATGCTCCTACACATAAATACGGATCTACGCCAGATCTCTTCTTTGCCCCCAACCACCTTGTAAATAATGACAGCTTCTCCTCACCCATAATCACACCAGTCCCATGGTCAGACCACCTTAGAATTAAAATAGAATTCTCAAGCAGGATTGACAAACTTGATAAGATAAAAACTTCTACATTTACTCCAAGAAGATTTAAAGCCTTCAATAAAGAGCAGTTCTTACTTGACACATTACCTTGCCTTGACTCAACTGAACTTGATTTGAACAAACAAGTGAACAACTGGTATAACACCATTAGCACTGCATCCAAGGCCTTTTCAGACTCAAGAACATTCAAAAACAGACATCATGCTCCATGGTATTCCAAAAACATACGCAATGCTAAGAGGGAATTAAGGAGAATTGAACGCCACTGGAGACGATCAAAATCTCCTACCTCTCAAAATTTATATTTAATTCAGCAAAAGAATTACAACGATCTCATCAACAAAACTAAAAAAGAGCACCACACAAATACTATACAGAAAGCATTTAACAAACCTAGAGAACTTTTTGCAATTGTAAAAAATCTAGTCAACGAACCAAGCTCTGATAAAGACATTCAGATCAGTCCTCAAGTATATGCAGATCATCTTCAATTGAAAATAGGCCAAACACCACCTTTAAAACAACCTGAAAACAACAGCCTTATTTTACCAAGTACAATTTGGAACAAGTTTTACACTCCCTCGACTACACATCTTTCAGACATCATTGCTGCACTTAACACAAGCACTGCACCCACAGATCCTTGCCCTGTACCTTGGATCAAAGCTACCAAGTCAAACTTTATTAATTTTATTCACAATCTTGTAACTAACTCCTTAACTCATGGAATCATGCCAGAACAACTTAAATTAGCAACAATTAGGCCTACCCATAAAAAAACCAACCTTGAAAAAGACAATCCAGCTGCATATAGACCAATTTCCAGCTTACCACTCTTAGCAAAAATTATTGAGAAGGCAGTACAGCTACAACTTCAAGACCATATTGATGAACATGCGCCACTTGATATACATCAGCATGGCTTCCGCCCCAACCATGGTGTTGAAACGCTCCTACTATACTTATTTAATGACATCACTCAAACAATAGATAATTTCAACAAAGGTACCTTAATGATCTTCTTAGATATTTCAGCTGCCTTCGATACAGTGGACCATGCAATCCTCTTAACAAGACTAAAGAGCATCGGATTAACTGGCACCGTCCTAAAATGGTTTGAATCCTACCTAGTTGATAGACAGTTCCAAGTTAAAATTGGCCTAAACACTTCACGTCACATAGTAATCAAACAAGGCGTGCCGCAAGGATCTGCACTCTCTTCACTTCTTTTTAATTTGTTTATCCAACCAATCTGTCACATAATAGCAGATCATCAAATAGATTACACGATTTATGCGGATGATATCATGATTTACACTCCAATTGATATCAACTGCCCAGATTACAGCAAAATTTCAAACTGTATTACCAGCATTTCAAATTGGCTAACAAATAATAACCTTGCAATAAACCTGAACAAAACGGAAGCACTTATTGTAACTAGAAACACCAGCTTTATCCCTCCACCTTACATTACATGCAACAACACAAAGATTCCAGTTAAGGACGAAGTAAGATACCTCGGAATAACCCTCGATAAGAAGCTAAACCTGCGTTCTCATATAAGAAAAACTGTTAAAAACGCGTATTACAAAATGAAGATAATTAGACGACTTAAGCCTCTTATCTCTTATGATCACTTTCGAACAGTCTGTCAGGCACTCATTACTCCCATTCTGGATTTCTGCAACCCTATTTACAATGGACTGCCTAAGCATGCTCTCAAGCCACTTCAAATGGCACAAAATACAGCAGCTAGAATCATCAATGGATCCTCAAATTATGAACACATTACCCCCATCCTTAAAGAACTCCACTGGCTCCCAATAATCCTTCGCATGAAGTATAAATTAATCATAAATATATTCAAAATGAAACACAACAGTTCTGCAATCAGCCTTCATGCCCTCTTACTCCATGATATCAACAAAAGACCAAGAAGGTTATCCACTTCTAACACCCTCAGCACACCCAAAAACTACTCTAAATCATGCAAATGTACCTCACAAAGAGCAATTGCTTTGGCCGCCCCTTTAATTTGGAACTCTCTCCCTCCTGATTTACGCTCACTGGATGATTTAAAAGACTTTCGTAAACAATTGAAAACTACACTTTTCATTGAACAATATGGATCAACAATTGACTAAATATATTATATTATTTTAATTATTTTAACTAATTTGCCTTATTGTTAACCCTTGTTATTTTTCCTATATTACCATTGTACTGTTATGTTTATACTGTGTTTGTTTCCCTTGCCTATAACCTTTGTATTTCTTGTGACCGCTTTGATTGAAGGAAAAGGCGGTATAGAAAACTTGTTAAATAAATAAATAAATATTTTCCAACTACTTTGGCCTCTTTTAATAAGTGTTATTTCCCTCCCTCCCCACACCCACCCACCCCTGGGATAATCGTAGCTTTATAGGTACTTAAACATCTTAAAAGACAGGGGTCCCCCCTGCCCCGTGGCGGAGGGTGAACGGCTGCTGGTGCGTAAGGCCTGCTTGGTTGGGAAGGGGCCCATTCTGCGTCTTTGGAGGGAAAGTAGTCCACCTTCCTTTGGTGAGTGGCGCAATTGCTTCCCTCAAATGATGCTCATAGAGAGATGGGGCGCACGGGGCAGTGTCAAACGCTGGACAGTATTTATGCGTGTCTGGGAGCCTTATATACAACAGTTGAGTACTAGATGTCGCAATGAGATCCTACATGTTGGTCATTGAGGGGTTATGTGATTGGTGAGCGATGTGGAGTGTATGTAGCATTGTTTGGAGGTTTACAGAGGGCATAGGGTGGTGTGCTTTGGGGGAAGGGATAGAGGGGGGAGGGTAGTGGGGAATGGGGGATTCTGCTGGGAAAAAACACTTCCACCTGTTATCTCTGTTTTGTTTATCCTCTGTGAGGGGATCAGAGTACACCCCTCTGAGGATATTTGTATATTGTATATTGAATTTGTTGGTGGTTATCAAATAAAGTATATTAAAAAAAAAAAAAAAAGACAAGGGGTGCTCTCAGGTGCAGCTCGTTACCCATATCAGGCATACACTAAGGACCTGAGATTAATTAAGCTTCAGGTGAACAAGGTATATTAAACATATTAGATACAGTTTTATTAGTATAAATATCCATAGCAACCCTTAGGAAGTAAAGAACTTAAAGATCTAAACAAAAACTTAAAACTAAGATGCAGACAGCAGTCCAGCAGCGAGATGGGGGCTTTCCAGTCTTTTGCATTGAGTGTCACATGTATGATTTTCTCCCAGTTGGTGAGAGGTCTTACGTGTGCACTAGGTGCAAGGAGCTCTTGGCTCTCAGGGAACAAGTCCGTTCTCTAGAGGCTAGAGTAGCAGACTAGGAAAACATAAGAAAGACAGAGAGGTACATAGACGAGACCTACAGGGATATAGTCCTGAAGTCCCACCTCCAATCTAGCAGCATCCCTGTTGCCATGGAGGAGAGAGGTCACGTGATAGGAGAGCATCACCCTGGTGTGGCAGGAAGTGATTCTGTAACTAGGACCTGTCCGCCAGGTGATGTAAAACCCTCTCGCACCGAGGAAGTTTCTCCAGGGCCATGTGCCCATGAGGGAAGGGTTAGGACAGCCGTTATAGTTGGTGATTCGATCATTAGGCATGTAGATAGCTGGGTGGCTGGTGGACGTGAAGATCGCCTGGTAACATGCCTGCCTGGTGCGAAGGTAGCGGACCTCACCCGCCACCTAGATAAGGTCTTATATAGTGCTGGGGAGGAGTCTGCTGTCTTGGTACATGTCAGTTCCAATGACATAGGAAAAAGTGGTAGGGAGGTTCTGGAGGCTAAATTTAGGCTTTTAGGTAGGAAGTTGAAATCCAGAATTTCCAGGGAAGCGTTCTCTGTAATGCTTCCCGTTCCACGTGCAGGACCCAAAAGGCAGGCAGAGCTCCAGAGTCTCAATGCGTGGATGAGACAATGGTGCAGAGATGAGGGTTTTGGATTTGTTAGGAACTGGGGAACATTCTGGGGAAAGGAGAGGCTCTTCCGAAGGGATAGGCTTCACCTTAACTGGAATGGAACCAGGCTGCTGGCATTAACCTTTAAAAAGGAGATAGAGCAGCTTTTAAACTAGATAATATGGGAAAGTCGAGAGTCGCCCAAGAGCGGATGGTTCGGAAGAATGTATCCTTGAAGGATACTATCAAAAGCAGAGAGGTTCCAAAAAAGAGTAAAGTAGCCCAAATGCCCTCGAGTATGGAGCAGACAGAGCTTAAAGATCCCAAATTACCCATGTCTACCAACAGCCAAACTAATATGAATAAAATACAGTCTCTAAAATGCTTGTATGCAAATGCTAGAAGTTTAAAAAATAAGATGGGAGAGTTAGAATATATAGCACTAAATGAGAGATTAGATATGATTGGAATATCAGAGACATGGTGGAAGGAGGACAACCAGTGGGACACTGTGATACCTGGGTACAAACTATATCGTAATGATAGAGCTGATCAAATTGGTGGAGTGGTTGTGCTCTATGTTAGAGAGGGCATTGAGTCAGAAAGGATTAAAGTTTTGCAGGAAACAAAATTTACTATAGAATCTCTATGGATTGAAATTCCATGTAAAAAGGGGAAGGCGATGGCAGTGGGGGTGTACTATCGACCGCCAGGCCAGAATGAACAAATGGATGATGAAAGGCTCAAAGAAATCAAGGAAGCTAACAAAAGTTATAGCGCAGTAATAATTATGGGTGATTTAAATTACCCCGGTATCGAATGGGTCAGATACATAGTTATAGTTTTATTACCCGTTTTCCAAGTTTAAGTTACCTGTTATAATGTAAGCACACCAGTGTTTTCTGATTGTGCAGTTCTGTTACTTGTAAACCGCACTGAAAACAAATAGCGCGGTATATAAAAGATGTTAAATAAAATAAAATAAAATAAATAAAGTTCCTAGATGACATAAATGACTGCTTCTTGGAGCAGCTGGTTCATGAACCGACCAGAGGGGAAGCCATATTAGACCTAGTCCTTAGTGGAACACCAGATCTAGTGCAAGAGATAAGGGTGTTGGGGCCACTTGGCAATAGTGATCACAGCATGATCACCTTTGATTTAATTAGTGGAGGAGGGATAGTAAGGAAATCCACAGTACTACCTTTTAACTTTCGAAAGGGAGACTATGATAAAATGAGGAAAATAGTTAAGAAAAGATTAAAAGGAGCAGTTGCAAAGGTTAAAGACTTACATCAAGCTTGGGTGTTGTTGAAAAATACTATCTTGGAAGCCCAGACCAGCTGTATTCCACGCTTTAAGAAAAGTGGAAGGAAGTCCAAAAAACTGCCAGCATGGTTTAAAGGGGAGGTCAGAGATGCTGTTGTTGCCAAAAAAGCATCTTTCAGGAAATGGAAAAAAGAGCCAAATGACGAAACCTGGAAACAGCACAAGCACTGGCTAGTCAAATGCAAGGCATTGATAAAGCAGGCAAAGGGAGAATTTGAGAAGAAGCTTGCTGCGGAAGCAAAAATGCGAAATAAAGATTTTTTCAAGTACATTCGTAGTAAAAAACCTGTGAGTCAGTTGGTCCATTAGATGATAAGAGGAGTTAAAGGGGCACTAAGAGGCGACAAGGCGATAGCGGAGAGACTGAATGAATTCTTTCCTTCGGTCTTTACTGAAGAAGATGTAGGGATGTTACCCATGACTGAAGTGGTATTTAAAGGTGCGGAAGAGTTGAAGGAACTATCGATACATCGGGAAGATGTATTACAACTTTTAGATAAACTGAAGAGTAGCAAATCACCTGGGCCAGATGGTATACATCCAAGGGTGTTGAAAGAACTGAAATATGAGATTGCAGACCTGCTATTAGTAATCTGTGAATTTTCATTAAAATCATCTGTAATACCTGAAGATTTGGAGGATCGACAATGTAACGCCAATTTTTAAAAAGGGTTCCAGGGGTGATCCTGGAAAATACAGACCGGTGAAAAATGGTAGAAACCATCATAAAGAATACAATTACTCAACATGTAGATAGTCATGGCCTAATGGGAGACAGTCAACATGGTTTTAGACAAGGAAGATTTTGTCTTACTAATCTATTATGTTTTTTTGAAAGTGTGAATAAACAGGTGGACAAAGGTGAGTCGGTTGATATAGTGTATCTGGACTTTCAGAAAGCCTTTGACAAAGTCCCTCATCAGAGACTTTTGGTAAAACTAAAGAGTCATGGAATAGGAGGCAGTGTACTACTGTGGATGAAGAACTGGTTAAAAGATAGAAAGCAGAGGGTTGGGCTAAATGGCCAATTTTCCCATTGGAGAAAGCACAGTTACTTACCTGTAACAGGTGATCTCTGGGAACAGCAGGAATAAGTCTTCACATATGGGTACTTCGGTACCGACGGAGCCTGCGCGGGAACGCTCCCCAGCGTCCAATCAGAAAGCTTTTGGGAGCATCCCTCAGCGCCTGCGTGCTGCCTTCCCGCCTTTCCAACTGTCTCTCCTCAGTTGAGTTTTATAGCTGAGACAAAGAGAAAGAGAGAGGAAAGGAAGATAGATAGAGAGATACAACTCCTAGGGGAGGTGGGTGGGTTGTGAAGACTTATTCCTGCTGTTCCCAGAGATCATCTGTTACAGGTAAGTAACTGTGCTATCTCCAGGAACAAGCAGGAATGAGTCTTCACATATGGGGACTCCCAAGCTAAGATGCCTGGAGCCCTAGCATGTTGGAGATTGAAACATGCTACACCTCATATGGCCAGGCATCCTGAGGATGGAGGGTAGGAGTTGAAAAAGAGAGGAGCTGTAGAAGCAGCTAACCTAAGATAGGACTACAGGCAAGGAGTCCTTGTATGTATGATAATTATCATGAAATATATTGAAATGAACAATCACAATATGGACCTCACCTATTGGATTGCAGGAAGTAGAGAGGCTGATGGAGTCTACTGGGGATCCAGTAGAGGAATCTTCAAGGTGACCTCACTAAAGAGAAGGTGAAGGTCAAAATCTGGAAGTGACAGGTGACCCCAGGATTCAACTGGGGTAGTACAAAAACGGTAGGTCTTTAGTGGGAAGCTTTATGGAAAAAGCTGAAAACTCTTTTGGCTACAGAGTTACTCACAGTTAGGAACAAAAGAGGAAGACTGATCGATTTGGACAAACTGGCCCAGTCCTTGAAGGAAGAAGGGGTATGGAAAAAACCCCGTATTCCCAAAGAAAGGACAGATGTCTGAGGAGTTGAAACCTCAGATCTACTGAAGATCCACCATGTCTTTCCTAACTGGTGAGAGGTAGGAAGATATTGGAGCATGGAGCTTCAGGGATACCTAAACCTAGGGTTATGGAAGGAGCTGTCAGTACCACAGCAGTGGTTGTGTGCATAATACCCCAAACATACTGTGGAACAGTATTAACATGTGCAAAGCCCACTGTCTGGAACATATAGGAAGGAAAAACCTTTATGAGCCTAGACAGTTAGAGAGATAAGTATGTAAATACATATCTACCTATAACGAAGCATCTCGACAGATACACACATATATATATATATATATATATATATATATATTGTGGCCTACCACTCCGTGCGCCTACGCCCCTAGGGCCGGCAAGGCAGATTGTTTCTGCTTTTGGACGCTTACTGTTGTATTTGTGCAGGGGCCCGCCTAATAGGACACGAAGATCACCTCTTTTAATGTAGTTGTGGTTTGCTTTTATTTAACAGTCCGAATGGAAGAGGCACAGGGCAATTTGTAACATAAATTGCTTTTTATTTGTTTTTCTTCAAGTAAATCATTTGTGGCAAAAAGCTCAAGAAAAAGGCAAAATCACATTAACCAAAATAGGATTCTTCTCCAAAGAATGTCCAAGGTGCATTCTACAAATAAACTTCCTCACTCTTGGTAGTAGTACTTCTATTATTTACAGATACAGCAAAGATACCATTTGTGCATCATTCACAAACTTAGAAATAGTGGAGCTTTACTTTCTCTGCTGGCATAAGTTCAAGACATCAATCAGAGTGTCACCTCTCAGTTTAAAACCGTTAGCTTATTTAGCTGAGGTTACAGCAGCAATAGAACCAGCTACTTTTACACATGAGGGTTTGGTTATCTTCCTGTCTGTTTTCAAGCATACAGTGATTCTAGCACTTCTGTTGCCTTCTTACTTCTTTCACACAGCATTTAGTAAAAGCATTATATATTAGTCACACACAGACTGCAATCCATTGATTCGGCTGAGGACACTGAATTATTAGAGAAACAGTCCACATCCATTTCTGCTGGGGAATTATATGGCTCTGTGCTTGGGGTAACCTCTGGCTCAACCTGTTGTACGTTCTTCAACAGCTTTAAAAGTTTTCCCCACTTTAGCTTCTGGTTCCCCTTTATAACTGGGTTGGAACCTCTGGCCTTTCTCCCTCTTAATAAATCCTCTTCAGGAAATGCATAAGCTTTTGGGCTGGCAGTGACTCTCCTTCTAACAGACTTTTTACATTGTCTGTATAGAGGCTCAGGGCTAGAGCTGCTATATTCTGACTCAGAAGTAAAGTCCTGAATTCTCTCCCAGTTCTTTCTATGCCCACACCCTTTACACTTGCCTTGTAAGTGTTGACCAGTCCTCCTGGACCCACCTGAAGACACAGCCTTGAAGTGCTGCTTCCTCTCCCGGTCTCTTGGCCTTCTCACTTGGCTCCTAGCCTGCAGCCTGTCCTGCCTTTTAGCAGTCCTTCTCTGCAGTCTCTCTGGTGTATGAGCAGATCCTGTTTGATCAGTGTCGGAGTCCTCTGTTAGCTCAGCTGATCTTCTAGAGAGACTCCGTCCTCGGGAGTCTGCCAGTTTCTCCTTAGTATTGCACTTGCCTCTGCACTGTCCTGTGCATGGTCCTCGTGTGTGCTGAACTCTAGAATCAACTCCCAGCTGATCCTCCAGTTTCCCCTCACTTCCTGTGTGACGCAGTTTATATGTTCTGTGAATTGTTTGCTTCCCTGGCCCCACCCTCTCTCTGCTTGCAGCTGCCCTAGAGGCTGGGTGTGGCTTCAAGGTAACCCTGCTTCTGTGTGCCTTAGTTTCACTCTCTATGTGGGAATTGTGTTTCAGTAAGCCCATCCCCCGCTTATGGGAACAAATTTCAGTGTTTTTTCTAGTTTTAAAGGGCTCTGCAGCATGCACATCATCACAATATATATATATATATATCACAATATATATATATATATAAAATATTTAATGAACTAGTACAACATAGAACTTACCTACTGGATTGTAGGAAGTAGAACTGTGATGGAGTGTACTGTAGATGCAGTAGCAAAATCTTCAAGGTAACTTCACAGCAGTGAGGATGAAGTTCCAAATCTGGAATGGGCAGGTGACCCAGGTGTCAACTGGGGCAGGAGAAGAACGGCAGGTCTTCAATGGAAAGCTTTATGTGAAAAAGCTGAGAACTCTTTTAGGTACAGAGTTATTAACATTGAGGACTAAAAGAAGAAGACGGACCGATCTGGAGAATTAGCCCAGTCCGGAAGGGAAGAGAGGGTATGGAAAAAACCCCTATTCCCAAGGAGAACAGAAGTGTACTCAGAAATACTGAAGATGTACATTGTCATTCCTAGCTGGTAAGAGATAGGAGGACAATGAAGTTTAATACTTCATGGATAGGGAGATCTATAACAAAAATAGAAGCTGTTGACGTCACAGCAGTAATTGTGTGTATAACCACTCCCAGTTACTGAGCCGTATGAGAATAGGCAAGTTGACTGTCTGGACCCCTTAAGAAGGTAAAAGCTTTATAGCACAGTTAGGGAGATAGTAGGTAATACCTAGTGTCTTATGGACATCTCCCAAAGGGCACATATATATATGGAGATACATATATGTCTATATATATGTGCATATATGTCTAGATATGTGTGATATATATATATATAGGGGTATAGATATAGATATATAGATATATATTGTGATACAGTAAGCTATAGAAAGCCTGTTGAAACTAGCAAAAAGGAAGAACTCACCTCAAACTTGGCTGGGCAGGAGGATTCAGCATGTCTAAGAATGGCTGAGCAGCCGGTGCCGTCAGCACAAGTAGAACAGAAGAGGTTTAAAATGAGGTTTCCTTTCCTTAGCAGTGACGCAGATAGAATTGAGGAATCTCATCAGAAACACCTGTCCCCAGAAGCTGACGTAATGTGCAGAGGGGGGAGGTACAAAAAGCCCTGGTCAGAACCAGGAAGGGGAAGCAAGAGGGGAAGCAGGAGCGAATGCAAGAAGGAGAGCCAGACTGACTCTGAGGAGGAGAGTGGCAGTCAGATGCAGGTGGAGACTCAGAGACAGAGAGAGACACAGAGTCCCAGGAGACGTGCCAATTCCAGGAGAGACTTTGGAGGTCTGGGAGGACCAAGAGCTCTCAAGGGAAGCTCCAGGAAAGGGCAGTGGAGCAGTAGAGAAACTGATCTCTGGAGAGATAGTACCGGAGAGGTTTTCCACTCAAACAGGAAGTGGGACACTACGTTAGTGGAATTACCCAAGTCACGGAGAAACTTTCTTCAAGCCAGTAAAGCTTTGCCATGAGAAAGAAACCCACCAGCTAACTACAGAACCTCCTGTAAGGTAACAAGTTTAAAGCCTTGTGTTTGGGAGAGAAGAGAAGCTGGGAGTTTTAACAAGCATTGCTCTGGGCAGAGTTTTAATATAGGAAGGCATGCAGACTTCCAAGTAAGGGAGCCAAGGGAGGCTTACCATAAAGAGACTTTCTCTACAGCAGGTTTTTATAATCCTGATTTAGACAAGTGTCTGGGAGAAAAGAAAGCTTATCTTCCCACAGTAAATGAACCCAGCTCCAGCACATGCAGTGAATGTGACCCGGGGAGTGATAGATGCAGTCCAGGCTTAACACAGTGGGAAAGCAGTAACACTTACTCAGAGCCGGAGCCGATGGATTGTACAATCTGTTTATCAGATGAAATAACATCTTTATGCTGATGTAACTTGTGAAAGGAACAAGGAAGAAAGAAATAACATTCCAGCTGTTTTCGTTTAGTTTTGTTTATTGTTCTGTGTGCTTTTGCAAAGAAATGATATCCGCCAGGGAACGGGAATAAAACCCTATTTTGCTTTACCACTTTGACTGACTGACTCTGTGTACAGAAGAGAAGGCAGATCAATCATAACCACAATACCCCTAGGCAGTCGCCTAGAGGGCCTACGGAGTCTCTTACCACGAGGCCCGTGACAATATATATAGATGGGCATGACTTATGCCCACACAGCTTACAGAAATATGTATGCATAGGACATATACAGACATGAATATAAGTCTGAGGATACATGTCTGCAACTGAGCTCCACAAAAACATTCACATAGGGAATGTGAGGGGAAAAGATTCATCAAATAAGGGGGTGGAAACCACCTGAAGATATATAGAGAATCTATTTCCGTGGTGCAGGAATATATTTCAGTGGATAACCAGTATGGTTGCGTGAAAAACAGAGGATAATAGCAGTCTGGTAAGAGCATGTCAGGAGTACCTGAGGACTCTGACATGTCCAAAGGACAGGAAAACGCATAGACTAAGACACCCGGAAGACCCAGCCAAGGGACTCAGGGGTATCATGTACAGTAAAAAAAATATGCGTTGACCAAGTGGAGTAGAAAAGATAATGCCAAGCTGTAAGGAAAAAAAGGGGTAGGTTCCTGCCAGATTGGGAACTCCTTGGACATTCACGCAGAAAAAGCTTGTCTTCTGTATCACAATAGGAGACAAGAGGGTATAAAGAACCGATATAGCCATGGAATGACTATATAAGCTTTTCCTATTATATGGAAAACCCTCAGAGACAAAGTTCAATGCTCTACAGCAAGGGTCCATAGTAGAAAGCTTCTCTGAAGATTGCAGAGAGCATTGTGCAGGAGAATTATGAGAGAAACTGACAGCAGTCAGATGTGGTGCCATATCCTAGGTAAGGATATGGCAAGTAGAAGATAACCTGCAGTGAGTAGCATCATGCAAGATAGTTGAAAGGAACTTGCAAGAAACATTAAAGTAAGCACAGGAACTTCTGCTTGTACAGCAACTGAACAAAAGAGCAGAGGGGATCCCCCTGTATAAAAACAGGGAGAAAAACAGACAGAGGGAGCGGAGATATTCCTGTCCCTGTCTGATGAGTAAAAAGTCTACACTGGAAAGAAAGAGAAGTGTTTCAGTATGGTACCAACTCGAACAGGGGAAACCCTGGGAGAGAGGGGCTTGGAAGGTGACGTACCATATGGTAAGTCAGCTGAAAGAAAAAATGTCCATGTGGGGACAGAAACTATCCTGGGATAATTGTAATCTCCCTTTATAATAAAAAGAAAGGGAGAATTCTGTAACCCATGGACAAAAATATCCTAACAGCTTAGCATACTGAAAAGAAAAACCAGTGTAGGGTTTGAAGAATAACTTCTGGTAAGAAGAAGTTAACTGTAGATTGCAACATACAGAAACCTATGGTTGCTGGCTATGATTAGCCTGGTTAGAGTCTGGAGATTTCAGACGAGGATGAGATGTCCCTTGCTTGGGTACATCTGGAGGATGGGCAGAAGAAGGATGAAATTTTCTTTTCCTAGGGAAAGAAGGTTTGGTAGGACATTTCCTACGCCCTGGGGAAAAAGAAGGCTTAGGACGGTTTCCAGAACTAGGAAAGTCAGTGGAGCAATGAGCGACCTGACATAAAGCCTCTTTATTGAAGAGATTTTCTCCAGTACAAGGAGAATTACCCAGTGTATGTTGTGCCCATCTGCTCAAGTCTGAAGCCTGCAGCCAGGCTGTATGACGTACTCCAATGGCAATAGCAGAGGATCTGCTAACAGACTCAAAAGAGTCTAGAGAAGCACGAGAAAGGAACCAAGAGATATTCCTGCTATGATTGAGAAGCAAGGAATAGTCAGAGGTCTTAGGTTCTGACAAAAAAGGAGACAAAAGAGATAATTTCTCTGTGACCTCCTGAAGTGTCAGACTCATATAAAAAATATATGAAATAATTCTTGAAGCCAGCATAGAAGTTTGGAAGGTTTGACGTCCAAAGGCATCAAGTGCTTTAGATGCACGACCTGGCGGATAAGAAGAATGCTTCTTCTTGCTTCTTACCTTCCTCATTGCTGATTCCACTACAATGGAATGATGCGGAAGTTGGTTTTTCTGGAACCCTGGAGAGGGAGGTACCTGATACAGAATGTCAATGGCTGTAGAAGGCAAAGGAACCTTTAAGGGTGATTCCCATATCCTCAGAAGAAGATCCCGTAAAGAATGATGTAAAAGAAGCATTATGTTTTCCTTTTCTGCAGGATCTTGGTCAAGAGAAGAACCAGGAATAGGAATGGCAAGAAAAGCTGCCATGTCAAGGAGAAACTTCTGAAAAGAAGGATTTCCAATAGGAACTAATCCTGGGCAAGCTGAGGTTGAAGGAGCAGCTTGAGCACCAGAAGACATACTGGACTGGTGCAGAAAAAGAATCCTGCTCGATGGACTGTGATACTGACAGTTCTGATTTGAGGCAGTTAGTACTGCATCGTCAGTGCCTGGTATCGATTCCAAACTAGGCATAGAAAGGATCGATGGCACCGATGGAACTGCAGGAATCGACCCCGACACCGGTACCGGAGATAACGCCATCGAAGCAGTAATCGAGGGCTGCTGAAGCGGTACCGTGGTAACCAGAGAGCCTTGGTGAATATCCTCGGTACTGCGTAGCCGGAAACGATATGGATCGGTTCCGAAACGCGTCGGTACCAAGTCATCTAGACTGGATATCGATTCTAGACTCGGCATCGAAGCAAGCGAGCCTATCGATGCATGTCTAGAAGGTACCGACGTTGGTGGTGGTATCAGCGATGCCGATACCTGAAAGTCAATTGGAATCTCATCGAACGGCACCGAAGGTACCGAGGACGTTCGAAGACGATGCCCGGCGAAGAGAGGAACACTCGACACCGGCACCGATGTCGGGGTATCGGTACCGCTCGAAGTCGGTACCAACCCCGAGCACGGTGAAGATATAGGAAAGTCAATCTGGGTCATATCGATCGGCCCCGAAGGTACCGAGGATTCCAGATGACGATCCCAGGTAAAGAGTGGAACACTCGATACCGATGCCGATACCGGGGTATCGGTCCGGCTCGAAGCCGGTACCAACCCCAAGCATGGCTGGGATATAGGAAAGCCAATCTGGGTCGTATCGATCGGCCCCGAAGGTACCGAGGACACCAGATGACGATTCCTGGTGAAGAGTGCAGCACTCGACACCGATGCCGGTGCCGGGTTATCGGTACCGCTCGAAGCAGATACCACCCCCTGGCACGGCTCAGGTATGTTCTGTGAGGGGTGAGCCCCAGGAACAACCTGAAACCCCGTGAATGCTTTGGAGCCTGAAGACTCCCGCCGAGGTTTTATTGCCAATGAGGTCTTGAGGATAAGGCCGGAGCCGTCATCATGCTGGGCATGAGACTTACCCTTCAAGAAATGGCTAGTCTTAACAGACTGTTTGTGGGTTACCTGATCCTGGAGAGAAGAATAAACCGGTGTCCTCACCTTAGGAGGAAAAACGTTATCGAGGGAGACTCGAAAAAGGGAAGGTCTTCTCCCAACCATATAGCCTGAAGTATCAGGGGAAAAACGGTCAGGACTCAGACAGGATAGACACCAAGCATTGGAGTCTAAAAAGAAAAATGAGTTTCCACAGTGAAGGCACTTCTTAGGGGAAGAAGGCTCCATTTTGGAAAGGCCTGGCAGGCCCAAAAAAGTTAAACAAAAAACTGAGGAGAAATATTTCTCTAAGTTTGAAAATAAAATAATAAAGCACCGGCGGTACCGGTATCGGCGGGAAAAAAAAACAGCCGCGACCACAAGAAAATAAGAAAATAAGGATTTTTAAAGAAAAAAGTTTCTGCGGTGACAGGAGGACGTCCTGTTGGCTCCGCGGAAAAACGAAAACTGAGGAGAGGCAGTGGGAAAGGTGGGAAGTCACCGCGCAGGCGCGAGGGAGCTCCCAAAGGCTTTCTGATTGGATGCTGGGGAGCATTCCCGTGCAGGCTCCGTCGGTACCGACGTATCCATATGTGAAGACTCATTCCTGCTTGTTCCTGGAGATAGACGGTTTGGCAGGGCATTTCCTTCCTACTGGGGAAGGAGAAGGCTTAGGATAGCCTTCAGAAACAGGGAAGTCAGTGGACCACTGAGCAACCTGCTGTAAAGACTCCTTATGGAAGAGATTTTCTCCAGTGCAAGGAGTATTACCCAGTCTTTGTTGTGCCCATTTGTCTAAGTCCGAAGCTTGCAGCCAGGCTCTACGTCGTGCCCCTATGGCTATAGCAGATGTTCTGCTAACAGACTCAAATGAGTCTAGGGAAGCACGAGTAAGAAACCAAGAAATATTTTGAATATGACTAAGTAGTAAGGAATAGTCTGCAGTCTTGGGCTCTGAAAGAAAAGGAGTCAAAAGATATAATTTCTTTGAGACCTCCTGAAGAGATAGACTCATATAAAAAATATATGAGAGAAACCTTGCTGAAAGCATGGATGTCTGGAAGGTTTGACGTCCAAAGGCATCTAGTGTCCTAGACTCACGACCTGGTGGGTAAGAAGAGTGCTTTTTCTTACTTTTCACCTTCCTCATTGCTGATTCCACCACAATGGAATGATAAGGAAGTTGAGTCTTTTGAAACCCTGGAGAGGGGGGCACTTGATACAGAAGATCAATTGCTCTGGAAGGTGGGGGTACCCTTAAAGGTGTTTCCCATATTCTTAGAAGAAGATCCTGCAGGGAATGATGCAAAGGAAGCATTATGTTCTCCTTTGTTTCAGTAGAAACAGAGCCTTGTGTGGGATCATGGCCAGGGATAGGAATGGAAAGGGATCTTGCCATATCCAAGAGGAAATCCTGAAAAGAAGGACCTCCAAAGAGAACCTTCCCAGGACAGGCTAGATCTGAAGAACTAGCCTGGGCACCGGAGGATCTACCTGAGTATATAGGAAAATAAGATCCTGCACGGTGCAAAAAAGGATCCTTAAGGGATGGATGCTGGTACTGGAGGTCAGGACCTGTGACAGTCAGTACTACATCGTCCATGCCAGGTATCGACTCCAGACTTGGTATAGAAAGGAGCAACCCTGGTGAAAGAAGCATGGAAGGAGCTGGCCCTGATGCTACTGTGGATACCGGTACCGATACCGGTAGCGCTGTTGGAATCGAAGACGACACTGACACCGGAGCAGTCATCGGTGTCAGCTCAAATGGTACCGAGGTAACCGAACGCTTTCGGTAATCATCCCCAGTACCTAGTGTCTGGTACCGATAGGTATCGGTACCGAGACGTGCCGGTACCCAGTCTTCCAGACTAGAGATCGATTCCAGACTCGGCATCGAGGGGAGCGAGTCTATCGATGCATGTCTGGAGGGTACCGACTTCGGTGGTAGTATCGGCGTCGATGCCGATACTGGAAAGTCAATCTGGAGCGTATCCACCGGTCCCGAAGGTACCGAGAAAGCCAGATGACGATCCCTGGTGAGGAGTGTAACGTCCAACACCAGTGCCGATGCCGGGGTATCGGTACCGCTCGAAGCAGATGCCACCACCGAGCATGGCTCAGGTATGTTCTGTGAGGGGTGAGCCCCAGGAACAACCTGAAACCCCTCATAGGCTTTGGAGACCGAAGACTCCCGCCGGGGTTTTGAAGCCAATGGAACCTCGAGAGCAAGTCCGGAGCCGTCTTCATGCCGTGCATGAACCTACCACTCGAGGGTTGGCTAGTCTTAACAGACTGTTTGTGGGTTACCTGATCCCGTGCAGAAGAAGAAATGTTCGGTGCCCTGACACTGGATGGAAACCTGGTATCGAGAGAAACTCGATGTTGAATATCTCTTCTCACAAAACTGAAGCCGGAGGGCTGCGGAGGAAAATGATCAGGACCCAAACAGGTTAAACACCAGCTTTTGGAGTCTAAGAATAAAGCTGTACCGCCACAGCTTAAACATTTCTTAGAGAAAAAGGCTGGTGGTTCCATGAGGAACATGGACAGGCCTAAAAGGCCTCAAATTTAAGACAGAAGAAAAAATATACCCTGAAGGGAAAAATTTTCAGTAAAAAGAAAAAAGAAACACCGGCGGTACCGGTGGAGTCGGGGAGACAGCCGCGACCACAAGAAATAAAAAGAATTAAAGAAGAATTTTCTGCGGTGACAGGAGGACGTCCTGCCGGCTCCGCGGAAAAACGAAAACTGAGGAGAGACAGTTGGAAAGGCGGGAAGGCAGCTCGCAGGCGCTGAGGGATGCTCCCAAAAGCTTTCTGATTGGACGCTGGGGAGCGTTCCCACGCAGGGTCCGTCGGTACCGACGTACCCATATGTGAAGACTCATTCCTGCTTGTTCCTGGAGGTAAGTGAATAGTGGTGTACCCCAGGGATCTGTGCTGGGTCCGCTGCTTTTTGACATATTCATAAATGACCTGGAAAGTGGAATAAAGAGTGAGGTAATCAAATTTGCAGATGACACAAAACTATTTAAAGTTCTTAAAACCCAAGAGGATTGTGGAAAATTGCAAGAGGATCTTGATAAATTGGAAGACTGGGCATCAAAATGGCAGATGAAATTTAATGTGGACAAGTGCAAAGTTATGCACCTAGAGAAGAACAACCCAAACTATGGTTACACAATCCAAGGTTCCACATTAGGAACCACCACCCAGGAAAAAGATTTAGGCGTCATTGTGGATAACATGTTAAAACCCTCGGCCCAGTGTGCAGCGGCAGCTAAGAGAGCAAATAGAATGCTAGGTTTCATAAGGAAAGGAATGGAAATAAAACAAAAGATATTATGATGCCTCTATATCATTCCATGGTGAGACCGCACCTTGAATATTGTGTGCAATTCTGGTCGCCATATCTTAAAAAGGATATAGCGTTATTAGAAAAGGTTCAGAGAAGAGCCACCAAAATGGTAAAGGGGATGGAAGGATACTCCTATGAAGAAAGGCTAAAAAGGTTAGGGTTCTTTAACCTGGAAAAGAGACGGCTGAGCGGAGATATGATAGAAGTCTATAAATTAATGAATGGAGTGGAACGGGTAAACGTAGATCAATTGTTTACATTATCAGAATATAGAAAGACCAGGCGACATGCAATGAAGCTACAGGGTAAACTATTTAAAACTAATAAAAGAAAATATTTCTTCACTTAACATGTAATCAAACTCTGGAATTTGTTACTGGAGGATGTAGTAAAGGCTGTTAGTGTAGCTGGGTTTAAAAAAGGTTTGGACAAGTTCCTGGAGGAAAGGTCCATAAACCATTATTAAGAAGGGACCCAGGATATCAATGCTTGACCCAGTACAAGCATTGCGGAACCTGTCTCTTTTGGGGAAACTGCTAGGTACGTATGACCTAGATTGGCCACTGTTGAAAACAGGATACTGGGCTTGATGGACCTTGGTCTGACCCAGTATGGGATATCTTATGTTCTTAGGAAGTTTCTGGTGGAGACAGAGAACCGCTCTGGAACCGACTGGCCAACGCTATCAGTCTGTGGGCCCTGTCCTCGGGCAAATAAGCCTTCGCCTCGAGGGTATCCAATCTTGCCCCTATGAACTCCATGTCCTGTGAGGGGAGCAAAGTGGACTTTGCGAAGTTTACTACGAAGCCTAGATGCTGAAGAAGAGAAACAGTGCGAAAAGTGGCCTGGCCGGCCTCCTATGGAGACTCACTCCTGATGAGCCAGTCATCCAGGTATGGAAAGACAAAGATGCCCTGGTTTCTGAGATAGGCCGCCACCACCGTCAGGTACTTGGTGAAAACCCTGGGGGCGGAGGTGAGGCCAAATGGAAGTACTCTGTATTGAAAATGATTTCCTCCCACTACAAATCTGAGGTATTGTCTGTGGTCTGGATGAATGAGGATGTGAGTATAAGCATCCTTCAAGTCTAAGGAGCATAGCCAATCTCCCTGCTGGAGGTAGGGCAGCAGTATCCCAAGGGTAAGCATCTTGAACTTTTCCCTCTCCAGGAACTTGTTGAGATTTCGCAAGTCTAGGATGGGCCTTGGTTTGCAGCTTGTCGTGCTGTGAGGGCTTGCGTGCATCAGTGATGCTGAGAGCTAAACTATCAGTAGTTTAACTACTGGCAGGGTCTCCCAAGATGGACAGGTCTCAGCTGAGGTGCCAGATGAAGACAAACCACCCATCTGGGCAGCAGCAGAATGGGATAGTGTTGACGGCGGAGGATCACATTTCTGTGACAACGGCAACAACACCAAACTTAAACTGCGCGGAAGGAAGGCCCGGCAATCTACTTCTGTATCTTGCCATGAAAACCCAATGGATAGTTACAACAAAACAAATTGTGCTATGGTGCTGGAAGATGAGACTCCCAGGTCAGAAGGCACTCAACTAGCTACTGGGGAAGAGCTGAAAACTTTTCAGAGTAAAGCCAGCATTTATGATGTGGTTGGATCAAAGCCCTCGGGAAATCTGACTGCTGATGTAGCTGCGCATGAAATGAGAGTCAGAAGCTGTAAAGATGTCTTACACATTGGAACATGGAACGTACGAAGCATGAACCAAGGGAAGTTGGAGGTGGTCAAGAATGAAATGGAACGTGTACAACTTGATCTGTTGGGTGTCAGCGAACTGAAATGGACTGGCATCGGGCACTTTGCATCAGATGATCACATGGTCTACTATGCTGGAAATGAAAGACAAAGAAGAAATGGTGTTGCATTTATAATAAAGAAGAAACTTGCAAGAACTGTAATGAAATACAATGCAGTCAGCGAACGCTTAATCTCTATTCGTCTACGAGGAATGCCTATCAACACAACTATAATTCAAGTATATGCCCCAACAACAGCTGCAGAAGAGAATGAAATTGAAGAGTTCTATGAACAAGTACAAGCTGAAATTGACAGAACATGCAAACAGGATATCCTGATAGTCATGGGTGACTGGAACGCAAAAGTTGGCAACAAAGAAGAAGGCAAAGTAGTTGGAAAATATGGACTTGGCAACAGAAATGAAGCTGGAGAAAGATTGATAGAATTCTGCAAGACCAATGATCTATTCATCTCAAACACCTTCTTCCAGCAACACAAGCGGTGACTGTACACATGGACTTCACCCAATGGATTGTATAAAAATCAAATTGACTACATCTGTGGAAGTCAACGATGGAAAAGCTCTGTAACATCAACAAAGACAAAACCTGGAGCTGACTGTGGTACAGATCATCAACTACTAGTATGCAAACTCAAGCTAAAGTTGAAAAAGAGCAAACCACTCATGAATGCAGCAAAATATGACCTTGAGAATATACCACTGGAATTTAAAGACTGCCTGCAAAATCGATTTGCTGCTTTAGATACAAATGACAGAGCTCCGGAAGAGTTATGGAATGACGTCAAGAAGGTTGTGCTGGAAGAAAGCGAGAAGTCTCTACAAAAGCTGAAAAAGCAAAAACGGCCAAAATGGATGACGGAAGAAACTCTGAAAATTGCCCAGAAACGCAGAGAAGCTAAAGCCAAAGGAGAAAGAAAGACAATCTCAGAACTCAACAGAGATTTCCAACGTGCAGCAAGACAGGACAAGGAAAAGTACTACAATGACACTTGCAAGGAAATAGAAGCAGAAACTATTAGAGGAAGAACAAGATCGGCTTTCCTAAAGCTGCGAGAGCTAAAGAAAAAGTTCCAGCCTCGAATTGGAATGTTACAAGATGCTCAAGGTTCTATGTTGAATGATGCTGAGAAGATCAAGAAAAGGTGGAAGGAATATACAGAGTTTTTATATGATAAAGATCAAGTGGACCAACAGCCGTTTCAACCTATACCTTATGATCAGGAACCATTGGTGATGAAAGAAGAAGTTGAAGCAGTATTGAAAGCCTTATCAAAGAACAAAGCACCAGGCATTGATGGCATTCCCATAGAAGTATTGCAGCAATCTGATGCAGCTGTTACCGTACTTACAAGGCTCTGCCAAGAAATATGGAAGACAACATCATGGCCAACTGACTGGAAAAGATCTGTGTTTATACCAATACTAAAGAAAGGTGATCCAACTGACTGTGGAAATTATCGCACAATCGCTCTGATCCCACATGCCAGCAAGATTCTACTGAAGATTATTCAAAAGAGACCACAGCCATACCTAGAACAAGAACTACCTGAAGTGCAAGCAGGGTTCAGGAAAGGACGAGGAACGAGAGACATCATTGCGGATGTGAGATGGATCCTTGAAAAGACTAAAGAATACCAAAAGGATATCTATTTGTGCTTTATCGACTATAGCAAGGCTTTTGACTGTGTAAACCATGAGAAACTCTGGGCCACGTTAAGAAGCATGGGTATACCAGAACACCTGATCGTTCTCTTGCGCAATCTGTACATTGATCAAGAAGCAACAGTTCGAACGGAACAAGGAGAAACAGAATGGTTTAAAATAAGCAAAGGTGTAAGACAAGGCTGCATACTTTCCCCCTACCTGTTTAATTTATATGCAGAACAAATCATCAGAGAAGCAGGACTGTATGAAGACCACAGAGGTGTGAAGATTGGTGGAAGACTCATCAACAACCTTCGCTATGCTGATGATACCACATTACTGGCTGAAAGTGAAGATGATCTGAAACATTTGCTTCTCACAATCAAAGAACATAGTCTCAAAATGGGCCTGCACCTTAATGTAAAGAAGACAAAGATCATGACAACTGGCATAATCAACAGGTTCATCGTTGAAGGAGAAGAAATTGAAATCGTGAACAACTTTAACCTACTTGGATCAACTATCAATAAAGAAGCAACAAGCAGTCAAGAAATCAGACGACGCATTGCTCTTGGCAGAATGGCTATGAAAGACCTAGATAAGATTCTCAAGAGCAGAGATGTCTCTCTCCATACAAAGATTCGACTTGTTCAAGCCATGGTATTTTCAATAACATCATATGGATGTGAAAGCTGGACAGTGAAAAAGACAGACAGGAAGAAAATTGATGCCTTTGAATTATGGTGCTGGCGGCGAATACTGTGTATACCATGGACTGCCCGAAGAACAAACCAGTCGGTACTAGAGGAGATCAAACCTAAGCTTTCTTTAGAAGCTCAGATGACAAGACTTCGACTTTCATACTTCGGACACATCATGCGAAGAGAGAGATCATTAGAGAAAGACATCATGCTTGGCAAGATAGAAGGTCAACGCAAAAGAGGAAGGCCAGCAATGAGATGGATCGCTACAATAACAGCAGCTACGGGTACCAGTCTGTCAACAATGAGCCGCCTGACTGAAGACCGAACACAATTTAGGATAGCTATCCAGAGGGTCGCCATGAGTCGACTCCGACTCGACGGCACTTAACAACAACAACAGGATGGGCCTGAGGCCTCCTGTCCTTTTTGGTACCAGAAAGTACCTTGAATAAAAGCCTTGGCCTCTCAGGTGGTGAGGCACCAGTTCCACCGCCTTCTCCTTTAGAAGACTTGCCAACTCCTGAAGGAGGAGGTTCCTCTGAAGAGGGAGTCCTGGAGGCTTCCCCTGGAAAATAAGAGGGGGGTAACTGGTGAAGTGGAGCAAATAGCCATTTTGGACTATGCTCAGCACCCAGGTATCCCCTGTTAATGGCTGACCACCTGTGGGCATACAGTGTCAGCCGGCCTCCTGTGCTCAGAGGAGCCAGCTGAGGAGGAGAGGCTATGCAATTGGAGTCAAAACCCCGCTCCCTGCTGTGCAGGAGCTGGAGCTGATGGCTTGGGGGGTTTCTGCCTACGGGGCCCATGTCCCTGCCCCTTGCCCTGCTGACCCTGATGGGGAGCTGCAGAGGCCTGAAAATGAGGGTAGGATTTGTACGCAGTAGCCTTCCTCGGGTAAAAGGGCTTTTTTCCCGAGCCCTTCTTCTTCTGAGATGGGGCAGAAGTTTTCCTGGACAGCCTTGTCCTGGTGAGAGTCTCAGACTCGAGTTCTGCAGCCTTTTCAGCCATGGGTTTGCCAAAAAGGTTCTCACCTCGGCAGGGGACATCGACCAACTTGTCCTGTACCCATGGCTCGAGGTCCGATGATGGTAGCCAGGCCTGACGGTGTGCACCGATGCCAGCCACGGCTACTCGGGCTGAAGCCTCGAAGCCATCATAGGCTGCTCGAGAGATAAACTTTGAGCACTCTTGAATCCCAGATGACAAAGACCTAAACCTCTGCAAAGGTTCCTCGGAGAGGCCAGCTGAGAACCCAGCAATCTCCTTTGCCGGGGTCCCGAAGGTACATGCCCATGTACAGCTGGTAAGTCTGGACACAGCACGCCAGCATAGAGCCCTGGAAGCACTTTCTACTGAGGGCATCCAGGTTCCGGGCCTCCCGGCCGGGGGGCACTGAGGAGTGCGTCTTCTGACTCTTCAGACGATGCATGGCCGATTCCACAACCATGGAGTGGTGCGGTAGCTGTGCCTTCTGGAACCCAGGGCTCTTACGGACTCGATTAATGGAATTGACCCGTTTGCTGAGAACCGGCGCCGAGGCTGTTGCCTCCCACATGCGGAAGAGCAGCCGTTCCAGCATCGGAGGAACCGGTACAGTAAAGGCCTCCTTAGGCGGAATACTGGAGGGCCTTGAGCTCTTCAGCTCGAGGCTCCTCCTCGGGATCCGCAGGGAAGGCCAAGGCTTTGGCCATGTCCCGCACGAAGTCCGAGAACCGGGTATCCTCCAGTGGGGACCGTCTCCGAGGCTCGGACTCCGGTGAGTCCAATGGGACGCACCGGGTACGGAAAGTATCCGGGGACTCCTCATCCTCCGTCTCCCACTCTGACCCCTCCAAGGAGGAATTGAGCGGCTCCGGTCGGACGGGCACCGGCATCAACGACCTCAGCCCCAAGCAGGAGGCCGAGGGGGACCTTGGCTGAGGATTGGCTCAGCCTCCGGGGTCGACTTGGACGTCGAGGTCCCGGTGGTCGGGGCAGATGCACCGGTCAAACCGGCGATCAGTACCCGCTGCTGCTCCATGAAGGCAGCCAAGCTGCTCTACAAGGCCGTCAACCTGAGACTCAGCTCAGGAGACTCAGCAGCCCCCAACTCAAGCCCCAACGGCGTCGGGCCCGACGTCGGCTCCCCCGGGGGGGAGTCTACGAGGATAACAGCACTCACGTGACTCGGGGACTCCGGCTCCACTCGAGGCAACTTGGCAGGCCTCTCCGACTCCGAGGACCCGGGACGGCGGTCGGGGCTATGCGACCTGGCCCTCAAGGAGCCAAGAGCGTCCACCGACACCGCCCTCGTGGGTGTCTTCTTCCTTCTGTGTTCCCTTGAAGGAGACCCCCTTTCAGAGGAGCCTCGACGGTGCTTGGGGTCGGACTCCTGAGATGTCGAGGCCTTTGATGAAGTCGGGGCCCGGCCGGACGTGGAGTCAGAAAAGAGTCTTTCACGCTGATGTTGATGGCTCCTCAGCGCCCTAGAGGACATTTTGCTGCACGGGACACAGACCACCGGGTCATGGTCAGGCCCGAGGCACCGGAGGCAGCAGTCATGTGTGTCAGCTGAAAGACATCAGCTTCTTATACCGATCACACTTCTTGAATCCGCTGGCAGCCATCGGGGGAAAAAGGGCCCCTGCCAGGTCAAAAGACCGGACTGCCAGGGAAATAGAGAAAAAAAGTGGGAACGCTAGTCACGAAGGAAAAAAACCGAAAAACTTAGCTCCGGGCTCAATACCGGTGTACCAGGCCCAGGCGGGAAGGGGAACCGGCGTCGAACCGGGCAAAAACACGAATCCACGCAGGAAAATCAACTTTTTACCGGGTGACAACGACACACATCCGTCGGGCTCCATGGAAAAAAGAAGACTGAACAAGATGGCACCCTTGGGCGGGAAGGGGATCGCGCATGCGCACTGCATTCCCAAAGGCTTTCTTTGAAAGCTGGGGAAATGCTGCGCACGAGGGCTCCATTGGCACCGACGTCACCCATATGTGAGGACTGACTTTCTGCTTGGTCCTGGAGAAGGCCTGTCAACCCCACAGCTACAACTTTCCCCATGCTAACCTCTTAGAACTACTTACCAACTTTTAATTTAGTTCCTCCTGTTACTACTCAAGTTGACATCCTTGTTCAATGTTAATCATTTACTGTTCCTGCTTTATGCCTGTTCTATGTAAACCGTACTGTTGTCAAAATAGTGTGGTATATAAAATCAAATAAATAAATAATCTGTGAACTATCATTAAAATTACCTGTAATACCTTAAGATTGGAGAATGGCAAGCAAATGCAATGCCAATATTTAAAAAGGGTTCCAGAGGTTATCCGGGAAGCTACAGACTATTGAGTTGGACGTCAGTACCAGGCAAAATGGTGAAACCATTATAAAGAATAAAATTATTGAACATGTAGATAGTCGTGATTTAAGGGAGAAAGCCAACATCAATTTAGCTAAAATCTAGTCTTACTAATCTGCTATATTTTTTTGAAGGTTTGAATAAACAGGTAGATAAAGCTGATCCGGTTGATATAGTGTATCTGGATTTTCAGAAAGCTTTTGACAAGGTCCCTCATGAGAGACTCATGGTAAAAATTAAAAAGTCATGGGATTGGAGGCAGTGTACTATTGTGGACTAAGAACTGGTTAAAAGATAGAAAGCAGAGAGTATGGCTAAATGGCCAATTTTCTCTAGGAGAAAGGTGAATACTGGAGTACCCCAGGGATCTGTGCTGGGTCCGCTGCTTAGCACATATTCATAAATGACCTGGAAATGGGAATAATGAGTGGGGGTGATGAAATTTGCAGATGGCACAAAATTATGCAAAGCTGTTAAAACACAAGACGACTGTGAAAAATTGCAAGAGAACCTTGATAAATTGGAAGCGCGGACATCCAAATGACAGAAGAAATTAATGTGGATAAGTGCAAGGTTATGCACCTAGGAAAGAACCCCCCACTTATACAATGCAAAGGTACCTCCTTAGAAACCACCACCCAGGAAAAAGATTTAGGCGTCATTGTGGATATGTTGAAACCCTCTGCCCAGTGTGCAGCAGTGGCAAAGACAGCAAATAGAATGCTAGGTATCATAAGGAAAGGAATGGAGAATAAAACCAAGAATATTATAATGCCGCTCTATCGTTCCATAGTGCGACTGCACCGTGAATATTGTGTGCAATTCTGGTCGCCTTATCTTAAAAAGGATATAGCAGAATTAGAAAAAGGTACAGAGAAGAGCCACCAAAATGGTAAAGAGGATAGAAAGATACCCCTATGAGAAAAGGCTTAAAAGGTTAGCGCTCTTCATTTGGAAAAGAGACGACTGAGGGGGGCTATGACAGAGGTCTATAAATTAATGAATAGAGCAGAACAGGTAAACGTTGATAGGTTGTTTACTCCAATAAAAAGTAGAAAGACTAGGGGACACGCAATGAAGCTACAGTGTAATTCATTTAAGACTAATAAGAAAAAATATTTTTTCACGTAATGTTTAATCAAACTCTGGAATTCATTACTGGAGGATGTGATAAAAGCTGTTAGTGTAGCTGGGTTTAAAAAAGGTTCGGACAAGTTCCTGAAGGAAAAGTCCATAAACCATTATTAAAGACGACACGGGAAATCCACTGTTTCCCTGCACAAGCATTGTGAAACCTGGTACCTTTTTGTGATCTGGATTGGGCCACTTTTGGAAACAGGATACTGGGCTTGATGGACTTTGGTGTGACCCAGTATGGCATATCTTATGTAGAAAACACAAAAGTGCAATTTAAAAGAAAAAAATGAAACGCTGTAGAATAAGGCACATAAATATTTTTAAAAAGTGCGCCTATTTTATAAAAACAATCTCGGCTCTGTGAACTGTTGCATAGAAGACATAAATGAATGCCTGTGCTCTCTGCAACCCCCATCCCAACTCCAACCAAAACTATGGCCCTATGAATGCCTGTACTCTCTGCAACCCCCATCCCAACTCCAACCAAAACTATGGCCCTACGAATGCCTGTGCTCTCTGCAACCCCCATCCCAACTCCAACCAAAACTATGGCCCTATGAATGCCTGTGCTCTCTGCAACCCCCATCCCAACTCCAACCAAAACTATGGCCCTACGAATGCCTGTGCTCTCTGCAACCCCCATCCCAACTCCAACCAAAACTATGGCCCTATGAATGCCTGTGCTCTCTGCAACCCCCATCCCAACTCCAACCAAAACTATGGCCCTATGAATGCCTGTGCTCTCTGCAACCCCCATCCCAACTCCAACCAAAACTATGGCCCTATGAATGCCTGTGCTCTCTGCAACCCCCATCCCAACTCCAACCAAAACTATGGCCCTATGAATGCCTGTACTCTCTGCAACCCCCATCCCAACTCCAACCAAAACTATGGCCCTATGAATGCCTGTGCTCTCTGCAACCCCCATCCCAACTCCAACCAAAACTATGGCCCTACGAATGCCTGTACTCTCTGCAACCCCCATCCCAACTCCAACCAAAACTATGGCCCTACGAATGCCTGTGCTCTCTGCAACCCCCATCCCAACTCCAACCAAAACTATGGCCCTACGAATGCCTGTGCTCTCTGCAACCCCCATCCCAACTCCAACCAAAACTATGGCCCTACGAATGCCTGTGCTCTCTGCAACCCCCATCCCAACTCCAACCAAAACTATGGCCCTATGAATGCCTGTGCTCTCTGCAACCCCCATCCCAACTCCAACCAAAACTATGGCCCTACGAATGCCTGTGCTCTCTGCAACCCCCATCCCAACTCCAACCAAAACTATGGCCCTATGAATGCCTGTGCTCTCTGCAACCCCCATCCCAACTCCAACCAAAACTATGGCCCTATGAATGCCTGCGCTCTCTGCAACCCCCATCCCAACTCCAACCAAAACTATGGCCCTATGAATGCCTGTGCTCTCTGCAACCCCCATCCCAACTCCAACCAAAACTATGGCCCTACGAATGCCTGTACTCTCTGCAACCCCCATCCCAACTCCAACCAAAACTATGGCCCTATGAATGCCTGTGCTCTCTGCAACCCCCATCCCAACTCCAACCAAAACTATGGCCCTACGAATGCCTGTGCTCTCTGCAACCCCCATCCCAACTCCAACCAAAACTATGGCCCTACGAATGCCTGTGCTCTCTGCAACCCCCATCCCAACTCCAACCAAAACTATGGCCCTATGAATGCCTGTGCTCTCTGCAACCCCCATCCCAACTCCAACCAAAACTATGGCCCTATGAATGCCTATGTATCTACTGCCATCGTTTCATTCCCTCTATAAAATATTTATTGCCTTCCCTGAACCTTTTCACGTTTTTCTCTATAACCGTTTTGAGATTGGGCAACCAGAACTGGGCATGACAGTTAAGGTGCAACCACATCATCAATCTATACACAGGCATAGTAATAGAGAATAAAATTAAGATTATTCCTTTTGAAAACATTCCCAACACGGTTTGGGTTAAAAATTTCAACGTATCATGCACAATGACGCAAAGATCATTTTCTTGTGTGGTGACCCCTAAGTCAGAACCCAGAATTTTGTACCTGTAGTTCGGATTATTTTTTCCTATGTGTTCATATTAAATTTTACCTGCCATTTAGATGCTGTGTCTTCTAGTCTCATAAGATCCTTCTGCAATGCCTCGCAATTCTCTGCCATTTCAACCATTTTTTGTCATCTGCAAATTTCATTACCTCACTCGCTGCTCCTTTCTAAATAGCACAGGTCCTGTACAAATCCTCCAGGCATTCTACTATTCAACTTTTTCATTTGGAAAGTTTCTCATTTAATCTTACTTCCTGTTTTTCACCAGTTGTCAGTCCATAATAAGACACTGCCTTTTATTCCAAGACTCTCTTTTTCTGAAGAGCCTCCATGAAGGACTTTGTAAAACGCCTTCTGAAAGCCAGATTACAGCGGATCCAGAGTGTGGATTCCTTTAATTTACCTTGGACTGCCTTCTGAGTGGTTCCCGACGCTAGCTCCTGCACTGATTGATCACCTGCTGTGTAGCTGTGGGTTATAAAATCTACTGCACTACCGCGGGACGCTGAGGTGTGTGGATTCCTTTAATTTACCTTGGACTGCCTTCTGAGTGGTTCCCGACGCTAGCTCCTGCACTGATTGATCACCTGCTGTGTAGCTGTGGGCTATAAAATCTACTGCCCTACCGCGGGACGCTGAGGTGTGTGGATTCCTTTAATTTACCTTGGACTGCCTTCTGAGTGGTTCCCGACGCTAGCTCCTGCACTGATTGATCACCTGCTGTGTAGCTGTGGGTTATAAAATCTACTGCACTACCGCGGGACGCTGAGGTGTGTGGATTCCTTTAATTTACCTTGGACTGCCTTCTGAGTGGTTCCCGACGCTAGCTCCTGCACTGATTGATCACCTGCTGTGTAGCTGTGGGCTATAAAATCTACTGCCCTACCGCGGGACGCTGAGGTGTGTGGATTCCTTTAATTTACCTTGGACTGCCTTCTGAGTGGTTCCCGACGCTAGCTCCTGCACTGATTGATCACCTGCTGTGTAGCTGTGGGCTATAAAATCTACTGCCCTACCGCGGGACGCGGTCGTCCCCTGGGGGCGTGACCAAAGGGGCAGGCCACGCCCCTTTGGTGCCCCTTCGGTGCACGTAGGTGTGAGAAGCGTTCCCTGTGATGGGGAAAAGGAAAAAGAAGTACCCGCCTACTCAAGTTAAAGTTGTTAAGGTTGTTGGACCGATGGACGCTCACGTCCGAGTGAGTGATCCTTCTCCTGCTACATTGACAAAGGATGGTGGACCGGATATTTCTGGCGTGAGTACCTCGTCGTCCGTGTATTCTCCCCGCGAAACGGGTTCGTCTCCGCCCTGCTTGAAGTCTGTACATATGTCTGGGGAGGCCCCTCCACAGGTGGATGTGGTGGGGGCCGATCCGGGCCTAGATCTTCTGCCCTCTACGTTCTTGAAAATTGATTCCGCCTCAGAGTTACCTCCATCTTTGCCTTCAGTAATTAATTTTCCTGTGGTTGGGGAATTTCAGGCACCTCCAGAGAATGTTTCTTTAAAAGATATATGGGCAATTGTGTCTCGGATGGAGTCGGCTCTTGGACTCTCCTTAAAGAAAGTTTCTGAATTTTCTAAAGAAACGGTGGTGAAGTTATCGGATCATGAAAATAGAATTGCTTCGTTGGAAAAGTGGTCAGTAAGAACATAAGAACATAAGAAATGCCATACTGGGTCAGACCGAGGTCCATCAAGCCCAGTATCCTGTTTCCAACAGTGGCCAATCTAGGTCATACGTACCTAGCAGTTTCCCCAAAAGACACAGGTTCTGCAGTGCTTGTACTAGGTCAAGCATTGATATCCTGGGTCCCTTTTTAATAGTGGTTTATGGACCTTTCCTCCAGGAATTTGTCCAAACCTTTTTTAAACCCAGCTATACTAACAGCCCTTACTACATCCTCCGGTAACAGATTCCAGAGTTTGATTACACGTTGAGTGAAGAAATATTTTCTCTTATTTGTCTTAAATAGTTTACCCTGTAGCTTCATTACATGTCCCCTAGTCCTTCTATATTCTGATAGCGTAAACAATTGATCCACGTTTATCCGTTCCACTCCATTCATTAATTTATAGACCTCTATCATATCTCCCCTCAGCCATCTCTTTTCCAGGTTAAAGAGCCCTAACCTTTTTAGCCTCTCTTCATAGGAGTAGCCTTCCATCCCCTTCACCAATTTGGTGGCTCTTCTCTGTACTTTTTCTAATAACTCTATGTCCTTTTTAAGATACGGTGACCAGAATTGCACACAATATTCAAGGTGCGGTCGTACCATGGAGCGATACAGAGGCATTATAATATCCTTTGTTTTATTCTCCATCCCTTTCCTTATGATACCTAGCATTCTATTTGCTTTCTTGGCCGCCGCTGCACACTGGGCGGAGGGTTTTAACATGTTATCCACGATGACTCCTAAATCTTTTTCCTGGGTGGTGGTTTCTAATGTGGAGCCTTGCATCGTGTAACTATAGTGTGGGTTGTTCTTTCCTAGGTGCATAACTTTGCACTTGTCCACATTAAATTTCATCTGCCATTTGGATGCCCAGTCTTCCAAATTATCCAGATCCTCCTGCAGTTTTCCACAATCCTCTTGGGTTTTAACAACTTTAAACAGTTTTGTGTCATCTGCAAATTTGATAACCTCACTAGTTATTCCTTTTTCCAGGTAGTACAGGAGTCAAAGGGTTTACCCTATAAAGCTGTTTGTGAGAAATTTTCGCAAGACTCCTTAGCATTATATAGGCAAGATGAGTTTTTGGAAAATTCTATTAGGTAAAAAACTTACGTTTGTTAAATTTTCCTCATAACATTACCTTTCGCCTTTGATACTTTTTCACAAATATCTTAAGGAGGTGTTGATGTTTACAGAGGTTGATTCTATTAATGTTTCAAAGATTTATTATGTTCCTAAAGGTAAGATAGATATGGGTGGGGAAGTTGGAGAGGCTGGTCTTCAGTTTGATCGTGTGGTTTCCTCTTCTCTAGATATTTCACACTTTATTGAATCTGAGAGTGAAGAGATTTCCTCAAGAGCCACATTGTTGGTAATATTTTTATCTGAGATGGATAAGGAGAAGGTGTTACGTGCCTATTTCCCCAAAAAGAATGAGAAATTCTGTGGCCATGCAATTCAAATTTTTCCTGATGTCTCCCGGGCAACCCAGAGGCGACGCAAGGCCTTTTTGGAACTGCGTCCACGGGTTTTAGCTCTGGGGGCATCTTTCTATCTTAAATTTCCATGTAAGTGCCATATTTGGTTTCAAAGTAAAAGATATGTGTTTTTCGAGGTGGATCATTTACTGACTTTTTTGGATAGTAAGAATTAGGGGTTTGTTGTTTTTTTTCTATTTCTTTGTGAGTGTTTTCTTGACTTCTAGTTTAGTAAATGGAGACTTAAGTTTAATTGTTCGGGGCCACTCAGGATGTTTAATATCAAATACCGCACCCCTCCTTGATGTGGACTAGTTTTGATATGTACCTGTGTGAGATATTGGATATGTATATTTTCTGCTTGTAATTTTCATTTATTGATGTATATAAAATTCTATTAAAAAAAAAAAAAAAAAAAAAAAAAACGCCTTCTGAAAATCCAAACACACTACATCAACTGTCGCCTATTCAGCCAGGTGCTTGTTTGCACCCTAGAAAATCGAGTAAATTGGTAAAATGAGATTAACTCTAGCTAAACCCATGCCGACTCAATCCCATTAACCCACGCCTATCAATAGGGGCAGAAATTTCCAACAGCACTTACCACTTTGCCTGTAACCAACACTTTGCCTGGAGCCTTTTTAAAACCAACTCTTGTGGCCGCTACCTTGTCCTCAGTTATTGTAGCAGTTTAAATGATAGGTTATAGAGTACCAACAACAGCTTAGCAATTTCATGTATGAGGTCTTTCCGAACTTGAGGCTGAATACCAGATGGTCCTGATGATGTGTTATTCTTTGTCAATTTACTCTCTTACATCTTCTAGACTTACAATGATTTAGTTTAGGTGACCATCATCATCAAAGGCGGTTTCCAATGTGGGCAAGGTCCCAACATCCTCCTCAGTAGAGACAGAGGTGCATTATTTACAGCAGGGCCAAAAGAATAAAATGGGCTCTGCAACAAGTAATGCATGACAATGCGTACAACAGTGCAGGTGTATCATTAATATATTACCCTCGGTGCCGCCGGCGCTGAATCCTAGAACTGAATATCTAGTGCCAGGGCTGGATCTGGCCACCAGCTTTGAATATCCAGGTTGGCTATAGAACCTGGAAGCTAACTGGGGAGAGGTGATATTCACCCACTGCCTGTTTAGTTTCTGTGGCTATAGTAAGGCTAGCGTTTGCTGCCCCTTGTCTGTTGCTAACTCAGCAGTGCCTCAGAATTACCACAGTCCTGTAATGCCAACACACCTCAATGCTAATGGGTAAGAGCGGCACCTGCAGATATTCAATAGTACTAACCAGCCTCAGAATATCTGCTATTAATTGTCCCCGCTGAGCACTCCCTTTCACCTCCAACCAACTCCCTCACAGGCTTTTTCCTGCAAATGCATTTGAACAAGTGTTGATATAAGTTTTTACCCCCACAGTAAGCTTCTTTTCAAAGTCTCTCTTGATCTGCCTTATTACTGTTTAACATACAGTATAACTTGCCAGCACTTATACTTATCCCTATTTTCCTTGTTAGGATCTGACTTTCCATTTTCTGCAAGATGCCCTTTTGGCTCTTAACTGTCTCTTTCACCTCAGCATTAAACTAAAGGCAGATATTTATTCTTCTTTCAACCTTTTTTAATGCATGGAATATATTTTATCTGGACTTCTGAAATGGTCTTATGTCCATACTTTGTGCAAACCTTTGATCCTGGCAATCATTCTTTTCAGTTTTTTGGGTTGGGGGTTCACCTTGTTAGATACCTCAATAAAGTCTTTGCCCCTATCCATGATGTGTGGAGAGTCCTGCTCCTTTTTTGCTGTCTTCTCTCTTCATCCTGTCCAGGTGGATAGTATATACTCCCACCATTATACTCTTTCCCATCACACATGGAATTTCTATCCATAAAGATGCCACATTTCATTTTTTTCCTGCAAGAACATTTATCTTGTTTGACACTATGGGATCTGTTGACTAAAGCGCGTTTGCACTTTTTTGCTGCATTAGTTGCAAAAGCCTGACAGCACAGCATTAGCACATTTACCCAGCAGATAATGCACCAAAATTGAAGAGTGTGCACTGCGACAGCATCATGGATGCAGCTAACGCCACCCATTGAGGAGCAATATAAGTAACCGTTCTGTCTGCGACTTTGCTGGTTACTGAGTACAACAGTGGTAACTGTGTGTTGCAAATATGTCCACTCTCTGCTCAGAATTGTGTCTGACGATCTTAACGTAGGTAGAAAAGACGACTGAAAGCTAGAAGAATTCTTGGGTGCATAGGGAGAGGAATGGCCAGCAGAAGAAAGGAGGTGACAGTGCCTCTGTATAAGTCTGTGTTGTGACCTCATTTGGAGTATTGTGTGCAATTCTGGAGACCGCACCTTCAAAAGGATATAAACAAGTTGGAGACGGTGTAGAGGGTTGCTACTAAAATGGTTAGAGGTCTGCGTTATGAAGCATATGAGGACAGACTTAAGAATCTTAATATGTACACTTTAGAGAAAAGGCGGGATAGGGACGATATGATAGAGACATTTAAATACCTCCTTGGCATAAATGCACAGGAAGGTTTCTTTGGATTGAAAGCAAGCTCTGCTACAAGGGGACATAGGATAAGAGTGAAAGGGGATAGACTCAGAAGTAATATGTGGAAATATTTCTTTATGGAAAGAGTGGTAGATACGTGGAATAGTCCCCAAGTGGAGGTGGTGGACAAGAGGACAGTATTGAATTCAAAAAACCATGGGACAAACACAGATCTGTAAAGGAAAGAAAGGGGACTATTGCAGTTAATATAGAAGGGCAGACTAAATAGGCCATGTGGTCTTTTTCTGCTGTCATGTTTCTATATCCTACTTCAGCAGTTACCATGGGATCTACAAAAAACGCTGTGCTATAGTGGTTAGAACAACAGCATAACACTCAGGAAATTTGGTTTTGATTCCCACTAGCACTCCTTGTGACTTTGGGCAAAGTGTAGTTACTCACCCGTAACAGGTGATCTCTGGGAACAGCAGGAATTTAGTCTTCACATATGGGTGACGTTGGTACTGATGGAGCCCGCGCGGGAACGCTCCTCAACATCCAATAGGAAAGCTTTTGGGAGCATCCCACTGCGCCTGCATAGCTGCCTTCCCGCCTTTCCAGCTCTTCCTCCTCAGTTGAGTTTGAAGCTGAGATAAAAAGGAAAGAAAGAAAAGAAGACCTACAACTACTAGGGGGGGGAGGGTGGGTTGTGAAGACTAAATAACTGCTGTTCCCAGATATCATGTTACAGGTGAGTAACTATGCTATCACCAGGAACAAGCAGGAATGTAGTCTTTACATATGGGACTCCCTAGCTAGAAGATGCCAGAGAAATGACCTCAGCTGTGGATTTTCAAAAGGTATGCCTAAAGAGATCATGTATCCTGCATGAATGTCTGGTATCGAAACGTGGGATGGAGGGTAGGAGTTGCTCAAAGTCTGAAAGAGATGCTGGAGAACAGTTTGGCCAAACATGGCATCCCAACAGGAATCCTTGTCCATACTTTTGCTGATCACTACTGTCTGGACAAGACCAAGTTGCTGCTTTGCAGATCTCGTCAATAGCTACAGATCGTAGATTTGCCATTGAGGTAGCCATGGGTCAAACATTATGGGCAGTGACATGATCCTCAAGGGAGAGTCCTGCCTTCTCATAAGCAAAGGTGATGCAGTCAGCTATCCACTTAGAGAGAGTACGTTTGGAGACTGGCAATCTGAGGTGACTAAAGTCAAAGGAGATGAACAGCTGAGAAGCTTTCTGGTGCTCTTGAGTCCTCTGGAGATAAAAAGCTAAGGCACATTTACAATCCAGAGTATGGAGGGTTGCTTCTGCCCTAGATGAGGTCAGTCTATGGAAAAACACAGGAAGGCAGACCGACTGGTTTAAATGGAAGGGCAAGACCATCTTCGGCATAAAGTGAGAGTGAGTCCTTAGGATTACCTTATCATGGTGGAACCGTGTGTAAGGAGGGTAAGCCATCAAAGGCCTGGAGCTCACTGATGTGCCTTGCTGAAGTGAAGGCAATGAGGAAGATGACCTTCCATGTAAGAAACTTAAGTGAAGTAGCAGTTAAAGGTTCTAAGGGGGGCTTGAGAAGCTGCCCTAGAACAACATTGAGGTCCCATGCCACTGGAGATGGCTTAATGGGAGGCTTGGTTAATGGAAGACCCCTCATGAAGTGTGCTACAAGTGGCTGAGAAGAGATGGGTTGGCCATCTAAGGGCATGTTAGAGACTGCAATTGCACTTAGGTGTACTCTTATCGAATTGGTTTTGAGTCCAGAAGATAAGTGGAGGAGATACTCAAGCAGCGCCTCCACCAGAGCTGAGAAGGGATTAAGAGTCTTCTGAGAACACCAGAAAGAAAACCTGCACTATTTGAAAGCGTAGGACCGTCTGATGGATGACTTCCTAGAAGCTGAGAGGATGTCCTTAACCTCCTGGGGAAGATTAATGCCTTGGAAGACTATGCCTTCGGCAGCCATGCTATGAGATGGAGAGACTGCGGATTGGGATGGAGCAGCGTTCCCTCCTCCTGAGAGAGGAGATCTGGAGGAGACCCAAGATCTATAGGTTGAACCTGAGACAGACGTAGAAGGGGAGGGTACCACGGTTGATGTGGCCAGTGTGGGGCTATGAGTATCATGAAGCCCTTGTCCCTCTGGAGTTTGAAAAGAGTCTTGGGAATTAAGGGAATGGGAGGGAAGGCAGGCATATAGGAAGCCCTGACTCCAGTGGAGGTGAAAAGCATCCACTTGTTGGCTGTCCGGCGCAGGAGTCCTGGTACAGAAGCGAGGGAGCTTGGCATTCTGAGGATTTGCGAAAAGGTCTATCTCTGGAGTCTTCCAGATCTGAAAAATGTGAGAGACTTTGTCTACATGAAGAGACCACTCATGGGGGAGAAGGATTCGACTTAGTCTGTCCGCTAAGACATTGTGCTTGCCTGGGAGATACACTGCATGGAGGTGAATGTGATGATGTATGGCAAAGGGCCAGAGATGTAGAGCCTCGCTGTAGAGAGTCCAGGAACATGTTCCACCTTGCTTGTTCACACAGAACATGGCTACTTGATTGTCGGTTTGGACTAGGATTCTGCAGCAATGAACATGGTTCTGGAAGACTTTGAGAGCACTGAGAATGGCTCTGAGTTCCAGCAGATTTATGTCGAGTTGTAACTCCTGCTGAGACCAGAGTCCTTGAGTGGAGAGAGATCCGAGATGGGCTTCCCAGCCCAATTTGGATGCATCCGTCATCAGGGTACACTGATGTGCTGGCATCTGAAAAGGTGACCCTACAAGGAGATTTTCTGGGGATCGCCACCACTGGAGAGATGAGATCAGAAGGATAGAGACTGTTATCTTGTCCACCAGGTGACCTGATGCTTGAGACCACTGGGATGCCAGTGTCCATTGGATTGTGTGCATGTGTAGATGGGCATATGGAACTACATGCACCGTTGATGCCATATGACCCAGAGGTTGTAGCATTTCTTGAGCAGTAAGATAGTTCTTGAGGCATGCTTGAGATGCTGAGTCGAGCACGGTGGAGCTGTGGCTGAAATGCCCTTGATTGCTGAGTATTTAAAAGGGCCCCTATGAACTCTAGTTTGAGAGGGGACAATTTGGGATTTTGAAAGATTTATGACAAACCCCAAATGTTGTAACACCTGCATGGTGCGTGAGAGGTGCTTGCTCTTATGAGCCAGTCGTCTATGTAAAGGAAAACAAATATCCCTAGAGTCCTTAGGAATGTGGCCACTACCGCCATGCATACTGCGAAGACTCTTGGGGCAGAAGCGAAGCCGAAAGGTAGGACTCTGTATCGATAGTGTCTTCCTTGAAACATGAAGCGCAGGAATTGTCTGTGCTCTGGATGGATAAGAATATGAGTGTACACTTCCTTTAGATCTAGAGAACAGAGCCAGTCCTGACTCTGGAGATAAAGAAGAAGGGTCCCAGCGGGAGATCATCTTGAATTTCTCCCGAAGGAGATGCTTGTTTAGCTCCCTGAGGTCCAGAATGGGCCTGTATCCACCCCCTCTCCCCCCTGTTTTCTTTGGAATAAGAAAGTAGGGAGAATAGAAGCCCATTTCCTGCTGGAATGTTGGAACCTCCTCTATTGCACCCTGCAGCAGAAGGGAGGTGACCTCTTGTAGTAACAGAGCAGTGAGAGGGGGCAGAGAACGGAACTCTCTTGGTGAAGTCGGGAGGGGGGGTAGACTTCATAGATGACGTTTGTATCCCTCCCGCACTATGGATAATGACCACTGCTCTGAGGTGATGAGATGCCACCTGTGGGCGTAGTGACAGAGTCTGCCGGGAATGTGGACAGAGTCTGGATTCTCCAGAGGCAGGACAGCTATGTTCTCTAGAAAGGAGTCAAAAACCCGGAGCAGTCTGGGTCTGCTGAGATGGCTGAGACTTGGGAGTCTGAGCCTTCTTTTGCTGTTTTGGAGGCTGTTGCCCCTTCCGAGGAGCATGATGCTGACATTGAACAGCAGAGGTATAAGGAGGATAGTAGTACTTCTTTTTATTGAAGGCGGCTTTTTTTGCTGCTTTCTTCTTAGCTGGGTTGGCAGTAGATCTAGAAAGCCTATTTAGGGTAGTGTTCTCAGACTCCAACTGAGAGGCCTTGTCTTTGCCAATCCTTGCCAAAAAGGTTTTCACTGATGCAAGGGATATTACCCAGCTTATCTTGAACCCATTGTTCAAGATCTGATGCTTGGAACCAAGTAATCCTGCGTGCACCGATGCAGATGGATGAAGTCCTGCTGATGCACTGAAAGCAATCAAAAGTTGCTCTGTTAAACTCTGAAACATTCTGAGCATGCTTCACAAGGGTGAGATAATCTTCCCTCTGGTCATCGGGGACAAGAGAAGCCATTAACTCCAAATCTTTAGCCACCTCTATAAGGAACATAAACGTATAGAGTATGCAAGAACTAATCCTAGCCAATAGCATGGAGGCCTAAAACACGGTTGACCAAAAGCATTGAGGATTCTCTATGGTTTGAGGAATGTGTTTTCATGCTCTTGATCTGACACATTGCTAATTCCAATATCATGAAATGGAGCGGCAACTGTGTCTTTTGAAAACCAGGACACTCCGGTATCCGGTACATGGTATCGAGCCATTGGATATGGGAAGAAACGGTAAGAGGTGTCTCCTACATACAAAGCATGAGGTCGTGAAGTATCCAATGGATAGGGAGTGTAGCCGCCTCTTTTGGAGCTGTCGGGTATTGAAGAATTTCCAATTCTTCGGCCCTAGGCTCTTTCTTTCTCCAATGTCACTGTTATGGACAGGCCCCTAGCAACATCGTGAATAAAGTCTTGGAAAGACATGTCCTCTGGTGTGGACATGCGGCATTGTAGGGACAGAGATGGGTCCTCCAGAAGAGTTCGCATGTCTCAAGTATTGGCCGATTCATCATCTGATGAATCGGAATCCAAAGACTCGAAGTATCATTGGGCAGGGTGTTCCTGCTCTGTACAAACTCTGTACCGGTCGAAGCCGGTACCTCGAATCTGTGTGGTTGGAACCTCGGTACCGGAAATGGATTCGAGAGCTGGCATGGGCGGTAGTGTGGAAAGCGGCAAAAACGTTGATGCAGGTTGTATTGGTACCGAAGCCAATACCAACGCCTGCACGACCGAATGTAAGGGTTTTACTGGAACCGAGGCCACCTGTAAGGCCGCTAAGCTCCGCTCGATGGCAAGGATACATTGATCCATGAAGCTTGCTGATGCTTGGTTATCGGTACCTGAATTGTGGGCTACGATCCCTGAGCATGGCACCAGGAGCTCTCCAAAGGTGGAGGTCTCGGGAGCATCCTGGGACCCCAAACTAAAGCTTTGGAGGGAAGGAGATCTACCCTTGGGGGGTGGCCAGCCTTCCATGAAGACATAGGTTTCGATACCTGAGATCCTTGCGAGGAAGATGAAACTCTCGATGACGTCAATGCTAAAGAGACAGCGTCGGCGGCGAAGAGGGTGCCCGGCTTTGCAGCTCGATTCTGTAAACCTCTCTTCATCGTCTTTTTACAGAGAGGACATTCTGACGGCTGATGATCAGGCCCTAAGCATTTTAGACACCAGTTATGGGTGTCTGTGGTCGAGATGGTACTGCCACACTTAGAACACTTCTTAAAACCACTAGAAGGTTTTTCCATTGTGTCTGTGACAAAATGGAAGGCCTAGGCCAAAGATGGTGTCGATGCGCCTTAAGAAAAGAAGAAATTATTTTCTTCACAGACTTTTTTTTTAAGAGAAAGAAGAAAGTACAGACGGTGGTTGATACCAGTGTCGACGGGAAGGCAGACGCGAACCACAAAAATATGAAAACAGGCATTTTCTGCGGTGACAGGAATTGCTCCCTATTGGCTCCGCAGAAAATGAAGAACGAAGAGGGAGAGCTGGAAAGGCTGGGAGGGAGAGCTGGAAAGGCTGGAAGGCAGCTACACAAGTGCAGTGGGATGCTCCCAAAAGCTTTCCTATTGGATGCTAGGGGACGTCACCCATATGTGAAGACTACATTCCTGCTTGTTCCTGGGAGATGTCACTTCACCCTCCCTTGCCTCGGAAGAAAAGATCTGGCAATCTACGTCTGGTCATACCTTGCCAAGAAAACCCAGGGGCTGCTGGGTCATCCAGAGTCAGCAATAACTTGACGGCACTTTAAAAAAAAAATCTGCATTCCCATGTGCTGTTAACGTGGCCCAATAGCACATGTTATCTGCCTTGTTAACAGGTAGCGCGACTTACTAAACATCCCCCTATGATAGCGCTACCTCTTCTCTAATTTGGTCCACCCTGTCCCATTGGTTATCCTCTTTCCCCCAGCTCTCTGAGATGCATATCACATCTGTATCTTTACTGCCATTCATTCTAATGATCCAGCCTTATTTTTTTTTAAGACTTCTATCATTCGCCTACAATTTAAAGTATGCTTTTAATTTGTGTTTGCAATTTCCATTGCAGCTGATGGGGTAATCTGAAATCACATATTAATAATACCTTTCCTTTACCACCCATTAAGCATATGCACATTCAGACAAGTAAAAAAATAAAAATAAACATAAAACGTTCTAATACACATCACAAACATCTATCCAGACATAATCGGCACTGTGCTGTTCCCCTCTAACTGTCCAAAGGACTGCCTAAAAAACGTTTACCTCCATCTATTTTCTATTTAAATGCACTCCAGCCTTTACCATAACCTCTTTACTGGAACAGTCTAAATTCAGCATTTTGCCAGACTTTGAAGTATATACTCCTAAGCAACTGCCGATTTCCCTAGTTTAAAGGCTGCTTAATCTCTCTTAAACGCCAACACCCGCGGCCTGCTTCAAGCTAACCAATACATAAAGAGAAGAGAATAACTTATCTGCTTGTCTTTAACAGACAGCAACATAGAATATCTGGCATAAAGTATACTGTATATGGTCCTAAATTTATTTCTCTGAGTTATGCATTTAGGTTAGAACAGCTATTTATGTGGTCCTAAACAACTAGATCAAGATATCTGGACAGTGATGAATATCTGCAATGTCCTCATAACATTAGCCCGTGCCCACCTCCTCCCAAATGGACAATATGACAGAGGTCAATAAAATAATGACTGGAGTGGAAAAGGTAAACAAAGAATGGATGTTTACTCCTTCAAAGATAGGGAGCATGCAATGAAGCTTCAATGTAGCAAATTTAAGACTAATCAGAGAAAATATTTTAGTCAACACATAAATCAAACTCTGGAATTAGTTACCGGAGGATGTAGTAAAAGCTGTAGCTGGATTTAAAAGAGGTTTGGACAAGTTCCTGGAGGAAAAGTCCATAAACCATTATTAAAGAGGACCAGGGAAACCATTATTAAAGAGGACCAGGGAATTCCACTGCTTACTCCTGAGACAAGCAGCACGGAATCTGTCTACCTTTTGGGAACCCAATAGATACCTGTGACCTGGATTGGCCATTGTTGGAAAAGAGAAATTAGATTTACCTGCTAATTATTGTTCCTTGAGGAACTCCAGTTCAGTCCCTCACCTCTGGGTTGTGCACCACTTCTCGCAGCATGGAGACTGGGCATATCAGACTTGTAACATCACTGTACACTGTACTGGCACCACTCACCAGCTTCCAGTGATCTAATGACAAAGCAGACTCAGAGGAGCAACAAATAAGTAGCTATAGTATTAAATGTAAACTGAACTAAATCCCCCTTTACCTAGAGGATAACTCTCTCCCGCTAGCATGGAAAGAACAGAACAGAAAGGAGAGAGAGAAGGCAGAATACAGAATATACTGCCAGAAAAAAATAGAACATACCTTGCCTGAATACAGAAAAATCTGGTTGCTTTTCTACAGCTTAGTTGCTGTTACACGTCCTGACTGATAAAAAGGACTCTGCGGAACTGAACAGAACACGGGCGGGAATCGGGACTGAACTGGAGTTCATAGAAACATGATGAAAGAAAAAGACCACATGGCCTATCTAGTCTGTCCTTCCATAACAACAACTACAACAGTCCACTTTTTACCTTTAGAGATCCTCTGTGTTGGTCCCATGCTTTTTTGAATTCAGTTACTGTCCTCATCTCTACCACCTCCACTGGGAGACTATTCCATGGATCCACTACTCTTTCCGTAAAGAAATATTTCCGCATATCACTCCTGAATCTATCTCCCTTCACCCTCATCCCATGTCCCCTCATAGCAGAACTTGCTTTCAATTGAAAGAGGCTCTCTCCCTGAACATTTATGCCACGGAGGTATTTAAACATCTCAATCATATCACCTCTATCCCGCCTTTCCTCTAAGGTGTACATATTAAGATCCTTAAGTCTGTCCTCATATGCTTTATAATGAAGCCCATTAATCATTTTAGTAGCAACCCTCTGCACCGACTCCATCCTGTTCACATCCTTTTGAAGGTGCGGTCTCCAGAATTGTACACCATACTCCAAATGAGGTCGCACCAAAGACTTATACAGAGGCATTATCACCTCCTTTTTTCTGCTAGCCATTCCTCTCCGTATGCACCCAAGTATCCTTCTAGCTTTTGCCGTCGCCTTTTCTACCTGTTTAGCTGCTTTAAGATCATCAGACACAACCACGCCTAGGTCCCGCTCTTCTTTAGTGGACAAAAGTACTTCACCTCCTATACTGTATTGCTCCCTTGGATTGCTGCAGCCCAAATGCATGACCTTACATTTTTTAACATTAAATCCCAGCTGCCAAATTCTAGGCCATTCTTCAAGCTTAGCTAGATCCCTCCTCATGTAATCTACACCTTCCTGGGTGTCTATTCTATTGCAGATTTTGGTATCATCTGCAAAGAGGCAAACCTTACCCGACAGCCCTTCCGCTATATCACTAACAAAGATGTTAAAAAGAATCGGACCAAGGACAGATCCCTGGGGCCAATGTTCCCTCTAATTTTCTGTAGGCTGCGTGCGCATAAAATATCAGCTGTGTGCAGCTTTTGAAGGAAGGTTAAATTTTTGTGCGCCACAGAACGACACTCGGAGTTATATACTTTAAAAATTGACTACACGTCAGAATACAGTATGTACACCACATTGATTTTAAACAAATTAAATGAAAATAGACGATTACTAAATGAAGCGGGAAATTTCTAGTAATTACAATCATAACTTTTAACTTTTAAGATGTCTGTGTTGTTTTCTATCAGAATCAGAGCCGTAATTTTTGTGCGCTCTGTTGTAATGTATGTGCGCTCGCTCAGCGAGGTGTGTGCGCGCGCACACGCGCACAGCTTAGAGGGAACAGTGCCTGGGGCACACCACTGGTAACATCCTTCTCCTCAGAGTGAGCTCCATTTACTTGTACTCTTTGTCGACTCCCACCCAACCAATTTCTAACCCAAGCAGTAACTTTAGGGTCCATCCCTAGGGTGCTCAGTTTGTTTATAAGTCGCCTGTGAGGAACAGTGTCAAAGGCTTTACTGAAATCTAAATACATCACATCTAGAGCTCTCCCTCGGTCCAACTCCCTGGTCACCCAGTCAAAGAAATCAATCAGATTTGTCTGACAAGACCTGCCTCTGGTGAATCCATGCTGCCTCGGATCCTGTAATCCGCTGGACTCCAGAAACCTCACTATTTTCTCTTTCAGCAGCGTTTCCAATAATTTACTCACCACCGAAGTTAAACTAACCGGCCTGTAGTTTTCAACCACATCCTTACTTCCGCTTTTGTGTAAAGGCACCACATGAGCCTCTCTCCAGTATTTTGGCACCACTCCCGACTCCAACGAGGCATTGAAAAGGTCAGTCAGTGGAGTTGCTAGAATGTCCCCAAGTTCCCTCAGTATTCTAGGGTGTATCCCATCCGGTCCCATCGCTTTGTCTACTTTAAGTTGAGCTAGTTTCTCACGAACACAGTCTTCTGAAAATTGTTCAAGATGTCCCTCGCTTCTGTTCTTATTTGTGGGTGTTTTCTGAGGTCCTGCTCCAGGTTCTTCATCTGTGAACACAGAACAAAAATATTTGTTAAGCAATTCCGCTTTATCCTTATCAGCTTCTACATATTCCCCACCTGCACCCTTGAGTCTGACAATACCACTTTTGCCCTTCCTCTTCTCACTAATATATCTGAAAAATGTCTTATCCCCCCATTTTATTGCATTGGCTATTTCCTCCTCCTTTTGAATCTTTGCCTTCTTGACTACTTTGCTAGCTTCTGTAAGTTTTTCCAAATACAGATGCCTGTCTTCCTCTCTCTGTGATCTCTTGTATTTCATGAAGGCCTCCCTCTTTTTCTTCACTTTTTCAGCAACTTCCTTCGAAAACCATAGCGGTCTCCTGTTCCTTTTGCCTTTATTTACCATTTTAACAAAAAGGTTGGTTGTCCTTAAAATACCCCCTTTCAGTTTTGCCCACTGTTTTTCTACATCCCCCAGCTGTTCCCATCCCACTAACGACTCCCTGAGGTATTGGCCCATCTTCGCAAAGTTAGTCTTCCTAAAGTCTAAGATCCTCACCTTGGAATGGATTCTAACACTGAACCACAGTGATCACTGGTGATCACTGGATGCAAAATGATCTCCCACTACATCATCAGAAACACTTTCACCATTGGTAAGCACCAAGTCCAGTATGGCCCCTTCACGTGTGGGGTCTGTTACCAATTGCCTGAATAGTTCTCCCTGTAGAGAATCCAGGATCTCCTTACTTCTAGATGATACTGCAGCAGGAATGTGCCAATCAACATCTGGCATATTGAAATCTCCTATCAGTAGCACTTCCCCTTTCCTAGCAATGCTGCGTATGTCTTCAATTTACTCTCTGTCCACCTCTTCCTCTTGTGAGGGAGGTCTGTATATCACACCAATGCAAATAGATTTCTCTTTCCCTCTTTCTAGTTTAACCACAATGCCTCCTCTCTCCCTTTTAAGCTCTGTAATTCCAAAGCTTTAATAGTAGTTTTTACATATAGTGCCACTCCTCCTCCCCTTCTTCCTACCCTGTCCTTTCTGAATAAAGTATAGCCAGGTATAGTTACATCCCAGTCATGGTTTTCTGTTAACCATGTTTCTGTAACTGCCACTAAATCTAAGTCAGCCACTCCCACCAAAGCTTCAACTTCAGGGATCTTATTTCCCATGCTACGGGCATTAATACACACTGCTTTCCATATGTTACCCCTGTTACCCATTTCCATAAAGGTATTTAATGTATCACCTACCTGGGGGCTTTCACTTACCTGGGAGCTTTCTTCACCCATCCCCAACGAATCTAGTTTAAAGCCCTCTTCAGTAGATTAGCCAGTCTACTACCGAAGATGCGTTGACCTTTCTTGGACAGATGGATGCCATCTCTGCTCTGCAACTCTTGGAACAGCATCCCATGGTCTAGGAAACCAAAACGCTCTTGATGACACCATCCACGCAGCCATGCATTCATCTCCAGGATGCGAGCCTCTCTGCCTTGGCCTTTACCTTCAACAGGGAGAATTGAAGAGAACACCACCTGTGCATCTAACTGCTTCACCCTCTGTCCCAGAGCCATGAAGTCACTTTTGATACATTCCGAGGTATACCTGGCAGTATCATTTGTTCCAACATGGATTAGCAACATTGGGTAATAGTCATTGGGCTTGATGAGTCTCGGCAAACTCTCCGTAACATCTTGGATTTTGGCACCAGGCAGACAGCATACCTCTCTGGACATCAAGTATTCCCTCAGGTAAGTCTAATTTCTCTTTCCTTATCGTCCCTCCAGTTCAATCCCTCACCACTGGGATGTAACAGAGCAGTAAATTAATGGGAGGGACCTGTCCACCCGGATCGCAAGACCGCAGAACCGAAACAGGCATCTCCCGCCACCTGAACATCCAGGCGATAATGCTTACTGAACGTATGCAAAGAAGACCATGTGGCTGCTCTGCAAATCTCAACCAGAGGAACCAAGCTATGTTCCACCCACGACGCTGCTTGTGCCCTAGTTGAATGAGCCCTCAGCCCCAAGGGCACCTGACGACCTTGTAATATATATGCTGAAGCAATCGCCTCACGGATCCATCTGGAAATCGAAGCTTTGGCTGCTGCTTCCCCCTTACGCGGCCCTCCAAAGAGTATGAACAAATGCTCCGACTTGCGGAAGGGCTCCGAGACCTTCAAATATCGCCTCAGAGCCCTCTTTATATCCAACAAACGCAAACTACGGTCCGCCGTGCTATCATCTGAGTAACCTAAAACTGGCAAAGAGACAGATTAATTCACGTGAAAAGCTGAAACAACTTTTGTAGAAAAGACGGAATGGGACGCAACACCACTTTTTCCCTAGAGAAAGTCAGAAATGGTTCCCGACAGGACACCGCCTGCAACTCCGAGATTCGACGTGCTGAGCAAATGGCTACCAAAACACTGTCTTCAAAGTCAAATCCTTCAGAGAAGCCTGATGCAATGGTTCAAAGGGTTCCCTAGTTAAAACCCCTAAAACCAGATTGAGATTCCACGGAGGGGACACCACCCTGTGCGAAGGACACAGACGTGCTACCGCTCTCAAAAAACGTACTACATCGGCATGGGCCCTCAAGGCGACCCCTTGCACTTTACCTCGATAACAAGGGAGGAGTGGCCTAGTGGTTAGGACAAGGTACTTCAGGCCGGAGGGCCGGGGGTTCAAGTCCCACCTGGGGACAGCAATCTCAGGCCGGAGGGACTGGGATTTCTAGTCCTATAGGTACTCCTTGTGGTCTTGGGCAAGCCACTTAACCCTCCATTGCCCATGTTCCCTGTAAGTATTAGCGTATGTGTGTCATATCCCCTCGTGTTAAATGTATCTCCCAATTGACCGCTTTGACCCGGTGAAAAGCGGGATATAAATACAGCTAAATAAATACAGCTAAATAACAAGAAATAGCTGCCAGCTGGACTCTTAACGAACTGGCCGCCAATCCCTTATCGAAACCATCCTGCAAGAAGCTCAACACCACCAGAACCGACACCGTAGCCAGGCGAACTTTACGCTGCTCACACCAGTCCTCAAAAACATGCCATACGCGTATATATGTGTGGAGTGGAGGAGTGGCCTAGTGGTTGGGGCAAGGTACTTCAGGCCAGAAGGTCGGGGGTTCAAATCCCACTAGAGGACAGCAACCTTGGGCCGGAAGGACTGGGGTTTCTAGTCCCACAGGTGCTCCTTGTGGTCTTGGGCAAGCCACTTAACCCTCCATAGCCCATGTTCCTTGTAAAATAGTTATCTCCAAGTTACAATGCCCTGTTCAATGTAATTTCAGTTTGTTCAATGTAAACCGCACTGATGCAGAATAGCGCGGTATATAAAAGAACGTAAATAAATAAATAAATATATGCCAAGGATGTCAATCTCTTCCTAGCCAACAGCAAAGTGGCAATGACCGCATTGGAATAACCTCTTTTCCTTAACCTTGCCCTTTCAAGGGCCAAGCTGTAAGTGAGAACCGAGCCACCTGCGGCATCCGCAGAGGACCTTGAAGCAGAAGATCTTCCCAAACCGGCAGTCACCCTGGGCTCCCGTCGAGAAGGCGCACCAGATCGGCATACCACAGCTGATGAGGCTAATCCGGATCCACTAAGACCATTCTTCCCCGATGAACCTCGATGCGCTAAATCACATACCCTATGAGAGCCCAAGGAGGGAAAACGTATAGACCGTGCGCGGGCCACTACTGAAGCAAGGCATCCAGACCTTCCGACATCCTTTCTCACCTTCTGCTGAAAAAACGATTTGCCTTTACCGATCGAAATGTCGCCATAAGATCCATAATCAGAGATGCCCACTTGGTGGCTATTTGAGCAAAGACCTCCGGGTGGAGCTCCCATTCTCCTGGATCTATTGTTACTCGGCTGAGATAGTCCGCCGTCACATTGTCTGATCCTGCAATGTTCACTGCCAACAGCGCCTGGAGATGCGGCTCCACCCAAGCGAACAGATGATCCGCCTCTTCCTCCATTGCCACACTTCCTGTGCCACCTTGCTGAATGAGGTATGCTACTGTTGCTGCATTGTCTGATAGTACTCGAACTGCGCGATCCTTTACGGTGCTCTCGAAGGCCCGAAGTGCCAGAGCTACCGCCCGCAACTCCAGATGGTTGATTGACCACTCGGATTCCTGAACAGTCCAGAAGCCCTGCGCAAAGAGCTCCGTGCAATGAGCTCCCCAACCCGCTAGACTGGCATCCGTCAGCACCAGAAGCCAACGCGGCTGCTCGAGAGGCATGCCCGCCTCCAGATTCTGCGGACAAAGCCACCACTGTAGTGACACCCTTACCTGCAGCGGACAGGGAAGGCGCCTGCCCAGAGAATTGTTCTGGTGAGAGCAACGGCGGAGCAGCAACCTTTGCAACGGACGCATGTGAGCCCTGGCCCATGGTACGACCTCCAGAGTCACTGCCATTGTTCCTAACACCCGGAGATATTGCCAGGCTGACGGAGCCGGAGTCTTCAAAAAACTGTGCACCGATTGCCGAAAGGCTCAGGCCTGTCGCTCCAGAAGAAAGACTGCTCCTACTCGAGTGTTGAAACGCACCCCTAAGTACTCCAGCACTTGCGTTGGGACCAGCCGGCTCTTGGTCCGTATTGACTACCGAACCGAGATCTTGCAGGAGCTTTACCACTCTGCCCATTACTCGCAGACTTTCGGTCTTGGATTTCGCCCGAATCAGCCAGTCGTCGAGATAGGGGATGAACTAATATTCTCTCTTTTCGAAGAGCTGCCGCTACCACCACCATCACCTTGGTAAAGGTGCATGGGGCTGTCGCTAGGCCGAAGAGCAGTGCCTGGAACCGAAAATGCCCCATAGCAACGCAAACCTCAGAAACGTTTGATGATCTGGCCTGATTGGGATGTGCAAATACGCTTCGGTGAGATCTAGAGACATTAAGAAATCTCCCTGATGAACCGCTACCATAATGGAACGCAAGGTTTCCATCCGGAAATGAGGTATGCGCAGGCAGCGATTTACCCTTTTGAGATCTAGAATTGTATGGTAGGCCCTGTCCTTCTTTGGTACTACAACATAAAGAGAGTATCAAACAACACCGTATAGTTCTTGCGGTACTGGGACCACTGCTTCTAGCTGCAGAAGCCGCGACAGAGACTCCCATACTGCCAGTGCCCTGTCTCGGCCCCTGCAAGGGGACAGGACAAAAGAACTGATCACTGGGCGGGCCAACTCGAGAGAGTACCCCTTGCGAATGACCTCCAACACCCACTGGACTGATGTTATCTGGACCCAGGCAGGAAAAAACTGCCAAAGACGACCCCCTATTGGTTGAATTCCTGCCTGGGCCCCCCTCGCTTCATTGAGTCTTCCTAAACCCTGAGGAGGCAGGAGTCGCAAAGCCTCTGCCCGCCCCTCTGAAGCCTCTATAACTTTGACCCCGAGAGGAAAACCTTTCTCTTTGAAAGCCTCCCAAATGGGAGGTACAAAAACGTCAAAAGTCCTGAGGCTGGCCCCCGCAAAGGTAATTCAGAGCACCCCGGCTTCAGCTTGTCCTCTGGCAAGCAACCTCCTTTTGATTCTACCAAATCCTTAACTAGCTTATACAGATCGTCACCAAACAACAACTTCCCTTTAAAAGGAAGTTTGCTAAGATGTGACTTGGAGGAAACAACCACCGCCCAATTCCTGAGCCAAAGATAACGGCGAGCGGCTACCAAGGAAGCCATGGAATTCGTCAAACCTCTAATGAGATCATACTGTACATCAGCTAAATAAGCTGAACCCGACTCCAGCCTAGTTACATCCTCCTGCGTCTGCTATGCCGGCTGTTGCAAGCGCTGCGGCCATCGAAGGCATGCTCTCGCTACCCAAGCCGCACAAATAGAGGCTTGAAGACACAGAGCATTAACCTCAAAAGCGTGCTTCAATAGGACATCCACTTTATGATCCTGCGTGTTGTCACAGAGATGAACACAGTTGCTTAAAAGGGTGAATGTTTTTGCAACAGCTTTGCCGTCCGCAATTCTTGCCATCGGCTTTTTTGAAGTCCTTTTATAAACGCATGGTTTAGGTCGTGCAATTTTTCAGTGGCAAGATACTCACGTCTTTGGGAATCAAAGTGTCTTTACACTTTAAACGGCACTTTGGTGCATAGTTTATACCCCTCCCCCTGAGGAAGGCGTCAGCCGAAACGCGTTGGGGACTCCAATAAAGCACCCTTTTAAGCAACTGTGTTCATCTCTTGCTTCTGCTTGTTGTGCACCCAAGACTTGTCTGCAGGAGCTCTGCTCTCCTTGTGCCTTACCTGCATGTTGTCATGCCACCACCACTTGCCTCTAGCTTAGAGGGACGTGGTTTTTAGAGGAACTCTCTACTATTTGCTTTTTCCAGCTTTTTCAAACTATTTCCCCGCAGTGCCTTCTGGGAAATGTAGTCTTTGTGTGGCTGTATGTTTGCAGCAGGCAAAAAACTGTAGTCAGGCTCAAAGAGGTAAGGCAAATGACAGAATTTATTTTATGCACAATGGTTCATTCATACCACATACAGGATATTTATTCAGGACTCTGTGAAGTAGAGCTTTGTCCAAAAACAAACTCAAAATCCAAAAATGGTTGTTTAAAGGTTCTCTGTAGCTCAGGATACACAGTCTTTAACAGCAAGGATATTTCATTCCCTTTTTAGCCTTGCTGGGTAAAGCACAAAAACAAAATCACATTCACTGTCCGTGATAGTATAGCTTCTATTCAGCTTCAAAACTTTCAAGCAACAAATATAACTCAGGGGCACAAGAAAGTTTTGTTATAATAGCTACTTTCTTACCCCAGTGTCCTAATTCCAGCATCAGGTGATTAACAAGCTTAACACAGTTTCCAGGCTTGCTCTTTTAGGCCCAGTGACCTTCCCTTCCTCTCAACACGAGGGAATCATGGCCACCCGGCTGTTGGACTATGGGTTCCTTTTCCTGGCAAACTCTCTTTCAAGACTGGCTTGTTTTCTCTCTGTTCCCCAGGTTTAAAGCTTGACAAAAGGAACAGTCCATGGGAGTGTCCTCATCAATCAGCTTTACCTCAGGCTCTCCCAGCTGCATAGGCTTTGACTCCCCATCCTGCTCACAGTGCTCAGCTACCAGCCTCCCGGGTAATCTTGGAGTCTCTCCGGTTCCCTCCAAACTCTCCTGCAGACGTGCTATATGCCAATTAGCACTCTCCTCTCTTGGAAGCTCAGTTCCTCTGCTCAGCTCAGCACCAGTTAAGCTTCCCTTGCTTGCAGCTGTGCCTCTGCTCGTGACAGTCTGGCTTCCTGCTTCTTCTCCTCCTCTTCTTTCTCTCTCATACTCTGGCCTAGGTTTATACTTCCAGGGCTCTAACTTCAACTCCTCCCTATCCAGGTGATGGCAATCAGCCTGACTTCGGGCACCTGAGAGCTTGGAGCATTCACTGCCTAAGGGGTTCTGGGCTCTGTATCCTCTCCCCTTCATTCCACTAGGGGGAGCATGAAATGTGGGCCATGTGGAAGTTTTCTGATTCCTGGAGGTGTATGTGGCTTTCCTACCCTGCCTCAGTGAAAGGGGGCCCTTTACTAGGGTGAATTCCCTGTCTCTTTGTCCTCCCCCAGACTCCGGATAGGCCTCCTTGACAGTGTCCTTTAAAGCCGCACTGCTTTCCACCAGAATGGTAGTCTTTTTTGTGACCGCCAAAACTGCTGCATCTATATACGCGAAAAACGAAACATTTCCCACTCCTGATCAGCCAAAGGATAAAGACGATTCATAGACCTCATACTACGCAAACCTGCTTCCAACAAATCCCACTCATCTTGAATCATCTGTCTGACCACCCAATGGGAAAAACCGCTTGGGACTTTCGCACCGTCTGTATGAGAAGATCCTCTAATCCCTCATCCTCCACGGGTGCGCCCGAAGAAAGATTGAGCGCCTGAAGAGACTCAGTAATGAGCGCCGTTAGCTCCTCTCTCCAAAAGACCTGGATAATCCTGGCTTGTTCTTCAGGCTCCTGAATTTCACCCTTCCTCTAACTCCTCCATTCCTGCTTCTGGCTCCATATCAAAGTCCTCAGCCTCTGGCCAATCCGTACCTAAAGGCTGATTGTCCACCGACCGTGGTCTCTTAACAGGCCTACTGTCAGCACTCCCAGCCCTGACTGAGGCCGCTTGGGCTCCCGCTGCCCCAAGAAGCGACGCATCCGCGACCACCCCCTGCTGGCGTAAACAGTAGGCCCGATGAAGCAGTTGCACAAAGTCCGGTGTAAAGCCTCCCAGTGCTGACACTACCCCTAGCAGCACAGCGGACGCACCAGGCAACACCGGACTCACCATAACAGGAATAGCCAGGGTATCTAGCAGGGCTTCCCCCTCTGAAGCACCTGTAGAACCCTGCATTCCCAACGGAGCATCCCCCACAGCCTTCTCCTGGAGCTCCTGCTCCATATTAAGAGCTTCAGCAGCGCGGCCCAGACACACACCAGCTTCTGAGACTGCGCCCCAACGGGGCGTGTAGGCATTAGCACTACGGGACACACGAAAAAGTATAATTAAATTTGGACCAGCAGAACTCCACAAAAGCAATCAGGAAACAAAAAAGTAAAGCAGCTAAAACAAAACAGAAATCTTTTTTTTTTGTGCGCTGTCCCTTTAAGAACACCAAAAAACAATAAATAAGCTAAAGAATAGAAAAAAACAAACAGAACTGAAAGACTTCACCGACTTAAAGGTTTCCTGAAAGAAAAAAAAAACGCACTGCCAGCAAAAACCGCAGGAAAAAATGGCCCGCGATTCTCCTCAGTACTGCCTGCCGTTAAACACAGTTCCCACGTGACAGCAGGCCCCAATTCTTCCCCAGATCCTGAAAAACCACATCGGAGCACTCACCTTAGCCTCCGGGCTCTTTCAGTGCAACTGCTCACCTCACCGACCAAGGGGAAGTCCTGCTTGCAGCTGCTCACTCTGTCCGACGGCGATTTCAGCACAGAACAGAGTGCTGAAATTGAGCCGGCCCAAGAAGGGTACACTCACTGGGCAGCTCCCCTCCATGTAGACTAGAAGGGGAGAGCCGATAGAAGAGCCAAAGATGACCGGGAAAGTGAGAGGTAACCTTTCCCAAATCTCCCCCTTCACCTTTCCTGAACTTATTTTTTTTAAATAACTTTAAGCAAAGTAAACCAAAAGAATCAAGCTATATGGCAAAATGAATGGCAAAAAATCCTAACTAACTAGCCTAAAACTCCTTTTTCGCTCCTCTAGTGAGTCCAGCATCTAGGCTCACTACCTCCAGCTGCATGGAGACTGGGCACACTAGAAGCTGGTGGGTGGTACCAGCCGGATATGTACAGTGATGTCACAAGTCTGACATGCCCAGTCTCCATGCTGCAAGAAGTGGTGCACAACCCAGAGGTGAGGGACTAAACTGGAGGGACGATAAGGAACAGGATACTGGACTTGATGGACCTTGGTATGACAGTATGGCATTTCTTATAATAAGTCTTTTATATATTAACCCTCATATTTCTCCCCTCTGGAGAGAATATCCGCCTTCCCTGAAGATATCACAATCCAAAGTACAGTAGTTCACAAATCAGAAGAATACAAAATACACAAAAGACATACAATTCCTAAAAATAGCAAACATTAGAATATGGCTTATTTGATTTTTAACTTTTTACAAATTTTGCCTCCCTGTACGTGCCTCGGTGAGCTCCAGACTGAGCTCCCAAGAGAGATTAGGCTGGTTTTAGAATATTTACCCTTCCACAAACTTAAGCACTGGGTTTCAACTGTTTTAGGGATCTTTTTCAGAATCATTCTGTTCTTGTATTAAGGATTTGATGATTGGAAAGTTGATATATCAGCTTTGAGATTTAACGCTAACCTGTATTTTATTCGTTCTCTTAGGCTTCCGCAGCTAGTATGATGATCTTTGTATTTTACTGATCATGAATTTCTCTCTCAAGTTTATCCTGTAGTGTGTTTTTATATTTCCTATACAGCATTATTTTAAATCAATATATTACTGGTGTTTGTCTTATTTCTTTATAAATTGTTCATTTTGTAATTTTGCTGTGAAATGATAAATTCCAATATTACTTTCTAAAGCATTGTTTGGAAATGGTCTTCTTTGCTTAGGACATTGATGCAATGAGGTAAGAAATCTAGACAATATCTGTAAATTGATCAAGGAGTAGCATGTGCTGTAATTCAAAGCCCTCTACTGTACACCATGCTCGGCTTCATTCATCCTTCTGAAGTCTGGGAGATCTGTACTGACTCGCTCACCAAAGGTTACATGCAACTGGTAGTCTCTCATGGACACAGCCGCCACGTCACATACCACACCCTCCTCAAGGCCTATAGATGGCGTCTTACACCTGGGCATCTGGAACTCTCACTTACGGGATTGTGGATATCAATCCATTCCTTTGTTTTAGAGTCGACAAACTGTCCATTAATAAACAATTTTGTTGTTGGCTGTAAAAATAAAAAGAAAAAAGTATATAATTAAGTGTTACATGCTTTCAAGAGATTAGTCAGCTGGACAGGCCTCACTCCCTCAGTCTCAGTTCCTCCTCTTTGACGTCCTTCACACCCTCAGTACAAATTCTTGTATTTTTTTCCTCTCTGACTAGGCCTCACTTCTGTATATGCTGCTACACCGCTGTACTTCTCCCTTCAACTTTTCTACACCATTAAAGAAGCAAAAACATACAGCTTAACTCCTTATGACTGTGAAACCTTCACACAAAGCAGTGCAGCAAGGCCTGGGCAATAGTTCAGAGATCATTTATAAGCTATTATTCATCCATTTCCTTTATTAAGGTTTATAAACCGCCACTCACAGCAGGGACCCATTCAGTCTATTTACATTGCTAAGGAGATATTAATTAATTAACAGTCGCTTATATACCGCACCTTCCAGAGATCAGGTGCGGTTTACATTTAACAACAATATAACAGGCTGATGTCTGTTTTACAATGAACGTCTGAAACAGTGTAACTATTATACAACAAAAACAGTCAGTAATCATTTACAAGGAACATCTTAAAACAAAGGAAAATTGTGCAAAAACAAATAACATTTTGGTAACTATATACAATTGGGGTATGAGTGCATTACATAAGACGTAAAATATATTATAAATTTCTAAACTAGTGTAAAATCTTAGGGGTGGAAGGTGTTGGATCATGTCAATTTTGTGTCACTCAGTCAAACAGTGTTATTATCCGTTTTCTTGTTGGGAGAGGGAGTTTGTTGATAGCCCGTAGTGTGCCTTAAACAGATGTGTTTTTAGACTCTTACGGATCTCTTTGATCTCATTTATTGATCTGATTTCCTCTGGGAGGTCATTCCAGATAATGGGGGCCACATGGGAAAATGCTTTTTTGTTAGTTGTCTTTTTAGCTTTTATGTATTCTTTTGGGGTCCTTAATTTGTTTGTTTGGTCTCTTCTATGTAGATTATTGGTTGATTCTTTAGATATGAGAATATCTATTGTAACGACGAAGATCTGTCCCTTGCCTCAAAAGCACAGAAATCTACTAGCTTCAGCTTAGATTCTGACAGGCAGGCAAGCCACATGATTCCCAGTTACCATAGGCAACGTAAACAGACTCAGACACGAGGTCTGAAGCCTCGGCCAGCTGGAAAGCATTCACCAGCTCTTGACTCAAACGGCTTTCACCTGTGTAAGGGAACGCCCAGGAAACAGTATAAAAAATGCTTAGAGCAGTCAGAGTTAGACTCACGTGGCGAGGAAGGAGATTGCAGAGACTCCCGAGATTCTGGAGACTCAGGAGACTCCAGAGATTCAGAGGACACAGACACCGATGCAGAGCTGCAGGAAGGTTTGTGCAGGAAGCTGCAGAGAAGTTCACACAGAGAACTACGGAGGAATTCACACAGAGAGGTCAGCTGTAAGGATTTGTTACCTGTGACGCAGTTTGTTTTGCCAAAGCACCGGGCTGTGCAGAGTGAATGGAGAGCAGTGAAAGGAAAACCGTATGTATCTGAAAAGTGTGGCAGTTTAAAGCAAGTACAAGCCCTAGAAAGAGAGGAAGAAGCAGTTGAAGATATCTGTATGTCTGAGGGTGAAGAATTCTTACCAGTTAAACCCCGAAGGAAACTTCCTAGAGAGAAATCCTCCCACGGTAGAAGAGAACAGTTCTGTGATTCCCAGTCCAACTTGGAAGGTAGGACAAGCAGAAGCTTTAAGGGAAAAACCTATCATAAGAAGTGTGACTCTTCTCCCTGCTATTATGAGTCATACGATAGCTATTTACCCTGTTTTAGAGGAGGCTGTCTAGATGAGCCTGCCGAAGAGACGGGACTGAGAAATGTACAAACTTCATGTTTTAAAGAAGATGTTTGTAATGAAAGAGCACAGCAAGAACCTATGATACTGGATGCTTGTGTTGAATCTCCTATTGAGGAAGCCATGGATTGTACGCTAATTTTGTCTGATAAGATTTCTTCTCTATGCTAAAGCCAAAGTTTGAGCATTGCTTGAGAACGTTGTGAAAAGCAGAGGAGAGACTGCTGAATATCAGATGAACTGTATGCTGTATAAAATAGTACCACTGATTAGTTCCTTTAAGAAGCAAAATGCTAAATTTGAGTTTCTTCAGTTCCTTACCAGAGTATATGGTTTTGTCCTAAGTTTTGTTTGTATATTATACCTTTGAGAATCCAACCCCGGGAGGGGAATAAATCCTTTTTGAAAACCTGACCACTTGACTCACAACTACTACTTTCTACAAAGAGGGTCAGTCCCAGCAGTCTGGCTGTTAGTCTTAGCCACAGTCCAGCCCCTGCTGGTCACATAATGATATGGGATATCTTTAGATATGAGATATCTTTAGATATCTTTATGATATGAGATATTCTTTAGATATGAGATATCTCAGCACCATCTTACTAGAGGGCAGCACCGCAAGACTGGCACCATTTTCTCCAGTGATGGAGATGGGACAGGAGCAGGAGAGGACTGTTCCTGCCCCCCAGCTGCTAGACCACCACAGAAAGTTCAGGTAAGGTTTGGGGGGAATGGTGGGGGGAGGGTAAGGGGGGTCCAACCGACTGACTAGCCTGGATTTGTTTTTAAAGATGGGGGGGTTCTTACTAAGTAGCCGGGATATTTGCTTAATTTGCCGGGGGGGGGGAGGGTGATATCTGAGGACACCTCCCCAGATGGCAGCCCTAAGGGGTTGAGTGCTGTCCAGGGGTCTGGTGCAGATGGGGGGAGGGAAGGAGAACAATACTGGTGCCAGTGCCCTGGATTGGCAGATCTGAGACACCGGCACACTTTTCAGGGGGGGGGGTGCTGCTCGGGGGAAAAGGAAAACCAGACAGTGCGATTGCCAATTGGAAGCAGCCACAAAGTGACACTGAAGGACCAGCTGCAGGTAACACGTTATCTGCAGCCACAATCTCAGCAATTTAGTCAGCCATCATGCAACAATTGTTTGTGCGGTGGCTGCCTCTGATCGCCATGCCTTTTCCCCACCTCCCCCTCCCCTACTGTGCGAAATGCAGCTGTCAAGGATAATTCCCTGCAATAACTGCATTTTCACTGTGCTAGCCGCCTCCGCGGCATGATCTTTCCCACATTAGTGCTGCGATGACAACTAAGGGGAAATCTTACTAGCTCTGCTAGACCAGTCCAGACAAGAGGATTAATTCCCTCAACCAGCAGAAGTGAGAGAAAAAAAAATAGAATAGTGCTGTGACATCAGCAGCAGCACCTTACCCAGCACAGCTAGGGGCAGTGTCCAGTATATACGTCTAAGCAATGGACCGGAACACTAAATGTAAGGGGCCCCTGACCCCAGTCACGGAGCTCTGTATGCAGGACATGACAGGAGAACTATATACACAAGAAACTGGAGATATGGAGTATGGTGCAGGCGAGGCCCATTCATGGGACTGCACGTCGAAGGACGCAGACCAGAGCAATCCAGAGGAATGGGTCCTGGACTGGTCTAGCAGAGCTCCAGGAAAGGAAATTATTTTTTTTTTATGCAATTTTACAATAAATTCAAGAAGGTTTAAACCAGGAAAGGAAATTATAAGTAAAATTTCCCCTTCCAGAGCGTGTCTGCTAAACCATTCCAGACAAGAGGGCAGTGCCAAAGCTACTCCCTGTCGGGTGGGAAGAGAATGCAGCAGAGAGCACTTGTACGCCGAAACGCGTTGCTGCTGTTGCCTGCACATCCAAGCGATAATGCCGTATGAAGGTGGACAGGGAGAACCGTGGCCCTCCAACAGATGTCCAGTGGTGTCACCGTGTATTGCTCAACCAAGGACGCAGGTTGAGCGTGTGTGGAATAGGCCATGAGCCCAGTAGGTAGAGCTTCCCCGCCAAATATAGGTGGATGTAATTGCCTCCTTCATCCAGTGGCTCAAGGTGGCTTTGGATGCCACCTGCACATTGCTCCACCTGAGAACAAAGATGGTTCAACAGCTGAAAGGCACTCATCACCTCAAGGTAGAACATGAGGATGCAGGCAAGAAAAGTTCCTGATTCACATGAAATGGTGTTAAGACCTTGGGCACAAAGGAAGGAACAAGTCAGAGTGTGACCCCTTCTGCTGAAAATGGCATAAAAAGGTCACGACAGGAGAGAGCCTGAAGCTCCAAGACACGGTGCGCAGAAGTAAAGGCAACCAGGAGAATAATCTTTAAGGTAACATCCTTGAGGGTCGCTCACCATAGAGGCTTGAAGGAAGCTTCCACTAGTACCTGGAGGGCTATGGAAAGATGCCAGGCACACCGGAGGCCGAAGAGCACAAGCACCCTGAAGAGTGACTCACATCCTGATAAGCAGCAAGGGATTGACCTTGAACTGGTCAATGAAAGGCTGACAAAGCTGTCACCTGTACCCACAAGGAACTGTACGCGAGCCCCTGCTGAAAACCACTTTGCAGGAAGATGAGGACAGATGGAAGGTGTGCCCACCAAAGCGAGAGCACTTCCTGAGCGCACCAGCCCTCAAAAAGGAACCAGACTCAGGTTTAAGCCACGGAGGTAGATCGGCACCATGCCTGTAACAGTATAGATACTACCACGGGAGAGTAGCCCTTATGCATCAACTGCTGCCTCTCAAGAGCCAAACTGTAAGTGAAAAGGGACCCGGGTTGTCCATCAAGATGGGTCCCCGTCGCAAGAAGCCTCTCTGTGCCCCCAAGGGGAGCGGATGAGCAACTTGCAGACAGAACATCACCTTCAGGCCCTTTCGGTCCAACATATAGTGGGAGTGGACAACATCTAAGCTGACTACTTCAACTTCAAAGTGGGGAATGCACAAGCTGCGGTTGACCTTGGAGGTCGAGAATCGGTCTGAAGGCACCATCCTTCTTGGGAACCACAAAGTAGATGGAATAGCATCCCCGCCTGTGCTCGGCGGGCGGGATGAGTACCAAGGAAGAAACGGAGAGTGCTGCAAACAGCCTGGCACTTGAGTTGGAACCCACAGAGAGATATCATGAAGGTTCCCAAACAGGTCGGGCGAGATCGAGGCATAGCCATGAGAGACGATATCCAACAACCAGGCGTTTAAAGGTGATGCGTGCCTATTCCTGGTAGAAGAGTTAGAGCCACCCTTCGACCCGTGGCACCTCGGAATGGGCCCCCAATCTGTCAGTGGGAGGGTTGGGAGGAAGGACCAGTGGATCTCTTTGGCCCTCCAGGTGGTCACTGCGATTGCTGGGCTCCTCGAAAGGGCTGACCACGGCTTCCAGATGACTGATACGAAGAAGAGGGCCTACCCGACTGGTACCCCGTGACTCCCGGTACCTGGAATGGAAGAAGCCTGTCCCACCAGACGCTGAGCGGCGGGAGGAGGACTTCGGCTTATCCTCCGCTAGGCACTGGAACTTGACTTCACCCAAGTTCTTGACCAGCTTCTCTGAGTCTTCTCTGAACAAAAGGCCGCCCTTAATTGGTTGGTTGGTGACTTTAACCTTGCTTCTCTACAACCCACCTACTGTAACACCTTCCTCGATGCGATGACTGATCTCAGATATACACAGATGGTGAATTCTCCTACGCACCTCAAGGGAAACGCTCTTGACCTCATTTTTGTCCCCCAGTCTGAATCAAGCCACAATCTCAACCTCTCATTCACTCCTGTCCCCATGGTCAGACCACAACCTAATCTCCTTCCAAATCCCTTACCAACAAAATCAAACTCCAACCAGCCACACAAATACAGCCCCCTCAGGAAAGACAAGCTGCTTCAAATCCCTGGACAGGGACGAGTTCATCAACAGCGCTCTTCCAGCACTCCGTCAACCTGCTCAAAACCTCGACGACATCATCAACAGATGGAATACCACTCTGAATTCTTGCTCTCATCTACCTCCCTCAATAAATCACCAGCATCCATCAAACCACCAAAAAACAGAAATCCAGCCCCTTGGTTCTCGTCTGAATTACGGTCATCTCTTCAGCTTCTAAGGAAGCACGAAAGAAAATGGCGTCAATCTCGTTCCACAACAGACCAAATGACTTACGAGAACTTCCTAAAGCAACACCGTGAGAAAATATCTGAAAAAATGAGAGAACACCATACGGAGCTCCTCCTCCGCTCGATAAATAAACCACGTGACCTCTTTAGCATTGCTAAATCCTTAACCAAGGCACCTTCCTCCAATCAGACAGTATCAATTCAGTCTCAGCCCTATGCTGTGTACTGTCACGCTCCCCTGCTACTGGCCGAAGGCTTTATAGTAGGGGTGACCGATGTTTTGCTTCTGAGTGTCCTTTATACTATCTAGCAGCAAGGGTTGCTGGGATATGTAGTTTTTGGTTTCACTCTCACAAAAATGTGTTATGGCACAAGGGTCTTTTGGAACAGATAAATTTATTTTTATTGTTGGGTTTTTCCCCTCACAGAGGTTCCCAGGCAAATAAGCAAAGCAATATAATTCTTTTCCAGAATAAACAGAAAAACAGGAGCAAATGAAAAGCGTCAAATAAAGGTGGAAAAACTGTTTCTTCACAGCAGCACAAAACTTCCAAACAACTTTGTAATTCTTCTTACCAAAGCTTGTTTATCTTAGGAGCAGTCTTTCTACATTATACACGGAACAGTCTCTCTTATAGTAATCAGGTGAGTCAGGAATATCAGCTACGTCATTAAACATCTCCTTGCTTGCATTCTCACGGCTCTGTTTAGGAGAACGTTTTGGCTGCAATCCTGGGATAGCTATTTGCAGCTGTTCTATGAAGACTCCACTCTCACTGACCGTGATTTCTTCTAGTTCAGGAAATGGGTTAGAACGTAAGCTCTTCCTTATGGTTGTCACATTAGCTTTAAACCATTTGTCAAAAGAGTATCTGCTAGGTGCTTTCACAGCCGTGCAACCCTGGCACCTATTAGCACTTGCTCTTAACTGTTTCACAACGTCTTCCACAAGACTCTGGCTTGGCAGTAACCCTGACGTACCTTTTCTGCTGACCTTGCTTTGTCTGTGCTCGGAGCTCTCTTCCTCTCTACAGGGAAATGGCTTTGCCCTGTCTTCAGGAAGCCTCCACAACGGCTTAGGTTTAGCTTCAAGGTAACCAGTAATGGACCCACCAGAATCCTTCTTGCCTCGGTCTGGGTTCCAAGACTCCCTCAGTTGCTGCCTTCCTTGCTGAAGTGGAATAGACACTTGTAAAGGCTTTTCCCTGCCTTCTTGTACGTCCTGATTCTCAGTGCTGCTCTGGTACTGCGTGCTGCTCTGCAAGACTAGCCCTGAAGCTGGTTTAAAACGGCTTCCTTGTTCAGGCACGCCCTTCTGACTATCCGTGCACCTCGTTAGGGCTGCTTCCAGCTCTTACATCATGAATCTCACTGAGCTGCATTCTCTCTGAAAGCTTCCTGCTGTCATGGAAACCTGGCTTGCTCTGGCTTTTAAAGGTGCAGTGCTCGCCCTTTTCCCCTTCTGTCTGCTCAGGAATGCTTTCGGTACCACATATTCCCCCCCTTAAGATATTACAGGCTGGGTAAACAACGTCATCACAGCATGTAATCCTGCATAGGCTCTTGATGTCTCCCTTGTTCTCCTGGTATCCCTGGGAAGATGTGGCTAGCTGAGAGAGTGCTACTCTTTCATGCCATGGGCTCAACAAATTCACGTGGTAAACCTGCCTACGGCCTCCCCTATTCTGAATTGCATAGGACACTGGGCCTACCTGTTCTACCACACGAAAGGGTCCTTTCCATTGTCTTTCGAACTTAGGGACCGGTCCGGGCACCCTAACAATGACTTTCTCGCCTATTGCCAATTGGCGAGGCTTGGCGTTACCGTCGTAATATTCCTTTTGTTTCAACTGACTGGTTTTTAGATTATTCTCAGCGACTTGGGAGGTTCGTGCTAGACGACCTCTTAAGTCCCTTAAAAACTGGGGTACAGCAATTTCCTCAGCTCCCGGTTCTATCCACTGTTCCCGGAGGATATCGAGGATACCTCTCGGCGAGCGTCCATACATCAGTTCGTATGGAGAGGTTCCTAGGGATGACTGCTTCCTCTCCCTGCATGCATACAGTACAAAGGGAAGGAGAGTGTCCCACTCGTTCATTTGGCCCCCCAACCCCCTTCTCAGCATACTCTTCAACGTTTGGTTGAAACGCTCAACCAACCCGTTGGTTTGCGGATGGTAGGCTGCAGTCTTAACATGTCGGATGCCAAAGGCGTCCCACACCCTCGCTAGGTAACGCGACATGAAGTTACTGCCGCGATCGGTCAAAACTTCTTTTGGGAACTCCACCTCACAGAACAATTTTACTAGTTCTGCCGCCACTGTATGGGCTGAAATGCTGCGTAAGGGAACCGTCCAGGGGAATCGCGTTGCGTGATCTACCGTGACCAATATGTATTGGTAGCCGCGCGGCGTCTTAATCATGGGACCCACTATGTCTACCGCTATCCTATGTATGGGCACCGTTATTACTGGTAGCGGAATCAACGGTACCTCCTTCAGTTTCACTGGGGAAAGCCTCTGGCAGGATGGACAGGCCTCACAGAATTTAGTTGTTTCTTTAAATACGCCTGGCCAATAGAATCTGGCTAACACCTGATCTAAGGTTCCTTGGGTACCTTTGTGTGCTCCTATGGGATGATCGTGGGCCAATCTTAGTACCAGGGTTCTAAAGGTGGTTGGTATGACCAGCTGCTTACGGATGTTACCCGAAGCTGGGTCTAAACTTTCCCTGAATAAAATTCCCTCATCCAGGAGAAACCTTGGCAAGATATCCCTACCTTCTTGGGCATATTTAAACGCTTGAGCAAGGGCTGGATCGGCCTGTTGCTCTTTGGGAAATGAGGGGAACCTGTCCATTAGCTCCGCGGGGACCCATGGTAACTCCAACCCTTCTCGGATCTCTGCTCTACTCTGAGATCGCGTCTGGCGTTCCCTATGTTTTTCTCCCTTACTTTTCTTGTTCTCTTTCCTTGGGGCATTGATAAGGTCCTCGTGAGAAGGTAAATCAACTTGCCCTGCGGTGGAAGATTCTCCGTCATCTTCCGCGGCCTTGGTCTGGTTCCTTGTAGAAACCATTCCCTCTTTTACCTGTACCAGTTGTTGCAAGCCTTTTTTAAAGTATGGCCAGTCCTGGCCTAATACTACTTCATGGGGCAGGTGTGGAACTATGGCTAGTGAGATTTCCTTAGCTATTCCGCATCCTTTTACTAGGAGTTTGTGAATAGGATAGGAAGATGTCACGCCATGGACACAGCGGATTTTTACAGTATCACTGGGTAGATCAGGTATGGTTCTACCGTGGGTTCTTATCCTTTCCCAGAGGCCACGTGAAAGCATACTTTGATCGGAACCAGAGTCTAGTAGGGCCTTGGCACTTACCCCTTGGACAGTCACAGCTATGAGGAAACCCTCCCTAACCTGTCCTGGGCTAGTGGTCACCAGCGCTACCTTCGCTCTGCAGCTACGCTGTAAATAGTCACTACTGCCACATTTAAAGCATACTCTCTTAGCATACCTGGCTTTACATTCAGGTAAACACAATGCAGTTACTTTCATAATATTTTCCTTCTTTTCTGAGCTTGCCTCGGTTGGTCTCCCAGAAGTCATGCTTTTACCCTGAGCATTCCCCTCTGCTTCCAGGAACCGCTCAGCGAGCATGATCGCTTCCTGTGAGTCTTTACAACCTTGCAAGGTTAGAAAGGTTCGGACATTTTCAGGGACAGCGTTCATATACTGTTCTAACAATATGGTATCCAATATTGTTTCAATACCTTTGCCTTCAGGCTCTAACCACTTGTTAAGCAAAGCTTTTAAGCGATAGTGTAGGGCTCTAGGCGTCTCACCAATCATAAGTTTAGCGTCTCTAAACGAATGATGGTATGCAGAAGACGTAAGACCAACTCTATCCTTAATCGCTTTTTTAACTTCATTGTAGTTATTTGACAAATTAGGTGGTACAGTTTGATAAGCAGTTAATGCTTCTCCTGTGAGACACATTGCCAGCCTGACTGCCCATTGGTCTTTTGGCCAATGCATCAGGTAAGCAACTCGCTCAAATGTCTCTAAATAATCGTCCAGATTATCAGACTGAGACAACTTCCCAAAGTTCCATGCCTCTTTAGACCAAAGTCCCGAAGCATGAGCTTGGCTTAAGTGTTCAAAACCTGTTGAAGATGAAGCAGGTTCGGGCTCCTTCTTCGTGGATTGGATCCATGCCTCCAGCATCTGCATGAGCGGCCGCTGCTGCGCTTCCATTCGTACTGTAGCGTCTCTTAGAGCCTCCATGGCCAGCTCGCGTTGGCGCTCAAACTGGGCTGACATCCATGTCAAGACTTCTTTAACTTCCATTGTCATGCTGAAAAGACAAAACACAAGACACAACCACCAAGTGCGGTATCACCAGATAGGAGGTACTTCTACCTTTCACCCACTTGCTGCGCTGATACCAAACCAAGTATCCCCACGTAACTCTGCTATGTACAAATTACCTGATACTTGTGGTGCATCAAGCTTTTGTGTATGCGGTGGTCTCTCCAGTATCAGACATGTCTTCTTCTTCTGTAGAAGCAGTCTTGCTTGAAGATTCTTTTTTTCAAAAAAAAATTTTTTCAAAACTTTATTTTTCAAAACTTTTTCATGCCCTTTAATTCTTCTGTGCATGCGCCTTTGCCTTGATCCGTAGCAACTACGCCAATCTGTCACGCTCCCCTGCTACTGGCCGAAGGCTTTATAGTAGGGGTGACCACTGTTTTGCTTCTGAGTGTCCTTTATACTATCTAGCAGCAAGGGTTGCTGGGATATGTAGTTTTTGGTTTCACTCTCACAAAAATGTGTTGTGGCACAAGGGTCTTTTGGAACAGATAAATTTATTTTTATTGTTGGGTTTTTCCCCTCACAGAGGTTCCCAGGCAAATAAGCAAAGCAATATAATTCTTTTCCAGAATAAACAGAAAAACAGGAGCAAATGAAAAGCGTCAAATAAAGGTGGAAAAACTGTTTCTTCACAGCAGCACAAAACTTCCAAACAAATTTGTAATTCTTCTTACCAAAGCTTGTTTATCTTAGGAGCAGTCTTTCTACATTATACACGGAACAGTCTCTCTTATAGTAATCAGGTGAGTCAGGAATATCAGCTACGTCATTAAACATCTCCTTGCTTGCATTCTCACGGCTCTGTTTAGGAGAACTTCTTGGCTGCAATTATGGGATAGCTATTTGCAGCTGTTCTAAGAAGACTCCACTCTCACTGACCGTGACTTCTTCTAGTTCAGGAAATGGGTTAGAACGTAAGCTCTTCCTTATGGTTGTCACATTAGCTTTAAACCATTTGTCAAAAGAGTATCTGCTAGGTGCTTTCACAGCCGTGCTACCCTGGCACCTATTAGCACTTGCTCTTAACTGTTTCACAACGTCTTCCACAAAACTCTGGCTTGGCAGTAACCCTGACGTACCTTTTCTGCTGACCTTGCTTTGTCTGTGCTCGGAGCTCTCTTCCTCTCTACAGGGAAATGGCTTTGCCCTGTCTTCAGGAAGCCCCCACAACGGCTTAGGTTTAGCTTCAAGGTAACCAGTAATGGACCCACCAGAATCCTTCTTGCCTGGGGCTGGGTTTCAAGACTCCCTCAGTTGCTGCCTTCCTTGCTGAAGTGGAATAGACACTTGTAAAGGCTTTTCCCTGCCTTCTTGTACGTCCTGATTCTCAGTGCTGCTCTGCAAGACTAGCCCTGAAGCTGGTTTAAAACGGCTTCCTTGTTCAGGCACGCCCTTCTGACTATCCAGGTGCACCTCGTTAGGGCTGCTTCCAGCTCTTATATCATGAATCTGACTGAGCTGCATTCTCTCTGAAAGCTTCCTGCTGTCATGGAAACCTGGCTTGCTCTGGCTTTTAAAGGTGCAGTGCTCGCCCTTTTCCCCTTCTGTCTGCTCAGGAATGCTTTCGGTACCACAGTACCTCCAATCTAAAATCCTCAAAACAAATGCGGCACCGAGTCCCACACCCATTTACATTCCCCAAGTACAGCCACCGCTAACAGAGTTCATTCCTCCATCAGAGAAATACATCGCTGACCTGATTGCTACTATCAACACCACTACAGCCCCAAACGATCCATGTCCTGCTTACTGGATCAGAACGATGCGCACAGAACTCAGCCCAACTCTATCTTACATCATGAAGCTCTCCTTTGCAGCAGGAACATTTCCATCAACTCTTAAACAAACGTCCATACGCCCCCTCCTGAAAAACGACAGTCTTGACCCGACAAGGACAGACTCATATCGCCCGATCTCGAGCATACCCCTTCTAGCCAAACTTATCGAGAAGGTGGTCCAAATGCAGATGCAGCAACACATCAACATATCAGCCCCTCTTGATCCCTGCCAGCATGGGTTCCGAGAATCCCATGGTGTAGAGACTCTACTTACCGTACTTACCAACGCCTTATCTAGAAGTATCGACAAAATAGAAAATGGGTTTGTACTCATTTTCCTCGATATTGCTGCCGCATTTGATTCCGTTAACCATGAACAACTCCTCTCTTGTCTCCAGGAAAAGGGAATTCAGGGTTTGGCTTGGGAGTGGTGTAAATCCTATCTAGCTGACCGTTGGCAACATGTCCGGATAGGATCCTCAACATCTGAACCATTCCAGCAACAGCAGGGAGTACCCCAAGGCTCCTCCCTGTCTGCTTTACTTTTCAACATATACATGCAACCTATATGCGATATCATCCGCTCATTTAATATATCCAGCCTGATCTATGCAGATGATGTCTTCTTGTTCACCCCAATCAAAATTATGCATCCTGACCTCTCCCCACTAATAGATTGCTTCAACGCAATCACTGACTGGCTCCTAACCCAGAATCTACGCATAAACTTAAGAAAACCGAGGTCTTATTCATCACCAAGAACAAGAACTTCTCTCCCCCCACTACCTTGAAGGTGCGAGATGCAGAGCTCCCATGTAAATCTGTGATACGCTACCTGGGTATCTCACTCGATCAACAGCTCAACTTCAAAGAACACATAAAGAATACCACCAAGTCCATTTACAATAAAATCTTGACGTTAAGGCACCTTAGACCTCTACTAGCCCCAGACGATTTCAGAACAAAATTCCAGACGCTTGTAACTCCACATTTCGATTATGCCAACATCATCCTGCACGGCCTTCCGAAGAGCACCCTCAATCCACTGCAGATGGCAATGAATGCAGCAGCCCGCATTCTCTGCGGCATATCCAGAAGAGATCACATCACGCCCATACTTATGGAATTACATTGGCTACCGTTACACAGCAGGATCACCTACAAGGCACTATTCCTAACTTTTAATTTATTTTATTTTATTTAACAGTATTTCTAAACCGCCTTATCTTAATAATCAAGGTGGTATCACAGCAAACAATCGAGTAAAGTGAGTGTGTTATACATGCAGTGAGGGTGAAGTTGAGTGTGTGTTGTATTGTGTGCTAGATTGGTATGAGCTATGTACAGAGTGGGCTATATACAGTGGTGCAAAAAACATATTCCATACATACATTGTTTAGGCGGTATCATGTGCTGTTATACATTCTCTGAGGTTATGTGATGTGTCCATAGTGTTCTATGAAAAGCATGGTTTTCAGCTGTTTTCTAAAGTCCTTGAGGTCTGTAGTAGCCCTCAGAACGTCCGGTAGTTTGTTCCATATTGTTGGAGCAGCCATGGAGAGTGCTCTGTCTGTTGTGTCCTTGCGTGTGTGTTTGTATTCACTTGGGGTGCTGACTCGGTTGTGTGTATGTTTTCTTCTGGGACGTGTGCTGGTGTCTGGTTGTATGAGGGTGTGCAGGCTGTTGGCTGATGTGTGCTGTTTTATCTTAAATAGGTTTATGATTGTTTTGTATCTGATGCGTGCACGGATTGGAAGCCAGTGTAAGTCCTTTAAGGTGGGTGTGATGTGCTCCTGTCGTGCGGTTCCTGATATGATTCGTGCTGCAGTGTTTTGTGCCAGTTGGAGTGGTTTGAGGGCTTGTTTCGGTAGTCCAAGGTATATCGGATTGCAGAAGTCCAGTAGTGGGGTTATCAGTGCTTGACAGACGGTACGGAAGTGTTCTGGGGCGAGGAGCGGTTTCAGTCTCCTGATGATTCGCATCTTGTAGTAGGCTTTTTGGATTGTTTTGTTTATGTGTGGCTTGAGATTGAGTTTATTGTCCAGGGTAACTCCGAGGTATCTCACTTCTGATCTTATTGGTATAGTAGTGCTTTGTATCTTTATATTTGGTGGGTGTATGAAGCTTTGGTTCCGAGTGATGATTAAAGCTTCGGTCTTGTTGTAGTTTATTGCGAGGTTGTTGTTTTGACACCAACTCGCCATTTGGGTGAGGCAGTCTGTTATCTTGGAGAAGTCCGGGTTGTCGATTGATATCGGGGTGTATATCATGATGTCGTCTGCATATATTGTGTATTGAATGTTGTTCTCTTTCATGATGTTGCATATTGGTTGGATGTAGATGTTAAATAGGAGTGCTGAGAGTGCGGATCCTTGAGGTACTCCTTGTTGGACGTTTATGGGTCAGGAGGTGTTGTGTCCCAACTTGACCTGTAGTTGTCTTTCGGTTAGGTATGAGTGGAACCATTTCAATGTGATACCGTGTATACCAGTGTTCTTTAGTCTTTCCAGGAGCGTGTTGTGGTCTACTGTGTCGAAGGCTGAGGAGATGTCAATGAAGATCATTATGATTCCATTCCTGGTGTTGTCAATTATTCTTAGGATGCTGTCGAAGAGGTAAATCAGTAGCGTTTCGACTCCATGGTTGGGACGAAATCCGTGTTGGTTGTCATCGAGTGTTTCGTGTTTGTCGATGTGTTCCTGAAGTTGTAGTTGAACCGTTTTTTTCGATGATTTTTGCGAGGAAGGGTATGCTGGAGATTGGTCGGTATGCTGCTGGATCTTTTTTGTCGAGAGTTGTTTTCTTTGTGATTGGTCTTACTGAGGCAAGCTTTAGTTGCTTTGGCATGATTCCTTGAGTGAGCGAGTTGTGTACCATTTTATGTATGGTGGGGATGAGGCTGGATTTGGTGGCTTTGACCCATGACACTGGGCACGGGTCTGTAGGAGCAGTGCTTGTATTGATTGTAGAAATGATGTGGGATATCTGTTCTGTTGAGGGTGAGCAGAATGTGCCCCAGGTTCTGGGGTGTACGTCCGTCCTGGTGGTCCCACTAGGTGTTGTTCGCTGTGTGGAGTGAAATTTGTTTGTGATGTGGTCGGCGAATTCCTGTGGATCAACTTGTACTTCCCCTTCTGTTTGCTCTTTTGTGAGGATCTTTACTATTTCGAAAAGCTCTCTGGGTTTTGTTGATGGAAGTATTTATCATGTTTGTGTGGAATTCCCTCTTTGATTGGTTGATGTGTTCGTTGTATTGTTTTTGCTTTGTTAGGTAAAGATGCTGGTCGGCAGTTGCTTTGTTTTTTCTCCATCTCCGTTCAATCTTCCTGAGCTCCCTCTTTTCCTGTCGTATTTTTGCTGAGTACCATGGTTTGTTTTGTCTCTTGTTGTGGTGTTGTTTCTCGGTCCCGCCGCCAGATGGTTTGGCGGCGTTAGCTAAAATGCTGTTCCAGCTGGAAACTTGTTCCTCCAGGTCGTCTGTAGTAATGTTCAAGTGTTGTATTGTGTCTTGTATAAATTCGTCCCTGTTGAAATGCTTGAATCGTCTTTGTGTGTGTGAGATGCTAGCTCTTTCGTTTGTCTGGTCCTCTTGAGATTGCAGCTTTGTCTCGATTAAGTAATGGTCAGACCATGGCACTGGGGTAATGGTGGGTGGCGAAATTAGGTCTCTTGATGTTAGGTAATTGGATGCGAAGATGAAGTCTGGGGATGATCCATGTCTGTGCGTTGGAGCATTGACTATCTGTGTGAATTGAAGTGAGGTCATTGCTTGAAGGAAGGCCTCTGCGTCTTTGGCATTGGTGGACTTGAGGTTGAAGTCTCCAATCAGTAGCGCTGGTTTGTTGTTTGTTGTTATGGCACAGGCTTCTTCGAGTGTGAGGGCTAGTTCGTCGGGTGGAGCTCTGGGTGCTCTGTAGGTTAGGCAGATTGCAATGTTCTTGATGCTAATTGTGTTACATTGCTGTGTATCGGTGAAGCTCAGTGTCTTGAACTTTAGTTTTGTTTTCGCTATTATCAGGACTCCTCCTCCACGCTTGTGGGTGCGTGGGCAGTTGTACGCTGAGTAGTTGTCCGGTACTAGTTGGTTGAGTAGTACGTTGTCGGTAGGGTTGAGCCATGTCTCTGTGATGCATATTATGTCGGGCTGGCGCTCTTCTATGTGGTCTACAATAGTGTGTATCTTGTTGCAGATGGATCTGGCGTTTATGAGCTCAATCGTTGTTGTCCTTGTTGATGAGGTTGCTGTTACATGTGCTTCCTTTGTGCAGGTGTGGGGGTTTGGTTTGTGTCTGTTTGGTCGCTTTGCCTGGTGAGTTCTGAGTGTCTCTTTGTGTGTGTGCTGTGGTTCTAAATATGGCAATGCAGTTGGAGGGTGCCATGTTGTGTTTGCTTGTGGGTAGTGGAGGTGTGTGGTTGGTGAGAGGAGTTGTGTGACGAGTAGGTAGAGTGGTAGGAAGTATGTGGCGTGCATGTTGGTTTTATGTGATGTTCTGTTAGGGTGATGTCTGTTTTCTTGAGTCTTCGGCTGTTGTCCGCCTGGGGAGAGCTGAACTTGGTGCGGGAGCCTGTCCCGTGGAGGGAGAGCCGGATCTGCGTAGGGTGCCTTGGTGCGGGAGCCTGTCCCATGGAGGGAGAGCCGGATCTGCGTAGGGTGCCTTGGTGCGGGAGCCTGTCCCGTGGAGGGAGCCTGTCCCGTGGAGGGAGAGCCGGATCTGCGTAGGGTGCCTTGGTGCGGGAGCCTGTCCCGTGGAGGGAGCCTGTCCCGTGGAGGAAGAGCCGGATCTGCGTAGGGTGCCTTGGTGCGGGAGCCTGTCCCGTGGAGGGAGAGCCGGATCTATTAGGGTGTGGGTAGTGGAAGTGAGAGTTTGGTGGTGGGAAATGTGTGATGTTCTGTGAGAATTCTACTTGCAATTTAAAGCAATTAACCGGTTATCCCCCTCATCCTTCTCTGCACTCCTCACCATCACCCCCAAAAACAGGCTGAGGTGGTCAGTAGCTGCCAATACGCTGACTATACCACTTGAGTCTACAAAATGCACTCAACCAACCAGGAACAGAGCCTTTGCATTCTATGCCCCGAAGTGCTGGAATAACCTCCCACCACATATCCGATCAATCAGAGACCTTTCGCAGTTCAGAAAAGCCCTTAAGCATCACTTGTTCCTCCTTCACTTTGCCCACGCTAACCTAACACAACCACTCCCCACACCTCAACTCACTCACGCAGCCTCTGACACTCCAACAACCTAATTCACGGCAAAGTACACAATAGATCCACCCATCAGGCACACTCACAACGATCATTATGATTACCAACTTGTAATATAAACTGTAAATAGTTTCACAACAACCACTGTTGTTTACGTGTATATAGTTACCCTTGTTACAGTCCCAAGTTACCGATCCTGTTACAATGTAAGCATAAGATCTTTTGTTCTGATGCAAAATTTTTGTTATGTGTAAACTGCACTGATATTGAAAAGCGCGGTATAAAAGAGCCTGTAAATAAATAAATAAATAAATTAATTAATTAAAGGGTAGGCTGGCTAGGCATGCCTTCAAGGCAGTATCCGCGGACCAATTCCAGAGCCAGCAACGGGCAACACTGGTGGCTGCCACCGCCCAGGCAGCCAGACGAAGTAGGTCGTAAAAGCCATCTGCAAAAAAGGCGGCCACTGACTCCAGGCGCACTGAAGTGAAGTCCTCTAGCAGAAGCTGAATCCACCGCAGGAGAACATGGACCACCAGGTCCCCACATGCTGAGGTCTAAATAGCCAGTGAAGAAGCAGAAAAGGATGTCTAACAAATTTTCCTGAATGCCGGAGGGCCGTACCCCCTTCCACTGGGATCGTAGTCTTCTTCGTCACAGCCATGAGAAGGGAGTCGACCGTGGGATAGCGTAACCAGTGGTGGAGATCGTCATGGAACAAGGATCAACGCAGCCTAGACAACGGGCTGTACGCAGGGCAGCATCAGGATTGTCCCATTCATCAGTGACCAATTGGTAGAGTTCATGAGGGAAAGCCTTAGGCGGTGCCCTGACCTCGTGCAGAATGGGATCAGCTGTAGACTGAACCGGAGAGCTGATCATGTCAGGAATCCGAAGTTCCACCATTATCTGATTGAAAAGGGCAGTGAGTTCTTCCCTGTGGAGGAGACGGATCACCCTGGAGGCACTGTCATCCTCCGAGTGAGAGTACCTCTTCCTTCAGGCTGGAAGCGGTAGGAGAGGAGAATTCCATTTCACTATCCTAATCTGCATCATCAGGAGAGTCTAGTTCCCAGAGGGCCCAGGCCAAATGTTTACGCTGGCGCTTAGAACTCAAGGAAGCAAATGGGGCGGCTTTACGCTTTCTGGTGGCTTCAGACTGGTTAGCAGACTAGTGCGAATCACTCGTGGAGGTACAGTCCTGGGAGCCTTCCACATATTCCAAGCTTGCTTGAAGAGGGTTGCAAATTCAGATGCCCCTGCCGCAACCCTGGAAGACTCCATGGGGTAGTCCCATGAACCAGTTGTCCCTGGGGAAAAAGGTTCAGGGGAGAACAAGGTTCGTCCTGCACCAAAGCGCAAAGGGCATTGAGGCGCTGCTCCTCCGAGGTCACCAAGGAGGGCTGGCAAGAGCAGGAACAGCAGGCAATTCTAGCCCCTTATCAACTCGCGAATGAGAAGGAGCCCCGGAAGCCTGACTGGGATAAGTGGTACAGGCCATGCATAGCCTCTCTACCAGTCCCCAAAACAGTTTACCACAACTGAGATGGTGTGGGGCTTTGTTGGACATGGCTGCGAACGAGGCTCACGCATGTGCAAGTGGCAGAGGCAGAAACAGTAGCAAAAGGCTCAACACTGTTAGAGAAGGCTGCAAGCTCTCTGGCGCACCCAGGAGATACTCACTGCCGCACTATCTGCTGCTCTCGAGCCTGTGGGGAATAGCAGAGGGGGGTGGTGGTGGTGGAGGAGGGATTCACTCAGCCTGCCAACAACCGACGGAGCTCTAAGGAAGGAGCAGCAGCTTTGGGTACCCAATCTTAGGAAGGCAATGGTAAGCAGGAAACCCTGCACTTTCCCTTCCAAGTCTCCAATGCTTTTTTTTTTTAACAATAAAACAAAGACGCTGTGGCTAAGACTAGGAAGCTCTTTCAGCCAGTCAGAAGACAACCAACCTGACCTCTTTGGTGAGAGGTTGCTCTCCCCCGTTTGGGCTAGAACAGTCCCGACTAGAGGGCGTCTTGTACACCCCCCTCAGTCTGCAGGGTCCAGAAGTGCTCCCAGTCCTCATGACTGGTGCAGAATCCTCCAAAATACAGAGCTGTGCCAGAAGTTATCCAACATCTGCTGAGACAAAGAAAATACTGAGGATTGTCCTTAGCTATGCTGGGTAAAGTGCTGTTGATGATGGCACAGCACTATTCTGTTTTTTCCGGTGTCTCACATCTGCTTGTTGGGGGAATTAACCATCTGGTTTGGACTAGTCTAGCAGATGCGCTCTGGAATGCCCTTTAGTAAATATCTCACCAACAGTATATAAAGCAGGAAGGCCAATGTGTTCCTCCCAAGATAATTTCTGAGAAGTAGCTGGACCTTCTTTTATTCATTTGTCTAAAGCACTTGCGTGACTGGTCTTGAGCAATGGAAGGGTTTCCAGCATTTTTAAGAGACAAAGTTAATTTAAATAAATTTCAGGAAAGGTTTGAAGAGTTTATTAGTCCCTTTTGGGGATTAAATTGTTATGTAAGTCCATAATGTAGTTGCTTTGTTTTATATGGGGGACGAGTGGCCTAGTGGTTAGGACAAGGTACTTCGGGCCAGAGGGCCGGGGGTTCAAGTCCCACCTGGGGACAGCAATCTCAGGCCGGAGGGACTGGGATTTCTAGTCCTATAGGCACTCCTTGTGGTCTTGGGCAAGCCACTTAACCCTCCTTTGCCCATGTTCCCTGTAAGTATTAGCATATGTGTGTCATATCCCCTCGTGTTAAATGTATCTCCCAATTGACCGCTTTGACCAGGTGAAAAGCGGAATATAAATACAGCTAAAATAAAATAAAATAAAATAAATCTATCTTTCTTGAGATGAATTGTATTTTTGATCCTTATTCTTGATATTATGTAAATGTCGCTATTTCTCTAATGCTCCTTCTGACCTACTTCTAATGCCTTATTTTCATTCTTTTAATCTGCATTGTAATCCATTGTGTTACAAAGATGGTATATAAGAAAAAAAATGTTAAAATAAATAAGTATTTCTCCACCTTGGGGGTGGAGGGGGTGAAAACAATGTCCTAAATTTTCTCTTAAGTCTTCTCACTTGCAGCCTGGTCCTGGGACATTACTTCCCCTGAAACATCACCTATTTCCTGTACATTAACACCACCTTCCAGGTATCTAAATATCTTTGTCTTATCTTCCCTGCCAGCAGGTTTTTGTTCAAATCGGATCAAGCCTCTTTCCAATGGGCTTCAACATCTTTAAACCACTAATTCTTAAGCCAGTCCTTGGGCTACACCCAACTAGTCAGGTTTGCAAGATGCCCATGATGAATACGTACGAGATCCAGTATTTGAATACGTTGGAGATCCAGTGTATGCAGATTGGCTGCTGTACTCCAAGGATTCTGTTGAGACTTTTATTCACACTTAGCTGGGATATTCCCCTGGCCAAAGGTCACAAACTGAAGTTCTGCAGCTTCCAGAGTCCTGGCTGGTCCAAGGAGCTGAAACCAGGTTTGTGAATCAAATGCAACCCTTCCGCATTGCACCACTGAAAGTGAACCGTTGGGCCAGAGTTTCGAACCTTTCATAAGGCTGCTACTGGTCAGCAACACAAGGAATTCCACTTACCAATGAAGAAGATGAAAAGGAGGAGGAGGGGATCCAATACCACGTATTACGCAGCAGGGCAGGAATCTGAAAACAGAAAACAGGAAGAATTATTTACATATAATAACCATTTTCCAAAGATTTATTTTCACAGATTCAAGAAGATGGATCACATCACTTGCTGTCTCAAGAATTAAAATAAGGGGATGACATGGAGAGGGTAGAGCTAGAGAACCTGCTGTCAGAAGGGTGAGAAATAAACTGGACGTCCAAGAACAAATCACAAATCTGTAAATTTCCTGTCACTTCCAAATTCAGAAACGTTTGCAGCATCAGCATGAAAAGCTGTGCGCCTGACCCTCCATTACCGCAGAACATGACTGCACTCTTTAAAAAAGATACTAATGACAGAATCACGGGTTTTACAATTACTAAAGAGGTTGCTTTTCTTGCTGCGTAATTCTTTCTCCAAGGACAAGGAATGGCAAGATCTCATGGGCGGGTGACATCATCTGACGGGGCTGGCATGGGAAAGTTTTTCTTCTCAAGGGGCTAGTTACTAAGGTACGCTAACATTAACGTGCATTAATTTACCATTAATGCATGTTATTGGGGAAATCATGAGACCCAAATTAAAATACTGCATATTACGGTGAATTAATGCACATTAATGTTAATACACCTTAGTAACTAGCCCCTACCTTAGTAACTAGTTATGTGGCACCATGAAGAGCGAAAGGAAAGGCTCCACAGCCCAAAGTTAACGGCATTGGAGTTATCAGACCCTACGAACCCTAATCTTATGTGATAAGCGACGATAGAGGCGACCAGGATCAGTGATTGACTGAAGAAGGATCTTGCCTCCTCAGCTTCAACATCGAGACATATAGTGAAAGAAACACAGGCATTAGTTCTCGTCAAAGCAATATCTGCCAAGCAACCCATTCTGAGGACTCTTCATCCTCATCAGGGCTGGGTTGGGGAGGCAACAATTTTAAAGGCTTCAGGATGAGGCTACTGATACTCCTGAAATGATCAAGGAAGATGTGCCCCCTCGAACTCTGGCATCAACAATACTGGTCAACAAATTTTTACAAAAGTCATGCTACTTAAAGAAAAATAGTCATTTCTTATCAATTTTTATATGCTGAACACGAATATGACAGTGAAATTGCAAAGTTGGCTCTAGTTTTTTTGTACTCTACAAGAATTGTACATCACGAAATGCATGTCAATAGTAAATATAATAGGCCTTCGGTTAATACATGTAAAAAACCAAGTCATAGACTACTTCTTAGATTTTTTCACCTGTCTCTTGTACAGCTGTTCGGGAGCTTCTCTGGGGAGTGTCCAGCAGTAGTCAGCCAGCATTGTAGTGGACAATTTTCCCTGGTATCTTTGCTCCATCATTGCGATATCCTGGTGAAAACGTTCGCCCTGTTCATCACTAACCATCCACAGTTGTCAGGAAAGAAATCGAGATGGGAATCAAGGAAATGGATCTTTAGAGACATATTGCAGCCAGGTTTCTGATACTGCATCAGCATGTCTTCTACTAGTTCCTTGTAGTTTTCTGCCCTAACATTCCCGAGAAAGTTTGTTGACACTAGGCGAAAAGCATTCCATGCTTGTTTCGCATCACCCTGCAGCAAGTTGTTGGACCGGTCATCTTTGAAGAGCTCTCGAATCTGAGGACCCACAAAAACTCCCTCTTTAATCTTTGCTTCGCTGAGTCGAGGGAATTTTTTCATGCAGGTATCGGAAAGCTGGCGAAGCACGGTCCATGGCTTTCACAAAGTTTTTCATCAAACCTAGTTTGATATGAAGGGGTGGTAGCAGGATTTTGTGAGCCTCAACCAGAGCTGGGTGCTGGATATTCTTCTCTCCAACTGTTACATTTTGTCTGCGATTCCGTTCCTTCCGCTAGTGCCAATCCCTTGCTCGGCTATCCCACTCACATAAGAAACACATGTATTTTATATACCCCTGCTGCAGTCCCATTAATGTTCCATGTAAAACAGACTTGTAAATCTGTTCATTCTTTGTTCATTGTAAACCGCACCTGATCTGTGGAAGGTAGCGGTATATAAGCAACTGTTAAATAAATAAATAAATAAATAAATAAATAAAAGGGCAACTACCTTCAAGTCACCACAGAGGTGCCAGCTGTACTTGTTACAGTTAATGGAAGTCAGTAGATGCTTTAAGCTATCGTATGTCTCTTTTATGTAGACGGCATGCGCATACTGGAATAGATGGAAGACAGTTTCCATTGTTCAAAAGCACAGCCTTCAGACTCAGTTTCGAAGAGTCTATAGTTTCCAGTCTTGTGGGTCATGAGTGATTTTTAAGGCATTCATGAGGCTTTCAATATCGGAACAGAATACCAGATTACTTTCCTTTCTGAAGAAAGGCTCCAACTACTGGTGGCGCTTTCGATATGAAGTAATGTTGACATCTTCTTCTAGAAGATTCCATTGTTGGAGTCTTGATTCTAGCAATTCTGCCTTGTTCTTGGATAAGTCCAAATCACAAACCAGGTCATTTAGTTCTTCCTGTGTTATTCTGTTTGGAGTTGATATGCATCCCAGTGAAAATCTGGGTCACTGCATGCTGTCGGACCAGGAGAACAGCAGGTCGGCTCACCCTTGTCCTCCTCAGATGAATCAAGAGAATATTCTGATGGAGGTTCTGGAATAGGAAGTCCCTCACCATATTGAACTGGTCTCAATGCAGACGGAATGTTTGGGTAGACTATGCTGGACTTCTTTTGCTTCGTTATTCCGCTGGAAAGAGGAGGAACCAAGCAGAAGTAACAGTCATTTATGTGGTTGCTTGGCTCTCTCCACACCTTGGGGACTGCAAACGGCATTGATGGTCTTTTGCAATTCAACCACTGTGAAAGCTGTGTTGTACATGTAGCGCAGCATATATGCGGGGCCCAAGGCTTGTCTTTGTCACCAATCTTGCATCCGAAGTAAAGATGATATGCCTTTTTCAGTTGAGAAGTGATACTTTTCTTCTGGTTAGCAAATGTCACTTCCCTACAAATGTAGCAGAAATTGTCAACGGTATTAACGCACTTTCGCGGCATTACTGTTCTGTATTGTACATAAATGGCTAAAATTATATGATTAATAAAAGTTACATGTAACAGTAGCTTAAACTGTCTCGCACCCAGTCTGAAATATTTTAAATGCTCAACCTTTCCGAATGCATATAGTACACTGCTGACGTCAGATGGCTTCAGCAGCCATCTGGCAGTAGTATTGCATTGCATCAGAAAATGATGCAATCAACTCTGGATGATGTGTGCATGCTGGTATTATGCAATTTGATGCAATATTACATCATTCAAGGCTTATTTGGGATGTTGTTGATGTCCTACTGGATAAATTTACACGGTGAAACGTCAAAAATGAACTACATGCAATATCTTCAAAACGAGAGCCAATAATTTTTTTTAATGTTATATTCATGTTCAGCTCACCAAGATACTACAGATTAGGGCCTTTTAAAGTCAGTAACAATTTCAATATTGACCAGTGCAATCTTCAAGGAGATGGACAGGAGTGGATTAAATATCCTTTCTTTCTTTCTCCCCATCTCTTACATTCCCCAATCCCCCTCCTCCATTTCCCTGCTTTGCTTTCTCTTTCCACTCCCTTCCCTGTCGACTGCCACACCTTCGGTCCCGTGCTGAATTAGACCAATGGTCAATCAAGCCTACCATCCTGCTCTCTGACAATGACCCATCCAGGACAGATCCCACTGGGTACATCCCTCCACTGTTGCTCACACCCAGAAGAAAGAGACAGCGAACCCACATCTATCAAAAAAGGATGTAAATGAAGAAAACAGGAAACATAAGCACTAATGAGTTCAATGCAAAGCATTAATAAGGCAACCAAAGATAGAATTTGAGAAGGACCCTGCCATGGAAACTAAAACTCATAATAAAAACTTTTTTCAAGTATATCAGAAGCAAAAAGCCTTTAGAAGAATCAGTTGGATAAAGGAGGTTAAGAGGGTACTAAGGGAGGACAAGCTTATTGCAGTGAAACTAAATGAATCCTTTGCTTCTGTCTTTACTGAAGGATGATACAGGGGAGACAGCCATGCAAGAAATTATATTTAAAGTTGATGAATCGGAGGAACTGAACCAAATCTTGGTAAACCCAGGAGATGTACAGTAATAGGGCAATTTGGCAAACTAAAGAGTAGTAAAATCACCTGGATCAGATGGTATACATCTCAGGGTGCTGAAAGAACTCAGAAATAAAACTGCAGACCAAGTATTAATTTCTAAACAATCATTATAATTGTCTATAGTACTTGAGAACAAATCATATATGCAGAACAAATCATCAGAGAAGCAGGATTGTATAACGACAACAGAGGTGTGAAGATTGGTGGAATACTCATCAACAGCCTTCACTATGCTGATGATACCACATTACTGGCTGAAAGTGAAGATGATCTGAAACATTTGCTTCTCACAATCAAAGAACATAGTCTCAAAATGGGCCTGCACCTTAATGTAAAGAAGACAAAGATCATGACAACTGGCATAATCAACAGGTTCATCGTTGAAGGAGAAGAAATTGAAATCGTGAACAACTTTAACCTACTTGGATCAGCTACACTGGTCAACATTGAAATCGTTACTGACTTTAAAAGGCCCTAATCTGTAGTATCTTGGTGGAAACACATAGAGCAGACGATCCTCCGGCCAGGCCTGGATCAGGGCATCCAGCCCCTCTAACATCCGTTCTCTTCTTCTGCTGAAGAACCGATCGACTTTTGCCGACTGGAAGGTCGCCATGAGATCCATCGCTGGAGTTCCCCAGTGACTTTCTGGCATGTCAAACACTTCCGGATGCAGGATCCACTCTCCGGGATCCACCTTCACTCGACTCAAGAAATCGGCCTGCACGTTGTCCACTCCCGCTACATGTGCCACCGACACCGCTGACAGGTTCTGCTCAGCCCACTCGAACAACTGCTCGGCCTCCTCTTCCATCGAAGCACTGGAAGTGCCCCCCTGGCGATTGATGTAGCCACTGCTGTGGTGTTGTCAGAAAACACCCGAATGGCCGTGTTGCGAAGGAAAAGATGAAACTCCTGCAGCGCGAGCCGTACCGCCCTCAATTCCAACCTGTTGATGGACCAGGCCCTCTCGTGCTCTGACCACTGGCCCTGCGCGAATGTACCTTGGAAATGAGCTCCCCATCCAACGAGACTGGCATCTGTCGTCAGCGGGAGCCAAGAAGGCATCTGCAAGGACACTCCGCCCTCGAGGTTCTTCGTACGAAGCCATCACTGAAGTGCTTGACGCGTCTCCAGTAAGCAGGGCAACCTCTTGGACAAGTGATGGTTCTGGTGAGACCAACGCCTGACCAGTGCCCTCTGTAACGGCCTCATGTGCGCTCTCGCCCACTGGACTAGATCTATTGTAGACACCATGGTCCCGAGCAATTGTAGGTAATGCCAAGCTGTGGGAGATGTTCTGCTCAGAAAACATCGAACCAAGCGCCTTAATCCGTGCGCTCGCTGACGAGGAAGATACACTCTCCCTGCCTTTGTATCGAAGCGGGCCCCTAGATACTCCAAATTCTGAGATGGCACCAACTTGCTCTTTGCTACATTGACCACCCAACCAAGGTCTTGAAGGAAGGCTACCACCCTTGCTGTCGCCGACACGCTCTTGGCGTGGGACTTTGCCCGAATCAACCAGTAGTCCAACTATGGATGCACTAGCACACCTTCCTTCGGTAACGCCGCCGCCATGACAACCATCACTTTGGTGAACGTCCTCGGAGCTGTGGCCAACCGAACAGTAACACCCGAAATTGAAAATGACCCAAAGGAACGGCAAACCGGAGAAACCGTTGATGATCCGAGCGTATTGGTATGTGCAAGTAAGCTTCTGAGAGATCCAAGGAGGTGAGAAACTCCCCCTTTTGCACCGCTGCCATCACTGACTGCAAGGTTTCCATATGAAAATGGGATACCCGGAGACACTGATTTACGCCTTTGAGGTCTAAGATTGGACGAAAAGCTCCGTCCTTCTTTGGTACCACAAAATAAATGGAGTATCGACCTAATCTGCGTTGGTCTTGTGGAACTGGAACCACTGCCTTGAGGTCGATCACCGGTCGACAGTATCCCTCACTGCGGCGCACTTGGCCGGGGACTTGCACGGGGACTGTACAAAAAATTCCCTTACTGGCCGCTGAAACTCCAAGGCATACCCTTCTCGGATGACCTCCAGCACCCACTTGTCCGACGTAATCTGGACCCAGGCAGGAAGAAAATCCCGCAGTCTACCTCCTACGGGCTCCAATCCTGTCTGGGCCCCACTGACTTCATTGGATCTTTCACAGATTTGCAGAAGAGGACGGCGCTGCAAAACCCTGCCCTGCTCCACGAAACCCCTGATTCCTGGTAGGAAAACGTCCTCATTGAGCTTGATTGAATCTAGGGTATCGAAATCTGCGAAACTCTCGTTGTTGACTCTTTGAACCGGAGGCCGACCTCCCCGTTTTTTTGTTTATCTTCCGGGAGCCAACCCCCCTTGGACTCCCCTAGCTCCTTCACCAGCTTATCCAAGTCCTCCCCAAATAACAACTTCCCCCTAAAAGGAAGTTTGCTTAGCCGGGACTTGGAGGAGCTATCCGCCACCCAATTGCGTAGCCAAAGATAACGGCGAGCAGCGACCACCGCGGCCATGCTCTTTGAGAGCCCTCTAATGAGGTCATACTGAGTATCTGCTAAATACGCTGCTGCGGATTCCAGCCTCGCTCCGTCTCCTGCAGCAGCCTCCATCTGATCTCCCTGCACCCTCTGCGACCAGCGAAGGGAAGCTATCGCCACCCAAGCTCCACAAATGGCAGCCTGTAGAGAAAAAGCATTGACATCAAAGACCTGCTTCAGCAAGGCATCCAGACGCTTATCCTGAGTATCCTTGAGTGCGGCACTGCTCTCAACTGGAATGGTAGTTTTCTTCATGACCGCCGAGACGGCTGCATCCACCTTCAGTGATTTAAATAATTCCTTATCCTGGTCCACAATGGGGTAAAGGCGTCCCATCACCCTGGACCCCTTTAAACCTGCCTCCAGCATGTCCCACTCTTCCTGAATCATTTCTCGTATCACTCTGTGTACCGGGAATGCTCTCTGGGTCTTCCGAAACACCTGTAACAATGGATCCTCCAAGGTAGCATCCTCTACAGGTCCCGGGGTAGGCATATTGAGAGCCCTCAGGGACTCTGCGATGAGTGCCGGTAGTTCGTCTCTTCGGAACAAACGGACAACCCTAGCCTGATCTTCCTTCTCCGTGATCTCCCCTTCTTCAAGGTCCTCTTCTACTTCATCGTCAAGCTCACCTTCCTTGGAGTGACCCCCTTCCGAGTCCAACAAAAAATCCTTTTGGTCCCTTACCTTTCTGCCCCTCTTCGCTGAGCCTCCCGCCGACTCTGTACTGAGAGGGGTAAAGGGTCTTTTCTCAGCCTTATTACTTGCAGTGGCACCTGCTGCCAAGCCCCCCAGCTGCCCCCCGAAGGCCTGCTGAATAAGGGCTACAAATTCAGATGAAAAAATGGCTGCTAGGCCACCCGGCAACACCAGCTGAGACGCGGGGGGCTCCATAGCGGACGAGGGACCCGCTACAGGCTCGCCCGGCGGTAAATCCAGGAAAGCAGGCTCCTGCACCTCTAGCATCGTCCGTTGTCCCTCTGACGCTGCACCTAAAGGGCCCCCCATGGTCGCAGCCTCTAGTACACACAGCCTGCAGACCCCTGACTCTGTCAGTGAACCCTTCCGCGAGCCGCAGACCAGAAAACACGACTTTGAAGGCATTCCTTTGAGTCCCTTACCTTCCCGCTCTACAGCTATGCCCAGGCAGCCAAGACAAAAGAAAAACAAAAGAAAGGAAAGGAAAACAAAACGCGGGTCTTTTTTTTTTAAATCCACCAATTTAATAACTAGCTCTTCCTAGGGACCCCGAGCCAGAAAAGGTATGCCATACCGGAGAACACGGCTTCCTGCCAAGATCAAACGGGCCGTGCCGGAGCTGAAAAGCAACTGCGCTCGTTCCTGCGCTGCTACCACACGGCCCGCTCGCCTCTTAACACTCCCTCACTGAGGTGAACTGAGGCAGCGCGGAGGATGCCTTACCTCAGGCGATTGATCCCCCATGTCTGTGGCGCCGTGGAGAAGGCCCTGCCCGTCAGCTCTATCGAGAGGAGGAGACAGACCACATCGGGAGCTGCCGAGGAGAAAAAAATAGATCCGCGGCTTGTAAATTACCGGCTCTTTTTTCCCAGCGCTGAGCAGGCACAACTTTTGCAACGCGCAGCCGGACACTTCCTCGGGCCTTTCTTAAGCCGTGAGATAAAGGGCCCACCTGTCCCTCTTAGCTTGAGGTCGCCTACCTACCGCCCCGGGGAGGGGGAAGTTAAGACCTCAGAGCCTCTTCCAGGTACAGTAAATTTGTTCAGCAATAAGATATATCTTAATTATCCCCTTCCTGGCTTTTTTCTCTTTCTTTTTTCAGAATAGCTAACTATATCTTAATCGTTCCTCTAGTGAGCCTGGACCTCTGGGCTCACCAATCCTCCAGCTGCTTGGAGACTGAGTTAACTGGGGTGAGGAGGCGGATCCAGCATGGATATACTAGTTGTCATCAGTGAAAAAAAGGTGACGTGTTCTCAGTCTCCAAGCTGCTGTGAGAGGTGCAGAACCCAGAGTTGAGACTAGACTGGAGGGACGATTAGGAAATGGTAAATAAAGGTAAAAGAAAAAGGATACCACTATGGTTTTCGAAAGAAGTAGCTGAAAAAGTGAAGAAAAAAAAGGAGGCCTTCATGAAACACAAGAGATCACAGAGAGAGGAAGAAAGGCATCTATATTTTGAAAAACTTAGGGAAGATAGCAAAGTAGTCAGGAAGGCAAAGATTCAAAAGGAGGAGGAAATAGCCAATGCAATAAAATGGGGGGATAAGACATTTTTCAGATATGTTAGTGAGAGGAGGAAGGGCAAGTGGTATTATCAGGCTCAAGGGTAAAGGGGAGGAATATGTAGAAGCTGATGAGGATAAAGTGGGATTGCTTAACAAATATTTCTGTTCTGTGTTCACAGATGAAGAACCAGGAGCAGGACCTCAGACAACACCCACAAACAGGAACAGAAGCGAGGGGCATCTTGAACAATTTTCAGAAGACTGGGTTCGTGAGAAACTAGCTAAACTTAAAGTAGACAAAGCGATGGGACCAGATGGGATACACCCTAGAATACTAAGGGAACTTGTGGACATTTTAGCAGCTCCACTATGAACTTTTCAATGCCTTGTTGGAGTCAGGAGTGATGCCAAAGGACTGGAGAGAAGCTCATATGGTCACTTTATACAAAAGTGTAAGTAAGGATGTGGTTAAAAATTACAGGCTGGTTAGTTTAACTTCGGTGGTGAGTAAATTATTGGAAGTGCTGCTGAAAGAGAAAATACTGAGGTTTCTGGAGTCCAGCGGATTACAGGATCCGAGGCAGCATGGATTCACCAGAGGCAGGTCTTGTCAGACAAATCTGATTGATTTCTTTGGGTGACAAGGGATTTGGACAGAGGGAGAGCCCTAGATGTGGTGTATTTAGATTTCAGTAAAGCCTTTGACACCGTTCCTCACAGGCGACTTATAAACAAACTGAGCACCCTAGGGATGGACCTTAAAGTTACTGTTTGGATTAGAAATTGGTTGAGTGGTGTGCAATGTTCCCTCTAATTTTCTGTAGGCCGTGTGTGCATAAAATATCAGCTGTGTGCAGCTTTTGAAGGAAGGTTAAATTTTTGTGCGCCACATAACGACACTCGGAGTTATATACTTTAAAATTTGACTACACGTCAAAATACAGTATGTACACCACATCAATTTTAATGAAATTAAATGAAAATAGACAATTACTAAATGAAACGGGAAATTTCTAGTAATTACAATCATAACTTTTAAATTTTAAGACGTCTGTGTTGTTTTCTATCAGAATCAGAGCCGTAATTTTTGTGCACTCTGTTGTAAAGTATGTGCGCTCGCTTGGCGAGGTGTGTGCGCGCACACACGCGCACAGCTTAGAGGGAACAGTGGTGGTGTGGGGCCCTGTGTCCCACAACAACTGTTTTTCTAGATATCACCAATTACCAATTAGCAACAAATCACTCAGGACAAACTTCTGCTCAGATGCAAAGCTTCTTTATTGGTATACCAAAAGCGAAATAAATCACCAGTGCAGAGAGCAAAAGACTGTCTGAGACTGTGACAGGCAACCCCCTCTCTGTCCAGGATCAGAGAGCAGATTGCCCACTGAGTTATAGAGCCGTCCCCTTATAAAGATATTCTCCATCACAAAAACTTCTAGAAGTTCTGATGTCATCCTCAGAAAAATCAGAGTTACTTGCAAATAAAGAAAACTTTGCTAGAACTCCTTCTCTGAGGCCCCCTCCCATGAATAATGCCAATTATGCCTTAGGGCTACCCTCCCTTGCAGATGGTGCTCTCAAGGTCTTTTGGTCTTTACTTAATTGTGCTTCTGTGGTAAATGGAGCTCACTCTGAGGAGGAGGTTACCAGTGGTGTGTCCCAGGGATCTGTCCTTGGTCCGATTCTTTTTAACATCTTTGTTAGTGATATAACGGAAGGGCTGTCGGGTAAGGTTTGCCTCTTTGCGGATGATACCAAAAACTGCAATAGACACCCAGGAAGGTGTAGATAACATGAGGGGGATCTAACTAAGCTTGAAGAATGGTTTAGAAGTTGGCAGCTGAAATTTAATGTTAAAAAATGCAAGGTCATGCATTTGGGCTGCAGCAATCCAAGGGAGCGATATAGTATAGGGGGTGAAGTACTTTTGTCCACTAAAGAAGAGCGGGACCTAGGCATGATTGTGTCTGACGATCTTAAAGTAGCTAAACAGGTAGAAAAGGTGACAGCAAAAGCTAGAAGGATGCTTGGGTGGATAGGGAGAGGAATGGCCAGCAGAAGAAAGGAGGCAATAGTGTCTCTATATAAGTCTTTGGTGCAACATCATTTGGGGTATTGTGTGCAATTCTGGAGAATGCACCTTCAAAAGGATATAAACAGGATGGAGTTGGTGCAGAGGATGGCTACTAAAATGGTTAGTGGACTTCATTATAAAGCATATGAGGACAGACTTGAGGTTCTTAATATGTACACCTTAGAAGAAAGGCAGGATAGAGGTGATATAATTACTTAGCCCTCTGCCTCCACCTCCTCACCCCTGCCCTCTCAAATTCTATCATGCAACTGTGTGGTATTCCTGTATGCACCTGTGTAAATAGTTGATCATTGTAAATAGTTTCATATTTTTCACCATGTATCCTTGTTACTTTGTTCCATTGTAAACAGTTGAAACATACTGCTATGATAAGTTCTATGTAAACTGTTTTGATTTGCAGAAAGACGGTATGCCTCTTTCGACTGAAAGCAAGCTCTGCTACAAAGGGACATGTGATGAGGGTGAAAGGGGATAGATTCAGGAGTGATATGTGGAAATATTTCTTTATGGAAAGAGTGGTGGATCCGTGGAATAGTCTCCCAGTGGAGGTGGTAGAGATGAGGACAGTAACTGAATTCAAAAAAGCATGGGACCAACACAGAGGATCTCTAAAGGTAAAAAGTGGACTGTTGTAGTAGTAGATATGGAAGGACAGACTAGATAGAAACATGATTACAGAAAAAGACCACATGGCCTATGTCCACCTATCCCTTTCTGAACAGACTACTAAGACACTTACCCAACTCCTTAATAACCTCCCGTCTTGACTACTGTAACCTACTCCTTGCTGGTCTCCCTCTGAATCATCTCTCTCCCCTTCAATCTGTTCAACACTCTGCTGCGCGGCTAATCTTCCACCAGCCTCGTCATGCCTATATTACCCCTCTTCTCAAGTCACTTCATTGGCTCCCTATCCGTTTCCGCATCCAGTTCAAACTTCTGCTGACCTATAAATGCATTCACTCTACAGCTCCTCACTACCTTTCCTCTCTTATCTCTCCTTACAACCCCCCTCGGGAACTCCGCTCTTCTAGCAAACTGCTTCCATCTGTGCCCTTCTCTTCTATTGCTAACTCCAGTCTTCGCTCCTTTCACCTTGCTGCACCCGATGCCTGGCACACAGTACCCGAGTCAGTACGCCAGGCGCCTTCTCTGACCCTCTTCAAATCCAGGCTGAAAAGTCACCTCTTCGGGCCGCTTCTGGATCTTGACTCGCCTGATCTCCCTTTCTTTCCCCTAGTCGTACCCTGCCTACACCTTGTGTCTGTCTTGAGTAGACTGTAAGCGCTGATGGGCAGGGACTGTCTCTTACATGTCTGTGCAGCGCTGCGTACGACTGGTAGCGCCACTATAGAAATGCTGTCAGTGGTAGCAGTATGTCAGAGGGGCTATCAAAGATATGCGAAAATAAGGGAGGGGGAGAGGGATCCACAGAGCAGGAAAGTCGAGAGAAAGGTAGAGGTCAGGGAGTCGATAAGAGATGGCGTCTAACCCCGGCCGACGCGCCAATGCCTAGCGAGGACGCCGCTAAATGACGCACGGCAAGCGTTAACGGGCTGCATTGCGCACGCGCTGCCTCAACTTCTTTCCACGTTGCGCGTCGAACTCGGGCTTCTTCAGGACATTGCTTGCTCAGGGCACGAGCCAGGCTCCGCCCCCTTGCTTGCAAGACGCGGCGCAGCGCGCGCTCGTGACTCTAGAACCCCCCAGTGCCACTTCCTCGAGCCCGGATACAACGTATACTAACGGGCCCTCTCTACCCCCTCCCCGACTACCCCACGCGTGCACACAGTACCCGCAAAAGGCCAGAGCTCCACCTCGCCGCAAGCAGCATCTTGCACACAGCAATCCACTTCCACAAGTGCTCGAAAACCTCCCGCACAGCTTACTGGCTATTGCGCCTGTCACTCGCACGCTTTCACTCTCGCTCTGATACAATTGGTGCCTAGGCGCCGCGCCTTCTCTTTCTCGATTCTGATTGGTTCGCAAGGAAGTAAGTCGTCCATAAATGTCATGGATAGCCCACCTCCATGCGCTGTTGTCGTGAAAGGCACGCGCCGTCGCGTTGGTGGCACGTGACGAAGTTCTGGGCGATGGCGGCGCCGGTGGAAGGTGAGCGGCGTAGTCCGTGTTAGCTGCAGATTTTACTCTCCCTCGGCTCGGCCGCACTCGCTTGTGGGCGACTCTGTTTGGGGAGCTGCCTTGTTTCAGAATAGAGGTGAAGCGGGTGAATGAAGGGAAAGAGGCTTGGGGCTGAGAGCGGGAGAAGCGCGGGCGGTCGCTCCACCGGCCTCCTGCTACTTGCGGGCAGCTGTAAACCGAAGCTGCGAGGGGTAAACTGAGAGGCAGTGTCAGGAAATACTTTTCACTGACAGGGTGGTGGATGCTTGGATGCCCTCCCGATGGAAGTGGTGGGGCAAACACAGTGACGGAATTCAAAATGGCATGAGACAGACACATAGCAACAGGATAAAATCAAAATAGACTTAACTATCTCTTTCCTGTAGCAATGTATTCAGCTGGGAAGGCTTTGGCACTGTAAGCCGTGTTCTGCCGGCTGCCCAGAAACAATCCCTCTGCACCTTTTTCTCTCCTTGCTACCTAAAGTGCTGCCTCAGTTCCACGCAATCAAAGCAGTAGCAGTAGTAATGGTATAGAGTCGAAAGCATTTAAGAAGCCAGTAGAGGATGGGACAAGCAGGTCCTTCATTTTCTAGCTACATCCAGAGCATACGTATGTTGCCTGAAGATGAGAGAGCCTTTTAGAAAGAATCAAGAAAATAGCCTCTCTGCCTAATTAAGATAAGGAGAAATGGCTTCTAAACCAGCCATATCCATATGGATTAATAAGGCAATTTTAGCAGCATAAATTATTAGGGAACACAAGGTTATTTCTCATTTCAGGGCCCATTCTAAAAGGGGCTTGGAAACTAAAGGAGAGGGACCTGGGAACCCAAGAATCAAAATGTCTTCCTTACATTGTCCTTTTGCTTATACTGCCAACTACAACCAAATAATTTTTTCCTAAGTATGAGGAATAGCGTCTAGCTGGTTTCTAGGAAAACCTAAGAGGAGGGAACCAGAAAGAGTCGCCTGCTCCGAGAGGCACAGCAGAGTTATATTCTTGTAAGAGACTCGGAGAAGCACTTGCGGACCAGACTGTATGAAAATACAAAATTTAAAGGACTGTTCCTTTGATAAAAGGAAGTGATTAGCAGCTCTGGAGAGTAGTCAAAGGCCAGAAAATACATGGATAGGAGTAGGCAGTCAACCTGATGGCCTGACCCTTTTAAAGGAAAATACAAATTCTGGGTTGAATGTGAGAGTTAACAAAGAACTGGATATTTCTGTTTGTCTTGTTAGAACTCGTAGATAAGTGCCATACTGGATCAGTTCAAGGTCCAAGCCCAGTATCCTGTGGCCAGTCCAGGTCACAAGTAACTGGCAGGTTCTGAAAAAGGTACATGGGTTCCACAAAGCTTGTCTGGGGGAAGCAGTGGGTTTACTTAAATAATCAACTTAGAATGTGTTAGGAGTTAGGATGTGTTATGAGTGAGTCCAATGAACCACACAGAAAAACAAATCCACACAAGATGTTAACACCTGGACAAAGTTGTTCCTCAACACTGTCCTCTCAAACCTAGACACTCAGGACCTTGACTACATAATACAAAACTGAAATCAATCACCAAAGTTGCAACAGCACCACAAATCAAAAAATGCCACTCAGCCATATGGTACACTGAAGAACTTATCAAAAACGCATAATAAAGACCTTCCCCCCCCCCCCCCCCCCCCAAGTACATTTGTAGCAGAAAACCTGAGTCAGTTAGTGCCCCTTTTTACCCCTCTATCATCTAATGGCCCAAGAGGGGACAAGGCCATAGCAGAGAGACTGAATGAATGCTTTGGTCTTTACTGAGGAAGATGTAGGGATGTTACCCATGACTGAAATGGTATATAAAAGGGGATGTTGCAGAAGTGAAAGAAATATCGATACACTGGGAAGATGTATTACAACTATGTTACTATGTATGTAACTATTTTGATAAACTGAAGAGTATCAAAACGCCTGGACTGGATGGTTTATATCAGAGGGTGTTGAAAGAACTACAGCATGAGGACTTCCAATTTCTGTGAGAAACTCAAGCCCATTGTTAACACTGTTGCATTCTCAGTTCTACCTGTTCTTGGTAAGGGGGCAGAAAGGCTACATCACATAAACAGCTTTAATGCATGGCTCCAGACCTGGCACAAACAAGAAGGATTCAGGTTTATTGGCGACCGGGGAAACAGATGGACCAACAAGAGACTATACTGTGCTGATGGACTACATCTCTCTGTCGCAGGGAAAAGAATCTTAAGTGAAAAATTCAGGCAGTATGTGGACAGGCATTTAAACTAGAAAAAGGGGGTGACGGATGTGGAAGATCAAGACCGGCATGCCACCCCCTGCAAAAGCAGAATAACATCAGAAACAGCCACACTTTTAAACCACACATCAAAAAAACAAGTGAGAAGTGGGAAGAACAAAATCTATGCAAAATACACACAAGCCAGGTAACTGCAGGAAAGCAATGAGCACAAATGCTCAAAGCTTAGCTAACAAAGGTCTGGACCTGGAAGCTCTAATGGTGGAAATGGAATTGGACATTGTGGCCATTACAGAAGCATGGTTTAATGAATCGCATGATTGGGATATAGCCATAGCTGGCTATAATCTATTCAGAAGAGACAGAGAAAATGTAAAAGGAGCAGGAGTAGCCTTCTTTCTTGGAATTCTTGCCCTCAGACCGGCGTTGAGTAGCCTGTTTCGAACCGTTCAATCAGTAACGGACACACCAAGATCCATAAGTTCCTGATTGATGTCCTTGGCAGATGATTTACGATTTTTTTTAAAGCCAGCCTACCAATCATTCTGTCAGATTTTTGGAGTTGCAACTCAGAAGGGAAGAGGAAGGAAAAAGTCTACAACACTTTCAGTGACTGAAGCAAGCACACAACATTTGTACACCAGATGCCGTCACTCCATGGCCCATAATCTGAGCAATTTCATGAAAGCTGTACCCCTCGTTTCTCAAAGTAATGGCTGTTCTCTTTTTAGGAGACCAGTCAACCCTCTTTGCATCATTAATCTACAAAATAAAACATATTCCAAATTGGAAACTTTTTATTAAGCATTTGTCAATTTTTTAAAAATATTTTTGCTAATAAAATAAATTTGTAAAAATAACAAGCACAAATGACTTCGATACAGCTTGTATACATCTGGCAGTATAGCACAAATTATCTGAAGCGTCAGCTTATACATGAGATTCTGCATAAAACCTTGGTGGATCGACAATTTCATGAAAAATATCATTTTCCTGAGAGACATCAATTACCTTGTCTGACTCCAAATCAAAGTTTTTTTTTTTTCTGATAAATATTGATATTTTTTTGTAATGTTCCCAAATGTTATGGCAACAATCTGCATAAAGTATCTAATATATGGAATACTTAATGTAAGAGACAGATTATCGTGGAGAGCTCAAATTTTACAGGTGTATCCACAATTTTTTCCGCTAGTGTATATCAAAAGCAATATTAAAGCTACTGAAATGCAGGGGGCATGGGGAAAAGAAGCACTCTGGATTGCATTGGAAAGAGGAGATGGCACTGTCATCCATACTGGTGTAGTCTACAGACCTCCGACTAATATTGAAGAGAGATTACAAATTGATTATAGATATTGCCAAGATAGCCGCAAAGGGTGAAGCGATAATATTGGGTGACTTTACCTTATGTGGATTGGATTACTCCTTCTGCACATCTGGAAAGAAGCAAAAAAAATTGTGGATGCTCTCCAAGATGCATTACTTAGACAAATGGTGATGGAACCAACCAGGGAAAGCTCAATGCTGGATTTAATGCTCACCAACGGTGATAGCATGTCGGCGTGAGTGCCCCTGTGAGCAACAGCGATCACACGGTGTGGTTTGAGAGAAAAGCCATGGTACAGGCCAATCATAGCAAGCTCAAAGTCCTAAACTTCAAAAGCACTGACTTCAATAAAATGGCCAAGTACCTAAAGGAGGAGCTGACAGGGTAGAAGGAGATAAAGGAAGTGGAATTGCAATGGGCTAAACTAAAGATGGCAATAAAGGGCAACAGATTCATATGTAAGAAAATTAAATAAAAACAAGAGAAGGAAACCTATTTGGTTTTCCAAAAGTGGTTGCTCAAAGGCAAAAACCACATCTTTCACAAAATTCAAAAGCTTGCAAACAAAAGAACACAGAAATGAATACAGGACCAAACTTAGAGTCAAAAAGAGAAATAAGGATAGCAAAATCAAAGGCAGAGGAAAAGATGGTGACCACTTTCTTCAGGTATATTCAGGAAAGGAAGAAGATCAGAGTTGGAATTGCAGAACTCAGAAGTGCTGGGAACAGAATCGTGGAAAGTGACATTGAAAAAGTGAAATTGCTAAACAAATACTTCTGCTCTGTTTTTATTAAAGAAAATCCTGGAGATGGACCAGCTGTGACTTCCAAATATAAAAATGGGAGTGAAGTAGATACCACACCATTCACAGAAGATGAGGTGTTAGAACAACTTGCTAAACTGAAAGTGGACAAAGCCATGGGACCAGATGGGATACATCCCAGGATACTGAAAGAGCTCAGAGGTTCTTGCAGGGCCTTAAAGGATGTCTTCAACAGATCCTTGGAAACAGGAGAGTTTCCTCAGGACTAGAGAATGGCTGTCTTACCTCTACAGAAAAGTGCTGACAGGGAAGAAGTGTCAAACTACAGGCCCGTGAGCCTTATTTTGGTGGTGGGAAAAGTAATGGAGGTGCTCCTGAAAGAGTGAATAGTGAACTTTCTCAAAACCAACAGGTTGTAAGATCTGAGGCAACATGGTTTTACCAAAGGACGGTCTTGCCAAACAAATCTGAGTTCTTTGACTGGTTGACCAAGGAACTAGATCAGGGGCATGCGATGTATGTCATCTGTTTATGCAATTTCTTGATACCGCCCAGGCTGAAGGGCATCGGAGCAGCTTACAATCACTATAAGCAGGTACTGGATACATTCCCTCATCCCCAAAGGGCTCACAATCTGTGTACCTGAGGCAATGGAGGGTTTAAGTGGCTTGCTCAAGGCCACAAGGAGTGCCTATAGGACTAGAAACCCCAGTCCCTCTGGCTTGAGATTGCTGTCCCCAGATGGGAATTGAACCCCTGGTTCAATCTACCTGGTTTTCAGCAAAGCCTTTGATACTCTTCCTCATAGGAGGCTTGTCAATAAACTCAGTAGCTTGGGGATGGGTCCCAAGATGGTAAACTGGGTTAGAAATTGGTTGACTGACAGACGACATAGAAACATGATGACAGAAAAAGACCACATGGCCTATCTAGTCTGTCCTTCCATATCAACAACTACAACAGTCCACGTTTTACCAGAAGGTGATGGTATATGGAGCACTCAGATGAAAGAGAGGTGATTAGCGGGGTGCTCCAAGGTTCAGTCCTGGGCCCAGCACTGTTCAATGTATTTGTGAGTGGTGATGTTGAAGGACTGAATGGAAAAGTCTGTCCTTTTGCAGATGACACAAATTTGCAACAGAGTGGACTCCCCCGAGGTAGTGGTTAACATGAGGAAAGATCTACAAAAGCTGGAAGAATGGTCTAATGTTTGGCAATTACAATTTAATGCGAAAAAGTGCAGTGTCATGCACTTGGGTAGCAGAAATCCAAGGGAAATGTACACGATAGGGGGCAAGAGCTTGGTGTGCACAGTCCAGGAGAAAGACCTTGGTGTGATTATATCTGATCTCAAGGTGGCAAAACAGTGCGACAAGGCAGTGGCAAAAGCCATTAGGATGCTGGGCTGCATACAAAGAGGGATTACCAGCAGAAAGGAAGAGGTACTTATGCCACTATACAAGTCACTGGTGAGGCCTCACTTGGAATACTGTGTTCAGTTTTGGAGACCGTATCTTGCAAAGGATGTAAAAAGACTGGAAACTGTTCAGCGGAAGGCGACCAAAATGATTTGGAGCCTGCATCAGAAGTCTTATGAGAAGAGACTTGAAGACCTAAATATGTACACTTTTTGGAGGAGAGGAGGGACAGGGGAGATATGATTCAGACCTTTAAGTACTTAAAGAGAAATAATGAACAAATAAACCTTCCAAAGATGGGGGATGCTGTGAAACTAGAGGGAGTAACATGAAGCTGCAAGGTGGTAAGGCAATATCGGGAAATATTTTTTTTTCACTGAAAGGGTGGTGGATGCTTGGAATGCCCTCCGATGGAAGTGGTGGGGGCAAACATGGTGACGGAATTCAAAATGGCCTGGGACAGACACAGAGGATCCCTTTGCAGCAACAGGATAAAAACAAAATAAACTGAACCATCTAACTTCTCAATAAGTAGGGGTTTCCTACATGGAGTGGTGGGTTCACCCCTAAACAAAGACATGGGGAGGGGTGGCCTGCACAGAGCAGCAGGTGCACCTACTCTTGCCATCTTACTGGGCAGACTAGATGGACCATACTGGTCTTTATCTGCCGTCATTTACTATGTTACTATGTTCACAGATTTACTAATAGGTCTACAATCATAAAAATAGTCTCTAATACTTGAAGATTGGAGGATCGCCAATGTAACACCAATTTTTAAAAAGGATTCCAGGGGTGATCTGGGAAACTACAGACCGGTGAGCCTGACATCAGTACCGGGAAAAAATTGTAGAAACCGTGTTAAAAAAAAAATAATTACTTTAGATAATCATGGCTTAATGGGAGACGGCCAACATGGCTTTAGCCAAGGAAGGTCTTAGATTACTAATCTGTTATGTTCTTTTGAAGGTGTGAATAAACAGGTAGACAAGTGAGTCGGTTGATATAGTGTATTTAGACTTTCAGAAAGCCTTTGACAAGGTCCCTCATGAGACTCTTGATGAAATTTTAAAAAGTCATGGGATAGGAGGCAGTGTACTATTGTGGATCAGGAACTGGTTAAGAAAGAAAGCAGAGGGTAGGGCTAAAGGGTAAATTTTTCCCAATAGAGAAAGGGGATTAGTGGAATACCCCAGGGATCTGTGCTGAGTCTGCTGCTTTTTAACCCTTTCAGACCATATGTCCACTGTAATGGATGTCATGTTCTTCATTGCATTCAGTGTGTGTGTGTGTGTGTGTGTGTGTGTGTGTGTGTGTGTGAAAACACATTCAGGTCTGAAATCTTAAAAGACCTGGAAATGGGAATAACGAATGAGGTAGTCAAATTTGCAGATGGCACAATTGCAAGAGGACATTGATAAATTGGAAGACTGGATGTTCATATGGCACACGAAATTTAATGTGGACAAGTGCAAAGTTATGCACCTAGGAAAGAACAGCCCAAACTGTTTATATGATGCAAGGTTCCACATTAGGAACCTCCCACCTGGGAAAAAGATTTAGGCATCATGGATAACGTGGAAACCCTCTGCCCAGTGTGCAGCAGCAGACAAGAAAGCAAATAGAATGCTAGGAATTGTGAGGAAAGGAATGGAAAATAAAACAAAAGGATATTATAATGCCTCTGTATTGTTCCATGGTGCTACCGCATCTTGAATATTATGTGCCTTTCTGGTTGCTGTATCTTTAAGAGCATATAGCGTTATTAGAAAAGGTACAGAGAAGAGCCACTAAAATGGTAAAGGGGATGGAAGGATACCTCTTTGAGAAGTGGCTAAAAAGGTTAGGGCTCTTCAACCTGGAAAAGAAGACGGCTGAGGGGAGATATGATAGAGGTCTATAACACAGGTCTGCAAAAAAATTTTTTTGAGAGCTGTTTTGGTTATTCCATGCAATCTTTGTTTTTTGGTGCGCTGAATCTGAAAATGACCTCCATTTTGTCATAGGACATCACGTTTCCTGACAATTTAGGTAACTGTTAAATAAGGCAATACCTCAAAATAAATGGAAATAGACTTATAAAATTAAAATTTTATTACAGTATTTTCATAAATCCTTTTTTGAACTGAAATGAGCTCACCTACACACACTAAACTAGATTCTTCCTTGTGAGGCTCCTCTTGGTGCATTTATGCTTGTGAGTAGCATCTGGAATGTCTCTCTGAAGCATCCAACAGTAGTCTGCCATCATTGTAATGCTCCATTTTCCCTGGTATCTCCTTTCCATCTCTTTAATGTCTTGGTGGAATCGTTCACCTTGTTCCTCACTCACAGCTCCCCAAATTTTCAGGAAAGTAGTCAAGGTGGGACTGGAGGAAATGCACTTTCAAACTCATCAGGCAACCTAAAGCTTGAAATGCTTTCAGCATTCGTCTGATCTTTTTGTAGTGAGGATCTGTATTGCCTAAATTTCTGTACGACTTCTTTTAAATGCAATCCACCCTTCTTTTTGAGGATCCGTCATGGTATTGACAAACTCTTGATCAACTATAAGCCTTCTAATGTCTGGTCCGAACACCTTCCTTCAATTTTGTCTTCGACAGGCCTGGAAACTTGGTGACCAAGTATTTGAAGCATTCTCCATCTCTTGGAAGTGATTTTACGAATTGCTTCATCAATCACAATTTTATGTGGAGAGGTGGTAGAAGAACTTTATGGGAAGGTACCAAAGTTTCTCAGAGGACACTTTTTTTCACCGACTGTTAGCACCCTCTGCTGCCAACTCTTCTTGGTCCAGCGATTTTTGTCGGTCTCAACTGTCCCATAGACACAGAAAACAAGGATATTTGGTATACCCAGCTTGTTGCCCGAGCAGCATGCACAAGACCTTCAAGTCCCCACACACTTGCCAACCATGGTCTTCATATTTAAGTTTACGAAGAACCAATTCCAAGTTCTCGTAGGTTTCCTTCAAGTGTACGGAATTACCTACAGGTATGGAAGCGTAAAAACCGTTGTGGAGTAAAACTGCTTTGAGACTTCTTTTTGAAGAATCTATAAAAAGATGCTATTGCTCTGAATCATATTGGATTTTAAATTGACCCATCAGACCTTCGACATTGCAATAAACCAACTTGTCTTCCTGGGCGAAGTAAGGAACGAACTCCTTTTCATGATGTCTGAACCATAAAGATGACACTCCTGGCAACAAATTCCTGCTTTTCAGCCTTGATCTGAGTAATTCAGCGGCATCTTTGGGAAGATTCAAGTCTTTTACCAAATCATTCATCTCCTCCTGAGAAAACAGTTTTGGTCTTATATCATCTTCAAAGTCAGAACTTGATTCGTCATCTGGTTCAGGTATGACTTCAACTTTATCGGAGCTAGGTATCTCTTCCAAGGTAGCAGGGGGCTTGGGTACTTGTATATCTGTGCCATGGGGGATGGGACGAATTGCCGAGTGAAGATTGGGGTATGAAATGGAATGCTTCCATTTGGAATTAAACCCTTTCACATCGCATGAACAAAAGTAACCATTGTCACTATGGTTCTTTTGCTCTCGCCATACCATAGGAATCCCATAACGGAAAGATTTTTTTTCTTACCCTTGAACCAGTTTTGGAGGTCCTCAACACACCGTTTGCACACTTTGAGGCGCCCAGGCTTTATCTTGATCTCCAATTTTTAGTCCAAAGTATGCAAAGTATACTTTTTTCACAAAGTCTGTAATATTCTGCTGTTGCTTCAGCACTGTATATTCACCACAGATAAAACAAACTGTCTGGCGAATTAATATACTTTTGCGGAGCCATAACGGTTGAAGAATGATGAGCTAACACGAATTGCAATGAAAAAGTGTGAACAGTCTAGAACCAAGAACCTGATGATGATTCGTGCATAAGTGTGGCATGCAGGAGAGAGCAGCTCTGTCTGTACACGAGACGTCACAGTGCTGGCCACACCCCCCTGCACTGACCGGAGCTGCTGTTTTATCTGCCCTGTCTCCCTCCCACTGGATTCTTCAGGAAAGATTAACCCCTTCTACCATTAGAAGCACAGACTTAAAACTTGCTTAGCTTATGTATATATTGCTGACCATCAGATTTACAGTGCTATATATTTTTTTTTTTTACATAACTCAGACAACCCCTTTAAGGTTTTGGCATTTTATATCTTAAATGCACATATGTGAATTAATAGTAATTTGAAAAAAATTGATAAATTTGAAGACAATTTTGCATGTTGTGGCAAATCATGACGTCTAGGAGTTTTTTTTTCAATATTTTATTTGTTTTCAGCACACCAAAATACATGGAAATTAGATGAAAATCAAACAGCTTTTTAGTCGCAGACCTGTGTAATGAATGGAGTGGAACGGGTAAACAGGTTTGTTTGTGTTTTTATTTTATTTTTTTTATTTAAAATATAGAAAGACAAGGGGACATGCAGTGAAACTATAGTGTAACCTATTTAAAACTAATAAGAGTGTTTTTCACTCGGCGTGTAATCTAACTCTGGAATTTGTAGTAAAAGCTGTTAGTGTAGCTGTGTTTAAAAAGTCTGGACGAGTTCCTAGAGGAAAGGTCCATAAACCATTATTAAAGGGGACACGGGAAATCCACTGCTTGCCATAATACAAGTATTAGGGAACTTGTGTCTTGGGGAAACTGCTAGGTACTTGTGACCTAGATTGGCCACTGTTGGAAACAGAATATGGCTTGATGGACCTTGATCTGACCCAGTATGGCATATCTTATGTTAACATCAAACACTCACTTCGACAGCTGGAAAGAAAATGGAGATGCCCAAAAACAGCAACAGATCGAGACAACTATATGTTGCTCTTACAGTCATACAAAATCACCATCAATAAGAGCAAAAAGAATTTCCCGCAGAACTCCACCTAAGCTCCTTGCAACGACCAAGAGAATTATTCAGCATAGCCAAATTGGTACTATAGAACCCTTCGCTAAATTCAAGCATAAGTCTCCGTAACATATAGCCAACCTCCTTAAAAATAAATTGAGCAACAAAGATACTGCACTAATGACTGCCATACCACTACCACACATCACTCTCAATTCCCATGCATGGCACAACTTCCACCAAATCACACTAGACTAACTAGAGAATATCATCACTAATGCATAGATACCACAACCTTCCTGTTGCATCCATGCCCAGTGAGCTGGATCAAAATAGCTCGCACTGAACTTGCACCTACTCTGTTAAAGATCACTCAACTATCCCTCACCCAGGGATACATACTACCCACCCTCAAGCAAGCCTCTATCCGCCCTATACTCAAAAACCACAACATAGGGCAGTAGTAGCTTGGTAAGGTTGTCTATTTGCAGCCTCCCATTTCTTGCAAAAGTCATTGAAATGGCGGTTCAATTACAGCTGCAGGATTTTGTCAATACCCATGCACTTCTCGACATACAGCAACACTGCTTCAGACCCAATCATGGGGTTAACATTACTAACAGCACTCATAGCCTCTTTAATCCAAGGCATCCAGCAACCCCATCAAGGCTTTACAATCATCTTCTTGACATTGCTGCAGCATTTGACTCTGTATCCCACAAAGCCTTACTACACCGCCTACAGGAAATAAGCCTATGTGGTACGACTCAAATGGTTCAAATTGTACCTAACAGACAATAGTAGGTACAATTAGCTAGCACCACTTCTGCACCATTCAAACTGCAGCAAGGTATACCTCAAGGATCTGCACTATCCTCTTCTGTTCAGTCTATACACACAACCCCTCTGTACCATCATACAAAGTTCTCATCTATATGCCAATGATATATGATTTACAGCCCATTCAATACACCAATCCCTGACCATTGACCAACTGCTTCCCTGCAATGCAATGATGGCTAACAAATCTCAATTTGTCTGTAAACCTCAAGAAAACAGAGGTCCTACATATCACCAAGGATAAGAACTTTATATCTCATGCACATAAACACAACTGATACACAGCTCAAAATAAAACCACTAGTGCGTTACTTGGGAATCATATTAGATCAAGGACTAACGTTGCAATTGCACATCAATGTTATCAAACAAACCTACCATAAAATAAAAACAGCTCTGTGGTTTTCAACTAATTCTTGACACATGATTTCCACACAACTTTCCAGGCATTGGTACTACCACACATGGATTAATCCTCCAAAGCCTACCAGTATCCATAACCCACCCCTTGCAGGTGGCTCAGAACACCACTGCCCAAATCTTGCTTCTATTCAAGAACACCTATGCTGCAAAACCTACACTGGCTGCCTATCGCATCACATGCCGAATACAAGGCCATTATCACAACCTTCAAAGTATACCACAATGTCTCCTCAGAATATTTGTTCTCTAATCCATAAAACACCAGATACTGAGGAAAACCAACACACAGTCCACCCTAATCATCCCTGCAACATGCAGAAAAAGCAGCCAAACATCATTAGAGCATTCACGCTTTATGCTCCACACCTATGGAATGCTCTACCACAGTGGTTCTCAACCCAGTCCTCTGGAACCACCAGGCCAGTCAGGTTTTCAGGATATCCATAACAAATATGCATGAGATCTGCATGCATTGCTTCTGTTGTATGCAGATCTCTCATGCATATTCATTGTGGATATCCTGAAAACCTGACTGACCTGGGGGTCCTAGAGGACTGGGTTGAGAACCACTGCTCTACCACCTGATATCCACTCCACAAGAGACCTTCAACACTTCAGTGAAGGCTCTACCTAATTTCAATCCCACCTCAAACCTCACCTACCCTCTCTTCTCTCCTCCGCCCTCTCAACAAAGGGTTTGTTCTTTAACATTTAAACTGTATACTGTCTAAATAATTATGTAATTACTGGTCTAGTGTTAACATTTCTGTTCCATGTATGCTATCCTAAATTAGTTCAGCTAAGCTAACTTAGTTTAGATGGAATAGTGAGGTATTAAGTTAACTAAAGTCAAGTTCTAACTTCCATGTAAACTGCCTTGACATCTTGATAAGGTGGTACATAAAACCAGTCAAATAGATAAATTTCCCGGATCCTCTTTGACAATGGTTTATGGACCTTTTCTCCAGGAAGTAGTCCAAACCTCTGTTAAACCCAGCTACATTAACTAACAGCTTTTACCACATCCTCCAGTAACGAGGATATTGGCTTCCTGAGGACTGGTGTGGACTTCAAGGGATTGGAATGAACAGTTATCAGTTACTATTAATTGACTGATAATGAAGGATCTAGAAGACTCTTTGGAGTACTTAAGGGGGACTAGGCTCTGAGCTACCAGTGAAGGTTTTGCCCTGATGAGGGAAAGCCAACTAAGCACCAAGATCTAGAGAGACTTTAAAGGAGCTTGCTTGAAACTACAATATGGACCCAATGTTTGTATATGAGCTTAATTTAAGGTGGATAAACATTTTGAAATGGAGTCAGATGTTCACAGAAGCCAGTTGGCAGATATAAAAGAATAGACTGTGGCCAAGGGATGACTGTATTGTAGCAGAATATAGTTCTGTTTGTGTCATAGGCTGGTCCCTGTTATAGGTTTTCAACCCAGTCCGCAGGGAACCCTAGGCCAGTCAGGTTTTCAGGATTCCCACAATGAATATGCATAAGATAGATTTGCATCCAATGAAGGCAGAACATGCACATCTTTCTCATGCATATTCATTCTGGGAAGTAGATTGCCAGCCTTTTCTTCCGAGGCAGTGGAGAGTAAAGTGACTTGTCCAAGGTCACAAGGAATACCAGTGGGAATTAAACCCTTAGTCTTCTGGGTGCTAGGCAGTTGCTCTAACCACTAGGCCACTCCTCCACTTAGGCTTTTAGCAAGTTAAAATCCAAGACCTCCAGGGTAGTGCTCTCAAATGCTCCCTGTTTCCTCAAATTTTATTCATAACCCTTTTCTTCCCCCTACTTTCTCCCTTTCTTATGCACCCTGTGGAAAGCACACTTCATTTCAAATAAACTTGCCTTTATTCATGACATCTTTATCTCTCTAATACTCTGTATCTTCTTGCTCTGAGACCTGGCTTCTTCCTGAAAACTCTGCTTTGGTAGCCCCCATGACAGTGGTTAGCAACTGATTTTTCCCATATGCCTCATCCCAGTGGCCACAGTGTTGGGTTTCTACTCACGCGTTCCTGCCAAATTCAACCCCTCCTGCTTCAGTCTCGCTCCTTTCCTTCCTTTGAAGTTCATTCCATCTGCCTTTTTACTCCACTAACTCTCTGGATAGTGGTCATTTATTGACACCCCCCTCCCCCGATACATCCACCTCTACCTTTCGCACTGACTGACTCTTGGCTCTCCTTCTTTCTGGATGCATCTTCCCCCTCCCTTATTCTTGAGGATTTTAACATTCATGTTGAGTCCTCTGACATTTTTATGCCTTTAAAGTTCCTGTCCCTAATTTCTTCACTCAATCTCTAGCTGTGCTCTACCACCTCTATTCACCAGCATGCCACTACCTTGATCTTGTGTTTTAATCTAAACTGCTCGTCCTCATGCTTTCTCCACCTCATTTCTTCCCTTATCTGACCATCACCTGATAACCTCACTCTTCATCCCACATTTCAGTCTTGCCCAATCTCTTTAGGAATCTTCATGCTATCGACCCCATCAGCTCTCTCCACTGTTGTCTCATCACCTCTTTCCTCCACTGTGTCATCCAATCTGAAGCATATCTTTCTATAACACTACTCTCCTCTGCACTGGATACTCTTGCTTTTTCATTCAACGTGTAGTGAAACTCTGTAATACATTACCAGAGGATGTAGTAAAAGCTGTTAGTGTAGCTTGATTCTAAAGAGGTTTAGAGGAGTTCCTGAAGGAAAAGTCCATAAACTATTATTAGAGGACCGGGGAAATCCACTGCTTACCTGTGGGATAAGCAGCATGAAATCTGTATACCTTTTCAGAACCCGACAGCCAATTGTGATCTGGATTGGCCGCTCTGTTGGAAACAGGATACTGGGCTTGATGGACCTTTTGTCTGACCCAGTATGGCATATCTTATATTCTTATGCTCCTCCCATTCCATGTCCTGTGAGGCAGACTACCACTGTCCTGACTGTCCTCTAAAACCCACTACCTACATTCCTATACCCACTCAGCTGAGTGCATTTGGCTCAAATCCTGCACCCTTGCGGACTTCCTACTTTTCAAATTCATATTAGCCTCTTTCCACTCTGCCATAGCACTCGCAAAGCAAGAGTACTATGTCCCTCTGACCCTTGCCATCTCTTTACAACTCTCCTCAGAGTGCCTCCACCTCCGACCCCTCCTTCCCTTTCCGTCCAGACTCTGGCTGATAATTTGCAAGACAAATTCCAGAAGACTACTCTGGAATTCTCCATAGTCACTTCTAGTGTTCCCACTAACCTGCACTGGGTCTGCCGCCAACATTCCTGCCGGCGGGGGGAGGTGCAGAGCGATTGACGCTCTGCCCCACCGGCAGGAATGCCGGCGGAGGACCCGGCGCAGATTAAAGAGAACATTGTGAGGGTCCTGTGAGACACAGGGTCCTCCACCAGCATTCCTGCTGGTGGGGCAGAGCATCATTCGCTCTGCACCTCCCCCCCCCGCCAGCAGGAATGTTGGCAGCGGACCCAGCTAAGGTTAGTGGGAGCATTGGTCATCTCCATACCCCCCCTCCGTTGCCCCTCTTCACTTTCACATTCTTTGTTCACCTGTCATTCTTTCTTTCATTTTCTAAGATCACACAAATAGCAGTGTTCGCGGCAGCTCCGAGTGTCCTGCAGTCGGGGCACAGCCCCTCAAAGCTGAGTCTGCTCAAGCATTTGCAGTCTGTGGGGGGCTGGGAAGTCCACGAAAAGGTAGGACTTATTTCTGTGGAGCTCAGGGACTGGTCTGCAGAGCATGCCAAAAAAGCTCGGTGAAAACCGTGGCCGTCTTGAACACGCAGTTTCTACAGCACTTTATATTTTCTCGGCGGCGATGCTGACCTCCAGGACAGAAGCTTCTCCTGGATCACATTCAGCACTGTCAAAAGCAAGGCACTTCATTTTGGGGGCTCCTTAGCTGCTGCTTTTACTTTTGTTTTGCAGTTTGTTACGTCAGTATCTGTCAGTTTCTGAGTCCTTTCGCAAGACGGATCGTCTGTTTGTGTTATTTGGAGGTCCCAGGAAAGGAGAGGCGGCAGCAAAGGCACCCATTTCCAGGTGGATTAAGGAGGCAATTGTCTCAGCTTACATGTTGCTCTCGATATGCCTGATCTACCGTGCACCCACCACAACCATCGACCTACCACAGATACTACACCTCATCTCTGAAAGCACCAGCCCTTCGAAGGAACAAATTATCCTAGGTGACTTCAACCTCCCATCACTCCAGGAAAAACAAGCAGAAACCTTAACGCCATGACAGCTATGGACCTGACACAGATCATACAAGAACCAACACATGAAAAAGGAAACACACTTGACCTCCATATTTCTAAACTCCCGAACAGCCTCCTCATACAGAAGACCGACAATCTCACCAGTACCGTGGTCAGACCGCTACATCAACATATCCCACACCTATCAACTCAAAAATAACAGAGAAAACGAACACCACCCAAGGAGATTCAAAGCATTTAGCAAGGAAGACTTCCTAAAGCAAACCCTGCCTAACCTACACACAAACTCCAACAATCTTGATGACCTGATCCACAACTGGAATACCACAATCTCCTCAGCAGCCAGCACAACTAGAAACAACTCCAATACCAGACCCATCTCCTCAAAAGCCCAATGGTTCACCCCCAACCTCCAAAAACTGAAAACCAGACTTAGAAGAACCGAAAGGAAATGGAGAAAAACCAAAAGCGACAGACAAAGCAAAATACCTCTACAAACTCAATGCGTACCATTCAGAAACTGGCAACGCCAAAAAAACCTACCACACCAAAATCATCACAACAGCCATAAACAAACCTCGAGAGCTCTTCCAAATTGTCAAAAAACTAACAAGAAATGTAGTGATGGTCAAGAACTAGCACAGAGCATTAAATGTCAAACCAGAAAAAAACTCTGTATCAAACAAATGAAAGTATACTGTGTCAAAATCAAAAAAACTACTATGCATTCACTTAGAAAGTAGAAAATAGAAAAGGCAGAATTCAAGCAAAGGTATTTGAAGCAACAGAAGGTCTCAGACTTTAACGGGCAAACCGTATACTCAAGGCAATGTTCACCAACAGAGCACAGTAAAAGCCCTTTCTTGCATCAACGACCTTAAGAATTATGTTGCTCCACAAAGTAGCTGTCACTAACTCCTTTAACACAGGTAATAGCAGTATTTCTCTTGACAAATTCTTCAAAATCAGTGTAGGAGAGTGAATAGCATAACTTAGCTGAAAACGTATTGCTTGAACTGCTGCATAGCCATCATCTCATCCCCGCTCCAACCCCAACGCTCTCAATCGCGCTGTTATTGCGTTTCACCCGAGCAGGTTTCTTCAGGGGGTGACAAGCAGAGGATAGCGAGAACACTAGATGATAGAAAACAGGAATGCATTAGTTTTGTAAAAAGCACATACTTTCCTTAATGTGCTGGAAGAAGACATCTCAAACGGAAAGGGAGCAAAGCAGGTTGCTTACGGCCAGCTGCAGGAACAGAAGCATTACTAACTGCTGCCAAAAGCTGCACATGCGGACTACACACTTATAGGCCCAGCTGATTGATTAATTAAAGGGCAAGAACTACACACATGCTTCCCATTCAACTCGTACATTGAGCCCAGAGGGAGAAACTGAACCAACACGATGAATCCACCGTTGTTCAAACCAGGACAGCGTACTATCTCTAGTTTTACCGTGCTGTGCAGAATCGACTTTATCTAGACAGAAGCATTGCAGTTCAGAAAATGTGTGTTGCAGGCTAAGACAATGTTCAACAATTGGAGCTTCACGGCGTTGGCATTTAAGCCTACTCTTGTGCTCATTCATCCTGACTTTAAACATTCGAGTGGTTTTACCAATATAGGCAAGCCCACACGGACATAGAATACAGTAAATCACAAAAGTAGAAGTACAGGAGGTACGATGTCTGAGCCGATAGACGTTGCCTTGATAGTAAAATTCACTCAACTCTTTAGTAATAGCACAGATGTCACATTCACCACACTTGACGTGGCCAACTTGCACAGGAGAAGAGGACATGAGCGGCCGGAGCACTGCAGGGCTAAGTAGTTCTTTAAAATTTTTATTCCGCTGCCACACGCAGCGTACATTCTTAGTTTCTAGACCAGGAATACTATGCAGCACATTCGTATGCCGATGAATAATCCGTTTAAGCTGTGCACTAAAAGGAGAAAACTTTGTAATCAGATTAACGGAGGAATCAGCTTCCGACTGGTCAACTGATGTCCTGCAAGGGTGCACAAGCAAATCCCGATTAAGATGCAAAGCTCTTTTATACGCCCGGTGAACAACAGGCCGCGGATATCCTCTCTCGAGGAAATTCTTTTTTCAGCACACAAGATTGAGTTTTAAACATCTGAACATGAGTGCAATTGCGCCGAAAGCGCACAAACTGCGAGAATGGTAAACTATTCTTCAAGGGACCCGGATGAGCACTTTTATAGTGAAGGAGTGTGTTGCGGTCAGTCCCTTTCCGATGCACTGAAGTAAGCCAGCCTGTCAAGGTTTTACAGACCAAAACATCCAGAAAGGGGAGGCAGTCCATGTGGTGATGCAGGGTAAACTTCAAATGAGTATTACAGCTATTAAGCCAAACAAAAAATTCTTGTAGACTCGCTGGAGTACCCCGCCAAATCAAGAAAATATCATCAATGTAGCGCCGCCAGAGGCAGATGTGCTGTTGAAACGGAGATGAATCAATCCATTGCTGTTCAAAGCGTCGCATGTACAAATTTGCGACGGAAGGAGCACAGGTAGCGCCCATAGCCACCCCACCTATTTGATGATACAAGACCCCATCAAAAGCAAAAAAATTATTGTAAAGTGCAAGGGCCGCCAGATCCGACAGAAGACCAAGCTGGCCAGCTGAAAGATTGCCCCGCAAGGCTAGTGCTTCCATTATAACGTCATGAGCATCCAACTGAGGGATTACAGTGCAGAGAGACGTAACATCAAGTGTTGCCAAAATAACATCGGGAATAAGAGCCAGAGATGAATGGGCATCCAAAACTTGCAAAAAATGGGTCGTATCCTTCAAAAAAGACGGAATGGACAACATCAAAGGTCTCAAAAAGGAATCAAGATAAACTGATAGGGGCTCAAGAGAGCCTCTAGTGGAGACAATTGGCCTACCTGGAGGATTGATTCTATCCTTATGGATTTTAGGAAGTAGATACAGTACTACTACATTAGGAACAACAGGATTCAAGAACTGCCATTCCTTCCTGGAGATCAGTCGAGCATCAAGTGCTTGCGTGGTGATATCTTTAATGCGCTGTTGAAGTTCATTGGTAGGATCCGTCAATAGCACTCTATATGTGGCCTCATCGGACAACTGTCGGTGTGCTTCTTCAAAGTATTGGGTACGATTCAAAATCACAATTGCACCCCCTTTATCCGCACGACGAATCACTAGTTCAAATACCTTTGCTTGAATTCTGCCTTTTCTATTTTCTACTTTCTAAGTGAATGCATAGTAGTTTTTTTGGTGAACATTGCCTTGAGTATACGGTTTGCCCGTTAAAGTCTGAGACCTTCTGTTGCTTCAAATACCTTTGCTTGAATTCTGCCTTTTCTATTTTCTACTTTCTAAGTGAATGCATAGTAGTTTTTTTGATTTTGACACAGTATACTTTCATTTGTTTGATACAGAGTTTTTTTCTGGTTTGACAAAAAACTAACAAGGGCACCCAGTAACTCCGACCAGCTGCCAGATATCCCCCCTGACCTTCTAGCCCAACAATACAAGCAGCTTCAACAACCACAAAGCTCACATCACTATGCTGAAACAACCAAGACAAACTCATACCCCATCCTGTACAAAGACTGGAATACGTTCGACACAATCTCAAAAGAAGAAATATCTTCCACCATCTCCTGCTTGAACACCACCACCTCCCGCTGGATCCCTGTCCCACCGACTGGATAAAGAAAGCCAAAGAAGACCTCAGTGCACCACTAACCCACATCGTAAACGAATCCTTTACCCAAGGACATATGCCAGACACCCTCAAGACCACAATCATTCGACCAACCCTAAAAAAGCACAACCTAGATCCCCTAGACCCCCACCTCCTACAGACCAGTAGCGAGCCTCCCACTCACCGCAAAAATAATCGAGAAGATAGTCCAACATCAGCTTCAAGAACACCTAGACGTCAACAACATACTGGACCCGCAGCAACACGGATTCCGACCATTACATGGGGTCGAGACCCTCATGACCATGCTGATGAACACCCTCATCATAGGAACCCAAGAGAAACACTCAGGATACATCCTAATTTTCCTGGATATATCAGCGGCCTTCGACACCATCTCCCATAACACCCTTATCCACAGACTCCAAACAATGGGGATCAAAGATACTGTACTCCAATGGTTCAGGTCCTATCTAACCAACCAACAGCAACTGATCTGCACCAAAACCTCAACCTCACCCCCCTTCCAGCAACATCAAGGAGTACCTCAAGGGTCCACATTATCAGCCATGCTTTTCAACCTCCGTCAACTCTGTTCAGTCATATGCACTCACAATGTCAACTTCCACATATACGCCGACGACATAATGCTCTACGCCCCAATTACAACCACAGACCCAACAAACGACCAGCTATCAGCCTGCTTCACCGACGTATCCAACTGGCTACAAGAGAACAACTTATCCATTAACATAAAGAAGACCGAAGCGCTTATAGTGACAAAAGACCCAGACTTCAAACCACCCACTCACCTCACCATGGGAACCACGCAAATTCAAATACAACCACACATAAGATATCTCGGCATTATCATTGACCAAGCCCTAACCCTTAAGCAGCAAATCAACAAGACCACTAGACCTGTATTCCACAAGGCGAAAACGGTACAACGTCTCCGACCTCTCCTCGAACCACAGGACTTCAGGACAGTAATGCAAGCTCTGACACTCCCTCATCTGGACTACTGCAACATAATCTACCATGGCCTACCTGCCACACAAACCAACCCCCTCTGAACTGCCCTAAACACCACGGCGAGAATAATTCACAATGCAAAGAAATGGGACCACATCACCCCAATTCTGAGAGACCTTCATATTCTCCCCATCGAAGCAAGAATCAAGTACAAAGCTCTTCTACTCACCCACAAAACCATCCACCAAACACAAGGCACCCCACTCCACACCCTACTACCTCGCCCAACCCACAGCAGAACAACCAGACAATCCTCCAACAGCTCCATTGCCGTCCCCCACAAAAGAACCAAGGCAACACAACGGACCTGCAACAGAGCCTTTGAACTCTATGCCCCCATCACTCTGGAACTCTCTACCAAACCACATCAGGAACAGTGATCTCCCATCATTCAAAAAGCAGCTAAAAACTGTCCTATTCCAAGAACATCTCTGAATAGGAATCCCTCCTATTTCTCTTCAAGAACTCCAGACCAGTAACTCTGCTATCCTGTCAGTCTCTATGTTCATCCCAAAATCATCAATGTTGAGCCCCCGGTGATGGGGCCCCCCCCCCTTGTTATATGTCCCACTGCTTTGACCCGGTGAAAAGCGGGATATAAATACAGTTAGTTAAATATGGGTCTGAGCTCATTCTACTAGAGTGCAAGCGGCTTCCTGGGCAGAGCACAGTCTGGTGCTGCCGGTAGAGATTTGTAGGGCGGCAACTTGGTGGTCGCTGCATATTTTCAGTAAGCACTAACATCTGGATGTGCTGGTGGCGAAGGATGCATGTTTCGGGTCGGTTTTGCGTGCCGGCTGGAAGGGTCGTCCCCCCCCCCTCCCCCCTGTTAGTACTGCTCTGTTACATCCCAGAGGTAGAGGACTGAACTGGAGGAACGATAAGGAAATAGAAATTACACTTACCTGGTAATTGTAGTTCCTTGAGTGACGACAGTTTAGTCCTCATTCCTGCCCTCAGATTCTAAGGTCAGCTCGGCATGTGTTCAAGACTGAGGCGAATTTGCAGGTGAGTTCTTATCCGTGATGTCCAAGTCTCCTCTTCGGGGTTACTTTTTGGGCTTGTATCTTCCTCTATCTGTTTCCTGGCTCGGCAGGGGAGAAGAACGTTAATAGAAAGTCTCAACTTGTCTTTTTAAGGACAGGTTCATGTTCTGTTAAGGGTTCCAATTCTTTCAAAAAAAAACCCCCAAAAAACCCTTTGTTAGCTACTTAGTAGTTCGTTTGAGTTTGCTTTGTCAGTAGTTCACTGGGGGCTGATTGGGAATTCCAGCACGCTACATCCAGTGAGGTGAAGATTTTGATTGGTCCAGTCTCCAAGCTGCAGGAGGAGGACTAAACTGTCGTCACTCAAGGAACTACAATTACCAGGTAAGTGTAATTTCTATTTCCTCTTATCTCTCCTTGCACACCACCTTGAATTTTGCTTTTCTGGCAGATCCTTTCTATCTGTGCCCTTCTCTTCCACTGCCAACTCCAGAATTTGATCTTTGTTACAGGCATTAGGATCAGCAACGTGGAAATCTACCTCAGTCGGTACATCAGGCACCATCCCTGGCCCTATTCAAATCCAGGCTAAGACCTCAACTCTTCAAAGCTGCTTTTGGATCCTGATCATCTTCTATGTTTCCTTGCCATTCCCTTAGATATATCCTAGTCCCCAGATGTGGAGTTGTCATGACTTGATTGTCAGCTCTTATGAATATCAATTGTCTCTTAAAGCACAAAAAGGTAACATATCCACCTATAAAGGTAGAACACACATATGGAATTTATTACTTCATATATACAACTTTATTTATTTAGCTGTATTTATATCCTGCTTTTCACCAGGTCAAAGCGGTCAATTGGGAGATACATTTAACACGAGGGGATATGACACACATACACTAATACTTACAGGGAACATGGGCAATGGAGGGTTAAGTGACTTGCCCAAGACCACAAGGAGTGCCTACAGGACTAGAAATCCCAGTCCCTCCGGCCTGAGATTGCTGTCCCCAGGTGGGACTTGAACCCCTGGCCCTCCGGCCTGAAGTACCTTGTCCTAACCACTAGGCCACTCCTCCCTCTACTGTAGTTTGATACAATATCAAACTACAGTAGAGATGTCTACAATGTAACTACACACATACAGTATGATATAAACATACCATACTCATTCATACTTAACCCACTCACTCACATTACTCTACTACCAATAACAATAGGTGTCCCCAGTCTCACTAAAAGCTCAATCATAATAACACAATTGCTATAAGTATTTATAACTTATATCAATGTATCTCTAAAAACATTATATCAAATATAAATAAACACATTCTTTAATCAGTGACTAAAAGTTAAATCCTAAATTCATTCACTACTTCTCACTATTATCCTAAATTCATACAGTACTCCTCACTATCATAAAAGCACTGTTCTAATAGTGAGTTGCTATATACCTTAATACACTCATTTCCTCTATTTCCTCCACATCTCAATGCATGTCTCATGTATCAAATCACACCACATCATACAAAATTATATCATGCTGCAGCAATCACTTTTCACATATGTTCATAGCAGCTAAAACCTTATTTGCATAGACCGCGATGGTCTTAATTTTACTATGCCACTGATACAATTATATATCACAAGTCCCCACTGCACACACATCCGATGTTATGCATTCACTGCATACTGCACACACAGTCAACACTATTAATTTCTTGCTGCAGTGCTCACTACAGATCACAACTGTTACGTTCACATACTCTCTTCGGTGCTATTCAGTTTTCATAGCTTTCATGCACCACAATTATGTTTTTTTCACAGACTCTTCCATATACTCCTCCTTCCACTATCACACTGTCTTCACATCAATAGTGTTTCCTCTGCACACTCGACTATGGACCGTAGTGCCACCTGCAAACTTGAAAGAAAGCTTAGGCACCACTCACTACTACCACCATTACTGGAACACTTCAAACTGTGGACCATAGTTTTGCCTAAAGGCTACTTCAGGAAAACTAAATTGAAATACAAAACATCATATTTAGACAGATTTGTATGCCATCTTTTCCTTCAATCAAGGCGGTCACATCACATCACAATTGGAGGGTTATATTTAACATTAGGGTACATGTAATCATTTTAGACAGCACAGTTACATAACAGTATTTAGACAATGTTTAGACAGTACAATTGAAGTTCTGATATAAATCCCCTATTCAATTCTTTCGTTTTTGTCGAAGCTGGTCAGCCAAGCAAACAGAAGCAATCTATGTGCCACTGTGACCTCTCCTTTTTAATTTTATATAACTGAAATTAAAACTACACTTAGCTTTTTGTAGTTTGGAAAACAAGCCATACTAGCTTGAAACAACTCATCCAGAATACAGATCTTGACGACGTGTCACGTTTCGGGTTGCAATAACAATTTTTCAACCCTGCTTCAAGTCCAATCTGGTTCTGGTGATGCCAGAGCTGTAAAATAACATGGAGGGAACCCCACCTTTTACTGGCTTCGGTATCTGACGTCATGCCTAACTGGAGACGGCTATTAATCAGATACAGGATCTTTGTACCCAATGGGGAAAGCCCACATACAAGGGAAAACCCTCATTGGGAAAGCAAACAACGATCCTGACCAAAACCCCATATTAAATGATAGTATACCAGTCTACTTGTGCATTTAAACACCCAGGGGTAACAGTATTCAAATGATATATCCATCTCTGTTCCAATAATTGTAAACCTTGTTCCCGATCTCCTCCCCTCAGGTCTACTGGTATATAATCCAAGATTCGCCAGCGAAGGGACTCAAAACCATGATCAAACTGAATACAATGCTCAACCATAGGAGCTGCAAAGTTCTTAGTCTGCAGTCTTGAAGTATGTTCCGAGAGACGTTTTTTGACAGGTCTTTTCGTACGCCCCACATAGTATAGTAAACAGGGGCATATTATCAAGTAGACCACAAACAGAACAATCAGTATGCCATGATGCATATGATCTAAACGTATGGGTATCAGTCCTATCAGGGCCCGTTAGTGAACTATTGCAATGTACACAGTATCCACAAAGTGCCCTTTCTCCTCATGTGAAATCTCCAGACGGTCCAGCCTGTGAGTAGTTCTCATTACCATGTCCTTCAAATTGGCTTTTTGCAAATATGCAATTTGTAAATACTTGTCACGAAAGCACGAATGGAGCCCCAAAACCGGCCAATAGCGATGCAGCAGTTTTACTACTCCTGACATTCCACAGGTGTAGGGAAATACCCCAGTTATGTTTTCGTCAGAGGTCCTAGACCCTGAAGGAGAGAGGAGCCATTCCCGATGCACGAACCGGGCTCTCTTGTATGCCTTTCTTACAACTGAAGGAGGATACCCTCTCTGTAATAAACGCCGGACTAAATCCTCAGCCTGTAAACGGTAGTCCTGCAATGATGATCAATTTCTACGAAGGCGCAAAAACTGCCCAAAGGGCAATCCCTGTTTCAATGCCTTCGGATGAGAACTTCATACCCCAAGAGTGTATTTCATTGTACAGATTTTCGATATTGTCTCAAACCCCAAAGGGGTCAGACTAACCCTAATATCCAGGAACTGTATCTTAAAGGTCTCAATTTGTGCAGCAAACTGAATATTGGTCTTAAAGGTAGTCAGCCTTTGTAAAAAAAAGAATCCAGATCTGCTCGCGTTCCTATCCACAAAAAGAAAATGTCGTCCAAGAACCTTTTCCAGAACGGGATCAACTTAAATAAAGGGTCCGAAATAAATGTACGGTAAGTTGTCTCAAAATCATCCATATAAATCGTCGCTATCGATAGGGCTACTGTTGCCCCATCGCTATCCCAAACTTCTGCTTATAGAATTGCTACTGGTACAGAGAAAAATTGTTTAAAACCAAATCAAGCAAAAAAGATCGAGGAATACGCTTCAGTAAATCTAAAGGATAATCCTTTAAGCAAATGAGAACTTCCTCCTGATCTATATTTGTATATAAGGACTGTATATCCAAAGTCACCAGATATCTGTAAGAAGCAAAATCAATGCAATCCTTTATCTGGTTTAGGAAATCCCCTGTATCCTTAATATAAGATTTCACCTTAGCCGCAGTTGGTTGCAAGAAAATATCGCAGAACTTAGAAAGTGGCTCTAGTAGAGAATCTCTAGACGCCGAAGCCGGTAAAAGGTGGGGTTCCTTCCATGTTTTACAGCTTTGGCATCGCCAGAACTGGATTGGACCTGAAGCAGGGTTGAAAAATTGTTGTTGCAACCCAAAACGTGTCACGTCAAGATCTGTATTCTGGATGAGTTGTTTCAAGCTTGTAGTATGGCTTGTTTTCCAAACTACAAAAAGCTAAGAAGTTTTAATTTCAGTTATATAAAATTAAAAAGGAGAGGTCACAGTGGCACATTGCTTCTGTTTGCTTGGCTGACCAGCTCCGACAAAAACAAAAGAATTGAATGGGGGATTTATATCAGGATCTTAATGGTGAAGGGTTGTATTTTTTGGTTCTGATAGGTTTGTGATTTTTCATTCATAAGTACAATTGAAGTAACATTTAACAAAGATATTTACTAATGAGGTGTGTTTGAATTTGTGTGGATGGGATGGGGGTGTGCTTAGTTGGCAGAGGTAGTAGTGTTGCTTGAATTCTCATAGGTTTCTATAAATAACCATGTTTTGAGGTCTTTGTGGAATTCTGTGAGGTCTTCTAAAGCTCGCAGGCTCAATGGTAGGGAGTTCCATATTGAGGATGCAAGTAGTGATGGTGCTCTTTTTGAGGTTTGGTTTTGTGGTAGCCTGCAGGTGTGCCGATCATGTTTCTTCTTGGTCTATTGCTGATGTCTCTTGTTATAACGTTTTGGAGTACATCTGCTGAGAGATGGTGAATGACTTTGAAGATTATCATGTTTGTTTTGCATTTTGCTCTTGCCACCATTGGAAGCCAGTGTAGTTGTAGGATGGGAGTGATGTGTTCGGTTCTTGGGGTGTCTGTGTGCTGTGGTTTGTACCATCTGTAGTGGGTGTAGTGTCTGAGGAAGGCCTTGATATAGTGAGTTTCCATAATCAAGCAGTGGTGTAATGAGTGCTTGGCACACTGCGGAAGTGGTCTTGACGGAGCATTGGTTTTGATTTTGTCTGACTATTTTCAATCGATGATAGGCCTTGTTTGCAGTTTTGGTGATGTGGGATTTTAGGTTCAGAGCTCTGTCTAGTGTTATGCCCAGATACTTAACTACTTCTTTGACTGCTATGTGTTTGTCCAGGATGCTGATATTTTGTGGAGGCATGAAGGTGGGGTTCCTGGTGACTAACATTGCCTCAGTTTTTTCATATAACACTACATACATTATATACCAAACATCTCAAATACACTGACCTTCAGCGCTGCTCCCTGTTATCACAAGTGCCTTCCAACAGACACCAGGGCACCCACACTTCAAAAGATAATTTAAATACCCAAGAGATGCTCTATAATCTATAATTCAGTGTGTAAGGCTCCCCTGTTTGTTTTTCTTGGCATAGGGGGAAAAATTTGCTTGAATTGCAGTCTTTTGAATATCCAGAGAGAAATATTGTTTATGCATTGCATAGTTCCACTACTTGTCACACGAATGGAGCGATTTATGTAGTTGTGTCTTTGCCATTTGCTGTGTATTGGTCGAACATCTCGTCCTTTTAAAGTACAGATTATAGAACATCTGTTTAGCTATAGGCGAAACCTTGGTCCATAGTTTGAAGTGTTCCAGTAATGGTGGTAGTAGTGAGTGGTGCCTAAGCTTTCTTTGAAGTTTCTAGGTGGCACTACAGTCCATAGTCAAGTGTGCAGAGGAAACACTATTGATGTGGAGAAGACAGTGATAGTGGAAGGAGGAGTAGATGGAAGAGTTTTTGTGGAAAAAAAATTGTGGTGCATAGAAGCTACGATAACTGAATAAATAGCACCGAAGAGAGTACATGAACATAGCATAGTTGTGGTCTGTAGTGAGTATTGCAGCAAGAAATTAATAGCGTTGGATGTGTTTGCAGTATGCAGTGGAGAGAATAGCGGCAATGAAGGCATAACATCAGATGTGTGTGCAGTGGGGACTTTTGTGATATATAATGGTATCAGTGGCATAGTAAATTAAGACCATTGTGGTCTATGCAAATAATAAAGGTTTTAGCTGCTACGAACATTATATATGTGAAAAGTGCTGCAGCACACGATATAACTTTATATGATGTGGTGCGATTTGATACATATGAAACATGCATTGAGATGTGGAGGAAATAGAGGGAATAAGTGTAAGGTATACTTGTATAGCAACTCGCTATTAGAACAGTGCTTTTATGATAATAGTGAGGAGTACTGAATGAATTTAGGATTAACTTATATTTAAGTCATTGATTAAAGAATGCATTTGTGTTAAGGTTTAACTGTTTTTAGAGATGTATTGATGTAAGGGTTATAAATACTATAGTAATTGTTATGATTTGAGATTTTAGTGAGATTGGGGACACCTATTGGTGGTAGAGTGTAATGTGAGTGGGTTAAGTATGAGTGTGTTAAGAGTATGAATGAGTATGGTATGTTTATCATGTGTGTAGTTGCATTGTTAGACATCTCTGTAGTTTTTGATATTTTAATATTATATGAAGTAATAAATTCCATACGTGTGTTCCACCTTTATAGGTGTGTGATACCTTTTTGCGCTTTAATTGATTTATATTTATTGGTAAATGGCCTGGTAATTTGGTTTAGTTAGTCTTACATGTTTCTGTACAATGTTTATGCCTTGTAGTGCCATACAAATGATTAGTAGTAGTAGTAGGACCCAAGAGGCAGGCAGAGATCTGGAGTATCATGCATGGATCAGACAATGGTTCAGTGAAGAGGGCTTTAGATTTGTCAGGAACTGGGCAACATTCTGGGGGAGAGGGGCCACCTTTGGAAGGATGGGCGTCATCTTAACCAGGGTGGAACAGCTTTTAAAATAGTAGGGGAAAAACAGTCACTCGGGAGCATAAGGTTCGTAATAATGCATCTTTGAAGGGAGGTTTCTTATTGTTCCTCCAGTTTAGTCCTCTACCTCTGGGTTGTGTACCTCCTCCTGCAGCTTGGAGACTGGGCATGTCAAACTCGTGACATCACTGGATGTAGCCTCCTGGAATCTCCCATCAACCCTAGTGTGTCCAGTCTCCATGCAGCAGGAGGACATAGTGAGCCTAGGTGCTGGGCTCACTAGAGAAACGAATAAGGAGCAAATTAGTTAAGGACAAAAACTTTGTAATCTAGATCCCTAATTCTCTGTTCCATTCAATTTTGTTTTATCTCTTTAAATTTGTTTGATTTCTGGGATATCACTTAAAAAAAAAATCGTGCTTAGTTTTCCCTTTTGCACCAAGGTGTCTATTTCTTAGGATCTCTCCCCCTGGACAGCGCAGGGGAGAGCTGAGCCAGCGCACCTTCACACAGGCTCCCACAGTTCGATGGCCTACCGCTCTGAGTCTCTGGTACTGGAACATGGTCAGCTACAGAGGAGACTGTTGCTGCAGACGTTGCTCATGCTAGCGCGGAGCGATGTCGCAGCTTGTAGGGCTCTCGTTCTTAGTAAGGCTTCCTTTCTCTGCAGCAGTATCGAAGTCTGGGTCTGTTTTGCAGCTGGGAGACTTCGTGTTTTGCGTGGCAAAACCTTCCCTCACAGGAACCGTGGCCATCTTAATTTGGTGGTTTACTGCGGCGGCGGGGTTTGAGTACCACTACGGGAGGTATTTCATCTAGCCTCCGCTTCCTAACATAGAAACATGATGACAGAAAAAGACCACATGGTCTATCTAGTCTGTCCTTCCATATCAACAACTACAACAGTCCACTTTTTACCTTTAGAGATCCTCTGTGTTGGTCCCATGCTTTTTTGAATTCAGTTACTGTCCTCATCTCTACCACCTCCACTGGGAGACTATTCCAAGGATCGACTACTCTTTCCGTAAAGAAATAGATTCAGGAGTGATATGCGAAAATATCTCCCTTCACCCTCATCCCATGTCCCCTCGTAGCAGAACTTGCTTTCAATTGAAAGAGGCTCTCTCCCTGAACATTTATGCCACGGAGGTATTTAAACATCTCAATCATATCACCTCTATCCCGCCTTTCCTCTAAGGTGTACATATTAAGATCCTTAAGTCTGTCCTCATATGCTTTATAATGAAGCCCACTAATCATTTTAGTAGCCACCCTCTGCACCGACTCCATCCTGTTCACATCCTTTTGAAGGTGCGGTCTCCAAAATTGCACACTATACTCCAAATGAGGTCGCACCAAAGACTTATACAGAGGCATTATCACCTCCTTTTTTTCTGCTAGTCATTCCTCTCCGTATGCACCCAAGCATCCTTCTAGCTTTTGCCGTCACCTTTTCTACCTGTTTAGCTTCTTTAAGATCATCAGACACAACCACGCCTAGGTCCCGCTCTTCTTTAGTGGACAAAAGTACTTCACCTCCTATACTGTGTTGCTCCCTTAGATTGCAGCAGCCCAAATGCATGACCTTACATTTTTTAACATTAAATCCCAGCTGCCAAATTCCAGACCATGCTTAGCTAGATCCCTCCATGTTATCTACACCTTCTTGGGTGTCTACTCTATTGCAGATTTTGGTATCATCTGCAAAAAGGCAAACCTTACCCGACAGCCCTTCAGCTATATCACTAACAAAGATGTTAAAAAGAATCGGACCAAGGACAGATCCCTGGGGCACACCACTGGTAACATCCTTCTCAGAGTGAGCTCCATTTACTTGTACTCTTTGTCGCCTCCCACCCAACCAATTTCTAACCCAAGCAGAAACTTTAGGGTCCATCCCTAGGGTGCTCAGTTTGTTTATAAGTCGCCTGTGAGGAACAGTGTCAAAGGCTTTACTGAAATCTAAATACACCACATCTAGAGCTCTCCCTCGGTCCAACTCCCTGGTCACCCAGTCAAAGAAATCAATCAGATTTGTCTGACAAGACCTGCCTCTGGTGAATCCATGCTGCCTCGGATCCTGTAATCCGCTGGACTCCAGAAACCTCACTATTTTCTCTTTCAGCAGTGTTTCCAATAATTTACTCACCACCGAAGTTAAACTAACCGGCCTGTAGTTTTCAACCACATCCTTACTTCTGCTTTTGTGTAAAGGCACCACATGAGCCTCTCTCCAGTCCTTTGGCACCACTCCCGACTCCGAGGCATTGAAAAGGTCAATCAGTGGAGTTGCTAGAACATCCCCAAGTTCCCTCAGTATTCTAGGGTGTATCCCATCCGGTCCCATCGCTTTGTCTACTTTAAGTTGAGCTAGTTTTTCACGAACACAGTCTTCTGAAAATTGTTCAAGATGTCCCTCGCTTCTGTTCCTATTTGTGGGTGTTTTCTGAGGTCCTGCTCCTGGTTCTTCATCTGAACACTGAACAAAAATATTTGTTAAGCATTTCTGCTTTATCCTTATCAGCTTCTACATATTCCCCCCCCCCCCCTACACCCTTGAGTCTGACAATACCACTTTTGCCCTTCCTCTTCTCACTAATATATCTGAAAAATTTCTTATCCCCCCCCATTTTATTGCATTGGCTATTTCCTCCTCCTTTTGAATCTTTGTCTTCTTGACTACTTTGCTAGCTTCTCTAAGTTTTTTTCCAAATACAGATGCCTGTCTTCCTCTCTATGATCTCTTGTATTTCATGAAGGCCTCCCTCTTTTTCTTCACTTTTTCAGCTACTTCCTCAGAAAACCATAGCGGTCTCATTTTCCTTTTGCCTTTATTTACCATTTTAACAAAAAGGTTGGTTGCCCTTAAAATATCCCCTTTCAGTTTTGCCCACTGTTTTTCTACATCCCCCAGCTGTTCCCATCCCAGTAACAACTCCATGAGGTATTGGCCCATCTTTGCAAAGTTAGTCTTCCTAAAGTCTAAGATCCTCACTTTGGAATGGATTCTAACAGCCCTAGTCCTAATACTGAACCACACCATCTGGTGATCACTGGATGCAAAATGATCTCCCACTACAACATCAGAAACACTTTCAGCATTGGTAAGCACCAAGTCCAGTATGGCCCCTTCACATGTGGGGTCTGTAACCAATTGCCTGAATAGTTCTCCCTGTAGAGAATCCAGGATCTCCTTACTTCTAGATGATACTGCAGCAGGAATGTGCCAATCAACATCTGGCATATTGAAATCTCCTATCAGTAGCACTTCCCCTTTCCTAGCAGTGCTGCGTATGTCTTCAATTAACTGTGTCCACCTCTTGTGAGGGAGGTCTGTATATCACACCAATGCAAATAGATTATCTTTCCCTCTTTCTAGTTTAACCCACAATGCCTCCTCTCTCCCTTCTAAGCTCTGTAATTCCAAAGCTTTAATAGTAGTTTTTACATATAGTGCCACTCCTCCCCTTCTTCCTACCCTGTCCTTTATGAATAAAGTATAGCCAGGTATAGTTACATCCCAGTCATGGTTTTCTGTGAACCATGTTTCTGTAACTGCCACTAAATCCAAGTCAGCCACTCCCACCAAAGCTTCAACATCAGGGATCTTATTTCCCATGCTTCAGGCATTTATACACACTGCTTTCCATATGTTACCCATTTCCATAAAGGTATTTAATGTAACAGGGGTATCATCTACCCGGGGGATTTCACTTACCTGGGGGCTTTCTTCACCTATCCCCAACGAATCTAGTTTAAAGCCCTCTTCAGTAGATTAGCCAGTCTACTACCGAAGATGCGTTGACATTTAGTTCCGCTTATGGCCATGTCTTTTCAGTTTAAGGGTTTTTTTTGTTTTGTTTTAGTTTTCCTTTTGTCCTGGTTGGCTTTAGTTTCAGGGGGTTTCTAGTTCTCCCTGGCAATTACAGGTGAGGGCAGTATTTGATAGTTCCCTTTGTCATTCGTAATTATTATTATTATTATTTTTTTTTGAGAGAAGAAAAACTCAAGCAGAGGACTTCAAAAGGACTGTTCCAGTTCATACTGCTAGACCAGTCCAGACAAACGGGTTGTGTCCCCCTGCCAGCAGATCTTGGAGACAGAATTCTACCAGAGCTCTGATAGGCTGGACTCTGGTGATATGGTCCTACCCCTAGGGGTCTCCCTCAGTATTTCTATCTCCAGCAGATCTGGTTGAGGGAAAAACAACAAAAGCAATCTTTAAAATTATTTAGAATCCCTTTGGGGATTGATATTTCCACTTGCCTGTTGCTGCCAGTATAGTTTCACTGTGCACCAGGGTGTTTGCAGCTGAGCTCCTGTTTCTGCCCAGTAGAGCTCGCTGACGGGAAGAATCCCCAGCATCTGGCCATGAGGGCTTGTTAGCTGGACAAAGGCCTCCCTAAAATCAGGTTTCTCTGTATCTTGAGGCTCCTGGATGCACCCAGATTTCACAAGAGGTGTTACTCTGGGTTTCCCAGCAACTTGATTCCCCAGATAAGCTTGTAGAGCCTGGGTTTCTCTGCACAGCTGTATTATATGTAATAATAAGAAAAAGCAGTTAATAGATTGTGTTCCACCTGCATGCTGCATCCAGGAGAATCTTCTTCCTCCATTTCCTCTATGCTGCCAGCTGGGGACATCAGCACCTTAACTCCTCCCTCCTTAGAGCCCCTGCAGCAAGATCTTCCTGCAGAAAAGATTCAGTCAGCTGCCATTTTGCTTTCACAGCCGCTGGACGCCACGGCAGCCTTGGCTGACGGAGTTCCTGACGCTCTTCCGCCAGGCATGGCACCTGTGGCGTTCTGAGTCTGTTGGTATACCTTCAGCACCTGCCCAGTAGCACACAAGGATATGGTGGGGTCTTGCAAGCGGTCCCGAAAGTCCTCAGACCTTAAAGCAGTACGTCCTTCTAGGAACGTTGCATATGGCTTGCGGGACACTACGGATATTCCAGAAGACTTTAAATCGTCGGAGGTGAGCCCTGACTCATTGGAGAAAGAAGATGGGAGAATATTCTCCGTCTGATTCTTCGCTGACAGTTCACGAGGGCTCTCAAGATATCAGACTTTCGGAAAGGGAAGTTACCGGCCCTAATCACACAGGTGATGGAGTCACTACGCCTAGTCGACACGCCTGATCCTCAGAGTTCTCAAACCCTGTTGCAGCCGGATCCCATTTTACAGGGCATTCGTAAGCCTTCCAAAGCTTTTTCCTTTCCAGCCGAGTTACAGCATATGGTATCTCGAGAGTGGGACTCTCCAGATTCCTCTCTACGTACGGCACACAGTATTGGTCAGTTATACCCTTGGTCGCCTTCTGCCTTGGACCGTTGGCTGACATACCCGAAAGTTGATGCGTTAGTGACCGGGGTCACCAAGCATACCACAATTCCAGTTGAGGGTGGAGCGGCACTCCGTGACCAGCAAGACCCAAAAAAAAAAAAAAGTTGAGCCTGCTAAAGACGGGTTTTTCGTTGTCTGCTCTTTCCCTTCAAGCAGGGGTGTGCGCAGGTCTTGCAGCACGGGCCTCCCTTCGATGGATTCTGCAGCTTCCAGGTGATCCTGAGTTGGCTCGTTTAGAATCCATTGCTGCATTCCTGGCAGAGGCCTTCTCTGATCTCTTGCGGCTGTCAGCTCGCTCTGTAGCACCGGTAACAGTAGCTCGGAGATGGCTTTGGCTGTGTCAATGGGCAGCGGATGTTGATTCGTTCAGACTCCAGCGTTTAGCTGCCATTCGTCCAGTTCCACCGTTGGACAGAGAACTAGGCCGTTACACTGTCTATTTCGTGGTGCCAAAAAAAAAAAGACGGCTCCTTTCATCCTACCTTGGATCTGAGTGCTTTATCGGTATCTTAAGATCACGAACGCCTTCCGTAAGACTGATCATCTTTTTGTCCTGTTTGCGGGCCCTTGACGGGGGTCCGCAGCCTCCAAATCCACCATTTCTAGATGGTTGCGAGGAGCTATTGAGGCAGCTTATATACTGCAAGGCAAGCGGGTTCCAGTAGGGCTCCGAGCTCACTCCACTCGGGCTCAGGCTTCGTCTTGGGCCGAGTGGTCTCAAGTAGCCCCTCTCGACATTTGCCGGGCGATGACTTGGTCATCGTTGTCCACGTTTGTCCGTCACTATAGATTGGACGTTCATGCTCGGCAGGAGGGTCAGTTTGGAGCTGCAGTGCTGTCGTTGGCATTGACCCCCCCCCCTTGAAAGCAGGTAGCTTGGGTACTGCCCGTTTGTCTGGACTGGTCTAGCAGCATGAACTGGAAGGAGAAATTTCACTTACCATTAACTTCCTTTCCTGGAATACTGCTAGACCAGTCCAGGACCCACCCTGCTGTCAGTTACGGTTCTGCTAGTGCGGTGAAGCCGCTGGCCTCTGTTCCTTCCTTGTCAGTATGCCTCACCATGAGGGCCTGATGGCTGCGTTATCGGTCTTAGCAGCCTTCAGTTCTGGGGATACTTTCAACTCCCTTGTACATAGTTGAATTAAACGTCCACTATGTGTGGTCTTATGGTTTAGTTGCGTTATATGTTTGGGTTCGCTTTACAGACAATACTGAGGGAGACCCCTAGGGGTTGGACCATATCACCAGAGTCCAGCCTATCAGAGCTCTGGTAGAATTCTGTCTCCAAGATCTGCTGGCAGGGGGACACAACCTGTTTGTCTGGACTGGTCTAGCAGTATTCCAGGAAAGGAAATTAACGGTAAGTGAAATTTCTCCTTGGTGCCTGTTTCCTGATCAGGTCTGGTTGGTGTGTCAGCACGCCTGCAGTGCATGGTCTGTGGCACCCATAGAGGCTCGGTGGCAGACACCAGCACCTGTAGGCCTGTGCTGCTGTATCTGCCGGTGTGGAGCAGCAGATGGAGAGCACAGTGGCCCCAGCTTCCCTGGGGGCTACAGCAGGGGTAGAAGTGGGGGTGCCTACCCCGTCTGCCTGCTCTGGAAGCTTCAGCAGCAATCCCTACTGCGTTCCCGTGTCCAGGGTCAGGCCCGCAGCTGGGGGATTTTTCCCCTGACTTTGTCTTGATGCATCAGGCATTTTGTTTAAGGCGTCAGGGTACGTTACCTGATCCCATGCCACTGCCCTTGGCTACACCACAGCCCGGGAGGGTGGATCGGTGAGGTCTTTCCCCGAGACCGCCGAAGAGGTCTCGTCCACCGGATCAGTCCCCTTCCGAGCTGGGGTGGCAGGAGGTGGAAGACAGACTTTGAGCTTGATGTGGATTTAGAAGAGTTGGAAGAAGAGGAAATCCCTGAACCTGAGGATCAGGCGAAAATCATTCGGGTGTTCTGGAAAGACGAGCTAACAGCTCTGATTACAGAATTCCTGCAGATGCTAAAGCTCGCTACAACACAACCGGTCGAGGAAGACAATGGAGAAGACCCTATCATTCAAGTGGTGCGGCAGGCGCAGATAGTGTTTCCCGTCCACAAGGTGGTAAATTGGATGATCCAGGACGAGTGGGATTAGCCAGAAGCGGGACTCAGGGGGATTAGGACTATGAACAAGCTCTATCCCTTGGCGGAGAAGGAAAAAAATTCTGCTCCCCGTGGATTGATGCAGCAGTGTCCGGTCACTAAAAAGACCACAATACCGGTGGAAGGTAGCACAGCATTAAAGGATGCGCAGGATAGAAAGGTTGATGGGTTGTTGAAACAATCCTTCGAAGCAGATGCGTTGTCGCAGGCTTCCCTTTGTGGAGCTTGGGTGGCAAGAGCATGCCTCAATGGTCACAACACTTCCGACAGTCGGTCGCTTTGGAGCAGGACAGTAAGGGAGCTGGAGCATCTAGAGTCAGGGTCGGCTTATTTGGCAAATGTACACTATGATCTGATCAGAGCCTTGGCAAATAGCATGGCTTTGCTGGTGGCCGCCCGCAGATCTGTGGCTCAGAAATTAGGCAGCTGACAGTTCCAAGTCACGACTTAGTAAACTTCCTTTTAAAGGGAAGTTGTTTGGAGAGGATCTTGACAAGCTGGTAAAAGATTTAGGGGAGTCCAAGGGTGGAAGGCTCCCAGAGGACAAACGTAAGCAAGGAAAATTTCTCACCAGCCTTTCGGGTTCAGTTTAGAGATTTCAGGAGATTTCGTACTTCTCGTTTCAGTGGTTTCCAAAGGGGAAGATTTGCTTCTCGAGTGCAGGGGTTTCATGGCTTTCGTGGAACAAGTAGAGGATTTGCAGCAGCATCCGCAGGGACCACTCAAACCACAATGAAAGGAGGCGGGTCCAGGCAGTCAGCCGACCGATAGGGGGGCGGCTTTGGGGGTTTCTTTGTCTGGACCCAGATAACATCCAAACATAAGAACATAAGATATGCCATACTGGGTCAGACCAAGGTCCATCAAGCCCAGTATCCTGTTTCCAACAGTGGCCAATCTAGGTCATACGTACCTAGCAGTTTCCCCAAAAGACACAGGTTCCACAATACTTGTACTGGGTCAAGCATTGATATCCTGGGTCCCTTCTTAATAATGGTTTATAAACCTTTCCTCCAGGAACTTGTCCAAACCTTTTTTAAACCCAGCTACACTAACAGCCTTTACTATATCCTCCGGTAACAAATTCCAGAGTTTGATTACATGTTGAGGGAAAAAATATTTTCTTTTATTAGTCTTAAATAGTTTACCCTGTAGCTTCATTGTATGTCCCCTAGTCTTTCTATATTCTGATAACGTAAACAATCGATCTACATTTACCCGTTCCACTCCGTTCATTAATTTATAGACTTCTATCATATCTCCCCTCAGCTGTCTCTTTTTTCCAGGTTAAAGAGCCCTAACCTTTTTAGCCTTTCTTCATAGGGGTATCCTTCCATCCCCTTTACCATTTTGGTGGCTCTTCTCTGAACCTTTTCTAAAATCGCTATATCCTTTTTAAGATACGGCGACCAGAATTGCACACAATATTCAAGGTGCGGTCTCACCATGGAACGGTATAGAGGCATTATAATATCTTTTGTTTTATTTTCCATTCCTTTCCTTATGATACCTAGCATTCTATTTTCCTCTCTGGCGGCTGCTGCACACTGGGCTGATGGTTTTAACATGTTATCCATAATGACGCCTAAATCTTTTTCCTGGGTGGTGGTTCCTAATGTGGAACCTTGCATTGTGGGTGTTTGAGATCATTTGTGAAGGTTATGCGCTGGATTTGGCAAGACCGCTGCTAGACTCATTCATGATGTCCCCTTGAAGAGGGCAAGCAGACTCTCTCGCAGTCCGCCAGACACTGGACCAACTCGTACAGTGGGAGCTGTCAGTGCCAGTGATGGAGTATGGAGTATGGAGTGGGACAGTACTCCATTTATTTCATGGTGCCAAAGAAAGACAGGTCTCTCCGCCCTATCTCAAAGGGGTAAATTGCTGCTTCCAGTTGCTGCATTTCAGAATGGAAACAATAAGGTCCGTCATTGTGGCAGTGCGACAGGGAGAGTTTGACTTCTCTCGATCTCAGAGGCGTAATTGCACGTTCGATCAGAACGTCTCATCAAAGGTTCTTACGGTTTGCTGTGTGCCTTGGACATTATCAGTTCCAAGCATTGCCCATCGGTCTCACTACAGCTCCATACATTTTCACCAAGATTATGGGGGTAGTGGTGGCGGCACTATGAAAGGAAGGAGTCGAGGTAAGAATGAACCAACGATTGGATGATTCGGGCGAAGAGCGAGAGGGCCACAAAGTGGCAGAATTCCTACAGAGCCTAGGCTGGGTGGTCAATCCGACCAAGAGTCATTTGGTGCTGTCCCAGGATCTCGAGTATCTGGGAGTATGAATCAATACTCGGAGGGGAGTGGTGTTTCTGCCGGATCGGAGAGTTTGAGCGCTCCAGTAGCTGGTACGAGTCTTCAGGTCGACTCCAGTGCCCACAGCATGGAGTTGTGCTGGGGACGATGGCAGTGACTCTGGAGGTGGTTTCGTGGGCCAGATTTCATGAGACCATTGCATAGATCCTTGCTGCGCTAATGGTCACATCAGTCTGACTTGTTGAGCAAATGGCTCCCTTGCCCTCCTTGGGTTAAGCAGTCCCTTTGGTGGCTGCTGCCTGGGTCCCAGAGAGCAGGGATGCCCCTGGAACAGCCAGAGTGGATCCTGCTGCTGCTGACAGACACCAGTCTTGCAGGGTGGGGAGCACATTGTGAAGAGCTCTTCGCGCAAGGCACTTGGTCTGCAGAAGAGAGCAAATAGTCAATCAACCAAATGGAGCTCAGTGGTCTTTCTAGCCCTGCAAAGGTTCAAAGCAACGGTGGCAGGGCGAACGATCTGTGTACTGTCCGACAATGCCATGACGGTGGCCTACATAAATCGGCAGGGCGGTAGGGGAAGTGTGGCCAAGGAAGAAGCAGACCACCTGTTCTCTTGGTAGAGAATCGGTTGCCAGTGATCTTGGCGCACATTGCGGGGAAGGACAACATGATGGATTTTCTCAGCAGGGTCTGAGTGGATGGGAGTTGCATCCAGACGTGTCTGCACAAATTAGTTCAGAGATGGGGGAGGCCGGTCATGGATCTGATGTCCTTTTCACTCAGCAAAATCGACTTGTTCAGCAGGCGATGAGAGAGGATGTCAGAAGGCATCAACACATTGATGCAACCATGGCCTTCGGGTCTCCTATGTCTTCCCACCATGGGCGCTCATTAGACGCGTGGTGCAGATGAACAAAGCACATCAGGGATGGGTGCTGTTGGTGGCTCTGGACTGGCCACGGTGCCCGTGGTACACCAATCTCATGTGGTTGATCGACAGGGACCCTTGGAGGTTACCGACGTCAGAGAAGCTGATCCAGAGCCTGCTTCAAATGCCTCAAGTGGATCGGTTCTCGCTTACGGCTTGGCCATTGAAAGGGCAAGGTTAACGAAGAAAGGTTACTCCAGAGCGGTGATTACCACTTTACTTCAGGTGAGAGAACCTTCTGCATCGTTGGCTTATGTGCGCATAAGGCGTCTTTTTGAAGACTGATGCTCAAGGTGTCAATTACGCTCAGCTACAGCGTCCGTTCCTTTGTTAGGTTTCCTGTAGGACGGTTTCGATAAAGGATTGGCAGCCAGTTCCTTGAAGGTTCAGTTAGCGGCCCTGTCCTGTTATAGAGGTAAGGTTCAGGGAGTGTCGCTAGGTACTCACATTGATATCGTGTGTTTTCTTAAAGCAGTCACCAGAATACGGCCTTCGTGTAGAATCTCGGTTCTGCCGTGGGATCTCAACTTGGTTTTAGGGGCTCTAAAAGAACCATTTGAGCCCTTAAGCCAAGCGTCTGTTAAGGATTTAACCTTTAAAAACGGTCTTCTTGGTGGCCATCTGTTCGGCAGGGCTGATCTCAGAGTTGCAGGCGCTGTCATGTAGGGAGCCTTTTTTGTGCTTTTCCAGAGAAGGTTGTTCGCCCAGTTCCATCCCATTTTGCCGAAGGTGCCCTCTGTTTCATTTAAATCAAACTGTCTCTTTGCCGGTCCTAGAGTCAGCGGTAGGGAACGTTTCAGGCTGGTTTACGCTGACTGGACATCAAGAGTGCTGCAGCATTATTTGAAGGTTTCTGAGCCTTTCTGCAAGTCAGTCTTTTCGTGTTTGGGGGTCTACGAAAATGAGACGGCAGCGAAAGTTTCCATTTCTAGATGGATTAAGGAGGCAATTGTGTCTGCATATATCTTTTATAGGGTTGTCCAGCGTCTGGGCTTGAGAGCGCACTCCACTAGAGCGCAAGCGACTTCCTGGACGGAACACAGCTTGGTTCTGCCGGTGGAGATTTGTAGAGCGGCTACCTGGTGCTCTTCATACTTTCAGTAAGCACTACTGCCTTGATGATCTAGCGGCAAATGATGCCTGTTTCGGGTTGACGGTATTGCGTTCCGACTGGAAAGGTCCCTCCTGTTAGTACTGCTCTGTTACATCCCAGAGGTAGAGGACTAAACTGGAGGAACGATAAGGAAATAGAAATTACACTTACCTGGTAATTGTAGTTGCTTTAGAAACTCCAGTTTAGTCCTCGTTCCCACGCAGGGGTGAGTTCTGTGGAGCAAGGTACAAAGATTACAGGTGAGTGTTCGTTTAATGCGATTTACAATCATCTTGATTCTTTTTGTCGCCCTTTCTATGCTTTCTTTTTCTGCATCTCTGGTGCGGCAGAGGGGTGGGGAGCAAGCGTGGACACCAGTCCCCTATGTTCGAAAGGGAAGTTGGTTGTCAGATTTAAGTTCTCGGTTATACCTTTTTAAGTATAAGATTTTCATTAATATATTAGCTACTTTGTTCTTTTGAGTCTGCTTTGTCATTAATTCACTGGGGTTAATTCTCCCACACAGATTTACTTGGTAACACAAAAGGACACTTGCTTCAGTATTGTACTCAGGAAAAACAAAACATGTTATAAGGTAACTGAACTTCTTAAGCAATAAATCAATAAAGACCTTGATGGGAAACAGAAAAGGTCTTTTTGATGGCTCCTGCTAATGACCTTCTTAGCAGTGCTCCAAAAGGCAAAAACAAAACCCAAAAGTAACAAAAAAAAACCTGTTCATCAAGGATAACTTTCTTCTATTCACACACACAAAAAGAAGTTTCCTTCCAGAGCTCACGTGCACTTGTGCCTGGCTCAATTACCAATAATTAGCCAGCTGCAAACCCCTTTGCTGGTTCACTCTCTCTTCGTGGCTCAATCCTACCCTAAAGCTTTCTTGCAGAGACTTTTCTGGGTAGATAAAAGAACAAGTTACAGTTCCTTTTGGTGGTTGTTGTATTAGTGAGAAACTACTTTAAAACAGCCTAGACAGAAAGCAATCCATGTATTCATTCTGATCATTTGATATATCTCCTTCTTCCTCAAATATCATGGAATCAATATTATGGTCTGGCTCAGAGGAATTCCTTAATTGATCTCTCTCAGGATATTTGTTTTCCTGCTGTCTTCCAGATGAAGAGCTAGGGCATAGATCAAAGTTCATACCTGAGCTACCCTTGCTGTTAGGTTTCCTCTCCTGGTATTCTGGCCAGTAAGTAGTCCAGCTTTTATGTCCAGCCTTCCAATCAAGATCCCTAGACACTGGGTCTCTCTTCACATACCTTCTTGCACCGGTCTTAGGGCCCCTTCCAAATGCAGCCGTCTCTCTCAAAGGTGCCGTTTGGGAGTTCCTGGCTCTATAACCCCAATCCTCTGGCTTCCTCCAGTCCAATGGAGTATGCTTGCCTCTGGAATCATTCCTAACGCACGTACTGCTGTGGGCTCCTTCTTTAGACCTCCAAGATGTCTTTCTTTTCTTCCTTCCACGTTGCTTCTGCTGTTGTAGTCCCCTCTCCTCTTTCTGTCTGCTCTCCTGGTTCTTGCTGTTCTGTCTCTGTGTAGAATATCCTTTACTTTTAACATGCTTAGAGAGACACTCCACCCTAGCACAGCCCAGGTGTGCTGAATCAAGCCCTGCCCTTGGAGATGAGTGATTGGGGATTACCTCATAGCTCTCCTGATTGAACACACGTTTCCCCACTTCAGCCCTTCTAGAGGCTGTTTGAAACCTGGTGCATTCTGGGACTGGTAGTCTTTTATGAAAACATTCTGTTTTAGTATTTCTACCAGCAAAGAGAGGTTGCTTGTTCAGAGCCAATTCACCTTTTATAGCTCCCTCCTGAACTAATGATAAGCTTCCTTATCACACTTGCAGATAGGCAAGATAGCAAGTACAAGGCAAAAAGGCGTAAAGAGCACAAAGGCAAAAAGGGCCCGACACTTCTATTGCAATACTGTAATTGTTCTTTGTGTAGGGCCTCCGTCATAGGTTTGGTGATTGGTTGGCACAAGTCAGTCTGAAGTATTCTCAGCAAATCAGAAGGTAATGAACAGGTATTCATCCTGCAGACCCAGGAGCCATAATGAGGGAAGATAACTGCAGTTTCAGACATCCCAAGTCCAGTATCATCGTTAGTGGATGATCATAGAAGCAGATGTTCTTGCATGTGGACAACTAATTGGACGGAAACAATAGTCTTCTGTATGCTCAGGTATAATCACTTGGCAAGCAGTTGCTTGAAGGTCAGGTCTGAGACTAGAAGCACAGCAAAGGTTCTTGCAGCAGGAAACCAGCTTGTTTGGTCAGCTTTGGTTCAGGCTTTAGCATCTGAGCAGGCCAGAGATCTGCAGCTGCAGAATTGCAGGGGTACCATCCCTACACCCCATCAACTGATAAGCAGGTTGTCTGTCGGTTTGAGCAAAACCCACACTTTGAAATGCCTTTATACAAATGCTGGGAGTTTTAAAAAAAAAAATGATGGAATGGTAACAATATATAGCACTAAATGAAAGGTTGGATGGATGTAATTGGCATTTGAGAGCCTGACGTCAGTACTAGGGAAGAATGGTAGAAACCATCATAGAACAAAATTGCTGAACATGTAGATAGCCATGGCTTAATGGGAGACAGCCAACATAGCTTTAGACAAGGAAGATCTTGTCTTAATCTGTTTTTTTGAAGGTGTGAATAAACAAGTAGACAAAGGTGAGTCGGTTGATATAGTGTATTTGGACTTTCAGAAAACCTTTGACAAGAGACTTGGCAAAATTAAAAAGTAATGGGATAGGAGGCAGTGTACTATTGTGGATCAGGAACTGGTTAAAAGAGAGAGGGTAGGGCTAAATGGCCAATTTTCACAATGGAGAAAGGTGAATGGTATACCCCAGGGATCTGTGCTGGGTCCGCTGCTTTTTGACATATTCATAAATGACCTGGAAAAGGGAATAACGAGTGAGGTTATCAAATTTGGAGATGACACAAAACAATTTAAAGTTGTTAAAACCCATGAGGATTGTGGAAAATTGCAAGAGGATCTTGATAAATTGGAAGACTGGGCATCAAAAAGGCAGATGAAATTTAATGTGGACAAGTGCAGAGTTATGCACCTAGGGAAGAACGACCCAAACTATAGTTACATGATGCAAGGTTCCACATTAGGAACCACCATCCAGGAAAAAGATTTAGGCGTCATTGTGGATAACATGTTAAAACTCTCTGCCCAGTGTGCAGCAGTGGCCAAGAGAGCAAATAAAATGCTAGGTATTATAAGGAAAGGAATGGCAAATAAACCAGAGGCATTATGATATCCTTTGTATCGTTCCATGGTGAGACCGCACCTTATTTTATTTATTTTATTTATTTTTCTTATATACCGCGCTATTAAGATCAGTGCGGTTTACATTACAACTGAACAATGCAGCAATGTTTTTTACATAACACAATGTGCTTACATAGAACAGGGGTACAGTCATAATGGGAGAATAACGGGGAAACTATTTATAAGATATATACACATAAAATTTACACAGAGTTATATACAACTGAATATTTAAGCTCTTCATATGATCATAGCTAGGTCGGCTGAGGAACAGGATACAGCTATAGGGGGAGGGGCGGCTAACCATTTTCATGTTGGGTTAGGGCGTTGGGATAGTTAGAGCAAGGGCTGAATGCTTGTGTCTTGTGTTTTTCAGGACTGGTTTCAGGATAGTAGATTTGAAACAGATGGTGTTTTATTTCTTTTCTGAATGTGGTGAGGCTTGGTATGGATCGAATCCAGGTGGGAAGTTCATTCCAGGCTGTCGGAGCATAAATCGAGAAAGCTCTATTGGTAGTTGTTTTTGTGCACCTTGTGGTAAATTTGGGTACTATTAACATGTTGAGTAGTGCAGGTCGTCTTATTCTGTTCTCAGGGATATTGTTAATCAGATTGCTGATAGGTGTGGGAGACTGGTTGTTCAGTGCCTTGAAAGTCATGACTAGTACCTTGTATTGGATTCGGGCTTGTAGTGGTAGCCAGTGTAACTCCTTCATTACTGGTGTTATATGTCCCAATTTTGAAACACCTGTTAGAACCCTAGCAGCTGAGTTCATGGCCAGCCGAAGCGGGCTGAGGGTTGCCTGTGGGAGGCCATGGAGGATGATGATGTTTGCGAAGTCAAGGTGTGGGATTACTAGGGCCTGAAATATTGTTCGATAGTCCGAAAAATCGAGTAGTGGGGCGGAGGAGGCGGAGGGTTCGTATCTTGTGGTAAACTGATCTTGCAACGGTCTTTACGTGGGTTGTCATGTCTAGACGCCGATCTAGGGTAATTCCTAGATATCGGATTGTGTCTCTTGTTTTGAGTTCAGCATTTTTAACTTGCAGGTATGGAGGTGTGACGAATTTCTGGTTCCTAGTGATAAAGAGGACATCAGTCTTGCTATGATTGATCCTCAGGTTTTGAGTGAGGAGCCATTCAGCAACTGCATCAAAACATCTGATGATAGGGGAGAAATCTGGCTGCTCAATAGTGAATGGAATGTATAGTAGTATGTCGTCGGCATACACCAGGCATTCTACATTTAGGGAGCGGATCAGGGAACAGATAGGCTGCATATAAATGTTAAATAGTAAAGCAGACAGGGATGATCCCTGGGGTACTCCCTGCTTCTGTAGGAAAGGCTCGGAGGAAGTGTTGCCTGTTTTTACTTGCTGCCATCTATTAGTTAAGTATGATTCACACCATTGTAGTGCAGTATCCTGTAACCCTTTTTCTTGGAGACGTTGTAATAGTATCTTATGGTTCACAGAATCGAAGGCGGCTGCAATGTCGAGAAAGATGAGGATGAAGCCTTGGTGTATATTATCAATTCCTGTGATTAGTTTGTCGAAGAGGGTAGTTAGGATGGTGTCTACCCCATGCGATTCTCTGAAGCCATGTTGAGCTGGGTCGAGAGGTGACTCAGTGTCGACGTGTTGCTGGATCTGTCGCTGGACTATTTTCTCGATCTTGGCAAGCAGGGGAATACTTGATATGGGTCTGTAGGATTCAACTTTGGATGTATCAAGGCGGCTGTTTTTTAGTAGGGGCCTAATTGATGTGTGTTTTAAGCTTTGTGGGAAGACGCCTCTTAGTAGTGATTGGTTGGTTATGTTGCATAATGAGTGGCTTAGTTCATGTCGAAGTTCCTTTATCCAGCTTGCTGGGCAAGGGTCATTTGGGGCCGTGGTGAGATTAATGGAGGTAATGGTGTGTTCAATTTCTTTAGTAGATACTGCAGAGAAATTGAGTAGTAGGGTAGGCTTTGGTGTACTTGTTGCAATGGTTGGGTTACAGGTGGATGGAACCATGTTAGATTGAATCATTTTTGATTGCAGGTAGTTCGAGTAATCCTGTGGTTGAGGCATGAGTGGGCTTACTGGTGCTGGGTCCCCTGTTAGTGATTTTACTATATTAAATAGGTCATGTGTCCTATTCAAAGACCGTTTTAGAATGGTTGAGTGATGTTGTTTCCTTTTTTCACTTATTGTCTCTCTGTGTAGAGCTAGATGTGAGTTATAGTTGTGATAGGCTACTGTAGTCTGATTCCTGCGCCATCGTCTTTCAAGTTTACGTAGTTGTAAGAGGGAAGCTCGAAGGTCAGTATTGTACCAGGGGGCGTGCGCACGTTTCCTGGGTACCTTGTTGGTGGATGGGATACAGGCTATAGCTCTGATACTGTTGTTCCAATTCACTACAAGTTCGTCAGGGTCAAGGATAGGAACATCGAGGCGTGGCAGTAGCTTGATAAGTACATCTTCCTTGTCGAGTGGACGAAATCGTGTTGTTAGTATTCCGGGGTTGGGGGTGCTGGCCCTGTCACTGGTCTTATGGTGGTATGTAATTGGTATGTGGAAGTTGAGGAGATTATGGTCAGACCAAGGTACTGGGGATATTAGCAGTCAACAGCTGAGGATTGGTGTGCATTTCTGGTCGCCGTATCTTAAAAAGGATATAGCATTATTAGAAAAGTTTCAGAGAAGAGCCACCAAAATGGTAACAGGGATGAAAGAATTACCCCTATGGAGAGGCTGAAAAGGTTAGGGCTCTTTAACCTGCAAAAGAGGCGGCTGAGGGGGAGATATGATAGAGGTCTATAAGTTAATGGAGTGGAACAGGTAAGTGTAGATCGATTGTTTACGTTATCAGAATATAGAAAGACTAAGGGACATGCAATGAAGCTACAGGGTAACCTATTTAAGATTAATAGAATTGTTTTTCACTCGGTGTGTAATCAAACTCTGGCATTTGTTGCCAGAGGATGTAGTAAAGGCTGTTAGTGTAGCTGGGTTTAAAAACAGGTTTGGACAAGTTCCTGGAGGAAAGGTTTTTAAACCATTATTAAAAAGGGACCTGGGATATCACTGCTTGACCCCATTTCAAGCATTGGGGAAACTGCTAGGTACGTATGACCTAGATTGGCCACTGTTCGAAACGGGATACTGGGCTTGATGGACCTTGGTCTGACCCAGTATGGCATATTTTATCTTTGAGACTGGTGGAATGCTGATAGGGTAAAAATTATATTGCATTGATAGTTCCACCCCTTCACCAACATGATCTACCCTATGTGTTTAAAGAGCATTGAGTTAAATGGGATAAAAATTTGCAGGAATCAAAGTACAGTGTAGAGAATCTCTATGGATATAAATTCTATGTGAGAAGGGGATGAGAATGTAGTACACCCCCACTGCTAATCTGCCCCACCAGAATGAACAAATAGATGAGATGAAAGCAGAAATTAGGGTAGCTAACAAATTTGGCAGCATAGTAATAATGGGTGATTTCAGTTATCCCAGTGTCAACAGGATAAAGTCACATCAGGACATGCTAGGGAGATAAAGTTTCTAGATGAAAGAAATTACTACTTCATGGAGCTTCTAGTTCAGGAACCAGCATGAGGGGAAGATATTTTCTACCTAATCCTTAGTGGAACACTGGATCTCATCAGAGAGGTGATAATGTTGGGACCACTTGACAATAGTGGTCATAACATGATCAAATTTAATTTTATAAATAGAGGCTAAAGCAGTGATAGCCATGTTATTCAACTAACATAGTAGACTAAAGAAAAGTGAATATAAGGTGCTGCCTTTATTGGACTATCTTAATACATTGTAGACTAGCTTTCGAAGGTTAAAACTGTCCTGAACTGGAAGAAAGTGATGTCACCAGGCAGATGGCAACTTAAACTCTGAACTCCTATCAGGGTGAGACTAAAAGTTGTGGAAAGTGAGCACTATATCGCTGTAAGGTGGTGAAACGTCTCCCTCTGGATCAATTTAATAATCCAGCATGTCACTATGGGAAAAAAAACTGCAGAAATACCTGTTTCCCTATGTAGTACAAGCGAGTTGGGAGTTGCAGGAGGCAGCCAACTGCATGGCATCAGGGGATGACTCCGACCAAGGAGCTTGAGCATGCTGAGGAAAGCAGTACCCAGGGAGACATATGGGGCTGGATGCACACTTTGAAGAAAGTCTGTACCCAGGGAGACATCAGGGAGGCGCTCAACAATATTCAAGGCAATCTGGGCAATCAAGTAGAGGGCCTGGAGGGGCAGACCAAGCAGCATGCAGAGAAAGTTAGTGCTGCAGAGGTACAGATATAACATCTACAAGTTGAATAGGAGCTGCTAAAGACAAGCTCGATGACCTAGAAAATCATACCACTTGCAGCAATCTATGCATTGGAAGTCCCAGAAACTGATTGCTATAAGGATGCTTCAACCATGGTACAGAAGGTATGTCAGCAAGTGTTGCATGGCCCCCCTGATCAGGGGGAAGCAGAGACATTTTGTGTTGTGAGGACCCACAGAGCATTGGGTTCTCTGATAGCAGGGAGGCTGTAGGACATCGTGGCCTGTCTGACCTCCTTTTGAGCAGAAAGACCAGGTGATGTGCGCTGCAACACAAGGGGAAGCTCTCTTGGGATGGAGTGGGGAGAACTCTTTCATGACCTTTCAGCTGGCACTCTACAGCGCCATCAGACAATGCGGCTGGTGACACTACTTGTGGGCAGCCAATTACAAATACTGCTGGTGGTTTCCATTCACCCTCCTTTTTGATATCAATGGCTGGGGATTTTGGGCCCATATGGAGGAGGCGGCATGGACTATGTTCCAGGAGGGAGCCCCAAATATACCCTAGTCGCCACATAACGGCTCTGCCCCCATTCAGTTTCCTTCATGGTGGGAGCAGGTTCCAGCTAAGGGGAAGTGTCTGGTGGGCCTGGTAAGAGCACAGCCACAGGAGGCAGTGTCTGGGGGTTGGGCACATGAGACGACCCTGAATGCTATGGATCTGGATTTGCTGGAGGTTTGATGGGGCCTATCATTTATTTTGCTGTTTATGAGCCAAGATGTTTGAGTTGAGATGTTTCCCTGTTGGAATGTTGAGAGAATGGGGGGTGTGGGAAGTTTGGGTGGGGGGGTTATGCTTGGGGCTATGCGGGTAGGAGGGTGACTACATGCAGAGACAGGGGGAGGGGGATGTATGATTTCTTCTAGGATGGGGAGGTTAGTTTCTTGAGTACTAGCCCACGGGGAGTCATTTCCTTTGTTTTAGGAACCGAGCAGGGCTCTGTCTGATGGGGGAGTGGGATAGAGGGGGGCACAGGGGAAGATATCATTACTCCAGTGGATGCCAAGGAGGGGAGGGGGTAGTTCAATGGGTTGCAGATTCCAAGTAGGCACATCGAATGTGCAGGGCCTAAATTCCCCACAAAAGAGGAAATTGCTGCTGCAGGAGATCAACAAGAGGAATTGGCAGGTGGTGGTGGTTCAGGAGACTCACTTGCGGGGGAGGGATGAGCATCTATTTGGCCCCCGAGCATATCGGACTTTTTGCTATGGAGGGAAGCGGCTGGAGGAAAGTGGGAGTGGTGCTTATGGTTAAGGGGGACATTCCCTATATATTGGGAGGAGTCTATCATAAAGTGGATGGCCAGGAACTGTATGGAGAATCAGTGACTTAGGTGATCATCTGTGGCCCCAGTTCTGAGCATATAGCATTCTGGTCTGACCTCGGTAGGTGGATTGAGAGGAAGATTCATGAGTGGGTATTGGTGGAGGGTGATTGTCCATCAAGGGCTGTATTACAGACACGGACGAGTGGAAAGGGGAACTCTGGTATGTAAGCAATGCAGGAATGGTTGCGTGAGTTTAGGCTGATGGATTTATGGACAGTGGCCAACCCTCCTGGGCAATGTTCCCTCTAATTTTCTGTAGCCTGTGTGTGCATAAAATATCAGCTGTGCAGCTTTTGAAGGAAGGTTAAATTTTTGTGCACCACATAATGACACTCGGAGTTATATACTTTAAAATTTGACTACACATCAGAATACAGTATGTACACCACATTGATTGCACTAGAAAATATTGTAGAACTTGTGAACCGTAAATACACAACAACTTAAATTTTAAGACGTCTGTTTTCTATCAGAATCAGAACCATAATTTTTGTGCGCTCTAAAGTATGTGCGCTCACTCATGCGCGCGTGTGGCGCTTGCACACACCTTGCCAGCTTAGAGGGAACAGTGCTCCTGGGTCTATACTTTATCTCCAGGAACAAGCAGGAATAAGTCCTCACATATGGGTAAGTCGGAACCGACGGAGCCCGCGCAGGAAAGCTCCCCAGCTTTTCAGATGAAAAGCTTTTGGGGCTTCCCACAGCGCATGCGCGCTGCCTTCCCGCCTTCCTTACCAGCTCTCTTCAGATCTCCAGGAACAAGCAGGAATAAGTCCTCACATATGGGAAAGCTCCCCAGCTTTTCAGATGAAAAGGTTTTGGGGCTTCCCACAGCGCATGCGCGCTGCCTTCCCGCCTTCCTTACCAGCTCTCTTCAGTTCTCTTTTTCCGCGGAGCCAGCAGGTCGTGTTCCTGTCACCGCTGAAGAGATTATTTTAATTTGTTTCTTTTGACCGCGTACCTGCCTTCCCCATACCAAAACCGGTACTGCCGGTCTCTTTCTTTCTTTTAAAAAAAAAAAAAAAATAAAATCTTTTTTTATTTTCTCAGCACAGCTTGGTAACTTTTGTTAGGCCTTCAGGCCTACACAAATTCTCCTCATGGAGAAACCAGCCCTGGTTTTAAAAAGTGTACCAAGTGCAATGCTGTTATTTCTCTCACAGACACCCATGAATGGTGTCTTAAATGTTTAGGACCTGACCATTCCATACCGGACTACCCATTCTGCTCCCAGATGTCTAAACGTGGTATGCAGAACCGGGCCAACAAGTTCCATGTGCTGTTTGCTTCAGATAATCCAGCATCACAGTCATCCAGGTCTTCCTGTCCGGATGGATCTCAGGTAACCAAACTTTCTGTGGGCAAATCCTCTAAAAGCAAATCTCTTTCAAAAGATCGAGAGGCTCTCAATCTTGAGTTCGAGGATTCTGCCCAGACCAAAAAACCCCGGCGGGAGGCTCCGGCCTCCAAAGCATCACCTATGGGGTTACAGGTTCACATCGATGGCACGGCCTCGACTGATCACCTGTTAGACTGCTCTGGGGTACCGGTCGATACCGGTACCGACATCCAGGCAGCAGTGGCGTCCATGGGCAATACTGTCCAGACCATGCAGCAGGCCGTTTTGGCTTTCATTAAGGCTGCGACGCCCTCGGTACCGATTCCATCGGTACTGACCCCGGTTCCGGTATCCACACCGGAACCGAGACCATCGACTTCCAAGCGTCGATCGGATCCGCTTGCTGGATTCAGGCTTTTGCCCGATACCAATCCCATGCCCGATACGCCCGATGTCGATATCGATCGGTACGCGTATCGTGCATTGCAAGCACAGAGAGAATACTCAGATTCTTCTGATGAGTTCAATTCCTCTGATGACTCTGCTGAGTTTGATCTTCCTGAGGAGCCCTCTTCTCTAAAGAGGAGGATGTCTCCTCCAGAGGATTTATCCTTTCAGGATTTCATTGTTGATGTAGCTAAAGCACTTTCTATTGCTACATCTGCTGAAAAGGAACCCAGATCAAAAAAATTGGATATTTTAGGATACTCTAAACCTCCTAAAGAGGCAGTTACTCTGCCTATCCATGAAATCCTTCAAGAACACTTGATGGATTTGTGGGAGACTCCTCTAACCCTGTCTCCTCATTCCCGTAGGTTGGACACCATGTACCGGGTCCCTCCTTCTCCTGGGTTTCAAAAGACTCAGCTGCCTCACCACTCCATTGTGGTGAAGTCTGCTATGAAGAAGATAAAGAGTCCTAAAAGGCATTCCTCTACCCCTCCAGGGCGAGAATGTAAGACCCTCGACTCTTTTGGTAGAAAGATCTTTCAGGCTAGTATGCTTATAGCCAGGATCAATTCTAACAGCCTTTATATGGGCATGTTTCTCAGAGAACTTGCCCTAAAGGTACGGCATTTAGCCCCCTTTATCCCTGAGGATAAAACGGAGGACTTCACTACTCTGGTGACACAACTTTCAGAGGTCTCCAAGTTTTCCAACAGGGCAGCCTTTGATTCCTTTGAGGTTGCTGGCAGGGCTTCAGGAATCGCTATTGCAGCCCGACGTCTTGCTTGGCTCCAGGCTTCTGACTTAGAACCCTGGGTCATGGATGGCTTAAGGAATCTGCCCTGTACAGGAGAGAACTTATTTGGTGAGGACTGGCAAATTAAAGCTGCTCAAATGGACGCAGAAAATGCCACTCTAGATAGACTTTCTAAGTCTACTTCTACTCCTGCCAAAAAGAAACCTTTTAAAAGGCCGTACTACAAGAAGGCCAGATTTTCCACAAATACTGGCCAACAATCTTCTCAGCCTCGCTTTGCTGCTAAACGTCAGCAATCTAAGCAAGTAAAGTCAAAGTCTGCAGTGTCTGCTACACCCCAGCAGGCTCAACCCCCTCAGGGGTTTTGACTTGCCCCTAGAGAACTTACCATTTCTGGCTCTGGAACAACCAGAGCCTCTCACCATACCGGGAAGGTTAGCTCACTTTGCTCCCAGATGGGAGCAAATAACATCAGAGCAATGGACCCTCTCTATCATCAGAGAGGGCTACAAACTTCATTTCTCCAGCCTTCCTCCCCATACCATGGTGAGGCAATTCAGTTCTCCCCCATCTCTTCTGACCCTGTTGGGTCAGGAAGTCTCCTCTCTCCTTGCCCAAGGGGCAATAGAGGAGGTTCCTCTTCCTCAACAGGGGTTAGGGTTCTATTCCCCTTATTTTCTCATCACAAAGAAGACAGGGGGCTTCAGACCTATCCTAGATCTGAGAGAATTGAACAAGTTTCTGTTCAAGGAGAAATTCAAAATGCTCTCTCTGGGCATTCTCCTTCCATACCTTCACAGTCAGGATTGGCTTTGTTCTCTAGATCTCAAGGATGCGTACACTCATATACTCATCCATCCATCCCACAGAAAATATCTTCGATTTCTGTTCCAGGGAAAACATTTCCAATACAGAGTACTTCCCTTCGGTCTCGCCTCTGCTCCAAGAGTATTCACAAAATGCATGGCAGTCGTAGCCGCATTTCTAAGAGGCATGGGAGTCTTCGTGTTCCCATATCTGGACGACTGGCTCATCCGAGCTCCATCTCAGTCAGAAGTCCAGATTTCCTTGGACCACACAAGGCGTATTCTTCAATATCTGGGACTTGTGGTAAATATTCCCAAGTCCCAACTCATCCCTACTCAGTCCCTGGAATTCATAGGGGCTTATCTGGATTCCACCACTGCAAGGGCCTACCTTCCTCTGGTCCGAGGCCAACGGCTAATAAGCTTGGCCTCCCAGGCTCAGTCCAGAAGTCACTTGTCAGCCAGAGAAATGCTGCAACTTCTGGGCCACATGGCCTCCACGGTTCATGTGGTGCCCTATGCTCGCCTCCATATGAGAGCAGCTCAATGGACATTGGCCACCCAGTGGTCTCAAGCATCGGGACTGCTGTCAGACCAGGTACTCACCTCAAAACATCTGTTTTGGTCTCTCCAGTGGTGGACATCCTCCAAAAATCTGTTGTTGGGGACCCCCTTCCAACCTTCGTTGCCCCAAGCAACCCTCACAACAGATGCCTCCCAAACAGGGTGGGGAGCTCATCTTCAACATCTCTCCACTCAGGGAACCTGGTCTCCCCAAGAGACCACCCTTCATATCAACCTTCTGGAACTGCGAGCAATCTTCCTTGCCCTCAGTCTTCCATACCCTCCTTGCCAACCTGACTGTCCTAGTTCAGACAGACAATCAGGTGGCCATGTTCTATGTCAACAAGCAAGGAGGGACGGGCTCTCTGTCGCTTTGCAACGAAGCTCTCAGATTATGGGCTTTCGCCAGAGAGCATCAAATTCATCTTCTGGCAGTGTATCTTCCAGGAGTTCAAAACTCTCGGGCAGACAGACTCGGTCGAGTTCTGCTTCCACACGAGTGGTCCCTGCATATGGACCAGATACACAGAATCTTCCAGGAATGGGGGACCCCGGACATAGACCTCTTTGCAAGTCCGTGGAATGCCAAACTTCCCCGGTTCTGTTCCAGGACTCCGTGTCAGGGAGCTCAGGCCAACAACGCCTTTCTCCTGCATTGGGGTCAGGAATTCCTGTATGCTTTTCCACCCATTCCTTTGATTCCCAAGACTCTGTTCAAACTTCAGAGGGATCACGGGTCGATGATCCTTATAGCTCCACGCTGGCCACGCCAAGTGTGGTTCCCTCTACTTCTACAGCTCTCCCAGGGCTCCTCCCTGGACCTGGGAGCTGCGCCAGACCTTCTGTCTCAGGAGAAAGGGACTTTGTGGCACCCAAACCCCAAGTCCCTACATCTCCGAGCTTGGTTACTGAAGGCTTAAGCCTTCATGAGTTTAATCTTTCTCAGCCAGTGAAAGATATCCTTCATGCCTCTAGGAAACCCTCTACCAGGCGTTCCTTTGCTTTCAAATGGAAACGTTTTTCCATTTGGTGTGCTCAACAGGGTCTTGACCCTCTGGCACTTCCTTTGAATTCTCTACTAGACTATCTCCTGAATCTTTCCAAAGCAGGCCTCAAGACGAATTCAGTACGAGTCCATTTAAGTGCTATTACAGCATCCTTAAAACCTATAAATGGACAACCTGTCTCCTCTCATCCTCTCGTTGCAAGGTTCATGAGAGGCCTGACCCTAACTAAACCTCCCATCCGACCTCCGCCGGTAGCATGGGATTTGAACCTAGTTCTAGGTCAGCTTATGAAACCACCTTTTGAGCCTTTGGACTCTACCTCCTTGAAATTTCTTTCCTGGAAGGTTCTTTTCCTTATTGCAGTCACTTCGGCTCGCCGCATCAGTGAACTGCAGGCTTTGGTGGCTAATCCACCTTATACCAGATTTCATCATGATAAGGTGGTCCTTAGGACGAATCCCCACTTTATGCCCAAAGTGGTCTCGCCTTTTCATCTTAATCAAGAGGTATATCTACCTGTTTTTTTCCCGGCTCCTCATGCATCCAGTGCAGAGAGGAACCTTCATACTCTTGACTGTAAAAGAGCTCTCGCCTTTTACCTCAACAGGACTCAGCCACATCGAAAGTCTTCCCAACGTTTTGTGGCTTTTGATCCTTCTCATTTGGGACTTCCAGTCTCCAAACGTACACTTTCCAATTGGATTGCTCAGTGTATTTCTTTTGCTTACCAGAGTAATAACATTTCTCTGGAAGGCCATGTCACAGCTCACAATGTGAGAGCCATGGCTACTTCTATGGCTCATCTTCACTCTGTATCCATAGATCAGATCTGTCGAGCAGCCACTTGGGCCTCGGTTCATACCTTCACAGCCCATTACTGTTTGGACAAGGACTCCCGCCGGGATGCCTTGTTTGGTCAGGCTGTCCTCAAACACCTGTTCCATACTTAAGCAACTCCTGCCCACCTTCCCTGAATGGATGCCTGAGATCCATACGAAGATGGTTTACCCTTGGAGGGGGATCTCCCAGGCATCTTAGCTAGGGAGTCCCCATATGTGAGGACTTATTCCTGCTTGTTCCTGGAGATAGCACAGTTACTTACCTGTAACAGGTGATCTCTGGGAACAGCAGGAATTAGTCCTCACAACCCACCCACCTCCCCTAGGAGTTGTATCTTCTATCTATCTACCTTCCTTTCCTCTCTCTATTGTCTCAGCTATAAACTCGAACTGAAGAGAGCTGGTAAGGAAGGCGGGAAGGCAGCGCGCATGCGCTGTGGGAAGCCCCAAAAGCTTTTCATCTGAAAAGCTGGGGAGCTTTCCCGCGCGGGCTCCGTCGGTTCCGACTTACCCATATGTGAGGACTAATTCCTGCTGTTTCCAGAGATCACCTGTTACAGGTAAGTAACTGTGCTTTATTCCCCGGTACATGCAACCTATAGACGTATTGACTACATTTTTGGAGACGCATACTGGGTGGATAGCCTCAATGGAGCTAAAATAGGCCGCATCACCCGGTCGGACCATGCTCCTCTGGAGGTTTGGTTTGGGGACCCAATGGAGCCATTCAGATGTACCTTTTTGGAAATTGCATGAATATTTACTTTAGTGTATAGAGAAGGTGCTTCAGGATTATTTGGCCATAAACGATATGGGGGAGGTGACAACAGAGATAAGAACATAAGATATGCCATACTGGGTCAGACCAAGGTCCATCAAGCCCAGTATCCTGTTTCCAACAGTGGCCAATCTAGGTCGTACGTACCTAGCAGTTTCCCCAAAAGAAACCAGTTCCACAATGCTTGTATTGGGGCAAGCATTGATATCTTGGGTCTCTTTTTAATAATGGTTTATGGACCTTTCCTCCAGGAACTTGTCCAAACATTTTTTTAAACCCAGCTACACTAACAACCTTTACTACATCCTCTGGTAACAAATTCCAGACTTTGATTACACGTTGAGTGAAAAAATATTTTCTTTTATTAGTCTTAAATAGTTTACCCTGTAGCTTCATTGCATGTCCCCTAGTTTTACTTTGGGATGGGCTGAAGGCCGGTCTTCGCAGCCATTTAATTCAGATGGGTGTCTGGTGCGATTGTCCACAAGAGGAGCGGTCTCATCTGACAACCCAATTAGAGGTTGTGGAATGGGCTCACAAACGGGTGACGATGTAAAGGTGCATGTGCAATTAGAGGATACACAGAGGTTGAATGAACTCCAGCTGGAGCAGGTATCGTATAAGCTACAGTGAGTTCGATTTATTATGAATTTGATGATAAGTTGGACTCTCCTGGCACGGAAATTGTGGACTTGAGACACAAGAGGGGCTAAAGCTTGAGGGGCCTTAGGATAAGCTCCTATATATGGGAAAGGAGATTAGATAACACTTTTGGGTCTACTATCGGAATTCATATGCTGCTGGAACCCTCCCCCCCCCCTCCGAGAGGAGAGTTGTATAGTCAAGTAATTGCGTAATGGAGGGGGAGGGGTGTGTACAGTTTGATGCTTCAGTGTGAGACCTGTTAGAAAGGGAGGGCTTGCTGAACAAAGTGATTGTGATCCCTGGGCTGGCGCCTCATAAGGTCCCAGGTCTGGACAGATTCACCATATTGTTGTGTAAGCACCTATCAGGAGCATTGGGACCCCTCTTATAGAGGGTCTTCAATGTGGTGGTGCTGCAGGGGCAGAGTCTCCCTTCCCTCAATGTGTCAAGCTGCAATTAGTGATTCCTAAACTGGACAGGATCCGGCACGCTGGGTCTTGCCATCAATTTTCCTTGCTTAATACAGATGTCAAAACTTTGGCAAAGGCCCTAGCTGAGAGGCTGGAGTCGGTGCTCCCTGGGGTCATTCATCCTGACCAGTCAGGATTTGTACAGGGGGTGACAGGCGGCGGATAGTGTGAGGTGAATATGCCAACTTTTTTGATTGGCCCAAAAGGAGAGCCAGGAGGCTATGCTGCTATCAATTGATGCTGAGAAGGCTTTTGATAGGGTCAATTGGGACTCTTTTTGCAGTCTTAGGTTGGGGCTGGGCTCCAATTTTTTGTCCTGAATTCAAGCCTTATGCAGCACCAAAAGCTGCGGTCTATATCAATGGGGGGTGCTCTGAGTTTTTCCCCCTGGGGCATGGGACAAGGCAGGGGTGCCCATTATCCCCCCTTGCTTTTTGCACTAGTTATGGAACCTTTGGCAGCCTGTGTGTGGGCCTTAGGGGATATTAGGGGTATAGAGGTAGGATCTTCCCAACATAATTGCCTTGTTCGCAGATGACCTCCTATTTAAGTTGACTCCTCCTTGACCACTCTACCTGTGCTCTCTCAGGAACTGAAAACATATGGTGCTCTTTCAGGTTTTAAGAGAAATTGGGATAAAACTGAGGTGCTGGCGGTCCATGCTAAGTCGGGCAGTGGTACAGAACTTGAAGGAGCACTACCTGTTTTGCTGGATGCCGAGGTCAGTGTGATATTTGGGGATCCAGGTGACTCCCTCACCAGAAGACCTTTACAGAGCAAATTACCCTCCCCCCCCCCCCTTTCAGCAGCTTTGGGGCAATATGAATCGCTGGAGGGGAGTGGATCTCATGGTTTGGCCAGGTTGTGGCTTTAAAAATGAATTTACTCCCCTGCCTACTGTATCTTTCAGACTTTGCCAATTAGAGTGGTGTCTGGAGACCTTCATTGGCTACAGAGGCAGGTTTTTGACTTTGTTTGGGGCTCTTTGGCCTCCGGTGAGACAACGGGTGTTGTATGCTGCTCTGCAAGGGTGGGCTTGGAGTACCAGATTTTGGCCTATATTACTTGGCAGCCCATGTAAGTCAGGTGTTTGAGTGGCAACAGAGATGGGAATTGGAAACGTTTCCAGGAAGTAGAACAGTACTGGGTGGAGGATTTGGTGTTGCAGTATATTTCAGTGATGATGGGTATTGCCCCAGGGGGAAGGTGGCACAAGCATCTATAATGTGGCACTTGTGGTCCCTGTGAAAAAGTGGTTGGAACCATGTCTCCCTCTCTGCCAGATTTACAGCTATGGCTTCATTACTAATTTCACCAAAACCCGTTGAAATTATCAAAATACCATAATCCACCAAATTTCAACAAATGTGTAAGACCCCAGAACAAACTATACTAACTTTTTTGTTGGAGTTAGTCGTCAAAGTGAGTGGACAAATGACCACACACCACCACGACGTCTCCGTTTTAATAAATGTAAAAATAAAGCTTTTGCGCTTTTAGTACTTAGCTCAATTGATGAACTGTTTAGAGATAAATGCCAGAATGTTTCAAGCAGCCGTCTCCAAAGTTTCAATAATTCCATCAACCCTGCTTCAGGCGTGTAGAAAGGCTGGCAAAACCTTATAGCAGATCACAGAGCTTTTGCAGAAATGAACCGAAGTAGGGAGCATTATAGCTTACTGCCTGCTTGGCATCTGACGTCACTTACATCATGTGATCAAAAAGCCACCAATCATGCCAAAATTGTAACACATTGCAATTGTGAAGGGGGAACCCACTCCAGGAGAACACCCGATAAAAAGCAATGTAATTTCTTGATGTCTCAGAACAAAACTTAGATCAAATAACTAAAGGATAGTGTGCCAGTCAATTTGCATGTTTAAACCATTAGGAGCCACCGTATTCAACCGATGGATCCATTTTTGTTCACGAAGCTGTAAACGCTGTTCGCGATCACCACCTCTAGGATCATGTAAAATGTGATCCAAAACTCGCCAATGTAAAGAGGAAAAAAGATGAGAATGTTCCAAACAATGTTGTACCATTGGGGCTGTTGACCCAGTGAGAGTGCTTGGGGATGGAAGCAACCTCTTGCACCAGGACTTGAAAAGTGGGGCACGCGATTGCACCACTTGGTGTTACTGGAGTATCTTACGACCCTGCAGCGTCAAAGATGACTGCTTTCACAAGACGTGGCAGCCTTTGCTGGACTATTTAGCTGCGTGAGATGCCTTCCTGGGAAAGGGAGGGGGGGAAGATTATCTTTGGATAAACACAAAATGCCTAGGTGGATGTTTGAGGTTGTTACTGGGTGGGTGGGTGGGGGGGGGGGGGAAGAAACCAAACAAACCTGTCCTGCACTGAGGAAGAAAGTTTCCTTTGAAAACTAGTCTACAAATGTATTGAGTTAGTCCAGTTAAAAGGCAGCACTTTGGTTTCTTTATGTAGTTAAAAGAAAAGAAAACCACAGATAGAGGGAACAGAAAGGAAATCTACTGCGCTAGGATTTAACCTTTAAAAGGGAGACTATGATAAAATAAGGAAAATGGTTAAAAAAAATAAACTAAAAGGAGTAACTGCAAAGGTTAAGAATTTATATCTGGCCTGGACATTTTGTCTAAAGAGATTTTCTTGTATTCCTTGCTTTGAAAATGGTGGAGGGAAAGGCATATAACTGCCAGCATGGTTTAAAGTTGAGGTGAGAGGCTCTTTTATAGCCAAAAATATCTTTCAACAAATGAGAAATGACAGACAAATGCATAACCACTGACCATTCAGATGCAAACTGATAAAGCAAGCAAAGAATTTGCAAAGACGTTTGCTGTGAAAGCAGAAACTCATAGTAAACACATTTCCAGGTACATGCAAAGCCTCTGAGGGAGGCCATAGCAGAGACACTAAATGAATGCTTTGCTTCAGTCTTTACTGAACATAAGAGATGCCATACTGGGTCAGACCAAGGTTTATCAAGCCCAGTATCCTGTTTCCAGCAGTGGCCAGTCCAGGTCACAAGTACCTAGCAACTTCCCCAAAGGACACAGGTTCCACAATGCTTGTATTGCGTCAAGCAGTGATATCCTGGGTTACTTTTAATAATGGTTTCCTTATTGTTTCTGCAGTTTAGTCCACACTTATGGGTTGTGCACCTCCTGCAGCTTGGAGACTGGGTATGTCAAAAAAGTGACATCACTGGATGTAGTCTGCTGGCATCCCCCATCAGCCCCAGTGTGTCCAGTCTCCATGCAGCAGGAGGACATAATAAGCCTTAGTGCTGGGCTCACTAGAGGAACACATAATGAGCTATTTGTGTAGAATAGGAAAGGTTTCTGTTTGGTTTTTGGGACTCCTTTAATGTTTCTTAATTTGGGGGGGTCTGTAGCTTTAAAAAAAAAAAAAAAAGCCGTCTTTACTGTGCCTACTCTTGTTTGTGCCGGGTCCTGTCTTGCTTGTCTGTGGGTGTCTGCTCCAAAGCGGAGGTTTGTGGAGAACTTACCCGGTGCAGATCTCTCTCCCTGGTGGGTACGGGAGAGGGCCCTGTGGCAGCAGAACAGCAGTTGCTTTGATTTTATGATAAGGCGGTGTAGATTTTATGATAAGGCGGTATAGAAATACCGTTAAATAAATAAAATAAGTTGCATCCGGTGCTCCAGGGAAGCTGCGATCCTGCAAGAACCAGCTGATTGACAACAGCAGGGAGCTTGTCCGTGGCGGCTTGCTTGCTATTTAGCTGAGCGCAGCCATGCAGATTAGAGCTCCACAGCAGCAGATCGCTTCAGCAGACTTGCAGGTAGGGGGTTGGAAAGCAGTTTGCCGGTGCTGTTAGTGCCCAGAAGGCTGCAGGCACGGGAGTCCTCTCGCAGTGATTCTGGTGCCCTTTTTCTTCATCAGTCAGTGGCAGCCATCTTGGCAGCATGGTGGCCGCATGGAACACCGCTGAGCCAGGGATTGCACAAACGAGGGAGGAGTAGCCTAGTGGTTGGGGTAAGGTACTTCAGGCCGGAAGGTTGGGGGTTCAAATCCCACTAGAGGGCAGCAACCTTGGGCCGGAAGGACTGGGGTTTCTAGTCCCACAGATGCTCCTTGTGGTCTTGGGCAAGCCACTTAACCCTCCATTGCCCATGTTCCCTGTAAGTATTAGTGTGTGTCTCTCATATCCCTGCATGTTAAATGTATCCCCCAATTGTGTTGTGACCGCTTTGATTGAAGGATAAGGTGGTATACAAAACTGTCTAAATAAGGTAGCAGTTTTAGCCTGTTTTTTGTTTTGTGTCTCTCCCGTGGTCACTATTCGCTAGTTCTGGGGCTCGATTGGTGCTTATTGTAGTTTCTTTGGGGGGGGGGATGTTATTTCCTATGAGGTATAATAGCAGCACATGGTGGATCCCTGGATTGAATTCCCCAGTACTGGGAACTTGGAAATTTTGAGTTAATCCCCTGGCTGGGGGAAGGACATTGCTGACTTTCTATTTAAAAAAAAAAAAAAAGGGGTTTTGTTGGTTCTGAGACAAGTTGTTTGGTTTTGCTGTTGGGCTTTGTTGCCAGAGCAGTGAGAGATGGTGTCCCGTCCGCTTTGCATCGTCTGCGGTGCCTGTAGGGCACTATCGCGGATTCTGGTATCTGCCATGGCTGTACGGTGGCATCTGCTAGCATAGAGCAACAGCTGGAAATTAAAGCAGGACAGGACCTTCAAGGAGTGTCCGCTGTACCAGAAGGAGATGTCCTGCTGGCCAATTCACCGGGGGATGGTCCAGAGGCCCAGGCGTGGTCTTCGGGGGTTCCTCCAGCTTCAGACTCGGGGTCTCCACTTGGGGATTTTTGTCCGGGCTTCATGTTAATTATGCATCAGGCCTTTTGCTTACGGAGGCAAGGGAAGCTGCCAGAGCCATTGCCCTTGCCTGTGAAGCTGCAGCAGCCGGGTCTGGTGCATGCAGGTAGCAGTTCTGCTAGGCCACCCAAGCAGGTCAGACCACGGGATCATTCTCCCTCCGAGTTGGAGTGGCAGGAAGCAGACAAAACCGAAGTGGACCTGGAGGCCGGATTGGAGGAGCTGGAAGGAGAGATTCCAGAGCCGGAGGATCAGGCAAAAATTATTCAGATCTTCCGAAAAGATGAGTTGACGCCTCTTATCACAGAATCCCTTCAAATGCTAAAGCTGGCCACAGAACTGCTGGTAGAGGAAGATACTGGGGAAGACCAGATCATTCAGGCGGTGCACAAACTCAGATTGTGTTTCCCATCCACAAGGTGGTAGATTGGATGATCCAGGAAGAGTGGGATCAGCCGGAAGCAGGGCTCAGAGAAGCTTGGATTATGAATAGGTTGTATCCTCTGGCAGATAAGGACAAGGAAAGATTTTGGTCTCCGTGGATTGATGTGGTGGTGTTGGCAGTAACCGAGAAGACCACTATTTCGGTGGAAGGTAGTTCAACCTTGAAAGATGCACAGGATAGAAAGGTGGAAGGGTTGCTGAAGCAGTCCTTTTGAAGCCAACAGCTTGTCATTGCAAGCTTTCATATGTGGGGCTTGGGTGGCGAGAGCGTTTCTTCGTTGGTTGCAGGGGTTGCGACAGTCCAGCTGGAGCCGGAGGGCTTACAAGAGCTAGATTGTCTGGAGTCAGGATCAGCTTATTTGGTAGATGTGCATTATGATTTGATCCATGCTCTAGCTAATAGCATGGTGTCGTTAGTGGCTGCCCATAGGTCCTTGTGGTTGAGAAATTGTGCGGTGGACAGTTCTTCTAAGGCCCGTCTCAGTAAACCTCCGTTCAAAGGATGGCTGTTATTCGGTGAGGATCTCGATAAACTGGTTAAGGATTTGGGGGAGTCTAAGGGGGGGGGGGGTAGACTCCCGGAGGATAAGCCTAAGCAGGGGAAATCCTCGCCGGCCTTTAGAGGCTCCTTCAGAGATTTTAGGTTTCAGACTTCCCGCTTGGGTAGTTTTCAAAGAGGAAGATTTGCTTCTAGAGCCCGTGGGTTTCGCGGAGCTGGTAGAGGTTTTGCTGTGACGGCCACAGTGATCCGATAGGCGGGTGACTTCGGACTTTTCTTCCTGCTGGGCCCAAATAACGTCTGACCAGTGGGTCTTGGAAATAATCCGCGACAGCTATGCTCTCGCGTTCACAAGGCCAGTTCACGAGTCGTTTGTCTCCCTGTAAAGGTGACCAAAATGTTCTGGTGGTTTGTGGCACCTTGAATCGGCTCTTGCAAATCGGAGCAGTCGTTCCTGTACCCAGGGAATATTACGGCTGGGGTCGATACTCAATTTATTTCGTGGTCCCGAAGAAGGACGGGGCTCTTTGCCCAATCTTAGACCTAAAAGGAGTGAATCGGTGTCTCAGAGTACTGCATTTCTGGATGGAAACGTTGCGGTCTGTCATTGTAGCGGTGCGTCAGGGGGAGTACTTGATGCCCCTTGACCTTACGGAAGCATATTTACATATCCCGATCAGAGCAGGGCATCAAAAATTTCTGCTCTTCGCTCTGCCTTGGGGGCACTATCAGTTTCAGGCATTGTCCTTTGGGCTAACAGCGCCATGGACCTTCACCAAGATCATGGTGGTGGTAGCCGCAGCATTACGAAAGGAGGGAATTCTGGTACATCCTTATCTCAATGACTGACTGGTTGATTTGGGCAAAGTCCAAGAACGAAAGCATAAGAGTTACGGAGACGGTGGTGAAGTTCTTGGGGCTGGGCTGGGTGGTCAATATGGCAAAAAGCCACCTGAGCCCGACCCAGAGTCTCAAGTATCTGGGTGTGTGCTTCGACACACAGGAGGGAGCTGTTTGTTTCTCCTGGATTGATGAATTCAAATTCTTCAAGTGGTGCACCAGTTCATGGCAACTCCGGCACCTTTGGCGTGGAGTTACCTCAGGGTGCTGGGAACAATGGCGGCGACCTTGGAAGCAGTGCCTTGGGCCAGGCTTCATATGCAGCCACTGCAACAGGCATTACTTCACTGGTGGTCTCACCAATCCGACTCGTTGAGCAGGCGTCTCCCCTGTCCTCAGGGTCCAGCAGGCGCTGGAATGGTGGCTACGTCCAGGTTCTCTCTTGGCTGGGATGCCTCTGGAACAGCCAGAGTGGCTGCCACTGACAGACGCAAGTCTTGCGGGATGGGGAGCTCATTGCGGAGAGCTCTTCACACAAGGTCTTTGGTCAGGTCAGGAGGCCACTTGGTCAATCAACAGGTTGGAGCTCCGAGCGGTGGTGATTGCTCTGCATGCATTCAAAGCGACGGTGCAGGGTTGTGTGGTGTGAGTTCTCTTGGACAGTTCCACTACAGTAGCTTACATCAATCAGCAAGGTGGTACAGGGAGTACAGCCATGGAAGAAGAGGCCGAGGTGCTGTTTGCTTGGGTAGAACAGTGATTTGCTGGCAATTTCAGCAGCACACATTGCAGGGAAGGACAATGACGGCGGATTTCCTCAGCAGAGTTCAAATGAATGCTGGAGAATGGGAATTGCATCCGGAGGTGTTTGTGCAACTGGTTCATCGATGGGGGTCCACTGATCATGGATCTCATGGCGACCTTCCAGTCTGCGAAAGTGAGTCGGTTCTTCAGCAGATGACAAGAACGGATGTCAGAAGGGATTGACGCTGTAATGCAGAGCTGGCCGGTGTCGGGTCTTCTATACGTATTCCCTCTGTGGGCGATAATTTGGGTGGTTCAACGTATAGAAGCTCATCGGGGGAGAGTGTTGCTAGTGGCTCTGTACTGGCCGAGGCTTCCATGTTACGCCGATCTCATATGTCTTCTCGACAGGGAGCCGTGGAGGCTACCGGTCTTGGAGGGTCTGCTTCAAGGGCCTCTGCGGATGCCTCGGATGGATCGGTTCTCGTTTACGGTCTGGCCATTGAAAGGGCGAGGCTAAGAGGTTATTCTGGAGCAGTTATCACTACTCTGCTTAAAGCCAGGAAGACGTCTACGTCTTTGGCCTATATTCATATATGGCATATATTTGAGGACTGGTGTTCAAGGAGACAAGTGTGTGCGGTGAAGGTCTCCGTGCCGATAGTCTTAAGCTTTCTTCAAGAGGGTTTTAATAGGGGCCTGGCGGCCAGTTTCTTGAGAGTTCAGTTGGCGGCGCTGTCTTGCTATAGAGGCAAGGTTCAGGGAGTGGCCCTTGGCATGCATGTGGATGTTCTGCAATTCCTGAAAGCAGTTACCAGGTTGCATCCCTCTTGTAGAGTTTTGGTGCCTCTGTGGGATCTCAATTTAGTTTTGGGAGCGCTGGCTAAGGCGCCCTTCAAACCATTACAGCGGGCATCTATAAAGGATTTAACTCTGAAGAAAGTCTTTTTGGTGGCTATTGGTTCAGCGAGGCGTGTTTCGGAGTTACAGGCATTTTCTTGCCGGGAGCCTTTTTTGTTTTTCTCATGAAAAGGTGGTGCTGTGGCCCGTTCTGTCCTTTTTGCCTAAAGTAGTCTCCCCGTTTCATTTAAATCAGACAGTTTCTCTTCCGGTGCTGGGTTCCCTGGGTGGGGACACAGCAGACCGGGGGCTACGCCGCTTGGATGTTAAGCGGGTACTTCAGCATTATTTAAAGGTGTCAGAGGCCTTTCGTAAATTGGACTGAATGTTCGTTTTGTTCAGGGGTCCCCATAAGGGCGAGGCGGCTGCTAAGGCTTCTATTTCTCGGTGGATTAGAGAAGCGATTGCTTCAGCATATCTCTTGTCAGGTCGACAGGTTAAGTCGGGATTGCGAGCTCATTCTACCAGAGCACAAGTGACTTCTTGGGCAGAGCACAGTTTGGTTCCGCCTGTGGAAATTTGTAGGGCAGCTACGTGGTCGTCCTTGAATACTTTCAGTAAACATTGCCACCTAGATGTCTTGTCAGCAAAGGATGCTGTGTTTGGTTCGGTGGTGTTGCAAGCAGGCTTGAAAGGTCCCTCCCAATTAGGTACATCCCAGAAGTGTGGACTAAACTAGAGGAACGATAAGGAAATGGAAATTACACTTACCTGGTAATTGATCCTGGAAGAACTCCAGTTTAGTCCTCATTCCCACGCAGGATCATACGTTAGCAGTGCAAGTTCTGTTTGAGGAAGACTTGGATAACAGGTAGGTATCCCTATCTCTTTCATTTTCTGTCTATTCTTGTGATTTTAGTCTGTTCTGAGGCGCAAGGAAGTGGCACAAGGAAGAAATCCTATTTTCCCGAAAGGAAGTTCTCTTGTATATAGCTGTAATACAGTTAGTTGGTTATGGTTGGCTACTTATTTGTTGCTCCTTTAAGTGTGCTTTGTCAATAGTTCACTGGGGCTGATGGGGGGGGGGGGGGAGATGCCAGCAGACTACATCCAGTGATGTCACTTTTTTGACATGCCCAGTCTCCAAGCTGCAGGAGGAGGTGCACAACCCAGAAGTGTGGACTAAACGAGTTCCTCCAGGAACATTAATTACCAGGTAAGTGTAATTTCCATTTATGGGCCTTTCCTCCAGGAACTTGTTCAAACCTGTTTTTAAACCCAGCTACACTAATAGCTTTTACTACATCCTCCAGTAACAAATTCCAGTGTTTAATTATGCATTGAATAAAAACATATTTTCTCTTATTACTCTTAAATGAGTTACATTGTAGCTTCATTGCATGTCCCCTAGTCCATCTACTTTTTGATGGAGTACATAATCGATCTACGTTTACCTGTTCTATGCCAGTCATTAATTTATAGACCTCTGTCATATCTCCCCTCAGCCGTCTTTTCCAGGTTGAAGAACCCTAGCCTTTTTAGCCTCTCTTCAAAGGTGTATCTTTTCATTCCCTTTACCATTTTGGTGGCTCTTCTCTGTACCTTTTCTAATAATGCTATATGCTTTTTAAGATATGGTGGCCAGAATTGCGCACACACTATTCAAGGTGCAGTCGCACCATGGAATGACAGGCATTATAATATCCTTTGTTTTGTTTTCCATTCCTTTCCTTATGATTCCTAGCATTTTATTTGCTTTCTTGGCTGCTGCTGTGCACTACAGAAGGTTTTAGCATTTTAGCCACGATGACACCTAAATCCTTTTTCTGGATGGTGGTTCCTCATGTGAAACCTTGCATTGTGCAACTATAGTTTGAGGAGTTCTTTCCTAGGTGCATAACTTTGCACTTGTCTGCATTAAATTTCATCTGCCATTTTTGACATCCAGTCTTAATTATCAAGGTCCTCTTGCAATTTTTCAGTCCTCTTGTGTTTTAACAACTTGGAATAATTTGTCATCTGCAAATTTGATCACCTCTCTCATAATTCCCATTTCCAGGTCATTTATAAATATGATTAAAAAGCAGCGGGCCCAGCGCCGATCCCTGGGGCACTCCTTTTATTACCTTTCTCCATTGAAATAAATTGGCCACTTAGCTCTACCCTTTGCTTTTTATCTTATAACCATTTCCTGATCCACAATAGTACACTGCCTCCTATCCCATGATCTCTAAATTTCACCAAGAGTCTCCTATGAGGGACCTTGTCAAAGGCTTTTGGAAAATCCAGATACGCTCTATCAACCAGCTCACCTTTGTCTACCTGAATTACAATATATACCTTTTTTTTTTTTTTTTAAGGTGTCAGATTAGTAAGACAATTTCCTTGCCTAATCCATGTTGGCATTCTCCTGTTATAAACCATGTTTAAAAAAAATGTATTCTTTGTTTTCTACCATTTTGCCTGGTCCTGATGTCACTCACTGGTCTGTAGTTACCTGGAGCACAACTGGAACCCTTTTTAAAAACTGGCGTTACGTTGGCCATTTTCCAGTCTTCAGATACTACAGATAATCAGAGAGCTGTAATCTTATCTTTCATTTCTTTTAGCACACTTCTATGCCCTCTGGTCCAGGTTGCTATCCTTCAATTTATCAAACAGTTGTAATACATCTTTCTGGCTTATCGATTATTTCTTTCAATTCTTCTGGTACATCACCTTTAAATACAATTTCAGGCACAGGTAACTTCCCTACATCTTCAGTTGTCCCTTGTTCTCCCTTAGCGTTCCTTTTTATCTCCAGGAACAAGCAGGAATGAGTCTTCACATATGGTTCATCTTGGGTATCGTCGGTACCGACGGAGCCTGCGCGGGAACGCTCCCCAGCGTCCAGTAAGAAAGCTTTTGGGAGCATCCCACAGTGCCTGCGCACTGCCTTCCCACCTTTCCCAACCACCTCTCTCCAGTTCTTCTTTTCCATGGAGCCAGCAGGTCGTGTTCCTGTCACCGCAGAAGAATTCTTTATTTTCTTTATTTTTCTGTGTCGCGTCTGCCTTCTTCGTCAGACCGGTACCGCCGGTCTTTTCTTTTCTTTCTTAAAAAAACAAACAAAAAACTTTTCTTTCTTCAACTGTGCATTTTCGGTTTGGGCCTTAGGCCTAAACATTTTTTTCTCCTCATGGAGAAGCCCGCTTCTGGGTTCAAAATGTTCATGAAGTGTGGCGGTACTATTTCTGTCACCGACACCCATGACTGGTGTCTAAAATGTTTGGGTCCTGACCATTCCATCACAGATTGTGTGTCCTGTACCATGATGTCTAAAAGAGGTTGGCAGAACCGAGCAGCCAAGCTCAGTACCCTGTTTCCCTCTGATGCAGCCTCGGTGGCATCGATGTCTTCCAGGGCTGCTGCTTCCTCCCATGGATCTCAGGTAACCAAACATAAATCTAGCCGGTCCTCGAAGGGCAAATCTCCCTCGCAGCATCGAGATGCCTCCGGGCTTAAAGTAGACAAAGCGATGGGACCGGATGGGATACACCCTAGAATACTGAAGGAACTTGGACGTTCTAGCAACTCCACTGACTGACCTTTTCGATGCCTCGTTGGAGTCGGGAGTGGTGCCAAAGGACTGGAGAGAGGCTCATGTGGTGCCTTTACACAAAAGCGGAAGTAAGGATGTGGTTGAAAACTAACCGGCCTGTAGTTTAACTTCGGTGGTGAGTAAATTATTGGAAATGCTGCTGAAAGAGAAAATAGTGAGGTTTCTGGAGTCCAGCGGATTACAGGATCCGAGGCAGCATGGATTCACCAGAGGCAGGTCTTGTCAGTCAAATCTGATTGATTTCTTTGACTGGGTGACCAGTGAGTTGGACCGAGGGAGAGCTCTAGACATGGTGTATTTAGATTTCAGTAAAGCCTTTGACACTGTTCCTCACAGGCGACTTATAAACAAACTGAGCACCCTAGGGATAGATCCTAAAGTTACTGCTTGGGTTAGAAATTGGTTGGGTGGGAGGCGACAGAGTACAAGTAAATGGAGCTCACTCTGAGGAGAAGGATGTTACCAGTGGTGTGCCCCAGGGATCTGTCCTTGGTCCGATTCTTTTTAACATCTTTGTTAGTGATATAGCGGAAGGGCTGTCGGGTAAGGTTTGCCTCTTTGCAGATACCAAAATCTGCAATAGAGTAGACACCCAGGAAGGTGTAGATAACATGAGGAGGGATCTAGCTAAGCTTGAAGAATGGTCTAGAATTTGGCAGCTGGGATTTAATGTTAAATGTAAGGTCATGCATTTGGGCTGCAGCAATCCAAGGGAGCAATACAGTATAGGAGGTGAAGTACTTTTGTCCACTAAAGAAGAGCGGGACCTAGGCGTGGTTGTGTCTGATGATCTTAAAGTAGCTAAACAGGTAGAAAAGGTGACGGCAAAAGTTAGAAGGATGCTTGGGTGCATAAGGAGAGGAATGGCTAGCAGAAAAAAAGGAGGAGATAATGCCTCTGTATAAGTCTTTGTTGTGACCTTATTTGGAGTATGATGTGCAATTCTGGAGACCGCACCTTCAAAAGGATGTGAACAGGATGGAGTTGGTGCAGAGGGTTGCTACTAAAATGATTAATGGGCTTCATTATAAAGCATATGAGGACAGACTTAAGGATCTTAATATGTACACTTTAGAGGAAAGGCGGGATAGAGGTGATATGATTGAGATGTTTAAATACCTCCGTGGCATAAATGTTCAGGGAGAGAGCCTCTTTCAATTGAAAGCAAGTTCTGCTACGAGGGGACATGGGATGAGGGTGAAGGGAGATAGATTCAGGAGTGATATGCGGAAATATTTCTTTACAGAAAGAGTAGTGGATCCGTGGAATAGTCTCCCAGTGGAGGTGGTAGAGATGAGGACAGTAACTGAATTCAAAAAAGCATGGGACCAACACAGAGGATCTCTAAAGGTAAAAAGTGGACTGTTGTAGTTATGGAAGGACAGACTAGATAGGCCATGTGGTCTTTTTTTGTCGTCATGTTTCTATGTTTCTATGGCTTGTCCTCGAGGATTCCGCACCGGCAAAATTACCCTGGCGGGAAGTTCTGGCTTCCAAAGCATTGTCTATGGGGTCACAGGTTTGTTTTATTTGCGTACATTTGTATACCGCTACTTCCAGCGATAAGTAGCGGATTAGATTACATATCGGAAACTAAAATCAGGACAGGAAAATTTGTAGTATATACAAGGTGATTCGTAGTGTGAGCACAACACACAGTAATTAGGTAATTGGGTTTCTTTTCGTAAGGAGGGAGGAGTTATTTACATGTGTACATTTTTACATATATACATCTTTGGCTCTCTGGGTAGCACAGCTTAGGCCACGTTGACTAAATCGAGTTGTACTGAATCTGAAATAGGTGAGTCTTGAGTTTTTTCCTAAAGTCCATCAGGTCTTTGCTAGCTCGTAGCTCAGGCGGCAGTTGGTTCCAGAGTCGGTGCGGTGTATGAGTATGCTCTGTTACTTGTACCGGTTTTGACAGATCTTATATCTTCCGGTACGCAGAGGGTGTTTAAGTTGGTGGTGGTTCTGCTTCTGTTGGGTGGTTGTGTGCTGATTAGGTTGGAGAGGAAGGATGGCGCTATGTTATGCATGAGTTTGAATGTGGTTATTAGTGTCTTATATTTTATACGAGCTGTAATGGGGAGCCAGTGTAGCTCAATCAACACAGGTGTGATGTGTTCAGCAAAACTTTTCTTCATAATGATTCTAGCTGCCACATTCTGCGCCATTTGCAGTATGTTTAGGGTTTTCTTTGGTAGGCCCTGTAAAATGGCGTTGCAGTAGTCGAAATGTGGCATGGTTGACATCGATGGCTTGGCCTCGACCGATCACCTGTTGCCATGTTCTGGGGTACCGGTGGCCTCCACTGGTACCGACATCCAGACTCTGGTGGCATCGATGGATCAGAAGATTCTGTCCATGCAGCGCACCTTAACAGCGTTTATACAGGCTTCGACGCCTCCAGTACCGCAGCAGTCTCCGTTGCCGGTACCGACTCCGGCATCGTTCCCTGGTGCTGGCACCGATTGCATCGACATCGGCTTCGGTGTCGACTGCAACAGTACCCTGTCCTATGATGCCCATCGGTACCGAACCGGTACTGCTTACTCCCGATGTCGATCCCACTCGGTACGCATATCAGGCTTTACAGGAGCATCCAGACAGGCGATACTTCGATTCCTCCGAAGACTCTGAGTCGGAGGTTTCTGTCGATGCACCGGTACTTCTTCCTCAGGAGTCTGATTCTCCAAAACGAAGAATGTCTCCTCCAGAAGACCTGTCTTTTCAGGACTTCATTAGGGAAGTGGCTAGGGGCCTCTCCATTACAGTGGCCCCTGAGTCAGAGCCTAGAGCCAAGCAACTAGATATTTTGCAATATCCTAAGGCTCCTAAAGAAGCAGCTACTTTACCTATTCATGAGATTCTCTATGATCTCATGTTGAGCATGTGGGAGACTCCTCTTACCACCTCTCCTCATTCTCATAGATTAGACACCATGTACCGTGTCCCTCCTTGTCCTGGCTTTCATAATTCTCAGCTTCCTCACCACTCTATTGTGGTAGTCTGCCATGAGGAAAATAAAGAGTGCAAAGACACTCATCTAATCCTCCAGGACGTGAATGCAGGACCCTTGATGCTTTTGGCCGAAGGTTTTTCCAAGCTAATATGCTTGCTGCCAGAATCAACTCCTATAGTCTCTATATGGGGATGTTCCTAAAAAGTCACAGATCTTCTGCAGACTTTAGCCCCTTTTATTTCAGAAGATAAAAGGCAGGAATTTCTCACTTGGCTTAAACATGCCCAAGATGTTTCCAAATTTTCCAACCGTGCAGCCTTTGACTCTTTTTGAGTGTGTAAGCAGAGCCTCGGCTATTGCCATAGGTGCACGCAGAATTGCTTGGTTACAAGCCTCTGATTTGGAACTTTGGGTCCAAGATGAACTGGGAAATCTTCCTTGTACAGGTGAAAACCTTTTTGGCAGGGATTGGAAAGCAAAGGCCACTCAGATGGATGCTGAGAGCTCTGCTTTGGATCGACTTTCAAAGTCTACCTCTGCTCCTGCCAAGAAAAGGTTGTTCAAAAAGACATCTTTTTCTAAAAAGGGAAGATACTATCCTGCTTATGGTCAGCAGGCGGCATCTGCAGGTCGTTTTGCTGCAAAGCGTCAGCAACCACCTAAACAGGCCAAGTCAAAGGCTGCCAGGCCTCCCACGACTCAGCAGCCTCAGCCTCCCCAGGGCCTTTGACTTGCAACTAGAGAACTTAGCCTTTCTGGCTCTGGAAGAACCAGAGCCCCTCACCATTCCAGGAAGGTTGACTTACTTTGCTCCCAGATGGGAGCAAATTACAGCAGAACAATGGACCCTCTCCATTGTAAGGGAAGGGTACAAGCTTCATTTCTTGAACCTTCCTCCCCACACCATGGTGAGACAGTTAAATTCTCCAGCATCTCTCCTCAAACGTCTGGGTCAGGAGATTGCTACCCTTCTTGCCCAAGGCTACTCCCCTTATTTTCTTATTCCAAAGAAAACAGGGGGCTACAGACCCATATTAGATCTCAGGGAATTGAACAAGTTTCTATTCAAAGAGAAATTCAAGATTTCTCTCGGTACTCTGCTGCCATACATTCAGAGTCAGGACTGGCTTTGTTCTCTAGATCTCAAGGATGCATACACCCATGTCCTCATCCATCCAACACACAGAAGGTTTCTTCGGTTCCCTTTTCAAGGAAAGCGCTACCAATACAGGGTGCTTCCTTTCGGTCTGGCCTCTGCACCAAGGGTGTTCACGAAATGCATGGCAGTAGTAGCTGCATTTCTATGCACTCTACAAATATTCGTTTTCCCATATCTGGACAACTGGCTCATTCGAGCTTCATCCCAGTCAGAGGCCCAGATTTCTCTAACCTGCACAATGTGTGTCCTTCAGTATTTGGGACTGGTAATAAACATCCCAAAATTCCATCTCACCCCTACTCAGTCTCTGGAGTTTATAGGGGCCTTGCTGGATACCACAACTGCAAGGGCCTATCTTCCTCAGGCCCGTTGCCTACACTTGGTGCAGTTAGCCTCCCAGATACAGTTAAAGTTCCATTTAACTGCTTGAGAGTTGTTACAACTATTAGGCCACATGGCATCCACCGTGCATGTGGTTCCATATGCTCGCCTTCACATGAGGGCAGCTCAATGGACTTTGTCCACCCAATGGACTCAGGCATCAGGTTGCCTGTCAGACAAAATAGCAAACTCCAGTCGCCTATTTTGGTCTCTCCAGTGGTGGAAGTCCCCTCCAAATCTGTTGCTGGGGTCCCCTTTTCAGCAGTCGCTACCCCAAGCAACTCTAACAGATGCTTCTCCAATGGGTTGGGGAGCTCATCTGCAGGATCTCTCCACCCAGGGCATCTGGTCTCCACAGGAGACTTCTCTGCATATCAATCTCTTGGAACTCAGCAGTATTCTTAGCTCTCAGTGTTCCATTCCCTGCTCAGCTACAGGACAGTCCTCATCCATACGGACAACCAAGTAGCCATGTTCTATGTAAACAAGCAGGGCAGGACTGGCTCTGTCACTTTGCAACGAAGCTTTGCGACTGTGGGCCTTCGCCAGAGCATCACATCCATCTTCTGGCAGTATATCTTCCAGGCGTTCAAAACTCTTGGGCGGACAGACTCGAGTTCTGCTTCCACACAAGTGGTCCCTCCACATGGACCAGGTAGCCAGGATTTTTCGAATTTGGGGAACCCCGGACATAGACATCTTTGCAAGTCCGTGGAATGCCAAACTTCCCCGGTTCTGTTCCAGAATTCTGTGTCAGGGAGGTCAGGCCAAGGATGCCTTCCTCCTTCACTGGGGTCAAGACTTCCTTTATGCCTTTCCACCAATTCCTCTAATTTCTAAGACACTATTCAAGCTTCAGAGAGATCAAGGGACCATGATCCTCATAGCACCACATTGGCCACGCCAAGTGTGGTACCCTCTACTTCTGCATCTCTCTCAAGCTCCTTCCCTGGACTTGGGCTCTGCACCAGACCTTCTGTCCCAGGAAGAGGGAACTTTGTGGCACCCGAACCCCCAGTCGCTCCATCTCAGGGCTTGGTAGCTGAGGGCCTTGACCTTCAAGATTTTCATCTCTCTCAGCAAGTCAGATGTTGTTCGTGCCTCTAGAAAGCCTTCTACTAGATGTTCCTATGCTTTCAAATGGAAAAGATTTACCATTTGGTGTTCAGGGAAAGGTCTAAACCCTCTTGCAATACCTCTGAATTCTCTACTAGAGTATCTCCTGCATCTATCCCATGCAGGTCTGAAAACAAATTCAGTAAGAGTCCATTTGAGTGCTATTGCAGCGTCCCTCAAGCCTCTCAATGGACAACCTGTTGCCTCTCATCCTCTTATAGCAAGATTCATGAGGCCTTCTTTTAACTAAACCTCCTATTAGATCACCTCCAGTGGCATGGGACTTAAACCTGGTTCTTGGCCAGCTTATGAAGCCACCCTTTGAACCTTTAGCCACCACCTCCTTGAAATTCCTTTCTTTGAAAGTTATTTTTCTCATTGCAGTCACCTCAGCACGCCGCATCAGTGGGTTGCAAGCTTTGGCGGCTAATCCTCCTTATACAAGGTTCCATCATGATAAGGTAGTCCTCGGGACCAATCCACACTTTATGCCTAAAGTGGTCTCACCTTTTCATCTGAACCAAGAGGTATATTTACCTGTCTTTTTTCCAGGACCTCATGCATCAAATGCAGAGAGGAATCTTCATACCTTGGATTGTAAGAGAGCTCTCGCTTTTTACTTACAAAGAACACAGCAACATAGAAAGTCTTCTCAACTCTTTGCTTTTGATCCTTCTCATTTAGGACTTCCAGTCTCTAAGAGAACACTGTCCAACTGGATTGCTCAGTGTATTTCTTTCGCCTACCAGAGTAGGAACACTTCTCTGGAGGGCCATGTCACAGCTCACAATGTGAGAGCCATGGCAGCCTCAATGGCTCATCTAAACTCTGTGTCCATCGACCAAATCTGTCAAGCAGCCACCTGGGTCTCGGTTCATACCTTCACAGCCCATTACTGTTTGGACAAGGACTCCCGCCGGGATGCCTCGTTTGGTCAGGCTGTTCTCAAACACCTGTTCCATTCCTAATCAACTCCTACCCACCTACCATGGTCGGATGCCAGAGATCCATGGGGGAAGGTAGTCCTTTTCAAGGACACACAACCTGGGGTTTCTCCCTGGCATCTGCAGCTAGGGAGTCCCCATATGTGAAGACTCATTCCTGCTTCTTCGTGGAGATAGCACAGTTACTTACCTGTAACATGTGATCTCTGGGAACAGCAGGAATAAGTCTTCACATATGGTTCATCTTGGGTATCGTCGGTACCGACGGAGCCTGCGCAGGAACGCTCCCCAGCGTCCAGTAAGAAAGCTTTTGGGAGCATCCCACAGCACCTGCGTGCTGCTTTCCCGCCTTTCCCAACCGCCTCTCTCCAGTTCGAGTTTTAAAGCTGAGACAAAGAGAGAGGAAAGGAAAGATAGAGAGATACAACTCCTTTCCTCTCTCTTTGTCTCAGCTTTAAAACTCGAACTGGAGAGAGGCGGTTGGGAAAGGCGGGAAAGCAGCACGCAGGTGCTGTGGGATGCTCCCAAAAGCTTTCTTACTGGACGCTGGGGAGCGTTCCTGCGCAGGCTCCGTCGGTACCGACGATACCCAAGATGAACCATATGTGAAGACTTATTCCTGCTGTTCCCAGAGATCACATGTTACAGGTAAGTAACTGTGCTTTACCTCCTCTATCATCTAATGGTCCAACTGACTATCTCACACAGGGTTTTTTTTTTTTGTTACGAATGTACTTGAAAGTTTTTTTTTATTCATTTTTTTTTTTTTCATCCATGGCAAGCTTTTTCCTTCCCCCCCCATGTTCTCTTTGCCTGCCTTATCAATGCTTTCCATATAACTTGCCAGTGCTTATTCCTGTTTTTCATCATTTGGATCCTTTTATCCATTTCCTGAAAGAAGTGTGTTTTTTTTTTTTTGGTTACAACAGCCTCTGACATCACAACCATGCTGGCAGATCTTTGGCCTTCCTTCCACTTAAAGCGTGGATTATATCTGGGCATAATTTGGAAGCAAAAAGGCATAATAAAGACTTTTTCAAGTACATTCTTAGCAAAAAAACAAACCCTGTGACAGTCAGTTGGACTATTAGGTAAATAGAGGGGTGAAAGGGGCACTAAGAGGGGACAAGGCCATAGCGGAGAGACTGAATTCTTTGCTTCGATTTTTACTGAGGAAGATGATGTAGGGATGTTACCCATGACTGAAATGGCATTTAAAGGTGATGCATCAGAAGAATTGAAAGAAATATATCGACTAAACCAGGAAGATATTTCAACTAATTGATTAACTGAACAGTAGCAAATCACCTGGACCAGATAGTACACACCCGAGAGTGTTGAAAGAACTGAAATAGCTCAGATTACTAGAAGTAGGTCTGCAATCATTAAAATCTGTAGTATCTGAAGACTGGCAAATGGCCAATGTAACTGCAATTTTTAAAAAGGGTTCCAGGGATGATCTGGGAAACTACAGGCCGGTGAGTCTGACATCAGTACTGGGCAAAATGGTAGAAACAATTATAAAGAAAAAAATTACTGAACATGCAGATAGTCCTGGTTTAATGGGAGAAAGCCAACATGGCTTTAGCCAAGGAAAGTCTTGTCTTACTAATCTGTTTGAAGGTGGGCATAAACAGGTGAGCCAGTTGATATAGTGCATCTGTATTTTCAGAAAGCCTTTGACAAGGTCCCTCATGAGACTCTTGTCAAAGTTAAAAAGTCATGGGATAGGAGGCAGTGTTTTTGTTGTGGATCAGGAACTGGTTAAAAGATAGAAAGCTTAAGGTGGGGCTAAAGGCCTAATTTTTTTAATGGAGGAAGCTGAATGGAGTATCCCAGGGGTCTGTGCTGGGTCTGCTGATTTTTAACGTAATCATAAATGACCTGGAAGTGGGAATTTGAGTGAGTTAGTCAAATTTGGAGATAAAGCAAAATTATTTGAAGTAGGGAGGAATGGCCTTGTGGATGGGGCAAGTTACCTTGGGCCGGAGGGCCAGGGCTCAAATTCCACTAGAGGACAACATTGAGCCAGAAGGACTGGGGCTTCTAGTCCCACAGGTGCTCCTTGTGGCCTTGGGCAAGCGTAACCCTCTGCCACAAAAAACAGATTGTGTGGCCCTTCGGGGACAAGGGATATACACAGACAGACACATACATATACATATTCTGGTTGCCGTATCTGTAAAAAGGATGTAGCGGAATTTATACTCTGAGGGAAGGCTGGGAGATATGATAGAGGTCTATAAATTAATGAATGGAGTGGCATGGATCTATCATTTAAGCCATCAAAATATAGGAAGACTAGGGGACATACAATGAAGCTACACTGTAACCAGTTTGACTAATAAGAGAATGTTTTCATTCAATGTGTAATCAAACTCTGGAATTACTGGAGGATGTAGTAAAAGCTGTTTAGCCGAGTTTTAAAAAGGGTTTGGACAAGTTCCTGGAGGAAAGGTCCATAAACCATTATTTAAGAGGACCTGAGAAATACACTGCTTGCCCCAGGACAAGTATTGTAGTACCTGTTTCTTTTGGGGAAACTGCTAAATACTTGTGACCTGGATTGGCCACTGTTGGAAACGGAATACTGGGCTTGATGGACCTTGGTCTGACCCCAGTATGGCATATATTTTATGTTCTTATGATAGTATTTAAAAAAAAAAAACATGCTTGATGTATATCTTTAACCTTTGCAGCTGCTCCTTTTAGTTCCTTATCGTTCCTCCAGTTTAGTCCTCTACTTCTGGGTTGTGCACCCCTTCCTGCAGCTAGGAGACTGGGCATGTCAGTCATGACATCACTGGATATAGCCTGCTGGTATCTCCCATCAGCCTCCAGTGTGTCCAGTCTCCTTGCAGCAGGAGGACATAGTGAGCCTAGCTTCTGGGCTCACTTGGGGGGAACAGATAGAGCATTTAGTGTGACAAATTCTGATTTTCCTTTTGATTTTTAATTTACTTTTAATTTTACTTTTAATTCAGTTACCTTTGGTTAATTGGCAATCAGGGATTAGTTCCCTTTAGTTAGGAGCAAATTTCCTTATTTACAGTAATTTTAAATTTGAGCCTGGCTCTTTAAATTAGTAGCAGCTCTCGCCTTCCCTCCTTGTCAGTTATTTTCACTTGCTGCAGGCATTTGCCGGTGCGATCTCTCTCCCTTGACTGTACGGGAGAGAGCTCCAGGACCCGTACAGCCACACTGAAGCTGTGTGAGATGGAGCCTCTCCATTGCTGCGGGATTTAATTTTACTCTGTGGAACCGGCTGAGCGATCCTCGCTGCGGCTGCCAGGTGCGTCAGCGTGGCTTGAGGATCGGATGAATTCAAGGAGGTAGGAGCAGACTGTGTGGCTTTTGGCTCTGCAGATAAGGTTTGCGGGCTCGGTTGGTCTGCTGAGGCCTCCTTTTTGCAGCGGCTGTTCTTGGCGCCAAAATTCATTGGCGAAGGGGCAGCCATTTCCTCTCTAGGTATTTGGACCGCATGGTGAGAGTTGCAGTGAGCTACCTGTGTGAGGAAAACAGGCAGAATAGCTAAATTTTTGGGCCTAGTGTTTTCTTTCTTTTGTTTGTAGGGTTGTTTTTTTTTTGAGGCTCGGGGTTCCTCAGCATTAAGGGGGACTGTTGTCAATCCTGTTTATAGAATAAATAAGAATAAACTTAAAAACAGGACAGCAGTTTTGGCATTGATCTCTGATACCACATGGTCTTTCCCTCCTAATCATGTCTCTGAGGAGCATCTGTTAAGGCCCAGGATATTAGGCAAATTGCCAGCTTTTAAGTTCAAGGGCAGAGCCCTAACTTGTCGTTGGCAGGAGGGAAAGCCTAGAAGTGTGCCTTTATGTATTCTATAGTGAAAGTTGCCCAAAATTCACACGGACAGGTTTAGGAAACCTTAGGATATAAGAAAATAGACTGGCAGTTAAGCTGTCAACCAGGAAGTGCCTGTGCTACGGTCTATGGCCACCAGAGGGCAGCTGGTACACTCAATAGTGCCTTTCTATGACTGGGCATGCAGCCATTATCTGCAGGTCAGGAAAGAAATCACCACAGAGCCACAGTGCCTCGGTGATGTGATGTAAGGTCTGAGAATCCAGTTTATGACCAAGATTTAAAGCTCTTAATTTCTGTATCATTGGTCGGGCTCTGCTGCCCTAAAGGCCACCCAATGACAGTGCTGCTCATGAATCACATATAGTATTCAGTGCCCCCATCCCTGGGGGGTGAGTGGTACAATACAAAATCATATTACTCATCAGGTTCACACAGGCAACAACCTCTCAGACCTCCATTTGCAAGGTGGTCGGTGTATTCCACTGCTATTTCTCTGACTGCAGGAAGGCCTGGGGAGGTGCTTGTGTGTTTCATAGCAACACTTAGCAGGCCCTTCCCAGGAAATTCTCATCTGTTACTAGAGCAGGGTTTTATTTCATTTCTCTGGTTGTGGTTAATGCACAGCGTCAGGGGCTGTGTTCGAAAGCTTGGGTCCCACAGACTTCGGTGGGATTTCAAAAAGAAAAAGAAACTCGCTTTAGTGAGAGATAGCCTTGTTCATTTTTAGCTAACACTGTTGATTTTACTTTTGATTTTTACCTTTTGCACCTGAATCCCAAGGACGGGACACTGTTTGCTTCCAGGGGTTCTACTTTCTATTTTGCTCTTCAGCTCCCTGGCAGATGCAGTAGGCTGGCAGGGGGTGGGCAATGCCTCCTGCAATGCAGAATCTCCCAGGATAAGGGGGGGGGGGGGGGAAGGACAACTGGGTGCAGCGGGGGCTGGTAGCTTCTTGAAAAGCTATAGTAGCAATTCAGGTAATTTTAGCGGATCTGCTTTGATTTCATTGGAGTTGGCGGAAACTTGGTTTTTGGAGTCCTATCCTTTAAAAAAAAAAAAAAAAAGCAAAGAAAAAAGGGCATAGCTGTTGATTTACCAGAATCTCCTTCCGCTATCCATAGAAGGTCCTATAAAGCGTTAAAGTCGGTTTATATGGCAGGATAATATTTTGGCTTAGCTGCTGTGATATAGCGCTATATTCCACTGTAAACATATTCAAGTCAAAAGGAATTATGGTGATAACTCTCTTGGACAGTTGTAACAGGTGCTTGGGTGGTGAGTGCCATGGCAAGTCCACAGATGTGGAATGCTCTGCCATAAGCATTATGTCATGGGAAGAATTTTATAGTTGTGTGGTTTCTTAATGGAAAATGTTCCCGTTTAGTTTGACTTTGCCAAATTATACGATTTTACAGTAGATTTGTAATGTCTTAATTTTGGCTATATGTGGTTTAATTTTACATATGTAAAAGGCAGCTCAGCGGAGAGGGGTTGCAGAATAGAACTCTGGCCTTTGGAGCTATCTATGCTCCCATTCCATTTATCAGAGGTTCTCCAGTACAGAGAGTCTCTGCTAGTGTTCAGTGAATGCTTTAATGGGGGGCCAGAAGCAGCTAGGCTAGTTCTCTAGCAGCAATGGCAGCGGCTCAGACTCTAGTAGGCATACTTCTTATGCTGGGCTTACAAGATGGCTTCCGCGCTGATCGGCATCAGCCAAGGTGACTGCCGGTTTAGACTGTGGAGGTGGAGTCAGCCTGGAGGAGGGGCCTTGTGTTCTCTGGACAATGCCCTGCATACACTGAATCCCTTCAATTCGATCAGCTGCTGGCAGGACACAAGGCACGCTCGCATGCTTTTTTGCTTCAGTGGTCTAAAAGTGGAGTCTTTACCAGGTGGTATAATGGGAACTTGTCTGCAGTTTCTCGGCTTCTTCATTGCTGACTCAATTGCCACTGTGGAATGTGAGCTGTATTTCATATCACCAGGTGCTAGTTGAACTTAAAATATTTTATTTATTTATTTAACAGCTCTTATATACCGCACTATTTTTATCAGCACTGTTTACAAATAACAAAGAATACTCAGATCAGCGAAGACTGATTGGGTTTACATTAAAACAGGGAATAGAACTTGGGGAACATGGGAATTTTCAGAATAACATAAGTCCAAACGAGTTGAAATAAAATAAACTATATACATGCTGGTGTGTCATATTCGCTAATTGTTGGTATGAGAGAATGTGAGAAGCTTCCAGGATGGGGTGGAAGCTTGGGATTTGAGCGTTATGTTGTGTGGAGGGATTTAGTGGGGATAGGGGATGGTTTCTTGGTGGTAGGGGGTAGGTAGTTTCTTGGTGGTAGGTAGTCCTTCTTTGTGCAGTCAGACGGAATGGGGCGTTACTCTAGCAGGAAGGCCGTGAATTAGTATGCCTGTGTTTGGGAGTTCTTTCTACTTCATATTGTTGGCACGGAAAGAGCATCTCAACATATGCTGACGGCATTTTTGGTTTAGAGGTGTCTTTGTAAAAATAAATGAAGAAAGAACTAAATAAAAAAATGAAGAAAGAAAGAAAGAAAATAAAGTATTCAGCTGTCCTGAATTCGCCTGTTCTTGATTGACATTTTGAGGCTAAGCAGGGGCAGGCCTGGGTACTACGTGGGTGGGTGCATACCTTGCACTACCAGGGGGTGCGGACTCACTGTATGGAACAGAGCCCTAGCAATCTTCTTTATTGCAAGATGGGAAAGTAGATGGTTCACTGAAGCGATCATTGGGGGCAATACTCTGGCCTTACAAGCTCCCATTTTTGGAGCCTGGGGAGGCGAGAGCATGCTTCAGGTGGTCGCAGTGTTTACGGCAGTCTACTCGCCTGGAACAGGACAGGGTCAGGGAGTTGAATCAACTAGAGCCTGATTTGTTTTATGGGGCAAATGTGCATTATGGCTTGATTCAAGCGCTAGCTAATATTATTGGCTTCCTTGGGGTTCACCCAGAGGTCTCTCTGGTGGAGGAATGGGGCAGCTGATGGTTCGTCCAAGTCGAGGGTCAGTAAGCTCCCAATTAAGTCTTTGTCTTGTCCTTTCTCCATGGGCTCTCATAGGGAAACTAGTTGGCGTATCGAGGCTTTCAGAGAAAGGCGCTCTTGGTAGCGCCCGGTTGGGCGAGACGGCCTACTAGGCTTTTCTCATTCGCCTACTCGACAGGCTTTTCCTAGAAGTTGTCGGTAGCAGACATTCTGCTGCAGCTAGGTCCGTGACGAATGTCTCAGGTGGATCGGTGCCTGCCTACGGTTTGGCCTTTGTATGGGTGGGGCTCAAGTAGAAGGGTTATTCTGCGGCAGTCTTCACCACCTTGTTGAGAGCAAGGAGGCAGGCTGCTTCTGCTACTTAGGTCCATGCTTAGTGCCTTTTGGAAGGCTGCTGTTCACGGTGGCAAGTTCAGGCGACAAAGGTGTCTGTATCCTTGGTCTGAGTTCTCTGCAGGACAGTGTCTGAAGGAACTAGCGGCCAGTTCCTTAGAGGATCCAGCGGGCAACTGTTTCCGGCTGTAGAGGTTTGTGAAGGGAATAGCGCTAGGTGTTCGGATCGATGTGTAGCGTTTCCTTAAGTTGGGATCCGACTGCGCTCCTCAAGGAGAGTTCGGGTGCCGCCGGGGGATCCCGATTGGGCCTTAGAGGCGTTAGCTAAAGAGTCCTTTCATTCTTTACTCCAGGCGTCGGTAAAGGATTTGTTATAGACAGTGGCTTTGATAGCTCATTGTTCGGTGCAACGAGTTTGTTTCAGCCGTTGTCGTGTAATGAGCCGTTTGAAGAGCTTACTTAACTCTCCCCTCACCAGCAACCTTACTGGGTTCTTGGAGCTACAGAAGACTACATTCAAAAGCAATGGGAAGGTTATCAAGACAGCAATAAAATACACACATCTATATAGAATACACCAAAGCTTTAGTGGAGAGAAACTGAGAGAAACACGTTCTCCCTGTTTACTCTACCATACTAGCCATGGTTCACTTTATTTATAAGGCTTTTTAGATGATACAGCATAATTTCACTTTATCATTATACGTCATGTATGTTTATCATATTGTAGGTCAACTTATTCAGTGTGGGTCAGTGTGGAGCCATAAATGGAGTCCAAGACATAATTGTTTACTGTTACATGGCCATTATGAGGAGACATACAGGATTCTAAGATATAGAATGACCTAATTGACATAATTGTTTACTGCTGATAACTTGATATCTTCTAACCCTGAATACTTCTTGATATCTACTAATTACTAACCCTGAGACAGAGAGGCTAGAAGTACAACCTGCCCTTTTCTTTATTTATGTAAACCTTCACTTAGTAAGCTAATATATGAAGTTTTATTTCTAAGCAAGGTTCTGAACAGAATTAACTTTTTCTCAGGTTTAGTCAGTCTAATAGTGTATGGTACCCTGTACCAATATACATGCTTTCACCGTTTTCACCCTTTCTGGATAGAGGGTGGTGTTTGCGAGCAGTCCTGTCGTCCTTCCAAAAGGTGGTTTCTGATTTTTCTCCTGAGCCTATTGGTTTCTCTTCCAGTTCTCGGTTTTTCTGGAAGGGGAGGTTTTTATTCGTAGCTTACGCCGATAGGAAACATTTACATGCAGGGTGCGATGTTCGTTTCTTTGTTTTTGTGTGCTGGTTGGAGGTCCCCACAAAGGGGAAGCAGCAGCAAAGGTGGCCATTTTGCACTGGGTTAAGGCGGTGGTTGCCTCAGCTTTCTGCTGGCGAGGTTGTATGATTCTGGGGGGCTTTCTGACTCTTGCTACCAGGGCACAAGCGGTTTCTTGGGTGAATCACTGTCTCATTCCACCAGGGGGGATTGGTAGAGCAGCTTCCAGGTCGTCTCTTCATTTTCTCAGTAACCACTACTGCCTAAATGTTTTGGCAGTAAAGGAGGCCTGTTCCAGGTCGGCGGTGTGGTGAGTTGGCTGGATAGGTCCCTCCCAATGATTACTGCTCTGTTACATCCCAGAAGTAGAGGACTAAACTGGAGGAACGATAAGGAAATAGAAATTACTTACCTGGTAATTGTCGTTCCTTGAGTGACGACAGTTTAGTCCTCATTCCCGCCCAGGAGTGTGATTTCTTCAGTTTATTTTCAGGCGGAGTGGAGCATCAATCTCAAGGAGTAGACGGATCCTTTCAGTTTCTAGATCGCAGTGAGTATCCCTCTGTTCTTTCTTTATTTTCTCTTATTTAAATGAGGTGATGGTATAGGATACGTGTTTGCATAGGGGGGACATGAATGTACATTTGAAGAAAAAATATATAAGACGGATACGGTTTAAAAGGCTCCTCCGGTTGAGGAATGGGGAGTTATTTAAAGTTATGGTATAGTTATTTGTTGTTCCTTTTGAGTTTGCTTTGTCAATAGTACACTGGAGGCTGATGGGAGATACCAGCAGGCTATATCCAGTGATGTCACGACTTTGATATGCCCAGTCTCCTAGCTGCAGGAAGAGGTGCACAACCCAGAAGTAGAGGAACTAAACTGTCATCACTCAAGGAACGACAATTACCAGGTAAGTGTAATTTCTATTTTTTTCTTAACTATTTTCCACATTTTATCAGTCTCCCTTTTGAAAGTTAAAAGGTAGTACTGTGGATTTCTTTGTCACCCTCCCAAGTGGTCCCAACACCCTTATCTCTTGCACCAGATCTTGTGTTCCATTAAGGACTAGGTCCAAAATGACTTCACCTTCTGTTCATGATCCAGCTGCTCCAAGAAGCAGTCATTTATTTCATCTAGAAACTTTATCTCCCTAGCGTGTCCTGCCGTGACATTGACCCAGTTGATATTGAGGTAATTGAAATTGCCCATTATTACTGTATTGTAACTTTTGTTTCTCTGATTTTTCTTTTAGTATTTCAACATCAACTTGTTCATTCTGGCAAGGCTGTCGGTAGTACACCCCACTGCCTTCTCTTCTTTTACATGGAATTTTAATCCATAGAGATTCTACAGTGTATTTTTGTTTCCTGCAAAACTTTAATCCTGTGACTCAATGCCCTCTCTAGCATAGAATGCAACCCCTCCACCAATTTGATCTACCCTATCATTGCAATATAGTTTGTACCCAGTTACCAGTGTCCCATTGGTTGTCCTTCCACCTGTTCTCTGAGATGTTCTATAGAAATATAGAAACATGACTGTAGAAAAAAATCACATGGCTTATCTAGTCTGCCCTTCCATTTCACATACTAAAGTCTCTTCTCCTTTAGAGATCTACTGTGTCCAATGCTCTTTTGAGTTCATATACTGTCCTTGTCTCTACTACCTCCATGGGGAGACTAGTCCATGAATCTTTCACTCTTTCTAACCTTTCATTTAGTGCTATATATTCTAATTCTCCCATCTTATTTTTTTTGAGACATCTAGCATTTGTATACAAGCATTTTAGAGGTATTTTATTCACATTAATCTGTTAGTAATAATGGGTGATTAATGGCACATTAATTAAGCAGTAGTAATGGGTGATTTCAATTAACACCGGTATCAACTGGGTCAGTGTCACGGCAGGACATGCTAGGGAGCTAAAGTTCCTAGATGACATAAATGACTACTTCTTGGAGCAGCTGGTTCATGAACCGACCAGAGGGGAAGCCATATTAGACCTAGTCCTTAGTGGAACACCAGATTTAGTGCAAGAGATAAGGGTGTTGGGGCCACTTGGCAATAGTGATCATAGCATGATCGCCTTTGATTTAATTAGTGGAGGAGGGATAGTAAGGAAATCCACAGTACTACCTTTTAACTTTTGAAAGGGAGACTATGATAAAATGAGGAAAATAGTTAAGAAAAAACTAAAAGGAGCAGTTGCAAAAGTTACTTACATCAAGCTTGGGGGGTGTTGAAAAATACTATCTTGGAAGCCCAGACCAGCTGTATTCCACGCTTTAAGAAAAGTGGAAGTAAGTCCAAAAAACTGCCAGCATGGTTTAAAGGGGAGGTCAGAGGCTGTTGCCAAAAAAGCATCTTTCAGGAAATGGAAAAAAGAACCAAACGATGAAACCTGGAAACGGCACAAGAACTGGCAAGTCAAATGCAAGGCATTGATAAAGCAGGCAAAAGGAGAATTTGAGAAGAAGCTTGCTGCGGAAGCAAAAACGCAAAATAGTTTTTTCAAGTACATTCATAGCAAAAAACCTGTGAGAGTCAGTTGGTCCATTAGATGATAGAGGAGTTAAAGGGGCACTAATAGGCGACAAGGCGACAAGGCGATAGCGGAGAGACTGAATTCTTTGCTTCAGTCTTTACTGAGTAAGATGTAGAGATGTTACCCATGATTGAAGTTGTATTTAAAGGTGCGGAAGAATTGAAGGAAATATTGATACATCGGGAAGATGTATTACAACTATTAGATAAACTGAAGCCGGATGGTATACATCCAAGGGTGTTGAAAGAACTGAAATATGAGATTGCAGACCTGCTATTAGTAATCTGTGAATTTTCATTAAAATCATCTAATACCTGAAGATTGGAGGATCACCAATGTAACGCTAATTTTTAAAAAGGGTTCCAGGGGTGATCGGGAAACTACAGACCAGTGAGCCTGACGTCAGTACCGGGAAAAATGGTAGAAACAATCATAAAGAATAAAATTACTCAGCATGTAGATAGGCATGGCCTAATGGGAGACAGCCAACAGGGCTTTAGACAAGGAAGATCTTGTCTTAATAATCTTATGTTTGAAAGTGTGAATAAACAGGTGGACAAAGGTGAGTCGGTTGATATAGTGTATCTGGACTTTCAGAAAGCCTTTGACAAGGTCCCTCCTCAGAGACTTTTGGCAAAACTAAAGAGTCATGGGATAGGAGGCAGTGTACTACTGTGGATCAAGAACTGGTTAAGATAGAAAGCAGTGTTGGGCTAAATGGCCAATTTTCCCAATGGAGAAAAGTGAATAGTGGTGTACCCCAGGGATCTGTGCTGGGTCCGCTGCTTTTTGACGTATTCATAAATGACCTGGAAAGTGGAATAACGAGTGAGGTTATCAAATTTGCAGATGACACAAAATTATTTAAAGTTGTTAAAACCCAAGAGGATTGTGGAAAATTGCAAGAGGATCTTGATAAATTGGAAGACTGGGCATCAAAATGGCAGATGAAATTTAATGTGGACAAGTGCAAAGTTATGCACCTAGGGAAGAACAACCCAAACTATGGTTACACGATGCAAGGTTCCACATTAGGAACCACCACCCAGGAAAAATTTAGGCGTCATTGTGGATAGCATGTTAACCCTCGGCCCAGTGTGCAGCAGCAGCCAAGAGAGCAAATAGAATGCCTAGGTATCATAAGGAAAGGATTGGAAAATAAAACAAAGATATTATAACGCCTCTATTGTTCCATGGTGAGACCGCATCTTGAATATTTGCAATTCTGGTCGCCGTATCTTAAAGGATATAGCGTTATTATAAAAGGTTCAGAGAAGAGCCACCAAAATGGTAAAGGGGATGGAAGGATACTCCTATGAAAGGCTAAAAAGGTTAGGGCTCTTTAACCTGGAAAAGAGACGGCTGAGGGGAGATATGAATTAATGAACGGAGTGGAACGGGTAAACGTAGATCGATTGTTTACGTTATCAGAATATAGAAAGACTAGGGGACATGCAATGAAGCTAATGGGTAATCTATTTAAAACTAATAAAAAAAAATATTTCTTCACTCAACGTGTAATCAAACTCTGGAATTTATTACCAGAGGATGTAGTAAAGGCTGTTAGTGTAGCTGGGTTTAAAAAAGATTTGGACAAGTTCCTGGAGGAAAGGTCCATAAACCATTATTAAGAAGGGACCCAGGATATCAATGCTTGACCCAGTACAAGCATTGCGGAACCTGTGTCTTTTGGGTAAACTGCTAGGTACGTATGACCTAGATTTGCCACTGTTGGAAACAGGATACTGGGCTTGATGGACCTTGGTTTGACCCAGTATGGCATATCTTATGTTCTTATGTTCTTATGGTTATCAGTTTATAGAGGTAATTTTTGAATCTTTCAGTTCTGTCTGCTTTGTTCGTAAGGACATCTGGGTTTCTTCCATCTTTAGGGCATCCCGACAGATTCCAGTAACTTCTGTCTTTTGCTAGTATCCTTAAGGAGATATCCTTCTGAACCATGCACTCTTGGGCGGCCGTCAATTTCTCCCTATCTGGTTTAAATGCTGCTCTATCCCTTTTTTGAAGGTTAGTGCCAGTAGCCTGGTTCCATTTGAAACTGCTCAACAGGTTGCTTTTGTCCTGGCAGTCCAAGGAAGGGGATGGCAGCAGCCATGTTCTCTTGTCTGTTGGATTTTGGAGCCTGTTGGGTCAGCATACCTTCTGGCTGGGAAGCTGGTACCCAGAGGGAGTCTACGTTCACTCCACTAAGCCACAAGCTGCCTCCTAGGCAGTCTGCCTTGTCTCCAGAGGTCCTGCAGAGCTGCTACTTTGTCTCAGAGCACGTTTGTAAGGCACTATAGATTGCATGTTGGTGCTGGAGCTGCTGATGCCTTTGGCAGGGCAGTCTTTCCAGAGCATCATCTTTCTCCCATCCTGGTTTCTTACTGGGCACATTCCTTCATCTGGACTGGTCTAGCAGTATAAGGAAGGATAAAGTTTTACCTTAATTTATTTTCTGGAATCCTGCTAGACCAATCCAGCTCCTGCCCTGGAAGACTCCTTTAGAGGTTGAGGATCCCTACTGTTTTGTTTGCGTCAGGCACAGATAGCAATAGAAAACAGTTATTTAGGATAAGAGCAAAATATTAACTCGTTATTGGGTGCAAAGTTGAATTGTTTGTTAATGTTACGCATTATGAATTTGCTCTTGAATTTTTCAATTTATTGCTTGGGCAATATCATACTGGCTTCTCAGGGCTGCAGCAGAAGGTATACTGAGTAATGACTTCAATGAATACGCTCAAGTCTGCTTCCACCAGCTGGTAAGGAAGCATAACCCACTCGTCTGGACTAGCAGGATTCAAGCATTTTTTATCAGGTAAATTTTCACCTTATGTCAGCAACTTTCCCATTCCCTTTGTAATTTACCTAACTACCGATGCTAGTGTCCTTGGCGCAATCTACCAACGAAGCCTGCTTCTTGAACGCCTATGATTCTGTTTCTGATTAACCCAAGCGTGTGGTTGCCTGTGCTCCTGCTAGGGTTTTGTATTAACTGCTCTGGTGGCTTCAGCCCTCCATTGTTGGTTACTTCTAGAAGGACACTTGAAAATGCTTGGAAATTTAATCCAGTCTTTAATTCAGCTGTGGTGTTACTGTTCAGCCCTTTAGGAAGCCTGAGTATTACTGCCAATCTTTGCCCTTTGCAATTTTTGGCGCTCTGCAGAATGGGCAAACTACCTCCTCCATTTCTTCTGCCCTTTCCATGTCTTGTTTGCCTGCCCCAAGATGTTGAAATTAGCAGGGGCAGGCAATACTGTAATGCAAAGAGGTAGTTCTCATGTTTTCTGTAAACCATCCTCGCTACAGTTTCATATTTAGTCCTGGAGTTTTCTTTCCTGTGCAGTCTTTAGCATTTTCTTTTACTGTGCGCTGTTGAAGTCAGTAAAATATTGCACTGTTTTCATTCTTTATCTGACTCAAAGTTGCTGCTGCCTGTATGTCCTTTCTTGCAGTCTTCTTTTGGGTAGTCTGTAGGCAGGGCGAGGGCAGTCCTGGCACTAACCTGGTTAGTGGTGATTTTCAATCCACTAATAGGCACTAATCCAATTTTGCTATCCTGATTATTAAACAGGGTTTTTCTACCACTTTTATTTTAGTTTACCAAGTTGAAGTTACAATTAAACAAGTTACATTAAACAAAAGCATTAACTTGGATTCTTCTGAAGCAGTGGAGGGTTAAGTGATTTTGCCCAAGGCCACAAGGGGTGCTAGTGGGACTCAAACCCTTGTTTCTTGGTTCCTAAGTTGGTGCGCTAACCATTAGGCTACTCTACTCCTGCTGGTATGATGCCTACATGAGGTCCTGTACCCCAGCTTACTTATGTATAAATTTTGGTGTCAATTGAAAAGGAGTGGTTTTGGTTTGTCTGGTTTCCTATCAGTGTAGCTTTATAGGTAAATTTGGATCATTTTCAACAATTGGATTTCTGCTTCTTGTAACTGGAATAGTAAATTTAAGTTTGGATATTGTAACACTAACCAATTTAGGGCTAGATTTACTGATGTACTACATTAATGCCTTAACGTTATTTCTGCGCAAACAGGGAAGCCCATCCTCACATATGGGTGACATCAGCACTAACATAGCACATGCAGTAACCTCTCCCTAGCTTTCAAAGAAAGCCTTTGGGAGATTCACCACGCATCTGTGGCTGCCTTACTGCCCAAGGGTGACATCATGCCTCTGTCCCTTTTTTTTTTTTTTTTTTTCCACAGAACCCATCAGACGTTTGTGTGCACTCTGGAAAAAATTGTTTTATTTTTCCTTCTCATATACCCATATCTGTGCCTTCCTGGGACCGCTGCTGATTTGACACCATATTTTTCTTGGTGTTTTTTCCCTTTGGGGGTTTTTTCTTCGGTTCTTTTCAACTTTCCCTTACGGTACTTGTCTATCGGTCTCGTGCCAGTATTTAGCCTTAGATGGAGTTTACCACCTGCTTTGGGCTCCATTCCCAAACAACCCAACTCTGGGAAGACCCGGGCCCGGTGCGCCTTCCCTGGCCAGGATTCTTGAGTTTGATCTCGCAGGCACAGTCTTTCCCGCTATGTCCTTGGCCAGTGGGTTTAAACAGTGTGACCACTGCCTCTGGTGCCTCAGTGCTGACCATGATGGCTCCCGTAGGCTCAGTCAGCAAATGATGAGCAAGGGACAGAGGAACTGTGAGAATCCATGTTTAGGAAGACCTCTGTTTTGGCTCCAGCATTGCTTGCAGAGCCAAGGCCCTCAGGGGCCACTGTGGTGTCCTTGACCTTGTGTGGTGGCTGTGCCAGTTCTGAGCCCTGATGTTGTGGTACATCAGACGGGATCCTCTTTTGAACCCCCCAAAGAGCTAGATGACATTGGTGGCCTCATTGGGCAATGACGCCGGAGCTGTGGGGAAAGTCCCACAGTCACCAGCATCAGAGCCCCTGGTGTAATGCAGAGGGTGATGGCCAGGAGCGGCCCTCCTAAGCTGCCCCAGTGGGAGAAAGTGGCATCAGTGTCAGGAGATACACTGGTCTCCCAAACCTATCCTCCTCAGATGCCCTCTCGACAGAGCCAACGTCGGGCATGAAGCTTCCGGTTGCTGCAGAGCCTCCTGGCCTCAGTTAGAATGGCAGCTCTTGAGCACAGTTTTGCTGGCTTCCTGGCCCAGCAGCACAGACCAATGCTCTGTTTCTTTGCATCATCGGTCCCAACCACCAGCCCATCCACCACAAGGACATCTCCTTGAGCGCCACCAGTATCGAGATTATTCTAGGCCCCATTCTCATCCCATTCAGGGTGGAGGACTTCCCATCCAGGGGCTCCAGGGGGTCTTGTAGCACTGGTAACCTGCCATGGCCCTAAGTCTTGGAGGGTTCTTGGTCTCCTCAGATTCTGAGTCAGACTGGGAGACTGATAGTCCCCTGATACTCGTCTCCATTAGGGATGTCTCTTTAGACCCCTCCCAAGGACCTCTCCTTTTTGTAGTTTGTCTGGGACATGGTGAAGGCCAAGGCCTTGACCTTCACCACAGAGTTCGATGAGGAGCCTCGGGCAGCGGACCTAGAGATTCTCCAGTACAAGGCCCCTCCGAAGGAGGCACTCATGCTGATGGTTCCCCATCCTAGAACAGCTTCTCTTCTGAATGTGGGGGACCCTGACCTCTGTACAGATTGTGAGCAGGCAGCTCGATGCCATATTTCAAATCCACAGGAGCCCTGGGTTCCAAAAGGCACAGCTGCCTCATAACTCCATGGTGGAGGAGTTGGCCATGCACAGGATCAAAAGCCAAAAGACTTGCTCCTCTCTGCCCAAGGCAACCGGGGAGCAGGCTTTGCTGCCAGGGGCACAAAGTGCTACTAAGGCTCAATGTTCATCAGCCTGATCCATGCCTACCAGCTTTATATGGGCATGTACTTGAGGTGACATGGCGAGGGAGCTCTCTGGGTTCTTGGCTGGGATGGCAGAGGAATCTTTTCAGCGGTTCCAGACCCTGATCTTGATGGTCAAGGAGTGCTCCAAATTCATCACTCGTGCAGCCGATGACTGCTTAGAGTTGCTGGCCAGAGTAGCTGCAGTGGGCGTTGGTGCCCTCCACCAGGCCTGGCTACAGTCCTCCGATCTGGAGCAATGGGTGCAGGACAAGCTGGTTGATGTTCCATGCTGGGAGGGAGAGGAGAATCTCGTCAGCAAGCCCATGACTGATAAGACCACTGACTCCAGCTCTGTAGCCTTGTCTGTCATGGGCTTGCTTACGAGATTCTCCTCTCTTCTCTTCTCCCCCCCCCCCCCCCCACATGGGTCAACCACCAGCTTGTCCTGCACCCATTGAGTTCCTGAGTGGGATCTGGTGCTCCAAGAAAACTACTGATCCATCCTGATGGAAGGCTTCACGGGGAAAGCCCCTTTCCTGAAGAGGAAGGCTTACAGAAACTACCCCTTTCCAGCTGCCCAACTGGGCCTGCAAGCCATGGGACAGCATCACAGCCCACGTAAGCTTAAAATCACTAAGCCCCAGGCAGCGTTCCAGCTGCCTGGAGACTTTTGACTCCTTGGACATTGCCTCTCCTCATCCAGGAGGCAGCATCTGGTGTTCTTTGCCAACTGGTGGACAAGCATCACCACCGACACCTGGGTCCTCCAGGTGGTGGGGAGGGTTACCTCCATTTCGATCAGACACTGCCTCTGTTCTTCCCAGGGGAACCTCCGATTCCCCATCACCGCAACTTGCCCCAGTGAAAGCTCACCAGGATTCTAGCCAACAAGATGGTGGAACTAGTCCTGCCCCACCTCAAGGGCGAGAGGTTCTACTTCCTGGTTACCAAGAGGACTGCCCCTACACCAATTTTCACAAGAATAGGGTGGAGCTCCAGACACACCCCAAGTTCCTTCCTAAGGAGGTCTCCTTGTTCCACCTCAATCAGGAGATGGTGTGTATCTCACCTTTTTTCCACATCTTCAGTAATGCAGAGGCCGCTCTCCATACGCTAAGACTGTAAATGGGTATTGGCCTATTTAGAGCAGACCAAGCCCCATCACCGCTCCTCACATCTCCATCACCTACAACCACTGTTCTCTCAAAGCTGTGCGCGTGTGCGTGCACACACCTCGCCGAGCGAGCGCACATACTTTATAACAGAGCGCACAAAAATTACGGTTCTGATTCTGACAGAAAACAGACGTCTTAAAATTTAAAAGTTGTGTATTTATGGTTTTCATAAGTTCTACAATATTTTCTAGTGCAATCAATGTAGTGTACATACTGTATTCTGACATGTAGTCAAATTTTAAAGTATATAACTCCGAGTTATGTGGCGCACAAAAATTTAACCTTCCTTCAAACGTTGCACAGCTGATATTTTATGTGCACACAGCCTACAGAAAATTAGAGGGAACATTGCCTACAACCCTAATCGTCTGGGCGTAGCTGTCTCCATGTGTACTTTGTCCACCTGGGTGGCAGACTGCATCACCTTCGGTCAGGCTGGTCTTTTGCAGCAGCATCACATGGTGCACAGTGTCCAGGCCATATTGACCTCTGTGTGGCAAACCTCTACTCATTTCCCTTAATGGAGATCTGCTGGACCACGACCGTGTCCTCGGTTCATACCTTCACAGCACATTACTTCCTGGAGGAGGAGTCCCAGTGGGACAGTGCCTTCAGCCAGGTGGTTCTCCATAATTTATTTTGGGGTTTAAAGCAACTCCTGCCCTCCGGTCCTGTGTCCAGGCTACTGGAGAGCTTACTTCTCTGGTCGACACTGGGACCAAACTGTACTGTTCCTCATGGTTTGTTTTTTGGGTTGTCTTTGGCTTACAGGTTTTTTCGGTAGCCTATAGCCAGGTAGTTCTATATGTGAGGACTGACTTCCTGCTTGTTCCCAGAGAAAGCGTAGTTATTCACCTGTAGCAGGTGTTCTCCAGGGACAGCAGGGACCCAGCCTCCCAACTTTCCCTCTTCCCTGTCTTGTTGCTATCTTGAACTATGTCATCATACTGAGGCAAGATTGCATCCTTGGGCAGGAAGGCAGCCACACATGTGTTGGATCTCCCAAAGGCTTTCTTTGAAAGCTGGGGAGAGGTCACTGCATGGGCTCTGTCGGTGCTGATGTCGCCTATATTTGAGGACTGATTTCTGCTGTTCCTGGAGAACACCTGCTACAGGTGATTAACTACGCTTTAATGTAAGTCCCACCATTCTTATGGGGTACAATTACAAACATGTAGTAGTGCACTAAAACACACATTGCTAAATCTAGCTTTTCATTTTCACTTCTGAGGGCAATTAAACTGTTTTATTTAAAAGAATGAGGTTTTGAATTGATCTTGGTTTTTGCTTTATGCAGTTGACTTTGACAATCTATTGGCCTCTAGCCTTGCCTGCATCAGGCTGGCTTTGCAGTACTGAAGTCCTATTAAAAGCAGCCAAAAAGAGGAGATGTGACTTGTAAAGGGCTAATGGACAGTCAGAATAAAATTTTCTCCAGGACTGTAGACGTTTGTGCTTTGTACATTCAATTTGTCTCATAGATTTTGTCTGGCATTTTGTTCAGTAATATCGGAACAAGAGGTTGTAGACATGAGCCTGAGAGCATCAAAAATATTTCTCTACAGTAAGGTTGTGGACAGCCTTGCAGGGGAGATGGTTCAGACAAAAACAAGTGAGGAATTCTAGAGTCGGGGGGTAAGTACAGAGGATCTCTAGTTATAAAAGCCAATCAGCAGCAACACTGGACTTTTAAAATCAAGGTGCCTCCAGGCTTGCCCATGCTTGGTGGGTCCTTAGGTGAAGACTGCAGGCAAAGACAGCAACACATAAGTATGATATTAAAGCACCACAACACCGTTGCTGAATCACTAGCAAGGAAATATTCACTCAGGAAAAAGACAAATCCTTCTAAAGACCCTAGGTGCCCTCATGCATATAATTCCACCATATTCTCATATTTAGCAGTGTACATATTCCTGACAACAGCATGCAATACCCTTATCACCCCCAATACCTCACACCCTTCAAGTACCATCCAGCACTCACACCCCCCCCCCAACCGGTCACAGCAACACTCATCCAGATGTCTGATAGCCATACAAAGCTCCCTACACATTACTTCCATCATCACCATCCTTGATATAACAATGCAGTTATTCTGATATGCACTGATCAATGCCAGCTCAGTGAAGAATAAAATCCAGACTGTCACTGACCTGCTCACAGAATACCAGCTAGACATTCTCTGCATAACTGACATGGTTTTCTCCTCAACCAGCTCAGAGAAGGCTACTCACTGTTCTACTGCCCAAGAAACAATCAGAAAGGAGGGGTATTGCTGCTAACCAAAACACATCTACACTTCCATCATCTATCATCAATGAGCACTAATGAAATGGACTCATCACCATCGTGACTAACCATATTGACCATCTTCAGCTACCGAACTCCCACAACCTATCCCACATAATAAAAAATATCATAAACTCCAAAACCAAGGAGAACCACCTCATCCTTGGAGGCTTCAGCTTCCTTTCCCTGCCCACCAGCATAGCAGACACCTTCCTCACAGCCAATGTTCCATTTTCTGTAGGCTGTTTGCGCATAAAATATCAGCTGTGCAGCTTTTGAAGGAAGGTTAAATTTTTGTGCGTCACATGACATTCGGAGTTATATACTTTAAAAATTGACTACACGCCAGAATACAGTATGTACACCCAATTGATTTTTAATCAAATTAAATGAAAATAGACTTACTAAATGAAGCAGAAAATTTCTAGTAATTAGTCACAAATGCGATGGTATTTCAGTTCTTATTTAAAGTCATTGCTCTCCAGGACCAAGCAGGAAGTCAGTCCTCACTTATGGGTGACGTCGGCGCCGACGGAGCCCTCGCGGAGCAATTTTCCCCAGCTTTCAAAGAAAGCCTTTGGGAATTGCAGCGCGCATGCGCGGTCCTCTTCCTGCCCAAGGGTGCCATCTTAGCCAGTCTTCTTTTTTCCGCGGAGCCCTACAGACGTACCTGTCGTGTCCCCGCGAAAAAGTTGATTTTTACTCATATTTTCTCTTTTTTCCTTCGGTTCGACGCCGGTCTTTTTCCCGCCCGGACTTGCGACGCCGGTCACGAGTCCTCTTCTTCTTTTTCGGTTTTTCTGACTTAGTCAGTTTCGTTTTCGGTTTTTCCCTGGCAGCCCGGTCCTTTGACCTTGCCGGGGCCCTTTTTCCCCCGATGGCTGCCAGTGGTTTCAAACGGTGTGGTCAGTGTGACCGAAATATGTCACTAACTGACACACACGACAATTGCCTCCGCTGCCTGGGCCCGGATCATGAAGAAATGATCTGTGGGCCCTGCGGCAAAATGTCCTCCAAAGCGTTGAGAAGTCGGCGGCATCAGCGGGATAGGATCTTCGCTGACCCCAGCCGTACCCGGACCTCGTCGGAGGCCTCCGCGTCCAGAGGTTCCAGCTCGGACCGTCGCCGGAGTTCCTCCGACAGGGGTTCTCCCTCCGGGGACCATCGACGAAAGGTGAAACCCGCGAGGGCGGCGTCGGTGGACGCTCCTGGCTCCGCGAGGGCCAGGTCGCATAGCCCCGATAGCCGTCCCGGGTCCTTGGAGAAGGAGCACCTCTCGAAGCGACCTCGCCTGGAGTCGGAGCTGCCTGCTCGGGTAAGTCCTGTGGTCCTCCTGGACTCGCCTCCGAGACCGCCGACGTCGGGCCCGACACCGTCGGGGCCCAAGTCGCGGGCTGCTGGGTCACCTGAGCTCGGACTCAGGTTGACGGCCTTGGAGAGCAGACTGTCTGCCTTCATGGACCAGCAGCGGGCACTGCTCGCTGGCTTCGCTGGCGCCGCTGCCCCGACCGCCGGGACGTCGACGTCTAAGTCGACCCCGGAGACCGAGCCGATCCTCGAGTCGATGCGAACTCGAGTCGATCCTCGGTCGAGGTCACCCTCGGCCTCCCGTTCGGGACCGAGGTCGCCGACGCCGACTCCCTCGGCGTCAGGGCGGCAGGCGCCGCGCCCTGCCCGGGCCGACCCCACCGAGTCCTCGTCGGAGTCGGTCTGGGAGTCTGAAGAGGAAGAGTCGCCTGATTCTTTTCGGACTCGGTGTGTCCCCTCGGACTCACCTGAGTCCGAACCTCGGAAGCAGTCCCCCCGGAGGATGCCCGGTTCTCGGACTTCGTCAGGGATATGGCCAAGGCTTTGGCCTTCCCTGTGGATCCCGAGGAGGAGCCTCGAGCCGAAGAGCTCGACGCCCTCCAGTATGACTCTCCCGCCAGGGAACACTTTACTGTACCGGTTCCTCCCATGCTGGAACGACTACTCTTCCGCATGTGGGAGAGTCCGGCCACCTCGCCGGTCCTGAGCAAGCGGGTCGATTCTATCTATTGAGTCCGCAAGAGCCCTGGCTTCCAAAAAGCACAGTTACCACACCATTCCATGGTAGTGGAATCGGCCATGCATCGTCTTAAGAGCCAGAAGATGCACTCCTCGGTGCCTCCTGGCAGGGAGGCCCGTAACCTGGATGGCCTTGGTAAGAAGTGTTTCCAGGGCTCTATGCTTGCGTGTCGTGTCCAGACCTACCAGCTATACATGGGCATGTATCTCCGAGACCTGGCTAAAGAGCTAGCCGGATTCTCTGCTGGTTTGTCCGAGGAACCCTTGCGGAGGTTCCTGGCTTTGTCCACTGGCATTCGGGAATGCTCAAAATTCATATCCCGAGCAGCCTATGATGGCTTTGAAGCATCGGCTCGAGTGGCCGCAGCCGGCATCGGTGCCCGCCGACAGGCTTGGCTTCAGTCGTCTGACCTTGAGCCCTGGGTGCAGGACAAGTTGGTCGATGTCCCCTGCCGAGGCGAAAACCTCTTTGGCAAGCCCATGGCTGAAAAGGCTGCACAAATTGAGACGGAGACTCTCACCAGGACTAGGCTTTCTAGGAAGACCTCCGCCCCTTCCCAGAAAAAGAAGGGCTCGGGGAGGAAGGCGGCTGCCTACAAACAATACCCCCAATATCAGGCCCCTGCAGCTCCCCAACAGGGCCAGCAGGCCAAGGGACGGGGTAACTGGTCCCGTAGGCAGCAAGCCCCCAAGCCTGCACCACCAGCCCCTGCTCAGCAGGGTGGGGGCTTTTGACTCCTTAAGCATAGTCTCTCCCCCCCCGCTGGTTCCTCCCAGCACCGGAGGCCGGCTGGTTCACTTCGCCCACAGGTGGTCCAGCATCACCTCAGATGCCTGGGTGCTTCAAGTCGTGCGAGAAGGCTATCTTCTCCACTTCCACCAGGTCCCTCCCTCCTATTTTCCGGGAGAACCTCCACGACCCCTCTGCACAGGGACTTACTCCTTCAGGAGTTAGCAGGTCTTCTACAGGAACAGGCGGTAGAACCGGTGCCCCACCACCTGAAAGGTCAAGGCTTTTATTCCAGGTATTTTCTAGTACCAAAAAGGACAGGAGGCCTCAGACCCATCCTGGACTTGCGCAACCTCAACAAATTCCTCGTGCGGGAAAAGTTCAAGATGCTTACCCTTGGAATCCTTCTGCCCTACCTCCAGCAGGGAGATTGGCTATGCTCCTTGGATCTAAAGGATGCCTACACGCACATCCTTATCCACCCAAGCCACCGCCAGTACCTAAGGTTTGTGGTGGCCGGAAATCATTACCAGTACAGAGTACTACCCTTTGGCCTGTCCTCCGCACCGCGAGTCTTCACAAAATGTCTCGCGGTGGTGGCGGCCCATCTCTGGCTTCACGGCCTCTGTCTTTCCGTACCTCGACGACTGGCTCATCAGGGCAGCGTCCGCTCCGGAGGTCACCAACGCCACACGCCGCACGGTGACTCTTCTGCAGTACTTGGGCTTTGTTATAAACTTCGCAAAGTCCACTTTGCTCCCCTCACAGGATCTCGAGTTCATCGGCGCAAGGCTGCACACTCCTCAGGCACGAGCGTTCCTACCGCTCGACAGAGCTCAACGGCTCATGGACCTAGCCGACCGTTTTCGCAGCCAGCCCCTGGTCTCCGCCAGGCGCTTCCTGAGACTACTCGGCCATATGGCTTCCACCGTCCATGTGACCCCCAATGCCCGCCTGAATATGCGGCCTGCTCAATGGTGTCTCCGCCTGCAGTGGCAACAAGCCACAGGCGGCCTAGCAGACCTAGTGCGCGTCTCCGAGCCGCTGATCTCGTCTCTCCAGTGGTGGCTTCATCGGCCGAACCTGGTACTCGGCATGCCTATCCAGTCACCTCAGCCGGCCCGGGTGCTGACAACAGATGCATCCCTCCTGGGCTGGGGAGCACATTGCCAAGGGGCTCGTACTCAGGGCCTCTGGACCACGTGGGAGTCTGCTCAGCAGATCAACTTCCTGGAGCTCAGAGCGATCCGCCTGGCTCTCAAGGCCTTCTCCCACCTGACCTCTCACCAGTCCGTCCTTGTCCAGACGGACAATCAAGTTGCCATGTTCTACGTGAACAAGTAGGGGGGCACGGGCTCCTTCCCTCTCTGTCGGGAGGCACAGAAGCTCTGCTCTTGGGCCGTCAGTCACGGCGTTCTTCTCAAGGCAGTTTATCTCCCAGGCCAAGAAAATTGCCTGGCGGACAAACTCAGCAGGATCCTCCAGCCGCACGAGTGGCGCCTGGATCCCTTGGTAGTTTCAGAAGCTCTTTCTAAAGTGGGGCCTCCCCACGATGGATCTCTTTGCCAGCCCTCTCAACCGGCAACTTCCTCGCTTCTGCTCTCGTCAGCCGCATCCCCTTCGAGTTGCGGCAGACGCTTTTCTACTCTCATGGGCGGAGAGCCTTCTGTATGCTTTTCCTCCCATCCCGCTAGTCTCTCGAACTCTTTTCAAGGTTCTCCGAGACAAAGCTTCCATAATCCTGATCGCTCCTCGCTGGCCCAGACAGCCGTGGTTTCCACTCCTGCTGCAATTAGCGGTGGAGGATCCATTCCCTCTGGGGTTTCAACCGGATCTCCTCACTCAAGATCAGGGGTCTCTGCTACACCCCAACCTCAGATCTCTCAATCTAATGGCCTGGCTGCTGAGAGGGTAGTCCTTGCTCCCCTTCTCCTGCCGGCAGAGGTGGAAGAGGTCGTCTTAGCTTCTTGGCGACCTTCTACCCGCAAATGCTACGCCCTTAAATGGCGTCGCTTTTCCGTTTGGTGTACCCAGCAGTCTCAGGATCCCTTCTCCTGCTCGGTGTCGGTGATCTTGCAGTACTTGCTCTACCTCTCTAATCTGGGACTTAAGTCCAACTCCGTCAAAGTTCACCTCAGTGCTCTTTCAGCACATCATGTACCGGTGGACGGCAGACCTCTTTCCAGCGACCCTCTCGTAGTGAGGTTTCTCCGAGGTCTCCTTCTACTTAAACCACCTCTCTGCCCGCCAGCGCCTGACTGGGATCTGAATGTGGTTTTGCAGCGGATCACCTGTCCGCCTTTTGAACATATGGCTACCTGTTCTCTCCGTTTTCTTTCTTGGAAAACATTGTTCTTGATAGCCCTCACTTCCGCTAGGCGCGTAAGTGAATTGCAGGCCCTCGTGTCTGATCCCCCTTACACTCAGTTCTACAAAAATAGGGTAGTCCTACGGACTCACCCAAAATTTCTTCCAAAAGTGGTCTCCCCCTTTCACATCAATCAGGAGGTGGTACTTCCGACCTTCTTTCCCAGACCACACTCCAGCCGAGCTGAAACGGTCCTCCATACCCTGGACTGTAGAAGGGCATTGAACTTCTACCTTGACCGTACGCGGGAGCACCGTAAAGCTGCGCAGCTTTTTGTGTCTTTTGACCCCAATAAATTGGGGCTCCCGGTCTCCAAGCGTACTCTGTCCATCTGGGTTGCGGACTGTATCACTTGGGCTTATGGGGCAGCCGGACTCTCCTTGGAAGGTCGAGTCACGGCTCATTGCGTTCGGGCAAAGGCTGCGACAGTGGCTTACCTCCGCTCTGTTCCGCTGGCAGACATCTGCCGGGCCGCTACTTGGTCTTCGAGCCAGACCTTTGCGGTCCATTACTGTCTCGAGAGGGAGTCCCGCAGGGACAGTGCTTTCGGACAGGCAGTCCTCCGTAATCTCTTTGAGGTTTGAGCAACTCCTACCCTCCATCCCGGATGTGGGCTACCGGTGGGTAATAATTCAGCGAAGATTCCTTCCTTCTGTGCTGCTGAGCTAGAGGGAGCTCATTTTTGTGCTTAGGGTCTCCGGTAGCCTTAAGCTTGGGAGTCCCATAAGTGAGGACTGACTTCCTGCTTGGTCCTGGAGAAAGCGTAGTTACTCACCTGTAACAGGTGTTCTCCAGGAGCAGCAGGAATCAGTCCTCACAACCCTCCCTCCTCCGCTTGGAGTTGCAATCATCTGCTTTAGTTTTTTTTGCAAATTTTTATGCTGTCTTTTTTAGCTATGTCATCTGACTGGCTAAGATGGCACCCTTGGGCGGGAAGAGGACCGCGCATGCGCGCTGCAATTCCCAAAGGCTTTCTTTGAAAGCTGGGGAAAATTGCTCCGCGAGGGCTCCGTCGGCACCGACGTCACCCATAAGTGAGGACTGATTCCTGCTGCTCCTGGAGAACACCTGTTACAGGTGAGTAACTACGCTTTTCATGTAAATATACTGTATGGAAGAAAAGAATGAGCTTACTATTAACAGTTCATTCTCAATTTCTCTTCGATCTCTTTCAAATTTAACCAGTCTGAATAAATTTTATCAAGGTCTACCAGTCTTAACACGCATCAGCATTTCCAAATGTTCTGACTGTAAGCGATTCCCTTATTTTGCTTTTTAAACTGTTCATCAAGCTGAAACCACACTCATCTGCACTAGAAGCCAAAAATGTTCCACCAATATCCATCAATTTCAGTAAATCTACAAAGTGAGCATTCTGAAACGCCAAAGTTACCATATCCGGAAAACTGTTTATCAGGTTACTTTTGACTTTTTTCTGCGACTAAGAACTTGAAGTCATTGTACTGCTGAATAACAATATGTTCCTCCATAAATTGTTTGTACTTTAAGCAGAGTGATCAGACATATATTTCAATTCCAAATTCATAATCACACTGTGCTATTGCTGTCAAGTCAAAAGCAGACCATTCCTCAATTTCATTTTCAGGAAATCTTTCTCCTAAATGCAGACACAGCATATGATACCTAGCAAATAGAATGCTAGGTATCATAAGGAAAGGAATGGAAAATAAAACAAAGGATATTATAATGCCTCTGTATTGTTCCATGGTACGACTGCACCTTGAATATTGTGTGCAATTCTGGTTGCCGTATCTTAAAAAGGATATAGCGTTGTTAGAAAAGGTACAGAGAAGAGCCACCAAAATGGTAAAGGGGATGGAAGGCTACTCCTATGAAGAGGCTGCAAAGGTTGGGGCTCTTCAATCTGGAAAAGACGGCTGAGGGGAGATATGATAGAGGTCTATAAATTAATGAATGGCGTGGAACGGGTAAACGTAGATCGATTTGTTTATGCTATCAGAATATAGAAAGACTAGGGGACGTAATGAAGCTACAGGGTAAACTATTTAAGACAAATAAAATTTTTTCACTCAACGTGTAATCAAACTCTGGAATTTGTTACTGGAGGATGTAGTAAGAGCTGTTAGTGTAGCTGGGTTTAAAAAAGGTTTGGATAAGTTCCTGGAGGAAAGGTCCATAAACAATTATTAAAAAGGGACCCAGGATCACAATGCTTGACCCAATACAAGCATTGTGGAACCTGTGTCTTTTGGGGATACTGCTAGGTACATATGACCTAGATTGGCCACTGTTGGAAACAGGATACTGGACTTGATGGACCTTGGTCTGACCCAGTATGGCATATCTTATGTTATGTTCTTAATGAAAATAAGTGTGGAACCAGTATCCACTGAAATGTCTCCAGGTATCTTGTCGAAGATTTTTAACATTATCACTCCATTTTACTGTCACCCAAATATTGCGTTCAGATTTTGTTCAGCTTACCCTGTGCAAGATGATATGCTTCCAGTGGTGGTAGCCCATGTTTTTGAAAGGCCATTGTTAGTGAAGCTAGTTCAGATAAAACATCTTTCAAAATTTGCAGTGTTATATGGAATTGATGGCTGTTTAGCTTTTTATAACAATACTTTGCAATGGGATCATTATCCTTCTCTTCAAAGTATTTTAATAATGGATCATAATTTCGAATAATTGCTTGAAGAGCAAAATGTCTAACTGCACTTCATTCAGAGGTCTAAAAGCAATTTACTTGCATTCAGAAGCATCTGCTAATTCTTTAAATTGTGACCTTTTTAGTAGAAGATCGACAAAAGGTTGTGTAAATGGTTCTCATGAAAGTTTCAACTTCTTTCATCTACTTTACTTCCTTCCATGATTCAGAGATCTCCCAAATCTTCATGTTGGGCAATACAATGCTGCTGCACTAAATGCAAAACATGGTGTGTGTTTTTTAGCTGCACAGCAACACCATTTATTCTGCCTGACATGGGCACCATCCGAAGTAAACATGACCATTTTGTTAAGGTCAAGCTTGTATTTCCCATAAAATTCCTGGAGTGCACTGACTATATTGATGCAGCATCACATGCTTCCAAATGTAGCATCCCACCAAATGAAGTTTTTATACAGACATGAATTTACTGACTGATATTTGAAGTACAGTATTAATTATGACAGAAATGTCTGTGCTTTCATCAATAGTTAATGTACGATACACTGCTGATGCAACATCTGCTATGAGCTTATCTTACAAACAATACTAGGCCTATCCGGAGTTTAACTATGATACTTCATAAAAAGCAAAAAACAACTCCACAAATTAACCAATTGTAGCATTAGTAACTTTGCACTAAGAAGCTTTCAGTACCGTAACAGGGGAGCACAGACCTCAGAAAGATCCCCAGATATTCATAGAGAACTTCAAGACCGGAGAACCGGATTTCAGTAATCCACAGGGGAGATTTTACATCAACGGTCTGTTACCAGCCCCCACCGTCCGTCAATCAGCACTGAAAAGCTTATCTCATAACATACTGGTGGGAATAACTAGAAGCTGCTTTAACAAATGTCAACTCTAAATCTTCACACGCACAATATAACTGTATATAGCAAAGCAGCTTATTTAGGAACCCTCAACAATGAACATATTATATACTATAAATCCACATTTAACTGTTTCTCAAAGCCCTCAATAGTGAACAAATTATATACTATATATCCACATTTGACTATTGCTCAAAACAAAAGAGCTCCTAAAAAACAAAACCCCATCAGCAAAAACAGCAATCCTCAGCTTCAAGACAGTCAGTGTAGTATCAGCCCCGACGCCACAGTCAGACGTGCCTCTTAGCGTTTCGCGTACGCTGTTCTGATGTAGGAGTATGTATATATTTGTGGCAGGTATATTCAGCACTTTTTTTATTGTTTTATTTTATAGTATACCCCCCTGAAGCAGCGTCGGGGTTGATACTACACTGACCGTCTTGAAGCTGAGGATTGCTGTTTTTGCTGATGGGGTTTTGTTTTTTAGGAGCTCTCTTTTGTTTTGAGCAATAGTCAAATGTGGATATATAGTATATAATTTGTTCACTATTGAGGGCTTTGAGAAACAGTTAAATGTGGATTTATAGTATATAATATGTTCATTGTTGAGGGTTCCTAAATAAGCTGCTTTGCTATATACAGTTATATTGTGCGTGTGAAGATTTAGAGTTGACATTTGTTAAAGCAGTTTCTAGTTATTCCCACCAGTATGTTATGAGAAGCTTTTCAGTGCTGATTGACGGACGGTGGGGGCTGGTAACAGACCGTTGATGTAAAATCTCCCCTGTGGATTAGTGCAAAGTTACTAATGCTACAATTGGTTAATTTGTGGAGTTTTTTTGCTTTTTATGAGCTTATCTTGGACATTGTTTGAATTTCTTGAAATTATAATCATCAAATAGTGTTTGCTTCTCCAGTTTTCAGGTATGGTTATGTACTTGGACATGTGTTCATTTAATATCTTGAACAGAGCATGGAAATAGTCATCCGAACAGCCAGCAAAACGCTATCAATTAGAATTTTAATTTCTTCTGGTGTAGAACGCTCCTGTTCATTACTAATTTGCCTTTTCTCTTTTTTCAGCGGTGCTGTCAAGCAACAAGTTAAATAATCCTCCTCCTTATATTTGGATTTTTAGCTGTAAGTTTCTTAACACTTTCAGTATGAGACTTACTAGATATGTTGTTTCAAAAAGTCCAGTTTCCACACATCCCAAAACTTGCCACTCACTCTCTGATGGTTTTTGCATCTCGGCAGTATAAACAGACTACTCTGTCATCCTCTTCGTAATCGAATATTTCACGCAGTTGAACACACGTTTTATCCCGAGATTTTGGTGTCTCCATTTCAACAATTCAAGCCATTCAGGCTTAAAAGCTCTGGCCGTTCTCATTTTATTTTTATTTAATGTCTTTTTTTTTTTTTTTTATACCGTGCTCTTTAAAATCAGTGCGGTTTACATTTAACAGCTCATGCAGCGCAGGTAGAGCCCATGACTGGACTTACAATGTAGCAGCAAAGCGCAGACAAACCAATGATACCAGGAGTCTGTTCAGAAGGTCCAAATCATTTATTTGTGCACAAGTCTCAAGCACGAATCAAATTCAAAATGGCTGAGCAAAGTTTTCTAGCATTACAACAACTTTTATAGACTTCTGTTCCATTCTAAGTATAGAAAAACATTTCATTGGTCCCGGTACTCTCCCGTACCCCTTCCATTGGTCCCGGTACTGATAAGATTATCCAATTATGTTCCTTCAGTGGGCATGGCACCTGCATACCCCCCTTCTAGTCCCAATTACAATGGTCAGTTCATCAACTTGTTACTTTCATACTCTCAAGGCCATAGAGCCAATTTGTGCATGCAGGGGAGCAGGGCTCTGCAACTCATCTGTCAGCACTCCCAATTATATTCCTTGCAGATGTACTTTTCTTATCAGTAACTTTTAAACATATTTTTCTGTATTTTTCCATCTCTCAGTTTTGCTTACCTAAGTTAGTTTAGTACTCTTGCAGAGTTCTATCCTACAATAGCAGCATGTTGGGGGATGTGCAATTCCTATGAGCCTTTCCACAGGCTTCATTTACAGGTCAAGCTAGTTAGGCCTGCCTGCTTATGTCAGACACCGTGGATCACAGGCCTGCACCTGCCACAACAATAAACAGGGGTTTCTAAACAGGACTGACAGGGTAACTATGTACAGGCAAGCTAGCCGTCACAGCTGACGTGGTCAGCTCGCAACCATTTACAGCTTTATTTACTTAATATATACAGATTGACTGACTGGTCTAAGCATGTGCACAATTCCATCAGCAGATTGTCTCATGATCTAGTTTTCTACCTCTCATCGCTATTGGTTTTGACATTTTAAACATTAACTTCTTTCAGTTTTCAATGTAATAAATTTTAATAATGCCATTCAAATTACAGATTACAATTGGACTACTCACACATGTCGCAAGCCAAAGTACAGAAGTGGAAGTTTCTCAATGCGCCAATTAAAGTTTAAGACCAAAGACACTGGTCAACATTGAAATCGTTACTGACTTTAAAAGGCCCTAATCTGTAGTATCTTGGTGAGCTGAACAGGAATATAACATTAAAAAAATTTTATTGGCTCTAGTTTTGAAGATATTGCATGTAGTTCATTTTTGACGTTTCACCGTGTAAATTTATCCAGTAGGACATCAACATCCCAAATAAGCCTTGAATGATGTATTATTGCATCACATTGGATGATGTGTGCATGCTGGTATTATGCAGAGTTGATTGCATCATGTTCTGATGCAATGCAGTACTACTGCCAGATGGCTGCTGAAGCCATCTGAAGTCAGCAGTGTACTATATGCAGTCGGAAAGGTTGAGCATTTAAAATATTTGACTGTGTGCGAGACAGTTTAAGCTACTGTTACATGTAACTTTTATTAATCATATAATTTTAGCCATTTAGGTACAATACAGAGCAGTAATGCTGCGAAAGTGCTTTAATACCGTTGACAATTTCTGCTACATTTGTGGGGAAGTGACATTTGCCAACCAGAAGAAAAGTATCACTTCTCAACTGAAGAAGGCATTTCATCTTTACTTCAGATGCAAGATTGGTGACCAAGACAAGCCTTGGGCCCCGCATATATGCTGCGCTACATGTACAACACAGCTTTCACAGTGGTTGAATTGCAAAAGACCATCAATGCTGTTTGCAGTCTCCACACCATATGGCATTATCAACCCTCCAAACTACCTAGACCTGAGGAGCAGTGGTCTCCCTGTCTATCCGAAGCTTCTCCAAGTGAGAACAATCTTAAAAAAAAAATCAGAATCTAAGGTAAAAAGTACCGGCCAAAGCTAGCACTCATGGTTTAAGGGAAAGAAAAGCTTTCCTTCTCACTTGGGTCACCATGGAAACATTTGGAAATTATATTTTTCACCACAAAAAAAGGGAATCCTTAAACTTTTCAAAATTAAAGGTTTATCGGGGTCATTAAGAAAACAAATCACCAAAGTGTCTCTAGAATTAATGACTTACTGGGAGTTCTCTAAAAGGGCAGAGACTTAAATCAGGTTTAGTCACCAATACACCCTCTCCTTCCTGCCCTGAGGACTGTCAGACGGCTGCCTGGGTGAGAATGTTCACAGTCTTGGCAAATGCATATATCAATATGATTTGCAAGGGATTGTGGGAAATGCAGTCCATTCACACCAGACACAGCCACTCACAATAATTAGTTGTGCTTGAGTGTAAAGCCAATAAGATATTTATTTATGGGGTTATTTCTCCCAACACAGATATGCTTGGTAGCACATAAAACAGGATACTTGCTTTCAGTGTTAAACTTAGAAAAACAAAATCAGGAAAAAAGTTGAACTTGTCAGGCAATCAAAGCAAAAGAATAAAGACCTGGTTGGTAACAAACTGGTCTTTTCTGTAGGCTTTAGCCAATATTTTCTTAGCAGTGTATCAAACAAGCAAAACCCACAAAGAAGGGAAAAACTGTTCTTTTCAGGTTAACTTCTGATTACTTCCCACATAGATACAGAAGTGATTCTCTCCTAGCTCACAAGCAATTAGGTAAGGCTTAATTGCTAGCAGTCACCAGCTGAAACCCCTTAGCTGGCTTGCCTTCCACTGTGTGGGTCAAATCCTGCTTCAGGAGCTTTTCTGAGTAGATTAAAGAACAAATTTGTATTTCTTTGTGATGGTTGCTGTACTTTATAACAGAAAGTTACCAACGGAGTTTAGATAGAGAGCAGTCCATATAAACAGGATCCTCATCTGCTATTATTCCCCCTTTGTTCAACAAGCATGGGTTCAATATCATGGATTGGCACAGATGAATCTCTCAATGGAGCATTTTCAGGAGAATACTTGTTTCCCTGCTGTCTTTCAAGGTTATAGCTAGGTCATAGATCAGTGTTCATACCTGAGCTCCCATTGCTGCTAGAGTTCCTCTCTATATAGCCTGGCCAGTATGTAGTCCAGTTCTTATGTCCAGCCTTCCAATCCCTATCCCTGGACACTGGATCTCTCTTCACATACCTTCTGGCATAGGTCTTAGGGTCCCTTCCACGTGCAGCCGTCTCCCTCACAGGTAGCCTCTGGTGATTCCTAGCTCTGCAGCACCATTCCTCTGGCTTTCCCCAGTCCAATGGTGTATGCTGGCCCTTGGAATACCTCCTAGTATACGTACTGCTTTGGACTCTTCTAGACCTCTCAAAGGCTTTTCTCTTCCTTCTTCCAAAGGGTCTCTTTCCCTCTCTGTCCGTCCGGTTTGGCTTCGGCTTCTGATGATCCTTCAGATGAAACTGATGATCAAGCTCAAGCTGATTCTCAGGATAACCAAGGTGATCATGAAGATGGTCATCTGTAGAATAAACTCTACTCTTATTCTGCTTAGATGAGTGATCCTCCCTAACACAGCGCAGCTGTGCTGAATCAGGCCCTGCCCTTTGAGATGAGTGCTTAGGGATTACCTCATAGCCCTCCTGATTGAACACACGTTTCCCCACTTCAGCTCCTCTAATGGCTGTTGGAAACCTGGTGCATTCTGGGACTGGTAGTCTTTTATGGAAAAATTCTGTTTTTCTTATTCCTACCAGAACTGACAGGTTGCTTGTTCAGAGTCACTTCACCTTTTCTATAGCTCCTTCCTGAGCTATGATAAGCTTCCTTATCACAAGCACTCTCAAGAGAATACTTGTTTCCCTGCTGTCTTTCAAGGTTATAGCTAGGGCATAGATCAGTGTTAATACCTGAGCTTCCATTGCTGTTAGAGTTCCTCTCTAAATAGCCTGGCCAGTATGTAGTCCAGTTCTTATGTCCAGCCTTCCAATCCAGATCCCTGGACACTGGATCTCTCTTCACATACCTTCTGGCATGGGTCCTAGGGTCCCTTCCAAGTGCAGCCGTCTCCCTCACAGGTACCCTCTGGAGATTCCTAGCTCTGCAGCACCATTCCTCTGGCTTTCCCCAGTCCAATGGTGTATGCTGGCCCTTGGAATACCTTCCAGTATACGTACTGCTCTGGACTCCTTTAGACCTCCCAAATGCTTTTCTCTTCTTTCTTCCAAAGGGTTTCTTGCCCTCTCTGTCCGTCCGGTCTGGCTTCTGTTCCTGATGATCCTCCAGATGATGAAGACGTCCAAGCTGAGGATATCCAAGCTGATTCTGAGGATCTCCCAGATGAAACTGAGGATGAGGATGATTCTCTGTAGAATAAACTCTACCTTTATTCTGCCTAGATGAGTGCTCCACCTTAGCACAGCACAGCTGTGCTGAATCAGGCCCTGCCCTTTGAGATGAGTGCTTAGGGATTACCTCATAGCCCTCCTGATTGAACACACGTTTCCCCACTTCAGCTCCTCTAATGGCTGTTGGAAACCTGGTGCATTCTGGGACTGGTAGTCTTTTATGGAAAAATTCTGTTTTTCTTATTCCTACCAGAACTGACAGGTTGCTTGTTCAGAGACACTTCACCTTTACTATAGCTCCTTCCTGAGCTATGATAAGCTTCCTTATCACAGGACATTCTAACAAGCTTGTCAGGGACATAATACATTTTAGAAATCAGAATATCATTGGCATTGGTTAATAATGATATTTCTTTAACGTATTTTCTTAAAAGAATCTCAGCAGGAAGCAAATGAGTTGTGGGAAAATTCAAAAACCTCAAATTTTTACTACAAAAAAGTATTTCTAAGTATTTTAACTTGTGGTGTATCACTAAACTATCTTTACTAGCAGACACATCCACTGCATTCAAGGAGGCCACCTGTCAGTCCCTTGCAGAGACTCCCCCCTCCCCCCCCCCCACCCCATAGCCTCCAACTGAACATCAACCAAAGAACATAAATGCCATACTGGGTCAGACCAAGGTCTATCAAGCCCAGTATCCTGTTGCCAACAGTGGCCAATCTAGGTTACAAGTACCTGGCAGGTTCCCCAGAAGACACAGGTTCCATAATGCTTGTATTGGGGCAAGCTTTAACTACATTTTCTAGTAACAAATTCCAGAGTTTGATTACACATTGAGTGAAAAAATATTTTCTCTTAGTCTTAAATAGGTTACGCTTTAGCTTCATTGTATGTCCCCCAGTCTTTCTATATTTTGATGGTGTAAACAATCAATCTACGTTTACCTGTTCCTCTCCATTAATTTATAGACCTTTATCTCCCCTCAGCAGTCTCTTTTCCAGGTTGAATAGCCCTTTTTAGCCTCTCTTCATAGGGGTATCCTTCCATCCCCTTTACCATTGTGGTGGCTCTTTTCTGAACCTTTTCTAATAATGCTATAGCCTCTTTTTTTAAGATACGGCGACCAGAATTGCACACAATATTCAAGATGTGGTCGCACCATGGAACGTTAGAGGCATTATAATATCCTTTGTTTTATTCTCCATTCCTTTCCTTATACCTAGCATTTGATTTTCTCCCTTGGCTGCCACTGCACACTGGGTGGAGGATTAACATGTTATCCACAATGACGCCTAAATCTTTTTCATGGGTGGTGGTCCCTAATGTGGAACCTTGCATCGTGTAACTTTGCAGCAGTCTCTTGGGAAAATCACATAGCTGAAGCAAGAAACTTCAGGGTGTGTCACTGCTTGCCATATATCTGTCAGGGAAATCTGGGAACCAGGAGACTGTGTAGTAACATTTTCAAATGAATAAATAACTGGTTTAGAACAAGCAGTGACAGTTTCAGGCTGTTCTAACATGGGGACTGGCACTGCAGAATCAACCAAAGAGCTGGTATACAAAGCAGGTTGAGGCGGAAGAGGTGAAACCTGCTCAAGGGAGTTAAAGGAAGTCCCCTCAACCAGGGAGGATACCTGTATCATAGCCTGCCCCAATAAACTGTCTTTAGGTACTGAATGCATGTTCATGTGTCCTAATGAGACTGAGTCCACAATAGCCTGCTTAATACCCTACTAGGGGGGACTGTGTTAGAACCTCACTCAACGTTCGTGGACTCTTATTTGCGTCCACTATTAGTGGACATACCGTCTTATGTCAAGGATACCACACATTTTCTTAACATTCTGAGCAATCATTCACAGTGGACTAGTTCCAGTGATATTTTGTTAGTAACCTTGGATGTGACATCTCTTTATACTAGTATCCCCCAGGAGGCAGCGTATGAAGTGGTAGATTGGTTTTTACATCAGCGGGGGGACTCAATAAGGTTTCTATTATGTTTGGCTCATTTGACCATTTTTCTCAACTATTTCATGTTTGAAAAGGTACTTTACCACCAGATCTCTGGGGTGGCGATGGGGGCCACTTGTGCCCCCTCAATAGCAAACCTGTACATGAGTAAGTTTGAGGAAAAATGGTTGGGGCAGTCCCCCTTTGCTCCGCATGTGTGGATGTGGTGTCAGTACATTGACTGTGTGTGTATGTTGTGGGAAGGTTCAGAAGTGCTTTTGGTGTCCTTTTTCCAATGGGTGAATTGTTGTGATAGCAATATACAGTTCACTTATGCTTATCATAAAGATACTATGATGTATTTAGATGTAGCTATCACCAAAGGAGAGACGGAATGGGTAACATCTATTTTCCGGAAATCCATTGATCGTAATACATTTTCACATTTTGGAAGTGCACATCCCCCTAGACTGAAGGAAGGTTTGCCTTTTTCTCAATTCCTGAGGTATCGACGTAACTGTTCTAGTAAACGTGAGTTTAAAATGGTGTCGAGACAGTTGGTTAGTAATTTTAAGGAGAGGGGTTATCCTTCATCAGTCATTAGGAGAGCCTATTTAAGGGCTTTGTATGATCGTAGTTTATTAGAACCTAAAACTAGATTGGGGGGTGAGGATGTGGATGGTGTAAATTTAATTACGAAGTATTCCCCTTTGAGTGGGGGGATCAGCGTATATTGAAGAAATATGGGAACATTTTGACAGTGGTCCTGGGTCTTGAGAATAAGAGGATAAGATGTGTGTGGCAACGTAACAGTAATCTAAAAGAACGTTTGAGTCCAGTGGTACTACGTTCCCCTGTATTGCTGGGTTTTCAGCCGGGTTTGGAAAGGGGACACACACAAAATGTGGGTTGTGCACAATTTGTGATAATACTATGGAAGTGGATTCTTTTGAACAACATGGGGTTAAATATTTTTTGAGATAATACAACTTGCGATTCCACGTTCGTAGTGTATATTAAGTGTCCTTGTGATCTGCTGTACGTGGGGAAAACAATTTGATCCTTTAAGATAAGAATGGGTGAACATAAAAGCCAACTTAAAGGTAAGCTCAAAGAGGCTCCAATAGTGCAGCATTAACTATGGGTCATTCATTTGAACAGTTGAGGTGTTTTTGCATAGATAGAGTACAGGTGGGTAGGGCGGGAAAGTCTCAAGAGCAATTGTTGCTCATAAAGGAGCAAAAGTGGCTTTTTCTTTTGAAATCAGTGGTGCCAGATGGTTTGAATGCGTCTATAGAGTGGGCATCTTGTATATAAACATGCTGGATTTTGAAGCGTTAGTCTTTTGTTAGTTATGTTATATAGTGGTTATTCTTAGTGTTGAGCTTTGGGAAACACTTGATTGTGTGGATTGCATGGTTAAAGTTGTTGGCGATTGAATGTGAATTTGTTTCATCTGTGTAGTTGTGAAGCTGTATTTATTTACATTCTCTTATATACCGTGCTATTCTGCATCAGTGTGGTTTACATTGAACAAAATGAAATTACATTGAGCAGGGCATTATAACTTGGAGATAACTATTTTACAGGGAACATGGGCTATGGAGGGTTAAGTGGCTTGCACCACAAGGAGCACCTGTGGGACTAGAAACCCCAGTCCTTCCGGCCCAAGGTTGTTGTCCTCTAGTGGGATTTGAACCCCCGACCTTCTGGCCTGAATTACCTTGCCCCAACCACTAGGCCACTCCTCCACTCGTATTGACATCATTATGAGGTTGACGTTTTTTAAACAGAAGGGGTTTTAAATCACCGGTATTTGCTTACATCTCGCATGCGTGGTGTTTTTTGAGGATTGAGGAGTTTGAGAGGATCCGAATGTTGTAGGAGACACATGCAGCAGTTATTGCTGTTTGGGTAAGGAGATTTGGTTTGATATAAAACTTTATTAATAGTATATATGGGAGTTTAACATCACTCATGGTGATTTTTGTGTGTTTATATATTTTATAGAATTTTGAGTCTGGGTAATCCCCTGAGGGGGAAAGTATGCAGCAAAGGTGTAAGACAAGGCTGCATACTTTCCCCCTACCTGTTTAATTTATATGCAAAACAAATCATCAGAGAAGCAGGATTGTATGAAGACAACAGAGGTGTGAAGATTGGTGGAAGACTCATCAATAACCTTAGCTATGCTGATGATACCACATTACTGGCTGAAAGTGAAGATGATCTGAAACATTTGCTTCTCACAATCAAAGAGCATAGTCTCAAAATGGGCCTGCACCTTAATGTAAAGAAGACAAAGATCATGACAACTGGCATAATCAACAGGTTCATCGTTGAAGGAGAAGAAATTGAAATTGTGAACAACTTTAACCTACTTGGATCAACTATCAATAAAGAAGCAACAAGCAGTCAAGAAATCAGACGATGCATTGCTCTTGGCAGAATGGCTATGAGAGACCTAGATTCTCAAGAGCAGAGATGTCTGTCTCCATACAAAGATTCGACTTGTTCAAGCCATGGTATTTTCAATAACATCATATGGATGTGAAAGCTGGACAGTGAAAAAGACAGACAGGAAGAAAATTGATGCCTTTGAATTATGGTGCTGGCGGCGAATACTGTGTATACCATGGACTGCCCGAAGAACAAACCAGTCGGTACTAGAGGAGATCAAACCTAAGCTTTCTTTAGAAGCTCAGATGACAAGACTTCGACTTTCATACTTTGCACACATCATGCGAAGAGAGAAATCATTAGAGAAAGACATTATGCTTGGCAAGATAGAAGGTCAACGCAAAAGAGGAAGGCCAGCAATGAGATGGATCGATACAATAACAGCAGCTACAGGTGCCAGTCTGTCAACAATGAGCCGCCTGACTCAAGACCGAACACAATTTAGGATAGCTATCCAGAGGGTCGCCATGAGTCGACTCGGACTCGCCGGCACTTAACAACAACAATCCCCTGAGGAAACGTTATAAGTGAAATGCGATTGTGGCGCCTGGGCAATGCATTGGGATTCACTGGGATTCATCATTACACTGACAGGAGCAGAGTCGGGTTAAGCACGTAGCAGATACACTGTTGCAGTGAGAATTGAAGATGAGGTTTTTTTTGCCTACTTTGCTTACTATGTTTGAGTATGCTCCAGCAGTGTATGTTTTTGCGAGAGAAAAGGTCATTGATGCAAATAAGCACAAGAGTTGGACATGTTTTAGCCCAATACATAGTGCCACTAAGTCTGAGACCTTCTCTTGTTTTGTGTTAGAACCACTCAACCCACGGTGTTAAGAGTTCTTCAACAAGATATCCCGTTGGATATGATGTGTATTGAGTGACTTTTAATAATATTTGACAATATATCGCTCAGAGAAATTGACCTGTTACAGTTGCTTAATACCCTTAGCTTTCCTCTTCCCTGGTCTCCCAAGCTTGCAGAAATAATAAAAACAAAGCTCACCTCACTTCGTACCTCGGTTCAAATCAAACCCTGTATTGTACACCCCTTAGTGCATGCCCACAGCCGCATGCCGTAGGTGTAATTTTTATAAGGTCCTGGGGTGAAGTGTAGCTGTCCATGAAGGTGCCAGAATAGCAGGCAGGCACCAAGGTAACCAGCTCCCCATTGAAAAAGCTTGGCAACCAAAGACATTAAAAACCAATCTTGCTTTTACTTGGAGAGTGTTATATTGGCTTCTCAGTGCTGCACCAGTGGATATGCTAGTGATGACATCACTGACAGTTACTCTAGTCTTCCTTCATCTCCTAGCTAGAGAGCATAACTTGCTTGTCCGGACTGGTCTAACAAGATCCAAGGAAAGAACATTATTCAGGTATATAAAACCTCTCCATCGTTAGCAGTATACATAGCAACTGATGAGAAAACAGTATGATTAGGTGGTCAGTTTTTACAGTGGATAAAACAAAGACAAAATATCACTTGGAATGACTGAAATGCATCGCCTCAGGATGGGGAAGTATTTGCAATCTGTGTGTGCGTGCATGCTTACTTTTTCTATACGGTGCTTGTATTGTGCCTGGGGCTAAGGAGTTTTCAGGACAGCTTTTGGGGCTATGGAGCAATTGTGGGGTTTAATTTTGGGTTGTTGGGCCAGTTTGAGGGTTTGGGAGAGCAGAGATCGGGGAGAGGCAGTTTGAAAGGAGGAATTCCTTATTGCTGTGTTTTGCTGTCTATAAATTTCTGTAATGAAAAGTCAGTACTCTTTCTTCCATGAAAATACAGTAGGCCATTTGGGTGGGTTTTTTTTGTGGGGGGGTGCCTTATTTCTCTGGAACCCCTGTTTGATCTGGGCCATTTTCAGACTCATTACTGATTACACAGGTCTGCGACTAAAAAGCTGTTTATTTTCATCTAATTTCCATGTATTTTGGTGTGCTGAAAACAAAATATTAAACTCCTAGACGTCATGATTTGCCACAACATGCAAAATTGTCTTAAAATTTATCAAATTTTTTCAAATTACTATTAATTCACATAAGTGCATTTAAGAGAAAATAGCCAAGAAACCTTAAAGGGGTTGTCCAAGTTATGTAAAAAAAAATAGCACTGTAAATCTGATGGTCAGCAATATATACATAAGCTAAGCAAGTTTTAAGTCCGTGCTTCTAATGGTAGAAGGGGTTAATTTCTGAAGAATCCAGTGGGAGGGAGACACATGGCAGATAGCAGCAGCTCCAGTCAGTGCAGGGGGGTGTGGCCAGCACTGTGACGTCTCGTGTACAGACACAGAGCTGCTCTCTCCTGCATGCCACACTTGTGCACAAATCATCAGGTTCACACTTTTTCATCACAATTTGTGTTAGCTCGTCATTCTTCAACCGTTATGTTATGGCTCTGCGAAAGTGTATTAATTTGCCAGACAGTTTTTCATCTGTGGTGAATATACAGTGTTGAAGCAACAGTAGAATATTACAGACTTTGTGAAAAAACGTATACTTTGCATACTTTGGACTAAAAATTGGAGATCAAGATAAAGTCTGGGCGCCTCATAAAGTGTGCAAACGGTGTGAGGACCTCCGAAACTGGTTCAAGGGTAAGAAAATATCTTTGTTATGGGATTCCTATGGTATGGCGAGAGCAAAAGAACCATAGTGACGACTGTTACTTTTTTTCATGCAATGTGAAAGGGTTTAATTCCAAATGGAAGCATTCCATTTCATACCCCAATCTTCACTCAGCAATTCGTCCCATCCCCCATGGCACAGATATACCAATCTCCAGGAACAAGCAGGAATAAGTCCTCACATATGGGTACGTCGGAACCGACGGAGCCTGCGCAGGAAAGCTCCCCAGCTTCCCAGAAAGGAAGCTTTTGGGGCCTCCCACTGCACATGCACGCTGCCTTCCCGCCTTCCTGACCAGCTCTCCTCAGTTTCTCTTTTTCCACGGAGCCAGCAGGTCGTGTTCCTGTCACCGCTGAAGAAATTCTTATTTTAGTTTGTTTCTTTAGACCGCGTACCTGCCTTCCCCATACCGAAACCGGTACCGCCGGTCTGTCTCTCTTCTTTTCTTTAAAAAAAAACAAACAAAAAAAACTTTTATTTTAGCACAACTTGGTGACTTCGGTTAGGCCTCAGGCCTACACAAATTCTCCTCATGGAGAAACCAGCCCCTGGTTTCAAGAAGTGTACCAAGTGTAGTGCTATTATTTCTGTTACACCCACCCATGACTGGTGTCTTAAATGTTTGGGGCCTGACCACTCCATTCCGGACTGCCCGTCCTGCTCCCAGATGTCTAAACGTGGTTTGCAGAACCGGGCCAACAAATTCCATGTACTGTTTGCTTCAGATAATCCAGCATCACAGTCATCCAGGTCTTCCTGTCCGGATGGATCTCAGGTAACCAAACCTTCGGGCAGATCCTAAAAAGGCAAATCTCCTTCAAAGTATCGAGAGGCCCTCAATCTTGAGTCGGAGGACCTTGCCCCAGCCAAACAACCCCGGCGGGAAGCTCTGGCTTCCAAAGCTCCATCTATGGGGTTACAGGTTGACATCGATGGCACGGCCTCGACCGATCACCTGTTAGACTGCTCTGGGGTACCGGCCCATGCCGGTACCGACATCCAGGCAGCAGTGGCGTCTATGGACAATACTGTTCAGACCATGCAGCTGGCCATTCTGGCTTTTATTAAAGCTGCGACGCCCTCGGTACCGCATCCAGCGGTTCCGGGTCCGGTTCAGGTACCGTCCCCCATACCGGAACCAAGACCATCGTCTTCCAAACGCAGATCGGTTCCGCATGCCGGATCCGGGTTTTTGCCCGATACCGATCCCATACCCGGTACACCTGATGTCGATACCGAACGGTATGCGTATCGTGCGTTGGAAGCAAATAGAGGATACTCTGATTCTTCTGAGGATTTTGACTCCTCTGACTCTGATGAGCTGTCTCTTGTTCTTCCTGAAGAGCCTTCTTCCCCAAAGAGGAGAATGTCTCCACCAGAGGATTTGTCCTTTCAAGACTTCATTATAGAAGTAGCTAAAGGACTTTCTATTACTACATCCTCTGAAAAAGAATCTAGATCAAAGAAATTGGATATTTTAGGATACCCTAAGGTTCCTAAAGAGGCAGTCACCCTGCCTATCCATGAAATCCTTCAAGAACACTTGATGGACTTATGGGAGGCTCCTCTAACGTTGTCTCCTCATTCCCATAGGTTGGACACCATGTACCGGGTCCCTCCTTCTCCTGGTTTTCAAAAAACTCAGCTGCCTCACCATTCCATTGTGGTGAAGTCTGCGCTGAAAAAGATTAAGAGTACCAAAAGGCACTCTTCTACCCCTCCAGGGCGAGAATGTAAGACCCTAGACTCTTTTGGTAGGAAAATCTTCCAGGCTAGTATGCTTATAGCCAGGATTAATTCATACAGTCTGTATATGGGCATGTTTCTAAGGGAACTTGCCCTAAAGATACGACATTTTGCCCCCTTTATCCCTGAGGATAGAAAGGAGGAGTTCATTTCTCTGGTGAAACAGCTTCTAGATGTTTCTAAGTTCTCCAACAGAGCAGCCTTTGATTCCTTTGAGGGTGCCGGTAGAGCTTCGGGCATTGCTATTGCAGCCCGACGACTTGCTTGGCTCCAGGCCTCTGACCTAGAACCCTGGGTCCCGGATGGCTTATGGAATCTGCCCTGTACAGGTGAGAACTTATTTGGTAAAGACTGGCAAATTAAAGCCACTCAAATGGACGCAGAAAATGCTACCTTAGATAGACTTTCTAAGTCTACCTCTACTCCTGCCAAGAAAAAGTCTTTCAAGAGGCCTTACTACAAGAAGGCCAGATTTTCCACAAATACTGGCCAACAATCTTCTCAGCCTCGCTTTGCTGCTAAGCGTCAGCAACCTAAACAGGCAAGGTCAAAGCCTGCAGCGTCTGCCACTCCTCAGCAGGCTCAACACCCTCAGGGGTTTTGACTTGCCCCTAGAGAACTTAACCTTTCTGGCTCTAGAACAACCAGAGCCCCTCACCATTCCCGGAAGGTTAGCTCACTTTGCTCCCAGATGGGAACAAATTACATCAGAGCACTGGACCCTCTCTATCATCAGAGGGGGCTACAAACTTCATTTTTCCAACCTTCCTCCACATACCATGGTGAGGCACTTCAATTCTCCCCCATCTCTCCTGGCCCTGTTGGGTCAGGAAGTCTCTTCCCTCCTTGCCCAAAGGGCAATAGAAGAGGTTCCTCCTCTTCAACAAGGGACAGGTTTCTACTCCCCTTATTTTCTCATACCAAAGAAGACAGGGGGATTCAGACCTATCCTAGATCTGAGAGAATTGAACAAATTTCTATACAAGGAGAAATTCAAAATGCTTTCTCTGGGCATTCTCCTTCCATACCTTCAGAGTCAGGATTGGCTTTGTTCTCTAGATCTCAAGGATGCGTACACACATATACTCATCCACCCATCCCACAGAAAATATCTACGATTTCTGTTCCAGGGAAAACATTTCCAGTACAGAGTACTTCCCTTCGGTCTAGCCTCTGCTCCAAGAGTGTTCACCAAATGCATGGCAGTTGTAGCCGCATTTCTAAGAGGTCTGGGAATTTTTGTATTCTCATATCTGGACGACTGGCTCATCCGAGCTCCATCTCAGTCAGAGGCCCAGATTTCCCTGGACCGCACGAGACACATTCTGCAGTATCTGGGACTGGTGGTAAACCTTCCCAAGTCTCAACTCATCCCTACTCAGTCTCTGGAATTCATAGGGGCCCAGTTGGACACCACCACCGCAAGGGCCTACCTTCCTCAGGTCCGGGGCTAACGTCTGGTGTGCTTGGCCTCCCAAGCTCAGTCCAGCACTCACTTGACAGCCAGGGAAATGCTGCAACTTCTGGGCCACATGGCCTCCACGGTACACGTGGTGCCCTACGCTCGTCTTCATATGAGAGCAGCTCAATGGACCTTGGCCACCCAGTGGACTCAAGCATCAGGAGCGCTCTCCGACCAAATACTCACCTCAGAATGTCTGTTTTGGTCCCTCCAATGGTGGATATCCACCAAGAATCTGTCGTTGGGGGCCCCCTTCCATCCTTTGTTGCCCCAAGCAACCCTCACAACAGATGCCTCCCAAACAGGGTGGGGAGCCCATCTTCAACACCTCTCCACTCAGGGTACTTGGTCTCCACAGGAGACCACCCTTCACATCAACCTCCTGGAACTGCGAGCAATCTTCCTTGCCCTCAAAGTCTTCCATACCCTCCTTGTCAACCTGACTGTCCTAGTTCATACAGACAATCAGGTGGCCATGTTCTACATAAACAAACAAGGAGGGACAGGCTCTCTGTCGCTTTGCAACGAAGCTCTCAGATTATGGGCCTTCGCCAGAGAGCATCAAATCCATCTTTTGGCAGTGTATCTTCCAGGGGTTCAAAACTCTCGGGCAGACAGACTCAGTCGAGTTCTGCTTCCACACGAATGGTCCCTACATCTGGACCAGATACGCAAAATCTTTCAGGAATGGGGAACCCCGGACATAGACCTCTTTGCAAGTCCGTGGAATGCCAAACTTCCCCGGTTCTGTTCCAGGACTCTGTGTCAGGGAGCTCAGGCCAGCGACGCCTTTCTCCTGCATTGGGGTCAGGAATTCCTATATGCCTTTCCACCCATTCCTTTGATTCCCAAGACTCTGTTCAAACTCCAGAGGGATCACGGGTCGATGATCCTCATAGCTCCACGCTGGCCACGCCAAGTGTGGTTCCCTCTACTTCTGCATCTCTCCCAGGTACCCTCCCTGGACCTGGGAACTGCGCCAGACCACCTGTCTCAGGAGGAGGGGACTTTGTGGCACCCAAACCCCAAGTCCCTACACCTCAGAGCTTGGTTACTGAAGGCCTAAGCCTTCATGACTTCAATCTTTCTCAACCAGTGAAAGATATCCTTCATGCCTCTAGGAAACCCTCCACAAGGCGTTCCTATGCTTTCAAATGGAAACACTTTTCCATTTGGTGTGCTCAACAGGGTCTTGACCCTCTAGCACTTCTTTTGAATTCTCTACTAGACTATCTCCTGCATCTTTCTAATGCAGGCCTTAAGACAAATTCAGTAAGAGTCCATTTGAGCGCTATTGCAGCATCCTTAAAACTTCTAAATGGACAACCTGTCTCCTCTCATCCTCTTATTGCAAGGTTCATGAGAGGCCTGACTCTAACTAAGCCTCCCATCCGACCTCCTCCGGTAGCATGGGATTTGAACCTAGTTCTAGGTCAGCTTATGAAGCCACCTTTTGAACCGTTGGTTTCTACCTCCTTGAAACTTCTTTCCTGGAAGGTCCTTTTCCTTATTGCAGTCACTTCGGCTCGCCGCATCAGTGAACTACAGGCCTTAGTGGCTCATCCACCTTATACTAGGTTTCATCATGATAAGGTGGTCCTTAGGACGAATCCCCACTTTATGCCCAAAGTGGTCTCGCCTTTTCATCTTAATCAAGAGGTATATCTACCTGTCTTTTTCCCGGCTCCTCATGCATCCTGTGCAGAGAGGAACCTTCATACTCTAGATTGTAAAAGAGCTCTTGCCTTTTACCTCAACAGGACTCAGCCACATCGAAAGTCTTCCCAACTTTTTGTGGCTTTTGATCCTTCTCATTTGGGACTTCCAGTCTCCAAACGTACACTTTCCAATTGGATTGCTCAGTGTATTTCCTTTGCTTACCAGAGTAAAAACATTTCTCTGGAAGGCCATGTCACAGCTCACAATGTGAGAGCCATGGCCGCTTCTATGGCTCATCTTCACTCTGTATCCATAGATCAGATCTGTCGAGCTGCCACCTGGGCCTCAGTTCATACCTTCACAGCCCATTACTGTTTGGACAAGGACTCCCGCCGGGATGCCTTGTTTGGTCAGGCTGTCCTCAAACACCTGTTCCATACTTGAACAACTCCTGCCCACCTTCCCAGGATGGATGCCTGAGATCCATACGAAGATGCCGAACCCTTGGAAGGGGATCTCCCAGGCATCTTAGCTAGGGAGTCCCCATATGTGCAGACTTATTCCTTCTTGTTCCTGGAGATAGCACAGTTACTTACCTGTAACAGGTGATCTCTGGGAACAGCAGGAATTAGTCCTCAAAACCACCCACCTCCCCTAGGAGTTGTATCTTCTATCTTCCTTTCCTCTCTCTATTGTTTCAGCTATAAACTCGAACTGAGGAGAGCTGGTCAGGAAGGCGGGAAGGCAGCGCGCATGTGCAGTGGGAGGCCCCAAAAGCTTCCTTTCTGGGAAGCTGGGGAGCTTTCCCGCGCAGGCTCCGTCGGTTCCGACGTACCCATATGTGAGGACTAATTCCTGCTGTTCCCAGAGATCACCTGTTACAGGTAAGTAACTGCTGTACCCAAGCCCCCTGCTACCTTGGAAGAGATTCCTAGCTCCGATGAAGTTGAAGTCATACCTGAACCAGATGACTAATGAAGTTCTGACTTTGAAGATGATACAAGACCAAAAATGTTTTCTCAGGAGGAGATGAATGACTTGGTAAGAGACTTGAATCTTCCCAAAGATGCTGAGTTACTCGGATCAAGGCTGAAAAACAGGAATTTATTGTTGCCAGGAGTCATCTTCATGGTTCAGACATCGTGAAAAGGAGTTCGTTCCTTACTTCGCCCAGGAAGACAAGTTGGTTTATTGCATCGATGTTGAAGGTCTGATGGGTCAGTTTAAAATCCAGTATGATTCAGAGCAATGGCATCTTTTTATAGATTCTTCAAAAAAGTCTCAAAGCAGTTTTACTCCAACGGTTTTTACGCTTCCATACCTGTAGGTCATTCCGTACACTTGAAGGAAACCTACGAGAACTTGGAATTGGTTCTTCGTAAATTTAAATATGAAGACCATGGTTGGCAAGTGTGTGGGGACTTGAAGGTCTTGTGCATACTGCTCGGACAAAAAGCTGGGTATACCAAATATCCTTGTTTCCTGTGTCTATGGGACAGTTGAGATTGACAAAATCACTGGACCAAGAAGAGTTGGCAGCCGAGGGTGCTAACAGTCGGTGAAAAAAATGTCCTCCGAGAAACTTTGGTACCTTCCCATAAAGTTCTTCTACCACCTCTCCACATAAAATTGGGATTGATGAAGCAATTCGTAAAATCACTTCCAAGAGATGGAGAATGCTTCAAATACAAGGTCACCAAGTTTCCAGGCCTGTCGGAGGCAAAATTGAAGTAAGGTGTGTTCGTCGGACCAGACATTAGAAGGCTTATAGTTGATCAAGAGTTTGTCAATACCATGACGGATCCTCAAAAAGAAGGGTGGATTGCATTTAAAAAAGTCGTACAGAAATTTTTAGGCAATAACAAAGATCCTCACTACAAAAAGATTGTCGGACGAATGCTGAAAGCATTTCAAGCTTTAGATTGCCTGATGAGTTTGAAAGTGCATTTCCTCCAGTCCCACCTTGACTAATTTCCTGAAAATTTGGGAGCTGTGAGTGTGGAACAAGGTGAACGATTCCACCAAGACATTAAAGAGATGGAAAGGAGATACCAGGGAAAATGGAGCATTACAATGATGGCAGACTACTGTTGGATGCTTCAGAGACATTCCAGATGCTACTCACAAGCATAAATGCACCAAGAGGAGCCTCACAAGGAAGAATCGAGTTTAGTATGTGTAGGTGAGCTCATTTCAGTTCAAAAAGATTTTCATGAAAATACTGTAACTTTAATTTTATAAGTCTATTTCCATTTATTTTGAGGTATTGCCTTATTTAACATAATTACCTAAATTGTCAGGAAACGTGATGTCCTATGACAAAATGGAGGTCATTTTCGGATTCAGCGCACCAAAAAAAGATTACGTGGAATAACCAAAACAGCTCTCGAAAAAAATTTTTTTGCAGACCTGTTGTTTTTACTGTTTGTTCTCCCTCCCACCCCCACATGCCAGGTTTTACCCGATTCTATTAAATTTCTACAGTTATTTTGCATCATGGAGAAACAAGTTATATGCCACAGCAAAGGCTTAAATCCACAGCATAAAAATAAAAAGCCTTTGATCATATAAATATAAACTCACCATTTTTTTTATTTATAACTTTTCCAAAAATTATTACAAAGAATAATACAGATTACATACCACAAAACAAAATCCTAAAATAAGTAAACCACCAAATTTTGCACAAGTCCACATTACAGAAGAGTGATAACAAAATATATAAAAATTAGAAAATATCAGATACACATCTATCTCCAGGAACAAGCAGGAATGTAGTCTTCTCATATGGGTATTGTAGGTACCGACGGAGCCTGCATAGGAACGCTCCCCAGCATCCAATTAGAAAGCTTTTGGGAGCATCCCACAGCACCTGCGTGCTGCCTTCCCACCTTTCCCAACTGCTTCTCTCCAGTTCTTTGTTTTCTGTGGAGCCAGCAGGTGGTTCCCTCAACGCTATACCAGTACCGCCGGTTCTTTCTTAGGTTTTGGAAAAAAAAATTTTACAAAACCTTTCTTCAGGTGCACGTGCCTTTTTGGGCCTTAGGCCCAAAATTTCCCTTACTATGGAAAACCCGCTTCGGGTTTCAAGAAGTGCACCAAGTGTGGCGGTACCATCGCCGTCACAGACACCCATGAGTGGTGCCTTAAATGTTTAGGTCCTGGCCACTCCATTTCAGAGTGTATGGCCTGGGCCATGATGTCCAAGAGGGGTCGACAAAACCGAGCTGCTAAGCTCAGCACCCTTTGAGGTTTCTGTACTGGCAAAATTGCCCCGGCGGGAGGCTTTGGCATTATCGGGGCTCCAGGATGTTCTCGAGGCCTCAACCTTGGCAGAACTACTGGTGCCATGCTCTGTGGTACCGGCTGCTTTCTCTGGTACTGATACCCAGGCATCGGCAGTGTCGATAGACCAGAGGTTCCTGGCTATTGAACGCAGTCTGGCGGCTCTCCTTGCAGCATCGACACCCTCTGAAACGCGTCAGACATTTCAACCGGTACCAGCATCGACATCGGTGTCTGCATTGCCGGCACCCAGTCATGCTATGCCTTCCGGTACCGATACACCTGTACCGATTTTTTTTTTTTTTGTTTTTTTTTTCCCCCCTCCCCCTGGCACCGACTTCAGTCGGTACGGGTATCATGCTCTACAAGAGCATTCGGACAGAAGGTACTTTGAATCCTCGGAGGAGTCTGAGGATTCTGACAGCTCCGTCGGTACCGGAGTGCTTCTCCCCAAGGAGCCTGCCTCTCCCAAACGTAGGATTTCTCCTCCAGAAGGTATCTCCTTTCAGGATTTTATCAGGGAGGTGACTCGGTCTTTCCATTACTGTGGCTCCTGAAACAGAGCCCAGGGCAAAGGAGTTGGAGATTATACAATATCCCAAGGCTCCTAAGGAGGCAGCTGCTTTGCCTATCCATGAGATCTTACATGATCTCATGTTAAGAATGTGGGAAACACCTCTTACCACCTCTCCTCACTCTCGTAGACTGGATACCATGTATCGAGTACCTCCGTGTCCTGACTTCCAGAAGACTCAGCTTCCTCACCACTCTATTGTAGTGGAATCAACTATGAGAAGGATCAGAAGTGCAAAGAGGCATGCCTCCAATCCTCCAGGACGTGAGTGTCAAACTTTGGATGCCTTTGGACATCGTACTTTCCAGGCTTCCATGCTTTCTACCAGGATCAGTTTCTATATTTTATATATGAGAATGTTCCTTAATGAAGTCGCAGGAGATTTAGAGATTTTGAGCCCCCCCTTTTTTTTTTTTTTTTTTGTTCCTGAAGATAAGAGGCAGGATTTTCTCACACTGGTTAAACATGCCCAGGATGTTTCTAAGTTTGTCAATCATGCAGCTTGACTGTTTTGAGTGCATAAGCAGAACCTCCACCATTGCCATAGGTGCACGTAGAATTGCCTGGCTCCAGGCATCTGATTTGGAGCTCTGGGTGCAGGACAAACTGGGCAATATCCCTTGTACAGGTGAGAATCCTATAAGGCAAAAACTGGCAAGAAAAAGCCAATGAGTTGGATGCTGACAACTCCACTTTGGATAGATTATACAAAGCCACAGCTGATCCTGCAAGGAAGAAATCTTTCAAGAAACCATTCTTCTCCTAAAAAGGTTTTATCCCTCTTATTCTCAGCAGGGACGTTATGCAGGTCAACCTGCCCGGAAGAGTCAAACCACTTAAACAAAGGAAAGCAAAGACTGCTAAGCCTCAACCATCTTGGCAGTCTCAGCGTCCACAAGGCCTTTGACTTCCATCTAGAGAACTTAGCCTTCCTGACCCTCAACGGACCAGAACCTTCCACCATTCCAGGAAGGTTGTCACTTTGCCCCCAGATGGGGGCAGATAACAGCAGAACATTGGACTCTCTCCATTATAAAAGAGGGGTACAAGCTTCACTTTCTCTGCATGTCCCCTCCCACAATGGTAAGACAGTTCAATTCTCAGACCTCTCTCATCAACCTGTTAGATCAAGAGGTCACTATGCTCTTGCCCAAGGGGCAATAGAAGAGGTACCCATTCCTCAACAGGGTACAGGGTTTTACTCCCCCCTATTTCCTTATCCCAAAGAAAACAGGGGGGGACAGACCTGTTTTAGACCTCGGAGAATTAAACAAATTCCTGTTCAAAGAGAAATTCAAGATTTCTCTGGGAACGCTGCTGCCATACCGAGTCAGGATTGGCTTTGTTCTCTAGATCTCAAGGATGCATGTACACATGTTCTCATCCATCCAACTCACAGAAAGTTCCTTCGGTTCCTTTTTCAAGGAAAGCACTACCGATACAGGGTGCTTCCTTTTGGCCTGGCCTCAGCACCAAGGGTGTTTACGAAATGCATGGCTGTGGTAGCAGCATTCCTTCGCACTCTAGGAATATTTGTCTTCCCCTACTTAGACTGGCTCATTCGAGCCCCATCAGAGTCAGAGGCCAGGATTTCTCTATCTTGCACAATGCGTATCCTTCAGTATTTGGGTCTGGTCATAATCATCCCAAAATCCAGCCTAACTCCCACTCAGCCTTTAGAGTTCATAGGCGCTTTGCTGGATACCAGAAAAGCAAGGGCCTGTCTTCCCCAGACCCGTTGCCTTCGCATGGTGCAGTTAGCATCTCAAGCAGTGTTAAATCCTCATCTCACTGCTCGAGAAATGTTACAACTACTAGGCCACATGGCATCTACCATGCATGTGGTTCCTTATGCTCCGTCTCCATATGAGAGCAGCCCAGTGGACTTGATCCACTCAATGGACCCAGGCATCAGGGTGCCTGTCAGACAAAATAGCAAACGCAAATCGCCTTATTTTGTCCTTCCAATGGTGGCAGTCCACTCAAAACCTGTTGCTGGGGTCCCCATTTCAACAACCTTTACCCCAGGCAACTCTCACAACAGATGCTTCACCAATGGGTTGGGGAGCTCATCTTCAAGACCTCTCCACCCAAGGCACTTGGACTCTACAGGAGACTCATCTACACATCAATCTCTTAGAACTCAGAGCAATCTTCCTTGCTCTGCGAGTGTTCCACACCCTGCTCAGCTACAAGAGTCCTCATTCATACGTACAATCAAGTAGCCATGTTCTATGTGAACAAGCAGGGAGGAACAGGCTCTGTCGCTTTGCAACGAAGCTTTGTGACTATGGGCCCTCGCCAGAGAGCATCAGATTCATTTCCTGGCAGTGTATCTTCCAGGTATCCAAAACTCTTGGGCAGACAGACTCAGTCGAGTTCTGCTTCCACACGAATGGTCTCTACATGCAGACCAGGTGGCCAAGATTTTTCAAATTTGGGGAACTCCAGACATAGACCTCTTTGCAAGTCCGTTGAATGCCAAGCTTCCCTGGTTCTATTCCGGAGTTCTGGCTCAGGGCTCTCAGGCCAGGGATGCTTTCTTCCTTCATTGGGGTCAAGACTTCCTTTATGCCTTTCCACCCATTCCCGTAATTCCCCAAACCCTGTTCAAGCTTCAGAGAGACAGAGGCTGTATGATTTCTCATAGCTCCACATTGGCCACGGCAAGTGTGGTACCCTCTGCTTCTACATCTCTCTCAAGCTCCCTCTCTGGAGTTGGGGTCTGTTCCAGATCTCCTATCTCAGGAGAACGGAATATTATGTCATCCCATTCCCCAGTCTCTGCATCTCAGTGCTTGGTTGCTGAAGGCCTAGATCTTCATGATCTTAACCTTTCTCAGCAAGTAAAGGATATCCTTTATACTTCCAGAAAACCTTCCACAAGATGCTCTTATGCTTTCAAGTGAAAAAGGTTTACCATATGGTGCTCGCAGAAGGGTCTTAGCCCCCTTGCGATACCTCTGGAATCATTACTGGAGTATCTCCTTCATTTATCCAATGCAGGACTTAAGACTAACTCAGAGTCCATTTGAGTGCTATTGCAGCTTCTTTCAAGCCTTTAAATGGACAACCTATTTCCTCCCATCCTCTTATAGCAAGATTTATGAGAGGCCTTCTAACTAAGCCTCCCATTAGGCCACCACTGGTAGCATGGGACTTAAACCTGGTTCTTGGCCAGCTCATGAAGCCACCTTTCGAACCCTTAGCTACTACCTCGTTGAAATTCCTTTCTTGGAAAGTAATCTCTCTCATTGCAATCACATCAGCACGTCGCATCAGTGAGTTGCAGGCACTAGTGGCTGATCCTCCTTTTATACAAGGTTCCATCACGACAAGGTAGTCCTTGGGACTCATCTGTACTTTATGCCAAAGGTGGTCTCACCTTTTCATTTGAACCAAGCGGTCTACCTGCCTGTTTTTTTTCCAAGGCCTCACGCATCAAATGCAGAAAGGAATCGTCATACTTTGGACTGTAAAAGAGCTTTAGCTTTTTACTTACAAAGAACATAGCAACATAGAAAGTCCTCTCAACTCTGTTGCTTTTGATCCTTCCCATCTGGGACTTCAGTCTCCAAGAGAACACTGTCCAACTGGATTGCATAGTGTATTTCCTTTGCCTATCAGAGTAAGAATCTTCCTCTGGAGGGCCATGTCACAGCTCACAATGTGAGAGCCATGGCAGCTTCAATGGCTCATCTGCACTCTGTGTCTATCGACAACATCTGTCGAGCAGCAACTTGGGCCTCTGTTCATACCTTCACAGCCTATTACTGCTTGGACAATGACTTCTGCCGGGATGCCTTGTTTGGTCAGGCTGTTCTCCAACACCTGTTCCATACCTAATCAACTCCTACCCACCATCCCTGGTAGGATGCCAGAGATCCATGGGGGAAAGTGGAGCCCTTTCACAGGGACGCACAACTTCTGGGGTTCTCTCCCTAGTATCTAAAGCTAGGGAGTCCCCATATGTGATGACTACATTCCTGCTTGTTCCTGGAGATAGCATAGTTACTCACCTGTAACAGGTGATCTCCGGGAACAGCAGGAATTTTAGTCTTCACAACCCACCCACCTCCCCTAGGAGTTGTATCTCTCTATCTCTTTCTCTCCCCCCCCCCCCTCTTTGTCTCAGCTTTAAACTCAACCGGAGAGAGGCAGTTGGGAAAGGCGGGAAGGCAGTACCCAGGCACTGTGGGATGCTCCCAATAGCTTTCTAATTGGATGCTGGGGAGTGTTCCCGTGCAGGCTCCGTCGGTACCGACGATACCCATATGTGAAGACTAAATTCCTGCTGTTCCTGGAGATCATCTGTTACAGGTGAGTGAGTATGCTATATCAGCAGTAACTAACCCATTTTTCTTCCATCCCAATCGTACTAAGCTATCCAACAAAACATGCTAAACCCATACCACTAAGATATATAATTAAAGCAATCAAGACTTCAAAAAATCTTCAAATTGCAAAGGTTCAAAAAAGACACAGGATTCCTTCCTGGATGTAACCAAGCATTTACAGGGAACTTTCAACAAGGAAGTTGCCCCTGCTTCAAAAAATGAGGTTTTAAGGCTAAAAAGGCCTTACGCTTCTGTGTCTGCCTGGAAATGTCCGGAAAAATATTTCTCTTGCCCACAGAATAACTCATTCTTTTTCTGAAAGAATAATTTCATTACTAAATTTTTCACAATAAAATAGATAAAAGGAAACCAATAAAGTTGCTCTATTTAAAATTTCATCCCCCATTAGTAACTTTCTTAGAGCGAGGAAAATAATATATACTACCTAATTCACCATGTTCCCACACTAGGGTCTCACCAGGCACAAAGAGAGAACACTGTGCTCTAACCACCAATAGACCCATCAACATGTAAATATGTATATACAAGTGAAGTCACTAGCCTGCAATCAAGTGTAAACCTGTAATCCGAGTGATGTGACCTGTACTTTTCCACTAAATCGATATGTATGTTTTTAATCCCTGGCCTGTACAGCCACTCTGTTATGTATAGCAAACCGCTGCTGATCGCTGGAAGTAGTGGGATACAAGTGTACACTAAATAAAAAATAAAAAAAATAAAATATGAGATATATTAAAAGTGAGATTAGCAGAATCCTGGTACTCCAGTACTTCCTTCAGATACCTTTCTGCTGTAAGTTGTTTTCAAAAGTAATGGGTTTTAGGAAAATTAAGGCTCCTAAGATTCTTTGCTCTAGCAAGAATTTCTAATAGCTCCTGTTGCCGATGGAACAAGAGACTGCCTTTTATCGAGGAGGAGGACATGTCTCCCTGTACAGTGGAGACCTGGGCATCAATTTTTGCACGACAAGGCTCAAACTTCATTTATCTTGTTGAGCAAGCTTATCTACAGTCTCTTGAGTAAGCATGGTAAACTGTGATACAATAGATAAGTATCCATTTGGGTCTACAAAGTCCAGATATCCTTCAGAGAAATGTCCTGCAGCTGGTCACCCAAAGTAGCAGAGGCCAACAAACACTGAGAAGGATTAGAGGCCTCCTTGATTTAAACCACCCGTGGGAGAGAAACTTTTGACCAGGCCATCGAATCCACAAAGAGAAAGAACCCTCCTGAGTTAGTGAATCTGGCCGAGAACTCCCAGCCAGAACAGACGAGGTGGTCAACAAACCTGAAACGTCAATGTTGTGTAGCAGGGGAGCGATAGCCCCCCTAGTTTTGAAGAGAGAGGGCTAACTAGCCGACAAAGGCAAGGACACATCCATATGTTTGTCCATGGGGTCCAAAGCTTTCACAGTCTTAGATGGGTTCATAGTACTCATGCTACTGATGATCATCTTCTGTTTGCCCATACTGCAAACCAGTCCAGTCTAATGTTCCTCTGTGCTGACATGCTCCTTCAGACGTGCCTGTGACTGTGTGTCTCGTGGTAGAAAGCCATGCTTTAAACACCTTGGTGTCATCAGGAGGGAATGTGGAAGTTGGAACAGACGGCAAGCAGGTGTCCACCTAATTGTCTGCCCTGCGAGCACTGTAGATCTGGGAAAGTCCTGGAGCATTGGGTAGCACTCTCCTAATTCACACTATTTAAATATATTTAAAAAAAACAATCCCTGAAGGATGCTAAAAATATTGCTGCTGCTCAAAAATAAGAGGAAAAAAAATTAGAGGTCTATGTCCCACTACGTGCCAAATGAAAACTTTGTCCAAAGGGGGAGTTGCCTTAATGAACTTCATGCATTATAAAAAAAAAATCCTCTTCCTTATCGCCCCTCCAGTCCAGTCCTGTATTTTGGCTTTTTCTGAGGCAATGGAGGATTATCAATGTCCCTGTTTAATGTACAATGTAAACCGCTTTGACTGACATGATAAAGCAGTATAAAAATACAACCTGTTAAAATAGAAAAACTGTACTGAATTGGAAAAGATGATTATGGATTGGGGGGGGGGGGCTCAGGTCAGGTGGTGGAGGGCAACATGCCCCAGGGTGTATACCTGGTGACGTCGGGTCCCTTCTTTCCCACCAAACACACTCCCCCCTTCGACTTTCAGAGGGGAAAGAAAAACCTGTAAAGTCACTGTAGAGGTATGCAAAATTAAATATTAAAAAAAAAAAAAGTAAAACTACAGCATAAGCTGTCACTGCCACCTCTGTTTACCCGGCTGTCTTGAGAGGAAGTGGGTTGGAGGGGTGATTACGGCCCTAGACTCTGGTGAGGAATGGACTATGCAGTCAAGATCACACACTGACTCTTCCTTCAGTGGGAGGGCAGTTTGAGATGGCTCAGTTAATTGCCAGATTCCCTTCAAAAAGGTAATAGGTATGCTGCTCTAACTTGCTGGTCTGGGGGACAGTAGGGCTGCTGTTTGGAGTTTCCTCATGTTTGCATTTTGTTTTGGTCCCTCATGCTATCGGTAGTGTTTATCAGCTCTATTTTCTTTGTCAGGGTTTTTTTTCTGATTGCTGGACTCATCCATGGTTTTTAGTTGCGCTTCAGTAGTTTTTGATTTTGCAGTGGGATGAAGGAGATTCAGCGAGGTCTCAGGGAAGTAGATGCGTCTGTTTCACACTTTTGTTTGGTTTTTTTGGTGGCTTTTTTATTCTCGGGCAGTTTTTTGGCTTGAATGGTAGCCATTTTTGAGTTTCCTCCTCAGCGTGTCTGTCTTCAATGGCAGTGTAGGTTGTGGTATAGCATTCGGTTCAGCAATTGGGCTCTACATACAAAACTCCATTAAGAGCTGATAAACTACCATCCTCTTTAGTGAGGAGGTTTGCTGTCACTGCTGGTGATTTAGTGCTCAGTGACTTCGTTGTTGCTCCCATGCAATAGGGGCAGACCGAGAGCAAAGGGAGGCTGGTCGGGCACGGCAGTGTTCACTGTATGCCTTTTTGTGTGTTCGGTTTTCTTGTTGTATTTATCAGTAATGATTTCCTTGGTGGCTGCAGGGTTTTTGTTTTTGGGTTCGGCATTGCCTTTTGGAGGCCTAAAAGTGTGTTTGTTTTTTGTTACGGTCAGCTCTGGAGAGCATTTTGCATTTTTAGGTGGGGAAATGGTACCATTTTTGGACCTCCAAGCCATGCTGAGCTTCAGATGAGACAGGGAGGGGGCATATTACCTCTGAAATGTATGTCAACTCAGTTGTGCACTGCAGAGTAGAGGGTCATGTTTAAAAAAAAAAAACAAACAAAAAAAAACCCAACAACCCTGCAAGGCACTGAAAAGAAAAGATGGTAAGTCCCTGCCACACATTAGAGGCACATTTTAAGACATAGTAAATGTAGTTCTCCAGGACCAAGCAGGATGTGGAGGAGTGGCCTAGTGGTTGGGGCAAGGTACTTCGGGCCAGAAGGTCGGGAGTTCAAATCCCACTAGAGGACAGCAACCTTGGGCCGGAAGGACTGGGGTTTCTAGTCCCACAGGTGCTCCTTGTGGTCTTGGGCAAGCCACTTAACCCTCCATTGCCCATGTTCCCTGTAAAATAGTTATCTCCAAGTTATAATGCCCTGTTCAATGTAATTTCAGTTTGTTCAATGTAAACCGCACTGATGCAGAATAGCGCGGTATATAAGAGAATGTAAATAAATAAATAATATGGGAGAAGTCACATATGGGGGACGGCGCCGACGGAGCCCCCGTGCGGAGCATTTCCCCAGCTTTCAAAGAAAGCCTTTGGGAATGCAGTGCGCATGCGCAGTCCCCTTCCCGCCCAAGGGTACCATCTTGCTCAGTCGTGTGGTTTTTTTTTTTTTTTTTTCCGCAGAGCCCGATGTATGTTTCGTTTTCACCCGAGGGAAAAAGTTGATTTTTTTTTTCTGCGTGGAGCTGTTTTCTTCTGTTCGCTGGTTTCCCTTTCCCGCCTGGGCCCAATACATGTGTCAAGCCTGGACTTCTTTTTTTTTGTTTTTGTCCTTAGTGACTAGCGTACGTGCCATTTTTCTGTTTTCACTGGCAGCCCTGTCTTTTGACCTCGCAGGGGCCCTTTTTCCCCCGATGGCTGCCAGCGGGTTTAAAAAGTGTGATCGGTGTAAAACTTATCTCTCACCGACACACATGACTGCTGCCTCTGGTACCTTGGACCCGATCATGACCCGATCTGTGGTCCGTGTGGGAAAATGTCCTTGAAGGCGTTGAGTCGGCAGCACCAAAAGGAAAGAATGTTCTCTGACTCCGCATCCGGACAGGCCTGGACTTCGTCAGAGGCCTCGACGTCTCGGGACTCCGGCCCCGAGCAGCGCCGAGGCTCCTCTGAGAGGGGGTCTCCCTTGTGGGAGCATCACAAGAAGAAAAAACCCCGCGAGGGCGACGTCGGACACACTTGGCTCCTCGAGGGCCAAGTCGCATAACCTCGAGCGCCGTCCCGGGTCTTCAGAGTTGGAGAGGCCTGCAAAACAACCTCGTGTGGAGATGGAGTCCCCGGGTCACGTGAGTACTGTAGTCCTCGTGGACTCTCCTCCTGGGGAGCCGACGTCAGGCCCGACACCATCAGGGCCCGAGTCAGGGGCTGCTGAGTCTCCTGAGCTCAGACTCAGGTTGATGGCCTTGGAGTGCAGCTTGGCTGCCTTCATGGAACAGCAGCAGGCACTGATCGCTGGTCTCACAGGTGCATCTGCCCCGACCACCAGGACATCGATGTCCAAGTTGACTCCAGAGGCCAAGCTGATCCTCAAGTCCAAGCGCGCTCAAGCTGATCCTCGGCCTCCCGCTCAGGACCGAGGTAGTCGACACGGTACCCTTGGCGTCAGGGCGGATGGCATCGGTGCCTGCCCGACCGGAGCCGCTTGATTCCTCCTCAGAGGGGTCCAGCTGGGAAACGGAGGATGAGTCACCCGACAATCGGACTCGCCGGAGTCCGAGCCTCAGAGACGGTTCCCACCGGAGGATACCCGGTTCTCAGACTTCTTGCGGGATATGGCCAAGGCCTTGGCCTTCTGCACAGATCCCGAGGAGGAGCCTCAAGCTGAGGAGCTCGAGGCCCTACAGTATGACTCTTCCCCCAAAGGAGGCCTTTACTGTACTGGTTCCTCCGATGCTGGAACGGTTGCTCATCCGCATGTGGGAGGCACCGGCCTCGACGCCGGTTTTGAGCAAGCGGGTCGATTCCATCTATCGAGTTCACAAGAGCCCCAGGTTCCAAAAGGCACAATTACCACACCACTCCATGGTTGTGGAATCTGCCATGCTTCGTCTGAAGAGTCAGAAGATGCACTCCTTGGTGCCTCCCGGCCGGGAAGCCCGAAACCTGGATGCCCTCAGTAAGAAGTGCTTCCAGGGCTCTATGCTTGCTGCCGTGTCCAGACCTACCAGCTGTACATGGGCATGTACCTTCAAGACCTGGCAAAGTAGATTGCCGGGTTCTCTGCTGGTCTCTCCGAGGAACCTTTGCAGAGGTTCAATGCTCTGTCATCGGGTATTCGTGAGTGCTCAAAGTTTCTCTCGAGCAGCCTATGATGGCTTCAAAGCTTCGGCCTGGGTAGCCACGGCTGGCATCGGGTGCATGCCATCAGGCCTGGCTACAGTCATCGGACCTCGAGCCATGGGTGCAGGACAAGTTGGTCGATGTCCCCTGCCGAGGTGAAAACCTCTTTGGCAAGCCCATCCTCGGGGGAAAAAAGACCTTTTACCCGAGGAAGTCATCTGCCTATAAACAGTACCCTCATTTTCAGGCCTCTGTTGCTCCCCAACAGGGTCAGCAGGCCAATGGCAGGGACATGGGCCCCATAGGCAGAAAACCCCCAAGCCACCAGCTCTGGCTCCTGCACAGCAGGGAGCGGGGTTTTGACTTCAGTGGCATACCCTCTCCTCCTCAGCTGGCCCCTATTAGCACAGGAGGCCAGCTGTAACAAGGGATACCTGGGTACTAAGTATAGTCCAGAAGAGCTATCTCCTCCACTTCCACCAGGTACCCCCTCCTATTTTCCAGGGGAGCCTCCAAGACTTTCTCTGCACAGGGACTTACTCCTGCAGGAGTTAGCAAGTCTTGTAAAGGAACAGGCAGTGGAACCGGTGCCCCACCACCTGAGGGGTCAAGGATTCTATTCCAGGTACTTTCTGGTACCAAAACAAACAGGAGGCCTCAGACCCATCCTAGACTTGCGGAATCTAAACAAGTTCCTGGAGAGGGAAAAGTTCAAGATGCTTACCCTTGGAATCCTGCTGCCCTACCTCCAGCAGGGAGATTGGCTATGCGCCTTAGATTTAAAGGATGCTTATACTCACATCCTCATTCATCCAGACCACAGACAATATCTCAGATTTGTAGTGGGAGGAAACCATTACCAGTACAGAGTACTGCCTTTTGGCCTAACCTCCGCCCCCAGGGTATTCACCAAGTGCCTGGCGGTGGTGGCAGCCTACCTCAGGGTTCAAGGCCTTTTCTCTTTCCATACCTGGATGACTGGCTTATCAGGGGTCATTCCCCACAAGAGGCCAGTCAAGCCACCCTCCGCACTGTCGCTCTGCTTCAGCACTTGGGGTTTGTTATAAACTTTGCAAAGTCCACTTTGCACCCTTCACAGAACATGGAGTTCATAGGATCAAGACTGGACACCCTTCAGGCAAAGGCCTTTTTGCCCATTGACAGGGCACACAGGTTGATGGATCTGGTCAGTCGGTTCCACAGCAATTCTCTGGTCTCTGCCAGACAATTCCTGAGGCTCTTAGGCTACATGGCTTCCACAGTCCATGTGACTCCAAATGCCCATCTACACATGAGGCCGGCTCAATGGGGCCTCAGAACTCAGTGGCACCAAGCCATGGGAAACCTCACGGACAGAGTGAGGGTGTCCACACTCCTAGTCTTCTCTACAGTGGTGGCTTCATCTTCCTAATCTGGTGCAAGGGGTGGTTTTTTTCAGACACCTCCACACTCTCAGGTGCTGACAACCGATGCTTCTCTTCAAGGTTGGGGTGCACATTGCCAGGGAGCATGTACTCAAGGCCTGTGGTCTCCTTGGGAGGCCGCACAGCAGATCAATCTTTTAGAACTGAGAGCTATCCGCTTAGCCCTGAGAACTTTCTCTCCTCTCCTCTCACCAGTCCGTCTTGGTTCAGACAGACAATCAAGTTGCTATGTTTTATGTGAACAAACAAGGGGGCACAGGGTCCCGCCTTCTATGTCAGGAAGCGCAGAAACTGTGCTCCTGGGCAGTCAATCACGGCAGTCTTCTCAAAGCTGTCTATCTCCCAGGTCAGGAGAATTACCTGGCGGACAGATTGAGCAGGATCCTGCAGCCGCATGAATGGCAGTTTAATCCTTTAGTGGTTCAACAGATCTTCCTGAGATGGGGTCTTCCAACCATAGATCTCTTTGCCAGTCCTCTGAACCGTCAACTACCTAGGTTCTGCTCCAGACAACCGCATCCTCTCAGATTAGCAGCGGATGCGTTTCTCATTCTGTGGTCTACAGGCCTCCTGTATGCCTTTCCTCCCACACCTCTAGTATCCCAGACACTGTTCAAAGTGCTCCGGGACAGGGCCTCGGTAATTCTGGTGGCCCCCAGATGGCCCCGACAGCCGTGGTTCCCACTTGCAACTAGCGGTGGACACTCCTCTTCCTCTGGGGATGCAACCAGATCTCCTGTCTCAGGAGCAGGGATCTTTTATACCCCAATCTCCAGTCCCTCAATCTGATGGCCTGGCTGCTGAAAGGGTAGTTCTAGCACCCTTACTGCTGCCTAGGGAAGTGGAGGACGTGGTCTTAGCCTCTAGGAGGCAGTCCACCTGAATGTCTTATGCCCTTAAGTTAAGCAGAAAAACAGCGTGATTACTCCACCAGTATGAGAATTCTTCACAATTAGTCTTAAATTTCTCAAATTACCAGAGACATATATTTCCTTGAAAGCAACAAACTTTTTATAAAAGGACATGGGTCTGACTAGCAGGAGCTACGGTAATAACTTTTCAACCAAATGCTCCAATTTGTATCAATGACCCCTTCTAATTTTATTAAATCTTTCTTTTAATTTTCTGAAAGTTATGAGAAAAAACATAAGTCAGGCTTATCTTTGTTTTAAGAGTCCCAACGCCAGATTCAGCGCTGCTACGTTTCACGATTGTGTTCGTTTCTTCAGGGGCTAACAAGCCGACTTCAAAAGTTTCCATTTATGCTGAGAAGATAGACAAAACATTCTCCCTTTAAAATAGATACTTCAAATCCATTATTACAAAAAGAAGGCAAGGTCACTTCATTGAGGGACCAGCTCCCCTCGTGTCCTGCCCCTATCACTTCCCCTCCCCCTGCTCCCTCCCCACCACCTGTTTCTCAACTCTCTCACTTCTGGGCTTCTTTTTCACCTATCTCTGCATCTGAACTTCATCTCCTCTCTTCCTCCAAAAAAACCTCCTGCCCACTTGATCCCATTCCTTCTTCTTGGCTCCTCACTCCTTCATTGGGTGCTTTTTCCTCTATCCTAGCCATGTTTAATTCCAGCTTATCCACAGGAACTTTCCCTATCCTTTGGAAACACGCTCTGGTACGTCCCATCCTGAAAAATCCTACCCTGGATCCCTCTCTCCCTTCCAGCTATCGCCCTGTGTCTAATCTTCCTTTCTTATCTAAACTTCTGGAAAAATTTGTCTTCGCTCAACTTTCTCACCACTTGGATTCTACTAATTTTCTTCACCCCCGTCAATCTGGGTTCCGTCCGGGGCACAGTGTTGACACGGTTCTTCTTGCTTTCACTAATGCACTGCATGTAGCCCATGATCACGGTGATATTTCAGTGGCAGTTGCTCTAGATCTCTCAGCGGCTTTCGACCTAGTAGATCACTCCCTTCTCCTCCACCGTCTTCGGGAAGCTGGTCTCTGCAGCACAGTTCACCACTGGTTCCACTCTTTTTTTTTTTTTTTTTTCTCTCTTCTCGTTCTTGTGCAGTTCTCTCCTCTTCACTAACTCTCCCCCCCTCTGATTCCCAGCACCTCTCTTGTGGTGTTCCTCAGGGTTCTGTCCTTGCTCCTCTCCTTTTCAATCTTTTCTTGGCCCCTCTTGCTCTCCTTATACAACAGTCAGGTATTTCAGCTTTCTTCTATGCTGATGACATTCTTCTACTTCACCACACATCTCCCTCTTCCCCCGATCTCTCCCCCCTTAACTCTTGTCTCACTTCCGTCGCCAACTGGCTCACCTCTAACTGTCTCCACTTGAATCTTACTAAAACTCTGGCCATATGGTTCACTCATGGTGGCCCTTCCCCCTCACAAGCCCCTTCTTTCTCCGACTCCCCAGTCCCATTAGTTTCCACCTTTCGGTATTTGGGTGTTCACTTTGACTCGGATCTTTCCTTCTCTGCACACATTTCTCATATCACTAAAACCTCATTCTTCTTTCTTCGACATATTCGCTCAATTCGCCCCTTCCTTTCTTCCTCATCTCTGATCACACTGGTCTTATCTTTGGTAATGTCTCGCATTGACTTTTCTAATTCCCTATTCCTTGGTCTTCCTCAATATCAGGTGTCCCGGCTTCAACATATACAAAACACTGCTGCACGTCTTGTCACCCACTCTTCTCTTCGCGATCATGTCACTCCTATACTTCTCCATCTTCACTGGCTGCCTGTTCCTTTCCGTTCCCAATTTAAGATGTTAATCCTATTACACAGTCTTTCACACTGGTGTACCCCTCCTTACTTAGCTGATCTACTATCCTTCCATTCTCCCAGGTACACTCCCCGTTCTTTTCATCTTAATCGCCTTGCCCTCCCTTCCCCTGCTCGTGCCCGCTTACAGCTCACTCGTCTTTCCGCCTTCTACTTTGCTGGTCCCGCTCTCTGGAATTCTCTCCCTCCATCCCTTCGCCTGGAATCACAATATGTCACCTTTAAACACAACCTCAAGACCCACTTATTTTCCCTGGCATTCAACATTCCCTCTCCGTTTGTATGACCCCCCCCCCCCTCTCTTAGTACTATAAGTTTGCCTTTTGTGTCTTGTCTTGTCCTTGTCTTCTTTACTGTTTCTTTCCTATTTATAAATTGTACATTTCTTTTCCTTTTCTCGGCCTCGGCCAAGTTTTAATGTAATTTTATTATTGTACACCGCCTTGATTATTACAGAAAGGCGGTTTTTATCAAATAAACCATAAACATATCAGTCTTATTGAAAAATAAGGTAACTGGATGTGGCTTACCAAACATGCTTCTCATGGGCAATCCTCCCCCTAGCACAAAAAATGCCGTGCATGCGGCTTAGAGTACTCAATGCCCCTAATTTATACAGATGGTAATTGGAAGATCCCTCCATACCGCAATCAAATTAGAAACAGATTCCAGTCAATTTGAGCATTAAGGCCATCAGGGTGCACCGTCTGCAAAGTAAAAATCCATCGTTGCTCTCGAACTATCAACGTTTGGTCTAGGGATTTGCCACCACTGCCTTTAAAAACTTTATCTATGCAAAAACACCGAAGATCTTCAAAAGCATGGTGTTCTGCAAGGCAGTGTTCCACTATCGGGGCAGTCAAGATTTTACAGCGTAACAGACTTCGGTGTTCAGCCAGTCTCACTTTAAAAGAACGTGATGTTTTTCCAATATACAGAAGCTGACAAGCGCATTGAATAGCATATATTACTTGTGTGGTAATGCAATTAGTTGAGTGACGTAAATAGTAAACTTTCCCATGATAATTGAAGGAAGAGATCTCCCAATTAACTTCACACAATGAGCAATGTCCACATCGAGCATGACCCTTAGGTTCTTCAGGGGCAACTGCAGCAAGGGGACACAAAATTGTGGGACTTAAAATTTCTTTGAGGTTTCGATTACGTGTCCAGACGCAACGAATGTTTATCCTTCAACAAGGGGATACTATATCACGTTCATGTGTTGCTGAATAATCCTTGATATATCCTTACTGTAAGGTGAATACAAAGTCACCAGGTTAATTGAGGTATTATCTAAAACAGAGGGTTTTGGAGCCAACAATAATTCATGATGGTGTTATAAAGCGCACTTATACGCTGACTCAATTATATGTTTAGGATAACCTCGTCGTGATAGTTTATCTTTAAGAATACCAGCTTGAATTTTAAATGCATGGAGGTCAGTACAATTCCTCCGATAACGGAGGAATTGAGAAAAAGGGAGACTATCTTTTAACCTCCGGAGATGGAGGCTCCCAAAATGCAACAATGAGTTACAATCAGTAGATTTTCAAAACACATTGGTGACCCATCCTGCGATTCCTTTTGTGACTTCCACATCCAAAAAAGCAATTTGTGTTTGACTACAAGTGCTAGTGAATCAAATAGTAGTTTCCCTTCCATTAAGCCAGTCAACAAAACTGTGTAGCAGTGGTAATGAATCCGTTCAGATGACAAAAATGTCATCTATATATCGACACCAGAGCATATAAAGATGACTGACTGAACCATTCAGCTTCAAAAGCAGCCATATAAATGTTGGCAACAGAGGGGGCGCAAGTGGCGCCCATAGCGACCCCAGTTTTTTGATGGTATATTCTATCTTCGAATTGGAAGTGGTTATGAAATAATACCAAATCTGAGATTTTCTCCAAAAACATCAACTGTGAAGGAGATATATCATGTCTGGCTTGTAAAACAGACATCACTTCCTTATGAGCTCTGTCTTGTGGTATATTGGTGTATAAGGCAGTCACATCTAGAGTGACCAGCCAAAGTTCAGGTTCTTGCGCCCATTGAGCGTGGATTTCCAATAGCTGTAAAAAATGCATAGTGTCTTTAACATAGGAAGGGATATGGGACACTAAAGGTCTCAAAAAAGAATCTAGATAGATCGAGAGTGGCTCCAAAAGTGACCCTCTTGTGGAAACGATGGGTCGCCCCGGGGGGTTATGTAGATTTTTGTGGACTTTAGGCACAAGATAGAATCGTGCCAAAACTGGATCCGAAGTCTGTTACGCTGTAAAATCTTGACTGCCCCGATAGTGGAACACTGCCTTACAGAACACCATGCTTTTGAAGATCTTCGGTGTTTTTGCATAGATAAAGTTTTTAAAGGCAGTGGTGGCAAATCCCTAGACCAAACGTTGATAGTTTGAGAGCAACGATGGATTTTTACTTTGCAGACGATGCACCCTGATGGCCTTAATGTTCAAATTGACTGGAATCTCTGTTTCTAATTTGATTGCGGTATGGAGGGATCTTCCAATTACCATCTGTATAAATTAGGGGCATTGAGTACTCTAAGCCGCATGTGCGGCGTTTTTTGTGCTAGGGGGAGGATTGCCCATGAGAAGCATGTTTGGTAAGCCACATCCAGTTACCTTATTTTTCAATAAGACTGATATGTTGCCTTCTTTTTGTAGTAATGGATTCGAAGTATCTATTTTAAGGGGAGAATGTTTTGTCTATCTTCTCAGCATAAATGGAAACTTTTGAAGTCGGCTTGTTAGCCCCTGAAGAAACGAACACAATTGTGAAACGTAGCAGCGCTGAGTCTGGCGTTGGGACTCTTAAAGATAAGCCTGCTTTTAATTTTCTGAAAGTTATAAGAAAAAACATAAGAAAAATTTAATAAAATTAGAAGGGGTCATTGATGCAAATTGGAGCATTTGGTTGAAAAGTTATTACCATAGCTCCTGCTAGTCTGAGACCCATGTCCTTTTATAAAAAGTTTGTTGCTTTCAACGAAATATGTCTCTGGTAATTTGAGAAATTTAAGACTAATTGTGAAGAATTCTCATACTGGTGGAGTAATCACGCTGTTTCTTTCTGCTTAACTGTATTATTACTCTGAATAATTTTGACCCTTTTGTATTGTCACGTACAATTATGCCCTTAAGTGGCATAGATTCTCTACCTGGTGTACTCAACACAACTAGAATCCTTTCTTGTGCCTGGTACCAGTGGTGCTGCAATATTTGCTTCACCTGTCCAACCTAGGCCTTAAGTCCAATTCTGTTAGTTCATCTTAGTACTCTTTCAGCACACCACTCACCAGTGGAGGGTCAGTTTCTCTCCAGCCATCCTTTGGTGGCTTGCTTCCTCAGAGGCCTGCTGTTGCTTAAGCCTACAGTGTGTCCACCTGCCCCTGAATGGGATTTAAATGTGGTCTTGCAACGGCTTACTTGCCCACCATTTGAACCTATGGCTACTTGCCCTCTGCGTTTTCTCTCCTGGAAAGTGTTGTTTCTGGTAGCCCTTACTTCAGCAAGGTGAGTGAGTGAACTTCAGGCCCTAGTATCCAATGCTCCATATACTAGGTTCTATAGGAACAGGGTAGTCTTACAAACTCACCCTAAGTTCCTTCCGAAGGTTGTCTCCTCCTTCCACCTTAATCAGGAGGTGGTTCATCCAACTTTCTTTCCCAGGCCTCATGCCAGCTGGGCTGAGATGGTCTTGCATACCCTGGACTGTAGGAGGGTATTGTCCTTCTACCTTGACCGTACGCAGGAGCACCGGAGGGCTGTTCAGCTCTTTGTTTCTTTTGACCCCAATAAGTTGAGGTTGGCTGTCTCCAAGCCTACTTTGTCCATATGGGTAGCCGACTGTATTAACTGGGCTTACAGGGCAGCCGGCCTCTCCTTGCAGGGTCAAGTTACGGCTCACCGTGTCAGGGCGAAGGCTGTGTCAGTGGCTCATCTCTGCTCTGTTCTGTTGGCAGACATCTGCCGGGCCGCTACTTGGTCTTCAAGCCAGACTTTTGCAGCCCACTACTGCCTTGAGAGGGAGTCCTGCAGGGACTGCTTTCGGGCAGGCGGTACTCCATAATCTCTTTGGGGTTTAGGCAACTCTTACCCTCCAACCCTGGTGTTGGGCTACCTTTCGGGGGCGTTGTCAGAGAAGATTCTTTTCTTGCATGCTGAGGCTCTAGAGGGAGCTCATTTTTCAGCTTTGGGTCTCCAGTAGCCTGAAGCTGGGGAGTCCCATATGTGAGGACTGACTTCCTGCTTGGTCCTGGAGAAAGAGTAGTTACTCACCTGTAACAGGTTCTCCAGGAGCAGCAGGAATCAGTCCTCACAACCCTCCCTCCTCCCCTTGGAGTTGCGGTCATATGATTTATTTTGTGGTTTTTTTTGCTGTCTTTTAGCTATGTCATCAGACTGAGCAAGATGGCACCCTTGGGTGGGAAGGGGACCGTGCATGCACACTGCATTCCCAAAGGCTTTCTTTGAAAGCTGGGGAAATGCTCCGCACGGGGGCTCCGTCGGCGCCAACGTCACCCATATGTGAGGACTGATTCCTGCTGCTCCTGGAGAACACCTGTTACAGGTGAGTAACTACTCTTACAAAGCCAGTGAGATTACTGTTGAGGTCTGTTCCAGCATGGTCCTATACAGTTAAGGCATAGAGAAACAGGGGGCAAAAAAAAAGCCTTGCTTAGGCGGTAAGTGCATAGACCATGTGAATGCACTTACTGCTTCTAACTGTAAATCGGTAAGTGCAACAGTGATAGCACAGGTCAAGTGACCGTCCTTCCAGCAATGGGCTGAACAAGCACATTACCTTACCATAATCTGCTTATTTTTCTGCTTTCCAGCAGACTATGCAGTTAGCACACACAGCATGGAATTTCCTGCCACTTTTGTAATGGTAATGAGTTGTCTGCATTTTTTAAATTTCAGGCGCCCATGAGCCGACCTAGACTTGGGGTCTTATGGTTTATTTAAAACTTTATAAACAATCCTTAGAAGCAACACAGTGACTTACAATGCATAAAAATTAATACATTTAAAATAGGTAGAAACAAAAATCACAGTGGGCTCTGGTAGGTTGCAACCTGTACCATGGAGGCACCCTCTCTATCAAGAGATCCCTGTATAATGCCATCTCTGCCCTGGAAAATAAGACTGCCCAATTAGTGGAAACTGAAGTGTCCTTAAATGAGAAGGTTAATGCCCAATCTACTGCTGAGGCACCAAATATGAAGAAAAAAATCACAAAACAGGAAACTACTACTACTTGGATATTTCATCATTGGAGACATCAACTAGGGGACACAGCTCAAAGGAAAGAAGATGGTCAAATGCCTCCCAGGCTCTTCATCCAGCAGGAATACAAACCAAATTGTTGGCATAGTTCAAAAAATGAGCACTCCAAAACTGGTGCATCATCCAGTTGGGTACAAATGCTCAGGCTAGAAACAGTGCCTCTACAGTTTAAAAGGACTTCCCAATTCTGAGAGAGAAACTCCAAACCCATTGTTAACACTGTAGCATTCCCAGAAGTTCTACCTGTTCTTGGTAAGGTGCAGAAAGGTTGTACTGCATAATCAACTTTTAATATATGGCTTCAAACCTGGTGCAAACAAGATTGATTTAGCTATATAGGTGACTGGGGAAATAGATGGAACAGCAAGAGGCTATGCTGTGTTGGACTACATCTCTGTCGCAGCAAAAAGGATCCTAAGTGAGAAAATACAGGCACAGGCATGTAACCTAGGGAAAGGGGGTGACCAGAGAAGAACAAGTTCAGGATGTCACTCCCAGCAGAAACATAACATTGGAAACAGCTACACTATTAACCCACATATCAATACCGAGTGGGGGAAGAAGCATGTAGAACAAAAGCCATGCAAAATACAGGCAACCAGTCGTCAAATGCTGGAAAGCAATGAGGACAAATGTTCAAAGCCTAGTCAACAAAGTTCCTGACCTGGAAACCCTAATGGTGGAAATAAACTTGGACATTGTGGCCCTTACAGAAACATGGTTTAATGAGTTATATGAATGGGATATAGCCATAGCTAGCTCTAATATATTTTTTTTTTTAAAGAGATGGAGAAGGCAGAAAAGGAGGAGCAGCCCTATGTCAAAAACAATATTAAAGCTGATGAAATGCAAGGGATGTGGGGAAAAGAAGTGCTGTGGATTGTGTTGGAAAGAGGAGATGGCACTGTCATCCATACTGGTGTAGTCTACAGGCCTCCAACTCAAACCGAAGAAATGGATAGAGACTTGATTATTGCAAAGGTAGCCAGGAAGGTGGAAGTGATCATATTGGGCGACTTTAATCTACCCAATGTGAATTGGAGTATTCCTTCTGCAAATCTGGAAAGAAGTGTGAGGAGAAAAAAGTGGATGCCTTTCAAGATGCATTGCTTAGGCAAATGGTGATGGAACTGACCAGGGAAAGTTTGATGCTGGATTTAGTACTCATCAATGGAGAAAGTGTGTCAAATATCTGGGTGGGTGTCCATGTGATGTTCACTGCTGCTCATATGGTATGGTTTGAGATAAAAGCCCAGGCAAAGTCCAAATGACATGGGACAGACAGTGGATCCCTTTTATAGCAACAGGATAAAATCAAACTAAACATAACTATCTCACCGTCTGCAATTAATCCAGAATACCGCTGCTCGCATGATCTTACATGCCTCCCCCCGCGATCATGTCACCCCCTTTATTACATCTACACTGGCTGCCGATTGACTTCCGGATATCTTTCAAGATTCTCACTTTAACCCACAGAGCCATTTATTTATCTACCCCTACTTACCTATCCGACCTACTCACTTACCATACCCCCTCCCGTAGTCTTAGGTCCATTCATATCAATCGTCTTCACCTCCCAGCACCCTCCAAAGCTCACCTACAATCAACTAGGAAAGCAGCATTTTTCTACCTGTCCCCATCCCTCTGGAACTCCCTACCCACCGCCCTCCGTACAGAAGAATCCTACTCCAAATTCCGTTCCCTCCTTAAAACACATTTGTTCTCCCTAGCCTTCCCCCCTTGAATCTTAAGTGTTCACTCCTTTACTCTACTCTCTCTACCTTTCTATCCTATTTGCCTCTTGCTCTATCATTATTGTAATTTCTTTTTCTATAATTATTATTTGATGTTGTTTTTGTAAACCGCCCCGATGTAATGGGGGGCGGTATAACAAATGTATACTAAACAATAAACAGTAAACAATCTCTTAGATCTCAGCAAATAGGGGTGACCTACATGGAGCGGCAGGTGCACCTACTCTTGCCGCCTTGCTGGGTAGACAAGATGGACCATACTGGTCTTTATCTGCTGTCATACTATGTTACAATCACAGCACTCAAAGTCCTAGACTTCAAAAATGCTGACTTCAATAAAATGGCTAAGCGCCTGAAGGAGGAGTTGGCAGGGTGGGAGGAGGTAAGAAGTGGAATTTCAGTGGGCTAAACTAAAAGGGGCAAAAGATACATACTGTCATAGAGCGGAAGCTAATGAAAGTGAAGACTTAGAAAAAAACACTGTCTTTCACAAAACAAATGATGTGCAGAAAATGCAATTGCCCTGCAGCGCAGCTAGAGGGAGCAGGCGACAACTTAGAGGCTGAGTTAACACACCCGGCTGATGATTCTGCAGAAGTTAATCAGCTGCACCTGAAAAGTAGCCCGGGGAACTCAAACGTGGAATGCCTTTATAAGCAGAAAGCTAGTGCAGGAGAGGGGAGAAGGAGGAGAAGGAGAGCTGAGACAGCCAGGAACAGCAGCCCAGCCAGGTCAAGCAGTGCAGCCAAGACAAGCAGCATGACAAGGACAGCAGGAGCTGGAAGAGGAGCAGAAAGAGCCAGAGAGAAAGACAGGACGTGGAGTCAGTCCGGAGAGAGACTTGGTAGCAGGAGACCTCAGAGGTAAAGAGCTCAGAAGGAGAGCCATACCTGGAGAGAGGCCTACGCTCACCAGAAGACTCTGAAACAGGATTGAAAGGCTCCAGAAGGAAAGGTACTGATAGCAGAGTTACCTATACCAGGAAGCAAGGAAGTCTGGATTACTCACCAGGTTTTCCTAGGCTACAGAAAGGTCAAGCAGTGCCCAGAAGCTTCTAAAAGAAAGTCTGCCAAAGAGACTGTGTCCTGAGAGAAGTGCCTGAGAAGGAAAACTCCAGTCATACCGGCTACAGGAAGCCAAGGTATGGTGACACTTTATTCATAAAGAGAAGCTCAGCTCCTAGAAGCTCTTGTAAAGCAGATATCCAGTTTGAAAGGAAAAGAAGCAGGCCAGAGTTTTATAAGCCAGGACGTAAGGGCATAGGAACAAGCCATGCTTATTTGAGAGCCCTAGAACAGCCTTACTGGAAACAAGGGAACAAACAGTGACTGGCAAACTATAGCGGCCAGGGAAAGCTCCAATTCAGAGGGAGATAACAATGACCCAGAGCCCATGCAGATAGTGCTTGAGGATTCTATTCCCTTATCTCAAGATGAATTAATGGATTGCTCCATTTGTATTGTGGGCAGTTTTGAATCTCTCCCTGAACTGAGTTATACAGACATTGCTTTGAGAATACTCATGTTTGTGCTGAATGAAAGAGGAATGTTCACTCCTTTTGTTTTGCTCTAAAGTTTGAAAGAATCCTGGGTTAAATCCTACAAGCAACTGTGAAGTTTGTAACAGTTTACTTCTTTACTTATGTTGTGGTGGAAGCCTGAAAAGGACTTTCTGTATTTCTGTATCTCATCTTCTGTGTTAAAAGGGAAATAAAAGCCTTATTTACCCTCTACTTGGCATACACAATTTATTCACATAAGGAGCAGGACTACAAAGACCAAGATACCCTTGGCCTTAAAAGAGCCCTCTACTCTCAGAAAATATGCTCAACCTACCCTTACAGCCACTGGCCACCAGGGGGGGTTGATGACAATACGTAAGGAAAGTAAATAAAAGCAATTTTTCACAAAATTCAGAAGTTTGCATAGGAACACAGGAAAGAATACAGGATAAAACTAAAAGAAGATAAGAAATAAGGATAGCAAAAGCAAAGGCAGAAGAAAAGCTGGGAAGCATGGAGACAAAACATTTCAGATATATTCAGGAGACGAGGTAGATCAGAAGTGGAATTGCAAGACTCAAGTGCCAAGAACAGATTCATGGAAAGTGACATCGAAAAAGCAAAAATTCTGTCTCTTTTGCTAAAGAAAATCCTGGAGAAGGACCACCTGTGACAAATACCCACATGAGAATGGAGTAGATACAATGCTATTCACAGAAGATGTGTTTTGAACAGCTTGCAAAACTGAATGTGGACAAGGCCATGGGACCGGATGGTATACATCCCAGGATCCTGAAAGAGCTCAGAGGTTCTGGCAGGGCCTTTAAAGGATGTTTTTTAATAGATCCTTGGAGACAGGAGCCATTCTACAGGACTGGAGAAAGGCTGTACCTCTCCACAAAAGTAATAGGGAAGAAGTGACAAAAAATTGCCAGCATGGTTTAAAGCTGAGGTCAGAGAGGCTGTTGTTGCCAAAAAAGCATCTTTCAAGAAATGGAAAAAAGAGCCAAATGATGAAACCTGGAAACAGCACAAGCACTGGCAAGTCAAATGCAAGGCATTGATAAGGCAGGCAAAGAGAGAATTTGAGAAGAAGCTTGCTGCGGAAGCAAAAACGCGAAATAAAGACCTTTTCAAGTACATTCGTAGCAAAAAACCCGTGAGAGAGTCAGTTGGTCCATTAGATGATAAAGGGGTTAAAGGAGCACTAAGAGGCGACAAGGCGATAGCGGAGAGACTGAATGAATTCTTTGCTTCGGTCTTTACTGAGGAAGATGTAGGGATGTTACCCACGACTGAAGTGGTATTTAAAGGTGTGGAAGAATTGAAGGAAATATCGATACATCGGGAAGATGTCCTACAACTATTAGATAAACTGAAGAGTAGCAAATCACCTGGGCCGGATGGTATACATCCAAGGGTGTTGAAAGAACTGAAATTTGAGATTGCAGACCTGCTATCAGTAATCTGTGAACTATCATTAAAATCATCTCTCATACCTGAGGATTGGAGGATCGCCAATGTAACACCAATTTTTAAAAAGGGTTCGAGGGGTGATCCGGGAAACTACAGACCGGTGAGCCTGACATCAGTACCGGGAAAAATGGTAGAAACCATCATAAAGAATAAAATTACTCAGCATATAGATAGTCATGACCTAATGGGAGACAGCCAACATGGCTTTAGACAAGGAAGATCTTGTCTTACTAATCTGTTATGTTTTTTTGAAGGAGTGAATAAACAGGTGGACAAAGGTGAGTCGGTTGATATTGTGTATCTGGACTTTCAGAAAGCCTTTGACAAGGTCCCTCATGAGAGACTTTTGGCAAAACTAAAGAGTCATGGGATAGGAGGCAGTGTACTACTGTGGATCAGGAACTGGTTAAAAGATAGAAAGCAGAGAGTAGGGCTAAATGGCCAATTTTCCCAATGGAGAAAGGTGAATAGTGGTGTACCCCAGGGATCTGTGCTGGGTCCGCTGCTTTTTGACATATTCATAAATGACCTGGAAAGTGGAATAACGAGTGAGGTTATCAAATTTGCTGATGACACAAAACTATTTAAAGTTGTTAAAACCCAGGAGGATTGTGGAAAATTGCAAGAGGATCTTGATAAATTGGAAGACTGGGCATCAAAATGGCAGATGAAATTTAATGTGGAGAAGTGCAAGGTTATGCACCTAGGGAAGAACAACCCAAACTATGGTTACACGATGCAAGGTTCCACATTAGGAACCACCACCCAAGAAAAAGATTTAGGCGTCCTTGTGGATACCATGTTAAAACCCTCGGCCCAGTGTGCAGCGGCGGCCAAGAGAGCAAATAGAATGCTAGGTATGATAAGGAAAGGAATGGAAAATAAAACAAAAGATATTATAATGCCTCTATATCGTTCCATGGTGAGACCGCACCTTGAATATTGTGTGCAATTCTGGTCGCCGTATCTTAAAAAGGATATAGCAATTTTAGAAAAGGTTCAGAGAAGAGCCACCAAAATGGTAAAGGGGATGGAAGGCTACTCCTATGAAGAAAGGCTAAAAAGGTTGGGGCTCTTTAACCTGGAAAAGAGACGGCTGAGGGGAGATATGATAGAAGTCTATAAATTAATGAACGGAGTGGAACGGGTAAACGTAGATCGATTGTTTACCTTATCAGAATATAGAAAGACTAGGGGACATGCAATGAAGCTACAGGGTAAACTATTTAAGACTAATAAAAGAAAATATTTTTTCACTCAACGTGTAATCAAACTCTGGAATTTGTTACCGGAGGATGTAGTAAAGGCTGTTAGTGTAGCTGGGTTTAAAAAAGGTTTGGACAAGTTCCTGGAGGAAAGGTCCATAAACCATTATTAAGAAGGGACCCAGGATATCAATGCTTGAACCAATACAAGCATTGTGGAACCTGTGTCCCTTGGGGAAACTGCTAGGTACGTATGACCTGGATTGGCCACTGTTGGAAACAGAATACTGGGCTTGATGGACCTTGGTCTGACCCAGTATGGCATATCTTATGTTCTTATGTTCAGGCCAGTAAGCCTTACCTTAGTGGCGGGAAAAGTAATGGAGGTTCTCCTGAAAGAGAATAGTGGACTTTTTCAAAACCAATAGGTTGCATGATTTGAGGCAACATGGCTTTACCAAAGGTCAGTCATGCTAAATGAATCTGATTGGGTTCTTTGGGTGACAGAGAACTAGATCAAGGACATGCAATGGATGTGATGTACCTAGATTTCAGCAAAGCCTTTTGATACTGTTCCTCACAGGAGGCTTATCAATAAACTGAACAACCTAGGGGATGGGTCCCAAGGTGGTGAACTGATCAGAAATTGGTTAACTGACAGATGACAGAATGTGATGGTAAATGGAACTCGGATGAAAGGAAGGTGATTAATGGTGTGCCCCAGGGATCGTACTGCTCAATATATTTGTGAGTGATATTGCTGAAGGACTGAATGGAAAGTCTGTCTTTTTGTGGATGATGCACATTTGCAACAGAGTGGACTATCCCGAGGGAGTGGATAACATGAGGAAAGATTTACAAAAGCTGGAAGAATGGTCTAATGCTTGGCAGTTAAGATTTAATGTGAAGTGCAGTGTCATGCACTTGGGAAGCAGAAACCCAAGGGAATTGTATGCGATAGGGGGCAAGAGGTTGGTGTGCATGGATCAGGAGAAGGACTTCAGAGTGAGGATCTCAAGGTGGCCAAAACTCAGAAGGATGCTGGGTTGCAAACAGGAGTTAACAGCTGAAAGGAGGAGGTACTAATGCCACTGTACAAGTTGCTGGTGAGGCCTCACTTGGAATATTGTGTTCAGCTTTGGAGACTGTATCTCAAAGGATATAAAAAAGCAGTTCAGAGGAAGGTGACCAAAATGATTTGGAGCCTGTGTCAAGACTTATGAGAAGAGACTTGAAGACCTAAATATGTACACTCTGGAGGAGAGGAGGGACAGAGGAGATCATTCAATGTAAACTGCATGATATATGCAGATGACATTCTTTTATACATGCCTTTCTCCACAACCCACATGGACCTGACCCCACTCACAGATTGTTTCAATGCAGTTTCAACATGGCTCCAGACACAGAACCTACGTATCCAGCATAAAAAAAACAGAGGTCCTTTTCATCTCCAGAGACTCCAACTTTACGCCCCCATCCCACGTCAGTGTCAAGGAAGCTGATTTGCAAACTAAAGATGCAATAAAATATTTGGGAGTTACACTGGACCAACATCTAGACATGAGACGCCACATAAGCAGCGTAGTCAAAGCCATCTACTTCAAAATCCGTTCCCTCAAACACCTACGCTCCCTGCTGGACCCAGACGATTTCCGTACCATATATCAAGCGCTGATCCTGCCGCATTTTGACTTTGCAAATGCCATCCTACAAGGTCTCCCCCAATCCACACTAACCCCCTTACAGTTGGCCATGAATGCCGCAGCTAGGGTCCTCTACGGTGCATCCAGAAACGACCACGTGACTCCTATTCTCAAACAGCTACACTGGCTACCAATTCACGGGAGAATCACCTTCAAATCCCTTGTATTAGCATTTAAGGCAATCAAAGGCACCTCATCCCTCTCACTCACGAATCTAATCCACATGGTCCCCCCCAACAGAGCAAGAAGAACATCAGCTGTAAACTTGCTAGCAATACCAAAGGCTTCAACAAAGTCCAACACGAACACCACAAACAGGGCATTCAGTTTTTATGTACCAAAATGCTGGAACACCCTACCCCCTGACATTAGAGCCATTACCAATCTATATCAGTTCAGAAAGGCTCTCAAAACATACCTTTTCTGCCAATATTTCCCAGACAGCAACTGAACTAGATATCCCCTCCAAGAAATGACCCAATCTAGAAATGCCCTCACACTGCAGTGTAGATAGTTTATGTATATAGTTAACCCAGTTATCCAAGTTTGTACTCCTGTTCAATGTAAAACCTGACAGTTTGTCGTTATGGTCGTTTTGTTATGATGTAAACCGCGCTGATTCTAAATAGCGCGGTATATAAGAAACTGTAATAAATAAAATAAATAAAAAATATGATTCAGACCTTAAGAGTATTAATGGACAAACAAACCTCTTCCAAAGACGGGGAAGCTGTAAAACTAGAGGACATAAGATGAAGCTGCAAGGGGGTAAACTGAAAGGCAATGTCAGGAAATACTTTTTCACTGAAAGGGTGATAGATGCTTGGAATGCCCTCCTGATGGAAGTGGTGGGGACAAACTCAGTGACAGAATTCAAAGTGTCATGGGACAGATACAGTGGATCCCTTCATAGCAACAGGATAAAAGCAAAATAAACATAACTATCTTATACCTCTACAAATAGGGGTGACATGTATGTAGCAGTGGGTGCACCTACTCTTGCCACCTTGCTGAGCAAATTAGATGGACATTGCTGGTTTTTATCTGCCTATAAATAGCAATAATCCTTGCAAGGAGCCCAATACAAATCCAACATGCACCACAAACTGCTTAGTTTGACAAGACTTCAAAAGAGTGTTAACCTAGAAAAACACAGGACAGCAACACCTAAAACATTTGACCTATGCTGCTAGAGGAATAAAAGGCCTCTATCCCTCCGGGCCACAACAAGACCCAAACGTATCAGAGGGTGAGTGCAACTCGACTTGCAGTTATTGAGACTGGTTGGAATTTGATACATCAAAGGTCAACAAAAAAAACCCTCTAGTAAATCTCAGCAGATAAATCCAACATAAGCAAGCAACTTCAAATGTTAGATGCCTCTATAAATAGCTGTCTCCCTTCTGTAAAGATACCCTGATCTTAGTGCTGTGTCCAAGTATCAATGTGTTCAGTATGCACAATATATGCTTGAAATTGTTACAAACTTATACACAGTCTTGCATCTAACGTCCTTTCACTGTATCCAGTGTATTCAATATGTCCACACAGGTGTTGCATTATATTGCATAAATATTAAACACATCACAACAATGTCCCATGTTTAAATCATGGGTTAAACAGACTAGTCACATTGTAGAACTGCTTGAAGGAGGAATGTGAATATCGCTGCTGCTGCTGTCACTGTGGCAAAAAGCAAACACATACAAACACAAAAGTATTCTGCAATTCTTAACTTTATGAAGTGATATCAGTCTGGACGCCTGCTGGGAACCGCATCCAGCAAAAGATCTCCTTAAAACCCCAACACCAGGCGTTTTGCCATCCCTGGCTTCTTCAGGGGGCTCAAATGGAATCAAACTGCAAAAGAGAACTCTTCTAAACATGTGCTCCGCTCTAGGTGGTATCCAAATATACACCAAAACAGCAAAAAACCTCAGACTTAAATACTCACTTTATTCTAGGACGATCCTGTGCATGAATCAATGCTGTGTCCTCAATGGACAGCAAACGCAGAGTTTGCGCTCTCTAAAAAGAAGCTCTCAATGTCATCAATCAAAACGGGACTGCCAAATTTATTTAAGAAAGCCCATTTATAAGCACCATTCAAAAAATCTTTATCGGCACAGCCAGACCCCGAATCACATCCCAAACCCAGGCACACACAAAACAAAATTATAACTGATACACAATATGCTTCCCCAAATGGGGCCAGGCCTCTAGCTACAGACTTCACACACAATGTCAAAGCAACCGGAATCCATATATTAATGTATGCATACGAGGTGTGACAAAGTCACACCTCATATAATGTTCTATGTATATTACCTTTGTTCTATGTAAACCGCCCCAGATCTTGGGAAGGAGCGGTATATAAAAGTGTTTCAAATAAGTACAAAGAAATGAGACTGTCCCATAAATGTTTTGTTACAAAATCTACAGAGAAATTACGCATTGTCCCCTTCAAAGTAATCCCCCCCCCCCCAGAGTTAATGCACTTCTGCTTTCACTTCTGCCATGTACAGAAGCACTCAGTAAAGTCCTCCTCCTTGAGGTCCCTCAGCTCCCTCGTCGCAGTGACCTTGATCTCTTCTACAGAGGCAAAATGAGTTCCTTTGAGCACAGTCTTCAGCCTGGAGAAGAGCCAGAAGTAACACGGTGTGAGATCTGAGGAATAAGGAGGGTGGTGTAGAGCTGTATGTGTTGGCCAATAACTGCCTCACACTGAGCGTGGTGTGTGCGGGTGGGTGTGTTGTGATGGAGCAGCCACGACTTGTCTCTCCACAGAGCCTGCATGTCTGCTGCACCGAACCTGGTCATGGAGGTGATTGAGGACCTGCTGGTAGAAGTACTGGTTGACTGTTTGATGGACCACTCCCTTCTGGTCGAAGAATGCGATCAGCATGAACTTGATCCTTGATTTGGACATGTGTGCTGCCTTGGATCTGGGTGACAGTCAAGTCTTCCACTGCAGGCTCTGTCTCTTGCTTTCAGGACTGTACTGGAAGACCCAAGTCTGGTCTCCTGTGATGACTGCCAACGAACTCTGGATCTTCTTGCATATTCTCTAGCAAGTCTCGACAAACATTGACCCTGTGCTCCTTCTGGTCGTCTGATTTAAAAGCTTGGGCACCATCTTGGTGCACACCTTCCGCATCCCTAGCTCCTGCACCAAGATGGTCCACTCTGAATCCCTGTTCAGGCTGAGCTCCTCAGCTGTCATCCGCACTGTCAATCTGCAATCACTCCACACCATCTGGTTCACTCTGTTAATGTTCTCAGCCATCTTTGTCATGGAAGAAGGTGTCCTGACTTGGGGTCATCCTCCACCTCCTTGTGGCTAGTCTTAAAGCGTTTGTGCCAACCAAACTCGTGGCCTTGACACTGCATCTTCTCCATAAGCCTTTTGGAGAAGTTGGAGACACTCATTTGGGCCCTTCAACTTAACCAGAAATTTCAAGTTGATTCTTTGCTCCATATTTCTGCCACCTCCAGTTGAGTGACAGTGATGAAGCAGTATGCTACAAAAAACCTGAAAAAGAAAAAGAGTGAAAGAAATGAAAAATATTATAGCAGAATAGTGGCGAGATGTTGCACAACACAGTGACTTAAGCGTTTAGCCAATTGGCATTGAGTCATGGGTGTGGCTGTCAGTCTTGTATGTGTGTGTGTGTGTGTGTGTGTGTGTGTGTGTGTATGTATGTATGGAATCACTTGTGAATTTTGTTTTTCATACTTTCTAATGTTGTGTGGTGTGGGTTTTTGTTTTGTTTGGTTTTTTTAATGTTAGCCCAGCATATTCATCTTTCTACCACATTAAAAGGGATACATTTGGCTATTAGAGTTGACGTTTTTGCATTCCTTGCTTCCAATTTAAATACTTTACAGACGCTGGGAGATAGCTACTGTGATTTTTGTGGATCCTGCGTCAAAATTGGATTGAGATTATCCAATATGCACACGTCATTTCTGACCAATCAGGAGGCTGGTTTCACTAACCAATCACAATGCAGATATCTAGCCAACAGTGCAGCTGTAAAAACGTGTGGAACTTTTGAATTTCATACTCTTTCTGGATCGACCATGAAGATGACTCGGACCCTGATGTTGGAGGAGCGTGTTTGTGTGTCCTTTATGAGTGAGGAAGGATCTTCAAGCCGTCAGCCAGGGAAGTTGGCTGCAGTCAGAGCGCTGTTAAGACTACAGAAGAAAAGAAACGGGTTCAGTGGTGGACAAGCCTCGTTCAGGTCATCCATGTGCATCAACATCATGCCAGGACAGCGCACTACGATGCATTTCACTGACTAATTGCAAGTTGACTTTTTCTCAGCTACTTAGTGGTCAGACAAGAGTGAGGTCAGTGTCACTCATCAACAGTTCGCCGCCGGTGCCTGCAGTTTGGTCTTTGGGGCTGCAAAGCACAGAATAAGCCACTGATGACTGACATACAAAGGCACAACCGGATTGTGTGGGCGAGAAAGCACTCAACCTGGTCAACTGAAATGTGGGGAAGGTGCTATTCAGCGATGAAGGCACCTTCTACCTGTTTGGTAACCAGGCCCGCACCTATGTGAAGAGATTTCCTGGAGAGGAATTCAAGCCTGAGTCTCAACCTCACTGGAGCATCCTTTGAAGGTCATGGTCTGGGGCTGCATGGCTGCCAGTGGTGTTGGACTTCTTCACATTGTCGATGGAATGGTCAGTGGGGCAAAGTACATCGCCATACTGCAAAAGTGCATGGTTCTATCAGCACACCAGCTGTTTCCTGGCCATTTCCTGTTCCAAGATGACAATGCACCCTGCCATTGCTCCAGACAGGTGATCAGCTGGAAGCAGCGGAACAACATCAAGTCAATGGACTGGCCTGCCCAGTCTCCAGATCTGAATCCAATCAAGAACCTGTGGCACAAGGTGGCCTTGGAACTATCTAAGAGGCATCTGACATCAAAGCGTGAGCTGATTGAGTCACTCATTGCAGCTTGGAATCGTGTTGTCACCAACCATCACCTTGTCAGACTGGTTCATTCAATGCTGACAAGGTGCAGTCTGGTGATCAAGAACAAAGGGTGGCCCATCAAATACTGAGCCATCACTGACACACAAAAACAGCCTTTTTCAAGGCCACATACATTAATTTGAAGGAAACCTGGCGTGCGTCCATAATATTTTAAAGCATACTTACAATAATATATTGTTGGCCAACGATGTACATTAGATTTTCTGTGAAAATTGCATATCAACAGGACAACTATGGGGAACAAACTCAGAAAATAAGGGCCAAACCAATACTAAAATTTGGCCCTAATAGCCAAATCTATCACTTATCATGGTATGTATGTATGAATCGGCATTGTTCAACCTGTGTCAGTGTTTTATCCCAATCACCTTTATAAATAGAGGGCAAAATTTGAGTTGTCACTGTTCAATGTAGCTTCTCGAACCTATGGCCATGAGTTTGACAGTGCTCAACCATTGCTGCACCCTCCACTCCATGGCAAAGTTTACTGTGGTGATCATTAAGGTGCATGTGAAGCAACCTACAAGTTTTGCCCACATATCCTAACCTGCAGGGGCAGAAAATCAAATATACCACCCCCACGCTCTTGCATGTGGTAGCTTCTCACAATACATTGTAAGTCTGCTCAGAGTATGTAAAAGAGGTCCCTGTTAACATTTTATTTATTTATTTAACTTCTCTTATATACCACGCTATTACATATCAGTGTGGTTTACAATGAACAACATATTACTATGCCGACGGACTGCATAGAATTGCATTAAACAAGGGTCAAAACTTGGATTCAACAGGGAATAATATATCTACAGCGTTATTTACAGCAGTATATACATTGTAACTTGTGTATTGGTTTAGGCCCAATGTTAATCAGCATGGGCCAGCTTAAGCCAGCTATTCTTTTCTGTTCTATGCTGGGCTGGTCTGGGTAGTTTGTGTGGTTCAATGGTTATTTGGCGTTCATTGTTAGAAACAGGGTAGTGTCTCAAAGGTAATGCTTGAGGGCCTTTCAGAATTGGGATTGGCTGGGAATGGTACGCATGTCAGCTGGGAGGGCATTCCAGGCCAGGGGAGCGCAGATTGAGAGAGCTCTGCTAGAGGTCGTTTTTGTGCAAGTGGTCATTTCTTTTGGAACCAGCAATGTGTTGGCCATTACTGATCGTTTGGTTCTATTTGAGTGTGTATAGTGGATCAGATATTTGATAGATGGGGAAGATTGGTTGTTCAGGGCTTTGAAAGTAGATTAGAATCTTGTATAAGAGTCTTGCGTGAATGGGCAGCCAGTGTAGGTTCATCAGAACAGGGGTGATGTGGTTCATGAAGCAAACAGAACAGTGGCCACAATTATGTCCAAAAGATTGACTTTGTGTGACTAGCTTGTCTAAAAGCCGAAGGACACAGCAAATACTTAAGATTCTTATTCCTGGTGCATACAGAATGCACACGCAGTTGTTGCAATCCAAGAATCAGTTGAAAAACATGCAAGTATCATTGAATGATCTTTGCCAACCCTGTAGCTGCAAGGGTTGAAGCGGGTTATGAAGCTTACTATGTGGTCAACTGTAGATATTGTGATCCCTGGGAATAAACAACCATGATCTAGCATTGTAACATGCACATATGTTGGTCTGATGAACCAGTCATGCTGGGAACACACACTGTATAAAAACACTCTAAAAAATGGGCTTGTTGTCTGTAATCAGTAATAGAAGAGTAGTTTTGACAATAACAGAAAAATTGGGCCATAGGAAGGCTGTGCTTCAGTCTGCGGGGTGTGTACTGGAAAAATATAAGAAGGCTGATCGAGGAGAAGGTTTACGATATATGGTGGTATGCAAGCAGTCTTCTCGGCAAATAAGCAGAACATCCCAAAAAATGGGAAGCCCCTCTTCATCAAGAGCTTTCTTTTCTCTCATTTCTCCAGGATCTTTCCCTAACTCAGCATGTCACTATTCCCACCCACCAAGCTGGTCACACCCTTGATTTGTTCTTATCCCCCGCTTCTTCCTCCCTAACTTTATCAGCTCTAACTGCCACACCTCTTCCATGGACGGACCATTTCTATCTCACCCTGTCCTGCTCCTTCCTAGCAGTTTCTCCTTCTCCGGTTCCAGTCTCCTCCTCTTCATCTTCCCCAAAGCGTCTTTCCCGTGCCCTCACCCCTCTCACATTACAAAGGTTTCCTCCTGCCTCTGAGCTTCTGCCGAACGATTTTTCACTCCTCTCACCTAATTCTCAAGCTGCTCTCTGGTCCTCTTCTCTTACTGCTACACTTGACCTTTTAGCCCCTTTACGTCCTTGTCATTCCTGTCGGCGTCCCTCTCACCCCTGGTTCCATGGTGGTCTGCGGCTCTTACGTAGACACCTTCGAAGGGCCGAGCGACTTTGGCGCAAGGATCCTTCCCCCGCCAATCTATCCATATTTAAAACCCACCACTATTTCTACCGCACTCAACTTCACACTGCCAAACGAGAGTTCTTTTCTAATGCCATCTTGCACGCCCCCAACCAAACCCGTCATTTATATTCCACCTTTCGCTCCCTTATCTCTCTACACACTCCCGCATCAATTCCCTCTGCCCAGTCCTCTCCTTCACCCACTCAACTGGCCTCTTTTTTTCACCTCGAAGGTTGCTACCTTGAGAGACTCTTTGCCTTCCTGTCCTTCTATCACCTCTCCCCCTCCTCTTCCTTCACCTCTGCCGGTCTCTCAGCTTTCTCATTTTTGGGCCACTTTCTCACCCATTACTGCACCTGAACTTCATCATCTGATCTCTTCTTAAAAGACCTCCTGCCCGCTTGATCCTATTCCTCCTTCTTGGCTCCTCCCTCCCTCCCTGGGTGTCCTTCCTTTTATCCTCACCATGTTTAATTCTAGTCTTTCCACTGGGACTTTTCCTAAATCATGGAAGCACGCATTGGTTCGTCCCCTCTTGAAAAATCCCTCCCTTGACCCTTCTCTTCCATCTAACTATCGTCCTGTCTCTAATCTCCCCTTCCTATCTAAGCTCCTAGAGAAGTTCGTTTTTGCACAACTTTCCCACCATCTTGATTCTATTAATTTTCTTCACCCCCGTCAATAAGGTTTTGCTCTGGGCACAGTGTCGACACCGTTCTCTTGGCTTTCACTAATGCACTTCACGTAGCTCACGATCGAGGTGACATTTCGGTGGCGGTTGCCTTGGATCTTTCAGCGGCGTTTGATTTAGTTGATCACTCTCTTCTTCTTCACCAGCTCCGGGAAGCTGGCCTTTGTAGCACTGTTCACCATTGGTTTCACTCTTTTCTCTCTTCTCGCTCCTGCACAGTCCTTTCTTCTTCGTCTACGCTCTCCCCCTCCGATCCACAGCACCTTCCTTGTGGGGTTCCACAGGGTTCCGTTCTTGCCCCCCTTCTCTTCAATCTCTTTCTTGCCCCTTTAGCTCTTCTTATCCAACAGTCAGGTCTTTCAGCTTTCTTCTACGCCGATGATATCCTCCTACTCCATCACACCTCCCCTTCCTGTCCTGACCTCACTCCTCTGAATTCCTGTCTTTCCTCTGTTGTAAACTGGCTTATCACTAATTGTCTCCATCTTAATCTTACTAAGACTCTTGCCATCTGGTTTACTTATGGTGACCCCCCCCCCCCCCCACACTTTGGCCCCTTCTTTTTCCAACTCCCCTGTCCCGTTGGTTTCTACATTTCGGTATCTAGGTGTTCACTTTGACTCGGATCTTTCCTTTCGTTCTCATATCTCTCATATCACCAAAACTTCTTTTTTCTTTCTCCGACAAATTCGTTCAATTCGTCCCTTTCTCTCTTCCTCTGCTCTGTCAACACTGGTGTTATCCTTAGTCATGTCACGGGTGGACTTTTCCAATGCACTCTCTCGGTCTTCCTAAGAATCAGGTGGTGAGGCTTCAAAGGATACAGAACACTGCTGCACGTCTTGTCACATGCTCCACTCCCTTGCTTTTTAATCTTCACTGGCTGCCTGTTTCTTTTCGTTCACAGTTTAAGCTACTGACCCTCCTTTACAAGGTTTATCATACTGGTACTCCATCCTACTTGTCCGACCTTCTATCCTTCCATTCCCCTCGGTACACACCCCGTTCTTTCCACCTTAACCGTCTTGCTCTTCCCTCCCCTTCCCACGCCCACCTCCAATTCACATGCTTATCTGCATTTTACTTCGCTGGCCCCGCACACTGGAACTCCCTCCCTTCTTCCCTCCGTCTGGAATCACAATTCACTATCTTTAAACAAAATCTCAAAACCCATCTCTTCTCCATAGCCTTTAATGTTCCCTCCCCATTTGTGTGAGTCCTTTTCTACTGTACCTATCTGCCTTTTGTCTCCTGTCCTGTGTTCCCCTGCTCTTGCTCTTCTGTCCTTTATAAGATATGTACATTTCTTTTTTTTCTTTTCTGGCCTTTGCCACAGTTTTTATGTATTATGTATTGTTTATATGCATTCTGTGGTTTATGTATTTTATGACCTTTTATGTATTTTATTATTGTACACCGCCTTGATTGTTTTGAAAGGCGGTTTTAATCAAATAATTAAACCTTAAACCTTAATGGAAGTCATTTGAAAATCTTATGTTGGCATCACACTGATAGAGCCAGCTATGAAACTCTGCAATCTTTAAGAACCTGTCCACAACATGAAGACATTGATGTATCTGAGCCAAAGACTAATGTTAGTATGGAACAGACAAGTCTGCAACCATAGTCTCTCTCATTTGCCATGTATAAGTTTACAGTAGAGGGAGCCATGGATGCTCCCATAGTCACCACCTTGTTGAAAAAATCTGTCATTAAAACAGAAAAAATTTTGTCATGGTCCCCTCCATGACAAAACCAATCATTTGTTCACTCAAATCTTCTCTTGCCATCAAAGACTGCTGAAGCACTCTGAGGAATGCTTGTATATGTTACGTCCAAAGTGACCAATAAATCAGCTGATAAATTAGCATCATGGCCGTTTGCCAAAATCTGTAAGAAATGCATGGTATCGTGTATATATAAAGGACTCCATTTAATGATAGAAAAACAGTACAATTAAGAGGAGAAAACAGTAAAATAAAAGAAATGGAGAAACAGCTATCCAGTAAGCAGCTGCAGAAGTCCACAGTCCCTATGTGGCAAGTTACCATTAAAACAAAACAAAACAAAAAAAGCAAATGGTAAAGTACTTAATCTGTGGTGCTTGTTTGTAGCTTCTTGTGTTTTGTATTCACCTTTTTGGAGGGCTACATGTGACAGGAAAGACTAACTCTGCTCAGATGTAGTTTAATGCCCCAACTGGAGGACTCGAAAGGGGGGCATAAGTGGATGGCAGGCAGGGTCTCTGCCTCTTCAGATTGGCTACGTCATGTTAGTTATTTATCCTCAGGTCACTCCATCAACCAGAATGTTTTGTTCTGGGATCTATTATATGAAGCTTGTCTCTAACTTTCGAGCTTAGTCTCTCTGGGGAATATTTCAGATGACCCTTAACGGAAAGAGCCACCTGAAAGGAACTCATCTCATACAGAGCTGCCTCAGCAGGACCAGAGCATGGTTGGAGGTTTTACTGGGGGCTGGCCGTCTTGCTGACCAGCAAGAGGGGGGGGTGTGTGTCTGTCATCCCCAGTGCTTAGGCGGCTATGGCAATATAGGCTAATAAGGGAGCCATTGGATATGATGCCAGGTGTGAATTGCAGGTGAAATTCAATCTCTGATTCAGTCCTCCAACATGGGGGCACCTTTGGCATGGTATTACCTTCAGCTTCTGGGCTGCATGGTGGCGACCTTGGAGTTACTCCTTTGGGCTTGGGCTCACATGAGAGCTCTGCAACAGGCTGTGCTCTCTCGTTGGTCTTCTCAACATCATATGCTTTCCAGAAAACTGTTCTGTCTGGATGTGAGAATGAGTGGGTTTTTTTTTTTTTTTCTCCTCTGGCGGCTGGATTGGTATCAGTCACTGGACTGGATATTGGTGACAATGGATGCCAGCCTCACGGGGTGGGGGGCACATTGTGAGTTGCAAGTGACACAGGGGCTCTGGCTTCCATGGGAGGGCATGTGGGCCATCGATCATTTGGAAATGAGAGCAGGTTTTGTGGTGGTGTGTGTTTGTGGTGTGTTTTTCTTTTTGCTCTGCAATTTTTCCTTCCTCTGCTTCATTGGAGAGCAGAGAGGGTCTGTTCTGACAACGCTAAAACAGTGTCAGTTGTCAAGGGGGCACAGGTAGTGTACTGTTGGCAGAGGAGATTCCTCTTTTGCTGCAGTGGGTGGAGGAGAACCTCAAGCCCCTTTCAGCAGCTCATGGGGCAAGCAAAGAAAGTTCAAGCGGTTTGTCTCAGTTACTGGTTAGACCTGGGTGACTGGGAAGTAAATGTGGCAGTCTCTCACGATTCAGCCTGTTGGGGTGGGGGGGGGGCGGGGCATGCTGGGCATGTACTTCATGGCCTCCACCTCTGTTGAAGTGAACAAGTTCTTCTGCAGGCGCTGGGAGCCCATGTTGGAGGGCTTTAGCTGCGCTGGCACAGATGACCGAAGGAGGGGCTCCTGTATGTGTTCCTCTGGCCTCTCATAAGGTGATTTCTACAATGCATAGAATCCCATCCCGGTCGGGTGAGTCTTGTTGCTCTGGACTGGGCCCTCTGGCTGTGGTATGCCAATCTCTACAGACTTGATGGCAAGCCTGAAACGACTGAAGAGGATCATCCTGATCTCGCAGGGACCAATCCTGAGGCCACGAGCCCAATTTATCAAGGTTCTCTTGAATTTGTTAGTCCTCTTGTGCTTTAACAACTTTGAATAAGTTTGTGTCATCTGCAAATTTGACCACCTCCATTCATTCATTCCTATTTCGAGGTCATTTATCAATATGTTAAAAAGCAGCAGACTCCAAAGGAGAAGGTTGCCAATGGTGTGCCACAGGGATCTATCCTTGGTCTGATTCTGTTTAACATCTTTGTTAGTGATATTGTGGGAGGACCGAGTAAGGTTTGCTTGTTTGCGAATGATACCAAAATCTGCAATAGAGTAGACACACAGGAAGGAATTGATAACATGAGGAGGATCTAGCTAAGCTTGAAGAATGGTCTAGAATTTGGCAACTGAAATTTACTGCTAAAATATACAGGGTCATGCATTTAGGTTTCAAAAGTCCAAAGGAGCTGTACAGTGTAGGGGATGAGGTATTTCTGTCCACAAAAGAAGAGCAGGACCTCGCTGTAATTGTTTCCGATCTTAAAGTAACTAAATGGGTAGAAAAGGTGACTGCAAAAGCTGAAGGATGTTTGGTTGTACAGGGAGAGGAATGGCCAGCAGAAAAAAGGAGGTGATAATGCCTCTGTATAAGTCTCATTTGGAGTATTGCGTGCAGTTCTGGAGATCTCGCCTTCAAAAGGATCTAAGCAGGTTGGATTCGGTGCAGAAGGTGGCTACTAAAATGATTAGAGGTTGTCAAGGTCCCTCATCAGAGACTTTTGGCAAAACTAAAGAGTCATGGGATAGGAGGCAGTGTACTATTGTGGATCAGGAACTGGTTAAAAGCTAGAAAGCAGAGGGTAGGGCTAAATGGCCAATTTTCCCAATGGAGAAAGGTGAATAGTGGTGTACCCCAGGGATCTGTGCTGGGTCCGCTGCTTTTTGACATATTCATAAATGACCTGGAAAATGGAATAACGAGTGAGGTTATCAAATTTGCAGATGAGACAAAACTATTTAAAGTTGTTAAAACCCAAGAGGATTGTGAAAAATTGCAAGAGGATCTTGATAAATTGGAAGACTGGGCATCAAAATGGCAGATGAAATTTAATGTGGACAAGTGCAAGGTTATGCACCTAGGGAAGAACAACCCAAACTATGGTTACACGATGCAAGGTTCCACATTAGGAACCACCACCCAGGAAAAAGATTTAGGCGTCATTGTGGATACCATGTTAAAACCCTCGGCCCAGTGTGCAGCTGCGGCCAAGAGAGCAAATAGAATGCTAGGTATGATAAGGAAAGGAATGGAAAATAAAACAAAAGTATTATAATGCCTCTATCGTTCCATGGTGAGACGGCACCTTGAATATTGTGTGCAATTCTGGTCACGGTATCTTAAAAAGGATATAGCGTTATTAGAAAAGGTTCAGAGAAGAACCACCAAAATGGTAAAGGGGATGGAAGGATACTCCTATGAAGAAAGGCTAAAAAGGTTAGGGCTCTTTAACCTGGAAAAGAGACGGCTGAGGGGAGATATGATAGAAGTCTATAAATTAATGAACGGAGTGGAACGGGTAAACTATTTAAGAGTAATAAAAGAAAATATTTTTTCACTCAATGTGTAATCAAACTCTGGAATTTGTTACTGGAGGATGTAGTAAAGGCTGTTAGTGTAGCTGGGTTTAAAAAAAGGTTTGGACAAGTTCCTGGAGGAAAGGTCCATAAACCATTATTAAGAAGTGACCGAAGATATCAATGCTTGACCCAGTACAAGCCTTGTGGAACTTGTGTCTCTTGGGGAAACTGCTAGGTACATATGACCTAGATTGGCCACTGTTGGAAACAGAATACTGGGCTTGATGGACCTTGGTCTGACCCAGTATGGCATATCTTATGTTCTTATTATGAAGTATATGGGGACAGACATAAATATTTTAATATATATGCTTTAGAGAAAAGGGCAGGATAAGGAAGATATGATAGAGACCTTTAAATACTTCCATGGTGCAAATGCACAGGAGAGTCTTTCAATTAAAAGCAACTCTGCTACGAGGGGAAATAGAATGAGAGTGAAAGGGGATAGGCATAATATGTGGAAATATTTCTTCATGGAAAGAAGGGTAGATGCATAGAGTAGTCTCCCAGTGGAGGTGGTGAACGCAAGGGCAGTATCTGAATTTTAAAAAAGCATGGGACAAACACAGAATCTCTAAAGGTAAAAAGGAGACTATTTGTAGTTGATATGAAGGGCAGACTAGATAGGCCATGTGGTCTCTTCTGATGTTTCTATTGTCCAAATATCTCTAACACTGGACTTTTATGCCAAGCAATCCTCAGCAGACCCTTCACCATCTTATCAACCTATTTCTGGTATCCCCTCCCTAGCCAATATCTTCAAAAAGGTAATGCAGCTTCAGACACAGGACTCCATAGATACCTACGCCCCTCTTGACAATCAACATGGATTCAAGCCTTTTCACAGCACCCAAACGCTTCTAATGCTTTGATCAAAGGCACACAGAAAATCACTCAAGGATTTATTCTCATCTTTCTTGACGTCTCTGCAGCCTTTGATGCAATCCCCCACATCCATCTAATCTTGTGGCTCCATACAGTTTGTCTCTGAGGTGCAACTCTACAGTGGTTTCGATCATATCATACTTCAGGCCGGAAGGTCGGGGGTTCAAATCCCACTAGAGGACAGCAACCTTGGGCCGGAAGGACTGGGGTTTCTAGTCCCACAGGTGCTCCTTGTGGTCTTGGGCAAGACACTTAACCCTCCATAGCCCATGTTTCCTGTAAAATAGTTATCTCCAAGTTATAATGCCCTGTTCAATGTAATTTGTTCAATGTAAACTGCACTGATGCAGAATAGCGCGGTATATAAGAGAATGTAAGTAAATAAAAATAAAATATCTATCCAACTGATCCCAACAAGTCAGAATTGGAAATGAAATCTCCAAACCTTTCAAGCTACGACAATGCAGATCCTTGAGGTAGTCCTTATCAGCCCTGCTCTTTAACGTCTTCATCTAGTCCCTAAGTAAAATCATAGAGGATTTTGTGATTCTATATCAGCTATACGCTCTATTCTCTACTACTAACCCTGACTACTCCGTTATTAGCCAATGACTAGAATCCATCATCCAATGGCTCAGTAACCACAACATGCACAGTAACCCCAACAAAACAGAAGTCCCTCGCATAACCAAGCTCCCCTCCTTCACTCCTCCAGCCACAGTCAATTTGGATAACTTAACCTTACAAGTTAAACAACAAAAAACATCTTGGCATAACCCGTGATCAACAACTGGGCTTCCTCCACCACATCAAACAAGTCACTAAGGCCACTTACTTCCTAAAAAGGGGACTGTTGTAGTTGTTGTTATGGGAAGACAGACTAGATAGGCCATGTGGTCTTTTTCTGTCACCATTTTTCTATGTTTCTTAATGAGAGCTCTCCGACACCTTTGCTCCCTACTGGATTGCAATGACCTCAGAAGCTTCTGCCAAGCCCTCATCATCCACATTCTGGACTACGCAAACATAATATACCAGGGGCTCCCAAAATCAACAGGAATCAAGAGGTTTGGACGAGTTCCTGGAGGAAAGGTCCATAAAAGATTATTAGCTGGGTAGGCCTTGGAAAGCCAATTGTTCATCCCTTGAAATTTAATTATGAGAAATAGATCTAGTTTTGGGATATGCTGGGTATTTGTGACCTGACTGCTCACTATTGGAGACAGGATTTTGGTGTGATGTGTCACAGTGGAGTAGTGACCACTACCTTGTCTTATATCTATCTATATGTATATTGTCCATTGAGAATGTAAGATCTGAGAAGTGGCTAGAAGTGTGAAAGGATTTATCCCAAAATATTCACTCAACTTAACTCGGTCCCTATTGCTAGCTGTAAGGAGCTTATTTGCATTCACATTAGTCACATACAGTCAACAAGTTGAATAAGTGAGCCCTATATCACCAGTATCATACTGGCCAATTTCAAGTATCCCCTTACTAGCAAAAATAACTGAAATTTGTATAAAACCAGCTACAGAACTACACGGACGACCACTCCCCCCTCGATCCCTTCCAACATGGTTTCAAAATCAGTCGTGGTGTGGAAATCCTGATCATTTCCCTCCTCGACTCAGTAATAACATGCACCCAATCTCCCGACCAAGAATGTATACTAATCTTCCTCAACATATCTTCAGCCTTTGATTCCCTCTCCCACAGACAGCTCCTTGACAGACTCTGACATAGGGCTTAGACACAAGACTAAACTGGATCTTTTCATACCTTGAAAATAGAACACAAGTATGAATTGGTAATAACACCTCCCAACCATTCACCCTCCCTCAAGGCGTCCCCCCCAAGGCTCAAGCCTCTCAGCACTCCTTTTTAACATCTTTCTCCAACCTATATGCAAGATATTCCAAGAATACCACAAACAGTATCAACTATATGCTGATATGTTCTTTACCCCCTTTAACCTATCCAAGCCAAACCTCACCAACATCAGCAATTGCTTTTCTAAGATAATGGCTCCATCAACACAACCTTATAATCAACCAAGCCAAAACAGAAGCCATCCACATATCCCCCACCTTCTGTTTTCCTTGGAGACTACACAATCACAGTAAAGACTCAAGTCAAATACCTAGTCTTAATTATAGATCAAAACCTAAGTCCATATACTTCAATCTCCAGGAACAAGCAGGAATGTAGTCTTCACATATGGGTGTCGTCTACACTGACGGAGCCTGCGCGGGAACGCTCCCCAGCATCCTATAGGAAAGATTTTGGCCACCTGCGCTGCTGCCTTGCTGCCTTTCCAACTCTCTCTCCTCAGTTTTTTGTTTTCTGTGGAGCTGACGGAGAAATTCCTGTCACTGCAGAAAATATTTTTTTTGTGGTTGCGTCTGCCTTCCCGTCAATGCTTGCACTGGTATCATTGGTGTCTTTCTTTCTTTTTTTGCCCTCTAGGTGCTTAGGCACCATTTTGGGCCTTAGGCCCCTTTCTTCCTCCAAAATGGAGAAACCAACTAGTGGTTTCAAAAAGTGTTCCAAATGTATCAGTACCATTTCTGCTACCGACACCCATGACTGTTGTCTTAAATGTTTGGGACCAGATCATTCACCATCAGAATGTCTCCTTTGCAGAAAAGGACAGGGGCCTGCAGAATAGAGCTGCGAAACTCGGCACCCTCTTTGCCTCAGATGCAATGTCTGTGGCATCAATGCCGTCCAGGGCTTCATCTTCCTCCCATAGATCTCAGATAACAAAACCCAAGTCATCTTCGAAGACTGGTTGGTCCTCAAAGGCTAGATCTCCTAAGCATCGAGATGCTTTAAGTGTTGCCCTAGAGGAGAATATGCTGCCCGCTTGCCTCCAAAGCAGTAACATAGTAACAAAGTAAATGATGGCAGATGAAGACCAGTATGGTCCATCTAGTCTGCCCAGTAAGATGGCAAGAGTAGGTGCACCTGCGGCCCTGTGCAGGTCACCCCTCCCCAAAGGATGTGAACACCCCTCCCCAAAGGATGTGAACAGGATGGAGTCGGTGCAGAGGGTTGCTACCAAAATGATTAATGGGCTTCATTATAAAGCATATGAGGACAGACTTAAGGATCTTAATATGTACACCTTAGAGGAAAGGCGGGATAGAGGTGATATGATTGAGATGTTTAAATACCTCCGTGGCATAAATGTTCAGGGAGAGAGCCTCTTTCAATTGAAAGCAAGTTCTGCTACGAGGGGACATGGGATGAGGGTGAAGGGAGATAGATTCAGGAGTGATATGCGGAAATATTTCTTTACGGAAAGAGTAGTGGATCCGTGGAATAGTCTCCCAGTGGAGGTGGTAGAGATGAGGACAGTAACTGAATTCAAGAAAGCATGGGACCAACACAGAGGATCTCTAAAGGCAAAAAGTGGACTGTTGTAGTTGTTATGGAAGGACAGACTAGATAGGCCATGTGGTCTTTTTCTGTCGTCATATTTCTATGTTTCTATGTCTTTGTTTAGGGGTGAACCCACTGCTTTGTGTAGGACACCCCTGTATGTTGAGAAATTAGATAGTTAAGTTTATTTTGTTTATATCCTGTTGCTTTAAAGGGATCTACTGTCTGTCCCATGCCATTTTGAATTCTGTCACTATTTGCCCTCACCACGTCCATTGGGAGGGCATTCCAAGCATCCACCACCCTTTCAGTGAAAAAGTATATTTCCAGGAACAAGCAGGAATGTAGTCCTCACATATGGGTATCATCGGTACCGACGGAGCCTGCCTGGGAACGCTCCCCAGCTGCCAATAGGAACGCTTTTGGGAGCATCCCTCGGCACATGCGCGCTGCCTTCCCAACTTTCCAACTATCCCTCTTCAGTTCTTCGTTTTTGGTGCTAGGTGCCATTTTGGGCATTAGGCCCCATTTATCCAAAATCATGGAAAAACCAACTAGTGGTTTAAAAAAAAAAGTACTAAGTGTGGCAGTACTATTTCCATCACTGACACCCATGATTGGTGTCAAATGTTTAGGACCTGATCGTTCTCCAACTGAATGTCTCTCCTGCATGGGGATGACCAAAAGAGGAAGACAGAACCAGGCCGCAAAGCTCGGTACCCTCTTTTCTTCAGATGCCAGATCCATTGCATTGACATCATCAAGGGCCTCTTCCTCCCATGGATCTCAGGTAACTAAACACAAAAGCCGGTCCTCAAAGGGTAGCTCTCCTGCTAAGCATCGAGAGGCCATTGGCATTGCCTTTGAGGGAACCACACCTGCAAAACAGCCCCGGCAGGAGGCTTCGGCTTCCAAAGCATCGATGGGGCTTCAGGATGTTCTCGAGGCCTCGCCCTCACAAGAACTACCTGTGCCATGCTCAGGGGTTCCGTCTGTTCTTACCGGTACTGACACCCAGGCATCGGCAGCGTCGATAGACCAGAGATTTCTTGCTATCGAAGCTCTTCTCTCAGCTGTGGTACCGGTGGTCTCAAGGGCACTGGTGCTGACAACACCGATGCCAGTACCGACACCGGTACGGACACCGACAATGCTGGTACTGACGGTAACTCTTGGTATGGAGTGGAGGAGAAGCCTAATGGTTGGGGCAAGGTACTTCAGGCCGGAAGGTTGGGGGTTCAAATCCCACTAGAGGACAGCAGCAACCTTGGGCTGGAAGGACTGGGGTTTCTAGTCCCACAGGTGCTCCTTGTGGTCTTGGGCAAGCCACTTAACCCTCCATAGCCCATGTTCCCTGTAAAATAGTTACCTCCAAGTTATAATGCCCTGTTCAATGTAACTTCAGTTTGTTCAATGTAAACCGCACTGATGCAGAATAGCGCGGTATATAAGAGAATGTAAGTAAATAAAATAAAATAAACTTCCCATTCCACCTCCTGCTGGAGTGGATAAAGTGGTACCGGGTCACCTCTGTACAGACTTCGATCGGTACTGGGATCGTGCTTTGCAGGAACATCGGGGTCAGGAATACTTCGATTCCTCCGATTCCGAAGAATGTCACCTCCAGAGGACATGTCATTTCAGGATTTCATCTGTGATATGGCTAAAGTTCTTTCAATCACAGTAGCCCCTGAAGAGGAACCCAGAGCAAAGGAATTGGAAATCCTCCAGTATCCTAAAGCTCCTAAGGAGGCAGCTACTCTGCCTATCCATGAAATTTTGCATAACTTGATGCTCAGAATGTGGGAGACACCTCGGACTACTTCTCACTCAAGGAGACTTGATACTATGTATGGAGTCCCACCATGTCCTGGATTTCAGAAAACTCAGTTGCCACACCATTCAATGGTAGTGGAGTCAACCATGTGTCGGATGAAAAGTGCAAAAGACATGCATCCAAACCTCCCAGGTCGTGAATGCAGGACTCTGGATGCTTTCGGATGCAGAACTTTTCAAGCTTCCATGCTTTCAGCTAGGATCAGCTCATATATCCTATATATGGGAATGTTCCTCAAAGAAATCACAGGAGACTTGGAACTTATGAGCCCATTTCTCCCAGATAAGAGACTGGACTTTCTTACTCTGGTTAAGCATGCTCAGGATGTCTCCAAGTTTGTCAATCGTGCAGCCTTTGACTGCTTTGAATGCATCAGCAGAACCTCTGCTATTGCCATTGGCGCATGACGAATTGCCTGGCTACAGGCATCAGACTTGGAGACGGGTACAGGACAAGTTAGGCAAAATTCCTTGCACGGGAGAGAATCTCTTCGGCAAGAACTGGCAGGCGAAGGCTAACGAATTAGATGCTGACAATTCTACCTTAGATTGTCAGTCTACAGTCACTCCAGCCAAAAGGAAGCCTTATAAAACAAACTCTCTTTTAGCAAAGAGGAAGCTTTTTTATCCTTCCTACACCCACCAGACTCAGACTCAGGTCAGGTTGCCCAAAAGGGACAAACTAGACGACAAAAGAAACCAAAAGGCCCGAGAGCCCAACCAGCTCTCCAGGTTCAGCCCCCTCAAGGGCTTTGACTTCTTCCTAGAGAGCTTTGCCTTCCTGCCTCTGAGGGGTCCTCAAACCCCCCCCCCCCCAATATTCCAGGCAGGTTATGCCACTTTGTCAACAGATGACATCAGATAACAGCAGAAGATTGGACTTTGTCCATTGTAGGGGAGGGGTACAAACTTCATTTTCACAGCTTACCCCCTCCTACAATTCTAAAGCAGCTCAATTCAGAAACCTCTGCAGACAATCTGCTAGATCACAAGGTCTCCGCTTCTTGCCCAAGGGGCAATAGAGGAAGTACCCATTCTTCAACAGGGTTCAGGGTTCTACTCCCCCTATTTTCTTATTCCAAAGAAAACAGGACACAGACCCATTCTAGACCTCAGAGAATTGAACAAATATCTGTTTTGAGAGAAATTCAAGATTTCTCTGGGAACTCTTCTGCCATACCTTCAAAGCCAGGACTTGCTTTGCTCTCTAGACTTAAAGGATGCATATACTCATTCTTATCCATCCACAGGAAATTTTTACGTTTTTCTTTTCAGGGGAAGACGTTTCCAGTACAGGGTTCTTCCTTTTAGTCTGGCTTCAGCACCAAGGGTATTCACAAAATGCAAGGCAGTAGTAGCTGCATTTCTACGAACCCTGGGGATTTTTGTCTTCCCTTACTTAGACGACAGGCTCATCTGAGCCTCCACAGTGACAGAGGCCAGCACTGCACTGTCTCGTGCAATGCGAATCCTGCAATACTTGGGATTGGTAATAAACTTCCCGAAATCTCAACTAGTTCTTTCCCAATGCCTAGAATTCATAGGAGCCTCTCGGGATACCAGACAGCCAAGGGCTTTCCTTCCACAAGCCCGGTGTCTTCGCATAATGAAGTTAGCTTCCCAAGCAGCAGGCAAATCCTCCCTCACTGCTTGGGAGCTACTGCAGTTACTGGGACACATGGCATCCACAGTTCATGTAGTCCCCATATGCTCGCCTCCACATGCGAGCAGCTCAGTGGACCCCCTCCACACAGTGGACACATGCCATGCGTCATTTGTCTGACAAAATAACCTCTCAGCGACTAATTTTGTCCCTCCAATGGTGGCAATCATTAGAAAATCTGACAGTAGGGTCTCCTTTCCATCAACCCCTCTTTCAGGCCACCCTAACAGATGCACCACAGGTGGGTTGGGGAGCACACCTGAATCATCTCTCTACCCAGGGCACCTGGACTCCACAGGAGGTTGGTTTACACACAAACCTCCTGGAGTTAAGAGCAATTTATTTAGCTCTTCGAGTGTTCCTTGCCAAGCTCAGCTACAAGACAGTCCTAGTCCAGACGGACAATCAGGTAGCCATGTTCTATGTGAACAAGCAGGGCAGGACAGGCTCTGTCGTTATGCAACGAAGCTTTACGACTATGGGCCCTTGGCAGAGAGCATCAAATTCACCTTCTAGTGGTATATCTTCCAGGCATTCAAAACCTTTGGGCAGACAAACTCAGTCGAGTACTGCTACCTCACGAGTGGTCACTCCACCTAGACCTGGTGGCAAAGATATTTCATCTCTGGGGCACTCGACATAGACCTCTTTGCAAGTCCACTGAATGCCAAACTTCCCCGGTTCTGTTCCAGGATTCCAGTGCACAACTGTCAGGCAAGGGATGCCTTCCTCCTTCACTGGAGTCAGGACTTCCTTTATGCCTTCCCACCCATTCCCCTCATCCCCAAGACACTCTTCAAACTTGAGAGAGACAGGGGTCGCATGATTCTCATAGCACCACAATGGCCATGCCAAATGTGGTACTCCCTGCTTCTGCATCTCTCAAGCAGCACCTCCTGGAGTTAGGGCATGCTCCAAATCTCCTTTCCCAGGAGAACGGGACACTATGGCACCCAAATCCCCAGTCCCTGCACCTCACGGCCTGGTGGTTGAAGGCTTAGACCTCCAGGATTTCAACCTGTCCCAGCAGGTAAAAGATATCCTTTAGGCTTCTAGGAAACTTTCCACAAGAAGATCTTATGCCTTCAAGTGGAAACGTTTTACTATATGGTGCTCCAAGAAGGGATTAAACCCCCTGGTCATACCCTTAGAATCAATACTAAAGTATCTCCTTCACTTATCGAATTCTGGGTTAAAGACCAATTCAGTAAGAGTCCATCTTAGTGCAATTGCAGCTGCTTATAAACCTCTAAATGGACAACCAATTTCCTCTCATCCACTCCTATCAAGATTTTGAGGCCTTTTATTAACTAAACCTCCCATCAAGCCACCACTGGTAGCATGGGATCTAAATCTAGTTCTCAGGCAGCTCATGAAGCCACCTTTTGAACCTTTAGCCACTACAGCCCTTACGTTTCTGACTTGGAAGGTCATCTTCCTGATTGCAATCACCTTTGCCTGTTGCATTAGTGAATTGCAAGCTTTAGTGGCTCATCCTCCTTTTAGTAGATTTCATCATAAGGTGGTTCTTTGAACTCGCCCACACTTTATGCCAAAGGTGGTTTTGCCTTTTCATTTAAACCAATCAATTTATCTTCCTGTATTTTTTCCGAGGCCTCATGCCTCTACTGCAGAAAGAAACCTTCATACCTTGGATTGTAAAAGGGCCTTAGCCTTTTACATTCAAAAACACAGCAACATAGAAAGTCCGCACAACTTTTTGTAGCTTTTGACCCTAGTCATTTGGGACTTCCAGTCTCCAAAAGAACTTTATCTAAATGGATTGTCCAATGTATATCCTTTACTTATGAGAGTATAAGGGTCTTCCTCTTCAGGACCATGTCACAGCTCACAATGTGAGAGCCATGGCAGCTTCTATGGCTAATCTCCACCCTCTGTCTATCGACGAAATGTGTCAAGCAGCCACCTGGGCTTCAGTACCCACCTTCACAGCCCACTACTGCCTAGATAAAGCCTCCCATCGGGATGCCGCCTTTGGCCAAGCTGTTCTTCAAAATCTTTTTCAAACGTAAACCAACTTCTACCTACCAACCCTGGTGGGATGGAAGGATTCTCCCCTTCGATGGTGGCACCTTCCTGGGGATATCTTTTATTTATTTTTTCTTTTTAGCTGTATTTATATCCTGCTTTTCACCGGGTCAAAGCGGTCAATTGGGAGATACATTTAACACGAGGGGATATGACACACATACGCTAATACTTACAGGGAATATGGGCAATGGAGGGTTAAGTGGCTTGCCCAAGACCACAAGGAGTGCCTATAGGACTAGAAATCCCAGTCCCTCTGGCCTGAGATTGCTGTCCCCAGGTGGGACTTGAACCCCCGGCCCTCCGGCCCGAAGTACCTTGTCCTAACCACTAGGCCACTCCTCCCATATCTCCCTGGCATCTTCAGCTAGGGAGTCCCCATATGTGAGGACTACATTCCTGCTTGTTCCTGGAGATAATGTAGTTACTCATCTGTAACAGGTGATCTCTGGGAACAGCAGGAATTTAGTCCTCACAACCCACCACTTCCCCTAGGATATCTGTCTCTCTGTCTCTGTGTCTGTGTCTCTCTCTCAGCTGCAAACTCAACTGAAGAGGGACAGTTGGAAAGGCGGGAAGGCAGCGCGCATGTGCTGAGGGATGCTCCCAAAAGCGTTCCTATTGGACGCTGGGGAGCGTTCCCACGCAGGCTCCATCACCGACTATACCCATAGGTGAGGACTAAATTCCTGCTGTTCCCAGAGATCACCTGTTACAGGTGAGTAACGACGCTTTCCTGACGACATCTTTCAATTTACCCCCTTGCAGCTTCATGTTATGCCCTCTAGTTTTATAGCTTCTCCGTCTTTGGAAGAAGTTGTTTGTTCATTAATTCTCTAAGTATTTAAAGGTCTGGGTCATATCTCCCCTATCTCTCCTGTCCTCCAGAGTGTGCATATTTAGGTCTTCAAGTCTCTTCTCATAAGGCCTCAGAAACAGGCTCCATATCATTTTGGTCACCTTCCTCTGAACAGTTTCCAGGCTTTTTACATCCGTCCACCTCTGGAGAGCTCTTGGTGTTGTGTTCTGGAGTCATGGCCCGCTCTACCGGTACAGATACCCAGGCATTGGCTGGCTCCATGGACCAACGTATCCTAGCCACTGAGTGGAGTCTTGTGACATTGCTAGCAGCTTCGGTACTGCTAAAGCCACTGCAATCGGTCCTGCAGCTATTGGTTCCGGTACCGGAGGTATCGACCATTGCGCCACTCTCCATGCTACCACCCATGCTGGCCCTGGAGTTAGTGTCTGGCATAGAGGGTCCAGTACCAAGGCATTCCAATGCCGATTTCAATCGGTACTGTCGTCGGGCTGGGCGGGAGCACTTGACCTGTCGATACTTTGTCATCCAACTCTGCTTCGTCCGATGAATCAATCTGTACCAGAGAGGCTCTTCCGGAAGATCCTTCTTCCCCACAACGCCAGATGTCTCTGCTGGAAGACATGTCTTTTCAAGACTTTATACGGGATGTGGCTCAGGGCCTCTTGATTTATGGTGACCTCCAAGAAGGAACCGAGAGCTGAAGAACTCGAAATTCTTCAGTATCCGGCAGCCCCTAAGGAGGCTGCCACCTTGCCTATTCATCGGATATTGCATGACCTCATGCTTTAGGATGTGGGAAACACCTTTAACAGTGTCTCCACATTATCGAAGACTCTACCATGTACTGGGTACCGCAGTGTCTAGGTTTCCAGAAGACTTAGTTATCACACCATTCCATGGTTGTGGAATCAGCAATGTGTCGAATTAAAAGTGCTAAGACATTCATCTAATCCTCCGGGCCATGAGGCGAGAACTCTAGTTGCCTTCGGCCATCGATGCTTTCAGGCCTCCATGTTGTCGGCCAGAATAAGTTCATACATATTCTACATGTGTGTGTTTCTTTGGGAGGTGTCTAAAGATTTGGAACTCATGGCTCCTCTTTTCTCCCAGATGACAAGAGGCTGATTTCCTGACACTGGTAAAACATGCCCAGAATGTTTTCAAGTTCATGAACAGGGCAAGATTTGATTGTTTCAAGTGTATTAGCAGAACTTCTGCTATTTCCATTGGTGCATGTCGGATTGCTTCATTACAAGCATCTGATTTAGAGTAGTGGGTGCAAGATAAGCTGGGGAATATTCCTTGCACTGAAGAAAACCTCTTTGGCAAGGATTGGCAAGACAAAGCTTCTCAGCTTGAATCAGAGAATACCATCCTAAACAGGCTCTCTAGGAGCACTGCCAACCCAGCAAAGAAAAAGCGGTGAAGAAGCCCTCTCTACTTCTAGTTAATTTATCCTTCTTACACCAATGCAGTCCACTGTCTGGTTCATGCTTCCCAGAAGGGACAACAACCAAAGCAACAACAAAGGAAGGCTCAGGGCCCCCGAGCACAACCAGTTCAGCAGACCCAGCCTCCTCAAGGTCTTTGACTTCCTGCTAGAGAACTTAGCTATCCTACCTCTGGAAATTCTAGAGCCAGTTCACATCCCAGGCAGATTCTTACTTTGCCAAAAGATGGTACCAGATAACATCAGAACATTGGACTCCATAGTGACAGAGGGGTACAAACTTCACATCCAAAGTATGCCCCCTCCTTCCATGCCAAGAGTTCAGCTCTTGGCCCCCTCTTACCACACTCATGCCAGGAGATCACCACCCTCCTTGCTCAGGGTGCAATAGAGGAAGTGCCATTTTACCCAACAAGGCCAGGGCTTCTACTCCCCCCTTCGTCCTTATACCAAAGAAAACAGGAGGATACAGGCCCTTTCTGGACCTCTGAGAATTAAACCAGTATCTGTTCCGAGAGAGATTCAAGATCTCTCTTGGAACACTTCTCCCTTACATCCAGAGTCAGGATTGGCTATGTTCTCTAGACCTAAAGGATGCATATACACACACACATCCTTAGCCACAAAGAACATAGGAGGTTTCTTCGGTTCCTCTTTCAGGGAAGACATTACCAGTAGAGAGTTCTACCCTTCGGCCTGGCTTCTGCCCCAAGGGTCTTCACAAAATGCATGGCAATAGTAGCAGCATTTCTAAGAACTCTAGGGATATTTGTCTTCCCCTACTTAGACGATTAGCTCATCTGAGCATCGTCTGCTCCAGAGGGCAGCTCTGCTCTCTACCGCACAAGGCAGCTTCTTCAACATCTGGGATTTGTAATAAATTTTCCAAAATCCCAACTCACCCCTTCTCAAACCTTAGAGTTCATAGGAGCTCTTCTAGACACGCAGCAGTCAAGGGCTATCTCTAGGAACAAGCAGGAATAAGTCATCACATATGGGTACGTCGGTACCGACGGAGCCTGCGCGGGAAAGCTCCCCAGCTTTTCAAATGAAAAGCTTTTGGGGCCTCCCACTGCACATGCGCGCTGCCTTCCCGCCTTCCTGACCAGCTCTCCTCAGTTCTTCTTTTTCCGCGGAGCCAGCAGGTCGTGTTCCTGTCACCGCTGAAGAATTTGTTACTTTTGTTTATTTCTTTAGACCGCGTATCTGCCTTCCCCATACCGAAACCGGTATCGCCGGTCTTTCTTTCTTTCTATATATAAAAAAAAAAAAAAAAAGACTTTTTTTATTTTTACTTCAGCACTGCTTGGTACCCTGTGTTAGGCCTTAGGGCCTACACAATTTCTCCTCATGGAGAAGCCAGTCCCTGGTTTCAAAAAATGTACCAAATGCAGTGCTGTCATTTCAGTCACAGACACCCATGAATGGTGTCTCAAATGTTTGGGACCTGAGCACTCCATACCGGACTGCCCATCCTGCACCCAGATGTCTAAATGCGGTTTGCAGAACCGGGCTAACAAGCTCCATGTGCTGTTTCCTTCAGAAGCATCACAGTCATCCAGGTCTTCCTCTCCGGATGGATCTCAGGTAACCAAAACTTCTGTGGGCAAATCCTCTAAAAGCAAATCTCTTTCTAAAGATCGAGAGGCTCTCAGTTCTGAGTTCGAGGATTCTGCCCAGGCCAAAAAACCCCGGCGGGAGATTCCGGCCTCCAAAGCAATCATGGGGTCACAGGTTGACATCGATGGCACGGCCTCGACAGATCACCTGTTGGACTGCTCTGGGGTACCGGCCCATACCGGTACCGACATCCAGACAGTAGTGGCGTCTATGGGCAGTACTGTCCAGACCATGCAGCAGGCCGTTCTGGCATTCATTAAGGCTGCGACGCCCTCGGTACCGATTTCATCGGTACCGACCCCGGTTCCGGTATCTACACCGGAACCGAGACCATCGACTTCCAAACGTCGATCGGTTCTGCATGCCGGATACCGGCTTTCGCCCGGTACCGATCCCATGCCCGATACGCCCGATGTCGATACCGATCGGTATGCGTATCGTACATTGGAAGTACAAAAGGAGTACTCTGATTCTTCGGATGAATTCAATTCCTCTGATGACTCTGCTGAGCTTACTCTTCCTGAGGAGCCCTCTTCTCCCAAGAGGAGGATGTCTCCTCCAGAGGATTTATCCTTCCAGGATTTCATTGTTGATGTGGCTAAAGCACTTTCTATTACCACATCTTCTGAAAGAGAACCCAGATCAAAAAAATTGGACATTTTAGGATACTCAAAAGCTCCTAAAGAGGCAGTCACTCTGCCTGTCCATGAAATCCTTCAAGAACACTTGATGGATTTGTGGGAGACTCCTTTAACACTGTCTCCCCATTCCCGCAGGTTGGACACCATGTATCGGGTCCCTCCTTCACCTGGGTTCCAAAAAACTCAGCTGCCTCACCACTCCATTGTGGTGAAGTCTGCTATGAAGAAAATAAAGAGTCCTAAGAGGCATTCTTCTACCCCTCCAGGGCGTGAATGTAAGAACCTAGACTCTTTTGGAAGAAAGATGTTCCAGGCTAGTATGCTTATAGCCAGGATCAACTCTTATAGCCTTTATATGGGCATGTATCTTGGGCAACTTGCCCTACAAATACAGAATTTTACCCCCTTTATCCCTGATGATCAAAGGGCGGACTTCTTTTCTATGGTGACACAACTTTCAGAGGTCTCCAAGTTCTCCAACAGGGCAGCCTTTGATTCCTTCGAGGTTGCAGGCAGAGCTTCGGGAATTGCTATTGCAGCCCGACGTCTCGCTTGGCTCCAGGCTTCTAACCTAGAACCCTGGGTTGTAGAAGGCCTCAGGAATCTGCCCTGTACCGGTGAGAACTTATTTGGGGAAGACTGGCAGATTAAAGCTGCTCAAATGGATGCAGAAAATGCCACTCTAGATAGACTTTCCAAGTCTACTTCTACCCCTACCAAAAAGAAGCCTTTTAAAAGGCCTTATTATAAAAAGACCAGATTTCCCACAAATACTGGCCAGCAATCTGCTCAGCCTCGCCTTGCGGCTAAGCGTCAACAATCTAAGCAGGTAAAGTCAAAGCCTGCAGTGTCTGCTACATCCCAGCAGGCTCAACCCCCTCAGGGGTTTTGACTTCCCTCTAGAGAACTTGCCGTTTCTGGCTCTAGCACAGCCAGAGCCCCTCACCATTCCTGGAAGGCTAGCTCACTTTGCTCCCAGATGGGAGCAAATAACATCAGAGCAATGGACCCTCTCTATTATCCGAGAAGGCTACAAGCTTCATTTCTCCAGCCTTCCTCCCCATACCATGGTGAGGCAATTCAGTTCTCCCCCATCTCTTCTGACCCTGTTAGGTCAGGAAGTCTCTTCTCTTCTTGCCCAAGGGGCAATAGAGGAGGTTTCTCCTCCACAACAGGGGTTAGGTTTCTACTCCCCTTACTTTCTCATAACAAAGAAGACAGGGGGCTTCAGACCTATCCTAGATCTGAGAGAATTGAACAGGTTTCTATTCAAGGAGAAATTCAAAATGCTCTCTCTGGGCCTTCTCCTTCCATACCTTCACAGTCAAGATTGGCTTTGTTCTCTAGATCTCAAGGATGCGTACACTCATATACTCATCCATCCATCCCACAGAAAGTATCTAAGATTTCTGTTCCAGGGAAAACATTTCCAGTACAGAGTACTACCCTTCGGTCTGGCCTCTGCTCCAAGAGTCTTCACAAAATGCATGGCAGTCGTAGCCGCATTTCTCAGAGGCATGGGAATCTTTGTCTTCCCATATCTGGACGACTGGCTCATCCGAGCTCCATCTCAGTCAGAAGCCCAGATTTCTCTGGACCGCACAAGGCGTATTCTTCAATATCTGGGACTTGTGATAAACATTCCCAAATCCCAACTCATCCCTACTCAGTCTCTGGAATTCATAGGGGCCCAATTGGACTCCACCACTGCAAGGGCCTACCTCCCTCTGGTCCGAGGCCAAAGGCTAATAAGCTTGGCCTCCCAAGCTCAGTCCAGAAGTCACTTGTCAGCCAGAGAAATGCTGCAACTTCTGGGCCACATGGCCTCCACGGTTCATGTGGTGCCCTATGCTCGTCTCCATATGAGAGCAGCTCAATGGACATTGGCCACCCAGTGGTCTCAAGCATCGGAACTGCTGTCAGACCAGGTACTCACCTCAAAACATCTGTTTTGGTCTCTCCAGTGGTGGACATCCTCCAAAAATCTGTTGTTGGGGACCCCCTTCCAACCTTTGTTGCCCCAAGCAACCCTCACAACAGATGCCTCCCAAACAGGGTGGGGAGCTCATCTTCAACATCTCTCCACTCAGGGAATCTGGTCTCCCCAAGAGACCACCCTTCATATCAATCTTCTGGAACTGCGAGCAATCTTCCTTGCCCTCACAGTCTTCCACACCCTCCTTGCCAACCTAACTGTCCTAGTTCAGACAGACAATCAGGTGGCCATGTTTTATATCAACAAACAAGGAGGGACGGGCTCTCTGTCGCTTTGCAACGAAGCTCTCAGATTATGGGCCTTCGCCAGAGAGCACCAAATTCATCTTCTGGCAGTATATCTTCCAGGAGTTCAAAACTCTCGGGCAGACAGACTCAGTCGAGTTCTGCTCCCACACGAATGGTCCCTACATATGGACCAGATACGCAGAATCTTTCAGGAATGGGGGACCCCGGACATAGACCTCTTTGCAAGTCCGTGGAATGCCAAACTTCCCCGGTTCTGTTCCAGGACTCCGTGTCAGGGAGCTCAGGCCAACGATGCCTTTCTCCTGCATTGGGGTCAGGAATTCCTGTACGCTTTTCCACCCATTCCTTTGATTCCCAAGACTCTATTCAAACTTCAGAGGGATCACGGATCCATGATCCTCATTGCTCCACGCTGGCCACGCCAAGTGTGGTTCCCTCTCCTTCTACAGCTCTCCCAGGGCTCCTCCCTGGACCTGGGAGCTGCACCAGACCTTCTGTCTCAGGAGCAGGGGACTTTGTGGCATCCAAACCCCAAGTCCCTACATCTCCGAGCTTGGTTACTGAAGGCTTAAGCCTTCAAGAGTTTAATCTTTCTCAACCAGTGAAAGATATCCTTTATGCCTCTAGGAAACCCTCTACCAGGCGTTCCTATGCTTTCAAATGGAAACGTTTTTCCATTTGGTGTGCTCAACAGGGTCTTGACCCTCTGGCACTTCCTTTGAATTCTCTACTAGACTATCTCCTGCATCTTTCAGGCCTCAAGACGAATTCAGTACGAGTCCATTTAAGTGCTATTACAGCATCCTTAAAACCTATCAATGGACAATCTGTTTCCTCTCATCCTCTTATTGCAAGATTCATGAGAGGCCTAACCCTCACTAAGCCTCCCATCCGGCCTCCTCCGGTAGCATGGGACTTGAACTTAGTTCTGGGTCAACTTATGAAGCCACCTTTTGAACCATTGGTATCTACCTCCCTGAAATTTCTTTCTTGGAAGGTCCTTTTCCTTATTGCAGTCACTTCGGCTCGCCGCATCAGTGAACTGCAGGCTTTGGTGGCAAATCCACCTTATACCAGATTTCATCATGATAAGGTGGTCCTTAGGACGAATCCCCACTTTATGCCTAAAGTGGTCTCGCCTTTTCATCTTAATCAAGAGGTATATCTACCTGTCTTTTTTCCGGCTCCTCATGCATCCAGTGCAGAGAGGAACCTTCATACTCTTGACTGTAAAAGAGCTCTCGCCTTTTACCTCAATAGGACTCAGCCACATCAAAAATCTTCTCAGCTTTTCGTGGCTTTTGATCCTTCTCATTTGGGACTTCCAGTCACCAAACGCACACTTTCCAACTGGATTGCTCAGTGTATTTCCTTTGCTTACCAGAGTAAGAATATTTCTCTGGAAGGCCATGTCACAGCTCACAATGTGAGAGCCATGGCCACTTCTATGGCTCATCTTCACTCTGTATCCATAGATCAGATCTGTCGAGCAGCCACTTGGGCCTCGGTGCATACCTTCACAGCCCATTACTGTTTAGACAAGGACTCCTGCCGGGATGCCTTGTTTGGTCAGGCTGTCCTCAAACACCTGTTCCATACTTAAACAACTCCTGCCCACCTTCCCAGAATGGATGCCTGAGATCCATCCGAAGATGGTTACCCTTGGAGGGGGATCTCCCAGGCATCTCAGCTAGGGAGTCCCCATATGTGATGACTTATTCCTGCTTGTTCCTAGAGATAGCACAGTTACTTACCTGTAACAGGTGATCTCTGGGAACAGCAGGAATTAGTCATCACAACCCACCCACCTCCCCTAGGAGTTCTCTCTATTCCTCTATCTTCCTGTCCTCTCTCTCTATTGTCTCAGCTATAAACTCGAACTGAGGAGAGCTGGTCAGGAAGGCGGGAAGGCAGCGCGCATGTGCAGTGGGAGGCCCCAAAAGCTTTTCATTTGAAAAGCTGGGGAGCTTTCCCGCGCAGGCTCCGTCGGTACCGACGTACCCATATGTGATGACTAATTCCTGCTGTTCCCAGAGATCACCTGTTACAGGTAAGTAACTGTGCTTTTCTGCCACAAGTACACTGCGCTCGAATAGTTCAACTGGCTTCTTGAGCAGCTATGAAAACCTCCCTAACTACTTGAGAAATGCTTTAGTTGCTCAGTCATATGTACAGTGGAAGCCATGTGGTTCCCTATGCTCGTCTACACATGCGTGCAGCTCAGTGGACCCTAGCTTCACAGTGGACTCGGGCATCATGTCATCTGGGGGACAAAATCAGGAACTCTGCATGCCTCATTTTTTCCCTCCAGTGGTGACAATCACTGAAAAACCTACTTGTAGGGTCACCTTTTCAGAGGCCACCACACCAGTCCACCCTGACGACGGATGTGTCCAAATTGGGTTGGGGAGCTCATCTGGACAACCTCTCCACTCAAGGTCTTTGGACTCGGCAGGAGGCTCAGCTTCACATAAACCTGCTAGAACTTGGAGCCATCTTCAATGCTCTGAGTGTTCCAGGACTACCTCTGCTCCAAAACAGTTCTAGTCCAAACGGACGAACAGTGGAACAGGTTCTCAGGCATTGTGCAATGAAGCCCTACACCTGTGGTCCTTTGCCATACACCTTCAGATACACCTACTAGCGATGTATCTCCCTGGCAAGCAGAATCTCCTGGCAGACAAACTCAGTTGAGTACTACTGCCACATGAATGGTCTGTCCATTCAGAGCAAATTGCTCGAATCTTTAAATCTGGGGAACCTCAGATATAGATCTGTTTGCAAGTCCTCAGAATGCCAAACCTCCCTGCTTTTTGTTCCAGAATTCCTGCTCAGAACAGTCAGGCGATGGATGCATTCTACCTCCACTGGGGTTAGGACTTCCTGTATGCCTACCCACCCATTCCCCTCATCCCCAAGGCTCTGTTCAAGCTTCAGAGAGACGGGGGCCATATGATCCTCATAGCCCCACGTTGGCCACACAGATGTGGTATCCACCTCTTCTTTGTCTCTCTCAGGCCAAACGTCTGGAGTTGGGATGTGCTCCAGATCTTCTATCCCAGGAGAACGGGATGCTTCTGCCCCCAAATCCTCAGTCTTGGCACCTGATGGCGTAGCTGCTGAGAGCTTAGTACTCCAGGATATCAACCTCTCTCAACAGGTTAGAGATATCCTTCTGTCCTCCAGGAAACCTTCCACAAGGCATGCTTATGCTTTTAAATGGAGAAGGTTCTCAATCTGGTGTTTAAAAAAAAAAAAAAAAAAAAAAAAGGATCTTAATCCTTTTTCTGTTCCAGTAGATGCGTTACTTGAGTATCTCCTCCACCTCTCATCCTCTGGACTTAAAACTAATTCAGTAAGAGTTTACCTCGGTGCCATTCCAGCTTTTCACATGCCCTTTGATGGACAACCTGTCTCCTCTCAGCTGCTTATAGTGTGCTTTATGAGAGGTCTACTCTTAACTAAGCCTCCCATTAAGCTACCACCTGTGGCATGGGATCTCAATCTTTATTTTATTTATTTACATTCTCTTATATACCGTGCTATTCTGCATCAGTGCGGTTTACATTGAACAAACTGAAATTACATTGAACATGGTATTATAACTTGGAGATAACCCTCCATAGCCCATGTTCCCTGTAAAAAAGTTAAGTGGCTTGCCCAAGACCACAAGGAGCACCTGTGGGACTAGAAACCCCAGTCCTTCCGGCCCAAGGTTGCTGTCCTCTAGTGGGATTTGAACCCCCAACCTTCTGGCCTGAAGTACCTTGCCCCAACCACTAGGCCACTCTTCCACTCCAATCTTGTCCTTGGACAGCTGATGAAGCTGCCCTTTGAACCCCTAGCTACTACATCCCTGTAGTTTTCTTTCTTGGTAAGTCATCTTCCTAATTGCCCTCACTTCTGCAAGACATATTGGTGAGCTCCAAGATTAAGGTAGTTCTTAGGACTCATCCTCACTTTATGCCAAAGGTGGTTTCGCCTTTTCATTTGAACCAGTCAGTTTACCTTCCTGTTTTTCTTCCCTAGGACTCATGCCTCTAGTGCAGGAAGGAATCTACATACTCTGGATTGCAAGCGTGCTTTGGTCTTTTATCTTCAGAGAACTAGGCAGCACAGAAAAGCTTCAATTTTTTGTTGCATTTGATTCCAGTCACCTGGGTCTACCAGTTTCCAAGAGAACACTCTCAGAGTGGATTGCAGACTGTAACATTTACCTATGAGAGTAAAGGACTTTTTCTTGAAGGTCAATTCACAGCACACAATATGTGAGTAATGGCCGCCTCAATTTATTTATTTATTTTATTTAGCTGTATTTATATCCCGCTTTTCACCAGGTCAAAGCGGTCAATTGGGGGATACATTTAACACGAGGGGATATGAGACGCATACGCTAATACTTACAGGGAACATGGGCAATGGAGGGTTAAGTGGCTTGCCCAAGACCACAAGGAGTGCCTGTAGGACTAGAAATCCCAGTCCCTCCAGCCTGAGATTGCTATCCCCAGGTGGGACTTGAATCCCCGGCCCTCCGGCCTTAAGTACCTTGTCCTAACCACTAGACCACTCCTCCCTATGCTCTGTGGCGATTGATGAAATCTGCAAAGCAGCAACCTGGTCCTCTGTCCACACCTTTTGCGGTCCACTATTGCTTGGACAAGGACTCCCGTCGGGATGCCTTGTTTGGTCAGACTGTTCTCCAGCATCTCTTTCAGACTTAGATCAACTCCAACCCCCGTCCCAGGTTTCCATACCAGAGGTCCTTGGGAGGATACATAACCCACTTCAGGCTGTGTTTCACTGCTCTCTCTGGGTTAATCTCCCTGGCATCTCCAAGCTACGGAGTCCCATATGTGAGGACTACTTTCCTGCTTGTTCCTGGAGATAGCGTAGTTACTCACCTGTGACAGGTGATCTCAGTAACTGCAGGAATTGAGTCTTCACAACCCACCCTCCTCCCCTAGGAGTTGTATCCCTCTCTTTCTCTCATCTCAGCTACAAACCCAACTGAGGAGGGAGAGTTGGAAAGGTGGGAAGGCAGCAGCGCAGGTGCAGTGGGATGCTCGCAAAAGCTTTCCTATAGGACGCTGGGGAGTGTTCCTATGTGGGCTCCATTGGTGCCGCCATCACCCATATGTGACTCGATTCCTGCTGTTTCTGGAGATCACCTGTTACAGGTGAGTAACGACTCTAAATACGGATGCTAAGGAACCTCTGTCCATTACTAAACCCAGACTCCTTCCGAACTGTCTGTCAGGCCTTGACAACCTCAACCCTTGACTACTGTAATGTGTTATGCCCTGGTCTCCCAAAACATATCCTTCATCCCCTCCAGATGGTGCAAAATACTCTTGCGCATCTAATAACAAGCTCGCCTCAACAAGCACACATCACCCCCATTCTAAAGGACCTCCATTGGCTCCCTATACAAGCTAGGATAAAGTTTAAAATCATTACCTTAATTCACGAAGTTCTACACAATGAATCTGCCTCATGTTTACTCTCACTCCTTTCAAAACTAAACTCTGCCAGACCACATAGATCAAACACAGCAAACATCCTAAGCATTTCAGCACAAAAGAAAAAGTGCACTCAATCCACATGCAATCGTGCCTTCTCCCTCTATGCCCCCTCAATATGGAACGCCCTTCCCCCTGGCCTAAGAGGCTGTGACAACCATTCAGAATTCCGTAAAAATGCTAAAAACCTTCCTCTTTTCTGAATACTTTGCCATGCCCCCTAAGCCCCAGAGCCCCAATCCTAACCTAAATTCTCTCATTCAAGTAAACCAAAATCCCCACCCCACCCCTCCCTACCTACCTTCCCCCCTTCTTACCCTCCCAACTAATGTAAATAGTTTTGTTGTAAATGTTCAACAATTGTTTAAATTGTTTTTGTTCCATGAAAAACAGCTGTACGCACACTTACATATTCATTGTAAACCTTTTTGAATTCCAGAAAAACGGAATATAAAAATTATATAATACGAAGTCCATATAAAGAAATTTTGTTGAGAGTATGATAGAGTAAGAAATGGGTAGGAACTGATTCAAACTAACAGTGCTTCTGAGTGCAGAAACTAATGACGTGGGGATTAACACTGATTTGGCAAAGAAAATAGCAACTCCACCCTTAGACACCCTATGCTTAGAAATGAGGAAGAAACTAGGGGGCAAGATTTGATGTGTAGGTAGGATACCTCCCCTGAGTCAAGTTTCAACAACACAAAGAATATACAAGTGCGTTTCCAAAAGTGGCTGCGATACCATCCTGTTCCTTGAAAGACATCAGACTTGTCCCAATCGCAAAATAAATGGGGAAGGGCAGTGATCACAAATGAGCCCTACAATAACAGCAGTCTCTTCACTCTCCCTTCTTCCTTACATTTATTTAATATTTTTTATTTATTTATTTATTTATTTATGTATATATTTCTATACCGCCCCTTCCAGCGATCAAGGGCGGTTTACAAGGAACATTTTAACAACTGTACACAGATGTATACATTTACATTGAACAATTAGATTTAACTATTTACAATGAACGGTTGAGTATAACTATTTACATTAAACAAAACTTCAACTTCAAGGTGTATTAATAATACAAACATCCATTAACTTATTTACATTGAATATTTACAGTGGTTGTGTATGTTTTGGAATTTATTTCCTTTTTTTGACGTAAATCGGGGGTGTGTTTGGGGTTTCAGACGGGGGGGAGTTATTTAGTTTTGAGTAAGGGGGTTCATGTGTGTATTATCATGGTTATGGAGGTGTTTTGGGGAATATGGGATTTCAAAGTGTTCAGTAAAGAGGTAAGTTTTTAGCTCTTTCCTGAACTGATGGAGGTCATTTATGACACGAAGGTCTATTGGGAGGTCGTTCCAGAGCGTAGGGGCAGTGAATGTGAATGCTCTGGAGCTGGTAGTTTTCTTTGTCTTCCTGAAGGCTTTTGGTGTGATAAGAGAGTGGGCTTCGTTTTGTCTGTGTGATCTAGTTTTGTTTGGTGATTGTAGAAGTGTGGAAAGGTGTGAGGGGGCTATGTCTTTTATGAGTTTAAAGGTTGTTAGGATAGTTTTGTATCTGATTCGGCTGTTGATTGGGAGCCAGTGTAGTTCTAGCAGTATTGGGGTTACGTGGTCTGTTATACGTGCTTTGGCTGTTACTTTTGCACAGATGTTTTGAGCTCTTTGAAGAAGGTATGTGTATTTTTGAGGGAGGCCTATTAATAGACTATTGCAGTAGTCGAAGTGGGGGGTGATTAGTGTATTTACTACAGATCTAAAATCTTGAGTTTCTAGGAGTGGCCTTAGGTGTTGTATAGTTTTTAGTTTGTAGTAGATGGTTTTTACGGTTTGTTTTATGTGGGGTAGCATGGTGAGTGTGTGATCTATTATCACACCTAAATATTTTACTTCTTTTCTAACAGGTATGGACGTTCTGTTAATTGTGATTGTTTCTGGGAAGGTGTTCTCTGTGATTGATGACCTTGTTACGAACATTGCTTCCGTTTTTTTGAGGTTTATGCTGAGGTAGTTAGATTCTAACCAGGAGGAGGTTTCAGACATACATTCAGATAGTGTGTCATATGAGGGGTTTTTAGCGGTTATAGGGATAGCGAGCATGATGTCGTCGGCGTATATAAAGTGGTTAATCCTGTGTTTTTTAAATATGTCTGTTATTGGTTGTAGATACAGGTTAAATAGGAGGGCGGAGAGGGCTGATCCTTGGGGTATTCCTTGGCCTTGAGGGAATGGTTCAGATGCTTCTTGGTCGATTTGTACGCGTATTAGTCTGTTTGATATGTAGGACTTAAACCAATCAAGGACAGTCCCGCCTATACCTAAGCTTTGTAGTCTGTTGATCAGTATGGAGTGGTTAATATTGTCAAAAGCGGCAGAAATATCTATGAATAGAAGTAGGAAGCCTTGGTTGTTGTCATCTGTACCTCTGATTAGGAAATCCATTAGGGTGATTAATAGAGTTTCTACTCCGTGGAATGGGCGAAACCCAAATTGGTGTGGGTCAAGTGGTTTATGTTCATCAATGTGTTCTTGTAACTGTATTTGAATAGTTTTTTCTATTATTTTAGCTATAAATGGGATGCTGGCTATGGGTCTGTATGAGTTCGGGTCTTTTGAGTCAAGCTTGTTGTTCTTTAATATTGGTCTAAGTGTTGTGAGTTTTAAGGCATCAGGCATTATGCCTTGCAAGAGGGATTGGTTCACTATGTGTTGTAGATTTTCTGCCAGTTCCTCCTTCGCACATTTAATCCATGATACAGGGCATGGGTCTAGTGGGGAGGTTGTTGTGTTGATTATTGTTACGATTTTAAGGAGTTGTTTCCGATCTATTATGTGGAAGTTTGTCCATTCGTTTATGAGTTTAGTGCTAGTAAATATTGGTGTTAGAGTGGTAGTTTTGTTTTTTAGTTTCGCTGCAAAGTGTGTAGCTAGTGTTTGTACATTTATTGCTGGTTGTTTGGGCTCATTGTTATTAGTTTTAGTTAGTGTTTTCACTATCGCAAATAGTTCTCTCGGGCGGTTGATGGCTGAGTTTAGTACTTTAGAGTGGTAATCTCTTTTTGATTTGTTGATTGCATTTTTGTATCCAGTAAGTAATAGCATGTATTGGGATTTGTTTTCATCCGATTTTGTTTTCCGCCATCTTTTTTCTTGTTTCCTTAGCTGCTTTTTTAGTTTTGCTAGCTCTTTCGTGAACCACTTTTCAGTCTTTTTTGTTTGTCTATGTATGACTTGTGTGGGGACAGCTGCATTTTGGATGGTTGAATTCCAATATGTTATGGTTGAATTGATGTCTGATGAGTTCGTGTTGAGTTTGGGTAATACTTCATTGAGGAATGTATTCTTATTAAAGTGTGCGAATCGTGTAGTGTATGTAGGTTTGTTTGTGGAGTTTTTTGGAGCTTGTATTGATAGGTAGGTTGTAATAAGGTAGTGGTCGGACCAAGGTACTTCGGTTATGGTTGGAGTGGTGTGTGGCTGGTGACTGTAGAGCATAGTGGGAAGGAAGATTAGGTCGAGTATGTTACCTTTGTGTGTGGGGGCTTGTATTATTTGTGTATATCCCATTTGTGTCATAGCTTCTATGAAGTTATTTGATTGTGAATTGGTCAGTGATGGAAGGTTCAGGTCACCAAGGAGTATGAGTGGTTTGCTTTGAGACGCTGTGCACGCGTGTTCTAGGATGGGGGTGAGGTTATTTTGATCGGATGATGGGGGTCGATAGATGAGGGCGAGGGCAAGGATTCTATTTTCTATATTGACCATGTCTATTCCGTCTATATTGTCTAAGTTTGTTAGGGTGAATTTTAGGTCTTTTTTGGTGAGTATTAAAGCGCCTCCTCCTCTTTTTATATTCCGATGACAGTTGAATATATCGTATTGATGTGTGGCTAACTGGTTTAGTAGTATGGTGTCTGTGGGTGTGAGCCATGTTTCAGTGATGCAGATAATATCTGGGGAAGTGTCCTTTATTATGTCATTGATTATTGGTATTTTATTTCTTATAGAACGGATGTTTATTAAGATGATTTGTAAGTTAGAGTTTGTGTTATTAGCTTGTTTGTTTATTGTACTACAGGGTTGGGGTTTTATATCTCTTATATACTGTTTTATATCTCTTATATACTGTTTTTCTACTCTGCTCAAAATCAGAATAACTTAACAGGTGAGAGTTACAGATAACGCAAGTAATTAACCAAGGGCAGGTTAACAATATAGGAGGTGCAGGTAAATTGGGATGGAACGTGAGGCGGGGAGAACAGAATATTTAAAGGCATGTCAACTTCTCTTCACTCCCCTCCAGCAATGTGTAGAGGCAGAAGTCACATGACTGGATTTTTTTTTTTAAACTTTTCCCTATGTATTGTATTTTATTCTGTGTGGTAACACGATCTGTAAATCTAAGTAAACAAAGAAGTCGGGGGGGGGGGGGGGAAACAAAAATCTCTAGGTTCTCCGGGAACAAGCAGGAATTCAGTCCCCAAATATGAATGATGTCTGTGCCTACTGAGCCCCCATGGAAGCATCTCCCCAGCTTTCAAAGATAGCCTTTGGGAGATTCCACTACACATGTGTGGTGTCCTTCCTGCCCAAGGGTAACCAAACACAAAAGAGGAGCACCGCTCTTGCAGCAGAACACAGGATGCACAAAAAGCAAGAGTCAGGAACGTAGGGATAAGTTTAGAGTTCTTTATTAAAATTGTCCCCCTTCCTGCCCAAGGGTGCCATCTTGCTCGGTCTCCTTTTTTCTGCAGAGTCCTTCAAACATCGATCTGTTTTCTGCTCCAAGGCGCGCCCGCAGCGGTCCTCCAGCTACCCGATCGGCGTCGAGGAAGGGAGCAGGCAGGTGAGCTCCTCCCTGCTCCCCACGAGGCCAATCGGGCCGAAGAATCTGCATTTAAAATCTTCTGTGCTCCAAGGCGCGCCTGCATCTGGCGAGAGCGTGCCTGAGGGCCTCGCCAGAGGGCCCTTTGGCGTGGCCCTTAGGCGTGGGCCCAGGGCGCTAGCTCCTGTGCTCCATAGCTGCCGGGGTCGAGTAGGCTCGATCGCTCCTCCACACACCGCCTCCAGACCAAACCATCTCACAAACTCCACCCTGGTACTCAAGTATCTCTCCTTTGTCTTGCTTCCCACTGCTGGTATTGTTCTTCCCATTACCTGCCTAGAACTTGCTACCCACTGCCTGCACTGTACTGCTACCTATTGTTGGCATTGAACTACTACCCACTGCCTGCATAGCACCATCACCCTCTGCTTGCTTAGCATTGCTTCCATTGCCTGCATCGTACTGCTACCCATCGCTGGGCATACAACTGCTACCCATTGCTGCATAGTACTGTTATCCATTGCTTGCATAGTACTGCCACCCATTGTTGCTTAGAACGGTTATCCATTGCATAGTACTGCTACCCACTGTTTGCATACTGTTGCCACCTATTGTTGCTTAAAACTGTTATCCATTGCTTATTCATTGTTTTGCATAGTACTGCTATCCATTGTTTTGCATAGTACTGCTATCCATTGTTTTGCATAGTACTGTTAACTACTGCTTATCCTCTGCTTGCTACCCATTGCTTGCATTGAACTGCTACCCGCTGCCTGCTTGTTTGCCGATCACTTGCTACCTGTTGTTTGCCTAGAACTTGCTACCCATTGCTTTCTCTGACCTGCTGCCCACTACCATAGCCCCACATCTCATTGTCGTCCTCTTCATTATCCTCCCCAACTGCCTACCCTCCCCCTACCTTCCTCACTTCTCCCTCCACTCTGCCCCCTAGCCTTGCACCTGCTCTTGAGCTTCTTCACACCATCCCCCACATTCAACCAGCCCCCCTCTCTTTAAGGCAACCCCACCCTCACTTCCGCCGTACTATCTCCACTATACCTCGCTCTCTAATACTTCTTCTCTCATCAGGTAATGTCAACCCCAACCCCCCCCCAATTCCCTTCTCACACTAAAAGAAAGTTCCTCACGAACCCTATCCAATCTCATCCACATCCCACTCCTCCCTCCTTCCGCCCTCCCTCACTCATCCCACAATCACTTATCCATAGATATCAACTTCAACCCTACCCCCAAAAATAATCCCTCACATAACCTACCCGATACCATCAATTTACCCCTCATTTCCCTTCCCTCATGTCTCTCTTGGAGAGCACATCCACCCACACCCTGCTCCCTCTAAATCTCAGTATTACCCTAGAAATAGACCCCCACACTACTCTGATAAGAAATCTACACGTAACTTATCCAACCTTATCCATATCCCTCTCCTCCCCCCCCCCCTCCTCCGCTCTCCCATTTTCATGTACCCTATGGAACGCATGCTCAGTCATTAAAAACCCCTTTTATTCATGACCTTTTTTATCTCCAATGCCCTACACCCTTTTTTACACCAATGCCTTGACTGAGACCTAGCTCCCCCCAGATAACACCGCATCCATTGCCTCTGTTATGGGGACTACCAGTTCTCCCATACACCAACCTACTGGTCGCAGTGGTGGCATTGGCCTCCTATTCTCTCCCTCCTGCCAATTCCAACCCCTCCCGCCACCCCAATCACACTCCCCCTTCAAAGTCCACTCCATTCACCACCTCTCACCGCTTCCCCTCCGAATAACTGTTGTTTATTGCCCACCAGACAAATCCAAATCAACCTTCCTCACTAACTTTGACTCCTGGCTTTCTGCCTTTATGGATCCCTCCTCCCACACTCTTATTCTTGGCAATTTCAACATTCACATAGACAACCCCTCCGACCCCCATGCCTCAAAGTTCCTCGCTCTTACCTCCTCGTTCGACCTCCAACTGCTCCACTGCCCCCACACATCAACATGGCCACTGCCTTGACCTAATATTCTTCTAACTCCTCTCCTTCAAACCTCTGCAAATCAATCCTTCCCTCATCTGACCATCACCTCTTAACATTTACTCTTCAACTCCTGCCGTCCCAACCTCGTCCATTCTCCGACGACCTATTTAGAAACCTTCATAACATTGATCCCCTGACTCTCCTCCACCATCTCCCCATCTTTCTGCCATTTTATCCTCCAAGCCCATCAAGGCATTATTTTCATACAATGCTACATTATCCTCAGCCCTTGACACTCTTGCCCCTCCCACCCCACATCCTGTCAAACGATCTACTCCCCAACCCTGGCTTTCACCCACAATCCGTTACCTACGCATCTGCGCCTGTTCTGCCGAACTTACTTGGTCCAAATCCTGCTCCCCTGACGACCACCTACACTTCAAATTCATGCTTGGCTCCTTCAGTTAGCCTTAGCACTTGCCAAACAAGATTACTACATCCATTTGACCAACTCCCTTGCCTCTGATCCTCGCCATCTCTTTAATACCCTCAACTCTCTCCTCAAGGTCCCTCCGCCCCCAATCCCACCCTCCCTTTCTGCCCAAACCCTAGCTGACTACTTCCACAACAAAATCCACAAGGTTACCTTCCAATTCCCTACACCCACATCTACCTCCCCCATCCATACTCCCTCTGCCACCTTCTCCTCCTTCCCTCCGATCTCTGAGGAAGAAACCACACTCCTTCTGTCCTCCTTCAGACCCTATCCCCACCCGTCTCCTACGTTCCATCTCCCTCACCATTTCCCCCTCATCACTTATATCCTCAACCTTTCACTCTCCACTGCAACTGTCCCCATTGACTTCAAACATGCTGTTGTCGCACCCCTCCTCAAGTACTTGATCCCACATGCCCTTCTAACTATCGACCCATCTCCCTCCTTCCCCTCATATCCAAACTATTAGAACAAGCAGTCCACCGTTGCTGCCTCGACTACCTCACCTCCCAGGCCCTCCTGGACTCAAGTCAATCTGGCTTCCGTCCCTTACATTCCACTGAATCAGCACTAACAAGTCACTAACGACCTGTTCCTGGCTAAATCCAAGGACCTCTATTCTATCCTCATCCTTCTTGACCTTTCTGCTGCCTTTGACACCGTTGACCACAACCTTCTCATTACCCTCTCCTCGCTTGGCTTCAGGGACTCTGTACTATCCTGGTTCTCCTCCTACCTCTCCCATCACACATTCAGTGTATGCTCTGGTGGCTCCTCCTCCCCTACCCCCACTCCATGTAGGTGTACCCCAGGGATCTGTCTTGGGCCCCCTCTTCTCTCTCTATACCCAAGGCCTTGACGCGCTTATCTCCTCCCATGGCTTTCAGTACCATCTCTGCCGATGACTCCCAAATCTACCTCTACACCTAAAATTTCTCCAGCAACCCAGTCCAAGATCTCTGCCTGTCTTTCGGACATTGCTGCCTGGATGTCTCATCGTCGATTGAAATTGAACATGGCCAAGACTGAACTCCTTGTCTTTCCATCTGACTCCTCCCCCCCACGCCCCCCTCTCTCAATCCATGTGGATGAACATAAGAACATAAGATATGCCATACTGGGTCAGACCAAGGTCCATCAAGCCCAGTATCCTGTTTCCAACAGTGGCCAATCTAGGTCATACGTACCTAGCAGTTTCCCCAAAAGGCACAGGTTCTGCAATGCTTGTACTGGGTCAAGCATTGATATCCTGGGTCCCTTCTTAATAATGGTTTATGGACCTTTCCTCCAGGAACTTGTCCAAACCTTTTTTAAACCCAGCTACACTAACAGCCTTTACTACATCCTCCGGTAACAAATTCTAGAGTTTGATTACACGTTGAGTGAAAAAATATTTCCTGAGCATCCCTCTAGTCTAGTCCTGGAATCCTTGGGTTGTCAACCTCAACCAGCAGCTTTGGAGACTGAGAAACTTGATTGTTGTGATGTCACTGGCATATAAGCGCAGGCACCACCTCTTCTCACCAGTTATCAGTCTCCAAAGCAGCTTGAGAGGTGGTGAGCCCAAGGGTTCAGGGCTCACTTGAGGAACAATTAAGTTTTTTTTTATTTTGAGATTGGTTTTAAAAAGTCTGTTGGCTTTCCCACAGTAACAGCTTTCAAGAGCCGTTAGCTGTAAAGGGTTAACTCCGGGGGGAGGGGTATCAATTACAGAAGACTTGCCTGTACGTTGATTGCCCTGAGGTCCTCGGCCCCCTCCTTTTCTTGTTTTCTTTCTTATTTTATTTTCTTATTTCTTTTGTTTCCCTTTTCCTGTTCTCCACGGGCTCCGGTGTCCGCGGGGGGGTGGGGTGAGAACTTCGTGCTGTGAGAGATCCGCGCCTGGTTACCGGGGCCTTTGGGCAGTCTCAGGAGCCAGTTGGAGAGTTCTGGTCTCAGCGTGCAGAGGTGCTGCCTGCGAGCGCTTGAGCCAGCCCCTCCGTATCCGGCGTGGCCGATGGCACTCCGTTCAACCAGCGGTCTGCGGCTCCGGTGCAGGGGTGCCGCTCAGACCGCGGTGCCTCTGTTTTGACGGGGATCAGCAGTGTCTGCAAGGTAAGCCCGGCTCTGTGATTCCTCTGTTTTTCGGGGCGGCAGGCCGTGCCGCATGGTTTGCGTGGGAAAGCCTCCCTGTGATCTTTTGGGCCTGCTCTATTTCTTCAGGAGCTTCGGCGGCCGCGATTAACGGCGGTTTTCATTTTTGGGCTCTAGTTTTCGGCACGGCTGCCTCCCGTAGTGTTTAAAAAAAAAAAAAAAAGGCTTGGATTATATTGTATTATTTTTCACTATTACATTAGTGCTGGGAGAGTTTCAGTCAGCATTCTGCTAGGGGGGGGGGGCACGCTATGCCAGCAAAGCAGCTTTGCCTGTTATGGTGCCAGGAGGAGTTCAGTGACGTCAGCGGGCATCTGTAAGGTCTGGAGTCGGGGGCGACGGATATCCCTGCTGGGATGGAGTCAGTAGGGAAGGAGGATTTCCTGGAGGTGCTGGATCCTGGTCTGCCTCCTCTACCGGTTCCTGAGTCAGGGCCTTCGACTTCGTCGGCTCCTCTTCCTGCACTGCCGCCACTGCCGGTAGCTGGCAGTCTGGCGGCTATCTTTTCTTCTGACTTTTTGTCCCTAATTCAAAAGGCCTTGGGGCCTTCGCCGGAGGCTCCGGTGGCCGGTTCGTCCGGCGAGAGTCTGCGGGGAAAGAGATCTGGTTCCCCTGTCCTTGGGAATGGTGAGAGTAAAAAGGCCAGACTGGACAGGGATAGGGGGACCTGTCAGTACTGTCAGACGATTTGCAGGCTGAGGAGACAGGCCTGGATGAGGGTCTGGATGAGGACCTCGAGGAAGGTGAGAGAAAGGATCAAGAGGATCAGGCGAGAGTGGTCTGGGTTTTCCGTAGAGAGGAGTTGCCGGCGCTCATAGCGGAGTCCCTTAAAACGTTGAATATGCCTGCAGCAGGGCCTGCGGAGGATGCTACCCTGGAAGACCCTTTGCTACAGGCCTTCCGCACTACGCAGAGGGCTTTCCTGGTGCATCGAGTGTTTAAGGAAATGATTCAGGAAGAATGGGATATGCCCAAGGCCGTGCTCAAGGGTTCTAGGGTGATGTCGCGGCTTTACCCGTTGATGGACCAGGATCGCGACTTGTTTAAAGCGCCAAAGGTGGACGCAGCGGTCTCAGCTGTTACTAAGAAGACCACTATTCCTGTAGAGGGGGTGGCGGCGCTTAAGGATGCGCAAGACCGTAAGTTAGAGTCCTTGCTTAAGCAGGTTTTTGACGCTAATGCGTTATCGTTACAGGCGTCTATTTGTGGTGCTTGGGTCACGCGTGCCTGTCTCCGCTGGACTCAACACATTCAGGGTGCGGGCTCGGTGGAGGAGTGCGAGGAGGCGGCCAGGCTAGAGTCCGGCGCGGCCTACCTCGCAGATGCTCATTACGATCTAATCCGAGGGTTAGCGAAGAGTATGGCTTCGGTAGTGGCGGCTAGGCGATGCCTTTGGCTACGCAATTGGGCGGCCGACGGTCCTTCTAAGGCTCGGTTGAGTAAGCTTCCGTTTCGTGGCAAGTTACTTTTTGGAGAGGACTTAGAGAAGTTGGTGAAGGATTTAGGAGAGTTTAAAGGGGGTAGGCTGCCGGAGGACAAACAGAAGCAGAGTCGTTCCGGCTTCAGCCTTCGGAGTCAGCAGCGGGATTTTCGCCGATTTCGTTCCCCAAGGTTTGGTCAGGGGCAGCGGGGTCATTTCCCTGCCCGCGGACAAGGGTTTCGTGGCTTTCGTGGGGCGAACCGGGGGTTTGCGCCTGCGGCCTCCTCCTCCTCCTCCTCCTCCTCCTCAAGTCACAATGAAGGCACGCGGGCCCAGGTGGGGTTAGTTCCCGTGGGGGGTCGGTTGCGGGACTTTTATCCGGCCTGGGTCCAGCTCACGTCCGATCAGTGGGTCTTGGAGGATCAGGGATGGTTATGCCTTGGAGTTGCAGTGCCCAGTCGCCGATTCCTTCGTTCAGTCCCCCTGCAGGTCCAGGGGAAAGCTCGCGGCGGTGCAGGAAACGCTGCAGCGGCTCTTGGCGCTCGAAGCGGTGGTACCGGTTCCGGTGGACCAATTAGGAAGCGGTCGATACTCACTCCATTTACTTTGTTGTGCCGAAAAAGGAGGGCACGTGGCGTCCCATCCTCGATCTAAAGGGAGTGAATCGCTGTCTCCGCGTGTCCCACTTTCGTATGGAGACCCTCCGATCGGTTATTGTGGCGGTGCAAAAGGGAGAGTTTTTGACGTCCTTGGATCTGGCGGAGGCGTACCTTCATATTCCGATTCGGACAGAGCATCAGAAGTTTCTCCGGTTTGCGGTCCCGATGGGTCATTTTCAGTTTCAGGCACTGCCCTTTGGCTTGGCCACCGTGCCGCAGACCTTTACCAAGTTGATGGTGGTGGTTGCGGCGGCCTTGCGGAAGGACGGGGTGTTGGTTCACCCATACCTGGACGATTGGTTGATAAGGGCGAAGTCTCGAGCCGGGAGTGTTTCGGCCACGGCCAAAGTGGTAGCAGTACTACAGAGCCTCGGCTGGGTGGTCAATGCCGGGAAGAGCCAGTTGCAGCCTTCGCAGAACCTCGAATATCTGGGTACTCGGTTCAACACGGAGTGTGGACGCGTCTTTCTTCCTCGTCATCGGGGAGTAGCGCTCAGGCAGTTGATACTTCGTTTCCTCGGCAAGCTCCGTCTGACCGCCTGGGAGTACCTGAGGGTGTTGGGGACCATGGCGGCGACGCTGGATGTGGTGCCGTGGGCGCGGGCTCACATGCGCCCCTTACAGAGCGTTGTTGAGACGATGGTCCCATCAAAGAGATTCCTTGTCCCAGGGGTTGGTCTGTCCTCCACAAATGCGCCGAGCCCTTCAATGGTGGTTAGTGCCCATAAATCTCGAAAAGGGCGTGTCCTTGGAACCACCGAATTGGATACCGCTCACCACGGATGCCAGTCTTCAGGGCTGGGGAGCCCATTGTCAGGGTCGCATAGCGCAGGGGGTGTGGACCGCTCAGGAGGCGGCGTGGTCCATCAACCGGTTAGAATTGCGAGCAGTAGCCCTGGCGTTGCAGGAGTTTCGGCCGGTCCTCCAAGGGCAGGCTGTTCGGGTGTTCTTGGACAATGCGACGGCGGTGGCCTACGTCAATCGGCAGGGCGGGACCAGCAGTGTGGCGCTAGAGGCCGAGGCGGACGCTCTGTTAGTGGGCGGAACTGCATCTCGTGGCCATCTCTGCCGCACACGTCACCGGGGTGGACTATGTGCAGACGGACTTCTTGAGTTGTGTGAAGGTGTCTTCATCCGGAGGTCTTTCAAGTGTTGGTGCGTCATTGGGGGCTTCCGGTCATGGATCTCATGGCGACCTCCCAATCGGCGCAGGTCGACCGGTTCTTCAGCAGGAGACGGGAAAGGATGTCGGAGGTTCTCGACGCCCTCGTGCAAGCTTGGCCGCAGGGTCAGCTTCTGTATGTGTTTCCCCCGTGGGTGTTGATCGGTCGCGTTCTTCAGCGCATCGAGGTACACAGGGGGGAGGTGATCTTCGTGGCTCCGGATTGGCCGCGCAGGCCGTGGTATGCGGACCTGGTGCGCCTCGTGGTGGAGGGGCCCTGCCGGCTTCCGGTACGGCGGGATCTCTTAACCCAGGGCCCCCTTTGCATGCCCCAAGTGGATCGGTTCTCGCTTACGGCCTGTTGCGGTCGAAGGGTTATTCAGGGGCAGTGATAACGACCCTTTTGAGCGCGAGGCGGCGCTCTACGTCCTTGGCGTATGTTAGGGTTTGGCGTATCTTTGAAGCTTGGTGCGCGGAAAGCCAGTTTCGGGCAACCGTTCCGCAGGTGCTCACCTTCTTGCAGGATGGTTTTCAGAAGGGTTTAGCGGCTTCGTCTTTGAGAGTCCAGTTGGCAGCGTTGGCCTGTTACTGGGGTAAGGTTCTTGGCTGTTCGCTGGGTTCTCATCCGGATGTGAAGCGGTTCTTGAGAGCGGTGACCTTACTACGTCCGCCCTGCCGGCAGGTCATTCCGTCCTGGGATCTGCCTTTGGTCTTGGAGGCCTTGAGTAACGCGCCTTTTGAGCCCTTGGCAGAGGCGACGCTGAAAGATCTCTCCCTGAAGGTGGTTTTTCTAGTGGCCATTACCTCGGCTAGGCGGGTGTCGGAGTTGCAGGCGCTGTCTTGTAGGGAGCCTTTTCTGTCTTTCTCCGATTCCAAAGTAGTTTTGCGGACGGTTCCTTCTTGCCCAAGGTCGTCTCGGGGTTTCATATGAATCAAGTGGTGTCTTTGCCAGTGTTTGGGGCAATGGAGGCGGATCGGACTGTTGGACGGAGACGTCGCTTAGATGTTAAGCGAGCATTGCAGTTGTATTTGACCAGGACTGCTAGCTTCCGGAAGTCGGACAGATTGTTTGTGCTTTTTGCGGGACCTAGACGGGGTGAGGCCGCCTCTAAGGGTTCGCTTGCGTGCTGGTTGAAGGAGGCGATTTCCTCAGCGTACCTCTTACGCGGTCGTCGGGTTCCGGATGGGTTGAGAGCTCATTCTACTAGAGCGCAAGCCACGTCCTGGGCGGAGTGCAGCTTGGTGCCGTTGGAGGACATTTGCCGGGCGGCGACATGGTCTTCCGCGCATTCCTTTGTGAAGCATTACCGGCTTGATGTTCAGGCGCAAAGAGATACCTGTTTTGGTTCGGCAGTGCTTCAGGTAGGTTTGGCAGGTCCCTCCCGTTGATTGTTTCACTGCTCTGTTGCATCCCAAGGATTCCGGGACTAGACTAGAGGGACGCTCAGGAAGATTAAATTAGACTTAACTGCTAATTGTAGTTCCTGGAGAACCTCTAGTCTAGTCCCGCTTCCCGCCCTAGAAGTTACTTTTCGGGGCCTGAAGCAGGAGCATCATTACAGGTAAGCCAAGTGGGTGTGCAGCGGTCAGTTTGGTTAGCCATCAGCCGCTTCTGTTCTAAGTATGGAGTGCAGTCCTTCGTATTAAAGGGGACGCAGGACCTCATGGCGTCAATAGACGAGGCGTTTTTGTGTACAAAGTTTTTGGGCATCCTTGCCTTGCAGTTTTTCTGTTACTTTACTTACTTGTTGCTCCGGTGAGTCTGCTTTGTCAATAGGTTAACTGGTGAGAAGAGGTGGTGCCTGCGCTTATATGCCAATGACATCACAACAATCAAGTTTCTCAGTCTCCAAAGCTGCTGGTTGAGGTTGACAACCCAAGGATTCCGGGACTAGACTAGAGGTTCTCCAGGAACTACAATTAGCAGGTAAGTCTAATTTAATCTTTCTTTTATTAGTCTTAAATAGTTTACCCTGTAGCTTCATTGCATATCCCCTAGTCTTTCTGTATTCTGATAATGTAAACAATCGATCTACGTTTACCCGTTCCACTCCGTTCATTAATTTATAGACTTCTATCATATCTCCCCCTCAGCCGTCTCTTTTCCAGGTTAAAGAGCCCTAACCTTTTTAGCCTTTCTTCATAGGAGTATCCTTCCATCCCCTTTACCATTATGGTGGCTCTTCTCTGAACCTTTTCTAAAATCGCTATATCCTTTTTAAGATACGGCGACCAGAATTGCACACAATATTCCAGGTGCGGTCTCACCATGGAACGATATAGAGGCATTATAATATCTTTTGTTTTATTTTCCATTCCTTTCCTTATGATACCTAGCATTCTATTTGCTCTCTTGGCTGCCGCTGCACACTGGGCCGAGGGTTTTAACATGCTATCCACAATGACGCCTAAATCTTTTTCTTGGGTGGTGGTTCCTAATGTGGAACCTTGCATTGTGTAACCATAGTTTGGGTTGTTCTTCCCTAGGTGCATAACTTTGCACTTGTCCACACTAAATTTCATCTGCCATTTTGATGCCCAGTCGTCTTATTTATCAAGATCCTCTTGCAATTTTCCACAATCCTCTTGGGTTTTAACAACTTTAAATAGTTTGGTGTCATCTGCAAATTTGATAACCTCACTCGTTATTCCTCTTTCCAGGTCATTTATGAATGTGTCAAAAAGCAGCGGACCCAGCACAGATCCCTGGGGTACACCACTATTCGCCTTTTCTCCATTGGGAAAATTGGCCATTTAGCCCAAACCTCTGCTTTCTATCTTTTAACCAGTTCTTGATCCACAGTAGTACACTGCCTCCTATCCCATGACTCTTTAGTTTTGCCAAAAGTCTCTGATGAGGGACCTTGTCAAAGGCTTTCTGAAAGTCCAGATACATTATATCAACCGACTCACCTTTGTCCACCTGTTTATTCACACTTTCAAAAAAACATAACAGATTAGTAAGACAAGATCTTCCTTGTCTAAAGCCATGTTGGCTGTCTCCCATTAGGCCATGACTATCTACTTGCTGAGTAATTTTATTCTTTATGATGGTTTCTACCATTTTTCCCGGTACTGACGTGAGGGTCACCGGTCTGTAGTTTCCCGGATCACCCCTGGAACCCTTTTAAAAATTGGTGTTACATTGGCGATCCTCCAATCTTCAGGTATTAGAGATGATTTTAATGATAGTTCAGGTTACTAATAGCAGGTCTGCAATCTCATATTCAGTTCTTTCAACACCCTTGGATGTATACCATCTGGCCCAGGTGATTTGCTACTCTTCAGTTTATCTAATAGTTGTAATACATCTTCCCGATGTATCGATATTTCCTTCAATTCTTCCGCACCTTTAAATACCACTTCAGTCATGGGTAACATCTCTACATCTTACTCAGTAAAGACCGAAGCAAAGAATTCATTCAGTCTCTCCGCTATCGCCTTGTCGCTTCTTAGTGCCCCTTTAACTCTGTCATCTAATGGACCAACTGACTCACTCTCTCAGGTTTTTTGCTATGAATGTACTTGGAAAAAATCTTTATTTCGCGTTTTTGCTTCCACAGCAAGCTTCTTCTCAAATTCTCCCTTTGCCTGCTTTATCAATGCCTTGCATTTGACTTGCCAGTACTTGTGCTGTTTCCAGGTTTCATCGTTTGGCTCTTTTTTTTTTTTCCATTTCCTGAAAGATGCTTTTTTGGCAACAGCCTCTCTGACCTCACCTTTAAACCATGCTGGCAGTTTTTTGGACTTCCTTCCACTTTTCTTAAAGCGTGGAATACAGCTGGTCTGGACTGCCAAGATAGTATTTTTCAACAACACCCAAGCTTGATGTAAGTCATTAACCTTTGCAACTGCTCCTTTTTAGTTTTTTTTCTTAACTATTTTCCTCATTTTATCATAGTCTCTCTTTCGAAAGTTAAAAGGTAGTACTGTGGTTCTCCAGGACCAAGCAGGAAGTCAGTCCTCACTTATGGGTGACGTCGGCGCCGACGGAGCCCTCGCGGAGCAATTTTCCCCAGCTTTCAAAGAAAGCCTTTGGGAATTGCAGCGCGCATGCGCGGTCCTCTTCCTGCCCAAGGGTGCCATCTTAGCCAGTCTTCTTTTTTCCGCGGAGCCCTACAGACGTCCCCGTCTTGTCCCCGCGAAAAAGTCGATTTTCTTCATTATTTTATTGTTATTTCCTTCGGTTCGACGCCGATCCTTTTCCCGCCCGGACTCGCGACGCCGATCGCGAGTCCTCTTACTTTTTTTCGGTTTTTCTGACTTTGTCAGCTTTCGTTTTCGATTTTTCCCTGGCAGCCCGGTCCTTTGACCTCGCAGGGGCCCTTTTTCCCCCGATGGCTGCCAGTGGCTTTAAGCGGTGTGGTCAGTGTGACCGAAATATGTCACTAACTGACACACACGACTTTTGCCTCCGCTGCCTGGGCCCGGATCATGAGGAACTGATCTGTGGGCCCTGCGGCAAAATGTCCTCAAAAGCGTTGAGAAGTCGGCGGCATCAGCGTGATCGAATCTTCGCTGACCCCAGCCGTACCCGGACCTCGTCGGAGGCCTCCGCGTCAAAAGGCTCCAGCTCGGACCGTCGCCGGAGTTCCTCCGACCGGGGTTCTCCCTCCGGGGACCATCGTCGGAAGGTGAAACCCGCGAGGGCGGCGTCGGTGGACGCTCCTGGCTCCGCGAGGGCCAGGTCGCATAGCCCCGACAGCCGCCCCGGGTCCTTGGAGAAGGAACACCTCACGAAGCGACCTCGCCTGGAGTCGGAGATGCCTGCTCGGGTAAGTCCTGTGGTCCTTCTGGACTCGCCTCCGCGACAGCCGACGTCGGGCCCGACGCCGTCGGGGGCTGCTGGGTCTCCTGAGCTCGGACTCAGGTTGACGGCCTTGGAGAGCAGACTGTCTGCCTTCATGGACCAGCAGCGGGCACTGCTCGCTGGCTTCGCTGGCGCCGCTGCCCCGACCGCCGGGACGTCGACGTCCAAGTCGACCCCGGAGACCGAGCCGATCCTCGAGTCGATGCGAACTCGAGTCGATCCTCGGTCGAGGTCACCCTCGGCCTCCCGTTCGGGACCGAGGTTGCCGACGCCGACTCCCTCGGCGTCGGGGCGGCAGGCGCCGCGCCCTGCCCGGGCCGACCCCACCGAGTCCTCGTCGGAGTCGGTCTGGGAGTCTGAAGAGGAAGAGTCGCCTGATTCTTTCCGGACTCGGTGTGTCCCCTCGGACTCACCGGAGTCCGAGCCTCGGAAGCAGTCCCCCCCGGAGGATGCCCGGTTCTCGGACTTCGTTAGGGATATGGCCAAGGCTTTGGCCTTCCCTGCGGATCCCGAGGAGGAGCCTCGAGCCGAAGAGCTCGACGCCCTCCAGTATGACTCTCCCGCAAGGGAACACTTTACTGTACCGGTTCCTCCTATGCTGGAACGACTACTCTTCCGCATGTGGGAGAGTCCGGCCTCCTCGCCGGTCCTGAGCAAGCGGGTCGATTCTATCTATCGAGTCCGCAAGAGCCCTGGCTTTCAAAAGGCACAGCTACCACACCATTCCATGGTAGTGGAATCGGCCATGCATCGTCTTAAGAGCCAGAAGATGCACTCCTCGGTGCCTCCTGGCAGGGAGGCCCGTAACCTGGATGGCCTTGGTAAGAAGTGTTTCCAGGGCTCTATGCTCGCTTGTCGTGTCCAGACTTACCAGCTATACATGGGCATGTATCTCCGGGATCTGGCTAAGGAGCTAGCCGGATTCTCCGCTGGTTTGTCCGAGGAACCCTTGCGGAGGTTCCTGGCCTTGTCCACTGGCATTCGGGAATGCTCAAAGTTCATGTCCCGAGCAGCCTATGATGGCTTTGAAGCATCGGCTCGAGTGGCCGCAGCCGGCATCGGTGCCCGCCGACAGGCTTGGCTTCAGTCGTCAGACCTTGAGCCCTGGGTGCAGGACAAGTTGGTCGATGTCCCCTGCCGAGGCGAAAACCTCTTTGGCAAGCCCATGGCGGAGAAGGCTGCACAAATTGAGACTGAGACTCTCACCGGGACCAGGCTTTCTAGGAAGACCTCCGCCCCTTCCCAGAAAAAGAAGGGCTCGGGGAAAAAGTCCTTTTACCCGAGGAAGGTGGCTGCCTACAAACAATACCCCCATTATCAGGCCCCTGCAGCTCCCCAACAGGGCCAGCAGGCCAAGGGACGGGGTAACGGGTCCCGTAGGCAGCAAGCCCCCAAGCCTGCACCACCAGCCCCTGCTCAGCAGGGTGGGGGTTTTTGACTCACTAAGCATAGCCTCTCCCCCCCCGCTGGTTCCTCCCAGCACCGGAGGCCGGCTGGTTCACTTCGCCCACAGGTGGTCCAGCATCACCGCAGATGCCTGGGTGCTTCAAGTCGTACGAGAAGGCTATCTTCTCCACTTCCACCAGGTCCCTCCCTCCTATTTTCCGGGAGAACCTCCGCGACCCCCTCTGCACAGGGAATTACTCCTTCAGGAGTTGGCAGGTCTCCTGCAGGACCAGGCGGTGGAGCCGGTGCCACACCACCTGAGAGGTCAAGGCTTTTATTCCAGGTATTTTCTAATACCAAAGAGAACAGGGGGCCTCAGACCCATCCTGGACTTGCGCAACCTCAACAAGTTCCTTGTGCGGGAGAAGTTCAAGATGCTTACCCTTGGAATCCTTCTGCCCTACCTCCAGCAGGGAGATTGGCTATGCTCCTTGGATCTAAAGGATGCCTACACGCACATCCTCATCCACCCAAGCCACCACCAATACCTAAGGTTTGTGGTGGCAGGAAATCATTACCAGTACAGAGTACTGCCCTTTGGCCTGTCCTCCGCACCGCGAGTCTTCACAAAATGTCTCACGGTGGTGGCGGCCCATCTCCGGCTTCACGGCCTCTATGTCTTTCCGTACCTCGACGACTGGCTCATCAGAGCGGCGTCCGCTCGGGAGGTCACCAACGCCACGCGCCGCACGGTGACTCTTCTGCAGCACTTGGGCTTTGTTATAAACTTCGCAAAGTCCACTTTGCTCCCCTCACAGGATGTCGAGTTCATCCGCGCAAGGCTGCACACTCCTCAGGCGCGAGCATACCTACCGCTCGACAGGGCTCAACGGCTCATGGACCTAGCCGACCGCTTTCGCAGCCAGCCCCTGGTCTCCGCCAGGCGCTTCCTGAGACTACTCGGCCATATGGCTTCCACCGTCCATGTGACCCCCAATGCCCGCCTGAATATGCGGCCTGCTCAATGGTGTCTCCGCCAGCAGTGGCGACAAGCCACAGGCGGCCTAGCAGACCTAGTGCGCGTCTCCGAGCCGCTGATCTCGTCTCTCCGGTGGTGGCTTCGACAGCCGAACCTGATATTCGGTATGCCTTTCCAGTCACCTCAGCCGACCCGGGTGCTGACCACGGATGCATCCCTCCTGGGCTGGGGAGCACATTGCCAAGGGGCACGTACTCAGGGCCTCTGGACCACGTGGGAGTCTGCTCAGCAGATCAACTTCCTGGAGCTCAGGGCGATCCGCCTGGCTCTCAAGGCCTTCTCCCACCTGACTTCCCACCAGTCCGTCCTTGTCCAGACGGACAATCAAGTTGCCATGTTCTACGTGAACAAGCAGGGGGGCACGGGCTCCTTCCTCCTCTGCCGGGAGGCACAGAAGCTCTGCTCTTGGGCCGTCAGTCACGGCATTCTCCTCAAGGCAGTTTATCTCCCGGGCCAAGAGAATTGCCTGGCGGACAAACTCAGCAGGATCCTCCAGCCGCACGAGTGGCGTCTGGATCCCTTGGTAGTTCAGAAGCTCTTCCTAAAGTGGGGCCTCCCCACGGTGGATCTCTTTGCCAGTCCTCACAACCGGCAGCTTCCTCGCTTCTGCTCTCGTCAGCCACACCCCCTTCGGGTTGCGGCGGACGCTTTTCTAATTTCATGGTCGGGGAGCCTTCTGTACGCTTTCCCTCCCATTCCGCTAGTCTCTCGGACTCTTTTCAAGGTTCTCCGAGACAAAGCCTTCATGATCCTGGTGGCCCCTCGCTGGCCCAGACAGCCGTGGTTTCCGCTCCTACTGCAATTAGCGGTGGAGGATCCATTCCCTCTGGGGGTACAACCGGATCTCCTCACTCAGGATCAGGGGTCTCTACTACACCCCAACCTCAGGTCTCTCAACCTCATGGCCTGGCTGCTGAGAGGGTAGTCCTTGCTCCCCTTCTCCTGCCGGCAGAGGTGGAGGAGGTCGTCTTGGCTTCGCGACGGCCTTCTACCCGCAAATGCTACGCCCTTAAATGGCGTCGCTTCGCCGTCTGGTGTACCCAACAGTCTCAGGATCCCTTCTCCTGCCCGGTGTCGGTGATCTTGCAGTACTTGCTACACCTCTCTAATCTGGGACTTAAGTCCAACTCCGTCAAAGTTCACCTCAGTGCTCTTTCGGCCCATCATGTGCCAGTGGACGGTAGACCTCTCTCCAGCGACCCTCTCGTAACGAGGTTCCTCCGAGGTCTCCTTCTACTTAAACCACCTCTGCGCCCGCCAGCGCCTGACTGGGACCTGAATGTGGTTTTGCAGCGGATCACCTGTCCGCCTTTTGAACCTATGGCTACCTGTTCTCTCCGTTTTCTGTCTTGGAAAACACTGTTCTTGATAGCCCTCACTTCCGCTAGACGCGTAAGTGAATTGCAGGCCCTCGTGTCTGATCCCCCTTACACTCGGTTCTACAAAAATAGGGTAGTCCTACGGACTCACCCAAAATTTCTTCCAAAAGTGGTCTCCCCTTTTCACATCAATCAGGAGGTGGTACTTCCAACCTTCTTTCCCAGACCACACTCCAGCCGAGCTGAAACGGTCCTCCATACCCTGGACTGTAGAAGGGCATTGAACTTCTACCTTGACCGTACGCGGGAGCACCGTAAAGCTGCTCAGCTTTTTGTGTCTTTTGACCCCAATAAATTGGGGCTCCCGGTCTCCAAGCGTACTCTGTCCATCTGGGTTGCGGACTGTATCTCTTGGGCTTATGGGGCAGCCGGACTCTCCTTAGAAAGTCGAGTCACGGCTCATTGCGTTCGGGCAAAGGCCACGTCAGTGGCTTACCTCCGCTCTGTTCCGCTGGCAGACATCTGCCGGGCCGCTACTTGGTCTTCGAGCCAGACTTTTGCGGTCCATTACTGTCTCGAGAGGGAGTCCCGCAGGGACAGTGCTTTCGGACAGGCAGTCCTCCGTAATCTCTTTGAGGTCTGAGCAACTCCTATCCTCCATCCCGGATGTGGGCTACCGGTGGGTGATAATTCAGCGAAGATTCTGTCCTTCTGTGCTGCTGAGCTAGAGGGAGCTCATTTTTGTGCTTAGGGTCTCCGGTAGCCTTGAGCTTGGGAGTCCCATAAGTGAGGACTGACTTCCTGCTTGGTCCTGGAGAAAGCGTAGTTACTCACCTGTAACAGGTGTTCTCCAGGAGCAGCAGGAATCAGTCCTCACTACCCTCCCTCCTCCCCTTGGAGTTGCAATCGTCTGCTTAGGTTCTTTTTGCAAATTTTTATGCTGTCTTTTTTAGCTATGTCATCTGACTGGCTAAGATGGCACCCTCGGGCGGGAAGACGACCGCGCATGCGCGCTGCAATTCCCAAAGGCTTTCTTTGAAAGCTGGGGAAAATTGCTCCGCGAGGGCTCCGTCGGCGCCGACGTCACCCATAAGTGAGGACTGATTCCTGCTGCTCCTGGAGAACACCTGTTACAGGTGAGTAACTACGCTATTTCCGTACTATCCCTCCACTAATTAAATCAAAGGCGATCATGCTATGATCACTATTGCCAAGTGGCCCCAACACCCTTATCTCTTGCACTAGATCTGGTGTTCCACTAAGGACTAGGTCTAATATGGCTTCCCCTCTGGTCGGTTTATGAACCAGCTGCTCCAAGAAAGTCATTTATGTCATCTAGGAACTTTATCTCCCTAGCATGTCCTGCCATGACACTGATCCAGTCGATACCGGGGTAATTGAAATCACCCGTTATTACTGCACTGTAACTTTTGTTAGCTTCCTTGATTTCTTTGAGCATTTCATCATCCATTTGTTCATTCTGGCCCGGTGGTCGATAGTACACCCCTACTGCCATCGCCTTCCCCTTTTTACATGGAATTTCATCCATAGAGATTCTACAGCAAATTGTTTCCTGCAAAACTTTAATCCTTTGAGTCAATGCCCTCTCTAACATAGAGCGCAACCCCTCCACCAATTTTATCAGCTCTATCATTACAATATAGTTTGTACCCAGGTATCAGTGTCCCACTGGTTGTCCTCCTTCCACCATGTCTCTGATATTCCAATCATATCTAACCTCTCATTTAGTGCTATATATTCTAACTCTCCCATCTTATTTTTTAGACTTCTAGCATTTGCATACAAGCATTTTAGACTGTTTTATTCATATTAATTTGGCTATTGGTAGACATGAGTAATTTGGGATCTTTAAGCTCTGTCTGCTCCATACTCGAGGGCATTTTTGCTACTTTACTCGTTTTTGGAACCTCTGTGCTTTTGGTAGTATCCTTTAAGGATACATCTTTCCGAACCATCCGCTCTTGGGCAACTGTCGGCTTTCCCCTATTATCTAGTTTAAAAGCTGCTCTCTCTCCTTTTTAAAGGTTAATGCCAGCAGCCTGGTTCCATCCCAGTTAAGGTGAAGCCCATCCCTTCGGAAGAGCCCCTCCTTTCCCCAGAATGTTCCCCAGTTCCTAACAAATCCAAAACCCTCACCTCTGCACCATTCTCATTCATGCATTGAGACTCCGGAGCTCTGCCTGCCTTTTGGGTCCTGCACGTGGAACGGGAAGCATTTTGGAGAACGCTACCCTGGAAGTTCTGGATTTCAACTTCCTACCTAAAAGTCTCAATTTAGCCTCCAGAACCTCCCTACCACATTTTCCTATGACATTGGTACCGACATGTACCAAGACAGCAGACTCCTCCCCAGCACTATCTAAGACCTTATCTAGGTGGTGCATGAGGTCTGCTACCTTCGCACCAGGCAGCCATGTTACCAGGCAATCCTCACGTCCACCAGCCACCCAGCTATCTACATGCCTAATGATCGAATCACCAACTATAACGGCTGTCCTAAACCTTCCCTCATGGGCACATGGCCCTGGAGAAACTTCCTCGGTGCGAGAGGGTTTTACATCACCTGGAGGACAGGTCCTAGTTACAGGATCACTTCCTGCCACACCAGGGTGATGCTTTCCTTTCATGTGACCTCTCTCTCCTCCATGGCAACAGGGATGCTGCCAGACTGGAGGTGGGACTTGTCAGACGGCTGCCTAGGGTGAGAACTTACACAATCTTGACGATGCATATATTCATATGATTCTTGCAAAGTATTGTGGGTATTGTAGTTCATTCACTCCCAAACACAGCTGATGACAATAATTTGAGTTGTGAAACCAAGTGGTAAGATCAATAAAATACTTCTTTTATTGATGGGGTTTAATTCACCCAGCACATGTATGCTTGATAGCACTATAAATGAGGTTACTTGCTTGCAGTGTTTAAATGGATAACAAAAAGTCACAAAGTAAACCAGAAAACAACCTTCAGCTTGTCAGGCAATTAGCTAATGTTTTCTTAGCAAATAATTACCAAATCCAAAGGCACAAAGTAAAGAATAAACTTTGCTGGTTAGGTTAACTTCTGCTTATTTTTCCACGCCGACCTCAGCAGTGATTCTCCCTTGCTCACACACACAATCAGGTGCAGCCCTAATTACTATCAATGCACCAGCTGAAAGCCTTTAGCTGGCTGGCTGCTACTGTGTGAGCCCAAATCCTACTTTAAGAGCTGTTTGCAGTGGAAATAAAGAACAAAGTTAGGTTTCTTTGTGATGGCTGATGTGTTTGCTCATAGAAAACTAGCAATAGCATTTAGATAAAGAACAGTCCATGTAAATAGTTTCATCTGCTGTATTTCCCCCTGCATCAACAATCATAGGGTCAATATCATACATTGGCACAGATGAGTCTTTCATTAAGGCACTATCATGAGAATGCTTATTCCCTTGCTGCCATTCTCTATTATAGATAGGGTCTGGATCAGTGTTCATACCTGAGCCTCTCCTGCTATCATTATTCCTCTCTGTATAGCCTGGCCAATATGTAATCCAATTCTGATGTCCAGCCTTCCAATCTTGATCCCTGGACACTGGATCTTCTCTCACATACCTTCTGGCCTTGGTCTGAAAGTCCCTTCCACATGCAGTCTTCTCTCTTCCAGGTAGCCACTGGTGATTCCTATCTCTGCCACTCCATTCCTCTGGCTGAATCCAGTCCAATGGACTCTGCTGGCCTTTGGAATACCTCCCAGTATGAGTACTGCCTTGGAATCTCCCAGACCTTCCAATGGCCTTTCTTCTCTTCCTTCCAGAGAGTTTCCTTCTCTCTCTATCTGCTTGGCTTGGCTTCTGTTTCTCCAGGTGATACTGGTGCTTGTAGCCGTTGCTGAAGCTCTCCCCTCTGTATCTCTTCCTGAAGCTGTTCTTGAAACTGTTGCTGAAACTGTTATCTGAAGAATAATCTCTATTCTTATTCTTTCCTAATGTGTGCTGCTCCCTAACACAGCGCAGCTGTGTTGAATCAGGCCCTGCCCTTTGAGATGAGTGCTTAGGGATTACCTCATAGCTCTCTTGATTGCACACACATTCTCTCACTTCAGCCCCTCTCATGGCTGCTGGAAACCTGGTGCATTCTGGGACTGGTAGTCTTTTATGTGAAAACTCTGTTTTCTTGCTTCTACCAGAACTGACAGGTTGCTTGTTCAGAGTCACATCATCTTTTCTATAGCTCCTACCTGAGCTATGATAAGCTTCCTTATCACAGACTTCAGGACTATATCCCTGTAGGTCTCGTCTATGTACCTCTGTCTTTCTTATGTTTTCCAAGTCTGCTACTCTAGCCTCTAGAGAACGGACTCGTTCCCTGAGAGCAAAGAGCTCCTTGCACCTAGTGCACACGTAAGACCTCTCACCAACTGGGAGAAAATCATACATGTGACACTCAATGCAAAAGACTGGAAAGCCCCCATCTCACTGCTGGACTGCTGTCTGCATCTTAGTTTTAAGTTTTTGTTTAGATCTTTAAGTTCTTTACTTAGGGTTGCCAATAAAACTGTACCTAATACGTTTAATATCCCTGGTTCACCTGAAGCTTAATTAATCTCAGGTCCTTAGTGTATGACTGATTGCATGGATCTACTATCCTTCCTGTTCCTTTGGCCCACCATCTGGGGGTTATCTTTGACACCCCTTTCTTCTTCTCCACTCATATCCAACTCATAGCGAAGACCTGCCGCTTCTTTCTCTACTACATCAGCAAAATCCTCCCCTTCCTCTCTGAACACACTACCAAAATGCTTATCCACTCCTTAATCTCCTCTCGCCTCAATTACTGCAACCTACTCCTCGCTGGTCTTCCCATGAGCCGCCTCCTTCCCCTTCAATCTATACAAAATCACGCTACTCGACTAATTTTCTGCCAGCCTCGCCATGCCCACATTGCTTCTCTTAAGTTGCTACACTGGCTCCCTGTCCAGTTCCGCATGCAATTCAAGCTTCTCCTGCTGACCTATAAATGCATTTACTCTATGGCCCCTCAATACCTCTATCTCATCTCTCCCTATGTCCCCTTTTGAAATTTGCGTTCCACTAATAAATTACTTCTTTCAATGTCTTTCACCCGCACCGCGAACTCCCAGCTGTGCTCCTTTCGCCTTGCTGCACCTTATGCCTGGAACAGCCTACCTGTGTCTGTGCACCAGGCATCCTCCCTGGCCCTCCTCAAATCCAGGTTGAAGACCCACCTCTTCACCATTGCATTCAGATCCTGACTCCTTCCTCCATCTTACCCTAACCCCATCAATGTTTGACCAAACTACAGACCAAACTGTACCACACCATACCTTGCGCAGAACTGACTAACGCTCTGTAACATTCTAATTAATGTACTGTTCTGACTAGATTGTAAGCTCCAATAAGCATGACTCTGACGGGCAGGGACTGTCTCTTGTATGTTGGCTACCTCTTGTAGGTGAGCTGTGCAGCGCTGCGTGTGTGGCACTTTATAAGTGCTAAATAGTAGTAGTAGTGTTTTCCCCCAGAAAAAGTTGATTATTTGAGTTTCATACTCTCCTGCGGTTGTGCACCGGTACTCTTCCTGCCACCCGAGCCTGCTGCTCTGGCATTGAGTCTTGGGTTTGTGCTAATTATTTTCTCCTTGGTGCCTTGGTGCCTTTTTTTTTTCCCAACTGGCAGCACTGTGGGGCTCGACTTTGCTGGGGTCCTTTTGGCTTCCAGTGGTTTTAAGAAGCATGATCGGTGTACAAAAATCATGTCCCTCACCGATACACACGACTGCTGCCTAGGACCAGACCATGACCCCGCAGCCTGCGGGCTCTGTGAAAATATGTCTTCCAAGGCCCTTAAGAGCCGCCAGCAGCAGCACGACATTTTTCTTGGAGTCCCCTGTGCCTCTGAAGGCTAAGGCCCCATCAGAAGCCTCGGACTCCCGTATTGCCGCCCTCCCCCTCCCCCCCCCCAGTAGACACTGTGGGCCTTCAGAGAGGGGGTCTCTCTCGAGGGAACACAAAGAAAAAACCCTTGAAGGCAGCATCCCTGGATAGTTCTGGCAGGTCAGATAAGCCCTGAGCCAGGTCCTGCAGTCCACAATGCTCATCTGAGGCCTCTGAGTGGGAGCAGCCACCAAGGTCGCCCGGAAGGAATCACATTAAGATTGGCCTTGGATGCCTGAGCCTATCCTCATTGTGGATTCCCTCTCAGGGGAGCCGGTGCTGGGCCAGAGTTCCTTGGTGCCCGCGCCATTGGCTGCAGAGCCTTCTGAACTGGAAACCAGAATGGCAGTCCTGGAGCGCAGCTTGTCTGCCTTGCTGCATGGTGCAACCTATTCCTCTGCCCAGACCATTGGACCATTGACATTGAGGACGTCCCTGGAGACCGAGCTGATCCTTGAGGCCATATGGCCTCAAGTCTATCCTCAGCTGAGGTCTAGATCCTTGTCCCGTTCCACGGGATGAGTTCTTTACCGGCTAGTGCACATGGCACCAGCTGCAGATCCCCTGAGAGAAGCAGTCAGGGCTCGGCCTGCAGCCCATGAGCCACCCTTCCCTCGAGTCTGCCGACTATTCGGAATGGAAGACAGAGGACGAGGAGTCCCCGGAACCCGTTGCCACTGTGTCTTCTTGGACACACCAATCTCCAAGCCCTGGTGTCTGTCCCCGCTCGAGGGTATGGCATTCCTTGACTTCGTGTGGGACCTGTCAAAGGCTCTAGCATTCCCACCGGAATTGGAGGAGGAGCCTTTGACGAAGGAACTAGAAATCCTCTAATACGAGGCCCCGCCAAGGGAATTGCTCACTATGCCCTTTCCACACATCCTGGAATGGCTAATACGCCATATATGGGAAATACTGACATCTGTGCCTGTTTGAGCAAGATGCTCCACTCGATGTGCCAGGTGCACCGGAGCCCTAGTTTCCAGAAGGCACAGCTGCCACAACTCCCATGGTGGTGGATTCGGTCATGTGTTGGCTGAAGAGCCAGAAGACGCACTCCACAGTGCCCCTGGGTAGGGAAGCCCGCACCTTCGATGCCTCCAGCAGAAAGTGCTACTAGTGCTTGGTACTTGGCCGGATCCAGGCATACTAGCTGTACATGGGCATTTACTTGAGAGACCTAGCGAAGGAACTTGCTGAGTTCTCGGCTGGTCTCTGAGGAACCCTTGCAGTGGTTCAAGAACCTGGCCAAAGCCATTCGTGAGTGCTCCAAATTCATGACTCGAGCAACCTATGACTGCTTAGAGTCGGCAGCTAGAGTATGTTTGAGTTTGATATACCACCCTTCACATAATAACAGAGCGGTTTACAATAATAAAATCAATAGAACGGCCGAGGCCAGGAAAAGGAAAAGAAGTTACAATATAAACAGGACCGAAGAGAGTAAGCCATGCATACCAGACAAGAGAGACATCGTGGGATAGTGGGTGGAGATCACACAGAAGGCATGGGAATGTCAAAGGCAGAAGCAAACAGATAAGTCTTCAGGCGTGTCTTAAAGGTGCGGTAGTTCTGCTCAAGTCTGAGAGAGAGGAGGGGAGTGAGTTCCAGTGTGCAGGGCCAAGAAAGAAAAAAGCTGAAGAGCGAGTGGAGTGTAGGTGAGCTCAGGAGGGGGAAGGGAGGTGGAGACTATGTGGATGGACTGTAGGGTACGACTAAGGGTATGAGATTGGATAAGGTCTGCCAGATACTGAGGGTTGTGTGTGTAAAAGATTTGGTGTAAGAGTAAGGAGCTTGAAGTGAATGTGGTAGTCAATAGGTAGCCAGTAGAGGTGAAGGAGAGGAGTTACATGATCGAAGCGGGTGGTGTGGGTGAGCAAACAGGCAGCTGTGTTTTGTATGCGCTGAAGCCTGTGTAACTGAGATTGAGTGGTACTGGCAAGGACAGAGTTACTGAAGTCGAGACGGGAAATGACAAGGGAGAGTACAAGAGTGGTGAGGGCTTTGGGTGAGAAAGGGGCAGACAGTACGGATCTGACATAGAAAAAAAGCTTTTGTGATATGGGAGATGTGATCGTGGAAAGAGGTTAGAATCAATAAATATACCAAGGTATCTAAAGCAGGCATTGGGGCCAGATGCCAGGTTTGGTTATAGTCTTCTGACCTAGAGCAATGGGCTCAGGGCAAACTGGTTAATGTCCCATGCCAAGGGGGGGAATCTCTTTGGCAAACCCATGACTGAAAGGCTGCCCAAGGTTGACTAGGACCAGGCTCTCCAAAAAGACCCCAACATCTCAGGGGCAAGGGGATCTACTCCAGGTATTTCCTCATGCCAAAAAACAGGGGATCCAAGGCCCATCCTCGACCTGTATAATCTGAACAAGTTCCTGGTGAGAGAAGTTCAAGATGCTCTCCCTTGGAACATTGCTGCCTTACCTCCAGCAGGGAGATTGGCTATGCTTCTTGGATCTGAAGGATGCTTATACCCATATCCTCATTCATCCCAACCACAGGCAATATCTCCACTTCATGGTGGGGGGAGGCCACTACCAGTACAGGGACTACCCTTCTGCCTGGTGTCTGCCCCCGGGGTTTTCGCTAAATGCCTGGCAGCAGTGGCTGTCTACTTCGGTCTCCAAGTGGTATTTGTCTTCCCTTATCTGTATGACTGGCTTATAAAAGAAGGCATGGCCGTTGAGGTGAAGCAAGCTACAGCACGCACCATCCATGTTCTGCAACATTTGGGATTCATGATAAACTACCCCAAGTCCCATCTCCCTACACAATGTCTGGAGTTCATAAGGGCAAAGCTGGACACTGTCCAGGCAAGGGCCTTCCTCCCCCTGGATTGGGCAGACCGTCTCAGGACACTAATCACAAACACACAACACCGTCCCTCGGTGTCAGCTTGGCTTCTGCAATGCCTATTCGGGCACATGGCCTCCACAGTCTGTCACCCTAGATGCCTGTCTGCACATGAGGGTCACTCGGTACTGCCTTCGAGACCAGTGGACATAGGCCGAGGGGCTGCCTCCAAGACAGAGTCTCAGTGATCCACCAGTTGGCAGAGTCTTTGACTTGGTGCAAAATCCACAACACCTTCAAGCAGGGATGTCCTTCCAAACCCCACGTCCTCTAAGGGTCCTCACAACGGATGCCTCCCTACTGGGATGGGGAGATCACTGCACAGAACTTTGCACCCAGGTGTGATAAGGAAGCTTATCATAGCTCAGGAAGGAGCTATAGTAAAGGTAAAGTGACTCTGAACAAGCAACCTGTCAGTCCTGGTAGAAATAAGAAAACAGAATTTTTCCATAAAAGACTACCAGTCACAGAATGCACCAGGTTTCCAACAGCCATTAGAGGAGCTGAAGTGGGGAAACGTGTGTTCAATCAGGAGGGCTATGAGGTAATCCCCAAGCACTCATCTCAAAGGGCAGGGCCTGATTCAGCACAGCTGCGCTGTGCTAGGTTGGAGCACTCATCTAACCAGAATAAAGGTAGAGTTTATTCTACAGAGAATTATCCTCGGTTTCATCTGGGAGATCATCCTCAGATTCAGCTTGGATATCCTCAGCTTGGACGTCTTCATCATCTGGAGGATCATCAGAAACAGAAGCCAGACCGGACGGACAGAGAGGGCAAGAAACCCTTTGGAAGAAAGAAGAGAAAAGCCTTTGGGAGGTCTAAAGGAGTCCAGAGCAGTACGTATACTGGGAGACATTCAAAAGGCCAGCATACACCATTGGACTGGGGAAAACCAGAGGAATGGTGCTGCAGAGCTAGGCATCTCCAGACGGTACCTGTGAGGGAGACGGCTGCACGTGGAAGGGACCCTAAGACCCGTGCCAGAAGGTATGTGAAGAGAGATCCAGTGTCCAGGGATCTGGATTGGAAGGCTGGACATCAGAACTGGACTACATACTGGCCAGGCTATTTAGAGAGGAACTCTAACAGCAATGGAAGCTCAGGTATGAACACTGATCTATGCCCTAGCTATAACCTTGAAAGACAGCAGGGAAACAAGTATTCTCCTGAGAGTGCTCCATTGAGAAATTCCTCTGTGCCAATCCATGATATTGAACCCATGATTGTTGAAGAAGGGGGAGCGGTCTTAGATACAGGCTGTGAATATATGGATTTCTCTCTGTCTAAACTCCTTTGGTAATTTACTGTTACAAAGTACAACGACCATCACAAAGAAATACAAACTTGTTCTTTAATCTACTCAGAAAAGCTCCTGCGTAGGATTTTGAGCCATGCAGTAGAAATTAAGCCAGCTAAGGGGTTTCAGCTGGATAACTGCTAGCAATTGAGCCTTACCTAATTGCTTGTGAGCTCTGAGGGAATCACTTCTGAATCTGTGTGAAGATATAAGAAGTTAACCTGAAAAGAACAGTTTTTCCCTTCTTTGTGGGTTTTGCTTGTTTGAAACACTGCTAAGAAAATATTAGCTAAAGCCTACAGAAAAGACCAGTTTGTTACCAACCAGGTCTTTATTCTTTTGCTTTGATTGCCTGACAAGTTCATCTGTTTTCCTGATTTTGTTTTTCTAAGTTTAACACTGAAAGCAAGTATCCTGTTTTATGTGCTACCAAGCATATCTGTGTTGGGAGAAAAAACCCATAAATAAATATCTTATTGGCTTTACACTCAAGCACAACTAATTATTGTGAGCAGCTGTGTCTGGTGTGAATGGACTGCATTTCCCACAATCCCTTGCAAATCATATTGATATATGCACTTGCCAAGACTGTGAACATTCTCACCCAGGCAGCCGTCTGACACAGGGCAGCTGGTCACAAGCCGAGGGCAGCCAGCAGATCAACCTCCTGGAGTTTAGGGCAACCTGTCTAACCCTTCGAGCATTTTGCTACCGACTGAGGCACCAGTCAGTGCTGATCCAAATGGACAATCAAGTGGCAGTGTTCTACATGAACAAGCAGAGGGGCACAGGGTCTCGAACCCTCTGCTGAGAGGCGATGACATCTGTTCCTATGCAGTTCGTCAGGGAATACTCCTGTGGGCTGTATATCTACCAGGCCAGGACAATGCCCTGGCAGACAAACTGAGCAAGGTCCTCCAGCCACATGAATGGCAGCTGGACCCCAGAGTAGCCACTCAGCTCTTCCAACTCTGGGGGACTCCATGGGTGGACCTTTTCACCAGTTCGAACAATTACCAGTTGCCCCGCTTCTGCTCCCAGCAACCCTACCTGTTCCAGGTGGTGGCAGATGCATTTCTCATTCTGTGGTTGGAAGGCCTCATATACGCCTTACCACCCACAAGAAGTCCAATGAAGAGCAAACGCCCACACAAGAACAGGAACAAAAACAGTAGGTGCGCAGACGAGTGATAAAGGCTCTTTATTCACAAAAGCAAGCTCCAATGCATTTTGGCTAGGAGGCCTTCTTCAGGGGGTGCAAAACCTCAAATAATAATCAAACACATGATAGATGATAAAACATAAAGCACTATAATTTTTAATGAATAAATAAATATATTTAAACAAACTAAAAGCAGGTATCTAATAATACGAATAAAAAGCTGACATCGATCAGAATCAAACCATCTCTAATACACAACAGAAAAATAAGAGTCCAGACAAGAGAAAAGTGCAAGGCTGAAAAACCACCTACAAGACTGAAGTGGACTGACATTTAATATGCTGTATCACAAGGGAGAGGAGGATGAATAACAATCAAACACTGAGACCAGTGTAGTTATTTAACAGCGAATCATGTTAATATAGAAAATCAACTGGTAATTGATTTTCTAGATTAACATGTCCAATACTAAAAAGAACTCAATGGACAAAAATAGCCATCTTCTAGACATATATCCAGCCTCCCACTACTAACCAAATTAATTGAAAAAGCTATCCTCATTTAACTCCAGGAATACAGGCTCCTATGCCCCCTGGATCCACAACAATATGGATTCAGACCATATCATGGTACTGAAACCCTCCTCATCATTCTCTTTGACCGTATTTTATGATGCATCAAACACTGAAAATGTATAGATCCTCTTATTCTTGGACATCTCCTCAGCTTTTGACAGTGTAAATCACCACATCATGCTGTCCAGGCTATTACATAGGAATTAACACCGTACTCCAATGGTTTAAGTCATATCTATCAGACAGAACCCAACAAGTTAAAATAGGCAATACTACCTTCACTATCTACAACCAAGAACAAATATCTATCTCCAGCCGATCTGTACTGTATTCAAAAAATTCAATATCATACCACATATACGCGGATAATATAATGCTATATCTTCCATCCAAAGTTAATAATCCCCCAATCCAACAAATTTGACTGCTTCACAGAATTAATCAACTGGCTATCATCCCACAATTTTAAAATCAACCTCAACAAAACAGAGGCCCTTTTTATAACACATAATCAAAATTTCACACCACCACCTGTCAAAATTCATGACACAACTATAATCATTAAAGAGATAAAGTAACTCAGTGTCATACTAGATCACACTCTAAACATGGATTCATTCATTAAGTACACGACCAGAAAAATATACTACAAATTGAAATTACTAACACAGCTCCATCCACTCCTTCACATGAATAACTTTAAATCAGTACTTAAAGCAATTGTCACCCCTCACTTTGACTATGCAAACTCCATACTCCACGGCTTGCCTAAACAAACAATATAACGTTTCTCCAGTCGGGTTTTGTGGGAGCAAATTTAACATCCAAAACCTAGTAAAGTTAATTGCTCCTTGTACTAACTATTCCAAAAAATACCACATTGAATCGGGGAACAGGTCTCAGACTAAACCGGGGAGGAATATGAGAGGTAAAACTCCTCTCTTCACCTTTCCCCTTTATTGCATCAAGGACCTGAACTTTTTTTTCCCCTTTTGTTTGAAAATCCTTTTTATAAAATACTCGCTATATCTAATGCCCTTCAATCGTTTTTCACTTATTTCAATAATATTAATCTATAGAGATGAGAAGAGTCTAAGCTCAAAGACTCCGTTCTGCAGATACTCCTAATTCATTTCAAAACGTAGCTCAATGCTTGTCTGAGATGGTTGGAGTCTTGGCTCGGATCCCAACGCAAATCCTTAGCGCTTATGCGTTTCACCAACTCTGCGGTTTCTTCCCAAACAATATGACCACTACAAACTGCACAACATATAGTTGCTAGAATAACAGCAAATGCCAACCCAACTGACCACATAACCCCAATACTAGCAGATCTACACTGGTTCCCTACATACTACCGCACTCATTACAAAATAATCCTAACCGCCTTCAAGCTCTTCAATGACATTTCCCCTTCACATATATCTTCCCTCGTCACTTGCGAACATACCTCTCATACTCAACGAGACTGTAATAAAAACAAACTCATAACTACACTTCGAAAAATCTAAAAAAAATTACTAACAGAGCTTTCACCCACTGTGTCACCACTCTCTGGAACAAACTCCCAGACAGCCTGAGAGCCACAAAAGATCTAGCCACCTTCTGAAAAAAATTAACTTACCTTTTTATACAGCACTTTGGCACTATTACATAATATACTACCTTCTCAGTCACCCCATTCAGTTTACCTAGTCTCTCATTCAAATTGACCACACCAATACCACAAGGCACTTTGTATATAGTTAAAACATTGTTTTTATTATAACTGTACATAGTTGATATTATTCTATGTAAACTGAATTTGTATTCTCTGTACAATTCCTTGTTTCCTGTAAACCGCAATTGATCTTTAGGAAACTGCAGTATAAAAATGCAAAATAAAAATCAAACAAACCTAAAATAGGTAAGCATATTAAAGAATGCAGTATCTGATTTTCAACAAATGACTATATCAAGTGATGAGTCAGTTGAATGAAAGTCAAAAAGTGCACATTTGAGCAGCATATATAAATTGAACAAAGGGTCAGTCAGAGAACCACATGTTAATATAACTTATATTAATTGTTTAGTAAAATTGTAGTGAGACAAAACGTTATCAGAACATGCAATATAAGATTGAGGTTCAATGGTAATGTCTTTTATCTTTTAACCCTGGATGCCAGAGGACATTGATCATTTAAATTCAATGTATAATAAAGGCATCAAAGTTCATGTAGTGTATCATGGAATCAAGGAACCATATGAATACAAAGTTGTAACTATTTGTTCTTATTGTAGGGTCCCTTAGTGAGAATCAATGGTGTTCTGCAGTTCTCAGACCGCTCTCCTAGTTAACATAAAATGACATCATCCCGGTCAAGAATGAACAATATTTTGATACTGTAAAAGATCCATTTATCTATTGATTACTACACTAGTATAGACATGTGCCCGTTATAAATATAAACCGCCCAAGTTGAGCTGAAGACATGGCACATCAAACTTTTTCTCACTGTTTTCTTCTAAGAGCAGGTTTAACCTTGTTCAATGGAAAACACCTGTATCGAGCGGGCATGTAAAATAATGTGAACTACCCAAAACGGTTTAAAAAAAAAAATGTACGAAGTTAAGGAATAATCTACTGTGTAAAAACGTATGTCATCTTAAATCAAAGTAACCATAAGTACTTAAAATACACGAGTTGAATCAAAGAGAAGGCAAAGTCAAAATGCTAACAGCATTGAAGGAACTCTTAGTAGACCATGTCTAATTGGGCAAATTCACACCAAAATACAGGTCAAGGGTCATGCCATGTAAAATCTTGTTTCGATGTACAAACTGTCCTATCAGTACTGTGCTCAGCATAGACAAGGTGGCATTGTGAATAGTCCTATATTGAATTTTTATCAATCCATTTATTCACTACTGGAATTGTCAATCGCTATCAGTGTTGGCACTGCAAATAATGCAGTCCCTCAAGATCTTAAAGTATCAAAATGCCTCAAACATGCTCGTTCATCAGACACATCAAAACACCAGGTTAAATAAATATCCAGTAAGGCATCTCGGATATGTTGATTTAAGCAGTGGTATTAACAAAGCCACCATTGGTATTAACAAAGCCACTGGGTTAAAACCACAAACCCAAGTGTGAATTGCACCTTACCTGTAGTGAGATTGGCTACCCTGGCAAAAAAAATGTGTTCAGGAACTATGTAGCAAACTATGCTACAATGTAGTGGGGAAATAAAAACCATCGCTGTACTACAAGAAACAAAGGGAGTGCCAGAGGCTGAATCTTCAAAATGTGTGTACTAATGGCTCCTAGGGGTATCGAGATACCATAAAATTAACAAAAATTGATAGATAAAAAATAAATGAACAAAACACCCAATAGATGATAAGAAAAAGTAAGAGCAATCAAAATATATAAAAAGTGCCACAATTCTTGATAGTGTTGTATTTATATATGTATTTATTTTTTATCTATCTGGCAAAGTGGATAAGAGTCAATCAATGAATCAATCAATAGATAAATTATGACAGAAAAAGACCACATGGCCTTTCTAGTCTATCTTTTCATATCAACCACTACAACAGTCCCCTTTTTTCCTTTGAGATCCTCTGTTTGTCCCATGCTTCTTTGAAGTTAGATGAGGTCCTCATCTTTACCACCTCCACTGGGAGACTATTCCACAGATCCACCACTCTTTCTGTAAAGAAATGTTTCCGCATATCACTCCTGAATCTATCCCCTTTCACCCTCATCCCATGTTCCCTCATTGAAAGCAAGCTCTACAATCAAGAGGCTCTCCTGTGCATTTATGCCACAGAGGTATTTAAACATCTCAATCACATCCCGCCTTTCCTCTAAGGTGTATGTATTAATATCCTTAAGTCTGTCCTCATATGCCTTATAATGAAGACCACTAACCATTTTAGAAGCCACCCTCTGTACTGACTCCAGCCTGTTTATATCCTTTTGAAGGTGCGGTCTCCTGAATTGCACACCATACTCCAAATGAGGTTGCACCAAAGACTTCTAAAGAGGCACCATCACCTCCTTTCTTCTGCTGGCCATTCCTCTCACTTTGCATCCAAGCATCCTTCTAGCTTTTGCTGTCACCTTTTCTACCTGTTTAGCTACTTTAAGATCATCAGATGCCTAGGTCCTGCTCTTCTTTAGTGGACAAAAGTACTTCACCCCCTATACTATCTTGCTCTCTTGAATTGCTGCAGCCCAAATGCATGAGCTTGCATTTTTTAACATTAAGTCTCAGCTGCCAAATTCTAGACCATTCTTCAAGCTTAGCTAGATCCCCCCTCATGTTATCTACACCTTCCTGGGTGTCTACTCTATTGCAGATTTTGGTATCATCCACAAGGAGGCAAACCTTACCCAACAGCCCTTCCGCTATATCACTAACAAAAATGTTAAAAAGAATCAGACAAAGGACAGATCCCTGGGGCACACCACTGGTAGCCACCTCCTCCTCAGAGTGAGCTCCATTTACCTGTACTCTTTGTTGCCTCCAACTCAACCAATTTCCAACCTAAGCAGTAACTTTAGGGTCCATCCCTGGGGTGCTCAGTTAAGTCGCCTGTGAGGAACGGTGCCAAAGGCTTAACTGAAATCTAAATACACCACATCTAGGGCTCTCCCTTGGTCCAACTCCCTGGTAACCCAGTCAAAGAAATCAAATTTGTCTACCTCTGGTGAATCCATGCTTCCTCGGATCCTGTAATCCACTGGACTCCAGAAACCTCACTATTTTTTTTCAGCAGCGTTTTCAATAATTTACTCACCACCAAAGTTAAACTAACCGGGCTGTAGTTTTCAAACACATCCTTAACTTCCACTTTTGTGTAAAGGGAGTGCATGAGCCTCGCAATTCCTTTGGCAACACTCCTTACTCTGAGGCATTGAAAAGGTCAGTCAGTGGAGCTGCTAGAATGTCCCCAAGTTCCCTCAGTATTCTAGAGTGTATCCCATCCGATCCTATTGCTTTGTTTAAGTTGAGCTAGTTTCTCACGAACAGTCTTCTGAAAATTGTTCAAGATGTCCATCGCTTCTGTTCCTGTTTGTGGGTGTTTTCTGAGGTCCTGCTCATGATTCTTCATCTGTGAACACAGAAGAGAAATATTTAAGCTATTCTGCTTTATCCTCATCAGCTTCTACATATTTCTCCCCTTCACCCTTGAGTTTGACAACACCACTTTTGCCCTTACTCTTCTCACTAACATATCTGAAAAATATCTCCCCCTCCTCCCCCCATTTTATTGCATTGGCTATTTCCTCCTCTTTTTGCATCTTTGCTTTCCTGCCTACTTTGCTAGCTTCTCTAAGTATATTTTCCAAATATAGATGCCAGTCTTCCTCTCTGTGATCTCTTGTATTTCATGAAGACCTCCCTCTTTCTTCACCTTTTCAGCTACTTCTTTTGAAAAGCATAACTGTCTCCTTTTCCTTTTAGTTACCAGTTTAACAAAAAGGTTGGTTGCTCTTAAAATATCCCCTTTCAGTTTTGCCCACTGTTTTTCTACATCCCCCAGCTGTTCCCATCCCTCTAATGACGCCCTGAGGTATTGGCCCATCTTGGCAGTTAGTTTTCCTAAAGTCTAAGACCCTTGCTTTTGAATGGATTCTAACAGCCCTAGTCATAATACTGGTGATCACTGGATGCAAAATGATCTCCCACTATAACAAACACTTTCACCATTGGTAAGCACCAAGTCCAGTGTGGCCCCTTCAACTGTGGGTTCTGTTACCAATTCCCTGACTAGTTCTCCTTGTAGAGAATCTAGGATCTCCTTACTTCTAGATGATACTGCAGCTGTAATGTGCCAATAAACATCTGGCATATTGAAATCCCCTATCAGTATCACTTCCCCTTTCCTGGCAATGCTGGGTATATCTTCAATTAACTCTGTCCACCTTTTCCTCCTGTGAGGGAGGTCTGTATATCACGCCAATGCAAATAGATTTCTCTTTCCCTCTTTCTAGTTTAACCCAGAGTGCCTCCTCTATCCCTTTTAAGCTCTGTAGTTCCAAAGCTTTAATTATTTTTTTACATATAGTGCCACTCCTCCCCTTTTTCCTACCTTGTCCTTTCTGAATAAAGTATAGCCTGGTATAGTTACATCCCAGTTATGGTTTTCTGTGAACCATGTTTCTGTAACTGCCACTAAATCCAAGTCAGCCTCTCCCATTAAAGCTTCAACATCTGGGATCTTATTTCCCATGCTATGGGCGTTTATACACACCGCTTTCCATATGTTACCCCTTTAAATACCTTTATGGAAATGGGTAAATGTTTCACTTACCTGTGGGCTTTCTTCACCTATCCCCAATGAATTTAGTTTAAAGCCCTCTTCAGTAGATTAGCTGGTCTGCTACTGAAGACATGTCGATCTTTCTTGGACAGATGAATGCCATCTCTGCTCTGCAACCCTTGGAACAGCATCCCATGGTCCAGGAAACCAAAACTCTGACACCATCCAAAGCAGCCATGCATCCATCTCCAGGATGTGAGCTTCTCTGCCTTGGCCTCTATCCTCAACAGCGAGGAATGAAGAGAACACCACCTGCCCCCCTATCTGCTTCACCCTCTGTTCCAGAGCCATGAAGTCACTTTTGATATGCTCACAGGGATACCTGGCAGTATCATTTGTGCCGACATGGATTAGCAACATTGGGTAATAGTCAGTGGGTTTAATAAGTCTTGGCCAACTCTCCGATTTTGGCACCTGGCAGACAGCATACCTTTCTGGACATCGTCTGGTTGGCAGATGGGTGCCTCAGTACCCCTCAGAAAAGAGTCACCAAATATCACTACCCTTCACTTCCTTGTGGTCACTGATTGTGCAACTTTGGGGCATATGAGCTCTGGTTCTTCCCTTTCCAGGGATGTTTTCACCTCTTCCACTTCCAAGGCTGTATAATGGTTCTTCAGTTCAAGGGCTGGAGAAATTGGATTGGTGATTCTGCAGGCCCTGGTGACTTTCGTCCAGCCTTCTGTAGGCACCCATCTTCTCCTCTGCTGGAGAGCTTGGTGGTTGCAAGAAGCATCTCATCAAGCATCTCAAAGGGAGGAGTAGCCTAGTGGTTGGGGCAAGGTACTTCAGGCCGGAAGGTTGGGGATTCAAATCCCACTAGAGGACAGCAACCTTGGGCCGGAAGGACTGGGGTTTCTAGTTCCACAGATGCTCCTTGTGGACTTGGGCAAGCCACTTAACCCTCCATAGCCCATGTTCCCTGTAAGTGGTAGTGTATGTGTCTCATATCCCCGCGTGTTAAATGTATCCCCCAATTGTGTTGTGACCACTTTGATTGAAGGATAAGGCGGTATACAAAAACTGTCTAAATAAATCAATGTACTTCTCACCATCTTGAATGCTCCTCAGCCTCGCCACCTCCTCTGAGTTCTTCCAGTTGTTTCCTGAGCACTTCAGCTTGGCCATCCTGAACATGGACCTGGACAGAGGCAGAAGCTGTAACAGGGCAACAGCTTTAGTGATTATGATTTTTTCCATCCATTGTTCAGTTCGTGGAGCTTAGGTATCTGTTAAAGCAAGAGTCCCAGCTGTCCTTTCAGAGAAAAAGCAGTTAAATATCTTTGTTAGTTCAGAAATGTGCTGTTCCAAGTCCCTGTGTATAGTTAATGGGGGAGGTGCCCTATAGAGCAAGAATGCTCACTAGGGGTGGGTGGGAGCTTCAAAGAGCTGAAGAAAGATACTAAAGCAGAGTTTTAAACCTACCCCACTAAACAAAATATTTCACCTTTTTAATGAAAGCACCAAAAGGATTGTGACTTTATTTTAAAAATGTACCAAAACCCTTTTAAGAGCTCCCAGAGAGACAGCTTGTAATTTCAAAAGCCGCAAACGCTTACCTTTGCTTGAAATATATAGCCCCTGTTAGGAATGCCTAAAAAAATCCATAAAAAATGTCAAGGAAAGTAAGGGGGGGCCATCTTCAAGGTTCTTCGCGACAAAGCGTTGCTGATCCCGGTAGCTCCATGGAGGCCCAGGCAACCATGGTTCCCACTGCTCCTTCAATTGTTGTTGGAGGCTCCAATCCCCCTAGGGAGTTCCCCAGGACTCTTGTCTCAGGAGGGCTCTCTCCTGTTCCCCGACCTGGGGTCCCTATCGCTGACAGCATGGCTGCCGAAAGGGTAACCTTAGCCCATTTCATCCTCTCGGGGAAAAGTGAAAGAGGTCCTTCTGGCCTCTCATAAGACCTCCACCAGGAGAGGTTACACCTTCAAATGATGCAGATTCTCAGTGTGGTATGCAGAACAGCAGGAAAACCCATTCTCCTGCCCAGTGCGGATGGTGCTGCAGTACTTTCTTACAATCCGGGCTCAAATCGAACTCTGTCAAGGTACACCTCAGTGCCGTAGCTGTGCACCATCACCCTGTCTAGGTCAAATCCCTTTCTGTCCATCTCCTGGTGACTCGCTTCTTGAGAGGACTTCTGCTGTCCAAACACCCCTGTCCGCCCTCTGTAGTGTTTGATGCAGCTTGCCCACCCATCATTTGAGCCTCTGGCTACCTGCCACCTCTGGTACCACTCGTGGAAGGTCATGTTCCTGGTGGTGCTCATCTCTGCTTGCAGGGTCAGCGAGCTCCAAGCCTTAGTGGCAGAGGTGCCATATACCAGATTCTACAAGAACAGGGTAGTGCTACGCATGCATTCCAAATTCTTTCTGAAGGTGGTATCCTCCTTTTACCTCAACCAGGAGGTGGTGCTACCCACCTTCTTCCCAAGGCCTCACTCCAGTAGGGTGGAGACCATCCATTGCACCTTGGACTGTAAGAGGGCCCTGTCCTTCTACATTCAGTGTACACCGGGTCACCACAAAGCTGCTCAGCCTTTTGTTTCCTATGACCCCAGTCGACTGGGGGAAGCAGTGACCAAGTGAACTCTGTCCACCTGGGTGGCAAACCATATCGTCCTTGCCTATGAGCAGGCTGGGCTCACTGGATGGCTGGGTCATGGCACACTGTGTCAGGGCCGTGGAGGCCTCTGTGGCAAACCTGTGCTCTGTTCTGATGCTGGACATCTGCCAGGCCGCCACCTGGTCTTCAGTCCACACCTTCTCAACTCATGAGGGCCTGGAGAGGGAGTCCCAACAGGACCGCACCTTCGGCCAGGCCATGCTCTGTAATCTTTGCGGGGTCTGGGCAACTCTTACTGTCTGACCCTTCTGTGTTCAGGCTACCGAAGCTTTGGTTTCCTTCGGACACATGGGCCCTATTGCAGTCTGTTCTGTGGACTCAATTGCTGCTGCTCATGGCTTCCCTTGAGGGCGAACGTGGTTTTCTCCTTACAGGCTTGAGGTAGCCTGTAGCTAGGGAGTCCTATATGTGAGGACTGACTTCCTGCTTGTTCCTGGAGAAAGCATAGTCACCTGTAACAGGTATTCTCTGGGGACAGCAGGAATCTGTCCTCAAAACCCTCCCTCCTCCTATTGCAGTTGCTTTTTTACCATCTTTTGTGGTTTTGCTGTCTTTCAGCTATGTCACCTGGCTGAGCAAGATGGCACTCTTGGGTGGGAAGATGCTTCCACAGGAACTCTGATACTGATGTCACCCATATGTGAGGACTGATTCCTGCTGTCCCCGGAGAACACCTACTACAGATCAGTAACTATGCTTTCTTTGAAGAAGTCTTATCGTAAACCCTCACTGCTTGTTAGACACACAAATACTGTGGGGAATTTTAAATCTGTCCAAATGCAATCTGGGGCGTCTAAGCCAGAACATCTGAAAAAGTACAAGCATGCCCGGGTGCTGATGTGTTTTCACAAATCTGGACATGCCTTATAGGGACATCTGCAGGGGTGTCTACTTAGACATTCCCAGAACCATATTAGAGAACCCAGGCATCTAGGATAGCATAATGGTTAGAATAGTGGATTAGGAACAGGGCAGCCAGGGTTCAAATCTTGCTGCTGCTATAGTTGAAATTGTGCTGGATACTTGGGATGATAGAGTGCTTTCTTTACACCCTCTGGATGTTTTTCAGCTAAAACGAGCATTGTTCAGATGTCGCCATGCTTGCTTTGGAGCTGGTCTGTAGTTAGATGTGATGCCGGCCATCCATAATGTTTCTATAATCAGGTGGGGATATACTAATCCCTGGTAACACCCTAATCACACCTCCAGAGTCCTGGGACTCCCCAACCACACCTCCACCACACCTCTGTTCATACTCCAACATCCTTACGCTGGGGACATCCTCACAGCCTTCTTAAATGGGTCTGGAGACAGGCTCTGGGCATTTCTATGCCCATTTTCGGATGTCCAGAGCATTAATCTCAACCCTGGCTCCCCCTTAGACTTTTTTCTCTCACTCCCATGACAGTTCCTCACTCAACCACTCCAATCGCATTCATATTCCTCTCCTTTCCTCATCCTCGCTCCCTTTTTTCATGTGCCTTATGGCATGCTCATTCCAAATTCTGCATCCTAATTGTTCCTCCCCTCCCCCTTCATGCTCTGCTCCTACCTACCCCATCCCCTCTCCACACTTACCCCAGTCAACCCACTACTTCCTCGTTGTATATAGTTCATTGTATCTTGCTCAATCTCCAGGAACAAGCAGGAATGAGTCTTCACATATGGGTACGTCGGTACCGACGGAGCCTGCGTGGGAACGCTCCCCAGCATCCAATCAGAAAGCTTTTGGGAGCATCCCTCAGCGCCTGCGTGCTGCCTTTCCAACTGTCTCTCCTCAGTTTTCGTTTTTCCGCGGAGCCGGCAGGACGTACTCCTGTCACCGCAGAAAATTTCTTTTTTAATTCTTTAATTCTTTGTTTTCTTGTGGTCGCGGCTGTTTTTCCCGCCTCCACCGGTACCGCCGGTGGGTTTTTTCTTTTCTTTTTCTCAAACTCAGGGAGAGTTTTTCTCTCAGTTTCTGTCTTAAATTTTTGGGCCTGTAAGGCCTCTCCATCTCCTAAGAAGTGCCTTAACTGTGGAAATACAGTTTTCTTTTTAGACTCCAATAACTGGTGTCTAACCTGTTTGGGTCCTGACCCTTTTCCTCCGGAGCCATTAGGCTAAAATGTTTTGAGAAGAGATTTTCCATTTCGAGTTTCCCTCGATACCGAGTTCCCTTCCAGTGTCAGGGCACTGACCAATTCTTCTCTACAGGATCAGGTAACCCACAAACAGTCTGTTAAGACTAGCCAATCCTTGAGTGGTAGGTCTCATGCCAAGCATGATGACGGCTCCGGCCTTGCCCTCAGGACCCTATTGGCTTCAAAACCCCGGTGGGAGTCTTCGGTCTCTAAAGCCTTTCAAGGGTTTCAGGTTGTTCCTGGGGCTCACCCCTCACAGAACATACCTGAGCCATGCTCGGTGGTGGCATCCGCTTCGAGCGGTACTGATACCCCGGCATAGGTTCCTGAAGGTTACATCCTACAGTTAACTTCTTTTTAGCAGAAGTTTTTTCACTGTTTTTTCCTTCAAAACTCTACACATGGATTCCTTACTTTTCTTCCTAGATATGCTGAGCTGTCAGGACATTCATGTCTATGGGTCACAGGTTTCTCCTCTTCCTACCAAGAAGAGAAGTTAACAACTATCCCATGATAGTTTTCTGTCCCAACATGAACATTTTTTCCTTCTGCAGACTTACCATACGGTAGGTCACCCTTCAGCTTCTACCCTCTCATCCAGGGTTCCCCCTGAATGAGTGGTATCATATCACTGCACGGCTTCTCTAGCCTTTCATTCCAGTGTAGAGTTTTGTCCCTTGAATAAACTCCCTTCTTTTCTCTGGGCAGCTCATCAGACAGGGACAGGAATTTCTCCTCTCCTTTTGTCTGTTCTCTCTGTTTTACACAGGGAAATTCTCTCTGCTGTCTCATTCAGCAGCTGCCCATGCAGGAGTTCCAGTGATTAGGCTACTGGTGCTTTTCCACAAGTTTCCAGTCTGTCTTCCACTACTTTCTGCCTGGTCTTAGTAGTGATTCCAAGATAGTGCTTTCATCTATCTTGGATAATCCTAATCACGTCAGGCTTCTCACACTATCTTCTTTTCTTGCCATCTCCACTTTCTTGGATTTGGCAGCACAGCTGACCTACAGTCAGTTTTATTTCCTAATTCTCCTGCATAATGCTCTCTGCAATCTTCAGAGAAGCTTTCCACTATGGGCCCTTGCTAGAGAGCATGGGGGTTTGTCTCTAATGACTATTCTATATGGTTGTGAAAGGCTCCTCAGTCATTCTCCACGACTGTGAGGGTTCTCCACACCCTGTTATCTCCTGTTATAATACAGGATATAAGCCTTTTCTGCGTGAATGTCCAAAAAGTTTTCCAATCCTGCAGGAATATGCTCTTTTTTTTTTCCTTGCAGCTAGTCCTCATGGTATCCTATTCCTTTATGGACAGCACATATTCTATTAGCAACGCATGATACCCCTTGTGTCCCTCCAATGGGTCAACCTGGTATCTCCTATGCGTTTTCTGTCCATTTACCATGTCAGAGTTCTTCAAGACTCAGGACTTGCTGTTTACAGACTGATGTTATCCTCTGTTTTTCACGCAACCATCCTGGTTATTTCACTGGTTAGCATTCCTGCATCATCTTAGCCAGGAGGAATAGATTCTCTATATATTTTCTCAAGTAGGTTCCACCTTGTTCTTAGATGAATCTTTTTCCTTCACATCTTTCATGTAAATGTTCTTATGGGCATATCTCTATCTGCTTAGTTGCAGACATGTATCCTCAAACATACATGTTCATGTATGTATATATCTCTATATACTTCTATAGATACCTATGTCTGTAAGCTGTGTGTGCATATATTATGCCTATATATATATATATATATATAGGCATAATATAAATTTGTGTATCTTTCGAGATGCTTCCTTATAAGTAGATATTATTTACATACTTATCTCCCTAACTGTCTATGCTATAAGGGTTTTTACCTTCCTAGAAGTTCCAGACAGTGGGCTTGCATATGCTCATACTGTCCCTCAGTAGGTCGGGGGTATTATGCACACAACCACTACTGTGGTACTGACAGCTCCCACTTTACTCTAGGTCTCGCTATCCTTGAAGCACCATGCTTCAATATCTTTCCTATCTCTCACCAGCTAGGAAAGACAGCGTAGATCTTCAGTAGTTCTGGGGTTTCAGCCCTTCACACACCTGTCCTCCTTGGGAATACGGGCTTTTTTCCATACCCCTTCTTCCCTCCAGGACTGGGCTAGTTGTCCAAATCGGTCAGTCTTCCTCTTTTACTCCTAAATGTGTTAAGGCCTCTGTAGCTAAGAGTTTTCAGCTTTTTTTCCATAAAGCTTTCCACTGAAGACCTGCCGTTTAATACTACCCCAGTTGACGCCTGGGTCACCTGCCAATTCCAAATTTGGACCTTCACCTTCACTGCCGTGAGGTCACCTTGAGGATTCCTCTACTGAATCTCCAGTAGACTCCATCAAGCTCTCTACTTCTGCAATCCAGTAGGTAACGTCTATATTGTGATTGCTCATTCAATATTTTTAATAGTAATTATCATACATACCAAGGACTCCTCACCTGTAGTCCTTAGGTTAGCTGTTTTTTCCTACAGCTCCTCTCTTTTCAACTCCTACCCACCATCCCTCATGGGATGCCAGAGATCCATGTGTGGGAAGTGCAGTCCTGTTCCAGGGACACGCATTTTATGGGATCTCCCCCTGGCATCTACAGCTAGGGAGTCCCCATATGTGAAGACTCATTCCTGCTTGTTCCTGGAGATAGCACAGTTACTTACCTGTAACAGGTGATCTCTGGGAACAGCAGGAATAAGTCTTCACAACCCACCCACCTCCCCTAGGAGTTGTCTCTCTCTATCTATCTTCTTTTCCTCTTTCTCTCCTTTTGTCTCAGCTATGAAACTCTACTGAGGAGAGACAGTTGGAAAGGCGGGAAGGCAGCACGCAGGCGCTGAGGGATGCTCCCAAAAGCTTTCTGATTGGACGCTGGGGAGCGTTCCCGCGCAGGCTCTGTTGGTACCGACGTACCCATATGTGAAGACTTATTCCTGCTGTTCCCAGAGATCACCTGTTACAGGTAAGTAACTGTGCTTTCTGTACATAGTGCATCTTGTAATTAGTTATACTAAAATTTCACCTACGTAAACACATTTTAATAGCCACTGCATGCCTACACCCTCGCACTATGCAACGTTTCTGTTGAATTGTAAACCATTTTGATTTAAAGGATGAAGCGGTATAAAAATCCTTTTAAATAAATAAATATGTAATAAACTCCCTTTACTCACGATCTCTCCATCTCTAACTCTTTCCATCTTCTAGTTCTCATTGAGACCTGGCTCCTCCCTGATGACACTGCTTTTGTTGCCGCCCTCTGTCACGGCTGCTACCAAGTCTCCCACACTTCTCGTGCCACTGGCTGTGGTGGTGGTGTTGGGTTTCTGCTCTCTCCTTCCTGCCAAATTCATCTCACTTTTTCCTCTGAAGTTGATTCCATCTGCCTTTTTAATCCCTTACCTCTCTGGATAGCTGCTATTTATGGACTCCCTGACAAGTCCACCTCTACCTTTCTCACTGACTTTGACACTTGGCTTTTCTTATTTCTGGATTCTTCTTCCCTCTCCTTTATTCTTGACAACTGTAATATTCATGTTGATAACCCTTCAACACCTAAGCTTCTAAGCTCCTTTCCCTTACATCTGTATTCAGCCTCTGGCTTTGCTCTTCTGCCCCCACTCCAACAAGGTCACTGCCTTGATCTTGTTTTCTTCTCTAATAGTTCATCCTCTAATTTCCGTACCTCAGTTCTTCCCTTATCTGACCACCACCTGCTAAGCTTCACTCTTCATCACTCCTCCCCCCTCCTCAATCTTGCCCAGTCACCTCCTACCTTTTTAGGAATCTTCATGCTATCTATCCATCGGCTCTCTCCACTATTGTCTCATCACCTCTTTCCTCCACCTTGTCTTCTAAGTCTATTGATGAGGCTATAGTTTCTTATAATGCTTCTCTCTCCTCTGATCTGGATGCTTTTACTCTGCCCTTGCCATGTCCTGTGACGTGCACTATACCTCAGCCTTGGCTGTCTTCTATTACCCGCTATCTACGGTCCTGTGCCCATGAAACTGAGTGCATTTGGCTCAGATCCTACTCCCTCTCTGACTTTCTTCACTTCAAATTCATGCTTGCCTCCTTCCTGCCAGCCAGCCATAGCACTTGCCAAGCAAAACTACTATGTCCATCTGACTAATTCTTGCCTCTGACCCTTGCCGCCTCCTCTCAACTCTATCCTCAAGGTACCTCCAATCCCTCCTTCTCTTCCTGCCCAAACCATAGCAGACTATTTCCATGACAGTCCAAAAGATTACACTTCAATTCCTCAGATCAACTTCATCCCCTCTTCCCCTCTTCAATACCAACTTTCCCCTAAATCTCTGTTATCTTTTCATCCTTTTCTAAGATCTCTGAGGAAACCTCATCTTTTTTTCCTCCCCTAAACTTACTACCTGTTCCTCTGATCCTATCTCCACCAGCTCTTTAGCTCCATCTCCTCCTCTGGTATCCTTTCCATCTCGCATATTCTCAACCTATTGCTCTCCACTGCAACTGTCCCTGCAGCCTTCAAGCGTGCTGTGGTCACACCTCTCCTCAAGAAACCTTCGCTTGACCCATTTCCATTCTTCCCTTCATTTCCAAACTTCTTGAACGTGCAGTTCTCTGCCATTGCCTTGAATTTCTCTCAAGCCCTGCTAGATCCACATCAATCTGGCTTTCGTCCCATACATTCTACTGAGACTGCTCTTGCCAAAGTCTCCAGTAACTTGTTCCTGGCTAAATCCAAGGGTCTTTACTCTGTCCTCATTCTCCTTGACATTATAGCTGCTTTTGACACTTGACCCACCACCTTCTCCTTGACACAATACCCTCACTTGGTTTTAGGGGCACTGTGCTGTCCTGGTTCTCTTCCTATCTCTCCCATTGCTCTTTCATGTTTGTTCTGGTGGTTCCTCCTCTACTGCTATCCCACTCTGGTGTACCCCAGGGGTTTGTTCTGGACCCTCTCCTTTTCTTTCTACACCAATCCCTTGGTGTTCTCATCTCTTCCCAGGGCTTTCAGTATAGTTTTTTTATGCTGATATGACTCTCAGGGAGTGGAGGAGTAGCCTAGTGGTTAGAACACTGGCTTGGTAACCATGCAACCAGAGTTCGATTCCCACTAGCACTACTTGTTGCCTTGGGCAAGTCACTTAACCCTCCATTGCCTCAGAAGAAAAGCCTGGCAATCTACTTCCGGTGACACTGCCAAGAAAACCCAGGAGCTTCTAGGTCGCCAGGAGTCAGGACTGACTCGAAGGCACACATTGCATTTTGCATGACTCTCAGATCTATCTGTATACACCTGATATATCTCTGACACTCTGCATCTCTGCCTGCTTATCTGATGTTGGCTGGATGTCTCACCCCCATTTGAAACTGAACATAGCCAAAACCAAACTTCTTATTTTTCCCCCTAAACCCTCCTTTCTCTATCTCTGTAGATAATGCTCTTCTACTCCTGTTTCCTCAGCCTGCAACCTTGGGATCATTTTTGACTCCTCCCTCTCCTTCTCCACACATATCCAACTGATAGCTAAAACCTATCGTTTCTTACTGTATAACATTAACAAAATTTTCCCCTTCCTTTCTGAATACACTACTAAAACACTTATCCACTCTTTAGTCACCTCCCATCTCGACTATTGCAATCTCCTCCTTGCTGGTCTCCCTCTGAATCACCTCTCTCCTCTTCAATCTTTTCAGAACTCTGCTGCATGGCTAATCTTCTGCCATCCCTGATATATACTCGTATAACCCATTTTCTCAAGTCACTTCATTGGCTTCCCTTCCGTTTCCGTATCCAGCTCAAATGTCTCCTTCTAACCTATAAATGCATTCATTCTACTGCTTCTCTCTCCTCTCTTCTCTCTCCCCTCTCCCTACACCCCTTCTCGTGAACTCCTCTTCCACAAGCCTGCTTCTCTCTATGCCCTTTTCTTCCACTGCCAATCCCAGACTTCAATTCTTTCACTTTGCTACTCCTTATGCCTGTAACAAACTACTAGTCTGTACATCAGGCTTCATCTGTGCCCCTTTTCAAATCCATGCTAAAGGCTCACCTCTGAGGTTGCTTTTGGATCCTTATCCCTTGTTGTCTTTGTCTCCTTACCTTTCCCTTTTTTACCCTTATTCTCATGTAATGTATTGTCTGTCTTTTTATTTAACAGGTTTTTATACCGCTTTATCATTACAGTCAAAGCAGTTAATACTAACTTAAACTTGGTACTGTACATTAAACAGGGACATTGATAACTTGGATTTTTCTGAGGCAATAGAGGTTTAAGTGACATGCTGTCTTAATTAGATTGCCATCTCCAACGAGCAGGGACCATCTTTTATATGCATCTGTAAAGTGCTGCGTGCACCTTGTAGCGCTATATGATTAGTAGTAGTAGAATAGGGCTTCTAAAATAACCCCTATCTCCAGGAACAAGCAGGAATGAGTCTTCACATATGGGTACGTCGGTACCGACGGAGCCTGCACGGGAATGCTGTCCAGCTTCCAATCAGAAAGCTTTTGGCAGCATCCCTCGCGCCTGCGCGCTGACTTCCCGCCTTCTCCAGAGCCTCTCTTCAGTTTTCGTTTTTCCACGGAGCCGGCAGGACGTCCTTCCTGTCACCGCAGAAACTTTTCTTTTTACTTACTTAATTTCTTTAGTTTTTTGTTTTCTTGTGGTCGCGGCTGTATTTCCCGCCGCCACCGGTAGCGCCGGTGGATTTTTGCCTCAATTCTGAGAAACTTTTTCTTCAGTTTTTTCTGCCTTAACTTGTTAGGCCTACCAGGCCTCCTGGAGCCTTCTTTTCCTAAGAAGTGCATTCGATGTGGACACACTTGTTTCCTTTTAGACTCCAATAACTGGTGTCTCAATTGTGTGGGTCCTGACCCTTTTTCCCCTGATATGTCAGGAGATATTTTTGTGAGGAATCCTTCAGTTTTTAAAGTTTCCCTCGATGCCGTTTTTTCCTCGGCAGTGAGGGTACCCGGTTTCTCCATTTCACAGGATCAGGTAACCCACAAACAGTCTGTTAAGACTAGTCAATGCTTGAGTGGTATGTCCCATGCCCAGCATGGTGACGGCTCCGGCCTTGCCCTCAAGAATCCATTGGCATTACCCCTGCAGGAGTCTATGGGCTCCAAAGCGTTAAAGGGGTTTCAGGTTGTTCCTGGGGCTCACCCCTCACAGAACATACCTGAGCCATGCTCGGAGGTGGTATCCGCTTCGAGCGGTACCGATCCCCCGGCATCGGCATCGGTGTCGAGTGTTCCACTCTTCACCAGGGATCGTCATCTGGCGTCCTCAGTACCTTCGGGGCCGATCAATACGCTTCAGATTGACTTCTCTCGATCCCCACCGTGTCCGGTGGTGGTATCCGCTTCGAGCGGTACCGATACCCCGGCATCGGCACCGGTGTTGAGTGTTCCACTCGCCACCAGGGATCGTCCTCGAGCGTCCTCGGTACCTTTGGGGCCGATCGATACGCTACGCATGGACATTTCTATATCCCAGCCATGCTCGGAGACGGTACCTCTGTCGAGCGGTTCCAATGCCCTGGCTACGACATCGGGATGCAGTAACCTGTTTCTCGCAGGTGGGTATCATCGGGTATCCTCGGTACCTTCGGGACCGATCGATGTAACCCAGACTGCTTTATTGGTATCGGCATCGCCGATACTGCCACTGACGTCGGTACCCTCGAGGCATGCATCGATAGACTCGCTTCCATCGATGCCGAGTCTTGTATCGATTTCTAGTCTCGAGGACTGGGTACCGACGCGTCCTGGAACCGACTCCGCTCGCTTCCAGATAAGCAGTTCCGCAGATCCTAGCTATAACTCTAAACTCATGATCTCTGTACCACTACAGCAGTCCCCGATGACAACTTTGACCGCTGGTCCTGTATCACAATCGATGTCGATGCCTCCGTTGGAACCGATACCTGGCATTGCTGATGCAGTACCTACTGCCTCTGAGTTAACACGCCAGTATCCTGGTCCATCTACTACGTCTCTTGCTTCACACCATGGTACGTCCTCTGGTGCTCAGCCTCTTTCTTTGGCCTTACCAGGGATGGTTCCCATAGGGCAGGGGTCACCAACCTCCAAAGGGCCGCGGGCCGCACAGCCGACTACCGGCAGACTCGCGGGCCGCACCCCCCCCCCGCGCGAAAACCCCCCCCCCCCCCCCCGAAAACTGCTCGTACCTATACTTCATGCCAGCTCCCTCCCTTCTTCTGCAGCCGCGGTTCCCTGCCTCTTAGGGAACCGCGGCTGTGCTTGTAACATCATCGCGGCTCCGTGCAGCATTGTCCCGCCTCTAAAGGAAGTTGTTTACCACTTCCTTTAGAGGCGGGACAATGCTGCACGGAGCCGCGATGATGTTACAAGCACAGCCGCGGTTCCCTAAGAGGCAGGGAACCGCGGCTGCAGAAGAAGGGAGAGAGCTGACATGGAGTCTGTGAGTTTGCCTTGGCGGGCCGCACCGGGGGAGAGTCTCGCGGGCCGCGTGGCCCGCGGGCCGCAGGTTGGTGACCCCTGCCATAGGGGATCAGTCTTTTCAGACTTTTCTCCGAGACATGGCAACCTTTCTTAATATCTCTATCCCTGGTTGTGCTGATACTCATAGCCCACCGGCACAAATGGAAAATATCATGCTTCCTTTACATCCTGCTCTGCAGGATCTCCTTCTGAGGGTTTGGAAATCACCCTTACCGCTTCCTCTAGCTTCTACAGCTACTGAGGTTCGGTACCGAGTGCCTCCCTCTCCAGGATTTCAGAAGCCACAACTTCCTCATTGTTCCCTGGTAGTAGAATCAGCACTGAGGAAGGCTAAGAGCAAGAAGATGCATTCTTCTTTTCCGCCAGGTCGTTCTTCAAGAACACTCGATACTTTTGGTCGTCAAGCCTTCCAAACATCTATGCTGGCCTCCAGAATTCTTTCATATATTTTCCACATGAGTCTAACACTCTAGGAGGTCACAGAGAAATTGTCTCTCTTGACCCCTTTTTTGCCAGAGCCGAAGGCTACTGATTATTCCTTGCTCATCAATCATAGCCGGAATATATCCTGGTTTCTGTCTCGGGCTTCTATAGACTCTTTTGAGTCTGTTAGCAGATCCTCTGCTATTGCCATTGCAGCATGTCGCAGAGCCTGGCTCGAAGCTTCAGATTTGAATAGACGGGCACAAACTATACTGGCTCATTCTCCTTGTACAGGAGATGGTCTTTTTGGTAAGGAGGCTTTACGTCAGGTTGCTCAATGCTCCACTGACTCTCCTTCCACTACAGACCATTCTAAGCCATCCCATTCTTCGAGGGGTAGGAAATGTCCTACCAAACCTTCTTTCCCTAAGAAAATAAAGTTTCATTCCTCTCCTGCCCATCATTCAGAGGTACCTAAGCAAGGGACACCTCAGCCTAGTCTGAAGTCCTCCAGCTCTGGCCACTCTCAGCATTCCCAACAACCATAGGGGCTGAGAATTATAGTCTGCAGTTCACTTCTACCTATTAGAAGTTGCTTCACTGTGCTTTTCTTTCTCAGTGTACTAAGATGTCGAACATTCTTGTTCAGGGACTACGCACTTCTCCTCCTTTACTCTCTAGAGGAGCAGTTACTACTATCCCCTGATAGTTCTGTCCCACTTTGAACATTTTTTTCCTTCAAGTTGCACTTACCCTGAGGGTACGTCACCCTCTACTTACTTGCCTACCCTCTCTACAGGACTTCTTCCTGGTTGAGAGGTACCATACTGAGAAGCTTCTTAGCACGCTTATTCCTCAGAAAGAGACAGGAGATGCCTCCTCTCCTTCCTTGTCTCTTTCTTAAATGGGCACAGTACAATCTCTCTGCTGGTTTCTATCACCAGCTGTGCCTGCAGGAGTTACAATGATTGTGTTACTGGTACTTTTTAGTTCCAGTCCCTTGTTCCAAGGTTTATCTAGCCTCAGTAGTGATTCCAGGCTGCTCCTCAGCTATCTTGGATCCTCCTACTTTTTGGCTTTTTCACAATCTTCCTCCATCTCCTCTCTTAGGATATGGCAATACCACTGACTTCAGTCAGTTTATCTCCTCTTTCTCCTGCACAATGCTCTCTGCACTCTCAGAGAAGCTTTCTACTATGAGGGCCTTATTTTAGAGCATTGACCTTATCTCTGAAGCTATCAGTAGGGAAAAGCTTAATTCCTTCCCATGCCTATGAGGGTTCTCCAAACCCTCTGGTCTGGGCTGTTGGTATGATATATAAGTTCTTCTGCGTGAAGATCCAAGGCTGATGTTTACGCATGCTCCCTCTGGGTCCCTCCAGCAGGTCCCTCTGATATCTTCTTGCGTTGCTGAACATCTGCCATGTCAGTGTTCTTTGCAACTCCCGCCTTGTTCTTTACAGACTGATATCATCATCTGTTCTCACGCAAACATCATATTATCTTACTGGATTCCCTCAATCCACGGAAATAGATTCTTTACACATATCCCAAGTGGGTTCACCCTCTTGTGGAGCAGAGAATCTTTTCTTTTATATTCCCCATATACAACTATGGGGCTGGGTGGTAGATATGTATCTTCAATCTCTATCTTGTATGTAGCATCTCCATATATGTCTACATACCTATCTCATTACCCTGGTGGTGCAATTCCATGCCCCACCAATGTATATATATTTCCGGATATAGATATAGATACATTTCTCCACCCATATCTTAATATACACATATGGACATATGTATGTATATATATGTATATATGTGTGTGTATATATGTGTGTGTATATATATATATATGTGTGTATGTGTATATATATCTGTTGGAGGGCTTCTCAAGGGTTGATATGTCTTACACACTATAACCCTTACTGTCTATACTAAATGTTTTACCTTCTAGAGGGTTTAGACAGTCTATCGCCCTACTTGCATACCATATTTGATGCAGGAACTGTTAGGCACCAATAACTACTGTGGTGCTAACATCTTCCATTTTTTCTTTAAGTCCTTGAAGCATCAAGCTTCAATATTTTTTCCTATCTCTCGCCAGCTAGGAAAAATAGTGTACATCTTTATCTTGAGTAGACAACTGTTCTCCTTGGGAATAGGGGTTTTTTTCCACTCCCCTTCTTCCTGCCAGGACTGGGCTAGTTCTCTACCTCCGTCAGTCTTCTTCCTTTAGCTTTCATTGTTAATGACTTTATGCCTAAAGGAGTTTTCAGCTTTTTCCCATAAAGCTTTCCATTGAAGACCTGATGTCTAATCCTACCCAGTTGACACCTGGATCGTCTGCTACCTCCAGGTCTGGACCTTCCCGGCATCCTTCGTGGGATGGAGGGCAGGAGTTGACAATAAAGGAGCTGTGAGGTCACTTTGAAGATTCCGCCACTGCTTATCCAGTAGACTCCATCATGCTCTCGACTTCCTACGACTCAGTAGGTAAGCTGCATATTTTAAGTGTACATTAAATGTGCTTAATGTTACTTATCATATATACCAAGGACTTCTCCCCTATAGTCCTTGGCTATGCTGTTTCTTTCCTCACAGCTCCTTTATTGTCAACTCCTGCCCTCCATCCCACGAAGGATGCCGGGAATTCCTGGAGACAAAATGCATCCCTGGCCGAGGCCTCTGCATTTTTATGGGATCTCCCCCTGGCATCCCTAGCTAGGGAGTCCCCATATGTGAAGACTCATTCCTGCTTGTTCCTGGAGATAGCACAGTTACTTACCTGTAACAGGTGATCTCTGGGAACAGCAGGAATTAGTCTTCACAACCCTCCCACCTCCCCTGGGAGTTGCATCTCTCTATCTTCTTCCTTTCTCTCCTCGCCTTTGTCTCAGCTTTGAAACTCAACTGAAGAGAGGCTCTGGAGAAGGCGGGAAGTCAGCGCGCAGGCGCGAGGGATGCTGCCAAAAGCTTTCTGATTGGAAGCTGGGCAGCATTCCCGTGCAGGCTCCGTCGGTACCGACGTTCCCATATGTGAAGACTAATTCCTGCTGTTCCCAGAGATCCCCTGTTACAGGTAAGTAACTGTGCTTTATGCGCAGACTCCATGATTCTCTCTTCCAGTCTATGGCATCTAGATGACCGCTTGACTCATTTCATTTATTTTTTTTATTTATTTATTTACATTCTCTTATATACCGCGCTATTCTGCATCAGTGCGGTTTACATTGAACAAACTGAAATTACATTGAACAGGGCATTATAACTTGGAGATAACCCTCCATAGCCCATGTTCCCTGTAAAATAGTTAAGTGGCTTGCCCAAGACCACAAGGAGCACCTGTGGGACTAGAAACCCCTGACCTTCCGGCCTGAAGTACCTTGCCCCAACCACTAGGCCACTCCTTTTCATGCTTTTATAATGCATTTAATCTCCAGGAACAAGCAGGAATGAGTCTTCACATATGGGTACGTCGGTACCGACGGAGCCTGCGCAGGAACGCTCCCCAGCGTCCAATCAGAAAGCTTTTGGGAGCATCCCACAGCGCCTGCGTGCTGCCTTCCCGCCTTTCCAACTGTCTCTCCTCAGTTGTTCTTTTTCTGTGGAGCCAGCAGGTCGTGTTCCTGTCACCGCAGAAGAATTTCCTTATTTTTTCTTTATTTCTTTTCTGTACGCGTCTGCCTTCCTCGATGCTATACCGCCGGTTCCTATTCTTTTCTTAAAAAAAAAAAAAGACCCTCTATTTTTTCTTCAGGTGTATTTCAGTTTGGGCCCTTAGGCCCAAAACCTTTTTCCTTAAATATGGAAAAACCTGCCTCAGGTTTTAAGAAGTGCACAAAATGTGGTGGTACTATATCCGTCACCGATACCCATGACTGGTGTCTCAAATGTTTAGGCCCTGACCATTCCATTAAAGATTGTGTCCTGTTCCATGATGTCTAAGAGAGGTTGACAGAACCAAGCTGCCAAGCTCAGTACCCTGTTTCCCTCTGATACGGCTTCGGTGGCATCGACGTCTTCCAGGGCTGCTTCTTCCTCACATGGATCTCAGGTAACATAAATCCAGCCGGTCCTCAAAGGGCAAATCTCCTAAGCATCGAGATGCCTCTGGCCTTGCCCTCGGATTTTCCACCGGCAAAATTACCCCGGCGGGAGGCTTCGGCTTCTAAAGCATCATCGGGGTTCCAGGACGATCTAGATGGCGTGGCCTCAACAGATCTCCTGGTGCCATGCTCTGGGGTACCGACATCCAGGCATTGGCAGCGTCGATGGATCAGAGGATTCTGTCCATGGAACGCAGTCTGGTGGCTTTCCTTGTGGCATCGACACCCGTGGTACCGCAACAGACTACTCCGCAGGTACCAACTCCGGTATCGCCATCGGTACTGATTCCAGTACCAGTGGCATCGGCATCAGTGTCAGCCATGCCGGTACCCTGCCCTTTGCAGCCTTCCGGTACCAATGATTCCTGACACCGACCCCGGTCGGTACGGGTATAGGGCTTTGCAAGAGCATCCCAACAGACGATACTTAGATTCCTCTGACTCTGAGGATTCTGAAGAGTCTGTTGATGCAGCGATGCTGCTTCCACAGGAGGAGTCCTCTCCTAAACGAAGAATGTCTCCTCCAGAGGACTTGTCTTTTCAGGACTTTATCAGAGAGGTGGCTCGGGGTCTCTCTATTACAGTAGCCCCAGAGTCAGAGCCTAGAGCTAAGGAGTTAGATATTCTACAATATCCTAAAACTCCTAAAGAGGCAGCTACCTTGCCTATTCATGAAATTCTGTATGATCTCATGTTAAGGATGTGGGAAGCACCTCTAACCACCTCTCCTCATTCTTGCAGGTTGGACACCATGTATCGTGTCCCTCCTTGTCCTGGTTTCCATAAAACTCAGTTTCCTCACCACTCTATTGTGGTTGAGTCTGCAGTGAGAAAGATTAGAAGTGCCAAGAGACATGCCTCTAATCCTCCAGGACGTGAATGTAGAACCCTGGATGCTTTTGGTAGAAGAGTCTTCCAAGCTTTCATGCTTGCGAGAATTAATTCTTATAGTCTCTACATGGGAATGTTCTTGAAGTCACTGACCATTTGCAGACTTTAAGTCCTTTTATGTCTGACAATAAAAGCCAAGAATTTCTCTCTGGGCTCAAACATGCCCAGGATATCTCCAAATTCTCCAACCGTGCAGCTTTAGATTCCTTTGAATGCGTAAGCAGAGCTTCAGCTATAGCTATAGGTGCACGTAGGATTGCTTGGCTTCAAGCATCTGATTTGGAGACCTGGGTCCAAGATGAATTGGGGAAATATCCCTTGTACAGGTGAAAATCTGTTTGGCTTTTGCTTGCCAATCCTTACCAATCAGATGGATGCTGAAAATTCTGCTTTGGATAGACTATCCAAATCTACAGCTGCTCCTGCTAAGAAAAGGTTGTTCAAGAAAACACCTTTTTCTAAAAAGGGAAGATCCTATCCTGCTTATAGTCAGAGAGCATCTTCTGCAGCTCAGTTCCCTTCCAAACGTCAGCAATCCTCCAAACAGACCAAGGCAAAGGCTGCGAGGCCTGCTCCAGCCCAACAGTCTCAGCCCCCTCGGGGCCTTTGACTTTCTGCTAGAGAACTTAGCCTTCCTGGCTCTAGAAGGACCAGAGCCCTCCACCATTCCAGGAAGGCTATGTCACTTTGCTCCCAGATGGGGGCAAATCACAGCAGAGCATTGGACACTCCTTCATAAGAGAGGGGTACAAACTTCATTTTTCCAGCTTGCCCCCTCACAAGAGTGTACCAGTTCAATTCTCCAACCTCCCTCCTCAGCCTATTAGAGCAGGAGGTTGCCACTCTTCTAGCCCAAGGGGCAATAGAGGAAGTGCCTTCTCAACAAGGCGCACAGGGTTCTACTCCCCCTATTTTCTTATCCCAAAGAAAACGGGGCTTCAGACCCATTTTAGATCTCAGAGAATTGAACAGATTCCTAGTCAAAGAAAAATTCAAGATCGTTTCTCTAGGAACTCTGCTGCCATACCTTCAGAGTCAGGATTGGCTTTGTTCTCTAGATCTCAAGGATGTTCACACTCATGTTCTCATCCATCCAACTCACAGAAGGTTCCTTTGGTTCCTTTTCCAGGAGAAGCACTATCAATACAGAGTGCTCCCCTTTGGCCTGGCCTCTGCACCAAGGGTGTTCACGAAATGCATGGCAGTGGTTGCTGCTTTTCTGCGCACCCTGGGAATATTTGTCGTCCCCTATCTGGACGACTGGCTCATTCGAGCTCCCACTCAATCAGAGGCCAAGACTGCTCTAACCTGCACAAAGCGTATCCTTCAATACTTAGGGCTGGTAATAAACATCCCAAAATCCAATTTGATCCCTACTCAGTCCCTGGAGTTTATAGGGGCATTGCTGGATACCACAAAGACAAGGGCCTCTTCCCCAGGCCCGTTGCCTTCGCTTGATGCAGTTAGCTTCTCAAGCAGAGTTGAAACCCCTATTGACTGCTCGAGAGATGTTACAGTTGCTAGGCCACATGGCTTCCACCGTTCATGTGGTACATATGCTCGCCTTCACATGACAGCAGTTCAGTGGACTTTATCCACCCAATGGACCCAGGCATTAGACTGCATGTCAGACAAAATAGCAAACACAAGTTGCCTCATTTCATCCCTCCAATGGTGGAAGTCCCCTCAAAACCTCTTGCTGGGGTGTCCTTTTCAACAGTCTCTACCCCAGGCAACTCTTACAACAGATGCTTCTCCAATGGGCTGGGGAGCTCATCTTCACAACCTCTCCACCCAGGGCATCTGGTACCCACAGGAGACTTGTCTCCACAGCAATCTCTTGGAACTCGGAGCAATCTTCCTTGCTCTACGAGTTTTCCACACCCTGCTCCAGCCACAAGACAGTCCTTGTCCACACGGACAATCAGGTAGCCATGTTCTACCTAAACAAGCAGGGGGGAACTGGCTCTCTGTCGCTTTGCAACGAAGCTCTGCGACTGTGGGCCCTCGCCAGAGAGCATCACATTCATCTTCTGGCAGTCTATCTTCCAGGGGTTCAAAACTCTTGGGCAGACAGACTCAGTCGAGTTCTGCTTCCACACGAGTGGTCCCTACATATGGACCAGGTGTCATATTTTTCAAATTTGGGAAACCCCAGACATAGACCTCTTTGGAAGTCCATGGAATGCCAAACTTCCCCGGTTCTGTTCCAGAACTCCAGCTCAGGGGGCTCAGGCAAGGGATGCTTTCCTCCTTCACTGGGGTCAAGACTTCCTGTATGCCTTTCCACCCATTCCCCTAATTCCCAAAACCCTATTCAAGCTTCAGAGAGACAGAGGCCACATGATTCTCATAGCTCCACATTGGCCACGGCAAGTGTGGTACCCTCTGCTTCTACATCTCTCTCAAGCTCCCTCCCTAGAGTTAGGGTCTGCTCCAGACCTCCTCTCTCAGGAGGACGGAAAATTGTGGCATCCCAATCCCCAGTCTCTGCATCTCAGGGCTTGGTTGCTGAAGGCCTAGATCTCCAGGATCTTCCTCTTTCTCAACAAGTGAAAGATGTTCTTCATGCTTCCAGAAAACCTTTCACTAGACGTTCTTATGCCTTCAAGTGGAAAAGGTTTACCATCTGGTGTTCTGGAAGGGGTCTTAACCCCCGGTCAATACCTCTGGAATCGTTGCTGGAGTATCTCCTGCATCTGTCTAATGCAGGCCTTGAGACAAATTCAGTAAGAGTCCATCTGAGTGCTATTGCAGCTTCACTCAAGCCTCTAAATGGACAACCTGTTTCCTCTCATCCCCTTGTAGCAAGGTTCATGAGTCCTCCTTTTAACAAAGCCTCCCATTAGACCATCCCCGGTGGCATGGGACTTAAATTTGGTTCTTGGTTAGCTTATGAAGCTGCCTTTTGAACCTTTAGCTACTACCTCCTTGAAATACCTTTCTTGGAAGGTTATCTTTCTCATTGCCATCACATCAGCACGCCGCATCAGTGAATTGCAAGCACTAGTAGCTAATCCACCTTATACAAGGTTCCATCATGACAAGGTGGTCCTTAGGACTAATCCACATTTTATGCCTAAGGTGGTCTCGCCTTTTCACCTCAACCAAGAGGTCTACCTACCTGTCTTTTTTTTTTCCAGGGCCTCATTCATCAAGTGCAGAGGAATCTTCATACCCTGGACTGTAAAAGAGCTCTGGCTTTTTACTTACAAAAGGACACAGCAACATAGAAAGTCTTCTCAACTCTTTGTTGCTTTTGATCCTTCTCATTTAGGACTTCCAGTCTTTAAGAGAACACTATCCAGCTGGATTGCTCAGTGTATTTCTTTTCGCCTACCAGAGTAAGAACATTTCTCTGGAGGGCCATGTCACAGCTCACAATGTGAGAGCCATGGCAGCCTCAATGGCTCATCTAAACTCGACCAGATCTGTCGAGTGGCCACCTGGTCCTCGGTTCACACCTTCACAGCCCATTACTGTTTGGACAAGGACTCCCGCTGGGATGCCTCGTTTGGTCAGGCTGTCCTCAAACACCTGTTCCATTCTTAATCAACTCCTACCCTGGTTGGATGCCAGAGATCCATGGGGAGGAAGTGGAGCCCTCTGCAAGGGCACACAACCATGGGGTCTCTCCCTGGCATCTGCAGCTAGGGAGTCCCCATATGTGAAGACTCATTCCTGCTTGTTCCTGGAGATAGCACAGTTACTTACCTGTAACAGGTGATCTCTGGGAACAGCAGGAATAAGTCTTCACAACCCACCCACCTCCCCTAGGAGTTGTATCTCTCTTTCTCCAGGACCAAGCAGGAAGTCAGTCCTCACATATGGGTGACGTCGGCGCCGACGGAGCCCTCGCGGAGCAATTTTCCCCAGCTTTCAAAGAAAGCCTTTGGGAATTGCAGCGCGCATGCGCGGTCCTCTTCCCGTCCAAGGGTGCCATCTTGCTCAGTCTTATTTTTTCCGCGGAGCCCTACAGACGTTGTCTGTGAATCCCCGCAGAAAAGTTGATTTTTTTCTCTATTTTTCTCTTTTTTGTTCGGTTCGACGCCGGTTCTTTTCCCGCTCGGACTCGCGACGCCGGTTGCGAGTCCGTCCCTTATTTTTCGTTTTTTTGTCCTTCGTGACAGATTTCGTGCCTTTTTCCTTTTTCCCTGGCAGCCCGGTCATTCGACCTCGCAGGGGCCCTTTTTGCCCCGATGGCTGCCAGCGGCTTTAAAAAGTGTGATCTCTGTAAAAACTCATCTCTCTTACAGACACTCATGACTTCTGCCTCTTAAGATTTTCCACAACATGTGATTCCACTTTTGTTGTCTATGCTATCAGCTGCCCTTGTGGACTTTTATACATAGGCAAAACTATTCGTGAATTTCGGATACGTATTAAAGAACATCAAAGTCGATTACGGTGTAGAAGAGTGGAAGCACCGTTGGTTCAGCATTGTCTCACACACGATCATAAGTTTGAAGATCTTCAATGTTGGTGTATAGAAAGGGTATTATCTTCAGTTCATGGTAAAACCCGTGATCAAAGGTTGCTATACAGAGAGCAATGGTGGATTTACTCTCTGGCAACAGTATATCCAGGGGGCTTAAATTTGGAAATTGATTGGTCAGCCTGCCTCTGAATCCAACAAAGTTAACCAATCTAAGTAGGGGATTCTTGAGTTCCCATGACGTCAGAGTCCCTTTAAGGCATCTAGGGGAAAATAGCTTCTCCGCATGCGTGGCGTCTTTCCATATGATCTTTCAGTTAAGACAAGAAGATACTTTAGTGAAACGTGGGCAGCATTCATCATGAGGTATTACACGTTTCTCTACTAGTTACATATGGTCTTGAAAGGCTATTTCCATGGACTTTTTAAAATTGTACTTTAGAGTAATAAGTTGGTAAAGGAGTTTTGTTATCTAAGTTCTCCTCCTATCTTTTCAGATTTTCATGAGATCTTTAATTCCCCTGACGAACCGCCTCAATGTGAAACGCAAGGCGCCAAAATTATTAGCGTTGGGATTTGGAAAACAGCCAAGTAGCAACAGACTTTATTTGCCGAAGAATTATTGGGCAGCATCTTGATTACCAAGCTAAGTATTTTATGTATTTACAAAATTTGAGCTTGGAGCCCTGTTACATTGATGATGATCTGGAACTACTGGCAAAAGCATTTGATAAAATAATTAGAAAACTCAGCAGATCCTTGATGTGAAATCGGCACACCGTTGAAGTTTCATTGAAACGAGAGAGTGATGCACGTATTGATCTGAGATCAGCTGGAGAATTCTTTAAGATATTCTAACTCTGTTTAACGGGTTGAATGAAAGGTGTTTCTGCCCTGACTGCCGGGACGTCGACCTCCAAATCGACCCCGGAGACCGAGCTGATCCTCGAGTCCATGAGGGCTCGAGTCGATCCTCGGTCGAGGTCTCCTTCGGCCTCCCGTTCGGGACCGAGGTCGTCAACGTCGGCGTCAGAGCAGATAGCATCGGTGCCCGCCCGACCGGAGCCGATCGACTCCTCCTCCGAGGAGTCGGCCTGGGAATCTGAGGACGAAGAGTCACCTGGTTCCTTTCGGACTCGGTGTGTCCCTTCGGACTCCCCCGAGTCCGAACCTCGGAGGCGGTCCCCCCCGGAGGATACCCGGTTCTCGGACTTCGTGAGGGATATGGCCAAGGCCTTGGCCTTCCCTGCGGATCCCGAGGAGGAGCCTCGAGTCGAAGAACTCGATGCCCTCCAATATGACTCTCCCCCGAAGGAGGCCTTTATTGTACCGGTTCCTCCGATGCTGGAACGACTTCTCTTCCGCATGTGGGAGAGCCCGGCGTCGTCGCCGGTGTTAAGCAAACGGGTCGATTCCATTTATCGAGTCCGCAAGAGCCCCGGCTTCCAGAGGGCACAACTACTGCACCATTCCATGGTGGTGGAATCGGCCATGCATAGACTAAAGAGTCAAAAAATGCACTCCTCGGTGCCCCCTGGTAGGGAAGCCTGAAGCCTGGATGCCCTCGGTAGGAAGTGCTTCCAGGGCTCTATGCTTGCTTGTCGAGTCCAGACATACCAGCTCTACATGGGCATGTATCTCCGAGACCTGGCTAAGGAAATAGCCGGGTTCTCTGCTGGTCTCTCCGACGAACCTTTGCAGAGGTTCCAATCCTTGTCTACTGGTATTCGAGAGTGCTCCAAGTTTATCTCTCGAGCAGCCTACGATGGTTTTGAGGCGTCGGCTCGAGTAGCTGCGGCTGGCATCGGTGGACGCCGCCAGGCTTGGCTTCAGACGTCCGACCTCGAGCCCTGGGTACAGGACAAGTTGGTCGATGTCCCCTGCCGAGGTGATAACCTCTTTGGCAAGCCCATGGATGAGAAGGCTGCACAAATCGAGACGGAGACTCTCACCAGGACTCGTCTCTCGAGGAAGACCTCTGCCCCTTCTCAGAAGAAGAAGGCCTCGGGGAAAAAGCCCTTTTACCCGAGGAAAGGTGCTGCCTATAAATACTACCCTCAGTATCAGGCCTCCGCAGCTCCCCCACAGGGTAAGCAGGCCAAGGGATGGGGTAATGGGTCCCGTAGGCAGCAAGCCCCCAAGCCTGCACCACCGGCCCCTGCTCAGCAGGGTGGGGGTTTTTGACTTCCTCAGCATAGCCTCTCCCCCTCAGCTGGTTTCTCTCAGCACAGGAGGCCGGCTGGTCCACTTTGCCCACAGGTGGTCCAACATCACCACAGATACCTGGGTACTTCACATAGTTCAAAAGGGTTATCTTCTTCACTTTCACCAGGTACCTCCCTCCTACTTTCCAGGGGAGCCTCCCCGACTACCTTTGCACAGGGACTTACTACTTCAGGAGTTAGCAAGTCTCCTTCAGGAACAAGCCGTGGAACCGGTGCCCCACCACCTGAAGGGCCAGGGGTTTTACTCCAGGTACTTCCTGATTCCAAAGAGAACAGGAGGCCTCAGACCCATCCTGGACTTGCGAAACCTCAACAAGTTCCTTGCAAAGGAAAAGTTCAAGATGCTTACCCTTGGAATCCTGCTGCCCTACCTCCAGCAGGGAGACTGGCTATGCTCCTTGGATCTGAAAGATGCATATACTCATATCCTCATTCATCCGGACCACAGACAATATCTCAGATTTGTTGTGGGAGGAAATCATTACCAGTACAGAGTGCTGCCCTTTGACCTATCCTCCGCACCCAGGGTGTTCACCAAATGCCTCGCAGTGGTGGCGGCTTATCTGAGACTTCAAGGTCTGTTTGTGTTCCCATACCTGGACGACTGGCTCATCAGAGCCCAGTCTTCCCAAGAGGCCACTCAAGCCACTCATCGCACTTTGGCTCTGCTCCAGCACTTGGGTTTTGTCATAAACTTCGCAAAGTCCACTTTGCTCCCCTCTCAAAATCTCGAGTTCATCGGCGCCCGGTTGGACACACTTCAGGCGCGGGCCTTCCTCCCTCTGGAAAGGGCCAAGCGGCTCATGGATCTCGCCGGCCACTTTCACAGCAAGGCGCTGGTCTCAGCCAGGCACTTTCTGCGACTACTCAGCCATATGGCTTCCACGGTCCATGTGACCCCCAATGCCCGACTGAACATGCGTCCTGCTCAGTGGTGCCTTCGCAATCAATGGTATCAGGTCACGGGGAGCCTAGCGGACTCCGTACAGATCTCCGACCAGCTGGTCTCTTCTCTACAATGGTGGCTTCATCTGCCCAACCTGGTACTAGGAGTGACTTTTCAGTCCCCTACGCATTCTCAGGTCCTGACGACCGATGCTTCTCTCTTGGGTTGGGGAGCACATTGCCAAGGGACATGTACTCAAGGCCTCTGGACTCCTTGGGAATCTGCTCAGCAGATAAACTTCCTGGAGCTCAGAGCCATCCGCCTAGCGCTCAAAGCATTCTCTCACCTGGTTTCTCACCAGTCGGTGCTGATACAGACCGACAATCAGGTTGCAATGTTCTACGTGAACAAACAAGGCGGAACAGGCTCCTTCCTTCTCTGTCAGGAGGCACAAAAACTATGCTCTTGGGCAGTCCACCACGGCGTCATCCTCAAGGCTGTCTATCTCCCAGGTCAAGAAAATTACCTGGCCGACAAGCTCAGCAGGATCCTCCAGTCACACGAGTGGAGGTTGGATCCGCTGGTGGTTCAGCGGATCTTTCTCAAGTGGGGCCTCTCCACCATGGATCTGTTTGCCAGTCCTCTGAACCGGCAGCTGCCCAGATTCTGCTCACGACAGCCGCATTCTCTCCGGGTAGCGGCGGATGCTTTTCTAATTCCATGGTCCACCGGCCTCTTGTATGCCTTTCCTCCCATGCCACTGGTGTCTCGGACGCTCTTCAAGGGTCTCAGAGACAAAGCATCGATGATCCTAGTGGCTCCCCGGTGGCCGAGACAACCTTGGTTCCCGCTTCTGATGCAGCTAGCGGTAGACACTCCTCTTCCACTGGGATTTCAGCCCGACCTCCTGTCGCAGGATCAGGGGACTCTCCTACACCCAAATCTCCGGTCCCTTCATCTGATGGGCCTGGCTGCTGAAAGGGTAGTCCTTGCTCCTCTGCAGCTACCTCCAGATGTGGAGGAGGTCGTCTTGGCCTCCAGGAGGCCCTCCACCCGAAAGGCCTACGCTCTCAAGTGGCGTCTGTTCTCCGTCTGGTGTACTCAGCAGTCTCAAGATCCTTTCTCCTGTTCAGCATCAGTGGTCTTGCAGTTCTTGCTCTCTCTCTCCAACCTTGGACTTAAGTCCAACTCGGTAAAGGTCCACCTCAGTGCTCTTTCTGCGCATCACGTGCCGGTGGATGGTAGACCTCTTTCCAGCCACCCTCTGGTGGCTCGGTTTCTCAGAGGCCGCCTCCCCCTTAAGCCACCTTTGCGCCCGCCAGCCCCGGACTGGGATCTTAATGTGGTGTTGCAGCGGCTTACCTGTCCGCCTTTTGAGCCTATGGCTACCTGTCCGCTGCGTTTTCTTTCGTGGAAAACCTTGTTCTTGGTAGCTCTCACTTCGGCTAGACGTGTTAGTGAGCTGCAGGCCCTGGTTTCTGATCCTCCTTACACTAGGTTCTACAAGAACCGGGTAGTCCTACGGACTCACCCTAAATTTCTTACCAAAGTGGTTTCCCCTTTTCACATCAACCAGGAGGTGGTACTTCCGACCTACTTTCCCAGGCCACACTCCAGCCGAGCTGAAATGGTCCTGCATACCCTGGACTGTAGAAGGGCGTTGACCTTCTACCTTGACCGTACGCGGGAGCACCGAAAGGCTGTTCAGCTCTTCGTGTCTTTATGACCCCAACAAGTTGGGGCTGCCTGTCTCCAAGCGTACTCTGTCCATCTGGATTGCGGACTGTATCGCTTGGGCTTACGAGGCTGCTGGCCTCGTGCTGGAAGGTAGAGTCACAGATCATCGTGTTCGGGCGAAGGCTACGTCGGTAGCTTACCTCCGCTCTGTTCCATTGGCAGACATCTGCCGGGCCGCTACTTGGTCTTCAAGCCAGACTTTTGCAGCCCATTACTGCCTGGAGAGGGAGTCCCTCAGGGACAGTACTTTCGGACAGGCAGTCTTCCGTAACCTCTTCGAGGTATAAGCAACTCCTACCCTCCGTCCCGGATGTTGGGCTACCGGTTGGAGACATATTCAGAGAAGATTCCTTCCTGCTGTGCTACTGACCTCGAGGGAGCTCATTTTTGTGCTTAGGGTCTCCGGTAGCCTTAAGCTTGGGAGTCCCATATGTGAGGACTGACTTCCTGCTTGGTCCTGGAGAAAGCGTAGTTACTCACCTGTAACAGGTGTTCTCCAGGAGCAGCAGGAATCAGTCCTCACAACCCTCCCTCCTCCCCTTGGAGTTGCAGTTATATGCTTTCGTTTTTACTAATTTTTGCTGTCTTTTAGCTATGTCATCTGACTGAGCAAGATGGCACCCTTGGGCGGGAAGAGGACCGCGCATGCGCGCTGCAATTCCCAAAGGCTTTCTTTGAAAGCTGGGGAAAATTGCTCCGCGAGGGCTCCGTCGGCGCCGACGTCACCCATATGTGAGGACTGATTCCTGCTGCTCCTGGAGAACACCTGTTACAGGTGAGTAACTACGCTATCTTTCCTTTCCTCTCTCTCTCTTTGTCTCAGCTTTAAAACTCGAACTGGAGAGAGGCGGTTGAGAAAGGCGGGAAGGCAGCGCGCAGGCTCTGTGGGATGCTCCCAAAAGCTTTCTTACTGGACGCTGGGGAGCGTTCCCGCGCAGGCTCCGTCGGTACAGATGATACCCATATGTGAAGACTTATTCCTGCTGTTCCCAGAGATCACCTGTTACAGGTAAGTAACTGTGCTTTCTTGGTAAATAAAGGCCCAAAGACGAGTTCCGTCATATTTGGATGTCTATGAACCCAGTTTGTTAGGTATTCATGCAGTTCTCTCCTAATCTCTTAAAATGTAGTTTTTCTGGACACCTATACCTTCTATCTTAAATCTTCAAAAGACCAATGAGGTGTCTCTAAATACTTGCCAGACAAATTTCGAACTGAACGGCACATATAATCCACCAATGTGGAAAGAGTTTATATGAATCTGAATGGATTCATGTGATTGTATCATGACTCGTACCAATGTAGGAGCATAGGACATGCCAGACTTACAATGTATGTTGAATTACGGAACTGCCTACACATTCACCTCGCCATTGGGTACATGAGGTTGAGGTCAGTAAACAGATAAATTCAATTTGTCCCTAAAACAATCTGCTCTTGAAGACCAGAGACATATTTTAACATTAGGAATATTCATATGTGATTTCTTTGTTTAATTCTAGAAACTCTTCTGTCCATATAGAACTGCAGATATGTCCTAACTCAGCGAAACCTTTAGTGGGATGTTCTATTATTCCATGTAATACTGTTACTTATTTTCATAGTGCTGCTGGACAGCCGTGATAAGTACTCAGGTATGATATGTCCCTTGCCTAGAGAGCTTACAGCCTTAGTGGGTACCTGAGGCAATGGGAGATGCAGTGACTTGCAGAGTGTCTGCTGGAACTGGAATTTGAACCCTTTTTCCTTAGCTCTCCGTCACTGCTCTACTAGGCTGCTTTCTGTGAAACAAGTATGAAATGCGATGTAGATTGTTCATCTTAAGTAATGCGTTCAGTCCAATGAAAGGACAGTGTATGTTGAACTTACTCTAAGATTTTGGAAATCTTTCCCTCGGGGCATTTTTTTTCCTGGAAGGAGGTTCTGAGAAGGGGGAGGGGAATCTGGGTATTTGCCCATGACCATGTGTGTTGGCTGGCCCTAGACCCAAGAGTAGTCTTACCTCTGTAATCGGTCACACAGCACAATCCTTCCTCCGTCCTGTCATCCTTCCCAGTGGCAGGGGGCACAAGAGCAGCACTCCTATCAGTTGGTGTGTCTTCGACTGCCATTATGACCTAGGTAAAGCAGCAGTGGTCGGCAGGGGGAAGGGGTAGAGAGAGAGAGAGAGAGAAGCATGAGATTCCACTGATGCCCCCCCCCCCCCCATGCTTTCTCTCTCTCTCTCTCTCCTCCCTCTAGACATTTACCTGTTTCAATCTTCACCCCCTCTACTGGTTCTGAGTCCCAGGTTCACAGAGCTGTGGGCTTGCTCTGGCTCTTACCCTTCTGCACCCAGCCAGAATGCAGTACTTGTAAGGGAGTGGCAAGCAGAGAGGCCACACTGGGAGGAAGACATCTTGTTTCTGCAGAGAGATGTGGGATGCTAGACAGTGACATGGGAACACAAGGCCTGTGCCCCAAATCTCACTCTTTACTTTCTAATCCAGCCTTCTTCCCCCATCAGTATGTGGGGGAAGGAGTGAGGCTGAGGTAGACAGATACCCTGGTCTCTAATCCAGCCTCTTCCCTCCTGCTATTTTCCAGCTGCTGAAGCAGGGGATGAAAATGCCAGTACTAAGTGCTGGTAGGAAAAAAAATCCCGTTCCAGGGTAACTTGTCAAATGAATGAGAAATCTCAGTGGGAGAAGGGTATATGTTTTGGTCTGCATCTGATTGGTTGTATTCTTTTAGGGACAGATCTGGAGGCCTCTTTGCTGAGTTTTGAGAAGCTTGACAGAGCATCACCAGACTTGTGGCCAGAGCAACGTAAGTCAGTCTGATGCAGGCAAAGCTGCTGCTTCTTTCCTCTAGTGTTGCTTCATCTTCCTACAAAACTAACAGCTGCATATTAGCCACATATCCTGTCTTAGGAGTGAGGCTACTATCATGGTAAGAGGAGAACTTGCCCCCCATCCCCCAAATTTAGAGAAGCCAAAGCCCCGTTGCCTCCTCTAACAGTATGCAAACCTTTTATTGGATAAATGGGGCTGAAGCAGAGGCAGTGCCCTAAGCAATCTTTCAGCCTTATATACCCCCCCTTGGCAATTAAACCTGGCAGCCATGATCATTGAAACACCCCCTCCCACAACACTACTGTAAAAGTGCATAATTGCATAGTAAAATTTGCTTCGTATGTATGTACAGTATGTATGACCCCAATCTCCATGCAGGTAAAAGCATTGTGCTGGTGGCTGCTTGAGTTTCTGGGGCTCTCAGGATCTATTTGTTTTGGCTTTGACTGTTGCTGCCTCTCAAACTACCTCTCTAGGCAAATGCCTAGTCTTGCCTAATGGTTGGGACAGCCCTTGGATAAACTATGCTTCATTTTCATGCAGCCAGACCGGTGCATATGCATTGGTTTGTCAGTCTGCCAGGAGATGATGCCAGAAATTCACAACATTTGCAGTGAAATTACTGTACAAAGAATGGTGTAGCTGCAGAACGTCCAATGTTCTGTCACTAGCAGATGGACTGCTGTAGCCTGGCAACAGTGAGAGGACTGACTGACTTCCCTTTGAGTGCCAGCAGAGCAGAGACCATGGAAATGCCCATTCCCCAACTTCCCAGCCCAGCTAACCTGCCCCCTTCAGTGTCAGCTATGCTGCAGGCTTAGTCCTTCTATCCCATCACACACTCACCTGCCTCTCTGGAAGAAATGTTTGAGAATTCTGTATTTTCTGGATAAAACTGTTCTAAACCCCCCCAAAAAATGGTAAAGGAGAGCTGCTGTGACAGACAAGACCATAATAGTCCTAGCTGGTGGCAGTCTCACTGGGAGTGCACAAGAGCTGCTTCAGATATGACTGATTGGCAGGACAGATGCTGGCATTGTGAGGGTGGTGGTATATTATGGCTGGCACTGCCTGTTCCTCATGGGACACCAAGGAGGCTGGGGGGGCGGGGGGGCAGAAGTGAATCTTGTTAGTGCAGAGGGGTGTGATAGCTCGCTCTTCTCACTGCTGGTGGAAAAGCTGGCAGATTTTCCTGACGGGGGGATCTTGGAGCAGAGGCAATGGCCATTGTGAAGTGCCAGGTGATGTAGCAGCCATGGGTCTGAGCTTTGCAGGATATTTCACTGTGCCTTCATTGGACCTCCTAGAGCTGAAGTGGGGAAAGGAGGGCACAAAACATCCTCATCCCCTGAGTACGTTTTCAGCAGAATTTTGTGAAGATTCAGGCTTTCTTCTCCTTGCAGAGGACCAACATGGACTTAAAACAGGATTGAGCCTTGCATTCTCTGGGGGATTAGTCCCCTAAGAGGCTTAGATTTTCCAGAAATATTTGATTGATGTGATCCTTATGAGGGGCCAGAATCTCCCATAGGCTCCTTGGAGAGGGCACATAGCATCCATGGTGCTTAAAGAGCTAAAGTGGGGGAGCTGTCCTTGGAAGGAGATGAATCAGGCATGGTCCATCTGATCAAACAGGATGAGCATCCCATTTTAATTGCCCAGTGATGGATTTCCCTCTAGGTCTCTGAAAAAGCTGAAGAAGAGTCAGAAGGGGATCCAGTTTTAAAGGGGCCCAAAATCTTTGTTCTACTCCACAAAGCTACTAGGAGAAGGACTTTACCAGAATAGGAAGCCCCAGAAGGAGCTTTCAAAGGCTCCAAGATTTTGAGATAGCTGTATCTGCTTCCTGGGAAGGATGAGGAGAGCCTTCTGTGGTGCATGGGGTGAATTCTATAGTGACAGCAGTCATATGGCAGACAAGCCTCAGCCCTTTTAAAGAAAGGCTTTTTCTTCAAAGAAGATGTAGAGAAATCAGTCAAAGCCTTAACAAGATACAAGATACAATGTACATAGTTCAGTTGTTAAAATGTATATAGTTATACTTGGTTCTATGTAACTTGTTGTGTTCTATGTAAACCGCCTCTGATCTCTGGAAGGGGCAGTATAGAAAACTGTCCAAATAAATAAATAAAAATAGTTGCCATAAGATACCCCTTGGGACACTACCAGAGGAAGCATTGTACTGCTTTCTTTTAAGGAGCTCAGAAGATAGACTAGGAAAGCTGGTTGACTCCCAGGCAAGTAGACAAAGTGAAGTTTGAGTCCTTTCCAGGGTTCTAGAAGACACAAGTCAGAGGGACTGGCTCCTCTGGCAAAGCATACTTCTCAATGGCTCCTTTCACAGTTGGTTTCTAAAAGTGAATGTGTCTGTGGCTTCTTATCAGTCCAGTGGGTTCTGGACACAGTTTGATACAGATAAGATCTAGAATGTACAACTACCATTTCAGATGCCTTTATGGAATCTCCCCATGTAGACTGTGGGAAGAGTGGCCGAGCAAGTGACCCTGTAGAGACTGCTGCTATTAAATATCATAGCCACAGTATCTCAGAGTGAGGAAGCTTAGGGTAGTGCTCGATTTACTTAGATTCCATCTTTTTTTAGAATAGTGATTGCCACATACTAGTTCTCGAAACGGTGAGTAGATGCTTTAGGGTCTCCCTTTTTTATGTAGAGACTCTTCATTTGGTGGTCATAGTGGTCAGGAAAGGTGAATTTTTTCTTTTGTCTTTAGACCTCTCAGAAGCCTACTTTCACATTCTCATCAGGGAGGATCATCAGATTCCTCATGTTTCTGATGTTAGCAGGCATTTTTAGTTAACAAGACCCTTCCTTTTGTGCTTGTTAGTTCCAAGAGCCTTTTCAGAGTTAGTGGGGGCACCCTTCTTGTACAAGCAGCGGTTGATGGCCATTCCTATCTGGATGACCTGAGGGAATTCATCATACACATCAATGGTTCCAGTAGCTGAACTATTCCAAGAGCAAGATGAAATTGCCCCAGTCCCTGGACTACACAAGTCTAATATTCCTGACCAAGGAGAGAATCAACAAGTTGCAGTGTCTTGCTAGTGTCTGTCTATAGGAATTAAATGAATCTGGATTTGCATTCAGGTTCTGGGTTTGATGGCATTAATAATAGACTTTGTTCCCTTAGATAAGAGTGCATATGAGGGCCCTATGGTATTTTCTCCTGTCTCTCTGGTCTTCCTTGTGTCTTCCAAGTCTGCTACTCTTGCCTCCAGAGATCGGACTCGTTCCCTGAGAGCAAAGAGCTTCTTGCACCTTATGCACATGTAAGACCTCTCACCAACTGGGAGAAAATCATACATGTGATACGCAATGCAAAAGACTGGAAAGCCCCCATATCGCTGCTGTCTGCATCTTCATTTTAAGGTTGTGTTTAGATATTTAAGTTCTTTACTTACTAAGGGTTGCGGGGGATACTTATAATAAAACTATACCTAATACATTTAATGTACTTTGTTCACCTGAAATTTAATTAATCTCAGGTCCTTAATGTATGCTGATGAGAATAAACAGCTGCACCTGAGAGTGAATATGGCAACTTCTTTCCTTTTTAGAGGTTTAAGCATCTATAAAGCTATGATTATCCCAGGGGTGGGTGGGTGTCGGGGAGGGAGGGAGGAACCTTTCAATTCATTTGGGGCTGCCCCTTTAAAAAAAAAAAAAAAAATCATTAATTAGGGAAGAGCCCTCAAGGAATCAGCAGAGCTTTGTTAGTGCCGTTCTCTGCCTGTGCCCCCTAGACAGCACGGGGGAGAGCCCTGGAACCGGATCAAGGGCATTTACTGCCTAGAGAAGAGCTGCGGCAGTATCAGATGGTGGGGGCACAAGGACGAGAGGCTCACCGATGGTGCTGCTCTACTTAAAGCAGTACCGCGGGCTAGAGCCCATTGAAGACCCGTAAGTTTGGCAAAGGCTGGTTATTTCGGGTCTTTTGTTTGGTGGCTATAAAATTCTTGGGTGTCGGAGGTGTGGAAGCCATCCCCCGAGCCTTGTATCCTGCACTGCTTTTGGTGCCTGTTTTTTCTGGCATGCTCCGGTGGCCATTTTGAGCTACAGGAGCTGTGTGTTGTAAAGCGCCGGGCAGCTCTTTTAGGTGACATTGCTTGCTGTGGGCTCGGCGTGAGCATTTTGGCACGAGGAAAAGGCCCTGCTCAGCTTTTAAATCTGTGTGTGGATTGTTGTATATGATTAAAAAAACATAAGCCCTACCCTGAAAATAAGCCCTAGTGCATCTTTTGGAGCAAAAATAAATATAACACCCGGTCTTATTTTTGGGGAAACACGGTATTAAAAGCTGGCCTCTACCCAGTACCTTGTCCTGTGCTTCTAAGGTAATCTGTGCCCAATCTCCAGGGGGTGTCCTACAGACATTGCTTGAAAGAGGGAGTCTTGGGTTCTAAATTTGTGGTGAGAGGTCTTACATGTGCATAAGTTGCAAGAAGCTCTTTGCTCTCAGGGAACGAGTCTGGCAGAAGCAGGATGACATCTTCCACAGGTCAGACTCATCCCCGGTAGCTGTGCGCTCTAAGGCCCTGCACGGATCCTCTGAGTCGAGTAAAGCCCCTGCGGTGCCCGAGTGGGCACGCGGACACTCTGATAAGGGTTCCTGGACTGAGAGCGTAAGAAAAAATCTTTGAGGACCTCTTCTTGGGAAGGGGACTTGCATGGCAAGTCCCGTGTGAGGTCCCACAGTCCCTGGAGGGTCCCACAGTCCCTGGAGGGTCCCACAGTCCCTGGAGTGGCCCACCAAGTTACCCAGGACAGACACTGAGGCTGCTGGTGACGGAGCTCGGATCCCCAAGGCCTGTCTCATCGGACTCCCTCTCCTCCCTGACACCTGAGCCGTTCATCCCAGCCTCTGTGTCGAAGGCTGCAATCCCTGAGTGGGAAGTCAGGATGATGACATTGGAACGCAAGGAAAAGGAGCACCCAACGCCCTAAGGAAACCAACGCAGAAGGCCAACCCAGCCCCAGGACACAAAGGTACACCTATAAACCATGCCACCCTTCCTAGCCCCAATTTACCTCCTAGCACCGTTCCTAACTCTTTATTCCTCCACCACTGACACGCTCTCCTACTACCCCATACAAAACTTCACAACCATCCAAACCACAAACACCAACACCCCCCCCCCCCCTACATGGGGCAACCCTCTCTCCATCACACTAATAAATGCTTGCTCAGTCAGAAACAAACACCACATGCTCCAAGACCTGATCACAACCCACAACCCACCTACGACCTCTGCTAGACCCGGATAACTTTAGGACAGTCTACCAGGCACTAATCATGCCCCATTTCGATTTATGCCAGTATCATCCAACAGGTGCTACCAAAAAACACGCTGATCCCACTACAACTAGCCATGAATGCCGCAGCCAGAATTCTACATGGTGCATCCAGAAGGGACCACATAACACCAATCCTGAAGCAACTTCACTGGCTACCAGTTCAATGTAGAATCACCTTCAAGACCCTGCTGATGACATTCAAAGCCATCAATAGAATCACTTCCGCCTCTATCACAGACCTCATCCCCACTCCCACAAATAGAGCCAGAAGATCACTCTCAGTAAACACCCTGAGCATCCCCAGCAAGATCACTAAATGCTCACAGTCCACAAAAAAGAGAGCTTTTGAGTACTATGCTCCCTTGTGCTGGAATACACTCCCACCTAACATCCGGTCCATTACAGACCTCACCACCTTTAGAAAGGCCCCGAAACATCACCTTCATGCAACACTACGGCACCACACAACGACCAGTCATCTCCAATCAACTAAACAGCCACCCCACGTCACCCACCATACATGACACCAGCACAACATGTTAGCTCTACCTGAACCCGACCACGACCATGTACATAGTATCTAAGAATGTTTATAATAACCTAGAATGTAAATACCTAGCCTAAAACCTGTATATAGTTTACCCAGTTCATCCCAAGTTTATCAACCCTGTTCTCTGTAAGTCCAGTACGGGCCTCCACGACTGGACAAAGTTAATGTTTCTTGTAAACCGAGCTGAATTTGAAAAGCACGGTATAGAAAAGACTTTAAATAAAATAAATAAATAAATAAGATTGATATTCTATGCATAACCGAAACATGGCTAACAGACACAGACACTGACACTGTGCTCATGAACCAACTAACACCAAATGGATACAGTCTTCACCACTGCTCTTGAGTCCACACCAGAGGAGGAGGAGTAGCCATCATTGCGAAAGCCAACATCCACCTCAGAAACCATGCCTCAAACAACCAATGAAGTGGACATACTCACCTTCACCAACAAGCACCTGTCCATATGCTTAATCTACCAAGTGCCCACCCCAAGCACTGACCTATCAAGCATACTACAACATATCTGAGAGCGCCATCTCCACAAAAGAGCAACTAATTCTCAGACTTCAACCTCCCATCACTCCAAGACAAATATGCCGCAGCCTTCATCAATGCTATGGAAGCAATGAACCTGACCCAGATCATACACAAACCAACACATGAAAAAGGGAACACACTTGAGGAATATGAGCTCAAGTTAAACACTTGAGCTCATATTCCTGAACTCCCAAAACGCCACCTCATACAAAAGCCCACAGATCACATGTGTACTATGGTCAGACCACTATCTCAACATCTCCCACATCTCCCAGCACACCAGCGTCAAAGAAAACAAACATACAAGAAGATTTAAAACCATTCATCAAAGAGGAGTTCCTGGCGCAAATACTACCTAAACTCCAAACAAGCTCCACCAATATCGATCACCTAATCTACAACTGGAATACTACGATCTCCTCTGCATACTGTGCAACAGCAAACAGCACCAAAACCAGATATACATCAACAAAAGCCCGATGGTTCACCCCCAACCTACGGAGACTAAAGACCCAGCTCAGAAGAGTGGAGAGAAAATGGAGAAAAAACAAAATACATGAGTGAACTAGACGCTTACCACACAGAAACCGATAAAGCAAAAAGAACCTACCACTCGAAGATCATAAACACCAATTAAGAAACCACGAGAGCTCTTTGAGATTGTCAAGAAGCTAACAAAAGCACCCAACCACTCCAGCCAGCTACCGAACATCCCGCCAGAACTACTAGCACACCAATACAAGCAGCTTCAACAACCACAAAATCCACAACTGAATGCAGAGATAACCACCTGCCCTACTACCATAGACACAGACTGGAGAGCACATTCGAAACAATCACCAAAGAAAAAATAGAATCCACCATCTCCTGCCTAAACACTACCACCTCTCCACTAGATCCCTGCCCTGAGGAATGGATAAAGAAATCCAAAGAGGATATAAGCACATCCCTAACCCACATTGTTAATGAATCCCTCAGGCAAGGACACATGCCAGACATCCTGAAAACCTCCATCATCCGCCCAACCCTAAAAAAACACAACCTGGACCCCCTTGACCCTGCCTCCTTCAGGCCTATAGCAAGTCTTCCATTCACCGCCAAAATCATTGAGAAGATAGATCAAGAACAACTTCAAGACCACTTGGATACCAACATACTGGACCCACAACAACATGGTTTCCGTCCATTCCACGGAGTCGAGACCCTCATGACATCACTAATGAACACCCTCATCAAGGGCACACAGACCAAGCACTCTGGATATGCTATGATCTTCCTGGACATATCTTCAGCCTTTGACACCATCTCCCACAACATCCTCCAACACAGACTCCAAGGAATTGGCATAAAAAAATGTCGTACTTCAATGGTTCCACTCCTACCCGACCAATAGGTAACAACTGATCCGCACAAGCATAGCAAACCCCCCCCCCCTTTTAGCAACACCAAGGAGTACCCCAATGATCCACACTATCTGCCATGCTCTTCAACATCTACCTGCAACCACTCTGCTCAATCATACGTGCCCATAACATCAACTACCACATCTATGCAGATGACATAATGCTCTATGGACCGATCACAAACACCAACCCACGAACAACCACCTATCAGATTGCTTCGTAGAAGTCTCCAACTGGCTACAAAGGAACAACCTATCCATCAACATAAAAAAACATAAAAAACAGAAGCCCTCATAGTAACCAAGGATCCAAACTTCTCACCACCTCCACACCTCAACTTAGGAGCCACACAAATACAAACTCAACCTCACATAAAATACTTAGGAATCATCATAGACCAAGCACTCACACTCAAGCAACAGATCAAAAAGACTACCGGAATAATATTCTACAAGGCTAAAACAGTACAACGCCTCAGGCCTCTCATTGATCCACAAGACATCAGAACAGTCATGCAAGCTATGATGCTCCCCCACCTGGACTACTGCAATATAATCTATCACGGACTACCTGCCACCCACACCAACCCACTACAAACTGCCTTAAATACCACAGCAAAAATTATCCAGAAAGCAAAAAAACAAGATCACATCACCCCAGTCCTGAGAGAACTGCACATACACCCTCTCGAAGCAAGAATCAAATACAAATCTGCCCTACTTTTACACAAAGCCCTCTATCAAACCCAGACTTCCCAGCTCCACACTCTACTTCCCCAACCCACCCACAACAGAACAACCAGACAAACCACCAGCAACACCCTCACCATCCCCCACGAACAAACTAAATACAATCAACGGACCTGCAACAGAGCCTTCGAACTATACGCACCATCCCTCTGGAACTCACTACCAAGTCAAATCAGAAACAACGGCGATCCTTCAACATTCAGGAAACTAAAAACCATCCTGTTCCAGGAATACCTTGGACCAGAAACAAACATCCATCACCGACTACCCCTCCAGACCTTCTAACATATGCACAGATCTACCTACATTGTTTAAGTCCTTAATGTCTGTCCAGATCATTAATGTTGGCCTCCCCGGTGACAGCCCCTCCACCCTAAGAATTGATTACTGTCCCCCTCCCCTTTGATGTTAAACCACTTTTACCTGGTGAAAAGCGGGATATAAATACAGTTAAATAAATAAAAATTCCTTGCCTCACAGCCAGCGTCGCTGCCCAGTCTTGCCAGCGCTCATGCTGAGACTGCAGGGACCTCAATGTCAGGAACTCCCCAGGCCTCAAGGGCCCCATGCCTCGAGTCAGTCCCCGGCGAGGTTCTCGATCTTGCTTCTGGTCCTCAGGAACAAGATCCTCCCTGGCAAGTGCCTTTGGCTCTGGCAAAGCCCCAGCTGCTGTTCATTGAAGGCTGGATCCAACGACGCCTTCAGAGCCGTCGGGCTTTGAGTCTTTGACAGACACTCGGACTGGGAGTTTGAATATGATGCTTTCCCAGAGACACATGCACACTAATCTTCCCTCGGATCCGTCCCTGCCAGCATCGAGGCACTGGTCCCTGCCCAAAAACTCCTCATTCACTGAGTTTGTCTGGGACATGGCAAAGGCACTGTCCCTCAACACGGAGTTGGAGGACCCCTGCACGGAGGAACTCGAAATCCTCCAATACGAGGCTTCACCCAAGGAGGCACTCATGGTCCCCATCTCCTCCATACTTTGGCTCTGCCTTCTTCGAATGTGGGAAACAACCGCTTTGGTGCTGATTGTCAGCCAATGCCTGGACATTATGTACCAGGTCCAGTGAGGGCCCAGCTTCAGGCAGGTGCAACTCCCTCATACCTCCGTGGTGGTTGAGTCGGCCATGCATTGACAAAGCATGAAAACTTGCTCTTTGGTGCCCCTGTGCAGGACGTCCCGTGCCCTCAGGTGTAAATGTTACCAGAGCTCGATGCTAGCATGCTGTATACAAGCATATCAGTTGTAATTCAGCCTATACTTCTGAGACCTTACCAAGGAACTGGGGGTTTCTTGGCAGGTCTCAGCAGGGACCACCTCCAACACTTCCAGACCCTCATGAAATCAGTTCTGGAGTAATCGAAGTATTTCTCGGGTGACCTATGACGGCTTCGAGTCCAACGCGAGGGTGGCTGCGGCAGGCATCAATACTCGATGGCAGGCCTGGCTCCAGACATCGGACCTCGAGCAATAGGTCCAGGAAAAACTCCTTGACGTCCCTTGCCTCGGTGAAAATGACCACATGGCCTATCTAGTCTGTCCTTCCATATCAACAACTACAACAGTCCCCTTTTTACCTTTAGAGATCCTCTGTTTGTCCCATGCTTTTTTGAATTCAGTTACTGTCCTCCATCTCTACCACCTCCACTGGGAGACTATTCCACGGATCACTACTCTTTCTGTAAAGAAATATTTCCGCATATCACTCCTGAATCATCTCCCTTCACCTTCATCTCATGCCCCTTCTTAGCAGAACTTGCTTTCAATTGAAAGAGGTGCTCTCCCTGAACACTTATGCCACGGAGGTATTTAAACATCTCTATCATATCACCTCTGTCCCGCCTTTCCTCTAAGGTGTACATATTAAGATCCTCCAGTCTGTCCCCATATGCTTTATAATGAAGATCACTAATCATTTTAGTAGCCACCCTCTGCACCGACTCCATCCTGTTCACATCCTTTTGAAGGTGCGGTCTCCAGAATTGCACACTATACTCCAAATGAGGTCTCACCAAAGACTTATACAGAGGCATTATCACCTTTTTTCTGCTAGCCATTCCTCTCCATATGCACCCAAGCATCCTTTTAGCTTTTGCCGTCGCCTTTTCTACCTGTTTAGCTACTTTAAGATCATCAGACACAACCATGCCTAGGTCCTGCTCTTCTTTAGTGGACAAAAGTACTTCACCCCCTATACTATATTGCTCCCTTGGATTGCTGCAGCCCAAATGCATGACCTTACATTTAACATTAAATCCCAGCTGCCAAATTCTAGACCATTCTTCAAGCTTAGCTAGATCCCCCCCTCATGTTATCTACACCTTCCTGGGTGTCTACTCTATTGCAGACTTTGGTATCATCCGCAAAGAGGCAAACCTTACCCGACAGCCCTTCCGCTATATCATTAACAAAGATGTTAAAAAGAATCGAACCAAGGATAGATCCCTGGGGTACACCACTGGTAACATCCTTCTCCTCAGAGTGAGCTCCATTTACTTGTACTCTGTCGCCTCCCACCCAACCAATTTCTAACCCAAGCAGTAACTTTAGGGTCCATCCCTAGGGTGCTCAGTTTGTTTATAAGTCGCCTGTGAGGAACAGTGTCAAAGGCTTTACTGAAATCTAAATACACCACATGTAGGGCTCTCCCTCGGTCCAACTCCCTGGTCACCCAGTCAAAGAAACCAGTCGGATTTGTTTGACAAGACCTGCCTCTGGTGAATCCATGCTGCCTCGGATCCTGTAATCTGCTGGACTCCGGAAACCTCACTCTTTTCTCTTTCAGCAGCGTTTCCAATAATTTACACACCACCGAAGTTAAACTAACCGGCCTGTAGTTTTCAACCACATCCTTACTTCTGCTTTTGTGTAAAGGCACCACATGAGCCTCTCTCCAGTCCTTTGGCACCACTCCTGACTCCGAGGCATTGAAAAGGTCAGTCAGTGGAGTTGCTAAAACGTCCCCAAGTTCTCTCAGTATTCTAGGGCGTATCCCATCCGGTCCCATCGCTTTGTCTACTTTAAGTCGAGCTAGTTTCTCACTAACAGTCTTCTGAAAATTGTTCAAGATGTCCCTCGCTTTTGTTCCTATTTGTGGGTGTTTTCTAGGGTCCTGCTCCTGGTTCTTCATCTGTGAACACAGAACAAAAATATTTGTTAAGCAATTCCGCTTTATCCTTATCAGCTTCTACATATTCCTCCCCTGCACCCTTGAGTCTGACAATACCACTTTTGCCCTTCCTCTTCTCACTGATATATCTGAAAAATGTCTTATCCCACCATTTTATTGCATTGGCTATTTCCTCCTCCTTTTGAATCTTTGCCTTCTTGACTACTTTGCTAACTTCTCTGTTTTTCCAAATACAGATGCCTGTCTTCCTCTCTCTGTGATCTCTTGTATTTGATGAAGGCCTCCTTCTTTTTCTTCACTTTTTCAGCTACTTTCAAAAACCATAGCGGTCTCCTTTTCCTTTTACCTTTATTTACCATTTTAACAAAAAGGTTGGCTGCCCTTAAAATATCCCCTTTCAGTTTTGCCCACTGTTTTTTGTACATCCCCCAGCTGTTCCCATCCCACTAACGACTCCCTGAGGTATTGGCCCATCTTGGCAAAGTTAGTCTTCCTAAAGTCTAAGATCCTCACCTTTGAATGGATTCTAACAGCCCTAGTCTTAATACTGAACCACACCATCTGGTGATCACTGGATGCAAAATGATCTCCCACTACAACATCAAACACTCTCACCATTGGTAAGCACCAAGTCCAGTATGGCCCCTTCACGTGTGGGGTCTGTTACCAATTGCCTGAATAGTTCTCCCTGTAGAGAATCCAGGATCTCCTTACTTCTGGGTGATACTGCAGCAGGAATGTGCCAATCAACATCTGGCATATTGAAATCTCCTATCAGTAGCACTTCCCCTTTCCTAGCAATGCTGCATATGTCTTCAATTAACTTTGTCCACCTCTTCCTCTTGTGAGGGAGGTCTGTATATCACACCAATGCAAATAGATCTCTTTCCCTCTTTCTAGTTTAACCCATAATGCCTCCTCTCTCACTTTTAAGCTCTGTAATTACAAAGCTTTAATAGTAGTTTTTACATATAGTGCCACTTCTCCTCCCCTTCTTCCTACCCTGTTCTTTCTGAATAAAGTATAGCCAGGTATAGTTACATCCCATTCATGGTTTTCTGTGAACCATGTTTCTGTAACTGCCACTAAATCCAAGTCAGCCACTCCCACCAAAGCTTCAACATCAGGGATCTTATTTCCCATGCTACGGGCATTTATACACACAGCTTTCCATATGTTACCCCTGTTACCCATTTCCATAAAGGTATTTAATGTATCACCTACCTGGGGGCTTTCACTTACCTGGGGGCTTTCTTCACCCATCCCCAACGAATCTAGTTTAAAGCTCTCTTCAGTAGATTAGCCAGTCTACTACCGAAGATGCGTTGACCTTTCTTGGACAGATGGATGCCATCTCTGCTCTGCAATCCTTGGAACAGCATCCCATGGTCTAGGAAACCAAAACGCTCTCTGACACCATCCACGCAGCCATGCATTCATCTCCAGGATGCGAGCCTCTCTGCCTTGGCCTTTACCCTTTCACCCTCATCCTATGTCCCCTCATAGCAGAGCTTGCTTTCAATCAAAAGAGGCTCTTTCTGTGCATTTATGCCACGGAGGTATTTAAACGTCTCAATCATATCACCTCTATCCCGCCTTCCCTCTAAGGTGTACATATTAAGATTTTTCTGTCCTCATATGCATTTATAGTGAAGACCGCTATCCATTTTAGTAGCCACCCTTTGTACTAATTCCATCCTGTTTGTCCTTTTGAAGGTGTGGTCTCCAGAATTGCACACAATACTCCAAATAAGGTCGCACCAAACACTTATACAGAGGCACTATCACCACCTTTCTTCTGCTGGCCATTTCTCTCCCTATGCACCCAAGCATCCTTCTAGCTTTTGCTGTCACCTTTTCTACCTGTTTAACATCCAAACCCCTCTACTCTCTCCTGTTTCCGTTCTGCCCACTGTCATTACCGTTCCCTTCTCCACTCTGCCAAGCAGTGTTTCTCTGATCTCATTACTCATTCCTCTAACTCCTCCCGTCAATTACACTCTATCCTCCGCTCTCTTTCTGCCCCGCACTCTTCCCCTATCCCTCCCTCTTCCCTCTCTACTCCCGATCCCTCCTCTTTAGCTACCTACTTTGTTTCTAAAGTCCAAACCCTCCGTTCATCCTTTCCATCCTGCCCTTCTCCCCTCTCTCCTCCCCCTTTGGTAGTGCCCCCCTCCCCATCTCCTCCTACTTCTTCTTCTTTTCCTGCCATTCCTCCCCTTTCTCATCACTGGTCCACCTTTGAGCCCATTACTTCAGACACCCTCTCTAAGGTTTTCACTTCCACCCAAAAAACCTCTTGTCCGGCTGATCCTATCCCCTCTTCCTGGTTGTTGGAACCTTCTCTTGCACTGTCCCCTCTTATTCTCTCGCTTTTCAACTCCAGCCTCTCTTCTGGCACTTTTCCCTCCCCGTGGAAGCATGCTACTGTACGTCCTATCCTTAGAGTTCTCTGGACCCCTCCTCCCCCTCCAATTGGTGTCCTATATCTAATCTCCCTTTTCTCTCTAAGCTCTTGGAAAAATTGGTCTTTTCTCAGCTTTCCTCTCACCTCGAAGTTTCTCTCACTCTCCATCCACGTCAATCAGGTTTCCGTCCAGGTCATAGCACTGAATCTGTTCTTCTTTCCCCCCTTAACGATTTGCACTCTGCTCATGATCGTGGTCTACTTTCTCTTGCCGTTTCTCTAGATTTCTCGGCTGCTTTCGATCTGGTTGATCACCGCACTTTGCTATCTTGCCTTCAGGATGCGGGTCTTTCTGGGTTGGTTCTTCGTTGGTTTCACTCTTTTTTTGTTCAGTCGCACTTTCTCAGTTCACACTGGCTCAGTCCTCTCCCTCCACACCCCTTCCCTGTGGTGTTCCTCAAGGCTGTGTTCTCGCCCCTCTTCTCTTTAATGTATTCCTGGCCCCGCTTGCCCTCCTTGTCCAACAACACGGTGTTTCTGCCTATTACTACGCGGATGATATCTTTCTCCTCTATCACACTGATTCTCTTACTCCCGATATCACTGCCTTCAATATCTGTCTCTCCTCTGTAGCCTCCTGGCTCTCAACTAACTTTCTTCACATTAATCTCACAAAAACTTCGGCCATATGGTTCACCTTCGGCAATCCCACTCCCACCCTCACCCCCTTATTTTCCTCTTCACCCATCCCCACCGTCTCTTCCCTTCGGTACTTGGGTGTGATTCTTGATTCCTCCCTTTCCTTTAAAGAACATATCTCTTCAGTTGTTCAACGTTCCTCCTTTTCTTTAAAACAACTCCGTGCTGTACGTCCTTTTTTTACTATTTCTTCTTTGACTACTCTTATCTCCCTTGTTATGTCTCGTCTCGACTATTGTAATGTTTGTCTTGCTGGTCTCCCCCAAGCCCAACTTTGTCGCCTTCAACGTGTTCAAAACGCTGCTGTTCGTGTCCTTTCCCATGCTTCAAGGTTCGATCATGTCACCCCTCTGTTAATACATTTTCATTGGCTTCCTGTTGTCTTTCGTGTTCATTTAAAATTCTTATTTTTGTTCACAGGGTGATCCATTCAGGTACCCCCCTGTATCTTGCCAGCCAGGTCCACCTTCTTACCCCTCATCGTTCTCTTCGCTCTATTCACGCTAACCGTATGTTTCTACCCTCCCCCTCCCAAGCACACCTAGAATCCACTCGGTCTTCCGCTTTCTTTTTTCTTGGTCCAAGGCTTTGGAACTCCCTTCCCCCCCCCCCCCCCTCTTTACATCTAGAAGCCTCCTACCCGTCCTTTAAAACTGCCCTCAAAACCCATCTCTTCTGTTTTGCCTTTAACCTTCCTTTCCCGGCCCCATCTCTCCCCCCCCCCCTCTAGGCCTATGACAGCATACCCCTACCCCTGTCCCTCATTATCTTCTATGTTGTTGCTGTCCCCTCCTGTTTTTCCTTTTGTTACCCATCTTTTACCCCTCTATCCGTTTCTCTGTTTTTCTATCCCTTTTCTTTGATTTTATGGCGTTCCTTTTCTGGCTCTCTTTTGCAGCTCTTTTTTAACAATTTTAAATTGTTTTTATGTATTGTGAACCGCCCAGATGCTAACTGTATTGGGCGGTATATAAAGTTTTAATAAACATAAACTACTTTAAGATCATCAGACGCAACCACGCCTAGGTCCCACTCTTCTTTAGTGGACAAAAGTACTTCACCCCCTATACTATTTTGCTCCCTTGGATTGCTGCAGCCCAAATGCATGATCTTGCATTTTTTAACATTAAATCTCAGCTGCCAAATTCTAAACCATTCTTCAAGCTTAGCTAGATCCCCCCCCCCCCTCCTTGTGTTATCTACATTTTCCTGGGTGTCTACTCTATTGCAGATTTTGGTATCATCTGCAAAGGGGCAAATCTTACCTGACAGCCCTTCTGCTATATCACTAACAAAGATGTCCTTGATGGAGGTCAAGGTGGCAGAAATCAAGCAGAGTATGTCACTAGGACTCGACTGTCGAACACCTCCACTCTTTCCAGGAAGAAACTATCAGGGAAAAGGCCTCTCTTTCACTGGAAAGGCCAGCCTTACCGAGGTTATCCCCCATATCAAGCCCCCCAGACACTTAGCGGGGTCATCAGGGAAAGGGAGCAGGCCAGGACCCAGGTAAGCCTATGGGGCCCAAGCTGCATACACAAGCTCCAGCCCAGACTGTGTCGGGATTTTGATTCCCAGAGCATAGCCTCTCCTCTCATGGGGGATCAGCTACAGACGTGAGGGGTGGGGAGATGCCTGATTCTTTTTGCCCATTGGTGGGCTGCCATCACCACTGACTCCTGGGCACTTCAAGTGGTCAGGGAAGGTTACCTCCTTCTGGACCAGACACCTCCCCCTTTCTTTCCAGGGGAGCCCCCTCGGCACTGTTGCTGCAGAAATTTGCAGGCCTTCTCAGGGACAGGGCTGTGGAACCCGTACCATGCCACCTAAAAGGAAAGAGGTTCTACTCAAGGTACTTTCTGGTCCCAAAAAAAAAACAGGAGGCCTAAGGCCCATCCTGAACTTGAGAAACTGAAGAAATTCCTGGTGCGGGAGAAGTTCAAAATGCTCTCCCTTGGAATATTGCTGCCCTTCCTCCAGCAGGGAAATTGGCTATGCTTCTTGGACCTAAAGGATGCTTATACCCACATCCTTATTCATACCAGATTCAAGACAGTACCTTAGGTTCATGATCGGGGGTGACCATTACCAGTACAGGGTACTACCCTTCAGCCTAGCCTCCGCATCAAGAGTCTTCACAAGATACCTGGCAGTGGTGGCCGCCTAACTGTCTCCAAGGGTCTTTTGTTTTCCCATACCTGGACGACTGGCTAGTAAAGGGAGACACTGCCTCAGAGGTGCAACAGGCCATGGCCTGCATCATGAAGGTTCTACATCTGGGGTTCGTGATAAACCCCTCAAATCCCACTTCACTCTAACATAGGACCTGGAGTTCATAGGGGCTTGCATGGACACCCTCCAAGCCATGGCCTTCCTCCCCCTGGACAGGGCAGATCACCTTAAGGCCCTGGTGACCGAGGTGCAGCACCATCGCATCGTGTTGGTGCGGTTCATGCTTTGCCTGCTCGGCCACATGTCTTCCACAGTCCATGTGGTCCCTAACATCTGCCTCCACATGCGGGCAACTCAGTGGTGAGTCCGCTCAGAGTGGACTCAAGCCACAGGCAGGTTCCGGGGCAGGATCTCGGTGTCCCGTCAACTAGCAGAGTCACTCGATTGGTGGCAGGATGCACAGCACCTGCGGAAGGGCATGCCCTTTCAACACCCAAACCCCTCAGAGGGTCCTCACTACAAACTTCCCTACTGGGCTGGGGTGCCCACTGCAAGGAACTGCACATGCAGGGTAACTGGTCTCTCGTGGAGCGCCAGCAGAGCTCAGAGCCACTTTTCTGCTGATCATCAGTCGGTGCTTGGCAAAATGAACAATCAAGTTGCAATGTTCTTCCTGAACAAACAAGGAAAACAGGGTCTTACTGCCTCTGCTCGTACGCGATAAGTCAGGGAGTGTTCCTCAGGATCAGCACAGCAGACAGACTGAGCAGGGTTCTCCAGCCACACGAGTGGCACCTAGACCCCAGGTGGCGCAGCAGCTATTCCGACTATGGGGAACCCCAAGTCTGGATCTCTTTGCCAGCCCAGCCAATGCTCAGCTGTCCTGCTTCTGCTGTCCATAACTGCATCTGTCCCGGTTAGTAGCGGACGCCTTCCTCATCTTGTGGTCGGAGGGCCTATTGTATGCCTTCCCTTTCTCTCTTCAGTGTCCAGCAGAATAAGGCTTCCATGATCCTGGTGGCCCAGACAGCCTTGGTTTCCCTTGTTACTCTGCCTCTCGACGGAGCTCCCGCTCTCTCTGCTGAATTCCCCAAGACTATTGACACAGGGGGAGGACTCGATTCTCCACCCCAACCTGGAGTCCCTGTCGCTAACAGCATGGCTGCTGAACAGGTCGTCCTAGTGCCCCCCAACCTCCCCAAGGAGGTGGAAGAAGTCCTCCTGGCCTCTTGTAAGAACTACACAAGACAAGCCTATGCTTTCAAGTGGTGCAGATTCTTGGTATGGTGTATGGAGCAATGGGTAGGTCTGTTCTCCTGCCCAGTGCATATGGTGCTGCAGTACTTGCTCTACCTCTTGGAGACCAAACTCGAGTCCAACTCCGTCAGGGTACACCCCCTCATCACCAGATTCATGTGGGGCTTGCTGCTCTCTAAATCTCCCATCTGGCCGCCTCCGGCAGAATGAGATTTCAACGTGGTCCTGATGCAGCTTACCAAGCTGCCCTTCGAATCCTCAGCTATCTGCCATTTGTGTTACCTATCCTGGAAGGTTGCCTTCCTGGTGGCACTCACTGCTGCCCGCAGAGTTATTTAGACACAAACTCCACTATCACATCTATGCTGATGACATCATGGTGTATGCTCCAATCAACCTACTAGCACTTAACACCATAACAATAACTAAATGCCTTGAAGACATGAATGTCTGGCTCAACTACAATAAAACTGAGGCAATGCTTGTCACCAGGAGCCCCACCTTCATTCCACCACAGACTATCAGCATTCTTAACACTCCTAGTCAGATGAAGTTAAGTACCTGGGCATCACAATGGACAGAGCGCTGAACCTGAAATCCCACATCACCAAAACTGCAAACAAGGCCTATCAACGTTTGAGGACCATAAGAAAGATCAAGCCATTACTCCACCAGGACCACTTCTGCACAGTGTGCCAAGCACTCATCACACCTCTGCTTGATTTACGGAAACTCGTTATATCAAGGCCTCCCTCAGCAGACCTTACACCCACTCCAATTGGTGCAAAACACTGCAGCACACATTAGACACTCCAAGAACTGAACACATCACCCCTGTCTTACAGCAACTGCACTGGCTCCCTTTGGTGGCCAGAGCAGAATTTTAAAACAATTCTGATACTCTTTAAAATCATCCACCATTTCTCGGCAGATGCACTCCAAGATATCATAACAAGGGATATCGGTAATAGACCAAGAAGGACTAATGACATGATCGGCATACCTGCAGGATACCACAAGTCTCAACAAACTACTTCAAGAAGAGCTCCATCACTACTGGCGTCCACATTATGGAACTCCCTCCCAACAAGCCTGAGGGCATTAAATGACGACATAGACTTCCGCAAGGCCCTTAAAATCCTGTTCTTTACAGAAACTTATGAGCAGACAGAACAGTCTCCACCCAAACGATAATACAACTACCTCTGCCAGCTCAATACCCAATCATCCCAACTAGACATATGAGTTCTTTGTATAATGTTAAGTACCCTCAATTGTGATGTAACCCTCCAGTTGTGATGTAACCACTTTGATTGTAGGATAAGGTGGTATACAAATCTGTTTAAATAACTCTGCGGGCAGAGGTGAGTGCCCCAGGAAGGCAACCTTCCAGGATAGGTAACGCAAATGGCAGATAGCCGAAGATTTGAAGTGCGGCTTGGTAAGCTGTCAGGACCATGTTGAAATCTCATTCTGCCGGAGGTGGCCAGATAGGAGGTTTAGAGAGCAGCAAGCCCCACATGAATCTGGTGATGAGGGGGTGTACCCTGACAGAGTTGGACTTGAGTCTGGTCTCCAAAAGGTAGAGCAAGTACTGCAGCACCGTATGCACTGGGCAGGAGAACAGACCTACCCATTGCTCCATAACCATACCAAGAATCTGCGCCACTTGAAAGCATAGGCTTGTCTTGTGGAGTTCTTACAAGAGGCCAGGAGGACTTCTTCCACCTCCATGGGGAGGTTGGGGGGCACTAGGATGACCTGTTCAGCAGCCATGCTGTTAGCGACAGGGACCCCAGGTTGGGGTGGAGAATCGAGAGTTAGCGAGCTTCAGGCCTTGGTGGCCGAGCTACCTTACACCAGGTTCTACAAGAACAGGGTTGTGCTTCGCACCCACCCTAAATTCCTCCGAAGGTGGTATCTGCCTTTCACCTCAACCAAGAGGTGGTGCTTCCTACCTTCTTTCCACGGCCTCAAGCCGACAAGGTAGTGGCTGTTCTCCATACTCTGGACTGCAAAAGGGCCTTGTACTTCTACCAGCTTTTCATGTCATACGACCCCAGTCAACTGTGGGAGGCTGTCACCAAGTGGACCCTGTCCACCTGGGTGGCGGACTGCATTGCCTTTGCCCAACATCAGGCTGGGCTGTCGGAGTGCCGGGTCATGGCCATAACGTCAGGGTTATGTCAACCTCAGTTGTGAGCCTAAGCTCTGACCTTATGACAGATATCTGCTGGGCTACCACCTGGTCCTCAGTCCACATTTGCTGCTTACTACTGCCTGGAGAGAGTCCTGATGGGACAGTGCCTTTGGCCAGGCCGTACTCTGTGATCTGTTTGGGGTTTAGGCAATTCCAGCCCTCAGACCCTTCTTGTTCAGACTACCGAAGCCATGGTTCTCACTGCTGGACACTGGAGTCCTTGTAATCTGTCCTCAGATTTGCTTGCAGCTGCTCATGGCTGGGCTGGGCTTTTTCTACAGGTTTGTTTTTTATTTTTATTTAAAAGCTTTTTCTATACCACACTCTTTAAAATCAGTGCCGTTTACAATTAGCATTTCCTTGTACAGAGCAGGGAGGGACCTGGCTTGTGCTTACATTGAACAGGTGCAGTAACTTGGATTTATAACTGGGGTAACTATAAACAGGCTTAGCCCTTTATTGCCATGCCGTACAACGGCATGCCTGGGTCTCAAAACATTTACAGTGCCTTCCTGGTGGCACTCACCTCTGCCCACAGTTTATTTAGACAGATTTGTATATCACCTTATCCTACAATCAGTGGTTACATCATAGGTTCTTGGTAGCCTGTAGCTAGGGAGTCCCATATGTGAGGACTGACTTCCTGCTTTTTCCTGGAGAAAGTGTAGCTACTCACCTGTAACAGGTAGTCTCCTTGGAGTTGCTGTATAATTTTTGCTCTAGCTATGTCATCTGACTGAGTAAGATGGTATCCTTGGGTGGGAAGGGGACCACACATGCGTGGTGGTATCTCCCAAAGGCTCTCTTTGAAAGCTGGGGAGATGCTTCCTTGAGGGCTCCGTCAGCATTGATGTCACCCATATGTGAGGACTGATTTCTGCTGTCCCTGGAGAACACCTGTTACAGGTGAGTACCTACGCTTTTCCTGTCAGGTGCACAATTGTACATTTCCAAGTCATACTGCTAGACCAGTCCAGACAAACAGGTTGTGTCCCCCTGCCAGCAGATCTTGGAGACAGAGAATTCTACCAGAGCTCTGATAGGCTGGACTCTGGTGATATGGTCCTACCCCTAGGGGTCTCCCTCAGTATTTCTCTGTCTCCAGCAGATCTGGTTGCTTTTGTTGTTTTTTCCCTCAAAATCTTTAAAATTATTTAGAATCCCTTTGGGGACTGATATTTCCACTTGCCTGTTGCTGCCAGTATAGTTTCACTGTGCACCAGGGTGTTTGCAGATGAGCTCCTGTTTCTGACACAGTAGAGCTCGCTGACAGGAAGAATCCCCAGCATCTGGCCATGAGGGCTTGTTAGCTGGACGAAGGCCTCCCTAAAATCAGGTTTCTCTGTATCTTGAGGCTCCTGGATGCACCCAGATTTCACAAGAGGTGTTACTCTGGGTTTCCCAGCAACTTGATTCCCCAGATAAACTTGTGGAGCTCCTGAGCCTGGCTTCAGTAGAGCTCCCGATTTTCTTTAAGCAGCGCTGAGTCTTTGCCACGAGAGCTTAGACAGCAGGACGATCAGGTATCAATTTCTGAGAGAAACTGTAAGTAAACTGTTTTTCTTACTTGCCTCAGCTGCCTTGGGTTTATTTCAACTGCATCAGGACCGGCTGTCTCTGACCTGATTCCTTCACTTCTGGTTTCATCAGGGTCTGTTCAACTGGGTTTTGAAGTTCCTATTTTCTTTTCTTCATTTTTTATTTCCTGGATGCACCCAGAGCACACGAGGTGTTTCTCTGGGTTTCCCAGGCTTCCCTCCTTAACAGCTGTATTTTCTGTAATCAGCAATACAACAGGGTTTAAGCTTCTGATTTCACTGTCTGTGCAGCTCCCCTTCTCTCCAGAAACACCTTCCAGCCCCTGCCATGAGGTCTAAGTGGCTGCAGAGGGATCAAATTCTAATTTCCCTACCTTTCAGTCACTGTAATTACCTTACACTGACTTTGAAAGTTTCTCTTCTCCTCCATGGGAACTCAGCTCCTCTGTACCAGCACAGTGAATAACTGACAGTTCCTTTGCGTCCCTCTAGTCCAGTCCCGGAACCATAGAGTTTAGAATCTCCTCCAGCAGCCTTGGAGACTGAAAGACATCATCGCTTTGCTGGCACCAGTTTAAGTAGGCAAGGACCGTCCACCTCCTCCAGTACTTTCAGTCTCCAAGCAGCTGAAGGAGATTCTGAGCCTTGGGCTCAGTTAGAACAAATAAGCAGAGCTAGGATTTTTAGGTCCCTTTAAAGTTTTTAAGGGGTGTTTGGTTTATTTTGGTTCTCTTTACCTTTCTTTTTTCTGTTTGTTTTGCAGGAGCAGTGCCCTAGCTGGGGATCCCTTCATTTGGCTCCATCTCTCTTGGTTTTTTTTCTTCCCCCTCCCCCCCCCCCTTTTTTCTTCCCCATTGTCTAGACGAGCATTGGGGAGAGAAGGGTTCAGCCTCTTTCTATGTCAGCCTCCCTGCTCCCGAACCCGCAATTAAGGGTGAGGAGCAGGTGGTAGGCCTCATTGCAGATACCGCCGTCCTGAGGCGATCCGGCGACAGGCAGCAGTTTCCTCAAGGGAAGGACAGCGCCGGAGCGGAAGCCGCAGACCGGCTGAGCTCTGACGCGGCTGCAGACTTTCTCTTCATCGGGGCATGAGTTCGGTGAGGATTTGAGCTGGTAAGCGCTCCATTTGCTGAATTTCTTGGGGGGAGCTGCATTTCATTCTCAGAGTGCTTGTTTTGAGGAGGGGGAATCAGCCGCGTGTTTCAGCGCAGGAAACAGCGGCGGCGGCCATTTTAAAGGCATCAGCATTGTTACGGCTTTCAGTTTGTTTTCTTTTTTGCCTTTCCTTTTCTTTTTTGCTTTTCTTTTCAGCGGTTAGCGGCTTCGGGGAGCATGCTGTAACCGGGCCAAAAGGCTTGTAGTGAAGAGCACGTTTAAAAAAAAAAAAAAAAGCACAGGAATCCTGTGGCAGGCAGGCGCCAGAGGCTATGGTCTGCTGGCCGGGAGGGGACTCTCCTCACTTACGCTCCTTGTCTGGGGTCTGCGGTGGTATATCCATGGCCTTGGGCTGGTATGCCGGCGAAACCCAGTTGTTTGGTGTGTGGCGTGAAAAAGGGCACGGTGCTAGACTCGGGTGTGTGGGTCTTGCACTCGTGAAGCTCAGATCATGGAGAGACCAACTGAGGGTTCCTCAGGAGATCGGGGGGCTGGGCCACCAGAAGGGGCAGACGGCTTGCCTCCACTCTTTTATCTTTATTAAAATTTGATATACCGCTATGGCAAAAGCATTAAGCGGTGTACAATAAAACTGATTAGCACCACAACCCAAGAAACGGAACGCCAAAATTTAAGACAGGAAAGAAGGGTAAAGAGTGAACAAATCACATTGGAACACTTAACAATAAATCATAATAAGTCATAAAAAACAGATCATGTGAACACTTAACATCAAATCATAACAAATCATAAGGAGAAATGATATTAACCAAACCAGAGTACACAAAAGGACAAAAGAAAACAGACAGGGATGATACATGGGGTTACCACACAAACAGAGATCCATCAGGGGGGAGCTTCAGGGGGAAGGTCAAAAGCTTTCTGGAATAGGTAAGTTTTGAGCAGTGACTTAAACTGAGGGTAGGATGGTTTCCAGACGAAGTGAGGCAGGTAACATATTCCAAAGTAAAGGACCAAGGAAAAACCAGGCTGAGTGCCGCGTCTGCTCCAGACGGGCTTGGGAAGGTGAAGGAAGAGATAAACGGTTAGTATGAATTGAACGAAGCAGCCGATGGGGAGAATATAGTGAAATACAGTCTGCCAGGTAATGGGGAGTACAGGTGTAAATGGTCCGGTGAAGGAGAATCAGAAATTTATATTGAAAGCGATATTGGAGAGGAAGCCAATGCAAACGGAGCAGAACAGGAGTGATATGATCATATCTACTGGAGAAAGTAACGGATCCACGGATCCACTACCGGGGCTGTCATCCGGGGAGGGGCCTTCTAGGGCTCGGGAGCAGGGCCTAGGGGGGCTGGGGCCAACGATCCCACCAGATTTTTCCCCTCATGCAGCAGGCGTTTGCTTTGTTGCAGCCCACGCTGGCGGCTTCTCCGGGGTCACTTCAGCAAAAGCGCCAGGTATCTTTGGATCAGTCTGCGGAGGGCGTTCCTCCGGCCAAGAGAAGCAGGGTGGCTGGGGAGGCTAGCCCTCCGTCTCGTGTCGGAAGGTCTTGGGGACCTTGACGCAGAGATGGAAGAGCTCTCGGGGGGAAGCGTTGGAGGAAGGAGAGCTGCCTTATTCAGAGCAGCAGAGCAGGGTAGTCGAGGTGTTTTGACATGAAGAGTTGTCGGCCTTGATTACCGAGACCCTTAAGACTTTGAATATGCCCTCGGAGGGGGTGGCGGAGGAGTCCTTGGAGGATCCGTTGTTGCAGGCGGTTTGGACGTCCCATAGGGTCTTTCCTGTCCATAGAGTTTTTAGGAGCATGATTCAGGAAGAGTGGGATTTGCCGGAGTCGGCTCTAAAAGGTTCCAGGGCCTTGGCGCGACTGTATCCGTTGTCCGATCAGGATAGAGAACTGTTTCAGTCGCCCAAGGTAGATGCGGCGGTATCGGCAGTTACTAAGAAGACTACGATTCCGGTGGAAGGAGCCGCGGCACTGAAGGATGTCCAGGACAGAAAATTGGATACATTGTTGAAGCAGGTGTTAGATGTTTGTGCCCTCTCGATGCAGGCCTCGATAGCGGGGGCATGGGTGGCGAGAGGCTGTTTGCGGTGGTCTCAGCGGTTGCAGGGGGATCACTTGGGAGAACAGTTAGAGGATATAGTGCGCCTAGAATCGGGAACCACGTACTTGGCGGATATTCATTATGATCTCATCCGCGGTGTGGCTAAGAGTATGGCCTCCGTGGTAGCGGCTCGACGCTACCTCTGGCTGCGTAATTGGGCGGTGGACTCTTCGTCTAAGGCTCGCCTCAGCAAATTGCCCTTTAGGGGTAAGCTTTTGTTTGGAGACAATTTGGAAAAGCTGGTCAAGGATCGTGGGGAGTCCAGAGGCGGTTGTCTTCCGGAGGATAAGCCTAAGCAAGGAAGGAATGCTGCAGGGTCCGGGGGGTTCCCAGGGATTTTCATAGATTTCGGGCCTCCTGCTTTATACAATCGCAGCGAGGGTGGTTCCCAACCAGAAACCAGGGGTTTCGCGGCTTTCGAGGGGCCAGTAGGGGTTTTGCCCCCTACCAGTCCTCAGCCGTTAAGTCACAATGAAGTGAGGCGGACTCAGGTGGCGGTGACTCCGGTCGAGGGTCGATTGTGGGAGTTTTACCCCGCCTGGGTCTGAATCACGTCAGACCAGTGGGTCTTAGAAGTTATTCGAGAGGGTTACGCGTTAGAGCTGCATCGGCCCGTGTTAGATTCCTTTGTGCAGTCTCCTTGCAGAGCTCCAAGAAAGTTCCGGACGGTCTCGGAAACCCTGCAGCGGCTGCTGCAGCTCAAGGCAGTGGTACCCGTTCCTGTAGATCAGTGCAGGTGCGGTCGATACTCCGTCTACTTTGTCGTGCCAAAGAAGGAGGGCACTTTTCAACCGATTCTGGATTTAAAAAGGGTAAATCGGTGTCTCTGGGTCACGCATTTCCGTATGGAGACACTACGGTCCGTCATAGCGGCGGTCAGGGCAGGGGAATACCTGACCTCGCTGGATCTCACGGAAGCTTATCTCCATATCCCAGTCCGGGAGCACCAAAGGTTTTTACGCTTTGCGATTCCGATGGGACATTTTCAGTTCCAAGCGCTGCCGTTCGGTCTGGCTACAGCGCCTCGCACATTCACGAAGATCATGGTGGTAGTGGAGGCGGCGCTCCGCAAAGAGGGGGTGCTGGTGCATCCCTACTTGGACGATTGGTTAATTCGAGCAAAGTCGCAGGAGGAAAGTACCGCGGCCACCACTCGTGTGGTGGAGATGTTGGAATCCCTGGGCTGGGTGGTCAACTTTGCGAAGAGCAACCTGGTTCCCTCGCAGTCCTTGGAATACTTAGGGGCGTGTTTCAAGACACATTAGGCGGCGGTGTTTCTGCCAGCCCAGCGGGCTCAGGGGTTGCGGGAGTCTGAGGCGGTTTCTAGCGAAAGCGGCGCCGACCGCATGGCATTATCTGCAATTGCTCAGGACGATGGCAGCGATGATCAAGGTAGTGCCGTGGGCCAGGGCGCATATGCGTCCATTACAGAGCGTGCTCCTTCGGCGTTGGTCTTCTCAGCGGGATCCGTTGTCTCGCCAGTTGCGTTGCCCTCAGGAGGTGCGGCAGGCTGCTCTTTGGTGGTTGCGGCCGGAAAGTTTGACGGCGGGCATGCCGCTAGAGCCTCCCACCTGGAGACTGCTGACGACGGATGCCAGTCTCCTGGGGTGGGGGGCGCATTGCGAGGGGGAGTTTGCGCAGGGTCGCTGGTCTCGGGAGGAGACGAGTGGTCCATCAACAGGTTGGAGATGAGAGCCGTATTTTTAGCCCTACAAGAGTTTTGGGAGATGTTGCAGCAGGCGGCGGTACGAGTTCTGTCGGGCAATGCGATGACAGTAGCCTACATCAATCGCCAGGGCGGCACCGGCAGCGTGGCGCTGGAGGCAGAGGCTGGTCGACTTTTAGATTGGGCCGAATGGAATTTAAGGGCTTTCTTGGCGCAGCATGTGGCCGGAGTGGACAGTGTCGAAGCAGATTCTCAGTCGGCACAGGGTGGATCCAGGAGAGTGGGTTCTGCACCCAGAAGTGTTCTCCCTGCTGGTGGGGCGCTGGGGCGTCCGCTAATGGATCTGATGGCGAGTTTCAAATCAGCGAAAGTGTCATGCTTTTTCAGCAGGCGTCGGGAGCAAATGTCGGAGGGCCTCGATGCGCTGGCCCAGCAGTGGCCGGAAGGGGGGCTTCTCTGTGTTCCCGCTTTGGGCGCTCATAGGTCGGGTGGTTCAGCGGATAGAATGTCATCGCGGTCTGGTGGTTTTGGTGGCACCCGACTGGCCCAGAAGGCCTTGGTATGCCGATCTGGTTTGGCTGCTGGCGGACAAGCCGTGGAGATTACCGCAGCGGGCAGATCTGTTGAGGCAGGGTCCGTTGCGCATGCCTCAGGTGAATCGATTCTCGCTTACGGCCTGGCTCTTGAGAGGGCTAGGCTGACTGCTAGAGGTTATTCGGCAGTGGTTATTTCTACCTTATTGAAGGCACGTCGTAGATCTACTTCATTGGCGTACGTTCGGATTTGGCGCATTTTTGAGGCTTGGTGTGTGGAGCGTGGTCTGCGGCCCTTGGGGACCTCAGTGTCGCAGATCCTTTCCTTTTTGCAGGATGGTGTGGACAAGGGATTGGCAGCGAGCTCTTTAAGGGTGCAGTTGGCGGCCATCTCCTGTTACCGGGGGAAAGTCCACGGTCAACCCTTAGGGGTTCATGCCGATGTGAGGTGTTTTTTGCGGGCCGTGCTGCTCTTGCGTCCCCCATGGCGCACCTTGGTTCCGGCGTGGGATTTGAACTTGGTGTTGGCGGCTTTGCTTCAGGCACCATTTGAACCATTGTCCAAGGCTTCTCTGAAGGATCTCACTTTGAAGACTGTCTTTCTGGTGGCGATTTGTTCCGCACGGAGGATTTCAGAATTGCAAGCGCTATCCTGTAGAGAGCCGTATTTGACTTTTTTCAAACATAAGGTGGTTTTCCGTACGGTTCCATCATTTCTCCCAAAGGTAGTCTCAGCGTTTCATGTTAATCAGGATTTTGCTTCCAGTGTTCTCGGTCCGGCAGAAGGAGCAGTCGCAAGGCCGGTTGCATCGATTTAGATGTTCGCAGGGCGTTGAAGGTGTATCTCGGAAGGACGGAGGCCTTCCGCCGATCAGATCGGTTGTTTGTGACTTTCGGAGGTCCGCATAAGGGGGAGGCAGCGGCGAAGTCTTCAATTTCCCGTTGGGTGAAGGAAGCGATTGCTTCAGCGTATCTGGTGAAAGGAAAGGTGGTGCCAGAAGGTTTGCGAGCGCATTCGACTAGGACGCAGGCTGCGTGGGCAGAGTTCAGCTTGGTGCCAGTCGATGATATTTGTAGAGCGGCAACGTGGTCATCGTTGCATTCCTTTGTCAAGCACTATCGGCTAGATGTGTAGGCGGTGGGGATGTGCGTTTTGGTTCAGCGGTATTTCAGGCTGGACTTGCGGGTCCCTCCCGTTGATATTCACTGCTCTGTTACATCCTCTATGGTTCTGGGACTGGACTAGAGGAACGCAAAGGAAGAGGAAATTAGACTTACCTGCTAATTGTTCCTTAAGGAACTCTAGTCCAGTCCCGGAGCCCATCCTGAGTGTTCGGGGTTCGTCAGCCTGAAGAGAAGAGTGGATGGTGCAGATTTGTCCGGTTGGGGGTCCCCAATGGGATAAGTTGGAGCCATGATGGGGATCCTCTTTGTAGCACTGTCTACTAAGATTTATTAAGATTTATTTCATGCTTGAGTGCATTTAATGTGAGCTCACATTCCCATGTTGGGTCTAGTTTAGTGGCTGTTTATATTCCTTACTCACCTACTTATTTGTTGCTCTGCTCAGTGTTGCTTTGTCAATAGGTACTGGAGGAGGTGGGCGGTCCTTGCCTACTTATACTGGTGCCAGCAAAGCGATGATGTCTTTCAGTCTCCAAGGCTGCTGGAGGAGATTCTAAACTCTATGGTTCCGGGACTGGACTAGAGTTCCTTAAGGAACAACAATTAGCAGGTAAGTCTAATTGCCTCTTTCCTTCTCCCCTCCGTTTCTGGTGATTCAGGGTTCGTCAGGATTTGAATTTTTAAGTTGCTAGCAGCACTCCTTGCCTCTTCCCCAGCGATTTTGCTGCATTTTTAAGGTTTTTAGAGCTTAGGAAACTTTTATTTTGCAGTTTTTCTGTGCCGGCGGCCATTTTGAAAATCAGGAGGGTTTTCTCTGTAGTGTGTGTTTTTTTTTTTTTTTTTGAGGGAGCAGCTCTGGGCAGCCATTTCAAAACATTTACACATGCTGTGAAGGCACAGGGAGTTTCAAAATCCCTTTTCTTTGAAGAGTCTTCTGTTTCCCTAAGCCTACCTTGATCTTTATTTACAAAAAAAAAAAAAAAATTTAAGCCTCTGCAATGCCTGTTTCTCTGCACAGCTGTATTATATGTAATGATAAGAAAAAGGAGTTAATTGCTTGTGTTCCAGCTGCATGCTGCATCCAGGAGAATCTTCTTCCTCCATTCCCACTGCGCTGCCAGCTGGGGACATCAGCGCCTTAACTCCTCCCTCCTTAGAGCCCCTGCAGCAGGATCTTCCTGCAGAAAGGACTCAGTCAGCTCCCATTTTGCTTCCACAGCCACTGGAAGCCACGGCAGCCTTGGCTGACAGTGAGTTCCTGACGCTCTTTCGCCAGGCATGGCCCCTGTGGCGTTCTGAGTCTTTTGGTATACCTCCAGCACCCGCCCAGTAGCATACAAGGATATGGTGGGGTCTCGCAAGCGGTCCCAAAAGTCCTCAGACCTTAAATCAGTACATCCTTCCAGGAACGTTGCATGTGGCTTGCGGGACACTACGGATATTCCAGAAGACTTTAAATCGTCGGAGGTGAGCCCTGACTCATTGGAGAAAGAAGATGGGGAATATTCTCCGTCTGATTCTTCGCTGACAGTTCACAAGGGCACTCAAGATATCAGACTTTTTCAGAAAGAGGAGTTGCCGGCCCTAATCACACAGGTGATGGAGTCGCTACGCCTAGTCGACACGCCTGATCCTCAGAGTTCTCAAACCCTGTTGCAGCCGGATCCCATTTTACAGGGCATTCATAAGCCTTCCAAAGCTTTTTCCTTTCCAGCCGAGTTACAGCATATGGTATCTTGAGACTGGGACTCTCCAGAGTCCTCTCTACGTACGGCACGCGGTATTGGTCAGTTATACCCTTGGTCTCCTTCTGACTTGGACAGTTGGCTGACATACCTGAAAGTTGATGCGTTAGTGACCGGGGTCACCAAGCATGCCACAATTCCGGTTGAGGGCGGAGCGGCACTCCGCGACCAGCAAGACCAAAAAAGTTGAGTCTGCTAAAGACAGGTTTTTCGTCCGCTCTTTCCCTTCAAGCAGGTCTAGAAGCACGGCCTCCCGTCGATGGATTCAGCAGCTTCCAGGTGATTCCGAGTTGGCTCGTTTAGAATCCATCGCTGCATTCCTGCCAGAGGCCTTCTCTGATCTCTTGCGGCTGTCAGCTCGCTCCGTAGCACCGGTGACAGTAGCTCTGAGATGACTCTGGCTGTGTCAGTGGGCAGCGGATGTTGATTCGTTCAAAGACTCCAGCGTTTAGATGCCATTCGTCCAGTTCCACCGTTGGAAAGCGGACTAGGCCGTTACTCTATTTCATGGTGCCAAAAAAAAAAAAGACGGCTCCTTTCGTCCTATCTTGGATCTCAAAGGTGTCAATCGCAGTCTGCGGGTACCACACTTTCGAATGGAGACTCTGTGATCCGTTATTCAAGCGTTACGCAAGGGGGAATTCTAGCTTCCCTCAATCTCGCAGAAGCATTCTTTCACATTCCCATTCGAGAGGGGCATCAGCGACTCGTTCGATTTGCGGTACTCTCTCAACATTTCCAATTTCGTGCGATGCCCTTCGGTCTAGCTTCGGCGCCTCAAACCTTCTCCAAGGTAATGGTGGTAGTAGCTGCGGCCTTACGCAGCCGCGGCATCAGAGTTCATCCTTATCTGGACGTCTGGCTCATTCGCGCAGACTCTCTCCCCGAGGCTTGCAGCACAGTCTCTGTGGTTGTTGCCTTTCTCGAAAGCCTCGGCTGGGTAATCAACTGCGACAAGAGTTGTCTTCAGCCGTCCCAGGAGATCGAATTTTTGGGGGCTCGATTTGATACAGCCTTAAGTCGGGTCTTTTTGTCGATGCCTCGATTCCTCAAGTTAACTTCTCAAATTCGCAGTCTCCTAGCACAGGTCTCGACTCGAGCATGGTGTCCAGAGGATTATAAAGTTCAGTTGCCTCTACTACCGGTGGTGAGACTTTGCCTCCGTTGGTGGCTCCGGCCCCGCAGTCTTGTCTCCTTTGAGGGGTTCCCTTGGAGACGCCACGCTGGGTATTGGTAACGACAGACGCCAGTCTCTCTGGTTGGGGAGCGCATTGCGGCTTGCACTCAGCACAGGGGATTTGGTCTCCTCGGGAGGCCCGGTGGTCCATCAATTGCCTTGAGACACGAGCGGTGCGCTTATCCTTGCGAAAGTTTCAGCCTCTTCTGCAGCGTCAGGCGGTTCGAATTCTGTCCAACGCTACGACAGTGGCATACCTCAACCGCCAAGGGGGCACAAAATGTCCAGATGTATCGAAGGAAATGAGTCTTCTCCTTCCGTGGGTGGAGAGGCATCTGCAGGCGATCTCGGCGCAACACATCGCGGGGGTAGACAATGTAAAAGCCGATTTCCTCAGCCGACATGCTCTGGATCCAGGGGAGTGGGCTCTGGCGCCAGAGTCCTTTCAATCCATTGTTCAACGATGGGGTCTACCGGCAATGGATCTCATGGCTACGGCGCAGAATACCAAGGCACCGATCTACTTCAGCCGTTGGAGAAACAGGTCGCACAGGATAGATGCACTGTCTCAAGCGTGACCAACCCATCTCCTTCTGTATGTCTTTCCTCCCTGGTCCATGATCGGCAAGATTCTCCAAAGAGTCGGAGCATCGCGGCCCGGTGATCCTGGTGGCACCGGATTGGCCTCGCAGACTGGTATGCGCATCTCGTCCGGCTGTCTCGGGCGTCGTCTCTACGCCTGGGGGTGTTCCCAGGGCTCCTGCTCCAAGGGCCGGTGGAAATGGGAATCCCGGCTCCTTACTCGCTTACGGCCTGGCTCTTGAATGCCACAGGTTAGTTCAGCAGGGATATTTGTCGAGTGTGGTGGCAACAATGCTTAAGGCACGGCAGTCTTAAACGTCGCTGGCTTACGCTCGTGTGTGGCATCTCTTTGACACTTGGTGTTCGCTACATCACATCTCGCCCTAGCGTTGCAACATCCCGGATATTCTTTCCTTTCTGCAGGCCGGTCTAGATAAGGGTCTGGCGCTCGGGACCTTGCGTGTGCAGGTTGCCGCGCTAACTTGTTTTCGAGGGCCGATAGCGGGGTGTTCTCTCGCCTCGCATGTGGACGTTTTTTTTTTTTTTTTTTAAAGGGATTCAGACATTACGGCCCCCGATACGTCCTTTAGTTCCTTCCTGGGATCTCGCTCTCGTTCTCCGTGCCCTTGTTGCTCCTCCCTTTGAGCCCCTGAAGGCATGTTCCCTTAAGGATTTAACGCTAAAGACAGTTTTCCTAGTGGCCATAACCTCGGCACGTCGGATTTCCAAACTTCAGGCTCTCTTGTCGAGACCCCTATCTCTCGTTTTCTTCAGTGGGAGTTTCTCTTCGAACTGTTCCATCCTTTTTACCTAAGGTGCTTACCCCGTTTCATATCAACCAGCCTCTTTTCTTGCCTACCTTTGAAAGAGCACTAAATCACAAGGGTATTTTTTCTAGAGTGTGCAACAATGCTTCAAAAAATGTGTATACACTCCAAATATATCACCAGTCTTGTTGAAGATATCAAAAATTCACTTCAAATTGGTGCTAAGGCAAATGATAATGCACTTATATATTCAAACCCACAGGTCTCGGATCAAAGGGACAAAGGTGGCCAACAATGACCAACCATACTCCCATAATAACATCAACGACCTGATTTATATAATGTTGTGCATAAATCACTTTTCCTTTGCCCACATGAAGATAATAGTAAACTACTTTTCTCAATCCAATGATAAAATCACTTTTCTCAATCAAAATCAAACAGTTGTAGGTAAATCAGAATGGCTTCAGTTGTTATGCGATACAAGCCCGCTGCTCTCACAAAAATAGCTTCACTAATGATAACGCCAACTTGACCAAAGCTTCTTTGCTTATTATAGCGCCAACTTGCTTATGACCCAACGTCGTCCATTGACACTGTCATCGCGTTTCTCCTTGCGGTTCTTCAGGGGTGCCGATTCTCTAGCCAAACTCCCACATTAACAGCTCTGTTCTGAAACATACTATAAAAAGACAAACGTGTCACCTTTCCCAACCAAGACTACTACACCCATATTAACAAACCTACTTACTAAATAATACCATCTCACTTACAGAATGCTGCCCGCGTTCAGAATCTCATACTTCCTCGGTTGTTTTACCATCAAGCTTAACCGGTGAAAAACGCCGCGCATGCGGAGTAACTCCCATGCCTGCCTTTTAGACGCAGTCATCCACTCGTAAGGGTTCCTCTCAAAACTATTATTTCTTTTTTAGTTAATTTTATCATTCTCTACTCCCACTCGGCTGAAACCTTAGCCTATCTAACTAATATTAATCCTCCAATCACGTCTAAGATCTACTCACTTAAAACTCCAGTTCTGCTCTTAACGAAGATAACCTATGTACTTTTATTACTCCTCACCGGCCCATATCTGTGTTACGAAACATGAAAATCAAAACCTTTTGCTCTTGAGGGTTCCTCTCAACAAAAAAAAAACCAAAAAAAAAAAACCCAAAAAACTCACATTTCAACTTGACTTGTATTCTCCCGTTGAAACACAGTGGTGAAACCACTTTTATCCTACGAGTATACCAGAGTAATCAATCTGATACCTGAGTATGACTGGTAACTAAAGATCGATAACCAAATCATGACATGCATGCATGCCACTCAATACGTTCATTTAATCCCGCGGGAGTCACCGAGCCAAGCTCAAAGATCCATCGCTGCTCTTGTATGGAAAGCCATTGTTCACGAGTTTTTCCACGTCGGCCCGACCGAACGTGCTCAATACAAAAACATCTCATATCTGAGTGAATGTCCTGCTTGCAAAAAATGATGTACCATGGGGGCTTCCATCACTTTATTTTTTAACCGGCTTTTATGCTCAAGCATACGAGTCTTAAATTTCCTGACTGTTTTGCCCACATAAACCAACTGGCAGGGACATAACACGATATAAACCACATACATGGATTCACAGTCTAAATGGTAATGCACCTTGTATGTTCTACCACGATAATGAACGGGAGAATACAAGTCAAGTTGAAATGTGAGATTTTTTTTTTTTTTTTTTGAGAGGAACCCTCAAGAGCAAAAGGTTTTGATTTTCATGTTTCGTAACACAGATATGGGCCGGTGAGGAGTAATAAAAGTACATAGGTTATCTTCGTTAAGAGCAGAACTGGAGTTTTAATTGAGTAGATCTTAGACGTGATTGGAGGATTAATATTAGTTAGTTTAAGGTTTAGATAGGCTAAGGTTTCAGCCGAGTGGGAGTAGAGAATGATAAAATTAACTAAAAAAGAAATAATAGTTTTGAGAGGAACCCTTACGAGTGGATGATTGCGTTTAAAAGGCAGGCATGGGAGTTACTCCGCATGCGTGGCGTTTTTCACCGGTTAAGCTTGATGGTAAAACAACCGAGGAAGTATGAGATTCTGAACGCGGGCAGCATTCTGTAAGTGAGATGGTATTATTTAGTAAGTAGGTTTGTTAATATGGGTGTAGTAGTCTTGGTTGGGAAAGGTGACACGTTTGTCTTTTTATAGTATGTTTCAGAACAGAGCTGTTAATGTGGGAGTTTGGCTAGAGAATCGGCACCCCTGAAGAACCGCAAGGAGAAACGCGATGACAGTGTCAATGGACGGCGTTGGGTCATAAGCAAGTTGGCGCTATAATAAGCAAAGAAGCTTTGGTCAAGTTGGCGTTATCATCATTAGTGAAGCTATTTTTGTGAGAGCAGCGGGCTTGTATCGCATAACTGAAGCCATTCTGATTTACCTACAACTGTTTGATTTTGATTGAGAAAAGTGATTTTATCATTGGATTGAGAAAAGTAGTTTACTATTATCTTCATGTGGGCAAAGGAAAAGTGATTTATGCACAACATTATATAAATCAGGTCGTTGATGTTATGGGAGTATGGTTGGTCATTGTTGGCCACCTTTGTCCCTTTGATCTGAGACCTGTGGGTTTGAATATATAAGTGCATTATCATTTGCCTTAGCACCAATTTGAAGTGGATTTTTGATATCTTCAACAAGACTGATGATATATTTGGAGTGTATACACATTTTTTGAAGCATTGTACCTTTGAAAGAGAGCAGTGTTCCAGTCACCTTCGTCAATTGCGTGCTGTGGACCTGAAGAGAGTGCTTTATCGGTATCTTAAGATCACGAACGTCTTCCGTAAGACCGATCATCTTTTTGTCCTGTTTGCGGGCCCTTGATGGGGGTCCGCAGCCTCCAAATCCACCATTTCTAGATGGTTGCGAGGAGCTATTGAGGCAGCTTATATACTGCTAGGCAAGCAGGTTCCAGCAGGGCTCCGAGCTCACTCCACTCGGGCTCAAGTAGCCCCTCTTGACATTTGCCAGGCGGTGACTTGGTCGTCGTCCACGTTTGTCCGTCACTATAGATTGGATGTTCACGCTCGGCAGGAGGGTCAGTTTGGAGCTGCAGTGCTGTCGTCGGCATTGACCCCCCCTTGAAAGCAGGTAGCTTGGGTACTGCCCGTTTGTCTGGACTGGTCTAGCAGTATGACTTGGAAGGAGAAATTTCACTTACCGTTAACTTCCTTTCCTGGAATACTGCTAGACCAGTCCAGGACCCACCCTGCTGTCAGTTACGGTGCTGCTAGTGCGGTGAAGCCGCTGGCCTCCGTTCCTTCCTTGTCAGTATGCCTCACCATGGGGGGCCGATGGCTGCGTTATCGGTCTTAGTAGCCTTCAGTTCTGGGGATACTTTCAGCTCCCTTGTACATAGTTGAATTAAACGTCCACTATGTGTGGTGTTATGGTTTAGTTGTATTTACATGTTTGGGTTTGCTTTACAGACAATACTGAGGGAGACCCCTAGGGGTAGGACCATATCACCAGAGTCCAGCCTATCAGAGCTCTGGTAGAATTCTGTCTCCAAGATCTGCTGACAGGGAGACACAATCAGTTTGTCTGGACTGGTCTAGCAGTATTCCAGGAAAGGAAATTAACGGTAAGTGAAATTTCTCCATTCATATCACTAATTATATTTGTGATTGACTATACCTTGTATATTGTTATAATTGAAGAGTAAATCTTGTTACGCAAGGGGTAACAAGCATTAAACATAGCTAGCAGTTTGACAAACTCCATTTCATTGTCAAAAATTATTAGGAAGCCTATATTTTAGGTAATGGTTTAACTTGCATTACGTCAAAAATTGTCAGTGATATACTTTTTTTATGTATCTAACAAGTTTTTTTATTTTAATATTGCTTTATCATTTCAGTCACAGCAGTTCACATTGCAACTAAACTTTGGTACTGCACATTAAACAAACATTGATAACGTGGAGGGGCTTTTTTCTTGTAAGGCAATGAGGGGTTAAGTAACTTGTCCAAGGTCACAAGGAGTGCTAGTGCTCTAACCGTTAAGCTACTTCTCATAAGAACATAAGAGATGCCATACTGGGTCATACCAAGGTCCATCAAGCCCAGTATCCTGTTTCCAGCAGTGGCCAATCTAGGTCATACGTACCTAGCTGTTTCCCCAAAAGACACAGGTTCTGCAATGCTTGTACTAGGTCAAGCATTGATATCCTGGGTCCCTTCTTAATAATGGTTTATGGACCTTTCCTCCAGGAACTTGTCCAAACCTTTTTTAAACCCAGCTACACTAACAGCCTTTACTACATCCTCCGGTAACAAGTTCCAGAGTTTGATTACATGTTGAGTGAAAAAATATTTTCTTTTATTAAATAGTTTAGCCTGTAGCTTCATTGCATGTCCCCTAGTCTTCCTATATTCTGATAATGTAAACAGTCTATCTACGTTTACCCGTTCCACTCCGTTCATTAATTTATAGACTTCTATCATATCTCCCCTCAGCCGTCTCTTTTCCAGGTTAAAGAGCCCTAACCTTTTTAGCCTTTCTTCATAGGAGTATCCTTCCATCCCCTTTACCATTTTGGTGGCTCTTCTCTGAACCTTTTCTAATAACACTATATCCTTTTTAAGATATGGCGACCAGAATTGCACACAATATTCAAGGTGAGGTCTCGCCATGGAACGGTATAGAGGCACTCCACTCCAATCACAAAGGAAGGAACATTTACATAAGGGTAGATGCATTCATAACCACACAACGTTTTTTAAAAACACAAAATTTAAACCAATTAGAAATTCAATTACCACTTAGTGGCTTAACATTTCTATCTTTGTTACACTGTTTCAGAACAAAACAGCATAGTAGTAAAGTATTAATCTCTTGCACAAGGTAAATGTATTTACTTATTGAATCTACCTCAATCAGCGATACTAATTTAGAACTATTCCACTAGCAACAAGGCATTTGCTTCACACTTGCAATTAATAACATCAGTTCTGCAGAGATCTTTCCATAAGAACTAAAACATGACATGAAAATTTAAGATTACTCCTCCAATCAACTCTTGCAGGTCAGTTTAAAACAGACTGGGAAGAAATGCCAGCATTTTCTCTGCAGACATTGTTACTTTTACACTTTCATAGATGTGGTGTGTACCAGGATTTTTCAGTTTGTCTACCATCACAAAAAAAAGAAAACATTATACACATTTACCACATTGTTTCAATTTCTTAATTCACTTCTTTGAAGTTGTATCATTCACTATTCTTGGTGCACCCTTTCCCCTTTTTTTTTTCCTTTAATAAAACAAATTTGCTTTGAATTAGACAATTTTTTTCTTTTTCAATAAAGTTACTTGTTTCTATCTTTTGTTTAAACACCTAAGTTTTCTTAACCTTTGTCACATCACACAACACAATTTATCAAATATCTAAATACATCAAAGCATGGAAGATCTTCCCATTCATTCACATCAATTAGAATTAAAAATAGTCAGGAGAATATCCTTAATCATTTTTTCCAGAGTATCTGGAGATATAAGAAGCCCCAAGGAGTACGGTTTCTAACAGTACTTTTCAGCATGTGCATTCTTACACATAGAATGAAACGAGCAGATAAATTCTCTTAACCAAGATAAGTTCAGATCCATGAACTAGAAAACAAAATTTACTATATAAACGCAAGTAAAAGAATGATTGATCACTTTTAGATTTTTTCCCCCCTTCCATCACGATTGTTGAATCCCAGGATCTCTGTAAACTAATCTTAAACATAATTTAATACAATCACGATCATGAGGATTTATATTCTCAATATTACACTGCCGTAGGAATCGGAAGTTGTTCTCCTTTTGTATATGCTTTAACTGTGACCTTCTCTCTCCTTGGAAACTCTTCTTTTCAAATTCCCCAATAAGGCTTATGTTTAGTCTAACAAAGTCTTATCACAGTTGCTCAAGACTTTCTTCCTTCTATAAACCATACAGTCATGCCAAGCTGTTACCTGTGCCGGAAACCTCCAAGTTGTTGCTACAGTGTACTGTACAGCATATTCCTCTTTCCAGTCCTGTAAATCTGAGAATCCACTTCATACTACAGTTAACCTACATACAGCAGAAGAAACACTAGCTATAAATCCACATTACCGCTGCAAATACATCATATAATTGTATCTCCCTTTACTTATTTATTAAACTGACAAATCACCATCAGAAATCCTTTTGAATTATTTCTCACTTGCTCATGCCTCCTACTTCATACATAGACCTTCAAACTATTAAAACTTACTCCTACTTTTAAGTGAACTGTAGGGAGAAGATATACTGTATATTTATTTCTGTTTGTTCCAAATAGCAGCTCTCGACATATGTCCTAATTTGCATTTTCTAGGTTGAAGAGTCCTAACCTTTTTAGCCTCTTCATAGGGGTATCCTTCCATCCCCTTTACCATTTTGGTGACTCTTCTCTGTACCTTTTCTAATAATGCTATATCCTTTTTAAGATTTGGTGACCAGAATTACACACAATATTCAAGGTGCGGTCGCACCCTGGAATAATACAGATCCTTTGTTTTATTCTCCATTCCTTTCCTTATGATACCTAGCATTCTGTTTGCTCTTGGCTGCTGCTGCACACTGGCTGGAGGGTTTTAACATGTTATCCACAATAACACCTAAATCTTTTTCCTGGGTGGTGGTTCCTAATGTGGAACCTTGCATCGTGTAACCATAATTTGGGTTTTTCTTTCCTAGGTGCATAACTTTGCACTTGTCCACATTAAATGTCATCTGCCATTTGGATGCCCAGTCTTCCAATTTATCAAGATTCTCTTGCAATTTTCCACATTCCTCATGGATTTTAACTACTTTGAATAGTTTTGTGTCATCTGTAAATTTGATAAGCTCACTTGTTCCCATTTCCAGGCCATTTATGAATGTTAAAAAGCAGTGGACCAAGCACAGATCCCGAGCTTTTAATAAATTCTGCAACTCTACCCATGTGGGATCACAAGTACCTCTCAACTGGCACCACTAATCAGTGCATTTTGCCAGGTTTTTCATGAGGTCAAGACAGAACCATGACAATTGAAAAACCTCATCTGGAAACCAGCTCACCACCTGCTTGTAGAAATGCTTGGGAAAGGATAATTTGTCACAGGCTTTGTTTTTATTCAAAGAAAAATTATTACTTTCTGTAAACTCTCTCCTCCAGCATCCACACACTCGCAGGCAGTGATCTTTGTTGCCTGAAAGCCAGAATTGTAATCCTTCCTGTATAGACCACCCCCAGCTTCATCTAGCTTTTCTTCTGCCTCCTTTCCTAGCATACCTTCAACTTGGGCAAGCCACTTAACCCTCCATAGCCCCTATTCCCTGTAAATTAGTTATCTCCAAGTTATAATGCCCTGTTCAATGTAATTTCAGTTTGTTCAATGTAAACCGCACTGATGCAGAATAGTGCGGTATATAAGAGAATGTAAATAAATAAACTTCAGTCTGAAATAGCCATCAGAAAGCTGTTATAATTAATTCTATTTTGTCATAGAGCAGTGATTTGAGTTTCTCCCTGTAAGTGTCCATCTCTTATATTTGCATTATCCTTCCAGCCACTCGCACTAATCCCTAATCTAAACTCAGTCTTCAATCTCTGCCTTCAGCCTTAGCTGATATTGTGCATGGGTCTCCATTTGCTTCCCTTCAGTCTCCAGCCTTTCATCTAAAAATGTATCTGATAAATTTGGATGGGGCAGTGACCATTCCCCCTCCCCCTCAGAGGCACTTTTTTCTGATGAAGTGACTCCAAGCTTTACTTTGGACTCATTCGGTTTTGGTCCTTCCCCTTGTTGGGTAACAGCTCCTTTTCCATCTGACCCCAGTGTTACAGCCAATGCATGGAAATCAGTATATGTAGAAGGGACCATGGGGAGATTACAGGGTTCCTCCGGTCCCTGTCCTGGGACTCATCTTGCGCTTTAACACATTCTTTGTACACAGACACTTGTTCCTCTATTCTAAAAACCTGATTATGGAATTCTTTCAAAGCAGAAACCTCTGACTGCTGTCTCATTTCTGCAACTTTAGCTTGCCACCAGCTAAATACTAGACTTTCATGACTGGCAAGACTACTCAAGGTCTCATACTGTAACCAAAGGGGTGTGCAACAGGAGGTCAAAGGCGTGTGCAACAGTTGTTGAACTGATCTGTATCTTAGGTGGAGAGAATAATGTTCCCCCCTCAAGTCTTACAGAGTACCTTCACGTGTTGACCCCGTTGTATAACATCTATACCAAAATCTCAGCAAGGCGACACTACAATTAAAGTGTTAGGAACGAAGAAGAGAGAAAAATACATACTGGCCGCACGTTGTCCAGGATAAAAAGGTGCCACCCATAGCTTAAGCCCTAGGGCTAACGATGGTGCTTGCGATAGTGGAAGTGCTGCAGAAGCAGATAACATCCCTGCCACAGACAAAGGCCATGAATCCACTGTGGCAGGAGACAAACCACAGAAATTTATGAAAAAGTTAAGAGGATTAACTAGTTAAATGGAATTATGCAGATAAAGAGGATATAATGTACTGCTATATTTAAATCAAGAGGGTATACAGAGTCCACCATAAGCTGGAAGAAAGAGGAAAGTTGCCATTAGAAAAACTGCAAAAAGTAACAGATGCAAATTTAATAACATCTCAAAGCAACTAAGGGATTCTGTGGACAAAAATACAAGGAGGAGGAGACCTAGGTGACAGTACCAAAAGAAAGGAAGACACAGAAAAGGAAAAAAGTTGAGGGGGGAGATGGAGTTGAGAGATTTGGAACTGCACAAAAGTGAGCTGAATAAAGGAAGGGTCAACCAGTTAACTGAGTTGCAGGAAGCAAAGGAGGAAGAAGAAAGGGAAGAGACCCAGAGGTGGAGGAATTCAAGATAAAACTCCTAGTCCATATGGAAAGAGATGAATATGTTGGGTTCAAAGCAAGGGAAAGATTACCCAAGCTAAATTTAACACCTAAGGCTAGAAGTATGGTAATTAAGATGAAACAATATAATTACAGGTCCCTATCAAAGCCACAAAATGATACTTCATCCAATAAACTAAATGGCTTTACTTAATTAACCACATTGCAGTATTCTTTAACTTAGCAATAACGAGGTGGAAACCAGACCTCAGAAAACTCAGCTAAACCCCCAGTAGTCACCTACCGGCGAACTGGGATAAAGCATTGAGTGAAATGCATCAACGGTCTGTTATTACCTAAACCACCTTCCACCGACAGAGTTCAATAGCCATAACACATTTTACAGACAATTCCTTACAATATTCATATATATTTTCATGAATGGCACATAATCTCTGTCCTAGAACAGCAGACTAGAAAATCCCTGACGCCCACACAAATGTCTGTCTTGTGTTTTGCATCAGCTGTTTCAAGGGGATAAAACTGAAAAACAGACAATATTGCTTAATATACATACCACAAAATACAAAACACCCACTCATCTAAGCTGAAACAGGATACTTTCTACTTACTTATCCAACTCAATCAGAATCTCATCAAAAGACTAAAGGCTGAATGACATACATCATGATTCTGATTGAGGGATAGAGGGAGGAGTGACTCAGTGGTTGGGACAGATTACCTCAAGCCAGGGGTTCAATTCATGGGGACAAGCAACTTCAGGCTGGAGGGACTGGGTCTTTAGTCCCATGGCCACTCCTTGTGGCCATGGACAAGCCACTTAACCCTCTATTGCCTCAGGTACACTTAGATTGTGAGCCCTTCGGGGACAAGGGAATAAAAAGTACCTTTTAGTATACATGTAAACCGCACTGATTCTAAATAGTGCGGTAGAAAAATAAATAAATCATCCATTCTCTAACTCGATCATAATCTACTGCTAGGGTGCTCAGTTTGTTTATAAGTCGCCTGTGAGGAACAGTGTCAAAGGCTTTACTGAAATCTAAGTACACCACATCTAGGGCTCTCCCTCGGTCCAACTCCCTGGTCGTCACCCAGTCAGAAATCAATCAGATTTGTCTGACAAGACCTGCCTCTGAATCCATGCTGCCTCAGATCCTGTAATCCACTGGACCCCAGAAACCCCACTATTTTCTCTTTCAGCAGCGTTTCCAATAATTTACTCAGCACTGAAGTTAAATTAACCGGCCTGTAGTTTAACCACATCCTTACTTCCGCTTTTGTGTAAAGGCACCACATGAGCCTCTCTCCAGTCCTTTGGCACCACTCCCGACTCCAATGAGGCATTGAAAAGGTCAGTCAGTGGAGTTGCTAGAACATCCCCAAGTTCCCTCAGTATTCTAGGGTGTATCCCATCCTGTCCTATCGCTTTGTCTACTTTAAGTTGAGCTAGTTTCTCACAAACTCAATCTTCTGAAAATTGTTCAAGATGTCCCTCGCTTCTGTTCCTGTTTGTGGGTGTTTTCTGAGGTCCTGCTCCCGGTTCTTCATCTGTGAACATAGAACAGAAATATTTAAGTATTTCCGCTTTATCCTTATCAGCTTCTACATATTCCCCCCTTCACCCTTGAGTCTGACAATACCACTTTTGCCCTTCCTCTTCTCACTAACATGTCTGAAAAATGTCTTATCCCCCCATTTTATTGCATTGACTATTTCCTCCTCTTTTTGAATCTTTGCTTTCCTGACTACTTTGCTAGCTTCTCTAAGTTTTTCAAAATATAATTGCCTGTCTTTCTCTCTCTGTGATCTCTTGTATTTCATGAAGGCCTCCCTCTTTTTCTTCACTTTTTCAGCTACTTCTTTCGAAAGCCATAGCGGTCTCCTTTTCCTTTTACCTTTATTTACCATTTTAACACAAAGGTTGGTTGCCCTTAAAATATCCCCTTTCAGTTTTGTCCACTGTTTTTCTACATCCCCCAGCTGTTCTCATCCTGCTAACGACTCCTTGAGGTATTGGCCCATCTTGGCAAAGTTAGTCTTCCTAAAGTCTAAGACCCTCACCTTTGAATGGATTCTAACAGCTCTAGTCCTAATACTGAACCACACCATCTGGTGATCACTGTTTAACCCCCATTCTCTTGTAAGCTCTGCAATATTGTAGCTTTATTATTATCTTTTACTTATAGTGCCTCCTTTTTTTCCTAGCAAGTCTTTCCTGAATAAATTATAGCCTGGTATAATTAGATCCCAGTCATGGTTCTATATTGATCATGTTTCTGTTACTGCCATTAAATCCAAGTCAGTCTCTTCCATTATAGCTTCAACATCTGGAACCATATTTCCCATATTACAGGCATTAACTGTCCAGATGTTTCCCCTTTTACCCATCTCTACAGAGGTATTTTAATGTTTTACTTACCTGAGGGATTTCACTTACCTGGGGGCATTCTTCACCTATCCACAACAGTCTGCTGCGGAAGACACTTTGATCCCTCTTGGATAGGATAACATCTCTACTCACCATGTGAGCTCAGACTCCCCAGCTCTGCAACATGCACACATGCAGTGCAGGCCTGCAGCCCCCTTGTGACATCCCATGCACACATGCAGCGCAGGCCTGCAGCCCCCTTGTGACATCCCATGCACACATGCAGCGCAGGCCTGCAGCCCCCTTGTGACATCTGTGACCCCCCTATTAATGCCCCCAGCGAAGGCATGTAGGGCTTAAGGGGTTTGTTTCCTTCTTGAACAGGTATTCCACTATTTCCTGAGGCAAAGCCTTTTGGGAAATGTAGTTCTCTTTTACCGTCCAATAAAGGGTAGTGTGACTCAAAAGTGGTTAAAGCAACAAAGGATTTATTCCCTCCTGGGGTGGATTTCAATAAGGAAAAATAAGGTACAAAAACCAGGTGCTTCTGGCAGAAGGACAAAATAAAACTTTCAAACTCAAACAGCTTACTTCAGCACAAAAACATGGCTTCCAGCAATCAAGGTAAACAGTTCTGTTTTCTTCACAGCTTTGTACTTTTAAATCCCAACAATTCTGTATTTCTCTTCAAAGCATTAATTCAACACAGGGATAATATATTATTAGACAATGTAATCGTACAGTCCATTAATTCCTCTGGCGTATTTATAAACTCTGGCTCTGTCTCCATTAATTCCTCTTCTGAGGCAGGAAATGTTTCCAACGTTAAATCTTGTGCCACGTCTTTCCTCACTGCTTTAGGCTTCTGGCTATACTCTTGAATCAGGTACTGCTTTAAACGAGCATTCTCATCAGTCATTTTCCTCACAGGCCCAACCCTCCGGGTAGATAAAATCACAGTGATTATTAAAACCCCAGCCTTTAGGCTTACCTCTAGCCCTGGCTGAACAAGGTTTACTCTGAGATGTGGGAATGGCTGTAGGTTCCAAACCTGACTTGTGCACAGAAGGTTTAAACTGCCTTCCTGGCTTTCTCTCCTTTCTGTAATCCCCAAGGTACTGCAGATAACCTGGTCTGCTTCTATTGTATCTTTCTCTTGGAGACTCTGTCCTTTCTGAATGGAAGCTTGGTTCCTCCCTTCCACGGAGACTCTGTCCTCCTCCCCGGGATAACCTTGCTTGTTCCGTTCTCCTCAATACCTTCCAAACCTTCCTCGACACCTTTGATACCCGGGATCCTTCTGATACCTTGGATACCTTGGATATCTCTCCTTTCCTCTACTGGGCCCTCTTTATGAGTCTGAATTCTAGGGTAGTGCTTAACTCCACCCCCTAACAGGTGTTCTGAATTAGCTCGTGACTCCCTGTCTAATTGGCAGCACGGGTGTATTTCTTTCCCCTGTGCTTGGTTTCCATGGCCACCATTAGTCATGTGCTTTTGTTTATGCCTCAGCACTGCTCCTGTTTCCTGCTTTTTAGCTCTTTCTGAAGGGCTGGAGGGACCCACTATGTCACACATCCCATGCACACACAGGCAAACCGTTGCACCACGCACAATTTGCTATCTGAATCTGTATCAATCTGTCTAAAGATGCCTCATAGAGCCCCTGCTACCATAGGGAGGCTTGAGGGGATGACTGGTTTGCCGGGGGCTGGGGAGGATGACTGGATTGCAGGGGTAGGGATGGGAATAGACTGGAAGACTGACTGATTAGCTGGGAGGAAGGCTGACTAGATTTCAGGAGGTAGGAGCTGGGCATGGCCAATATTAAGGGAGGAGTGAGATTGTGGGTGACAAGAGGGCGGGGAGGCAGGCGCTTGACTAGGTGACAAGAGGGTGGGGAGGGAGAGAGATTGCAAGACTGTTTTGACAACAGGTTAAGAGTGGGATGGCGGGCCTGCCAGTTGTGTATTCTACCAGCAGTCTGCAGGACTGCATTAAGGACCTGATTTACTAAGCTATTTTTCCCTTGGACATAAAATGGAAAAACAGCCTTAGCAAATCTGTCCCTAAAGGAGATGTGGTAGACCTCCTCAGAGGAGATTCACCCCCTCCCCTGGCTCCTGAATGTCAGTAGAGAAGGGAGACAATGGGGGAGGGGTGCAAGGAGGTCACAACCACTGGCTCCTAAGATTTTGGCCTGGTTCCTAAATCCAAACAATTTATCAAGGCCTAACTTACGCTTTTATTTAAAATTGTAAGTCATCAGGAGCCACTCTTTGGGGAAGCGGCTGAATATAAATGAATCTAATAAAAAGTTAAATAGCAATCGGATCATCACTGCTTCCTATATCTGGGATGAGGCCTTCTCGTTTGGATTTGCTGGATCCACTGAGGTGGCCTGGCTTTGCCTGTGCTGGATGCAGGATGCTGCGATTGATGGATTCTTGGTGTGATCTGCTGTTTTGCTTAGGTTCTTTTAGGACTATCTCAACAAATAGTGGTGATCTGTATGGAGCGGTGGTTACACCCCTAAACAAAGGCATGAGGAGAGGTGACCTGCATGGGAGCGGTGGATGCACCCCTAAACAAAGGCATGGGGGGGTGACCTGCATGGGAGCGGTGGGTACATTCCTAAACAAAGGCATGAGGGGAGCTATGACCTGCACGGAGCAGTGGGTGCACTTACTGTTGCCATTTTGCTGGGCAGACTAGATGGACCATACTGGTCTTTATCTGCCATCATATACTATTACTATGAAAGGAGAATTTAAGCATAGCTGTTATTTTTGAGTTTGAGTTATGAGATTGAAAAGTAAAGTGCAGTGAATTTTAAGGTAATTTTGAAAACTTTGCACGTAGTAATCTCTCCGTGTGTGTGTCTCTCTCTCTCTCTCTCCAGTGCCAGGAGTTGCTGAGTTTGCAGCATCTTTCAAAAGCGTAAGTGACCCCTCCTGCTGCTCTGCCTCTTAGCAGCATTATTTCTCTTTGCTTCACATTGGATCATATTTTTGATCTATGAATGGTGGAATGTGTTACTGACATGGTTTCATGTAATTGCAATTACTAGGATTTAATTTGCTGAACTCCACGTTTACCTTGCTGTTCTAATCTGTTATGCTGATATTTGCTCATTTTACTATTATGCAGGTATGTCAAATTATACACTGCCTTGCGCGCATCTCTTCATAAAGGCAGCTGATAAATTCATTCAAATTTATTTAAACCTCAACTGTTATAATTGTAAGCAAGTTTTATATAAAAAATAAAACGGTGACAATTGCACTTACATGAAGTCATATAGCTAAAATCTTGTAAAGGCTGAACAAACAGTAATGTTTTCCATCAGAAGAAAGATTTAACGTTCCATAGGAGGTTGTAATCAACAGGGAGGTTATCAAAAATAAATGTGGACAGAAGTCCCTATCTCCAGGAACAAGCAGGAATAAGTCCTCACATATGGGTAAGTCGGAACCGACGGAGCCCGCGCAGGAAAGCTCCCCAGCTTTTCAGATGAAAAGCTTTTGGGGCTTCCCACAGCGCATGCGCGCTGCCTTCCCGCCTTCCTTACCAGCTCTCTTCAGTTTCTCTTTTTCCGCGGAGCCAGCAGGTCGTGTTCCTGTCACCGCTGAAGAAATTGTTATTTTAATTTGTTTCTTTTGACCGCGTACCTGCCTTCCCCATACCAAAACCGGTACTGCCGGTCTCTTTTTTTCTTTAAAAAAAAAAAAAAAAAAAATCTTTTTTTTATTTTCTCAGCACAGCTTGGTAACTTTTGTTAGGCCTTCAGGCCTACACAAATTCTCCTCATGGAGAAACCAGCTCCTGGTTTTAAAAAGTGTACCAAGTGCAATGCTGCTATTTCTCTCACAGACACCCATGAATGGTGTCTTAAATGTTTAGGACCTGACCACTCCATACCGGACTGCCCATTCTGCTCCCAGATGTCTAAACGTGGTATGCAGAACCGGGCCAACAAGTTCCATGTGCTGTTTGCTTCAGATAATCCAGCATCACAGTCATCCAGGTATTCCTCTCCGGATGGATCTCAGGTAACCAAACTTTCTGTGGGCAAATCCTCTAAAAGCAAATCTCTTTCAAAAGATCGAGAGGCTCTCAATCTTGAGTTCGAGGATTCTGCCCACACCAAAAAACCCCGGCGGGAGGCTCCGGCCTCCAAAGCATCACCTATGGGGTTACAGGTTGACATCGATGGCACGGCCTTGACTGATCACCTGTTAGACTGCTCTGGGGTACCGGTCGATACCGGTACCGACATCCAGGCAGCAGTAGCGTCCATGGGCAATACTGTCCAGACCATGCAGCAGGCCGTTTTGGCTTTCATTAAGGCTGCGACGCCCTCGGTACCGATTCCATCGGTACCGACCCCGGTTCCGGTATCCACACCGGAACCGAGACCATCGACTTCCAAGCGTCGATCGGTTCCGCTTGCTGGATTCAGGCTTTTGCCCGATACCAATCCCATGCCCGATACGCCCGATGTCGATATCGATCGATACGCGTATCGTGCATTGCAAGCACAGAGAGAATACTCAGATTCTTCTGATGAGTTCAATTCCTCTGATGACTCTGCTGAGTTTGATCTTCCTGAGGAGCCCTCTTCTCTAAAGAGGAGGATGTCTCCTCCAGAGGATTTATCCTTTCAGGATTTCATTGTTGATGTAGCTAAAGCACTTTCTATTGCTACATCTGCTGAAAAGGAACCCAGATCAAAAAAATTGGATATTTTAGGATACTCTAAACCTCCTAAAGAGGCAGTTACTCTGCCTATCCATGAAATCCTTCAAGAACACTTGATGGATTTGTGGGAGACTCCTCTAACCCTGTCTCCTCATTCCCGTAGGTTGGACACCATGTACCGGGTCCCTCCTTCTCCTGGGTTTCAAAAGACTCAGCTGCCTCACCACTCCATTGTGGTGAAGTCTGCTATGAAGAAGATAAAGAGTCCTAAAAGGCATTCCTCTACCCCTCCAGGGCGAGAATGTAAGACCCTCGACTCTTTTGGTAGAAAGATCTTTCAGGCTAGTATGCTTATAGCCAGGATCAATTCTTACAGCCTTTATATGGGCATGTTTCTCAGAGAACTTGCCCTAAAGGTACGGCATTTAGCCCCCTTTATCCCTGAGGATAAAAAGGAGGACTTCACTACTCTGGTGACACAACTTTCAGAGGTCTCCAAGTTTTCCAACAGGGCAGCCTTTGATTCCTTTGAGGTTGCTGGCAGGGCTTCGGGAATCGCTATTGCAGCCCGACGTCTTGCTTGGCTCCAGGCTTCTGACCTAGAACCCTGGGTCATGGATGGCTTAAGGAATTTGCCCTGTACAGGAGAGAACTTATTTGGTGAGGACTGGCAAATTAAAGCTGCTCAAATGGACGCAGAAAATGCCACTCTAGATAGACTTTCTAAGTCTACTTCTACTCCTTCCAAAAAGAAACCTTTTAAAAGGCCGTACTACAAGAAGGCCAGATTTTCCACAAATACTGGCCAACAATCTTCTCAGCCTCGCTTTGCTGCTAAACGTCAGCAATCGAAGCAAGTAAAGTCAAAGTCTGCAGTGTCTGCTACACCCCAGCAGGCTCAACCCCCTCAGGGATTTTGACTTGCCCCTAGAGAACTTACCATTTCTGGCTCTGGAACAACCAGAGCCTCTCACCATACCGGGAAGGTTAGCTCACTTTGCTCCCAGAAGGGAGCAAATAACATCAGAGCAATGGACCCTCTCTATCATCAGAGAGGGCTACAAACTTCATTTCTCCAGCCTTCCTCCCCACATGGCCTCCACGGTTCATGTGGTGCCCTATGCTCGTCTCCATATGAGAGCAGCTCAATGGCCATTGGCCACCCAGTGGTCTCAAGCATCGGGACTGCTGTCAGACCAGGTACTCACCTCAAAACGTCTGTTTTGGTCTCTCCAGTGGTGGACATCCTCCAAAAATCTGTTGTTGGGGACCCCCTTCCAACCTTCGTTGCCCCAAGCAACCCTCACAACAGATGCCTCCCAAACAGGGTGGGGAGCTCATCTTCAACATCTCTCCACTCAGGGAACCTGGTCTCCCCAAGAGACCACCCTTCATATCAACCTTCTGGAACTGCGAGCAATCTTCCTTGCCCTCACAGTCTTCCATACCATCCTTGCCAACCTCACTGTCCTAGTTCAGACAGACAATCAGGTGGCCATGTTCTATGTCAACAAGCAAGGAGGGACGGGCTCTCTGTCGCTTTGCAACGAAGCTCTCAGATTATGGGCTTTCGCCAGAGAGCATCAAATTCATCTTCTGGCAGTGTATCTTCCAGGAGTTCAAAACTCTCGGGCAGACAGACTCAGTCGAGTTCTGCTTCCACACGAGTGGTCCCTGCATATGGACCAGATACACAGAATCTTCCAGGAATGGGGGACCCCGGACATAGACCTCTTTGCAAGTCCGTGGAATGCCAAACTTCCCCGGTTCTGTTCCAGGACTCCGTGTCAGGGAGCTCAGGCCAACGACGCCTTTCTCCTGCATTGGGGTCAGGAATTCCTGTATGCTTTTCCACCCATTCCTTTGATTCCCAAGACTCTGTTCAAACTTCAGAGGGATCACGGGTCGATGATCCTTATAGCTCCACGCTGGCCACGCCAAGTGTGGTTCCCTCTACTTCTACAGCTCTCCCAGGGCTCCTCCCTGGACCTGGGAGCTGCGCCAGACCTTCTGTCTCAGGAGAAAGGGACTTTGTGGCACCCAAACCCCAAGTCCCTACATCTCCGAGCTTGGTTACTGAAGGCTTAAGCCTTCATGAGTTTAATCTTTCTCAGCCAGTGAAAGATATCCTTCATGCCTCTAGGAAACCCTCTACCAGGCGTTCCTATGCTTTCAAATGGAAACGTTTTTCCATTTGGTGTGCTCAACAGGGTCTTGACCCTCTGGCACTTCCTTTGAATTCTCTACTAGACTATCTCCTGAATCTTTCCAAAGCAGGCCTCAAGACGAATTCAGTACGAGTCCATTTAAGTGCTATTACAGCATCCTTAAAACCTATAAATGGACAACCTGTCTCCTCTCATCCTCTCGTTGCAAGGTTCATGAGAGGCCTGACCCTAACTAAACCTCCCATCCGACCTCCGCCGGTAGCATGGGATTTGAACCTAGTTCTAGGTCAGCTTATGAAACCACCTTTTGAGCCTTTGGACTCTACCTCCTTGAAATTTCTTTCCTGGAAGGTTCTTTTCCTTATTGCAGTCACTTCGGCTCGCCACATCAGTGAACTGCAGGCTTTTCATCTTAATCAAGAGGTATATCTGCCTGTTTTTTTCCCGGCTCCTCATGCATCCACTGCAGAGAGGAACCTTCATACTCTTGACTGTAAAAGAGCTCTCGCCTTTTACCTCAACAGGACTCAGCCACATCGAAAGTCTTCCCAACTTTTTGTGGCTTTTGATCCTTCTCATTTGGGACTTCCAGTCTCCAAACGTACACTTTCCAATTGGATTGCTCAGTGTATTTCTTTTGCTTACCAGAGTAAGAACATTTCTCTGGAAGGCCATGTCACAGCTCACAATGTGAGAGCCATGGCTACTTCTATGGCTCATCTTCACTCTGTATCCATAGATCAGATCTGTCGAGCAGCCACTTGGGCCTCGGTTCATACCTTCACAGCCCATTACTGTTTGGACAAGGACTCCCGCCGGGATGCCTTGTTTGGTCAGGCTGTCCTCAAACACCTGTTCCATACTTAAGCAACTCCTGCCCACCTTCCCTGAATGGATGCCTGAGATCCATACGAAGATGGTTTACCCTTGGAGGGGGATCTCCCAGGCATCTTAGCTAGGGAGTCCCCATATGTGAGGACTTATTCCTGCTTGTTCCTGGAGATAGCACAGTTACTTACCTGTAACAGGTGATCTCTGGGAACAGCAGGAATTAGTCCTCACAACCCACCCACCTCCCCTAGGAGTTGTATCTTCTATCTATCTACCTTCCTTTCCTCTCTCTATTGTCTCAGCTATAAACTCGAACTGAAGAGAGCTGGTAAGGAAGGCGGGAAGGCATTGCGCATGCGCTGTGGAAAGCCCCAAAAGCTTTTCATCTGAAAAGCTGGGGAGCTTTCCCGCGCGGGCTCCGTCGGTTCCGACTTACCCATATGTGAGGACTAATTCCTGCTGTTCCCAGAGATCACCTGTTACAGGTAAGTAACTGTGCTTTACATCAGCAGCTCATCTTCCTCCAGCCACCTTTGCATTCTGTTATATCTGTTAGTTATTTCTCTATCTCTGCTAGATGCATGCAGTAAGTACATCTTGCAGTACCATATTTATAAGGTACACTTGTAATTCTTAAAGGCAGCTTCACACTTAGAGAAGATAACCTGCAGTGGCAGACCCTTCTCCATAGCTTAAACGTGGCAATGTACATTAAATAGGGACAATGATAACTTGGATTGTTCTGAGGCAATGGAGGGTTAAGTGACTTGCCCAAGGCCACAAAGAGTGCTAGTGGGAATTGAACTCTAGTCTCTTGGGTCCCAAGCCAGTGTGCTAACCACTGGGCTACTTCTCTACTCCAGAAAGGAATGGAGAATATCTGAGTACCTCTGTTCCTTAGCGCTCCGCAGTGCAGTCCTCAACTTCTGGGTTGTCAACCTCCTCCTGCAGCTAGGAGACTGGCATGTGCAAATTCATGACATCACTGGATATATCCTGTCAGCTTCCCTCCTACTTCCAGTGTGACCAGTCTCCTTGCAGCAGGAGGACGTTGTGAGCCCCGGAGTGGGACTCACTGTGAGAAACAAATAAGCAGCTCTTTGCTTTTTGATCGTTTTTTATTCTTCTTCATTTCTTTAATTACTGGGCTTCTGTTTTAAATTTTGATCAGCCCGTTTAGAGGGAGGAGGGGTCAGTGCTCAGCACTATTGGAGCCTCCTGCCTCTCCTCCGTGTCAGCCCTGCCTACCTGGTTTTGTTTTCTTTCCTTTAATTGCTTTTGCTTTCCTTTCGTTCCTTTCTAAGCAGGCAGTTTGGGCTCCGTGGAAGTTCTCTTCCCCCGGACCATACGGGGGAGAGCCCTTCTGTTGCCGGTGTCTCCGGAGTTCCCCGGGGGCTGGACCTTGTCTCTGCACATCGCGGGGTTCTTTTCCCCCGGGGCGAGCTGCGTGGCAGTGGTAGGAGCTCCGTCGGTCTTCTGGAGCCTCGGGGCAGCCTTTGAGCGGCGGTAAACTGCTCGCGGGTCTTGGCGCCTTTTTTGCCTCAGGGCTTTTGCCGCGGCGGCCATTTTGAAGACGTTTGGTCCACCGCGTGCATTTCAGCACTTCTAGGCTCCATGGATTTGGGTAAGTCTCTCTTGGTTTAATTTCTTCAAACGCTGTTTTCCTTTGCATTTATCTTTCTTTTGGCTGTTCCTTTTACTTTTGAGTTTGGTTTTTACATGGCAAAGGGGATATTTGTAGGCCCTTCCCTTGTTTTTTTCCTGCGGAGGGTTACCTAGGGGGGGGGGGGGTATCCAATAGTGTGCTCTTTGCTGGCATCAGGTTCATTGTTAAGGCCAATGCCACAGAGGCCCCTCTGTATAATTTGTGGAGCCCGTAGAGGTCCTTTATCAGTCTTGGGAATCTGCAGGGGTTGTGCAACCCTGTCTTCTCTCATGGAGCAGAAGCTGGAGGTCAGAGAGCCTGAGGGGATGGCTGAGCTTCCAGAACTTGATGCTGAGCATTCTTCCCGCCATGGTGCGCCGGAGCTCCGGTCAGAGGGGTCCGCTGGGCCCTCTGCGCCTCCGCCAGCAGGCATTGCGGTAGAACCCGGGGCTTTTAGTCCCGGGTTTGTCCTGTTAATGCACCAGGCGTTTTGTTTGCGGCAGCAGGGTACGGGGCCTGGATCGGTTCCTCTGCTGCCCCTTGAAGCCCCCCAGGACGCGGGAGGTGCTTCGAGTGTTCCTCCGCCCGCTCCGAAGAAGGCTCGTAGGTTCGCAGCCTCGGTAGCGGATGAGGAGTGGCCTGAAGGATCTGAGGCGGCCTGGGACCCGGAGGGGGATCCTCTGGATCTCGAAGACGGGGAGCTTCCGGAGCCTGAAGACCAGGCCAAGATCATTCGAGTTTTTCGCCGCGAGGAATTGCCGGCACTCATTTCCGAGTCTTTGAAGGTCTTGAATATGGCGTCTCCAGTGGCCAAGGATGTAGAGATTGAGGATCCGGTTATCCAAGCGGAGCGTCAATTGCGCATAGTTTTTCCCTTGCACCGGGTGGTGGACAAAATGATCAAGGATGAGTGGGATAAGCCGGAAGCCGGATTGCGTGGCGTTTGCACCCTGTCTCGTCTTTATCCCTTAGTGGATCTGGATAAAGAACGTTTTCGGGCACCGCGTGTTGATGCGGTGGTCTCGGCAGTCACTAAAAAGACCACTATCCCGGTTGAAGGGGGTGCGGCCTTGAAGGATGCCCAAGACAGGAAGGTCGATGGCTTGCTGCGGCAGACCTTTGAGGCCGATTCCATTTCGTTGCAGGCGTCTGTGTGGCGCTTGGGTGGCTCGGGCGTGTTTACGCTGGGCCCAGCGGTTGCGTCTGTCCTCGCGTCTCGAGGAGGAGGATGTGAAGGAGTTAGATCGCTTAGAGTCAGGGGCAGCGTATCTAGCGGATATTCATTATGACTTGATTCGCGCGTTAGCCAACAGTACGGCTTCGGTGGTGGCGGCCAGACGTTCGGTGTGGCTCAGGAACTGGGCGGCTGATGGTCCTTCCAAATCTCGTCTTAGTAAGCTTCCTTTTTAAAGGAGGACTACTCTTTGGAGAGGATTTGGACAAGTTGGTCAAGGACCTGGGGGAGTCCAAGGCTGGTCGCCTCCCTGAGGACAAGCCTAAGCCGCTTCGTTCGACCTCCTCGGTTAGGGGTCAGTCTCGTGATTTTCGCTGGTTTCGGTCCCCTCGCTATGCAGGTTTCTCTAGGGGCCGCTTCCAGACCCGCGCGCAGGGCTTTCGGGGCTACAGAGGTGGGGCGAGGGGCTTCTCTGCGGCCTCCCCCTCCACGTCTCGCAAGCCACAATGAGATGAGGCGGGTCCCGGCGGTGGGCATTTCGGTACGGCCGTCTGCGGGAGTTCCTCTCCGCTTGGACCCTCATCACGACGGACCAGTGGGTCCTCTATATCATTCAACACGGATACGCCCTCGAGTTTGCTCGACCCGTTCGGGATTCCTTTATCCGCTCGCCGTGCAAGGGGGCCTCCAAAGCGGCAGCGCTGGCCGTCACTCTCAACAGATTGTTACTGTTGGGTGCGGTGACGGAGGTGCCCAAAAGCGACTACGGTACGGGTCGTTATTCTATTTATTTCGTTGTGCCCAAGAAAGGCGGAGACTTGCGACCCATCCTGGATCTCAAGTCTGTCAACCGCTGCTTGCGGGTACCGCACTTTCGCATGGAGACCTTGCGGTCGGTCTTCGTCGCGGTGCGTCCCGGGGAGTTTTTAACGTCGCTAGATCTGACGGAGGCGTACTTACATATTCCCATTCTGGAGGCTCATCAGCGGTTTCTGCGATTTGCTCTCCCGTGGGGACATTATCAGTTCCAGGCGCTTCCTTTCGGTCTGGCGACGGCTCCTCGCACCTTCACGAAGATAATAGTAGTCGTGGCGGCGGCATTGCGGCGCGAAGGGATCCTGGTTCATCCCTATCTAGACGATTGGTTGATTCGTGCGAAGTCCAAGGAGGAAAGTCTGCAGGTTACGGACAAAGTGGTCCGTTTTTCTGCAGAGCCTGGGTTGGGTGATCAGTTTTGCGAAGAGTCATCTGGAACCCACCCAGGACCTCGTGTACCTCGGAGTCCGTTTCAACACCTGCTCGGGTCACATGTTCCTTCCTTCCCCGCGAGCCGAAGCCTTGCGCACTCTCATTCGGAAATTCCGAGCCACTCCGGCTCCGACAGCCTGGGACTACTTGCGGGTGCTCGGTACCATGGCGGCGACTCTGGAAGTGGTTCCGTGGGCGAAGGTGCACATGCGACCGTTGCAGCGGGCCCTGCTCCGTCGCTGGTCGCATCAGGCGGATCCCTTAAGCAGGAGGTTGCCTTGCCCTCTGGCGGTTCGCAGGTCTCTCCGGTGGTGGCTTCTCCATCGCTCTTTAGCGACCGGGATGCCGCTAGATCAACCCGATTGGTTGCCTCTATTGACGGACGCCAGCCTGACGGGCTGGGATGCGCATTGCCAGGGCAGTTTTGCGCAGGGCCTATGGTCAGGAGTGGAGACGTCGTGGTCAATCAATCGCCTGGAGCTGCGAGCCGTGTTTCTAGCTCTTCAGGCCTTTCAGCACTTAATCCTGGGTCGGGCAGTGCTGGTTCTGTCCGACAACTCGGCGACGGTAGCTTACATCAATCGGCAGGGCGGCACGGGAAGCGCCGCCATGGAGCAGGAAGCGGATCAGTTGTTCCGTTGGGTGGAACCGCGTCTCCCGTTGATTTCCGCGGCTCACATTGCCGGAAAAGACAACGTAACGGCCGACTTCCTCAGCAGAGTTCACGTGGATGCCGGGGAATGGCGGCTGCATCCCGAAGTATTCGGTCAGATTGTGGAGCGCTGGGGATCTCCGGTGATGGATCTGATGGCGACCTTTCTATCTGCTCAGGTCCTTCGCTTTTACAGCAGGCGAAGAGAACGGATGTCGGAGGGCATAGATGCGCTTCTGCAAGTTTGGCCGAGACAGGGACTTCTCTACGTTTTCCCGCCGTGGGCGTTGATCGGTCGGGTTGTTCAGAAGATAGGACGCCACCCGGGAAGAGTTCTTCTGGTGGCTCCCGATTGGCCTCGTCGGCCTTGGTATGCGGATCTAGTTCATCTCCTGGACGGTCATCCCTGGCGGCTACCGGAGCGATCGGATCTCCTGGTTCAGGGTCCTCTTTTCATGCCTCAGGTGGCTCGGTTCTTGCTTACGGTTTGGCCATTGAAAGGGCACGCTTAAGAAAGCGGGGATACTCGGCGGCGGTGATAGCCACGATGTTGGCCTCCCGGAAGCGATCCACGTCGTTAGCTTATGTGAGAATTTGGCGCATCTTTGAGGATTGGTGTTCTCGGCATTGGATTCGAGCGGCCACGGTGGCCGTCCCCGTTATTCTGGACTTTCTGCAGGATGGTTTCGCTAAAGGGCTGGCGGCCAGCTCCTTGCGGGTGCAGCTGGCGGCGTTGGCCTGTTATCGAGGTAAGGTCAATGGTGTGTCATTAGGGTCTCATCCGGATGTTCGGCGGTTTTTAACGGCGATTTCCATGTTACGGCCTTCTCTTCGGGTTGGCGTTCCATCCTGGGATCTTACATAAGAACATAAGAACATAAGATATGCCATACTGGGTCAGACCAAGGTCCATCAAGCCCAGTATTCTGTTTCCAACAGTGGCCAATCTAGGTCATACGTACCTAGCAGTTTCCCCAAGGGACACAGGTTCCACAATGCTTGTATTGGTTCAAGCATTGATATCCTGGGTCCCTTCTTAATAATGGTTTATGGACCTTTCCTCCAGGAACTTGTCCAAACCTTTTTTAAACCCAGCTACACTAACAGCCTTTACTACATCCTCCGGTAACAAATTCCAGAGTTTGATTACACGTTGAGTGAAAAAATATTTTCTTTTATTAGTCTTAAATAGTTTACCCTGTAGCTTCATTGCATGTCCCCTAGTCTTTCTATATTCTGATAAGGTAAACAATCGATCTACGTTTACCCGTTCCACTCCGTTCATTAATTTATAGACTTCTATCATATCTCCCCTCAGCCGTCTCTTTTCCAGGTTAAAGAGCCCCAACCTTTTTAGCCTTTCTTCATAGGAGTAGCCTTCCATCCCCTTTACCATTTTGGTGGCTCTTCTCTGAACCTTTTCTAAAATTGCTATATCCTTTTTAAGATATGGCGACCAGAATTGCACACAATATTCAAGGTGCGGTCTCACCATGGAACGATATAGAGGCATTATAATATCTTTTGTTTTATTTTCCATTCCTTTCCTTATCATACCTAGCATTCTATTTGCTCTCTTGGCCGCCGCTGCACACTGGGCCGAGGGTTTTAACATGGTATCCACAAGGACGCCTAAATCTTTTTCTTGGGTGGTGGTTCCTAATGTGGAACCTTGCATCGTGTAACCATAGTTTGGGTTGTTCTTCCCTAGGTGCATAACCTTGCACTTCTCCACATTAAATTTCATCTGCCATTTTGATGCCCAGTCTTCCAATTTATCAAGATCCTCTTGCAATTTTCCACAATCCTCCTGGGTTTTAACAACTTTAAATAGTTTTGTCTCATCAGCAAATTTGATAACCTCACTCGTTATTCCACTTTCCAGGTCATTTATGAATATGTCAAAAAGCAGCGGACCCAGCACAGATCCCTGGGGTACACCACTATTCACCTTTCTCCATTGGGAAAATTGGCCATTTAGCCCTACCCTCTGCTTTCTATCTTTTAACCAGTTCCTGATCCACAGTAGTACACTGCCTCCTATCCCATGACTCTTTAGTTTTGCCAAAAGTCTCTCATGAGGGACCTTGTCAAAGGCTTTCTGAAAGTCCAGATACACAATATCAACCGACTCACCTTTGTCCACCTGTTTATTCACTCCTTCAAAAAAACATAACAGATTAGTAAGACAAGATCTTCCTTGTCTAAAGCCATGTTGGCTGTCTCCCATTAGGTCATGACTATCTATATGCTGAGTAATTTTATTCTTTATGATGGTTTCTACCATTTTTTCCCGGTACTGATGTCAGGCTCACCGGTCTGTAGTTTCCCGGATCACCCCTCGAACCCTTTTTAAAAATTGGTGTTACATTGGCGATCCTCCAATCCTCAGGTATTAGAGATGATTTTAATGATAGTTCACAGATTACTGATAGCAGGTCTGCAATCTCAAATTTCAGTTCTTTCAACACCCTTGGATGTATACCATCCGGCCCAGGTGATTTGCTACTCTTCAGTTTATCTAATAGTTGTAGGACATCTTCCCGATGTATCGATATTTCCTTCAATTCTTCCACACCTTTAAATACCACTTCAGTCGTGGGTAACATCCCCACATCTTCCTCAGTAAAGACCGAAGCAAAGAATTCATTCAGTCTCTCCGCTATCGCCTTGTCGCCTCTTAGTGCTCCTTTAACCCCTTTATCATCTAATGGACCAACTGACTCTCTCACGGGTTTTTTGCTACGAATGTACTTGAAAAGGTCTTTATTTCGCGTTTTTGCTTCCGCAGCAAGCATCTTCTCAAATTCTCTTTGACTGCCTTATCAATGCCTTGCATTTGACTTGCCAGTGCTTGTGCTGTTTCCAGGTTTCATCATTTGGCTCTTTTTTCCATTTCTTGAAAGATGCTTTTTTGGCAACAACAGCCTCTCTGACCTCAGCTTTAAACCATGCTGGCAATTTTTTGGACTTCCTTCCACTTTTCTTAAAGCGTGGAATACAGCTGGTCTGGGCTTCCAAGATAGTATTTTTCAACATCTTAATTTAGTTCTCCGAGCTTTGTCTCGGTCTCCCTTTGAGCCGTTGAAACGCTCTTCTCTTAAGGATCTGACCTTGAAGGCTGTTTTTCTGGTGGCAATTTGCTCAGCAAGGCGTATTTCCGAATTGCAAGCCCTGTCTTGTCGTGAGCCGTTCCTGACCTTCTCGGCTGATAAGGTGGTGTTGCGTACCGTGCCCTCCTTCCTACCTAAAGTGTTCTCTCCCTTTCATATGGACCAGGTGGTCACTTTGCCGGTTCTCGGTTCTCGCGATGAGTCCCCCCTCGATCGCGATCTGCGCCGGTTAGACGTTCGGCGGGTGTTGCGTCATTACTTGCAGGTCACGGACTCTTTTCGTAAGTCGGATCATTTATTTGTGCTGTTTGGGGGTGTCCGTAAGGGGGAGGCCGCGGCGAAAGCTTCTATTGCCCGGTGGCTTAAAGAGGCGATTTCGGCGGCTTATCTGCTTCAGGGCCGCGTGGTGCCGTCGGGCTTACGGGCGCATTCCACCAGGGCGCAGGCTTGCTCTTGGGCGGAGCATCGCTTGGTTCCGCCGGGGGATATTTGTAGGGCGGCTACGTGGTCGTCCTTGCATACTTTTAGTAAGCATTATCGTTTAGATGTGGAGGCGGCGAAGGATTCTCGCTTCGGGTCGGCGGTGTTGTCTGTCGTCCGGAAAGATCCCGCCCATTAGGTACTGCTCTGGTACATCCCAGAAGTTGAGGACTGCACTGCGGAGCGCTAAGGAAATATTAATTACACTTACCTGGTAATTGTAGTTCCTTTAGCGACGACAGTGCAGTCCTCCATCCCGCCCTATTTCTGTCATTTTCAGGGTTCCGGAGTGGAGTACGGATTGAAGAATTTCTACAGGTGAGCCGACTCCGTTTTCCTGTTTCTTTTCGCTATCTTTATAGTCTGTCTCTTGCCTCTGCTTTTGTTGCTCGGAGGGCAGGGATGGAAAGCCGGGCGTGAGCACGGTTACCATAGTAGTTTATTAAAAAAAAAAAAAAAAAAAAAAAGTTTTCTTTTTGGATGTCATGTACTGGCTACTTATTTCTTGCTCCTTTGAGTCTGCTTTGTTAATAGTTCACACTGGAAGTAGGAGGGAAGCTGACAGGATATATCCAGTGATGTTATGAATTTGCACATGCCAGTCTCCTAGCTGCAGGAGGAGGTTGACAACCCAGAAGTTGAGGACTGCACTGTCGTCGCTAAAGGAACTACAATTACCAGGTAAGTGTAATTAATATTTTTGATCCATGGTGCAGCTGCACCTTGGGTATCATGCAATTCTCTGGGAACAAGCAGGAAGTCAGACCTCGCATATGGGTGATGTCTGCGCCGATGGAGCCCGTGCGGAAGCATCTCCCTAGCTTTCAAAGAAAGCCTTTGGGAGATGTACCACGCATGTGTGGTCCCTTTCCCGCCCAAGGGTGTCATCTTACCTCAGTCTCCTTTTTTCCACGGTGCCCTTCAGATGATGTCCTGTTTCCCCCAGAAAAAGCGTGATTATTTTTTTTGTTTTATATCCGGTTTGCATACCGGTTGCTTCCTGCCCCTGAACCAGCTCGCCTTGGTGTTGCCCCTCAGGTTCGTTCATTCGTTGTCCCATTTTTCATCAAGGTGTTCCTCGAACCGGCATTCGTTCCCTTTTTTTTTTTTTTTTTAGCTGAAGGCCTCTGACCTTTGCCAGGCAGCAGGGGCCCCCCTTTTTCAGATGGCCTCCAGTGGCTTCAAGAAGTGTGATCTGTGTGGCAAAATGTCTCTAACCAGCCCACACGACTGGTGCCTCAGCCTGGGGCATAACTACTCCAACTGCAGACTCTGCAGAACCATGAGCTCAAAAGCCCTAAAGAGCCGTCAGCAGGAGAAATTTTTCTAGAAATCTGACTCCATGCTGGAGTGTCTGGTGACATCTTGCTCTAGGGCCCCCTCTGATCCCTCTGTGCTCCGTGAAGTCCAAACCTCCTTGGAGTCCCTCAGCCGTGGTTCCTCTGAACTGAAATCCCTGGAGGTGGAGTGCAAGAAGAAGAAACCCTCGAAGACCGCCTTGGAGGACGAGTCCAGGAAGAAGGGAAAATCCCACTCCAGGCCTCGTAGTCCCAGATGCGAGTCCAAGGAGTTGGAGTGGCCTTCCAAGCTCCCCTGCAAGAAGATGTTGGCATTGACTGACTAGCTTCAAGCCTCCAAGGCCATCCTTATCGAGGACTCTCCCTCGACAGTACCAACGCCAGGCCCAAAGCCCTTGATGCCCACATCAAAGGCTGTAAAGCCAACTGGTATGGATACCAGGATGGTGGTCTTGGAGAGCAGTGTATATGTCCTCATGGCCATGCAGCGGGCATTTGTCCGGCTCGTTCAGTTCATCCACCCCAACGATAGGACCCTTGACATAGAGGGCATCTCTGGACTTTGAGCCAGTTCTCGAGTGCCACCGGCCTCAAGAGAGCCCCCAACAAAGTACAAGGTCCCAATCTCATGCCTCAAGACTCCAGTCTTCCCCAGAGATCGCCTGTGACTTGAATTGCAGATCCTCCAGAGGTTGCAGACTGCCTGGAGCGGACCTCGACTGAGGTGATCTTGTGGCATCAGACGTAAACTCTGACTTTGAATCCGAATGGGAGACAGAGGACGAAGACTCCCCGGGGGATGAGGTGACACAGACATGTCCTTGGATCCATCTCCCCCCAATGCCCCGATACTTTTAGTTTAAATTTAAAACACAAGAGAGCTTTCTGGTTAAATTTGGAACCCAGCAGAGCTTGTAGTTTAAATTTCATAATAAGTTAGAGCCTAGCAGCAGCAAAGAGCTATAATTTTAAATCAAATCAGAATATAGCTTGCCTCAGCAGCACAAGACAAGGTACTGTGTAGCAGCCCTCCTTTAATAAGTGTTATTTCCCTCCCTCCCTCCCTCCCCAACACCCACCCATCCCTGGGATAATCATAGCTTAATAGGTACTTACACATCTTAAGACAGGAGGTACTCTCAGGTGAAGCATGTTACCCAAATCAGTCATACACTAAGGACCTGAGATTAATTAAGCTTCAGGTGAGCAAGGTATATTAAACGTATTAGGTACAGTTTTATTAGTATAAATATCTATAGCAACCCTTAGTAAGTAAAGAATGTAAAGATCTAAACACAAACTTAATTTAAGATGCAGACAGCAGTTCAGCAGCGAGATGGGGGCTTTCCAGTCTTTTGCATTGAGTGTCACATGTATGATTTTCTCCTAATTGGTGAGAGGTCTTACATGTGCACTAGGTGCAAGGAGCTCTTTGCTCTCAGGGAGCAAGTCCGTTCTCTAGAGGCTAGAATAGCAGACTTGGGGAAAAATAAGAGACAGAGAGGTACATAGACGAGACCTACAGGGACATAGTCCTGAAGTCCCACCTCCAGTCTGGCAGCATACCTGTTGCCATGGAGGAGAGGTCACATGACAGGAGAGCATAACCCTAGTGTGGCAGGAAGTGATCCTGTAACTAGGACCTGTCCTCCAGGTGATGTAAAACCCTCTCGCATTGAGGAAGTTTCTCCAGGGCCATGTGCCCATGAGAGAAGGGTTAGGACAGTCGTTATAGTTGGTGATTCAATCGTTAGGCATGTAGATAGCTGGGTGGCTGGTGGACGTGAGGATCTCCTGGTAACATCCCTGCCTGGTGTGAAGGTAGCAGACCTCACGCACCACCTAGATAAGGTCTTAGATAGTGCTGGGAAGGAGTCTGCTGTCTTGGTACATGTCGGTACCAATGACATAGGAAAATGTGGTAGGGAGGTTCTGGAGGCTAAATTTAGGCTTTTAGGTAGGAAGTTGAAATCCAGAACTTCCAGGGTAGCATTCTCTGAAATGTTTCCTGTTCTATGCGCAGGACCCAAAAGGCAGGCAGAGCTCGAGTCTCAATGCGTGGATGAGACAATGGTGCAGAGATGAGGGGTTTGGATTTGTTAGGAACTGGGGAACATTCTGGGGAAAGGAGGGACTCTTCCGAAGGGATGGGCTTCACCTTAACCGGGATGGAACCAGTCTGCTGGCATTAACCTTTTAAAAAGGAGAGAGAGCAGCTTTTAAACTAGATAATAGGGGAAAGCTGACAGTCACCCAAGAGCAGATGGTTCGGAAGAATGTATCCTTGAAGGATACTACCAAAAGCAGAGAGGTTCCAAAAAAGAGTAAAGTAGCCCAAATGCCCTCGAGTATGGAGGAGATAGAGCTTAAAGATCCCAAATTATCCATGTCTACCAATAGCCAAATTAATATGAAGAAAATACAGTCTCTAAAATGCTTGTATGCAAATGCTAGAAGTCTAAAAAATAAGATGGGAGAGTTAAAATATATAGCACTAAATGAGAGGTTAGATATGATTGGAATATCAGACATGGTGGAAGGAGGACAAGCAGTGGGACACTGATATCTGGGTACAAATGATATCGTAATGATAGAGCTGATCAAATTGGTGGTTGCGCTCTGTTAGAGAGGGCATTGAATCAGAAAGGATTAAAGATTTGCAGGAAACAAAATTTGCTGTAGAATCTCAATGGATTGAAATTCCTTGTAAAAAGGAGAAGGCGATGGCAGTGGTGGTGTACTATCGACTGCCTGACCAGAATGAACAAATGGATGATGAAATGCTCAAAGAAATCAAGGAAGCTAACAAGTTACAGCGCGGTAATAATAATGGGTGATTTCAGTTACCCCGGTATCGACTGGGTCAGTGTCACGGCAGGACATACTAGGGAGATAAAGTTCCTAGATGAAACAAATGACTGCTGCTTGGAGAGCTGGTTCATGAACCTACCAGAGGGGAAGCCATATTAGACCTAGTCATTAGTGGAACACCAGATCTTGTGCAAGAGAGAAGGGTGTTTGGGCCTCTTGGCAATAGTGATCATAGCATGATCGCCTTTGTTTTAATTAGTGGAGGAGGGATAGTAAGGAAATCCACAGTACTACCTTTAACTTTCGAAAGGGAGACTATGATAAAATGAGGAAAATAGTTAAGAAAAAACTAAAAGGAGCGGTTACGAAGGTTAAAGACTTGGAACAAGCAGAACATAAGAACATAAGAACATAAGATATGCCATACTGGGTCAGACCAAGGTCCATCAAGCCCAGTATTCTGTTTCCAACAGTGGCCAATCTAGGTCATACGTACCTAGCAGTTTCCCCAAGGGACACAGGTTCCACAATGCTTGTATTGGTTCAAGCATTGATATCCTGGGTCCCTTCTTAATAATGGTTTATGGACCTTTCCTCCAGGAACTTGTCCAAACCTTTTTTAAACCCAGCTACACTAACAGCCTTTACTACATCCTCCGGTAACAAATTCCAGAGTTTGATTACACGTTGAGTGAAAAAATATTTTCTTTTATTAGTCTTCACATATGGGTATCGTCGGTACCGACGGAGCCTGCGCGGGAACGCTCCCCAGCGTCCAATTAGAAAGCTTTTGGGAGCATCCCACAGCGCCTGCGTGCTGCCTTCCCGCCTTTCCCAACTGCCTCTCCAGTTCTTCGTTTTCTGCGGAGCCAGCAGGTCGTCCATGTCACCGCAGAAAATTTTCCCTATTCTCCTTTTTTGTGGTCGCATCTGCCTTCCCTCGACGCTATACTGGTACTGGTACTGCCGGTTCTTTCTGTCTAAATTAAAAAAAAAAAAATTATATATATATATATCACTAGTATTTTTGTCCCAACGTTTCTTCCTCAGGTGCACGTTTCTTCCTTAGGCCCAAACCGTCCTTTACCATGGAAAAACACGCTTCGGGTTTTAAGAAGTGCACCAAGTGTGGCGATACCATCTCCGTCACTGACGCCCATGAGTGGTGTCTTAAATGTTTAGGTCCTGACCAGTCCATCTCGGAGTGTATGGCCTGTGCCATGAAGTCCAAGAGGGGTCGACAAAACCAAGCTGCTAAGCTCAGCACCCTGTTTCCCTCCGATGCAGCCTCTGGCATCGATGTCGTCCAGGGCTTCGTCTTCCTCCCATGGATCTCAGGTAACTAAACATAAGTCTGGCCGGTCCTCAAAGGGTAGATCTCCTTCCAAGCATCGAGATGCCTCTGGCGTTGCCCTTGAGGGTTCTGTACCGGCAAAATTGCCCCGGCGGGAGGCTTCGGCTTCCAAAGCATTATCGGGGCTCCAGGATGTTCTTGAGGCCTCAACCTTGGCAGAACTACTGGTGCCGTGCTCTGGGGTACCGGCTGCTTTCTCCAGTACCGATACCCAGGCATCGGCAGCATCGATAGACCAGAGGTTCCTGGCTATTGAACGCAGTCTGGCGGCTCTCCTTGCGGCATAGACACCCTCGGAACCACGTCAGACAGTTCAACCGACATCGTCACCGATACCAACAGCATCGACATTGGTGTCTGCGTTGCCAGCACCCAGTCATGCTATGCCTTCCTGTACCGATACACCGGTAACGATTCCCCCCGGCACTGACTTCGGTCGGTACAGGTATTGTGCTCTACAAGAGCATCTGGACATAAGGTACTTAGAATCCTCGGAGGAGTCTGAGGATTCTGACAGCTCCATCGGTACCAGAGTACTTCTCCCGGAGGAGCCTGCCTCTGCTAAACGCAGGATGTCTCCTCCAGAGGATATCTCCTTTCAGGACTTTATCAGGGAGGTGGCTCGAGGTCTTTCTATTACTGTGGCTCCTGAAACAGAGCCCAGGGCAAAGGAGTTGGTAATTTTGCAATATCCCAAAGCTCCTAAGGAGGCAGCTACTTTGCCTATCCATGAGATCTTACATGATCTCATGTTGAGAATGTGGGAGACGCCTCTTACCACCTCTCTTCACTCTCGTAGACTGGATACCATGTATCGAGTACCTCCGTGTCCTGGCTTCCAGAAAACTCAGCTTCCTCACCACTATTGTAGTGGAATCAGCTATGAGAAGGATCAGAAGTGCAAAGAGGCATGCCTCTAATCCTCCAGGACTTGAATGTCGAACTTTGGATGCCTTTGGACGTCGTACTTTCCAGGCTTCCATGCTTTCTGCCAGGATCAGTTCCTATGTTTTATATATGGGAATGTTCCTTAAGGAAGTCACAGGAGATTTAGAGGTGTTGAGCCCTCTTCTTCCTGATAAGAGGCAGGATTTTCTCACACTAGTTAAACATACCCAGGATGTTTCTAAGTTTGTCAATCGTGCAGCTTTTGACCGTTTTGAGTGCATAAGCAGAACCTCTGCCATTGCCATAGGTGCACGTAGAATTGCCTGGCTCCAGGCATCTGATTTGGAGCTCTGGGTGCAGGACAAACTGGGCAATATCCCTTGTACCAGGTGAGAATCTATTCGGCAAGAATTGGCAAGAGAAGGCCAATGAATTGGATGCTGACAACTCCGCTTTGGATAGACTGTCCAAAGCCACAGCTGATCCTACAAGAAGAAAATCTTTAAAGAAACCATTTTTCTCCAAGAAGAGGTTTTATCCTTATTCCCAGCAGGCACGTTCTGCAGGTCAATCTGCCCAAAAATCAGCAACCACCTAAACAGAGGAAAGCAAAGACTGCTAAGCCTCAACCATCTCAGCAGTCTCAGCCTTCACAAGGCCTTTGACTTCCATCTAGAGAACTTAGCCTTCCTGGCTCTCAATGGTCCCGAACCTTCCACCATTCCAGGAAGGTTGTGGCACTTTGCCCCCAGATGGGGGCGGATAACAGCAGAGCATTGGACTCTCTCCATTATAAAAGAGGGGTAGAAGGTTCACTTTCTGTGCATGCCCCCTCCCACAGTAGTAAGACAGTTCAATTCTCAGACCTCTCTCATCAGTCTGTTAGATCAAGAGGTCATTATCCTTCTTGCCCAAGGGGCAATAGAAGAGGTACCCATTTCTCAACAGGGTACAGGGTTTTACTCCCCCTATTTCCTTATCCCAAAGAAAACAGGGGGACACAGACCTATTCTAGATCTCAGAGAATTGAAAAAGTTCCGGTTCAAAGAAAAATTCAAAATTTCTCTAGGAACCCTGTTGCCATACCTTCAGAGTCGGGATTGGCTTTGTTCTCTAGATCTCAAGGATGCGTACACTCATGTTCTCATCCATCCAACTCAAAGTTCCTTGGGTTTCTTTTTCAAGGAAAGCACTACCAATACAGGGTGCTTCCTTTTGGCCTGGCCTCAGCACCAAGGTTGTTTACGAAATGCATGGATGTGGTAGCAGCATTTCTTCGCACTCTAGGAATATTCGTCTTCCCCTACTTAGACGGCTGGCTCATTCAAGCCCCATCAGAGTCAGAGGCCAGGATTTCTCTCTTGCACAATGCGTATCCTTCAGTATTTGGGTCTGGTCATAAACATCCCAAAATCCAGCCTAACTCCCACTCAGTCTTTAGAGTTCATAGGAGCTTTGCTGGATACCAGAAAAGCAAGGGCCTATCTTCCCCAGACCCGTTGCCTTCGCATGGTGCAGTTAACTTCTCAAGCAGTGCTAAAGCCTCATCTCACTGCTCGAGAAATGTTACAACTACTAGGCCACATAGCATCTACCGTGCATGTGGTTCCTTATGCTTGCCTCCATATGATAGCAGCCCAGTGGACTTTATCCACTCAGTGGACCCAGGCATCAGGGTGCCTGTCAGACAAAATAGCAATCACAAATGGCCTTATTTTGTTCCTCCAATGGTGGCAGTCCACTCAAAACCTGTTGGGGTCCCCATTTCAACAGCCTTTACCCCAGGCAACTCTCACAACAGATGCTTCACCAATGGGTTGGGGAGCTCAACTGCAAGACCTCTCCACCCGGCACTTGGACTCCACAGGAGACTCATCTACACATCAATCTCTTGGAGCTCAGAGCAATCTTCCTTACTCTTCGAGTGTTCCACACCCTGCTCAGCTACAAGACAGTTCTCATTCATACAGACAATCGAGTAGCCATGTTCTACGTAAAAAAACAGGGAGGAACAAGCTCTCTGTCAATTTGTAACGAAGCTTTGCGACTATGGGCCCTCACCAGAGAGCATCAGATTCATCTCCTGGCAGTGTATCTTCCAGGTATCCAAAACTCTTGGGCAGACAGACTCAGTCGAGTTCTGCTTCCACACGAATGGTCTCTACATGCAGACCAGGTGGCCAAGAGTTTTCAAATTTGGGGAACCCTGGACATAGACCTCTTTGCAAGTCCGTTGAATGCCAAACTTCCCCGTTTCTGTTCCAGAATTCCAGCTCAGGGCTCTCAGGCCAGGGATGCTTTCCTCCTTCCTTGGGGTCAAGACTTCCTTTATGCTTTTCCACCTATTCCCCTGATTCCCAAAACCCTGTTCAAGCTTCAGAGAGACAAAGGCCATATGATTCTCATAGCTCCACATTGGCCACGGCAAGTGTGGTACTCTCTGCTTCTACATCTCTCTCAAGCTCCCTCTCTGGAGTTAGGGTCTGCTCCAGATCTCCTGTCTCAGGAGAACGGAATGTTATGGCATCCCAATCCCCAGTCGCTGCATCTGAGAGCTTGGTTGTTAAAGGCCTAGATCTTCATGATCTTAACCTTTCTCAGCAAGTAAAGGATATCCTTTATGCTTCTAGAAAACCTTCCACAAGACGCTCTTATGCTTTCAAGTGGAAAAGGTTTACCATATGGTGCTCGCAGAAGGTACTTAGCCCCCTTGCGATACCTCTGGAATCATTACTGGAGTATCGCCTTCATTTATCCAATGCAGGACTTAAAACTAACTCAGTAAGAGCCCATTTGAGTGCTAGTGCAGCTTCTTTCAAGCCTTTAAATGGACAACCTATTTCCTCCCATCCTCTTTTATAGCAAGATTTGAGAGGCCTTCTAACTAAGCCTCCCATTAAGCCACCACCGGTGGCATAGGACTTAAATCTGGTTCTTGGCCAGCTCATGAAGCCAGCTTTTGAACCCTTAGCTACTACCTTGTTGAAATTCCTTTCTTGGAAAGTTATCTTTCTCATTGCAATCACATCAGCATGTTGCATCAGTGAGTTGCAGGCACTAGTGGCTGATCCTCCTTATACAAGGTTCCATCATGACAAGGTAGTCCTTAGTACTCATCCACACTTTATGCCAAAGGTGGTCTCGCTTTTTCATTTGAACCAAGCGGTCTACCTGCCTGTGGTTTTTTTCCAAGGCCTCATGCATCAAATGCAGAAAGGAATCTTCATACTTTGGACTGTAAAAGAGCTTTAGCTTTTTACTTGGAGAACATAGCAACATAGATCCTTCTCATCTGGGACTTCCAGTCTCCAAGAGAACACTGTCCAACTGGATTGCATAGTGTATTTCCTTTGCCTGTCAGAGTAAGAATCTTCCTCTGGAGGGCCATGTCACAGCTCACAATGTGAGAGCCATGGCAGCTTCAATGGCTCATCTGCACTCTGTGTCGATTGACAGCATCTGTCGAGCAGCAACATTGGGCCTTGGTTCATACCTTCACAGCCCATTACTGCTTGGACAAGGACTCCTGCCGGGATGCCTTGTTTGGTCAGGCTGTTCTCCATTACCTGTTCCATACCATCAACTCCTACCCACCATCCCTGGTAGGATGCCAGAGATCCATGGGGGGAGTGGAGCCCTTTCACAGGGACTCACAACTTCTGGTGTCTCTCCCTGGCATCTAAAGCTAGGGAGTCCCTATATGTGAAGACTATATTCCTGCTTGTTCCTGGAAATAGCATAGTTACTCACCTGTAACAGGTGATCTCCGGGAACAGCAGGAATTTAGTCTTCACAACCCACCCACCTCCCCTAGGAGTTGTATCTCTTTTTTTTTTCTTCTTTTTTTTCCTCTTTCTCAGCTTTAAAACTCAACTGGAGAGAGGCAGTTGGGGAAGGCAGCATGCAGGCGCTGTGGGATGCTCCCAAAAGCTTTCTAATTGGATGCTGGGGAGTGTTCCCGCGCAGGCTCCATCGGTACCGACTATACCCATATGTGAAGACTAAGTTTCTTTATGTTCAATGTAACGTATACAGTAGTATACATAAGTTGTTAATTCGTTCCATGTAAACCGCCCCTGATCTCTGGAAGGGGCGGTATAGAAGAAATAAATAAATAAAATAAGTTCCTGCTCTTCCTGGAGATCACATGTTACAGGTGAGTAACTATGCTATCTTGGAAGCCCAGACCAGCTGTATTCCACGCTTTAAGAAAAGTGGAAGGAAGTCCAAAAAACTGCCAGCATGGTTTAAAGGTGAGGTCAGAGGCTGTTGCCAAAAATCATCTTTCAGGAAATGGAAAAAAGAGCCAAACGAAGAAACCTGGAAACAGCACAAGCACTGGCAAGTCAAATGTAAGGCATTGATAAGGTAGGCAAAGGGAGAATTTCAGAAGAAGCAAAAATGCAAAATAAATACTTTTTCAAGTACATTAGTAGCAAAAAACCTGTGAGAGTCAGTTGGTCCATTAGATGATAGAAAGGTTAAAGGGGCACTAAGAGGTAACCAGGCGATAGCGGAGAGACTGAATTCTTTGCTTCGGTCTTTACTGAGGAAGATGTATGGATGTTACCCATGACTGAAGTGGTATTTAAAGGTGCGGAAGAATTGAAGGAAATATCGATACATCGGGAAGATGTATTACAACTATTAGATAAACTGAAGAGTAGCAAATCACCTGGGCCAGATGGTATACATCCAAGGGTGTTGAAAGAACTGAAATATGAGATTGCAGACCTGCTATTAGTAATCTGTGAACTATCATTAAAATAATCTCTAATACCTGAAGATTGGAGGATCGCCAATGTAACACCAATTTTTAAAAAGGGTTCCAGGGGTGATCCGGGAAACTACAGACCGGTAAGCCTGACGTCAATACCGGGAAAAATGGTAGAAACCATCATAAAGAATAAAATTACTCAGCATGTAGATAGCCAACATGGCTTTAGACAAGGAAGATCTTGTCTTACTAATCTGTTGTTTTTTTGAAGGTGTGAATAAACAGGTGGACAAAGGTGAGTCAGTTGATATAGTGTATCTGGACTTTCAGAAAGCCTTTGACAAGGTCCCTCATCAGAGACATTTGGCAAAACTAAAGAGTCATGGGATAGGAAGCAGTGTACTATTGTGGATCAGGAACTGGTTAAAAGATAGAAAGCAGAGGGTAGGGCTAAATGGCCAATTTTCCCAATGGAGAAAGGTGAATAGTGGTGTACCCCAGGGATCTGTGCTGGGTCCACTGCTTTTTGACATATTCATAAAGACCTGGAAAAGGGCATAACGAGTGAGATTATCAAATTTGCAGATAAAACAAAACTATTTAAAGTTGTTTAAAACCCAAGTGGATTGTGGAAAATTGCAAGACGATCTTGATTGACATACTTGGCATCCAAATGGCAGATGAAATTTAATGTTGATAAGTGCAAAGTTATGCACCTAGGAAAGAACAACCCAAACTATGGTTACACGATGCAAGGTTCCACATTAGGAACCACCACCCAGGAAAAAGATTTAGGCGTCATCGTGGATAACATGCTGAAACCCTCCACCCAGTGTGCAGCAGCAGCAAAGAGCAAATAAAATGCTAGGTATCATAAGGACAGGAATGGAAAATAAAACAAAGGATATTATAATGCCTCTGTATAGTTCCATGGTATGACCACACCTTGAATATTGTGTGCAATTCTGGTCACTGTATCTTAAAAAGGATATAACTTTATTAGAAAAGGTGCAGAGAAGAGCCACCAAAATGGTAAAGAGGATGGAGGGATACTCCTATGAAGAGATGCTAATAATGTTGGGGCTCTTCAACCTGGAAAAGAGACAGCTTAATGGAGATATGATATAGGTCTATAAATTAATGAATGGAGTGGAACGGATAAACGTAGATCGATTCTTTTACATCAGAATATAAAGACTAGAGGACATGCAATGAAGCTTCAGGGTAACCTATTTAAGACTAATAAAATATTTCCTGAGCGGTCCTCCAGTTTAGTCCTCCACATCCGGATAGTGCACCTCCTCCCGCAGCCAGGAGACTGGACCAATCAAAATCCTGCCGTGTATGATGTATGCTGTCGGAGCTCCCATCAGCCCCCAGTGTGTCCAGTCTCCTTGCAGCTGGAGGACGTGTGTGCCTGGTCTAGGCTCACTTAGGATCATTTGGGGGAGCAACACTAGAGTGTTTTTTTTTGTAGGGGGTTTTGCTTTGTCTCCTGTTATCCCTTTTCTTTTTAAGGTAGCTGTCCCTTTAATTTAAAAAAAAGAGTAAAAAGTCAAACGGGGGCAGGCCGGTGGTGAGGAGCCAGGGCTGCATTAGCCTTCTGCCTTCCCTACGGAGGTCTTCTAGCAGTCAGTCAGGCTGCATCTCTCCCCTTGACTGCACGGGGAAGAGAGCTGCCTTGGCCAGACCTCTCCTTGCTTTTCGGGTGTCTCTGGGCTCCTGCGGTTCCATTTCCAAGCTTTGCCTGCCTCCTGGTAAGTCCGCAGCTGTACAGGCTCCCGCTCACGATTCGAGCAGAGAGCCGGCTTCCAGCGGAGCTCCGTCTCTGTCGGCGGGTGCCCTTTCAGCGGAGATCGCGTGGTTTCTTTATTTGCTTTCTTTAATTGCTTTTATTTACCTTTATTTTCTGGCGTTTGATTGCATTTTATTTCCTCCGGGCTTTTTCGCGCCCTTTTTCCTTTGCCGGTAAAGAAAGCCGGCGGCCATTTTGCAGTTTTGTTTTTACTTTTTCCCGCCGGCGAATTCAGCTGTGCACAGGTTCCCCTTGCGTTTTTTCTTGGTTTTGAAGTGGCGAATTTGCCTGCCGACATCTCTGCCTTCTGACTAGATGCTTTAAAAAAAAAAAAAAAAAAAGATAAATAATCACAAAAACGGGAGCGTTTCTTTTTACTTTTCCTCGGGGTTCCATAGGTCAGAATTTATTTTTCTGGAGCAGCTCCTAGGCTTGCATGGCCGCTAAACCGCAGTGCGTGATCTGCGGATCGCGTAGGGGAGCGGTGGCTGAGTCTGGAATATGTAGGGGCTGTGCCTCCGTGTCTTCAGACGTGGAACATCAGATGGAGTTGAAGGAGCTGCCTGACGCTGTCGGCCCCCCTGTCTTGGCGGAGGGGGAGCCCACGCCTGGTCCACTACCATCTTGTTCGACGGCCCTTCCTAAAGGGCTGGCTAGTACTTTTTCACTAGAGGCTGCGGAATCCCCTTCCGAGGGATTCTCCCTGGATTTTGTTGTTCTTATGCACCAGGCCTTTCGCTTAAGCCGTTCTGGCAAGCTTCCGGAGTCATGGCCGGCGTCGCTCCCCTCCTACTCGGCAGGGGAGCCCTGGCGCACTTCTCAGCCTGCTGCCAAGCGCCTTCGGACCATTGACCAGGAACCGGATCTGGAAGATCTGAGTTGGCAGGATGTGGATGCAGAACTAGAGCCGGATGCTGATCCTGAGGAGTTGGAAGACGGTGAAATTCCAGAGCCGGAAGATCAGGCCCAAATTATTCGGGTATTTTGTAGAGAAGAGCTGGTGCCCTTGATCACGGAGTCTCTCCAGACCCTTAATCTAGCTGTGGCTCAGCCTATGGAGGAGGACGGCTTGGAAGATCCGCTCATACAGGCCGTGCGGGACTCCCAAGTGGTGTTTCCAGTGCACCGAGTGGTGGAGCAAATGATTCAAACTGAGTGGGATCAGCCTGACTCCGGTCTGAAGGGGATAAGGACTATGAACCGTCTGTATCCCTTAGCCGACAAAGACAAAAAAGTTTAAGTCGCCGCGCGTCGATGCAGCTGTTTCGGCGGTAACTAAGAAGACCACCATTCCGGTTGAGGGCAGTGCTGCCCTAAAGGATGCGGAGGACAAGAAGGTGGATAACTTGTTGAAGCAGGCCTTTGATACCAATGCTTTATCCTTGCAGGCCTCTATCTGCGGCGCTTGGGTCGCTAGGGCCTGTTTGCGCTGGGCTCAGCACCTGCGGTCGACTTCCGGCTTAGACCAGCAGGGATTGTTAGAGGTGACACGTCTGGAGTCTGGGTCGGCGTACCTGGCAGATGTGCATTATGACTTGATCAGGACTTTGGCTAATAGCATGGCTTCTTTGGTGGCGGCTCGCAGGTCTATCTGGTTGCGGAACTGGGCGGCCGACGGCTCTTCTAAATCCTGCCTCAGTAAACTTCCCTTTAAGGGCAGATTATTGTTTGGAGAAGCCCTGGATAAGTTGGTTAAGGACCTCGGAGAGTCTAAGGGCGGTAGGCTACCAGAGGATAAGCCCAAGCTCAGTAGAAACGCGCCGCCAGCGCGGGGACACTTTCGGGACTTTCGCAGATTTCGTTCTTCCCGCCTTTGGTCTTCCCAACGCGGCCGCTTTGGATCCCGAACCCAAGGATTTCGTGGTTTTCGAGGAGCGGGCAGAGGTTTCTCGGGAGCTTCCTCCTCGTCAGCCTCTTCCTTTAGTCGCAAACCACAATGAAGCGAGGCGGGCTCCAGAGGGAAGTCTGGTCATCGGGGCTCGCTTGCGCGATTTCCTTCCTTCTTGGGCCCAAATTACATCCGATCAGTGGGTGCTGGAGATCGTGAGAGAAGGCTATGCGCTGGAGTTTGCTCACCCGCTCCCCGATTCCTTTTGTTCTCTCTCCCAGCAAGGGCGAGCAGAAAGTACAGGCGATTCGGTTAACTTTGCGCCGGCTTTTAGCCTTAGGAGCCGTCATTCCCATCCCGCCTGCTGAGCGCGGCGCAGGTCACTACTCCATTTATTTTGTGGTGCCAAAGAAAGACGGGTCGCTACGCCCCATCCTGGACCTCAAGGGGGTAAATCGTGTTCTCCGGGTTCCTCATTTCCGAATGGAAACCTTGCGGTCGGTCATTGTGGCGGTGTGTCGCGGAGAGTTTCTCACGTCCCTCGACCTCTCGGAGGCCTATTTGCACATTCCTATTCGGCCGTCTCATCAGAAGTTCCTTCGGTTTGCTTTCCCGTGGGGCCACTTTCAGTTTCGAGCCCTGCCGTTTGGCCTGGCTACCGCTCCTCGCACCTTCACGAAGGTTATGGTGGTGGTCGCAGCGGCCCTGCGATGGGAAGGCATCTTGGTTCACCCTTACCTCGACGATTGGTTGATTCGCGCGAAGTCCAACGGCGAGAGTGTGCAGGTCACGGACAGTGGTTACTCTTCTGCGATCTCTCGGCTGGGTGGTCAACGAAAAGAAAAGTCACTTGACGCCGACTCAATCCCTCGAATATCTCTGGGTTCAGTTCGACACGGCGCGAGGGTTGGTGTGCTTGCCGGAGCGCCGTGTCCTGGCCTTACGGGGCCTAGTGCGCACTTTCCTAGCGATGCCCGCTCCGTCCGCCTGGTGGTACTTTCGGCTCCTTGGCACTATGGCAGCGACCCTGGAGGTGGTTCCTTGGGCGCGCTTTCATATGCGACCACTCCAGAGCGCCCTGCTGCGTCGCTGGTCGAACCAGTTCGATTCGTTGAACAGGCGATTGCCCTGCCCGAAGCCAGTGCGGTGGTGGCTCTGCTCGGAGAACCTGAGGAAGGGGCTTCCCTTGGAGACGCCCCTTTGGGTTCCATTCACTACGGATGCCAGCCTATCAGGCTGGGGAGCCCATTGCGCGGGCCGCTTTGCTCAGGGGACGTGGTCTCTCCTGGAGGCCTCTTGGTCGATCAACCGTCTCGAGCTGCGAGCGGTGAGACTCGCGCTGCTTGCCCTCGAAGCGTTGGTAGCGGGGCGACCGGTGCGGGTTCTCTCGGACAACTCGGCGACCGTGGCCTACATCAACCGCCAGGGGGGCACCGGAAGCGTGGCCCTGGAGTCTGAGGCGGCGGCTTTGTTCAATTGGGTTCAATCCCGGCTGCCGGCGATTTTGGCGGCGCATATCGCAGGACGGGACAATGTGACAGCGGATTTTCTCAGCAGGGTGCGGGTGGACCCCGGGGAATGGGAGCTGAACCCGCAGGTTTACTCTCAAATAGTTCATCGGTGGGGGTCGCCCGTCATGGATCTCATGGCGACATTCCAATCGGCAAAGACAGGGCGCTTCTTCAGCAGGCGCAGGAAGCGCATGTCAGAAGGGATCGATGCCCTCATCCACCCGTGGCCAGAGTGCGGTCTCCTTTATGTATTCCCTCCTTGGGCGCTAATCGGTCGGGTCGTTCAGCGCATCGAGCCTCAACGGGGGCGAGTGTTGCTGGTTGCTCCGGATTGGCCCCGGAGACCATGGTACGCGGACCTGGTGCGGTTGCGCGACGGGATCCCCTGGCATTTGCCGTCGTTGCCAGATCTTCTGATTCAGGGTCCCCTTCAGATGCCCCAGGTGGATCGATTCTCGCTTACGGTTTGGCCATTGAAAGGGCTCGGCTGAGGAAGAGGGGTTATTCCCCTGCGGTTGTTTCCACCCTTCTTCAAGCGCGAAAGACTTCCACCTCTCTCGCTTATGTTTGGGTGTGGAGAATTTTTGAGGACTGGTGTTCCCAGCGTGGTGTCCGGGCGGCGACAACCTCCGTGCCCGTAGTACTCAATTTTTTTACAGGACGGGTTTGATAAGGGTCTTGCGGCCAGCTCTCTCAAGGTTCAGCTGGCGGCTATCGCTTGTTACAGAGGCAAAGTGTTGGGTATTAGCCTAGGGTCTCACCCGGACGTGCAGCGTTTTCTCAAGGCGGTATTCCGTTTGAGGCCTTCGCGTCGTGTATCCATTCCTTCCTGGGATTTGAACTTGGTGTTGCGAGCTCTGGTTCGCGAACCCTTTGAACCTCTCCGACAAGCATCTCTTAAGGATCTGACCCTGAAGACGGTTTTTTTGGTGGCCATCTGCTCGGTGAGGCGTATTTCCGAATTGCAGGTGCTCTCGTGCAGGGAGCCCTTCTTATCAATTTCTAGGGATCGCGTAGTGCTTCGGCCAGTTCCCTCTTTTTTGCCCAAAGTGGTATCGCCTTTTCATTTGAATCAGGCGGTGTTCCTTCCGGTTCTCCGGGCCGGTCCGGAAAGCCCTGCTAGCGGTGGACTTCACTGTCTGGATGTCCGGCGCGTTCTTTGCCGTTACTTGAAAGTATCTGAGTCTTTCCGAAAGACTGACCGCTTATTCGTGCTCTTTGGCGGGGCAAGACGAGGTGAAGCGGCGGCTAAGGCCTCTATTGCTCGTTGGATTAAAGAGGCGATTGCATCAGCGTATCTGTTGCAGCATCAGCCGGTTCCGGTGGGTCTGCAGGCCCACTCGACCAGGGCTCAAGCGACCTCTTGGGCGGAGCATTGTCTGGTTCCTCCTGCGGAAATCTGTAAAGCGGCTACGTGGTCCATGCTGCATGCCTTCAGTAAGCATTACCGGTTAGATGTGCTTGCCGCGCAGGATTCTCGTTTTGGTTCGTCAGTGCTGCATGCCGGATGGCAAGGTCCCGCCCGGTGTTGACTGCTCTGTTACATCCCGGATGTGGAGGACTAAACTGGAGGACCGCTCAGGAAATGGAAATTACACATACCTGATAATTGTAGTTCCTGGAGGGTCCAGTTTAGTCCTCCTTCCCTCCCATATCTCAGGTTCACTTTTGCGGCGCGCTTTTTGTTTTACGAACGGTACGGTCTTCTAGCGGGCATCATTCTTGTCATTCTTTTCATTTTCTTCTTCTTCCCGGACACAACTGTCTTTTTCTTCTGGGGAGAAGGTAGAAGCGCTGTGTAGCGTTCTGGCTTCCTCGTTTGGGGAGGGGGTCGGTATATTCATTCGTATCTAAGGGATCCGAGTTTGTTTTCAATATGCATTTCTGATAGTCTCATGTGTTGCTTCTTTAAGTCTGCTTTGTTACTGGTTTACTGGGGGCTGATGGGAGCTCCGACAGCATACATCATACACGGCAGGATTTTGATTGGTCCAGTCTCCTGGCTGCGGGAGGAGGTGCACTACCCGGATGTGGAGGACTAAACTGGACCCTCCAGGAACTACAATTACCAGGTATGTGTAATTTCCATTTTTTCACTCAGCGGGTAATCAAACTCTGGAATTTACTGGAGGATGTAGTAAAAGCTCCTAGTGTAGTTGGGTTAAAAAAAGGTTTGGACAAGTTCTTGGAGGAAATGGACATAAACTATTATTAAAAGGGACCCAGGATATCACTGCTTGACCCAATACAAGCATTGAGGAACCTGTGTCTTTTGGGGAGACTGCTAGGTACTTATGACCTAGATTGACCACTGTTGGAAACAGGATACTGGGCTTGGTCTGACCCAGTATGGCATATCTTATGTTCTTATGACATCACGCATGGCTGTTGTCATTTAACCTAGAGCAATGGTTGCAGGACAAACTAATTGATGTGCTCTGCATAGCAGAGAACCTATTCGGGAAGACCATGGCAGACAAGGCTGTAGAGATAGAAACGGAGTTCCTGATGAGAAACAGGCTCTCGAAGACCTCTGTGCAACCCCAGAAGAAAGCCCTAGGGAAGAAGCCGCCCTTTCAGAGAAAGAAGAGGGGCTTTGGCAGTGCACCGCATTTCCAGGCCTTCTCGGCCTCAAAAGGGCCACCACCAAAACGTCAAGGGACATGGTCCCTGAAAGTAAAAGGCTCCGAAGTCCCAGGTGCTGGCCCCAGCCCAGCCTGGGGGGAGCTCTTGACTGCCTCAGTGTGACTTCCCCCGCTCCAGGGGGTCCTCTGCAGCTCACAGGTGGACAGCCCACAGGTGCGCCTAGCCCTGTTGGCCCACAGGTGGACAGCTATCTCTGCAGATGGTCAGGGAGTGCTACCACCTCCACCTACAGCGGATGCCATCCTCATACTTCCCATGAGAGCCCACCAGGCCTCTCCTTCAGCAGACCCTGCTTCTCACTGAGCTAACAGGCCTAATCCAGGACAAAGCAGTGGAGCTAGTGTCGAACCATCTCTGGGGCACAGGCTTCTAATCCAGGTATTTCCTTGTCTCCAAGCAGACAGGGGGCCTCAGGCCCATCCTGGACCTGGGAGAGCTCTAGAGGCTTCTGGTCAGGAGGATGTTCAAGATGCGCTCTCCCTTGGGACACTGCTGCTGTTCCTCCAGCAGGGAGATATTGGCTATGCTCCTTAGAACTAAAGGATGCCTACATGCACATTCGAATTCATCCCAGCTACAGAAAATACCTTTGGTTCGTGTTGGGGGGACAGCATTACCAATACAGGGTGCTTCCCTTTGTTTTGGCCTCATCAGGGGTCTTATTTATTTATTTTATTAACAATTCTTATATACCGCACTATTAGCCATCAGCGCGGTTTACATTGAACAGAAACATCTGACAATTTACATATGTCTGGTCATTACATTTAACAGGAAGTAGAACTTGGATAAACGGGTTAACTATATACATTGGTGGTTCACCTGATAATGGACACGGTCAACTATATACATAAATGGTACAACAATACAGGAAACTGCTTGTTTACATTGTGGGGTAAGCCTGTTGCATGGGTCTGCCTGTTTGACTACTTCTGCTACTCGATTGGGAGTTATGTTCGGAGTCTTCACTAAGTGCCTCATGATGGTTGCAGCCCACCTCTGGCTTCAAGGGGCCTTCGTCTTCCCTTATTTGGATGACTGGCTCATAAAGGGGGACACAGCTACAGAGGCACAATGCGCCACTGGGTGCATCATAAACACCCTGTAGCACCTGGGGTTCATCATAAACTACACCAAGTCCCACCTCACTCTGGCCCAGTGCCTAGAGTTCATAGTGGGAGAACTAGATGCCCTCCAGACAAAAGCCTTCCTCCTTCAGGAGATGTCAGAATGCCTCAGGGAGTTAGCTGCAGGGGTGCACCAATGCCGGATGATACCTGGCCGGCTTCTCCACCTGTTTGGACACATGGCCTCCACGGTTCAGGTGACCCCATATGTCCACATTCACCTCAGTGCAGCCCAGTGGTGTCTCCATTCTCAGTGGATATAAGCCACAGGAGGGCTCAGGGACAGAGTGAAAGTGACCCGTCAGCTGGCGGACTCCCTCGGATGGTGGCAGAGTCCACTTCACCTTCTGGCTGTGATTCCCTTCCAGGATCCTACCCCCTAGAGGGTCTTCACCACAGATGCCTCTACTGGGCTGGGGGGGCACATTGAGAGGTTTTCCAAATACAAGTCGTCTAGTTACAGGGAGAATCCCGGTTGCAAATCAACCTGCTAGAGCTCTGGGTCATTTTCCTGGCTCTCCGAGCCTTCTGCCAACAATTACAGCACCACTTGATGCTGATGCAGACCAACGACCAGGTCGAAATGTTCTGTGTGAACAAATAAGAGCTTCTGCCAGGAGGCGGTGGCTCTGCTCCTATGTGGCATGCAGAGTGATGCTTCTAAGGGAGGTTTACCTCCGGGGCCAGGACCTTGTCCTGGTGGACAAACTGAGCAGAGTCCTCCAGACGCAAGAGTGGCACCTAGATCCAGTAGTGGCCTCCCGACTGTTGCCTGGATCCAGTAGTGGCCTCCCAACTGTTTCGTCTCTGTGGCGTCCCCTCGATGGACCTGTTTGCCTGCTGGACAACAGTTATCCTGATTCTGCTCTTGCCAGGTGCACCTGTCCCAGGTTGCAGCGGATGTACTCCTCATCCCATGGACAGAAGACCTTCTGTATGCCTTCCCACAGACACTTCTGGTTGCCAAGACCTATTCAAGGCCTAGTGTGATAGTATCACTAATGCTGATAGCCCCTTGGTGGCCCAGGCAGCACTGGATCCCATTGCTTTTCTCCCTATCAGTGGCATTGTTGATTCCCCAGGCAGAGTCCCAGGGCTGCTCTCACATGAGGAGGGCTCTCTCCTACCCCCCAACCCGGGGTCCCTATCACTGTGTGGCTGCTGAAAGGATAGCGTTGGTTCCCTTCAACTTCCCATGGGATGTGGAGGAGGTTCATCTGACCTCTTGTAAGGCCTCCACAAGAAGGGCTTACACCTTCAGGTGGCACCATTTCTCGGTGTGGTGCATGGAAAATCGGGCAAACCCTTCTCCTGCTTAGTACAAGTGGTACTCCAGTACCTGTTTCACCTATCTCAGGTGGGATGAAAGTCCAATTTGGTCAGAGTGCACATGAGCCATCGCAGCACATCACCATCCCATTGAGGGAAAGCCCCTCTCTGCGCAGCTCCTTGTGTCCCATTTCCTGCAGGGCTTTATTTTATCCAAACTTCCCAGTGGCGGAGTGGGATCTAAATGTGGTACTCTTTCAGCTCACTAAGCCTCTGTTCAGCCTCTGGCTACCTGCCACCTGCGGTATCTTTCCTGGAAGGTTGTATTCATGGTAGCATTTATGTCAGCTCACAGAGTTAGCGACCTTCAGGCTGTGATGGCAGAGCCCTCCCTACATCAAGTTCTACAAGAAGAGGGTGGTGCTCCACACACACCCCAAGTTTCTGCAAATTTCCCCCATTCCACCTCAAAGGTGGTGCTCCCTACCTTCTTTCCGAGGCCTCATGCCGGTAGGGCCGGAGACCATTCTCCATAATGGATTGTAAATGGGCCCTGCCCTTCCATCTGCAATGGACTCGGGGCCACTGTAAAGCACTTTCAGCTTTTCGTATCCTATGACCCCAGTCGTCTGGGGTTCCCAGTGGCTAAGCAAACTCTGTCCGCTTGGGTAGCAGTCTGCATTATCCTTGCCTATGAGCAGGTGGGGACTTTACTGGACCAGAAGGTCATAGCGCTCTGCGACAGTGTGCCTATCTTTAATCTGTTTGTATATTGTAAACCGCTCTGATAAAGTAGGGCGGTATATCAAATGATTAAACATAAACACATAAGCATAAACATGACCCATTTCTGCCGGGCCGCCATCTGGTCTTTGGTCCATACCTTCGCAGCTCACTACTGCCTGGAGATGGAGTCCCGACGGGATAGCGTCTTTGTCCAGGCCGTACTCCATAATCTCTTCAGGACGTAGAACATAAGAGATGCCATACTGGGTTAGACCAAGGTCCAAGTCCAGTATCCTGTTTCCAACAGTGGCCAATCTAGGTCATAAGTACCTAGCAGTTTCCCCAAAAGACAGATTCCTCAATGCTTGTACTGGAGCAAGCAGTGAATATTCTGGGTCCCTTTTAATAAGGTTTATGAACCTTTCCTCCAGGAACTTGTCCAACCCTTTTTTAAACCCAGCTACACTAACAGCTTTTACTGCATCCTCCGGTAGCAAATTCCAGAGTTTGATTACACGTTGCATGAAAAAGATATATTCTCTTATTAGTCTTTAATAGGTAGCTTTATTGCATGCCTCCTGGTCTTTCTGTATTTTGATGGTGTAAACAATCAGTCTGTTTACCCATTCCACTCCATTCATTAACTTATAGACCTCTATCATATCTCCCCTCAGCCGTCTTTTACAGTGACCAGAATTGCACACAATATTCAGGGTGAGGTCGCACTATGTAATAATACGGAGGCATTATAATATCCTTTTGTTTTATTCATTCCTTTCCTTATGATTGCTAGCATTCTATTTGCTCTCTTGGCCGCCACGGTACACTGGGCGGAGGGTTTCAACATGTTATCCATGATGATGCCTAAATCTTTCTCCTGGGTGATGGTTCCCAATGTGGAACCTTGCATCGTGTAACCATAGTTGCTGAGGAGTGGATCTGTGCAGGCTCTATTGGCACCAACATCACCCTATATGTGAGAACTGATTCCTGATATCCCCAGAGAAACACCTGTTACAGGTGAATAACTACGCTTTCTCTACAGGGAGAACTATTCAGGCACCTAGTAACAGAACCCACACGTGATGAAGCCATACTGGACTTAATGCTTACCAATGGGAAAAGTGTTTCTGATGTTACAGTGAGAGATCATCTCTCATCCGGTGATCACCAGATGGTATGGTTTAGTATTAGTAATAGGGTTGATACAATCCATTCAAAAGCGAGGGTCTTAGATTTTAGGAAAACTAACTTTGCCAAGATGGGATAATACCTCAAGGCATGGTCAGAGGGATGGGATGTAGAAAAACAGTGGGGAAAACTGAAAAAGGATTGTAAAGGAAAAGAAGGCCACTGTGGGTTCTCAAAAGAAGTAGCTGAAAAAGTGAAGAAAAGTTCTTCAGGAAATACAAGACATTACAGAGAGAGGAAGACAGTCATCTATATTTGGAAAAACTTAGAGAAGCTAGAAAGTAGTCAGGAAAGCAAAGATACAAAAAGAAGAAATAGCCAATGCAATAAAATGAAGGGATAAGACATTTTTCAGATGTTAGTGAGAGGAGGAGGGGCAAAAGTGATATTATCAGATTCGAGGGTGAAGGAGAGGAATATGTAGAAGCTGATGAGGATAAAGTGGAATTGCTTAACAAATTTCTGTTCTGTGTTCACAGATGAAAGGGCCAGGAGCAGGACCTCAAAACGCCCACAAATAGGAAAAGAAGTGACTGGGATCTCTAACAATTTTCAGAAGACTGTGTTTGAGGAACTAGCCAAACTAAAAGTATACAAAGCGATGGGTCCCTTCACCCTTGGATCTGACAGTACCATATTGTCCTTCCTCTTCTCATTAAGTGCTGTCGAGTTTGTGTCAACTCCTGGCAACCCTCTGGATAGTTGACCTAAACTTTGATCTTCAGCCAAGCAGTTCATTGTTGATAGAGTGGTAGCCATAGCTGCTGTTGTATCAAACATCTCATTGCTGGCCTTCCTCTTTTGCATTGACCTTCTACCTTGCCAAGCATTATGTCTTTCTCCAATGATCTCTTTGCATGATGTGTCCAAATTATGAAAGTCGAAGCCCTGTCATCTAAGCTTCTAAGGAAAGCTTAGGTTTGACCACCTCTATTACTGACTGGTTTGTTCTTCGGGCAGTCCATGATATACACAGTATTTGTCAACAGCACCATAATTCAAAGGCATCAATTTTCTTCCTGTCTATCTTTTTCACTGTCCAGCTTTCATATCCATATGACGTTATTGAAAATAACCATGGCCTGGAAAGTCAAATCTTTGTATGGAGAGACATCTCTGCTCTTGAGAATCTAGGTCCTTCATAGCCGTTTTACCAAGAGCAATATGTTGTCTCATTTCTTGACTGCTAGTCCTTTCTTTGATTGTTGATCCAAGTAAGTTAAGGCTGTCAACTATTTCAATTTCTTCTCCAACAATGATGAACTTATTGATTTTTGCCAGTTGTCAGGATCTTTGTCATCTTAACATTAAGGTGCAGACCCATTTTAAGACTATATTCCTTGATCTTGAGAAGCAAATGTTTCACATAGTCTTCACTTTCATTCAGTAATGTGGTGGTATCAGCATAGCAAAGGTGAGTCTTCCACTAAACTTCACACCTTTGCCCTTAAAATGTCCCTTTTCAGTTTTTCCCCTTGCTTTTCTACATCCCCCAGCTGTTCCCATCCCACTAACAAATCCTTGAGGTATTGTCCCATCTTGACAGTTTTCCTAAAGTCAAATTCCACTCAAAAGCAAGGGTCTTAATCGGCTCTAGTCCTAATACTGAACCACACCATCTGGTGATCACAAGATGCAAGATGATTTCCCACTATAACATTGGAAACACTTTCCCCATTGGTAAGCACCAAGTCCAGTATGGTCCCTTCGCGTGTGGATTCTGTTACCAGCTGCCGGAATAGTTTTTCCTATAGTGAATCTAGGATTTCCATACTTCTAGATGACAGTGCAACAAGGATGTGCCAATCAACATATTGAAGTCGCCTATCAGTAGCACTTCTCCTTTCATGGCAACACTCCGTATATCTTCTATTAAATCCCCATCCATTTCTCCCTATTGGTATTTAGCTCATGCCTTTTCAATGGAAGTTCAAGGCAAGTTGCATTTAGGTATGTTTTATTTTATTTTATTTATTTAGAAAACATTTGTATACCGCTGCTTCCTACGATCAACAGCGGTTTACTTTACAGAATCATAATGTATCGTACAATACAATAATTTTTAGGATACAGAATTCGATTGGGCGATGATTTGAATCACACAGGAAGTAGCAATTTAGTACATTATACATTGAATTGAGGCTTTCAAATTTAAATATACATTTGATTGAGTTGTGTGGGTGGGGCGTAAAATATACATATATACAAGTTTAAAAGATTACATCAGGTATTCCAAGTGCCGTTGTGGCAGTCAGAGCCAACTAGTTGTAGCAAGGCGTCTTACTTAGGTCAGGTTGTAGTGAGTCTGAAATAAATGTGTTTTGAGTTTCTTTCTGAATTCATTCAGAGTATTGGTCAGTCGCAGCTCGTGTGGGAGTTGGTTCCAGTGTGTTGGTGCGGTATATGTGAATGCCCTATTGCTTGTTTCTGCTTTGACTGTCCTTATGCTGGTCGGAACACAGAGAGCGTTGAGATTTATGGTTCTTCTGTTCCTGTTGTGTGGTTGGATAGTGATTAGTTTATTGAGGTAGGAGGGTGCAATGTTGTGAATGAGCTTATAAGTTGTTGTGAGAAGTTTGAAGATGATGCGAGCGGTCACCGGGAGCCAATGCAGTTCCATTAGCACTGGGGTTATGTGCTCTGTGACGCTTTTTTCCATGATGACTCTTGCTGCCACATTTTGAGCCATTTGCAGGATATTTAGGGTGTTCTTCGGCAGGCCTTGCAGAATGGCGTTGCAGTAATCTAGGTGAGGAATGATGAGGGCTTGTGCCACAGTCCTGAAGTCAGATTTCTCGAGGATGTTGCGAAGCGGTTGAACTTTTAATTTGTAAAAAATGGCTCGGTTAACTGTTCTGAGGTGTTTATCCATTTTGAGGTTGCTGTCTAGTAGGACCCCTAGGTATTTTATTGCAGGTTTCGTATGATATATGTTTTTGTTAAGGGTGACAGTGGCAGGTGGGGTGAAATTGGTTTTCTTAGAGATAAACATGACCTCTGTTTTCTTGTGGTTTATTGCCATGTTTTGTTGAAGCCATGGTGGTATGTAGGTATTTACCTGTTCTCAGAGGGCTTACAATCTAAGTTTGCACCCGAGGCAATGGAACTTTCATTGATAGTCTCAGGAGTGGATGGGTGATCAGAGGGTGACCGTGCTGTAAATATTGATAATTAATAATGTGATAGAAGGCTCATTTCCAATTCATTCTGCTAGACCAGCCCATACAAGTGGGTTATGCTGGACAGAGAAGTTACCAAAGGCTTTAGTGAGCATGTCCTGGAACTAACCACAGGACCCATAGGGGTCACTTTCAGTATTTGTCTCCAGCAGACGTGGATGCCTTTCTCCTTGCTCTTGACAGGTTTGTTTGGTTTTTTTTTGTCAGTAGTTCTAGCAAGCCTTTCATTGGATGTCTCCAGAGCACACGAGGTGTTTCCCTGGAGTTTCCCATACCTTTCCAAGCTCCAGCTTCTGATCAGAAGAATCAGTAGAGCTGTCCGTAACTGCAGCGGGAGGGGGGGAGGTAGCAGGAACCTCTTGCCTTCCACATTTAAAAGAAAGAAAAGGTAAAGCAGGGAACTGCTTCATTGCCTTTACAGGCTTTCTGACTGGCTCTCCTACGGCAGCGTTCTCCACAATGAGTTCTCAAACCACTCCTCCCCACCACCCCCAGACTTCCTTCAGCAATTCTGCTGTTCCTTATCGTTCCTCCAGTTTAGTCCTCCACCTCTGGGTTGTGCACCTCCTCCTGCAGCTTAGAGACTGGGCATGTCAAAGTTGTGACATCACTGGATATAGCCTGCTGCTATCTCCCATCAGCCTCCAGTGTGTCCAGTCTCCATGCAGCAGGAGGACATAGTGAGCCTAGCTTCTGGGCTCACTTGGGGGGAACAGATAAGGAGCATTTAGTGTGACAAATTCTATTCTGATTTTACTTTTAATTTTACTTTCAGTTAAATGGCAATCAGGGATTAGTTCCCTTTAGTTATTAGGAACAAATTTCCTTATATTTACAGTAATTTTAAATTTGAGTGTGGCTCTTTAAATTAGTAGCAGCTCTCGCCTTCCCTCCTTGTCAGTTGTTTTCACTTGCTGCAGGCATTTGCTGGTGCAGATCTCTCTCCCTGGACGGTACAGGAAAGAGCTCCAGGACCCATACAGCCACACTGAAGTTGTGTGAGACGGAGCCTCTCCGTTGCTGCGGGATTTTAATTTTACTCTGTGGAACCGACTGAGTGGTCCTCGCCGCGGCTGCCAGGTGCATCAGCGCAGCTTGAGGATCGGAGGAATTCAAGGCAATAGGAGCAGGCTGCGTGGCTTTCGGCCCTGCAGGTAAGGCCTTCGGGCTCGGTCGGTCTGCTGAGGCCTCCTTTTTGCAGCAGCTGTTCTTGGCGCCAAAATTCATTGGCGAAGGGGCGGCCGTTTTCTCTCTAGGTATTTGGACCGCATGGCGAGAGTTTCAGGGAGCTGCCTGTGTGAGGAAGACAGGCAGAATAGCTAGACGTTTAGGTCTAATGTTTTGTTTGTAGGTTCTTTTGAGGCTTGGGGGGTTCCTCAGCCTTAAGGGGGCTGTTGTCAGCCCTCTTTATTTTTAGGTTTATTCTTAGTTTTATAGGACAGCAGTTTTGGCATTGATCTGATACCACATGTTCTTTCCCTCCTAATCATGTCTCTGAGGAGCATCTGTTAAGTCCCGGGATATTAGGCAAATTGCCAGCTTTTAGGTTCAAGAGCAGAGCCCTAACTTGTAGTTGGAAGGAGGGACAGGCTAGAAGTGTGCCTTTATGTATTCTATAATGAAAGTTGCCCAAATGCCTGTGGTTTCACAGGGACAGATTTAGGAAACCTTAGGATATATATATATATAACAGTTAACTGTCAACCAAGAAGTGCCTGTGCTACGGTCTATGGCCACCAGAGGGCCGCTGGTACACTCAATAGTGCCTTTCTGTGACCGTGTGTATGCAGCCATATCAGATTGATCATTCTCTGCAAGTCAGGGAAGAAATAACCACAGAGCCACCTCATGGGCTCTCAGGGGTTAGTGACTAAACAAGTAACTGACTAAATATTCCTATCAAATGGTATATTATACATGACCATAGCAGAAGGAAAATCACTATTAGAATAATATTGAATAAGACGGGTACAATTTTCCTGAAATAGGCAAAAATTAACCCAGCTGCAGAATGTGGATTAAAAATTTAAATTAGGCCTTCAAAGGGTTAATTAAAGCTCTTAACTTCTGTATCATTTGTTGGGCTCTGGTGCCCTAAAGGCCACCGGATGGCAGCGCTGCTCATGAATCACATATAGTATTCAGTGCCCCATCCCTGGGGGGAGGGGGGGTAAAATACAAAATAGTATTACTCTTCAGGTTCACACAGGCAGCAACCTCTAAGACCTCCATTTGCAAGGATGTTGGTGCATCCCATTACTATTTCTCTGACTGCAGGAAGGCCGGGGGGAGGGGGGGGGTGCCTGTGTGTTTCATAGCTCCACTTAGCATGCCCTTCCCAGGAAATTCTCATCTATTTCTAGTGCAGGATTTGTCAGACGGCTGCCTAGGGTGAGAACTTACACAATCTTGACGATGCATATATTCATATGATTCTTGCAAGGTATTGTGGGTATTGTAGTTCATTCACTCCCAAACACAGCTGATGACAATAATTTGAGTTGTGAAACCAAGTGGTAAGATCAATAAAATACTACTTTTATTGATGGGGTTTAATTCACCCAGCACATGTATGCTTGATAGCACTATAAATGAGGTTACTTGCTTGCAGTGTTTAAAGGGATAACAAAAAGTCACAAAGTAAACCAGAAAACAACCTTCAGCTTGTCAGGCAATTAGCTGTTTTCTTAGCAAGTAATTACCAAATACAAAGGCACAAAGTAAAGAATAAACTTTGCTGGTTAGGTTAACTTCTGCTTATTTTCCACGCAGATCTCAGCAGTGATTCTCCCTTGCTCACCCACACAATCAGGTGCAGCCCTAATTACTATCAATGGACCAGCTGAAAGCCTTTAGCTGGCTGGCTGCTACTGTGTGAGCCCAAATCCTGCTTTAAGAGCTGTTTGCAGTGGAAATAAAGAACAAAGTTAGGTTTCTTTGTGATGGCTGATGTGTTTGCTCATAGAAAACTAGCAATAGCATTTAGATAAAGAACAGTTCATGTAAATAGTTTCATCATCTGCTGTATTTCCCCCTGCATCAACAATCATAGGGTCAATATCATACATTGGCACAGATGAGTCTTTCATTAAGGCACTATCATGAGAATGCTTATTCCCTTGCTGCCATTCTCTATTATAGATAGGGTCTGGATCAGTGTTCATACCTGAGCCTCTCCTGCTATCATTATTCCTCTCTGTATAGCCTGGCCAATATGTAATCCAATTCTGATGTCCAGCCTTCCAATCTTGATCCCTGGACACTGGATCTTCTCTCACATACCTTCTGGCCTTGGTCTGAAAGTCCCTTCCACATGCAATCTTCTCTCTTCCAGGTAGCCACTGGTGATTCCTATCTCTGCCACTCCACTCCATTCCTCTGGCTGAATCCAGTCCAATGGACTCTGCTGGCCTTTGGAATACCTCCCAGTATGAGTACTGCCTTGGAATCTCCCAGACCTTCCAATGGCCTTTCTTCTCTTCCTTCCAGAGAGTTTCCTTCTTTCTCTATCTGCTTGGCTTGGCTTCTGTTTCTCCAGGTGATACTGGTGCTTGTAGCCGTTGCTGAAGCTCTCCCCTCTGTATCTCTTCCTGAAGCTGTTCTTGAAACTGTTGCTGAAACTGTTATCTGAAGAATAAGCTCTATTCTTATCCTGTTCTAATGTGTGCTGCTCCCTAACACAGCGCAGCTGTGTTGAATCAGGCCCTGCCCTTTGAGATGAGTGCTTAGGGATTACCTCATAGCTCTCTTGATTGCACACATATTCTCTCACTTCAGCCCCTCTCATGGCTGCTGGAAACCTGGTGCATTCTGGGACTGGTAGTCTTTTATGTGAAAACTCTGTTTTCTTGCTTCTACCAGAACTGACAGGTTGCTTGTTCAGAGTCACATCATCTTTTCTATAGCTCCTACCTGAGCTATGATAAGCTTCCTTATCACAGATTTCAAAAAGAAAAAGAAACTCTCTTTAGTGAGAGAGAGCCTTATTCATTTTTAGCTAACACTGTTGATTTATTCGGTGGCCTTTTGCGTCCTGAACCCCAAGGTTGGGACACTGTTTGCTTCCAGGGGTTCTACTCTCTATTTCGCTCTTCAGCTCCCTGGCAGACGCAGCAGGCTGGCAGGGGGTGCGCAACGTGTCCTGCAACGCTGAATCCCTCAGGATAAGGGGGGAAGGAAAGCTGGGTGCAGTGGGGGCTGGTAGCTTCTTGCAAAGCTATAGGAGCAGTTTGGGTAATTTTAGCTGATCTGCTTTGATTTCATTGGAGTTGGTGGAAACTTGGTTTTTGGAGTCCTATACTTAAAAAATAAAAGGGCCATAGCTATGTTGATTTACAAGAATCTCCTTCCGCTATCCATAAAAGGTCCTATAAAGCGTTAGTCGGTTTATATGGCAGGGTAATATTTTGGCTTAGCTGCTGTGATATAGCACTATGATCCGCTGTAAACATATTCAAGTCAAAAGGAATTATGGTGATAACTCTCTTGGACAGTTGTAACAGGTGCTTGGGTGAGCGCCATGGCCATTCCATAGATGTGGAATGCTCTGCCATAAGCATTATGTCATGAGGGGTTTTATAGTTGTGTGGTTTCTTAATGGAAAATATTCCCGTTTAGTTTGGCTTTGCCAAATTTATAAGATTTTACGGTAGATTTGTGATGTCTTAATTTTGGCTATATGTGGTTTAATTTTACATATGGAAAAGGCAGCTCAACGGAGAGGTTGCAAAATAGAACTCTGGCCTTTGAAGCTATCTATGCTCTCATTCCATTTATCAGAGGTTCTCCAGTACGGAGAGTATCTGCTAGTGTTCAGCGAATGCCTTAATGGGGGCCAGAAGCACGCAGCCAGGCTAGTTCTTTAGCAGCAATATCAGCAGCTCAGATTCTAGTAGGCATACATCATATGCTGGGCTTTCAAGATGGCTTCCACGCTGATCGGCATCAGCCAAGATGGCTGCCGGTTTAGACTGTGAATGTGGAGGCAGCCTGGATGAGGGACCTTGCGTTCTCTAGAAAATGCCCTGCATACACTGAATCATTTTAATTTGATCAGCTACTGGCAGGACACAATGCACTCTCGCATGCTTTTTTGCTTCAGTGGTCTAAAAGTGGAGTCTTTACCAGGTGGTATAATGGGAACTTGTCTGCAGTTTCTCGGCTTCTTCATTGCTGACTCAATTGCCACTGCGGAATGAGAGCTGTATTTCCTAACACCAGGTGCTAGTTGAACTTAAAATATAATGTCCATCTTTGTGCAGTCAGATGGAATGGGGTGTTACTCTAGCAGGAAGGCCGTGGATTAGTATGCCTGTGATTGGGAGTTATTTCTACTTCATATTGTTGGCACGGAAAGAGTTTCTCAACATATGCTTAAGGAATTTTTGGTTAAGAGATGTCTTTGTGAAAAAAAATAAAAGTATTCAGCTGTCCTGAATTTGCCTCTTCTTGATTGACATTTTGAGGCTAAGCAGGGGCAGGCCTGGGTACTGCATGGGTGGGTGCACACCTTGCACTACCAGGGGGTGTGGACTCACTGTATGGAAGAGAGCTCTAGTAATCTTCTTTAGCGCAAGATAGGAAAGTAGATGGTTCACTGAAGCGATCGTTGGGGGCAATGCTCTGTCCTTACAAGCTCCCATTTGTGGAGCCTGTGGGGGGGTGAGAGCATGCTTCAGGTGGTCGCAGTGTTTACGGCAGTCTACTCGCCTGGAAAAGGGAAAGGATCAGGGAGTTGAATCGACTAGAGCCTGATTTGCTTTGTGGCAAATGTGCATTATGGTTTAATTCGAGCGCTTGCTAATATTATTGGTTTCCTTGGGGTTCACCCGGAGGTGTCTCTGGAGGAATGGGGCGGCTGATGGTTCGTCCAAGTCGAGGCTCAGTAAGCTCCCAGTTAAGTCTTTGCCTTGTCCTTTCCCCATGGGCTCTCATAGGGCAAGTAGTTAGCGTATGGAGGCTTTCGGGGAAAGGTAATCTTGGTAGCGCCCAGTTGGATGAGATGGCCATACTAGGCTGATCTCATTCGTCTACTCGATGGGCATTTCCTAGAAGTTGCCGGTAGCGGACATTCTGCTGCGGCTAGGTCTGCAGCGAATGTCTCTGGTAGATCGGTGCCTGTCTACGGTTTGGCCTTTGAATGGGTGGGGCTGAAGAAGGGTTATTCTGCGGCAGTCTTCGCCACCTTGTTGAGAGCAAGGAGGCAGGCTGTGTCTGGTATATAGGTCCGTGCTTAGCGCCTTTTTTGAAGGCTGCTGTTCACGGCGGCAAGTCTGGGCGACACAAGGTGTCTGTATCCTTGATCTGAGTTCTCTGTAGGACAGTGTCTGAAGGAACTAGTGGCCAGTTCCTTAGAGGGTCCAGCTGCCGACTGTTTCCGGCTGTAGAGGTTCTGTGGAGGGAATAGCGCTAGGTGTTCGGATCGATGTGTGGCGTTTACTTGAGTTGGGACCCGACTGCGCTCCTCAAGGAGAGTTCGGGTGCCGCCGTGGGATCCCGATTGGGCCTTAGAGGCGTTAACTAAAGAGCCCTTTGATTCTTTACTCCAGGCATCGGTAAAGGATTTGCTGTTATAGACAGTGGCTTTGATAGCTCTTTGTTTGGCGTGACCAGTTTCGGAGTTTCAGGCGTTGTCATGTAATGAGCTGTTTTCACCCTTTCTGGATAGAGGGTGGTGTTTGTGACCAGTCCCGTCGTCCTTCCAAAAGGTGGAATCTGATTTTTCTCCTGAGTCTATTGGTTTCTCTTCCAGTTCTCGATTTTTCTGGAAGGGGAGGTTGTTGTTTGTAGCTTACGCCAATAGGAAACATAAAATGCAGGGTGCGGCGTTCGTTTCTTTGTTTTTGTATGTTGGTTGGAGGTCCCCGTGAAGTGGAAGCAGCAGCGAAGGCAGCCATTTCGCACTGGGTTAAGGCAGTGGTTGCCTCAGCATTCCGGTGGCGAGGTTGTACGATTCCGGGGGGCTTTCTGACTCTTGCTACCAGGGCGCAAGCAGCTTCATGGGTGGATCACTGCGTCATTCCACCAGGGGGGATTGTTAGAGCAGCTTCCAGGTCGTCTCTTCATTCCCTCCGTAATCACTACTGCCTAAATGTTCTGGCAGTAAAGGATGCCTGTTCCGGGTCGACGGTGTGGTGAGTTGGCTGGATAGGTCCCTCCCAATGATTACTGCTCTGTTACATCCCAGAGGTGGAGGACTAAACTGGAGGAACGATAAGGAAATAGAAATTACATTTACCTGGTAATTGTCGTTCCTTGAGTGATGACAGTTTAGTCTTCATTCCCACCCAGGGGTGTGATTTTCTTCAGAGTTTATTTTCAGGCGGAGTGGAGCATCAATCTCAAGGAGTAGACAGATCCTTTCAGATTCTAGATTGCAGTGAGTATCCCTCTGTTATTTCTTCCTTCTCTCATTTAAACGAGGGGCTGGTATAGGAAACGTGTTTGAATAGGGGGGACGTGAATGTAAAGTTAAAAAAAAAAAAAAAAAATATATCTATAGATATATAGATATTTATATATATATATATAAGACTGATAAGGTTAAAAAGGTTCCTCAAGTTGAGGAATGGAGTTATTTAAAGCTATGGTATAGTTACTTATTTGTTGTTCCTTTGAGTTTGCTTTGTCAGTAGTACACTGGAGGCTGATGGGAGATTTTTTTTTTTTAAACAAATAAATATTTAGACAGTTTTGTATACCGCCTTATCCTTCAATCAAAGCGGTCACAACACAATTGGGGGATACATTTAACATGCGGGGATATGAGACACATACACACTAATACTTACAGGGAACATGGGCAATGGAGGGTTAAGTGGCTTGCCCAAGACCACAAGGAGCATCTATGGGACTAGAAACCCCAGTCCTTCCGGCCCAAGGTTGCTGTCCTCTAGTGGGATTTGAACCCCCGACCTTCCGGCCTGAAGTACCTTGCCCCAACCACTAGGCTACTCCTCCCACCAGCAGGCTATATCCAGTGATGTAACAACTTTGACATGCCCAGTCTCCAAGCTGCAGGAGGAGGTGCACAACCCCGAGGTGGAGGAGTAAACTGTCGTCACTCAAGGAACGACAATTACCAGGTAAGTGTAATTTCTATTTTCCCCTTTTGTGTGTGCCTTTTGGTAATCTCAGAAGTGGGCCGCCTTAGCTGCCGACACCTCTGCTCCCGTCCCATCATTTCAAGCTTCCCGCCTGCACTGTTGCAAGTTGCGGCAGCCATTTTCCTTGCAGCACACTACATGATTTCCTGCCTATGGCCTCCTTATGTGCCTGTTACTTCATCAGCGGATCAGTTTCCCTCAATTCAGGTCTGGGAGCAGTACAGGGAGCGATGTCGTCAACTTTGCCGCATTGTCTGGCCTGTGGCTGCAAATGCCAGTATCTCATGGACCGGCTTTGTGCCATGTGTGCAGAGCACTCCGGAGAGCCTTCCCAAGTCGGCCCAGAAATGCAAATTACCATCTCTTCTTCTCCAGGGGAGGGTATGTCTCAACTTTTGCCTCCTTCGACCTCGGACCCTGCTCTGAAAGCAGTGGGTCCTTCAGAATCTTTGGAGCCTTCTCTTGCTGCCACAGCAGACAGTACAGTTGCAGGATGGTGCTGATCATGAATCTGATCATTTTATGCATCTGTTCCAGCAAGCATATACTCTCTGGAGGTCTGAACCTGCACCTGGTTCCTCTGGAGCATCAGCCTCTGGGAAGATTTCTGCTGGTAAGGAGCACCCAACTAGGAAGTGCTCCAGGAATAGTACTTCAGCTTAAGATTATTTATTTATTACAAATTCTTATGTTAAGTGCCATCGAGTCAGTCGACTCATGGCGACCCTCTGGATAGCTATCCTAAATTGTGTAGCTGCTGTTATTGTATCGATCCATCTCATCGCTGGCCTTCCTCTTTTGCGTTGACCTTCTATCTTGCCAAGCATGATGTCTTTCTCTATTCTCTCTCTTCGCATGATGTGTCCAAAGTATGAAAGTCAAAGTCTTGTCATCTGAGCTTCTAAAGAAAGCTTATGTTTGATCTCCTCTAGTACCGACTGGTTTGTTCTTCGGGCAGTCCATGGTATACACAGTATTTGCCGCCAGCACCATAATTCAAAGGCATCAATTTTCTTCTTGTCTGTCTTTTTCACTGTCCATCTTTCACATCCATATGATGTTGAAAATACCATGGCTTGAACAAGTCGAATCTTTGTATGGAGAGAGACATCTCTGCTCTTGAGAATCTTATCTATGTTTGTTTATTAAAAACTTGTTATACCGCCCAACACCATAGGCACCTGAGCGGTTTACAATAAAAACGTAAAACAATTTTAAAAAATGGGGCTGCAGGAAAGGAAAAGGAACGCCAATTAAAATAATAGAAAAGGAGAGAAAGGAAAGAGGGAAAGAGAGCAATACAAGTAACAATTACAGTGTGACATCATGGGACGGGGAGGGAGGGGGAAGGCAAGGAAGTGAGGTTAAATGCTAAGTGGAGAAGGTGAGTTTTGAGTTGGGTCTTGAAGGATTGATAGGATTCTTCTGCACGGAGCGAGGGGGGGAGTGAGTTCCACAGGCTTGGGGCCAGAAAGTAGAAGGCAGAGGAGCGGGTAGAAACAAGGTGGGCCTGGGAGGGGGAGGGAAGAGACATGCGATTTATGTGAATGGAACGAAGCAGACGATGAGGGGTACGGAAGTGTATCTGGTCGGCAAGATAGGAAGGGGTGCCAGTGCGAACAGCCTTATGTGCAAGGATAAGAATTTTATACTACGAGGGCCGTTTTTTTTTCAACCTCCGATAGGCTATAAATAAAAGACAAGTTCATATAAAACAATAATTTTATTACCAAAAGATTGGTACACTTACGGTTACTTTTCGACATAATCACCGAAGAGATTGAGACATTTGTCATATCTGTGGACAAGCTTTTCAATACCCTCTGCAAAGAAAGTTGCCGCCAATGAATTCAAGTAGTCCTTGACGTTGGTTTGAAGGTCCTCATTGGTTTGAAAGCGCTTTTGTGGCCGTCCGTCAACATTTTTGGGACCCAAAGTGCACAAAGTTTTTTGTAGCCTAACCGTTCAGTAACAATAGAGTACAAAACAGACCTTGAAACCTCTGGAAATTCCGTAGACAAAGCAGTAATGGTGAATCTGCGGTTTTCTTTAACCATTCTGTCAACTCGTTGCACCAGGTCATCTGAAATGACAGATTTGCGTCCTTGGCCCAACACCATCACTCATGAAGTTTTCCCCATACACACGACTCATTCTCCGATGGATTTCTGCAGCACTATGGCCTTCAGCCTGTAGAAAACGAATCACACTTCGCAATTCACACTTGGAGGGAGCATCAATCATGGTGGACATGTTTACGTGGCTGTAGCACAACGCCGACTGACGCCTGAATGTCAACAATGGCGGAGTGTGTAGTGCAAGAGCTGCACAGTCGCCTACAGCGCATGCCCGTTTTCTGCTGCCCGCGTAGCGTCTGCACGGAGCGATCGGAGGTTGAAAAAAAAACGGCCCTCGTATATCTAGGTCTTCTCCAGGACCAAGCAGGAAGTCAGTCCTCACATATGGGTGACGTCGGCGCCGACGGAGCCCTCGCGGAGCAATTTTCCCCAGCTTTCAAAGAAAGCCTTTGGGAATTGCAGCGCGCATGCGCGGTCCCCTTCCCGCCCAAGGGTGCCATCTTAGCCAGTCTTCTTTTTTCCGCGGAGCCCTACAGACGTACCCGTCGTGTCCCCGCGAAAAAGTTGATTTTTACTAATAATTCTCTCTTTTTTCCTTCGGTTCGACGCCGGTCTTTTTCCCGCCCGGACTCGCGGCGCCGGTCGCGAGTCCTCTTCCTCTTTTTCGGTTTTTCTGACTTAGTCAGTTTCGTTTTCGGTTTTTCCCTGGCAGCCCGGTCCTTTGACCTCGCCGGGGCCCTTTTTCCCCCGATGGCTGCCAGTGGTTTCAAACGGTGTGGTCAGTGTGACCGAAATATGTCACTAACTGACACACACGACAGTTGCCTCCGCTGCCTGGGCCCGGATCATGAAGAAATGATCTGTGGGCCCTGCGGCAAAATGTCCTCCAAAGCGTTGAGAAGTCGGCGGCATCAGCGGGATAGGATCTTCGCTGACCCCAGCCGTACCCGGACCTCGTCGGAGGCCTCCGCCAGAGGTTCCAGCTCGGACCGTCGCCGGAGTTCCTCCGACAGGGGTTCTCCCTCCGGGGACCATCGACGGAAGGTGAAACCCGCGAGGGCGGCGTCGGTGGACGCTCCTGGCTCCGCGAGGGCCAGGTCGCATAGCCCCGATAGCCGTCCCGGGTCCTTGGAGAAGGAGCACCTCTCGAAGCGACCTCGCCTGGAGTCGGAGCTGCCTGCTCGGGTAAGTCCTGTGGTCCTCCTGGACTCGCCTCCGAGACCGCCGACGTCGGGCCCGACACCGTCGGGGCCCGAGTCGGGGGCTGCTGGGTCACCTGAGCTCGGACTCAGGTTGATGGCCTTGGAGAGCAGACTGTCTGCCTTCATGGACCAGCAGCGGGCACTGCTCGCTGGCTTCGCTGGCGCCGCTGCCCCGACCGCCGGGACGTCGACGTCTAAGTCGACCCCGGAGACCGAGCCGATCCTCGAGTCCATGCGAACTCGAGTCGATCCTCGGTCGAGGTCACCCTCGGCCTCCCGTTCGGGACCGAGGTCGCCGACGCCGACTCCCTCGGCGTCGGGGCGGCAGGCGCCGCGCCCTGCCCGGGCCGACCCCACTGATTCCTCGTCGGAGTCGGTCTGGGAGTCTGATGAGGAAGAGTCACCTGATTCTTTTCGGACTCGGTGTGTCCCCTCGGACTCACCTGAGTCCGAACCTCGGAAGCAGTCCCCCCCGGAGGATGCCCGGTTCTCGGACTTCGTCAGGGATATGGCCAAGGCTTTGGCCTTCCCTGCGGATCCCGAGGAGGAGCCTCGAGCCGAAGAGCTCGACGCCCTCCAGTATGACTCTCCCGCCAGGGAACACTTTACTGTACCGGTTCCTCCCATGCTGGAACGACTACTCTTCCGCATGTGGGAGAGTCCGGCCTCCTCGCCGGTCCTGAGCAAGCGGGTCGATTCTATCTATCGAGTCCGCAAGAGCCCTGGCTTCCAAAAAGCACAGCTACCTCACCATTCCATGGTAGTGGAATCGGCCATGCATCGTCTTAAGAGCCAGAAGATGCACTCCTCGGTGCCTCCTGGCAGGGAGGCCCGTAACCTGGATGGCCTTGGTAAGAAGTGTTTCCAGGTCTCTATGCTTGCGTGTCGTGTCCAGACCTACCAGCTATACATGGGCATGTATCTCCGAGACCTGGCTAAAGAGCTAGCTGGATTCTCCGCTGGTTTGTCCGAGGAACCCTTGCGGAGGTTCCTGGCCTTGTCCTCTGGCATTCGGGAATGCTCAAAATTCATATCCCGAGCAGCCTATGATGGCTTTGAAGCATCGGCTCGAGTGGCCGCAGCCGGCATCGGTGCCCGCCGACAGGCTTGGCTTCAGTCGTCTGACCTTGAGCCCTGGGTGCAGGACAAGTTGGTCGATGTCCCCTGCCGAGGCGAAAACCTCTTTGGCAAGCCCATGGCTGAAAAGGCTGCACAGATTGAGACGGAGACTCTCACCAGGACTAGGCTTTCTAGGAAGACCTCCGCCCCTTCCCAGAAAAAGAAGGGCTCGGGAAAGAAGTCCTTTACCCGAGAAAGGCGGCTGCCTACAAACAATACCCCCAATATCAGGCCCCTGCAGCTCCCCAACAGGGCCAGCAGGCCAAGGGACGGGGTAACGGGTCCCGTAGGCAGCAAGCCCCCAAGCCTGCGCCACCAGCCCCTGCTCAGCAGGGTGGGGGCTTTTGACTCCTTAAGCATAGCCTCTCCCCCTCCGCTGGTTCCTCCCAGCACCGGAGGCCGGCTGGTTCACTTCGCCCACAGGTGGTCCAGCATCACCTCAGATGCCTGGGTGCTTCAAGTCGTGAGAGAAGGCTATCTTCTCCACTTCCACCAGGTCCCTCCCTCCTATTTTCCGGGAGAACCTCCACGTCCCCCTCTGCACAGGGAATTACTCCTACAGGAGTTAGCAGGTCTTCTGCAGGAACAGGCGGTGGAACCGGTGCCCCACCACCTGAGAGGTCAAGGCTTTTATTCCAGATACTTTCTCGTACCAAAGCGGACAGGAGGCCTCAGACCCATCCTGGACTTGGGCAACCTCAACAAGTTCCTCGTGCGGGAGACGTTCAAGATGCTTACCCTTGGAATCCTTCTGCCCTACCTCCAGCAGGGAGATTGGCTATGCTCCTTGGATCTAAAGGATGCCTACACGCACATCCTCATCCACCCAAGCCACCGCCAATACCTAAGGTTTGTGGTGGCAGGAAATCATTACCAGTACAGAGTACTGCCCTTTGGCCTGTCCTCCGCACCGCGAGTCTTCACAAAATGTCTCGCGGTGGTGGCGGCCCATCTCCGGCTTCACGGCCTCTGTCTTTCCGTACCTCGACGACTGGCTCATCAGAGCAGCGTCCGCTCCGGAGGTCACCAACGCCACACGCCGCACGGTGACTCTTCTGCAGAACTTGGGCTTTGTCATAAACTTCGCAAAGTCCACTTTGCTCCCCTCACAGGATCTCGAGTTCATCGGCGCAAGGCTGCACACTCCTCAGGCACGAGCTTTCCTACCGCTCGACAGGGCTCAACGGCTCATGGACCTAGCCGACCGTTTTCGCAGCCAGCCCCTGGTCTCCGCCAGGCGCTTCCTGAGACTACTCGGCCATATGGCTTCCACCGTCCATGTGACCCCCAATGCCCGCCTGAATATGCGGCCTGCTCAATGGTGTCTTCGCAAGCAGTGGCAACAAGCCACAGGCGGCCTAGCAGACCTAGTGCGCGTCTCCGAGCCGCTGGCCTCGTCTCTCCAGTGGTGGCTTCTTCAGCCGAACCTGGTACTCGGCATGCCTTTTCAGTCACCTCAGCCGACCCAGGTGCTGACGACAGATGCGTCCCTCCTGGGTTGGGGAGCACATTGCCAAGGGGCACGTACTCAGGGCCTCTGGACCACGTGGGAGTCTGCTCAGCAGATCAACTTCCTGGAGCTCAGAGCGATCCGCCTGGCTCTCAAGGCCTTCTCCCACCTGACCTCTCACCAGTCCGTCCTTGTCCAGACGGACAATCAAGTTGCCATGTTCTACGTGAACAAGCAGGGGGGCACGGGCTCCTTCCTTCTCTGTCGGGAAGCACAGAAGCTCTGCTCTTGGGCCGTCAGTCACGGCGTTCTTCTCAAGGCAGTTTATCTCCCAGGCCAAGAAAATTGCCTGGCGGACAAACTCAGCAGGATCCTCCAGCCGCACGAGTGGCGCCTGGATCCCTTGGTAGTTCAGAAGCTCTTTCTAAAGTGGGGCCTCCCCACGATGGATCTCTTTGCCAGTCCTCTCAACCGGCAACTTCCTCGCTTCTGCTCTCGTCAGCCACATCCCCTTCGAGTTGCGGCAGACGCTTTTCTACTCTCATGGTCGGAGAGCCTTCTGTATGCTTTTCCTCCCATCCCGCTAGTCTCTCGAACTCTTTTCAAGGTTCTCCGAGACAAAGCTTCCATGATCCTGGTGGCCCCTCGCTGGCCCAGACAGCCGTGGTTTCCACTCCTGCTGCAATTAGCGGTAGAGGATCCATTCCCTCTGGGGTTACAACCGGATCTCCTCACTCAGGATCAGGGGTCTCTGCTACACCCCAACCTCAGATCTCTCAATCTAATGGCCTGGCTGCTGAGAGGGTAGTCCTTGCCCCCCTTCTCCTGCCGGCAGAGGTGGAAGAGGTCGTCCTAGCTTCTTGGCGACCTTCTACCCGCAAATGCTACGCCCTTAAATGGCGTCGCTTTTCCGTTTGGTGTACCCAACAGTCTCAGGATCCCTTCTCCTGCCCGGTGTCGGTGATCTTGCAGTACTTGCTATACCTCTCTAATCTGGGACTTAAGTCCAACTCCGTCAAAGTTCACCTCAGTGCTCTTTCAGCACATCATATACCGGTGGACGGCAGACCTCTTTCCAGTGACCCTCTCGTAGCGAGGTTTCTCCGAGGTCTCCTTCTACTTAAACCACCTCTGCGCCCGCCAGCGCCTGACTGGGATCTGAATGTGGTTTTGCAGCGGATCACCTGTCCGCCTTTTGAACCGATGGCTACCTGTTCTCTGCGTTTTCTTTCTTGGAAAACATTGTTCTTGATAGCCCTCACTTCCGCTAGACGCGTAAGTGAATTGCAGGCCCTCGTGTCTGATCCCCCTTACACTCGGTTCTACAAAAATAGGGTAGTCCTACGGACTCACCCAAAGTTTCTTCCAAAAGTGGTTTCCCCTTTTCACATCAATCCAGGAGGTGGTACTTCCGACCTTCTTTCCCAGACCACACTCCAGCCGAGCTGAAACGGTCCTCCATACCCTGGACTGTAGAAGGGCATTGAACTTCTACCTTGACCGTACGCGGGAGCACCGTAAAGCTGCTCAGCTTTTTGTGTCTTTTGACCCCAATAAATTGGGGCTCCCGGTCTCCAAGCGTACTCTGTCCATCTGGGTTGCGGACTGTATCACTTGGGCTTATGGGGCAGCCGGACTCTCCTTGGAAGGTCGAGTCACGGCTCATTGCGTTCGGGCAAAGGCTACGTCAGTGGCTTACCTCCGCTCTGTTCCGCTGGCAGACATCTGCCGGGCCGCTACTTGGTCTTCGAGCCAGACTTTTGCGGTCCATTACTGTCTCGAGAGGGAGTCCCGCAGGGACAGTGCTTTCGGACAGGCAGTCCTCCGTAATCTCTTTGAGGTCTGAGCAACTCCTACCCTCCATCCCGGATGTGGGCTACCGGTGGGTAATAATTCAGCGAAGATTCCTTCCTTCTGTGCTGCTGAGCTAGAGGGAGCTCATTTTTGTGCTTAGGGTCTCCGGTAGCCTTGAGCTTGGGAGTCCCATATGTGAGGACTGACTTCCTGCTTGGTCCTGGAGAAAGCGTAGTTACTCACCTGTAACAGGTGTTCTCCAGGAGCAACAGGAATCAGTCCTCACAACCCTCCCTCCTCCCCTTGGAGTTGCAATCATCTGCTTAGTTTTTTTGCAAAATTTTATGCTGTCTTTTTTAGCTATGTCATCTGACTGGCTAAGATGGCACCCTTGGGCGGGAAGGGGACCGCGCATGCGCGCTGCAATTCCCAAAGGCTTTCTTTGAAAGCTGGGGAAAATTGCTCCGCGAGGGCTCCGTCGGCGCCGACGTCACCCATATGTGAGGACTGATTCCTGCTGCTCCTGGAGAACACCTGTTACAGGTGAGTAACTACGCTTTTCATAGCCATTCTGCCAAGAGCAATGCTTCGTTTGATTTCTTGACTGCTTGTTGCTTCTTTATTGATAGATCCAAGTAGGTTAAAGTTGTTCACAATTTCAATTTCTTCTCCTTCTTCAACGATGAACCTGTTGATTATGCCAGTTGTCATGATCTTTGTCTTCTTTTCATTAAGGTGCAGGCCCATTTTGAGACTATGTTCTTTGATTGTGAGAAGCAAATGTTTCAGATCATCTTCACTTTCAGCCAGTAATGTAGTATCAGCATAGCGAAGGTTGTTGAAACTTCCACCAATCTTCACACCTCTGTCTTCATACAATCCTGCTTCTCTGATTTGTTCTGCATATAAATTAAACAGGTAGGGGGAAAGTGTGCAGCCTTGTCTTACACCTTTGCTTATTTTTAAACCATTCTGTTTCTCCTTGTTCTGTTCGAACTGTTGCTTCTTGATCAATGTACAAATTGCGCAATAGAACGATCAGGTGTTCTGGTATACCCATGCTTCTTAATGTGGCCCAGAGTTTCTCATGGTTTGCAGTCAAAAGTCTTGCTATATTTGATAAAGCACAAATAGATATCCTTTTGGTATTCTTTAGTCTTTTCAAGGATCCATCTCACATCCGCAGTGATGTCTCTCGTTCCTCGCCCTTTCCTGAACCCTGCTTGCACTTCAAGTAGTTCTTGTTCCAGGTATGGTTGTAGTCTCTTTTGAATAATCTTCAGTAGAATCTTGCTGGCATGTGGGATCAGAGCGATAGTTCAATAATTTCCACAGTCAGTTGGATCACCTTTCTTTAGTATTGGTATAAACACAGATCTTTTCCAGTCAGTTGGCCATGATGTTGTCTTCCATATTTCTTGGCAGAGCCTTGTAAGTATGATAACAGCTGCATCAGATTGCTGCAATACTTCTATAGGAATGCCATCAATGCCTGGTGCTTTGTTCTTTGATAAGGCTTTCAATGCTGCTTCAACTTCTTTCATCACCAATGGTTCCCGATCATAAGGTACAGGTTGAAACGGCTGTTGGTCCACTTGATCTTTATCATATAAAAACTCTGTATATTCCTTCCACCTTTTCTTGATCTTCTCAGCATCATTCAACATAGAACCTTGAGCATCTTGTAACATTCCAATTCGAGGCTGGAACTTTTTCTTTCTCTCGTAGCTTTAAAAACCCAATGGATAGTTACAACAAAACAAATTGTGCTATGGTGCTGGAAGATGAGACCCCCAGGTCGGAAGGCACTCAACTAGCTACTGGGGAAGAGCTGAAGACTTTTCAGAGTAAAGCCAGCATTTATGATGTGGTTGGATCAAAGCCCTCGGGAAGTCTGACTGCTGATGTAGCTGCGCATGAAATGAGTCAGAAGCTGTAAAGATGTCTTACGCATTGGAACATGGAACGTACGAAGCATGAACCAAGGGAAGTTGGAGGTGGTCAAGAATGAAATGGAACGTGTACAACTTGATCTGTTGGGTGTCAGCGAACTGAAATGGACTGGCATCGGGCACTTTGCATCAGATGATCATATGGTCTACTATGCTGGAAATGAAAGACAAAGAAGAAATGGTGTTGCATTTATAATAAAGAAGAAATTTGCAAGAACTGTAATGAAATACAATGCAGTCAGCGAACGCTTAATCTCTATTCGTCTATGAGGATCGCCTATCAACACAACTATAATTCAAGTATATGCCCCAACAACAGCTGCAGAAGAGAATGAAATTGAAGAGTTCTATGAACAAGTACAAGCTGAAATTGACAGAACATGCAAACAGGATATCCTGATAGTCATGGGTGACTGGAACGCAAAAGTTGGCAACAAAGAAAAAGGCAAAGTAGTTGGAAAATATGGACTTAGCAACAGAAATAAAGCTGGAGAAAGACTGATAGAATTCTGCAAGACCAATGATCTATTCATCTCAAACACTTTCTTCCAGCAACACAAGCGGCGACTGTACACATGGTCTTCACCCAATGGATTGTATAAAAATCAAATTGACTACATCTGTGGAAGTCAACAATGGAAAAGCTCTGTAACATCAGCCAAGACAAAACCTGGAGCTGACTGTGGTACAGATCATCAACTACTAGTATGCAAACTCAAGCTAAAATTGAAAAAGAGCAAACCACTCATGAATGCAGCAAAATATGACCTTGAGAATATACCACTGGAATTTAAAGACTGCCTGCAAAATCGATTTGCTGCTTTAGATACAAATGACAGAGCTCCGGAAGAGTTATGGAATGACATCAAGAAGGTTGTGTTGGAAGAAAGCGAGAAGTCTCTGCAAAAGGTGAAAAAGCAAAAACGGCCAAAATGGATGACGGAAGAAACTCTGAAAATTGCCCAGAAACGCAGAGAAGCTAAAGCCAGAGGAGAAAGACAATCGCAGAACTCAACAGAGATTTCCAACGTGCAGCAAGACAAATTCTTATATACCGTGCTATTTAGTATCAGTACGGTTTACATAATAACATTTTGCATAAGAAACAAGATCTTTTGCTTACATTGTAACAGGGATTGTAACTTGGAAGTAACAGGGTAACTATATACATTTCAAACAAAGGAGCTTATAAATTTGTTATATTATGTATTAGTCGTAGTGTAATCATGCTCATTGTGAATGTGCCTAATGGTGAGTTTCTTTTGTAAATCACTGGGAATTATGTTGGTACGTCAGATGCTGTGTGGGTGAGATGAGGTGTTGGATGTGAATCTGATCTCCAGGAACAAGCAGGAATGAGTCTTCACATATGGGTACGTCGGTACCGACGGAGGCTGCGCGGGAACGCTTCCCAGCGTCCAATCAAAAAGCTTTTGGAAGCATCCCACCACACCTGCGTGCTGCCTTCCTGCCTTTCCCAACTGCCTCTCCTCAGTTTTCGTTTTTCCGCGGAGCCGGCAGGACGTCCTGTCACCGCAGAAAATTCTTCTTTTAATTCTTTAGTTTTCTTGTGGTCGTGGCTGTCTTCCCCGATGCCTCTGGTACCGCCGGTGTTTCTTTTTTCTTTTCTTAAAAGTTTTCCTTTTAAGGGAATATTTTTTCTTCTGAGTGTCTTACGGTTTTTCAGGCCTTCTAGGCCTCTCCATGTCCTTCATGGAACCACCAGCCACTTTCTCCAAGAAATGTTCAAACTGTGGCGGTACAACTTTATTTTTAGACTCCCAAAATTGTTGTCTAACCTGTTTGGGTCCTGACCTTTTTCCTCCGGAGCCCTTGGGCAACAGTATTGTGAGAAGAGGTTTTCAACATCGAGTTTCCCTCGATATGAGGTTCCCTTCCAACTTCAGAGTACAGACCATTTCTTCTACACAGGATCAGGTAACCCACAAACAGTCTTAAGACTAGCCAACCCTCGAGTGGTAGGTCTCATGCACAGCATGTAGACTGCTCCGGCCTTGCCCTCGAGGGCCCATTGGCTTCAAAACCCCGGCGGGAGTCTTCGGCTTCCAAAGCCTATGTGGGGTTTCAGGTTGTTCCTGGGGCTCACCCCTCACAGAACATACCTGAGCTATGCCCAGTGGTGGTATCCGCTTAGAGCGGTACCGATACCCCAGCATCGGCACTGGTGTTGGACGAAACACTCCTCACCAGGGATCGTCATCTGGCATCCTCGGTACTGGTGGATACGTTCCAGACTGACTTTCCAGTATCGGTACCGGCACTGATACTACCACCGACGTCAGTACCCTCCAGACGTGCATCGATAGACTCGCTTCCTTCGATGCCGAGTCTGGAATCGATCTCTAGTCTGGAAGACTTGGTATCGACACCTATCGGTACCGGACGCTCGGTACTGAGGGTGACTGCCGAAGGCTTTCGGTTACCTCTGTACCGATTGGGCTGTCACCGATTGCTGATCCGGTGTCTGGTTCGGTTCCGACAGCGGTACCGGTATCTGTATCGGTACCGGTATCCACAGTAGCATCGTGGCCAGCTCCTTCCATGCTTCTTTCAACAGGATCGCTCCCTTCTATACCAAGTTTGGAGTCGATACCTGGCATGGACGATGTGGTACTGACTGTCACTGGTCCTGACCTCCAGTACCAGCGTCCATCTGTTAAGGATCCCATACTGCACCATGCAGGATCTTATATTCCTATATACTCAGATCCTTCGGTGCCCAGGCTAGTTCTTCAGATCTAACCTGTCCAAGGGAGGTTCTCTTTGGAGATCCTTCTTTTCAGAGTTTCCTCCGGGATATGGCAAGATCACTTGCCATTTCTATCCCTGGACATGATCCTACACAAGGCTCTGTTTATACCGAAGCAAAGGAAAACATAATGCTTCCTTTGCATCATTCCTTGCAGGATCTTCTTCTAGGAATGTGGGAAGCACCTTTAAGGGTACCCCCACCTTCCAGAGCAACTGATCTCCTATATCAGGTGCCCCCCTCTCCAGGGTTTCAAAAGACTCAACTTCCTCATCATTCCATTGTAGTGGAATCAGCAATGAGGCGGGTGAAGAATAAGAAAAAGCGCTCTTCTTATCCGCCAGGTCGTGAGTCTAAGACACTAGATGCCTTTGGACGTCAAACCTTCCAGACATCCATGCTTTCAGCAAGAATTTTCTCATATATTTTTTGAGTTTATCTCTTGAGTTCACAAAGAAATTACATCTTTTGACTCCTTTTCTTTCAGAGCCCAAGAATGCAGACTATTCCTCACTGCTTAGTCATATTCAAAATATCTCTTGGTTTCTTACTCGTGCTTCCCTAGACTCATTTGAGTCTGTTAGCAGGATTTCTGCTATAGCTATAGGGGCATGACGTAGAGCCTGGCTCCAAGCTTCAGACTTAGACAAATGGGCACAACAAAGACTGGGTAATACTCCTTGTACTGGAGAAAATCTCTTCAATAAGGAGTCTTTACGTCAGGTTACTCAGTGGTCCACTGACTTACCTGTTTCTAAGGGCTGTTCTATGCCTTCTTCTTTCCCAGTAGGTAGGATATGTCCTACCAAACTTTCTTCCCCTAGGGGGAGAAGGTTTTATTCATCTTCTGCCCATCATACAGATGTTCCCAAACAGGGGAAACATCGCCCTGGTCTGAAGAATCCAAACTCTCACCAGGCTCAGCAAACTCAGCAACCGCAGGGTTTCTGATTAATTATCATATTTTTTTGTGCCTCTTGGGGTTTAGAACCTGCAGTTGGCTTCTTTTCAGTAGAAGCCTTCCACTGCTTTCATTCTAAACTCTAGGCATGGATCTCTTTTCACAAGACATCCATTTTTCTCTGTTATACGAGCTCTTTGGATATTCATGCATATAGGTCGCAGGTTTCTCCTCCTCTTCCTGCTAGGGAAAGAGGTTTAACAACTATCAAACAATAGTTTTCTGTACCAGCATGAATTTTTCCTTTCTACAGACTTACCACATTGTAAGTCTCCATTCAGCTCCATCTTCTCTACCCTCTTACCAAGCATTTCCTCTGTAAGAGTGGTACTATTACACTGGAGGGCTTCTTCTTCAGCCCCTCTAGTTTTCTCACTATTCCAGTGTGGAGTTTTCCTCTCTGAGTTAACTCCCTTCTTCATTTTTGCTTTGGGGCAGCTTATCAGACAGCTCCAGAGTTTTCTTATTCCTGTTCTGTCTGTTCTTTCTGTTTTTAAACAGATTCTTTCTGCTGTCTTACTAGCAGCTGCCCATGCAGGAGCCCTAGTGATTGGACCACTGGTGGTTCTCCACAAGCATCCAGAGTTGTCCTCCACTACATTCTTTCTGGCCTTAGTAGTGACTCCAAGACAGTGGATTCATCTTTCTTGGCAAATCTTATCACTACAGGCTTCTCAGATTCTTCTATTCTTGCCATCTCCAATTCCCTTGGGTTTGGCAGCATAATTGACGTAGGTACTGGCTTTTCCAGCAGCCAGTTCTATCTCCTAATTCTCCTGCATTATGCTTTCTGCAATTCTACAGAGAAGCTTTCCACCATGGGCCCTTGCTAGAGAGCATTAGGATTTTCTCAAACAGCTGTCCTAAATGGTTGGAAAAGGCTCCCAGTCATGCCCTTCATGACTGGAAGGGTTCTTCCTACTCTATTATCTCCTTTTTAAAACAAAGGATATGGGCCTTATCTTACGTGAAAGTTTAAAGAGTTGTTCAATTCCCTGGTTTGGTCTTCAGGATTCCCACCGGGAATATGCTCTTTTTTTTTTTTTCCTTGCAGCTCGTCCTCATGGTATCCTAATCCTTCATGGACCGTGCATATTTAGCTAAAGAACGCATGATACCCTTTTTGCCTCTCAAGTAGGTCAACATGGTATCTCATTCCTATGCGTCTTCTGTCCATTTACCATGCTAGTTCTGGAGGACTTGGGACTTGCTGCCTGCAGACTGATGATATCCTCTGCTTTTCACGTAACCATCCTGGTTATTTCACTGGCTAGCATTCTTGCAGCAATCTAGTCTGTTCCTTGTCAGGGAGATTTTTCCCCTGACTCCTTCCATCATAACCAGGGGGAATAGATTCTCTATATATCTTCTCAAGTAGGTTCCACCTTGTTAGATGGATCTTTCCTCTTCACATCTCCTATGTGAATATACTTTCTATAGGCATATCTCTGTCTGCTTAATTGCAGACACCTATATATAGGCCTATATATTCATATCTATATATATGGAGTGGAGGAGTGGCCTAGTGGTTGGGGCAAGGTACTTCAGGCCGGAAGGTCGGGGGTTCAAATCCCACTAGAGGACAGCAACCTTGGGCCGGAAGGACTGGGGTTTCTAGTCCCACAGGTGCTCCTTGTGGTCTCTTGGGCAAGCCACTTAACCCTCCATAGCCCATGTTCCCTGTAAAATAGTTATCTCCAAGTTATAATGCCCTGTTCAATGTAATTTCAGTTTGTTCAATGTAAACTGCACTGATGCAGAATAACGCGGTATATAAGAGAATATAAATAAATAAATAAATATATATCTGTATACATCTCTTATAGATATGTCTGTCATTTGTGTGTGTATATGTTATGCCCTTCTATATCTCACTATAGATATATATTCTTATATGTCTATCTATATATCTATCTATCTATGGTGTGTGTGTGTGTATATATATACATATATATACATATATATGCATATATATATGCATATATATATGTATGTATATATATGCGTATATATATGTGTATGTGTATGTATATGTGTATATATATGTGTATATGTGTATATGTATATATGTGTATATGTATATATGTGTATGTATATATGTGTATGTGTGTGTCTGTCGAGATATTTATTATAGGTAGATATGTATTTACATACTTATCTATCTGACTGTCTATGCTCATATAGATATATATATCTCTATATGATTCTGACAGTTGGGCTCTACTCATACCCATGCTGTTCCAGCATGTTTGTGGTGCTACACACACAACCACTCCCGTGGTAGTTACAGCCTTTCTACCATAACCTTAAGGGTTAGGTACCCCTGAAGCTCTCCATGTTCCAGTATCTTTCCTAGCTGCCACCAGTTAGGAAAGACATTGCGGATCTTCAGTTAATCTGAGGCTCTAACGCCTCAGACACCTTTCCTTTCTTTTTGGGATACAAGGTTTTTCCATACCCCTTCTTCCCACAAGGACTAGACCGGTTTGTCCAAATCGGTCAGCCTTTCCTCTTTTTGCCCTAAGAGTGAGCCACTCTGCAGCCAAAAGAGTTTGGGCTTTTTCCATAAAGCCTTCCGCTGAAAGCCTACCATTTTTGTACTACCTCAGTTGATCCCTGGGGTTACCTCTCACTTTTCAGGATTCTGACCTTCACTGTTTTTTTCCAACAGGTTTATTACCTCTACTTCACAGTGAGGTCCTCCTTGAGGTTCCTCTACTGGATCCCCAGTAGATCTCATGAACCTCCTTACTTTTCTGCAATCCTGTTAAGGGAGGTCCATACTGCAATATTTCTTTTTCAATATATTTGTTGATAATTGTCATCCACACAAGGACTTCTTGTCTGCAGTCCTATGCTAGGTTAGCTGTCTTTTACAGCACTTTTCTGTTTCAACTCCTACCCTCCATCCTGAGGATGCCTGGCGATATGAGGTGTAGCATGTTCCAATCTATAACATGCTAGGACTCCATTCATCTTAGCTTGGGAGTCCCCATATGTGAAGACTCATTCCTGCTTGTTCCTGGAGATAGCACTGTTACTTACCTTTTAACAGGTGATCTCTGGGAACAGCAGGAATAAGTCTTCACAACCCACCCACCTCCCCTAGGAGTTGTATTCTCTATCTCTATCTTTCTCTTCTCTCTCTCTCTCTCTCTTTGTCTCAGCTTTAAAACTTAACTGAGGAGAGGCAGTTGGGAAAGGCGGGAAGGCAGCACGCAGGCGTGGTGGGATGCTTCCAAAAGCTTTTTGATTGGACGCTGGGAAGCGTTCCCGCGCAGACTCCGTCGGTACCGACGTACCCATATGTGAAGACTTATTCCTGCTGTTCCCAGAGATCACCTGTTACAGGTACGTAACTGTGCTTTAGGTTAGGGTGGGTAAAATAAAGGCAGAATAAGTGATGTTTAAGAGCTTTTCTGAATTGTGAGAGGTCAGCGATTGATCGTATATGAGGTGGGAGATTGTTCCAGCACTTAGGAGCATATAATGTAAATGATCTGTTTCTAGTTGTTTGGGTACATTTAGCGGACTCAGGTGGTATAGATAGCGTATTGCTAGTTGTTGACCTTCTTAGGCCCCATATACCTCGGGTGGTGTCATGGGCCTCAGGGGAAGGATACCTTGCATCTCTTGAGGAGGGTGGGACAGCTCTCCGTGGAGGAGATGGATAGTGCTTTGCATAGACAGGAAGGGTAATTGTCTCCATCGGAAGACTTGCCTACCGAATCTGAAGAGGCTCACGATGTCTTTTTTTTCGGAAAGAGGAACTCACCACACTCACCACACAGATTATGGAGGCTCTCCACATATCAGACTCTGTCGAACAGCCAGAAACTACATCTCCAAAGATGCAGGTGAATCCCATCATTGTGGGAATTCGCAAGCCCTCTAGGGCTTTTCCCTTCCCATTGGCACTTCAAAATGGCTTCCCTGGCATGGGATTCCCAGGATGCCTCCTTGCTTATGGCCCAACACGTGGGCCGGTACTATAGCTGGTCTCCAGCAGACATGGATAAATGGCTTCGTTACTCAAAGGTGGATGCCATCATCACTGCCATGACTAAGCATGTGATCATCCTGGTCAAGGGTGGTGCTGCCCTGCATGATCAATAAGATCGCAAAGTTGAGGCTCTCTTGGTGGCTTTTTTTTCAGCTTCTTCCCTGGCCCTGCATGCTGCCTCTTGCGGAGGTCTGGTGGTACGTGCTTTCCTCGCTGGATTTAGCTGTGGCCAGATCCTGCTGTGGCACGTTTAGAGTCAGTGGCGGCCTTTTTGGCAGATGCCTTTTATGACCTGCTGCGTTTGGCGGCTTGCTCTGTGACCGCAGTAACACTGGGCCGCCATTGGTTGTGGTTCCAGCATTGGTCAGCTGATGTCTCCTCTAAAGCTAGGCTTGAATGGCTCCCCTTTTAAGGGCAAGCTCCTCTTTGGAGAGGACCTTGAGAAACTTAAGAGGGAGGTGAAGCTGCAACATCTACCTGAGGACAAGCCTAAGATGTCCTTTCATTGTTTGGGCTCCACAGCATATTTTGCTCCACACTCGTGTTTTCAAGGTTCTTGGAACTATTGCCCAGGTAAAAACTCCTTGTCTGCGACCTCAGCCAGATCTGACCCTAGATCGCTGCCCTTTTGCGGTCTCCGCCGGAGCAAGGATTCCTTCCCCTCCGCTTCTAAGTTTTCCGGAGCTACCTGGTCCTGTTGCTGACAGCCTCCCGGCTCGCTCCAGAATGCCACCAGTCGGAGGTCGGCTGTCCCTTGATTACCAAGAGTGGGCTAGGATCACCACCGACCAGTGGGTGCTCAACATTATGCGCTTTGGCTATGTGCTCGAGTGTGCACAGCCAATTATATATGCCTTGATAATCTCCCCTTGCGGCTCTGCCAACAAGCGGTCAGTCATACAGGCCACTCTTTAGCACCTTTTACATCTTCAAGCCATCTCTTTGGTACCTGAGGCAGAAAGAGGACTGGGCTGCTATTCCATCTATTTTGTGGTTCCAAAAAAAGATGGTTCTTGGAGGCCCATTCTGGACTTAAAGGAGGTCAATCGTTCCTTAAGAGTGCCCCATTTTTGCAAGGAGATGCTCTGCTCTGTCATCCAGGCGGTGCATCCGGAAGAGTTTCTTGCCTCCCTGGATTTTGTGGTGGCCCACTTTCACATTCCTATCCACAATGATCAGCAACAGTTTCTCAGTTTTGCCATTATGGGCTGCCACTATCAGTTTCGAGCCCTGCCCTTTGGGATAGCGACAGCGCCTCACACCTCCAAGTTCATGATAGTGGTCACAGCGGTTCTTCAGAAGCACAGAATTTGGGTACACCCTTACTTGGATGACTGACTCATCCGAGCGAAGTCTTGGAGTCTAGGAGTGGAGGAGTAGCCTAGTGGTTGGGTCAAGGTACTTCAGGCCGGAAGGTCGGGGGTTCAAATCCCACTAGAGGACAGCAACATTGGGCCGGAAGGACTGGGGTTTCTAGTCCCACAGGTGCTCCTTGTGGTCTTGGGCAAGCCACTTAACCCTCCATAGCCCATGTTCCCTGTAAAATAGTTCTCTGTGTGCTGTGCTTTCCTGTCTAATCAATGTGTTTATACCTCAAAAATTTCCTGTCATAATTTGACAATTTCCAATCTGTAAATCAAAAACCGCTGCTGATCGCTGGAAGTAGCGGTATACAAATGTATACTAAATAAATAAATAAAGAAAGAAAGAAAGCCATAGACACCATCTCCCACGTGGTCGGCTTTCTTGAAGCTTTTTGGCTGGGTAGTCAATCATATCAAAAGCTTCCTGTGTCCCTCACAATCCCGTGACTTCCTGAGTGTCTGGTTAGACACCCAACAAGGGCAGGTCTACCTGACACTTGACTGTTTCATGAAGTTCTCAATAGTTTTGCCTCTTCCTGATGCAGATTCGCCCCCAAGTCTGGGACTACCTGCAACTTCTGGGAGCCATGGTGGCAATAATCAACATGGTTCCCTGGGCATGGGCCCACATGCGACCCCCTCCACCCCCCCCCCCCCCGCAATGCTCTCTGAGCCACTGGTCTCCTGTGTCTCAAGATTACAGCATTTGCCTGCACCATTCGCCTGCAGCTTCCACGGGTAGTTCACAGATCTCTCCAGTGGTGACTGGTCCCAGCTCACTTGCTCCATAGGATGCCCTTGAACACACTGGGTGGTGGTGACGTCTGATGCCAGCCTGACAGATTGGGGGGCTTCCTGCTACAACAAGATGGCTCAGGGCTCTTGGAGCTGTCAGGAGGTGTCATGGACCATCAATCGTCTCGAAGCTTGAATGGTGCACCTCTCACTATTCGCCTTTCTCCTGCTTCTCCGTGGACAGGAAGTCTGAGTTCTCTCCAACAATGCCACCGCTATGGCCTATCTCAACAGACAAGGAGGCACCAAATGTCGCAGAGCAGCCAGAGTGATGAGTCTCCTCTTTCCTTGGGTGAAGATCAACCTTCAAGCCTTGTCAGCCCAACACATTGCAGGCATGGAAAATGTTCAAGCGGACTTCCTCAGTCGTCACGCCCTGGACCCAGGGATGGGGAACTTGCTTCCTGGGCATTTCACAAGATTGTTCACCTATGGGGCATGCCGTTGCTCAATCTGATGGCCACGGCAGTGAATGCCAAAACTCCCAGATTCTTCAGCCGGCAGAAGGAACATGGGTCCAGCAGTCTGAACGCACTGGTCCACCCCTGGCCGGAGATGACCCTCCTTTATATCTTCCCCCCCCCCCCCCATGGATCATGATTGGGAGGGTTCTCCTCCACATAATCACCCGGGAACAGTCATTATGGTAGTGCTCAATTGGCCGTGGTGGCCATGGTACACCGATCTTGTGCGTCTTCTAGCAATGGCGTTCCTACTTCTGGGTTCCTGCAAGGGGTTCTTGCACCAGGGCTGGTAGTCGTGGATGATCCAGCTCCCTACATGCTTACGGCCTGGCTCTGGAAAAGTGTCACAAAGTACAAGGGCTACTCACGACAGGTGGTGAGTACCCTACTCAAGGCGCACCATTCTTCCACTTCCCTTGCTTATGCTAGGGTTTGAGCACACCAGGACTCAGAGATGCCAACGATCTATGTCAATGTGGCGCATGCAAATCCCAGATTTGCTCGCTTTTCTTCTTGAAGGAGCTGGCACTCAGCTCCTTATGGGTACAAGTGGCTGCCTTTACTTACATTCAGGGACCCATCTCTGGCCATTACATTGCTTCCTACGCAGATGTCAGACGCCTCCTCTGCGGGGTATGGGCCTTGCACCCTCTACATCCAGTCATTCCCTCTTGGGATCTTCCCCTGGTGCTTACCAGCCTTAAGAAGCCACCCTTTCAACCGCTGAAGGATGCTACTGTACGTGATCTGTCCTTCAAGACAGCATTCCTGATAGCCATCACTTTGGCCCAGAGAGTCTCGGAACTCCAAACCCTGTCACGTCGGGACCCATACCTGACCGTCTATCCTGGTGAGGTTTTGCTTTGCGTGGTCACATCCTTCTTACCAAAGGTCTTAACGCCCTTCCATCTCAACCAGATTATTTCACTGCCTTCCTTTCACAAGACAAGGATGTCAGCGGCACTCTCGGACTTCGATCGATAGTGCTGAAAGACCTGGTGTACATCCTATCTCAAAATGACAAAGCCCTTTCGCAAGTTGGATTGATTATTCCTCCTTTTTGAAGGCTTGTGGAAAGGTCTCCCAGCTTCCAAGTCCACGATTGGCTGATGGATCGAAACGCACTATTGAGTCAGCATATATTTTGCATGGTCGACCCGTGCCAGCTTGTCTTTGAGCTCATTCCATGCAGGCTCAAGCAGCCTTATGGGCAGAACGTTCACAGGTTGTGCCTCGAGACATTTGTCGGGCAGCTACCTGTTTTTCCCTGTTTACCTTTGTCCGACTTCGTCGCTTCGATCTCCATGCCTGTGATGCAGCACAATTTGGAGCAAAGGTGGTTACGGCAGTTTGTTCCCACTCTACAGTGCAGTAGTTTGGATACTTCCCATTTATATGGACTGGTCTAGCAGGATGAATTGGAAAGAGAAATTTCATTTACTGTTGATTTCCTTTCCTGGAATCCTGCTAGAATAGTCCAGTACCCGCTCTGTGCACCACCGTCATTAAGCAGAGCCAAGTAGTTAGCCTTCTGGTTCATACCTAACCTACATGATTCAGGCAATCTCCAGGGACAAGCAGGAATGTAGTCTTCACATATGGGTATCGTCGGTACCGACGGAGCCTGTGCGGGAACGCTCACCAGCATCCAATAGGAAAGCTTTTGGGAGCATCCCACAGTGCCTGCGTGCTGCCTTGCCGCCTTTCCCAACTGTCCCTCTCCAGTTCTTCGTTTTCCACGGAGCCGACAGGTCACACATTCTGTCACCGCAGAAAAAAAAGTCCCCCTTCTTTTTTGTGGTCGCGTCTGCCTTCCTTCGATGCTACACCGGTACCGCCAGTTCTTCTTTTCTTTAAAAAAAGAAAAAAAAAAAACAAACCTTTTTTCTGGAGTCTCTCCAGTAATTTTCTCTCGGGTGCCATGTGCCATTTTGGGCACTAGGCCCAACTTTTCCTTCAGAATGGAAAAACCCGCTTCAGGTTTTAAAAAGTGTTCTAAGTGTGGCGGTACCATCTCTGTCACCGACACCCATGAGTGGTGCCTCAAATGTTTAGGTCCTGACCACTCTATTTCAGAGTGTGTTGCCTGTGGGATGATGTCGAAAAGGGGCCGACAGAAACGGGCTGCTAAGCTTAGCACCCTTTTTCCCTCCGATGCAGCCTCCGTGGCATCAACGTCATCCAGGGCTTCGTCTTCCTCCCATGGATCTCAGGTAACTAAACATAAATCTAGCCGGTCCTCAAAGGGTAGATCTCCTTCTAGACAGCGAGATGCCTCTGGCATTGCCCTTGAGGGACTTTCACTGGAAAAATTGCCCCGGCAGGAGGCTTCGGCTTCTAAAGCATGGCTCCAGGATGTTCTCGAGGCTTCAACCTCGGCAGAACTACTGGTGCCATGCTCTGGGGTACCGGCAGCTTCTTCTGGTACCGATACCCAAGCATCGGCAGTGTCGATAGAGCAGAGATTCTTGGCTATTTAACGCAGTTTGGTGGCTCTTCTCATGGCCTCGATGCCCTTGAAACCGCTTCAGACAATTCAACCGGCACCGACTGCATCGACATCGGAAGGTATTCTACTGGGACCGAGTCGTGTATCCATCCGGTATCGACAGGTCGCTACCGGACCACTCCGATGCCAACTTTGATCGGTACTGTGCCTTGCATGATCACCCGGATCGGAGATACTTTGAATCCTCGGATGAGTCTGAAGACTCTGAAAGCTCTGCCGATACCAGAGTACTTCTTCCTGAGGATTCTTCTTCTTCTCAGTGTAGGATGTCTCCACCAGAGGATATGTCCTTTCAGGATTTTATCTGAGATGTGGCTTGGTCTTTCCATCACAGTGGCTCCTGAAAAAGAGCCTAGGGCAAAGGAATTAGAAATCCTGCAATACCCTAAAGCTCCCAAGGAGGCAGCTACCTTACCTGTTCATGAGATCTTGCATGATCTCATGTTAAGGATGTGGGAAACACCTCTAACCACATCTCCTCACTCTTGAAGACTCGACACCATGTATTGAGTTCCTCATTGTCCTGGGTTTCAGAAGACTCAATTACCACACCATTCCATGGTGGTGGAGTCAGCAGTGAGAAGGATAAAGAGTGCAAAAAAGGCATGCATGTAATCCTCCAGGACGTGAGTGTAGGACTCTTGACGCCTTTGGACATCGATCCTTCCAGGCTTTCATGCTTTCTGTTAGGATCAGTTCCTATATCTTATATATGGAGATGTTCCTTGGGGAGATCACAGAAGATTAAGAGCTTATGAGTCCTCTCCTTCCTGATAATGAGGCAAGATTCTCTCGCCCTTGTCAAACATGCTCAGGATGTTTCCAAGTTTGTGAATCGTGCAGCTTTTGACTGCTTTGAGTGCATAAGCAGAACCTCTGCCATTGCCATAGGTGCACGTAGGATTGCCTGGCTCCAGACATCTGACTTAGAAATTTGGGTACAGGATAAACTACGGAATATTTCTTGCACAGGAGAGAATCTTTGGCAAGAATTGGCAGGAAAAAGCTAATGATAGATGCTGACAATATCACTTTGGATAGATTTAGACAATCTACAGCTGATCCTGCGAGGGAAAAATCCTCTAAGAAACCATTCTTCAGTAAGAAGGTTTTTTATCCCTCCTATACCCAACAGGGACATCGTTTAGGTCAGTCTGCCCAAAAGGGACAGCAGCAACGACCTAGACAAAAAGACAAAGCAGCTAAACCTCAACTGGCTCAGCAGACTCAGTCTCCACAGGGGATTTGACTCCTATCTAGAGAACTTTGCCTTCCTGGCCCTGAACGGCCCAGAACCCTCCACCATACCAGGAAGGTTATGTCATTTTGCCCCCAGATGGGGTCAGATAACAGCAGAAAATTGGATTCTGTCTATTGTAAGAGAGGGGTACAAGCTTCATTTCCTCAGCATGCCCCCTCCTACAATGGGAAGACAGTTCAATTCTCAGACCTCTCTCAACGACCAGTTAGGTCAAGAGGTCACTGTGCTTCTTGCTCAATAGAAGAGGTACCCATTCCCCAACGGGGTACAGGGTTTTACTCCACCTATTTCCTTATTCCAAAGAAAACAGGAGGACACAGACCCATTTTAGACCTCAGAGAATTGAACAAATTCCTGTTCAAAGAGAAGTTCAAAATGATTTCTCTAGGAACTCTGCTGCCATACCTTCAGAGTCAGGATTGGCTTTGTTCTCTAGATCTTAAGGATGTGTACACTCATGTTCTCATCCATCCAACTCACTGAAAGTTCCTTCGTTTTCTGTTTCGAGGGAAGCACTACCAGTACAGGGTTCTTCCTTTTGGCCTGGCCTCTGCACCAAGGGTGTTCACAAAATGCATGGCTGTGGTGGCAGCATTTCTCTGCACTCTAGGAATATTCATCTTCCTTTATTTAGACTGGCTCGTACGAGCCCCTTCAGAGCCAGAGGCCAGGGTTGCTCTCTCGCACAATGCGCATCCTTCAGTATTTGGGACTTGTCATAAACTTCCCAAAATCCAACCTTGCTCCCATTCAGTCCCTGGAGTTTATAGGAGCTCTGCTGGATACCAGACAGACAAGGGCCTACCTTCCACAGCCCTGCTGCCTTCGCATTGTGCAGTTAGCTTCCCAAGCAGTGCTAAAACCTCACTTTACTGCTCGGGAAATGTTAGTTGCTAGGCCACAAGGCATCCACCGTGCATGTGGTTCTTTATGCTCGCCTCCATATGAGGGCAGCCCAGTGGACTTTATCCACTCAGTGGTCTCAGGCATCAGGTTGCCTGTCAGACAAAATAGCAAACTCGGATCGCCTTATTTTGTCCCTCCAATGGTGGCAGTCACCCCAAAACCTTTTGGTGGGGTCTCCTTTTCAGCAACCCCCACCCCCCTAAGCCACTCTGACAACAGATGCCTCACAGGTGGGTTGGGGAGCCCACCTGCAAGGCCTCTCTATCCAGGGTACCTGGACTCCACAAGAGGCCTATCCACACATCAATCTCCTGGAACTCAGAGCAATCTTCCTTCGAGTATTCCACACCCAGCTCAGCTACAAGACAGTCCTAGTTCAAACAGACAATCAAGTAGCCATGTTCTATGTGAACAAGCAGGGCGGAACAGGCTCTGTTGCTCTGCAACGAAGCTTTGCGACTATGGGCCCTCGCCAGAGAGCATCAGATTCATCTCCTTGCATTGTATCTTCCAGGCATTCACAACTCTTGGGCAGACAAACTGTCGAGTTGTGCTTCCACACGAATGGTCTCTCCATGCAGACCAGGTGGCCAAATTTTTCAAATTTGGGGAACCCCGGACATAGACCTCTTTGCAAGTCCGTTGAATGCCAAACTTCCCCGGTTGTGTTCCAGAATTCCGGCTCAGGGTTGTCGGGCCTGGGATGCTTTCCTCCTCCATTGGGGCCAGGACTTCCTGTATGCCTTTCCACCCATTCCCCTAATTCCCAAAACTCTGTTCAAGCTTCAGAGAGACAGAGGTCATATGATTCTCATAGCTGCACATTGGCCACGGCAAATGTGGTACCCTCTGCCCCTACATCTCTCTCAAGCTCTGCCTCTGGAGTTAGGATCTGCTCCAAATCTCTCAGTAGGACAGGATGCTATGGTATCCCAATCCCCAGTCTCTGCATCTCAGGGCCTGATTGCTGAAAGCCTAGAACTTCACGGTCTTAACCTTTCTCAGCAGGTAAAGGATATCCTTTTTGCTTCCAGGAAGCCTTCCACAAGATGCTCTTATGCATTCAAGTGGAAAAGGTTTGCCATATGGTGCTCGCAGAAGGGTCTTAACCCTCTTGCAATACCTCCTGGAATCGTTACTGGAGTATCTCCTTCATTTATCTAATGCATGGCTTAAGACCAATTCAGTGAGTTCATTTGAGTGCTATTGCAGCTTCTTTCAAGCCTCTAAATGGACAACCTATTTCCTCTTATCCTCTCATAGCGAGATTTATGAGAGGCCTTCTTTTAACTAAGCCTCCCATTAAGCCACCACCAGTGGCATAGGACTTAAATCTGGTTCTTGGGCAGCTCATGAAGCCACCTTTTGAACCTTTAGCTACTACCTCTTTGAAATTCCCTTCCTGGAAGATCATCTTTCTTATTGCAATCACATCAGCACGTCACAGTGAATTGCAAGCATTGGTGGCTGATCCTCCTTATACAAGGTTCCATCATAAGGTAGTCCTTAGGACTCATCCACACTTTATGCCAAAGGTGGTGTCACCTTTTCATTTAAACCAAGTGGTTTACCTTCCGGTATTCTTCCCAAGGCCTCACGCCTCAAATGCAGAAAGGAATCTTCATACTTTGAAATGTAAAAGGGCTTTGGCCTTTTACTTACAAAGAACACAGCAACATAGAAAGTCCTCTCAACTCTTTGTTGTTTTTGATCCTAGTCATTTGGGACTGCCTGTCTCCAAAAGAACACTGTCCAGCTGGATTGCACAGTGTTTCTTTTGCCTATGAGAGTAAGAATCTTCCTCTTGAAGGCCATGTCACAGCTCACAATGTGAGAGCCATGGTAGCCTCTATGGCTCATCTTCACTCTGTGTCTATCGATGATATCTGTCGAGCAGCTACTTGGGCTTCGGTTCATACCTTCACAGCCCATTACTGCTTAGACAAGGACTCCCGCCGGGATGCCTTGTTTGGTCAGGCTGTTCAACACCTGTTCCATACTTAATCAACTCCTACCCACCATCCCTGGTAGGATGCCAGAGATCCATGGGGGGAAGTGGAGCCCTTTCATACGGGCACACAACCTCTGGGGCCTTCTCCCTGGCATCTGCAGCTAGGGAGACTACATTCCTGCTTGTTCCTGGAGATAGCATAGTTACTCACCTGGAGATAGCATAGTTACTCACTCTGGGAACAGCAGGAATTTAGTCTTCACAACCCACCCACCTCCCCTAGGAGTTGTATCTCTCTAGCTCTCTCTTTCCCTCTTTGTCTCAGCTTTAAACTCAACTGGAGAGGGACAGTTGGGAAAGGTGGGCAGGCAGCACGCAGGCACTGTAGGATGCTCCCAAAAGCTTTCCTATTGGACGCTGGGGAGCGCAGGCTCCGTCGGTACCAACGGTACCCATATGTGAAGACTAAATTCCTGCTGTTCCCGGAGATCACCTGTTACAGGTGAGTAACTATGCTTTGTGCTCTCAGACATGTGTATGTAGTTGTGATCTCTGGCATGTATCAATCGTTCTGGGCGAGTTGCCTTGTTGCATGGAACGATGTGGTTTCTGTTTTGCCAAGGATTTACTGAAGGCAACCCCTAGGGGTCCTGTGGTTAGTGCCAGGGCACACTCATTGAAGCCTTTGGTAACTTCTCTGTCTCCAACATCTGCTGGCAGGGGGACATAACTCACTTGTATGGACTGGTCTAGCAGGATTGCAGGAAAGGAAATTAACGGTAAGTGAAATTTCTCCAACTTTATTAAGCTCTGTCTGGTCCGTTTGAAAGTGTCTTATCTTAATTTTTTAAATTTTTGTTCTTAGACTGATATAAACCTTCATCAACTTAAAATCATTGATCTGGTCCTGAAATGTGCTTCTATTACTACTACCACTACTATTAATAGTTTGTATAGTGCTACAAGGCATACTGTCTAAGACAATGATAGAGGTGACACCTTGGCCCATGTTGTGCCATATGATCCTTATGTCTGTGTCAATTGATTCTTGTCTAACACTTGGTCCTTCTCTCCAACGTAGCATCTCGTTTCACATTTTTGCATTGAATACTGTATGCTATGTTACAGCACTAATATGATCTCCTTATGTTAAATGTTTTTCCCATGTGGATAATGGTGGGTCCTGTGATATGTTGGAATAATTTGCAGCTTGGTATACTGCAAGGACTTGTGCCAGTCTCTTCTTTTTGGGCCTCTATTGGGAGTCTGCTTCTCACTAATTTTTGCTTCAGATTTGGTAGTTGTCAGAAGGCAACCCTGAAGAAGAAGGTTTTAACCTTTGAACACTAGTCCAAAAATGTATTAAGTTAGTCCAATAAAGTATCATCTTATTTTCTTCCTTTGTTTTTTGTTTTAGTCCACTTTAATGGTAGTTAAATAACATGTCAGTCACACTATTGTTTCTGAGTTTTTCATTACAAGACTTCACCCAGAAATTTCTAAATGCTCTGACAGTTTTCGGAATAATATGTGACAAGGGTGTTAAAGCCCTGGTGTAGAAACGATAGGTTATTGCTGGGGTAGCTGAGCCCGGGAAGCAACATGCATAAAAATCTAGTAATTTTCCATGAGCATTAAGAGCTATATATGTCCATGAATTTGGAGAGAAGGTTAGATTTTTGAACCCTTTGGTCAAACACTCTGTCGAGCTTACTCAAGTGGCAAATGCTGGAAATAGAGGCTCTTTTTCCACCAAATTAGTGTGTCAGGGGGGCTCCTTACTCCTCTGGAAGCTGTTCTGTTTCAGCTCGCTTCTGGTTCAGAATTTATTTATTTATTTTATTTATACACATTTATATACCGCATCTTCCACAGTTCAGTTGCAGTTTACAGAGAACAACAATTAACAAAGCAAGTTTGTTTTACAAGGAACGTCATATTATAAGTATGATTAACAGAATATAATTTACAAGGAACGTCATAATATAAGTCTAACAATGTGAGACAAAACAGAATAAACTATATACAGTTATATATATATGTATATGGGAGTAAAAGGCATAAGATGTGGAATCATCAAGGGGTTTAACTATATGAGCTATCTGTGTGAGTTGAAAGGATTTTAATTGAAGCAGTCAGAAGCCTGTTTAGCCTTTGTCTAAAGCAGGTGGGAGATTATCTGTTATAGTGTTTGGTGAACAGATACGTTTTCAAATTTTTGCGGAGTTCCATGATCTCAGTTAGTGTTCGTAACTTCTCGGGGAGGGAATTCCAGATAGTAGAGGCTATGTGGGAAAAGGCTCTGTTTGTTGATTTATGAGCTCTTGTGTAATCTTTTGGGGTTTTTAGTTTGTTTAATTGTCCTTTTCTGTGTGTAGGTTTAGGTGGTTCTTTGTGTATTGTGTGGTTGGAGCCAAATCGTATAAGGCTTTGAATGAAGTTATTATTATTTTGTAAATTATCCTGCTTTGAATTGGAAGCCAATGGAGGGAAGCTAGTATTGGTGTTATGTGTTGGAGTGAGTTAACTTTCAATATAATTCTAGCAGCTGCATTTTGTGCTAATTGTATTCGTTTGATGTTTTGTTTTGATATGCCCATGAGTATGATATTGGCAAAATCAAAATGAGGAGTTATGGTGGCCTGGATTATATTGATGAAGTCTTGTGAGAATACGAGAGGACGTAGTTGTTTGAGCGTTTTTAGTTTGAAATAAATTTTCTTTGTAGTATTGCTAATGTGAGTTTCCATGGTAAGATGTGTATCTAGTATAACGCCTAGGTATCTTATTTCATTTTTTATTTTAATTTCTTGATTTTGGAGTCTTATGTGTGTTGGAGGGATATAGGATTTGTTTTTAGTCACAATTAGGACTTCAGTTTTGGTGTGATTTATGTGGAGATTTTGAGCTTTTAGCCAAGTTGTAATTTCATTATAGCAGTCCGATAGGAGTTGGAGCGGTAGATTGGGTATCGTAAATGGAATATACATCATAATATCTGCAGATACAGTGTGGAGGAAACCATATGGAAGGCTTCCTTTTTTTTTTCTACCAGATTGTTCTAGTGGGGTCTCCAGGTTCAGTAGGAACGAGAGGCAAATGTAAAAAGACAGGAGCCAAGAGGCGGGAGAGGAAGGAGCCAAGGAATGTCAGTCAAACACATCCCAGTATATAGTTTTGCTACCCCAAATCAGGAGATAGGTATTGGGAGAATCAGTTTCCTTATCTAGAGCTTTGGAGAAAGGACCTTGAAAACATTAACACAGCAGGGGTCCTGAGATTCAGCCTAAATAGTCAATTCACCTCTTATGTCACTTACTCATGCATATGCGCCAGTGGAGGTTGGAAGGTTAAATTGCTGTGTAATATTTTTGTAATTACTGAAGAAACAATTTCTCTGTGTGTACTTTACTAAATCACCTTACTGTACTGTTAATGGTTCATATTAAAGTGAAGTTAGTTACTTATTACCAAGTGTAGTGGACTTATTGATATCAGGCCCCTGGAGAGGTGGGGAAAGGAACACCGAAGGAGACCAGGTTAACAATGCAAGAGAACTATTTTGGAGAGAAACACTTTTGCTCCCCACCCCCTGATTTTTCAGGACCCACTATCAAATTGATTAACCCTAGAAACTGCTTAAATAGGGGTTTGCCTGGGAATCACTTACATATAAAAATAATGAACAAATTGAGAATATCCGGGAAACTACAGACCGGTGAGCCTGACGTCAGTAACGGGAAAAATGGTAGAAACCATCATAAAGAATAAAATTACTCAGCATGTAGATAGTCACAACCTAATGGGAGACAGCCAACATGGCTTTAGACAAGGAAGATCTTGTCTTACTAAGGAGTGAATAAACAGGTGGACAAAGGTGAGTCGGTTGATATTGTGTATCTGGACTTTCAGAAAGCCTTTGACAAGGTCCCTCATGAGAGACTTTTGGCAAATTAAAGAGTCATGGGATAGGAGGCAGTGTACTATTGTGGATCAGGAACTGGTTAAAAGATAGAAAGAAGAGGGTAGGGCTAAATGGCCAATTTTCCCAATGGAGAAAGGTGAATAGTGGTGTACCCCAGGGATCTGTGCTGGGTCTGCTGCTTTTTGACATATTCATAAATGACCTGGAAAGTGGAATAACGAGTGAGGTTATCAAATTTGCAGATGACACAAAACTATTTAAAGTTAAAACCCAAGAGGATTGTGAAAAATTGCAAGAGGATCTTGATAAATTGGAAGACTGGGCATCAAAATGGCAGATGAAATTTAATGTGGACAAGTGCAAGGTTATGCACCTAGGGAAGAACAACCCAAACTATGGTTACACGATGCAAGGTTCCACATTAGGAACCACCACCCAGGAAAAAGATTTAGGCGTCATTGTGGATACCATGTTAAAACCCTCGGCCTAGTGTGCAGCGGCGGCCAAGAGAGCAAATAGAATGCTAGGTATGATAAGGAAAGGAATGGAAAATAAAACAAAAGATATTATAATGCCTCTATATCGTTCCATGGTGAGACCGCACCTTGAATATTATGTGCAATTCTGGTCGCCGTATCTTAAAAAGGATATAGCGATTTTAGAAAAGGTACAGAGAAGAGCCACCAAAATGGTAAAGGGGATGGAAGGATGCTCCTATGAAGAGAGGCTAAAAAGGTTAGGGCTCTTTAACCTGGAAGAGAGACGGCTGAGTGGAGATATGATAGAAGTCTATAAATTAATGAACGGAGTGGAACGGGTAAACGTAGATCGATTGTTTACGTTATCAGAATATAGAAAGACTAGGGGACATGCAATGAAGCTACAGGGTAAACTATTTAAGACTAATAAAAGAAAATATTTTTTCACTCAACGTGTAATCAAACTCTGGAATTTGTTACCGGAGGATGTAGTAAAGGCTGTTAGTGTAGCTGGGTTTAAAAAAGGTTTGGACAAGTTCCTGGAGGAAAGGTCCATAAACCATTATTAAGAAGGGACCCAGGATATCAATGCTTGAACCAATACAAGCATTGTGGAACCTGTGTCCCTTGGGGAAACTGCTAGGTACATATGACCTAGATTGGCCACTGTTGGAAACAGAATACTGGGCTTGATGGACCTTGGTCTGACCCAGTATGGCATATCTTATCTTATGTTCTTAAAGTGCAAATAAGAGGCCAAGGCTGAAATGGAAAGAAACTAAAATTGTGACAGGACAGAAGTATTCACACCAGATTTCTATGGGGGAGAGAGAAAAGGCACACTACAAACCAGAGGGAGGGAGATCGAAGGCCTGGCAGAAAAGATGTGCCTTGAGCAAGGCTTTGAACTTATGGTAGGACTGTTCCTGATGAAGGGTAGGGGGAGAGAGCTCCAATCAGAGGGAGCAAGAAAGAAAAAGGCAGTGTGGCAGGTCTGTTCTAGGTGGGCCAAGGTGAGGGATGGAAGGTGCAGACGGTGATTGTGTACTGACCAGAGGGTGCGAGGTACAGAATGGTAGTGTAAGATGTCAGCCAAGTACTGTGGAGTGTGGGTGTGAATGGTCCTATGGGCAAGAATCAGAATCTTATACATAATGTGAGATGATACTGGCAACCAGTGAAACTTAATGAGGGGGGCGTGATATGCTCATAACGGGTGGTATGAGAGGATTCTTGCTGCGGCATTCTGGATTAATTGAAGATGATGAAGTTGATGGTGGGGGAGACCTGTGAAAATGACATTACAATAATCCAGTCGGGAAATTACAAGGGAGAGCAAGAGTAGTGAGAGCAGAGGAGGCAGAATATCAGACTGTCCAAATCTGGTGGAGGAAATGGGGAACGCCAAGACGAAGCAGAAATGTGGTCCTGAAAGGAAAGGGTGAAGTCAAGGATCACCCCTAGATACCGGAGGGAGGGAGCTAGGGGAACCTGTACACCAAGCAGAATGAGAGAAGGGTCGGAGTAGAGGTACCAAGTGAAAACCATAATGCTGAGGTTTTGGCAGGATTAAGGCAGAGAAGATTAGTGCTCAACCAGTCTGACAGCACAAAGGCAGGTATTAAGTGGGGAGAGGTCTGGATGCAGAGGGGAGGTATGGTGAACCAGGAGGACATCATTAGCATAATAGTACACCGATATGTGTGGAAACACTACTCACCTCCCTCTTTGACAATCTCCTAAGAGGCATAGACAACATAATCAGCTACCTGCTAGTGTTCATGGACATCTCGGCGGCCTTTGACACTGTCACACACTAAGCTATTACGATGCCTACAACAGATAGGACTGTGCAAGAATACCCTGAAGTAGTTTACTTCATACTTGGAAGGGCGAACGCAACAAGTCAAATGCAACCAAAAGAAATCACTACAATTCCCCGTCACGCAGGGAATACCTTAAGGCTCAGCCTTATCAGTGCTCTTCAACATCTACATACAGCCCATATGCAACATCAAGCACCACAATCTACACTAGCACATATATGCTGACAACATCATGGTGTACACTCCAATCAACTTACTAGCACTAAACACCACAATAACAAAATGCCTCGAAGACATGAATGACTGGCTCATAACCAACAACAGTCAACTACGATAAAACTGAGGCAATGTTCGTCACCAGGAACCCCACCTTCATACCTCCACAAACTATCAGCATCCTAGACAAACACATAGTAGTCAAAGAAGAAGTTAAGTATCTGGGCATAACACTAGACAGAGCTCTGAACCTAAAAGCCAACATCACCAAAACCGCAAACAAGGCATATCACTGACTGAAAATAATCGGACAAATCAAACCAATGCTCCGTCAAGACCACTTCCGCACAGTGTGCCAAGCACTCATTACACCACTGCTTGATTATGGAAACTCACTATATCAAGGCCTTCCTCAGCAGACACTCCACCCACTACAGATGGTACAGAACACCACAGCACGCATCATTAGACGCTCCAAGAACAGAGCACATCACTCCTGTCCAACAACTACACTGGCTCCCAATGGTGGCAAGAGCTAAATACAAAATAATCATGATCATCTTCAGAATCATTCACCATCTCTCAGCAGACGTACTACAAAACGTTATAACAAGAGACATCAGCAACAGACCAAGAAGAACCAATAATGACAACATGATCGGCACACCTGCAGGCTATCACAAAACCAAACAACTTCAAAAAGAGCACCATCACTACTGGCATCCACACTATGGAACTCCCTCCCAATGAGCCTGAGGGCATTAGATAACCTCACAGACTTCCACAAGGCCTCAAAACATTTTTATTTATAGAAACCTATGAGCATTCAGGCAACATCCCCTACCCAAGCAAAAATACTACTACCACCGCCATCTAAGTGCACACCCATCCTATCCACACACACAAACCTATCATACCACATTATTAAATACCTTCATGTTAAATGTTACCTCAATTGTACTGTCTAAATGCTGCTAAGTAACTGTAATGTCTAAATGTTTACACGTACCCTAATGTTAAATGTAATCCTCCAATCATGATGTGACATGACCATCTTGATTGAAGGAAAAGGTGGCATACAAATCTGTCTAAATATGCCATGCTGCTGTATTAATAGAGCGAGTGGGGCCAGAAAAACATTAAAGAGCAGGGGTGCAAGGACAGAACCCTGAGGAACCCCGCAGTGTAAGGGAAAAGGGTCAGAGGTAGAAGAATTCATGGAGACGGAAAAAGTCCAAGAGGCGAGAAAGGAGTGAAACCATCGAAAAACAGAGCCCCAAAGACCCACTTCATGGAGACGAGAGAGGAGGATAGAGTGATCGAGGTCAAAAGCTGCAGAAAGATCCAGAGATGGCCATAGAGACATCACCACGGTCATGGGAGGAGTGTAGCTCATTGACGAGGAGGATGGTTTTGGCGCTGTGGCCATGGCGGACTAGCATGGATGAAGGAAATGAGTGGAATCCAGGAAAGAAGAGAGCTGTGAAAAGACTGCCGCCTTGAGGATTTTGGGAAGAAAGGGAAGATTGAAGACTGGGCGGTATTCGGACAGAACACTCGGGTCCAGGGATGGCTGCTTAAGAAGGGGGCAGACCAACGCATGCTTCCAGATTTTAGGGAAGGTGCCAGAATGAAGACTGTAGTTAAGCATTGTGAGCAGGGGAGGGAGGAGGGCAAGGGAAGGTTCCAAAAGCCAGCTGGATGGAATTGGGATCCAGGGGGCAGGTAGTCTTGTGAGATAAAGAGATGGATGAGAAGTTCAGTGGGAATGATGGGCTGGAAGGTAGACCAGGTGTGGGACAAGGAGGGGGGGGGGGATGACGGGGGAGGAGGAACAAGAACAAAAAAGGAACGGACACTATCTTAGAGACAAAATAGGTGGCCAACTGAGAAGCACTGGGGGTGGCGGACTGGACGTGCTATGGAGACCTGGTCCAAGGTAGAGATCGAAGGGTGGAATAAAGTTGGGTAGTTGGGTGGAATTGGGGGCTGAGGAGATTAGAGTGGAGTACTAGGAATATTTAGTGTCAGAAATAAGAGAACAGTACTGTAGATGGCAGAGGTTAAAGCAACAAAGGGAATTGGGGGAAGGGGCTTTCCTCCAACAAGGAGGCTAATCTAAAATGGCATATGCTTAATGCAGAGGTTCCCAACTCCAGTCCTGGAGGGCCAAACACCATTCAGGTTTTCAGGCTGTCCCTAATGAATATGCATGAGATACATTTGAATACAGTGGGGGCAGTGCATGCAACTGCATCTCATGCATATTTATTAGGGACAGCCTGAAAACATGAATGGTGTTTGGCCCTCCAGGACTGGAGTTGGGAACCTCTGGTTTAATGGCTCTGTGGTTCAAACTTACCTGCTTTATCCTGTTCAAGTGATTAAATATAAAGGGAAGACTAAGGTCTTCCTTTCAGTCTGTGCCAGGCTAGAGTGTCCTTGGAAGGTTCTATTGGGGAGAGAGTGTTTCTGGTCCTTTGGACATGAAATTGGAGAAATGTACAATCTTTCAGGCTGATAAGAAAACTAGTGTGGCCTTTAAACACAGATAATGCCACTTTTAAGCACAATTAGTGCCACCGGCAAATGCAGAAAAGAGACAGATGTGTGCATAAACAGCAAAGGAAAAAACAGCACACAAGTAATGCCATGAGTATTTAAACTTTATTTAAATTATAAGCAAATGAGCTGCACATAATATAATAATATGCTAATATTGGCTGCGCCTGGAGCAGAGAAATGCGTAGGATTTTGCAACCAGCTGTAGTGCCACTATCTCTATGCCTGGTCTCAAAGTGATTTAAACATCTAGTGCATGCCCCCAACAGTATTTGGAAACAGAATACTGGGCTTGATGGACCTTGGTCTGACCCAGTATGGCATATCTTATGTTCTTCTTTTGATGGCAGTGGGTGCTCTTCCTGATGCCTGGATCATCTGAGGGGAAATGTCAAAGATGATCCAGGAATTGGGGAAAGCCCCCGATGCCATCAAAATACTGTTTGGGGGCCGATGCCCTCTACAGAAAGCAAATCCCCGGTGGCCCAGTGGCCCTGATTGCCCCAGCCCCCTCCCCAACTAAAAATAACCCTGGTGGCCCAGAAGCCTTGATTGCTCCCCCTCCCACCTGCCCAACTAGCGATTAACCCTGGTGGCCCCTCATCCCCAAAACCCCCCCACATCCACCCAAACAAAAAATAACTTGTGGCCCATCGGCCCTGAATCCCCCACTCCCTTCCCGATACCTTTCAAATGAGTGGGAGCGCTGCCCACATGCTCCCGCCCTTGCATCGCCATCTGGATAAGTGACAGTGCCTGGCCCCACGCAGTGCATCCTGGGATGCATCGGGTGGATTCAGACTGCCAGGATGCATCGCACAGGGCCAGGCGCCTCCGTTTTTTAAGATGTACAAGCGGGAGCATATGGGCAGCACTACAGCTAGTTTGTAAAGGTACCAGGAGGGGTTTGGGGTTTGCTGGGCCACCAGGGTTATTTTTAGTTTGGAGGGGTGTGGGGGGCCGGGGCTGCTGGGCCACCAGAGATTTGTTTTCTGTCAGGGCACTGGCTCTTGACAATATTTTGATGGCATCAGAGGCTTTCCCCGATGCCTGAACCATCTGAGTTTGACATTTTGTCTCAGATGATGCCAGCATCAGAGCAAGCCCCCGATGCCATACTGTAGGGACTCATATGCAGATTAATCATGCGGTGTCCCTGTTTCTCTGGGTTAGCATGCCAGACTTGTGCTGACTTCTGTGCACGTGTGTTTGGCTTGCTCTTCCAGTTTAACGCTGCCATTTGTGCACAGTTTAACAAATGGCTAATTTGCATATGAGCCCCTTTCTGCATGCTGGCGACTTCAGCGCCAGCTTTCTGCATTGTGTAGAGCAGCTCCACTGCAGTACTGCCAGTAGATGACATTGGGAGTGTTGAGTGAACAGGAGAGAAGGTTGCAGTAGAATGCTCTAGGGTAGAGAAATTATTGCTTAATGGAAATACTGTAAGAGATCGGGTGGAGGCTTTTGAGATGGCAAGAACACCTGAAAGCCTACCAGGATTTGGACTTGTTTCACTGTTACAGGAACTCCAGGCACTGCAATTGTGCCTCACTGGTAAGATTACAGGTTTTTTAAAATTTACTCTTGTATCACTTTGTTATAGAACAACATCCAAAGTATTCCAAATTGAGCCAGCCACACAGTTCAACATTTCTGCAAAGCATACATTTGTAACGGCATTTTAGGAATTCAACAAGTCAATGTTTGTTTGAAATTACCTGCCTTTCCCCCTTTGCTTCTTCCTCCAAGCTTTATATGGTGCTATTCTGTGATTAATTCACTCGGCTGATCTATTGACTTCATCATACTGATTACTTTGGCATACTTGGTAGCATCTGTTTCCATTGTTGTGCAAGTTCTATCCTTTATTTATTTATTTTTATTTATTACAGGCTCTTATATACCGCTCTATTCAGAATCAGCGCGGTTCACAATATAACAACATACCATAACAACAAACTGTTAGGTTTTACAGAGAACAAGGTCAGAGAACTTGGAATAAAACATGGAATTGCAGGAATTATGCATACTGGTGACAATCTGCTTATAACATCATCTTGGCCCTAAGGTAGTATATTCAGCAGGAAAACCTTTTGGATCTTGCACAAATTCTAGACCAGTTTCTCTCATTAGCTAATTCATCCTTTGCCAATACTGTTCAACTTTAGGGATTCCCACCACAAACAAAATCTCTCCCATCATCCCACAAGCTCTCCAGCAGCTGGAGCATACCACGCACATAAGCTGCTTGTCCTGCTAAGTTTAATATATCTTTTATATATAATATCTTACACCCATTTTCTAATATCGCCACGGATGGCAGCCACAAACACTTGTTCCTCTCCCCTCCAGTGTTGGTTTTTTCATCTTTGACTTTGTCTAGAGATCTACTGATCTGGGGAATCTGTAACACAGAAAATTATGATAGTAGCCCTTTGGTCACCAAGCCAGTTCGATATATTTCCTCAAAAGGGATCATCTTCTTTCATAAAGCTTTATCAACCTTCTTTTTTCACCTTTATCTACTTAATTATTTATTTTTGATTGAGTAGTTTTATTAAGGCAATTTATTAAAGTGATTTACAACACACAATCATAAATTCCCATTGCAACTTAATAAATACCACTGTCCCCAAATAACTAATGCAATCCAGTTTGTTTATTTTATTTAATAGGTTCTATATACCGCTTTATCATTTCAATCAAAGCGGTTTACATTGTAACTTAAACTTGGCACTGTACATTAAACAGGGTTATTGATAACTTAGATTGTTTGTTTGTTTTTTCTGAGGCAATGGAGTGATTTGCCCAAGGCCACAAGGAGTGCTAGTGGGAATCGAACCCTGGTCTCTGGGTTCCCAAGCCAGTGCTCTAACCATTAGGCTACTCTTCTGCTCCCAGTTTGACTCCTCCCACCCTAGTATAGAAATCACAACAACCGCCACTATTACCCATTGCCAAGTCTTCACTGCTTTCCTAAAACAGTCTATCTCCTGTCGAGTTGACAAAGGAGATTTATTTCATCATAATGGAACTGCTACTGAAAAGGATCTCCATGAGCAAACTGCAAACACATTTCTCTGACTGTTGGAACACATAATCAACTGTCCTGTGGGAATCGAAGAGGGCAAATGGAAACAAAGGCCCCGTACCAAGGAAAGTCTTAAAACGCCATCAGTAACTTAAAATAACTCATTGCTCAGTCGGAAGTCAAAAAAGCTTCTGAAAAATGGGTGTGACATGATCTGATCTCCTCTTATCCTCCATCTCCTTAGTAGCAACGTTTTATAGCAATTGGATCATCTGTAAAACTTTTTTGGGGGAGTCCCACATATACCTCAATACCAAAATTTAACCTTTTCAGAATAACTGCCTACATCACAATCTGGGAACACAGTTCAAACGAGAACACAGTTCAAAGGGGAGCAGATGGTCAGATGCCTCCCAGGCTCTTTAGCCAGCAGGAATACGATGCAAATTGCTGGCATAGTTAGTGGAGAAAGTGAGCATTCCAAAATTGATGTTATCATCCATTTGGGTACAAATGACCTGGCTAGAAACTACCTCTAGTTCAGAGGGACTTCCAGAATCTGGAAGAGAAACTCAAGCCCATTGTTAACATTATAGCATTCTCAGAAGTTCTACCTGTTCTTGGAAGGGGGCAGAGAGGCTGCATCACATAATAAACTTTAATAAATAGAAACACAGAAAAATGACGACAGAAAATGACCACATGGCCTATCTAGTCTGTCCTTCCATATCAACAACTACAACAGTCCCCTTTTTTCCTTTTATAGATCCTCTGTTTGTCCCATGTTTTGTTTTGTTTTTTTTAATTCAGGTACTGTCCTCATCTCTACCACCTCCACTGGGAGACTATTACATGGATCCACCACTTTCCATAAAGAAATATTTCTGCTTATCACGCCTCAATCTATCCCCTTTCACCTTCATCCCATGTCCCCTCAGAATTTGCTTTCCGTTGAAAGAGGCTCTCCCCCTCTGCATTTATGCCATAGAGGTATTTAAACGTCTGTCATATCTCCTCTATCCTGCCTTTCCTCTAAGGTGTACATATTAAGATCCTTAAGTCTGTCCTTATATGCTTTATAATGAAGCCCACTAACCATTTTAGTAGCCACCTTCTGTACTGACTACATCCTGTTTATAAACACAGTCCAAGACGTGAGGAGTGTGGAAGACAAATTTATTTACTCACAAACCTAGGCAACCCGACACAGGCCGTGTTTCGTAACCTTCGTCAGGGGTTGTAAGGCAAAATTACTATAAACATAGAAACATAACATATTAAAAGTGAAGGAACAAACAAATTCATCTAACAAATACATAAAAGACATAATAAAAATAATAATAAATAAAACAAATCATGTAATAATATATAATATAATAATAAATACATAATGTAATAGTGTTGGAACGCTTTAGATCTAAAAATATCATAATAAAATAATAAAAATTAAATTAAAAACTAGGTACATATAACCAACATCCTATAAGTGTGACAAGCAAAAACACCCATAAAATTAAGAGTGGACCTCTGTGTATACTAATTATAGTATAATAATAACATTGTTAACATATAATTATACATAGAAAAAGATAATAATAAATATTAAATAGTAATAATTATAATAAAAAATATATAATAATAATTACCCTAAAACCGTACTACCAGGGAATATCTAATTGTGTATAATAAATTAATCACCACAAGGAGATGATTAAAAAGAGAGATAAAAGAGAGCAGCAGGAGCGAACAAATCTTAGTTAATTTGATACAAATATCCAATTGAGGAGGTAGGTATTTCTAAAAACAATTATAAATCATCAGCAGATTCAAACATTTATACCATATAAAATAATAAATAATCATAGTCAATTGAATTAAAAAAGAAGAAAAATAATGAAATAAAATTGAATAAAAATAAAAATAAGATAAAAATATTAGTGTAAATCATTAAAATATATTCCAAATGATCTAAAAATATTAACAAAGTATAAAATTATAATACATAAAACCAAACTTAATTATAAATAAATTGAAATTAAATTGATAAATTGAGATCATGAAATGAATGAACGCCATAAATTTGTAAAAAAATAATAAAATAAATTTATATTTATAGACAAATTAAAATAAAATAATAAAATGAGCAATTGTATGTAAACCTCATACAAAATCTTCTTCTGTTGTGAAACAAACCTGTCAAATATTCTTAATAGACTTAAGTAAAATTACAGGATAAAAAATATTTCTTATAAAAAATATAATTTTTAAAAAGTTTTTTTATTTATTTATATGGTATTTATAAGAGATATATATGTTTTTAAATGATTTAAACCTTAAAAATTACAATTGTGACTGCTTTTAGATGATTTTTAATTCTTTTTAGAATCATTTCTCAAAATAAAAGAAAAGCCGTTCCAACCTCCTAGGTTTAAAAAGACAGCCTCTGTTCCGCGTGTACCTTTTAGTACTAATAAAAAAAATACTCTTATCATATTGTGCATAATTTGGAGAAAGTCCCTTTCTTTATTGATATATAATCCGTATCTACCACCGGTAATATTAATAAAAAATAAATAACTTAAAAGCCTAATAAACCAAACGTCTTTTAAAAAAGGGGGGGGAAAGGGAAAGAGGAGGAGAAAACGGACTGTAATAATCCAGCGATTTAATTTTGTTATGCATATACTCGCACGGCCCTAAAGAGGGAAAACCAAAGAGATAGACTCACTTATCTTGTCTTCAGAAACGCCGGCGCATGCGCCTTCGTCCGCTACTCGGGCGGGAAACTGTTATTTCTAGGTGAAGGCAGAATAATCCATTTCATAAAACCCTCCAACAAATGACCCTTTTCTTTAAAAAAAAACTTTTAAAACCCTAAGTGTGGAATTGAGAAAGGCTCCGTTCTGAAAACCATCACTCGTTATTAATATCCTTCTGACTTATATTCTATCTCTTATAAAGTACAAGACGGTTGTAGACATCAACTCCGAGGGGTATTTACCAACTTTTTATCAAAATCTCAAAAGAGATGGAGCTTCTAAAGTACTGATATTCTGCCTTGTATAGTTTAAAATAGAAAACATAACCCCGAAGGGTAATTTACCGTTTAGAAACTCTTGTTTAATCCAAGGTAAAAACGATTTTGAAAAGCAAATACAGACTGCTTTCATCTGCAATCGGCTGGACTGCATATATATCTCTTATAAATACCATATAAATAAATAAAAAAATTTTTTAAAAATTATATTTTTTAAGAAATATTTTTTATCCTGTAATTTTACTTAAGTCTATTAAGAATATTTGACAGGTTTGTTTCACAACAGAAGAAGATTTTGTATGAGGTTTACATACAATTGCTCATTTTATTATTTTATTTTAATTTGTCTATAAATATAAATTTATTTTATTATTTTTTTACAAATTTATGGCGTTCATTCATTTCATGATCTCAATTTATCAATTTAATTTCAATTTATTTATAATTAAGTTTGGTTTTATGTATTATAATTTTATACTTTGTTAATATTTTTAGATCATTTGGAATATATTTTAATGATTTACACTAATATTTTTCTTTTATTTTTATTCAATTATATTTCATTATTTTTCTTCTTTTTTAATTCAATTGACTATGATTATTTATTATTTTATATGGTATAAATGTTTGAATCTGCTGATGATTTATAATTGTTTTTAGAAATACCTACCTCCTCAATTGGATATTTGTATCAAATTAACTAAGATTTGTTCGCTCCTGCTGCTCTCTTTTTATCTCTCTTTTTAATCATCTCCTTGTGGTGATTAATTTATTATACACAATTAGATATTCCCTGGTAGTACGGTTTTAGGGTAATTATTATTATATATTTTTATTATAATTATTACTATTTAATATTTATTATCTTTTTCTATGTATAATTATATGTTAACAATGTTATTATACTATAATTAGTATACACAGAGGTCCACTCTTTTAATTTTATGGGTGTTTTTGCTTGTCACACTTATAGGATGTTGGTTATATGTACCTAGTTTTTAATTTAATTTTTATTATTTTATTATGATATTTTTAGATCTAAAGCGTTCCAACACTATTACATTATGTATTTATTATTATACTATATATTATTACATGATTTGTTTTATTTATTATTATTTTTATTATGTTTTTATTATGTCTTTTATGTATTTGTTAGATGAATTTGTTCCTTCACTTTTAATATGTTATGTTTCTATGTTTATAGTAATTTTGCCTTACAACCCCTGACGAAGGTTACGAAACACGGCCTGTGTCGGGTTGCCTAGGTTTGTGAGTAAATAAATTTGTCTTCCACACTCACGTCTTGGACTGTTTGTGCTACCAACGTGAGTACTGCCTACTTCTTGGACAGTACATCCTGTTTATATCCTTTTGAAGGTGCAATCTCCAGAATTGCACACAATACTCCAAATGAGGTCGCATCAAAGACTTATACAGAAGCACTATCACCTCCTTTTTTTTCTGCTAGCCATTCCTCTCCGTAGTTACCCAAGCATGCTTCTAGCTTTTGCTGTTGCCTTTTCTACCTGTTTAGCTACTTTAAGATCATCAGACACAAGCACACCTAGGTCCTGCTGCTCTTTAGTGGACAAAAATACTTCACCCCCTATACTATATTGCTCCCTTGGATTGCTGCAACCCAAATGTATGACCTTGCATTTTTAAACATTAAATCCCAGCTGCCAAATTCTAGACCATTCTTCAAGCTTAGCTAGATACCTCCTCATATTATCTACGTCTTCCTGAGTGTCTCCTCTATTGCAGATTTTGGTATTATCCGCAAAGAGGCAAACCTTACCTGACAGCCCTTCTGCTAAATCACTAACAAAGATGTTAAAAAGAATCGGACCAAGGACAGTTCCTTCGGGCACACCACTGGTAACTTCCCTCTCCTCAGAGTGAGCTCCATTTACTTGTACTCTTTATCGCCTCCCACTCAACTAATTTCTAACCCATGCAGTAACTTTAGGATTCATTCCTATGGTGCTCAGTTTGTTTATAAGTTTCCTGTAAGGAATGGTGTCAAAGGCTTTACTGAAATCTAAATACACCACATCTAGGGCTCTCCCTCGGTCTAATTCCCTTGTCACCTAGTCAAAGAAACCAATCAGATTTGTCTGACAAGACCTGCCTCTGGTGAATCCGTGCTGCCTCGGATCCTGTAATCCGCTGGACTCCAGAACCCTCACTATTTAATCTTTCAGCAGCGTTTCCAATAATTTACTCGCCACCGAAGTTAGACTAACCAGCCTGTAGTTTTCAACCACATCCTTACTTCCTCTTTTGTGTAAAGGCACCACATGATCCTCTCTCCAGTCCTTTGGCACAAAAAATAATTTAATTTTGTTTTAAAAATGTACCAAAACCCTTTTAAGAGCTCCCAGTCAGAGCTAGCAGTTTTAAAAAAAACACAAATTCTTACCTTTGTTTGAAATGTATAGCCCCTGTTAGGAATGCCTCAGTGTCCCATTTACTGTTCTTATCATCCAGTGGTCAAACTGACTCACAGGTTTTTAGCTACAATTGTACTTAAAGGTTTTTATTATGCAATTGATTCCATGGCTCGCTTTTTTTTTTTTTCAAATTCTCTTTGCCTGCCTTATCAATGCCTTGCATCGAACTTGCCAATGCTTATGATTCTTGTTTGTCATTTGGCTCCTTTTTCCATTTCCTGGAAGTGCTTTTTTGGCACCAACAGCCTCTCTGACCTCGCCTTTAAACCATGCTGGCAGTGCTTTGGACTTCCTTCCACTTTTCTTAAAGCATGGAATGCATCTGTTCTGGGCTTCGAAGATAGTACTTTAAACAATGCCCATGCTTTATGTAAATCTTTAACCTTTGCAGCTGCTCCTTTTAGCCTTTCCTTACTTATTTTCCTCATTTTATCAGTCTCCCTTTTGAAAATTAATTGATAGTACTGTGGATTTCCTTGCCATCCTTTCATTTATTAAATCAAATGTGATCATGCTATGATCACTATTGCCAAAGTGGCCCCAACACCCTTATCTCTTGCACCAGATCCTGCGTGGTACTAAGGACTAGGTCCAAAATAGTTTCCCCTCTTGTCGGTTCATGAACCAGCTGCTCCAGGAAGCAGTCATTTATTTTATCTAGAAACTTTATCTCTCTAGCATGTCCTGCAGTGACACTGACCCAGTCGATATCTGAGTAATTGAAATCACCAATTACTGTGTTGTAATTTTTGTTAGCTTCCCTGATTTCTTTCAACATTTCATTGTCCAGTTGTTCATTCTGGCCAAGCGGTCGGTAGTACACCCCCACTGCCATCACCTTCCCCTTTTTACATGGAATTCCTATCAATAGAGATTCTACAGCATATTTTGTTTCCTGCAAAACTTTATTCCTATGTAATTCAATGCCCTCTAACATATAGCAGAACCTCTCCACCAATTTGATCTACTGTCATTGCAATATAGTTTGTACCCAGGTATTAGTGTCCCATTGGGTGTCCTCCGTTCACCAGGTCTTTGAGATACCAATCATATATAACCTCTCATGTAAAGCTATATATTCTAGCTCTCCCATCTTATTTTTTTAGACTTCTAGTATTTGCATATAAGCATTTTAGAGATTGTATTCATTCGTATTAATCTGGTTATCAGTAGACAGGTGTTATTTTGGATCTTTCAGCTCTGTCTGCTCTGTACTTAAGGGCATCTGGGTTACTTTTATTTATTTATTTACATTCTCTTATATACCGCACTATTCTGCATCAGTGCGGTTTACATTGAACAAATTGAAATTACATTGAACAGGGCATTATAACTTGGAGATAACCCTCCATAGCCCATGTTCCCTGTAAAATAGTTAAGTGGCTTGCCCAAGACCACAAGGAGTTGGACTAGAAACCCCAGTCCTTCCGGCCCAAGGTTGCTGTCCTCTAGTGGGATTTGAACACCCGACCTTCCGGCCTGAAGTACCTTGCCCCAACCACTAAGCCACTCCTCCACTTTTATCTTTATTGGAACCTCTTTGTCGAAATGCCATAACTTCCCTCTTTTGCCAGTATCCTTCTTCAAGGATAGATCTTTCCGAATCATGTGCTCCTGGGCGACTGACTTTCCCCTATTATCTAATTTTAAGAGCTGCTGTATCTCCTTTTTAAATGTTAATGCCAGCAGCCTGGCTCCATCCTGGTTAAGGAAGAGTCCCTTCTTTCCCCAGAATGTTGCTCAGTTTCTAACAAATCCAAAACCCTCTTTGTACCATTGTCTCCTCCACGCATTGAGACTGGATTTCTGCCTGCCTTTTGGGTCCTGCTCATGGTACAGGAATCATTTCAGAGAATGCTACCCTGGAAGTTCTGGATTTCAACTTCCTACCTAAAATCCTAAATTTGGCTTCCAGAACCTTCCTCCCACATTTTCCTATATCTTTGGTAACAACATATACCAGGATAGCAGACTTCTCCCCAGGGCTATCTAAAACCTTGTGTAGGTGGTGCTTGAGGTCCACCAACTTCGCACCAAGCAGGCATGTTACAAGGCGATCCTCACATCCACCAGCTACCCAGTCTAATGATTGAAACACCCACTAAAACGGCTGTCCTAACCCTTCCCTCAGGGACACATGACTATGGAGAAATCTCCTTGGTGCCAAAGGGTGCTAATCTCCTGGTGGACAGATTCTAGTTACAGGACCACTTCCTGCCTCACCGAGGTGATGCTCTCCTTTCACGAGACCTCTCTCCTCCATAGCACCTGAGGTTGCCAGACGAGGTGGGGCTTCAATACTATCTCCCTCTAGGTCTCGTCTGTGTACCTCTGACTTCCTTATGTCCTCCAAGTTTGCTACTCTAGCCTCCAGAGATCACACTCGTTCCCTGAGGTCAAAGAGCTCCTTGCACCTAGTTCACATGTAAGACCTCTCACCAATTGCGAGAAAATCTTACATATGACACTCAATGCAAAAGACTAGATAACCCCCATCCTGCTGCTGGACTGTTCTCTGCATCTTAGTTTTAATGTTTTTTAGTTATTTAATTAGTTTGAAGTTGCTGGGGATACTTGTACTAATACAACTATATCAAATAAATTTAAGGGATGTTGTTCACCTCATGATTAATCACTTTCAGGGCCTTAACCCATCTAAACATTGGTGCAACTCCATGTAAGTATCAGTATGTACAATATTTATTAGTGTAAATAATTTGTAGAAAGTTACCCCAGTTAGGTCCAAGTTCTAGTTCCTGTTTTATTGTAAATACAATGCAGCCCTGACTGCATTGTATAAGGTTCTGTTAAATGTAAACCACACTGATTGGAATAGCGCGGTATAGAAGAGACATTAAATAAATAAAATTAAATATTCCTGTTGAGGATAATCAGCTGAACCTGAATGTAAATACCCCTCCCCCATGCCTATTAGACCCTATAAAGCTGAGATTACTGTATGCCAGGGATGGTTGGGAGGGAACTAACACTGATCACATATTACCTTAGAAGCACATGTCTGGGTCTTATTTCCTGGATGATTCACACAGCCCTTGTGTTGATAGACGTAGCCTTTCAAATTACCCCTTTGATCTGTCACTTGGCTTCAATACCCTTTTAAAACAATTTCACAGGTCTCTTGCCCCCCTATCTAGAAGGCCTTTTTGTAAAGGTCTCTAGAAGCAATCTATTCCTTTCTGCTCAAAGAATATTGACCCTATTTTTCCTTTTTGCTAAGCTATACTCTGATGTGATTTAAATAAAGTATCTTTGCTGATACTAGGTCCTGACTGTTTTAAACTAAAAGTAGATGCTCTGTTGAGTTTTACATTTAAAATAAAAGCTCTCTGCTCAGTTCTATATTTTAAACTAAAAACTTTGTTGATTAGGCCCTGACTGAGTATTAAATTTAAACATAAGAATATAAGATATGCCATACTGGGTCAGACCAAGGTCCATCAAGCCCAGTATCCTGTTTCCAACAGTGGCCAATCTAGGTCATACATACCTAGCAGTTTCCCCAAAAGACACAGGTTCCGCAATGCTTGTACTGGGTCAAGCATTGATATCCTGGGTCCCTTCTTAATAATGGTTTATGGACCTTTCCTCCAGGAACTTGTCCAAACCTTTTTTAAACCCAGCTACACTAACAGCCTTTACAACATCCTCCGGTAACAAATTCCAGAGTTTGATTACACGTTGAGTGAAAAATATTTTCTTTTATTAGTCTTAAATAGTTTACCCTGTAGCTTCATTGCATGTCCCCTAGTCTTTCTATATTCTGATAATGTAAACAATCGATCTACATTTACCCGTTCCACTCCGTTCATTAATTTATAGACTTCTATCATATCTCCCCTCAGCCGTCTCTCTTCCAGGTTAAAGAGCCCTAACCTTTTTAGCCTTTCTTCATAGGAGTATCCTTCCATCCCCTTTACCATTTTGGTGGCTCTTCTCTGAACCTTTTCTAATAACGCTATATCCTTTTTAAGATACGGCGACCAGAATTGCACACAATATTCAAGGTGCGGTCTCACCATGGAACGGTATAGAGGCATTATAATCTTTTGTTTTATTTTCCATTCCTTTCCTTATGATACCTAGCATTCTATTTGCTCTCTTGGCCGCCGCTGCACACTGGGCAGCGGGTTTTAACATGTTATCCACAATAACGCCTAAATCTTTTTCCTGGGTGGTGGTTCCTAATGTGGAACCTTACATCGTGTAACCATAGTTTGGGTGGTTATTCCCTAGGTGCATAACTTTGCACTTGTCCACATTAAATTTCATCTGCCATTTTGATGCCCAGTCTTCCAGCTTATCGAGATCGTCTTGCAATTTTCCACAATCCTCTTGGGTTTTAACAACTTTAAATAATTTTGTGTCATCTGCAGATTTGATAACCTCACTCGTTATTCCACTTTCCAGGTCATTTATGAATGTCAAAAAGCAGCGGACCGAGCACAGATCCCTGGGGTACACCACTATTCACCTTTCTCCATTGAGAAAATTGTCCATTTAGCCCAACCCTCTGCTTTCTATCTTTTAACCAATTCCTGATCCACAGTAGTACACTGCCTCCTATCCCATGACTCTTTAGTTTTGCCAAAAGTCTCTGATGAGGGACCTTGTCAAAGACTTTCTGAAAGTCCAGATACACTATATCAACCGACTCGCCTTTGTCCACCTGTTTATTCACACTTTCAAAAAAACATAACAGATTAGTAAGACAAGATCTTCCTTGTCTAAAGCCATGTTGGCTGTCTCCCATTAGGCCATGACTATCTACATGCTGAGTAATTTTATTCTTTGTGATGGTTTCTACCATTTTTCCCGGTACTGATGTGAGGCTGTAGTTTCCCGGATCACCCCTGGAATCCTTTTTAAAAACTGGTGTTACATTGGCAATCCTCCAATCTTCAGGTATTAGAGATTATTTTAATGATAGTTCGCAGATTACTAATAGCAGGTCTGCAATCTCATATTTCAGTTCTTTCAACACCCTTGGATGTATACCATCCGGCCCAGGTGATTTGCTACTCTTCAGTTTATCTAATAGTTGTGCTACATCTTCCCGATGTATCGATATTTCCTTCAATTCTTCCACACCTTTAAATACCACTTCAGTCATGGGTAACATCCCTACATCTTCCTCAGTAAAGACCGAAGCAAAGAATTCATTCAGTCTCTCTATCGCCTTGTCGCCTCTTAGTGCCCCTTTAACTCCTCTATCATCTAATGGACCAACTGACTCTCTCACAGGTTTTTTGCTATGAATGTACTTGGAAAAAATCTTTATTTCGCGTTTTTGCTTCCGCAGCAAGCTTCTTCTCAAATTCTCCCTTTGCCTGCTTTATCAATGTCTTGCATTTGACCTGCCAGTGCTTGTGCTGTTTTTCAGGTTTCGTCGTTTGGCTCTTTTTTCCATTTCTTGAAAGATGCTTTTTTGGCAACAGCCTCTCTGACCTCACCTTTAAACCATGCTGGCAGTTTTTTGGACTTCCTTCCACTTTTCTTAAAGCGTGGAATACAGCTGGTCTGGGCTTCCAAGATAGTATTTTTCAACACCCAAGCTTGATGTAAGTCTTTAACCTTTGCAACTGCTCCTTTTAGTTTTTTCTTAACTATTTTCCTCATTTTATCATAGTCTCCCTATCGAAAGTTAATTAAATCAAAGGCGATCATGCTATGATCACTATTGCCAAGTGGTCCCAACACCCTTATCTCTTGCACTAGATCTGATGTTCCACTAAGGACTAGGTCTAATATGGCTTCCCCTCTGGTCGGTTCATGAACTAGCTGCTCCAAGAAGCAGTCATTTATTTCATCTAGGAACTTTATCTCCCTAGCATGTCCTGCCGTGACACTGACCCAGTCGATACCGGGGTAATTGAAATCACCCATTATTATTACCATGCTGTAAGTTTTGTCAGCTTCTTTGATTTCTTTGAGCATTTCATCATCCATTTGTTCATTCTGGCCAGGCGGTCGATAGTACACCCCCACTGCCATCGCCTTCCCCTTTTTACATGGAATTTCAATCCATAGAGATTCTACAGCAAATTTTGTTTCCTGCAAAACTTTAATCCTTTCTGACTCAATGCTCTCTCTAACATAGAGCGCAACCCCTCCACCAATTTGATCAGCTCTATCATTACGATATAGTTTGTACCCAGGTATCAGTGTCCCACTGGTTGTCCTTCCACCATGTCTCTGATATTCCAATCATATCTAACCTCTTATTTAGTGCTATATATTCTAACTCTCCCATCTTATTTTTTAGACTTCTAGCATTTGCATACAAGCATTTTAGAGACTGTATTTTATTCATATTAATTTGGCTATTGGTAGACATGGGTAATTTGGGATCTTTAAGCTCTGAAACCTTTTCTGCTGGGTTTTGAATTTAAACTGAAAGCTCTTTGCTGATACTAGGCCCTGACTGAGTTAACTAATACACAGGATTCTAATTTACAAAGATTAATCAGCTTTAATCTAAAACATTTCTTTTCCCCCAAGATTTAGCACATTTCCCAGAAGTAAATACTTACAAGTGCAGATCTCTTGCCAGAAGTAGCAGTCCCTTTTGGTAGTCCTTCAAGACTCAAGGTTTCATTAAAGTCACAATCTCTGGCCATGCCCAAATCCTCGGCATCAACATCGAATCAATGCCGAAGCCAGAGAGCAGTCTCAACATGAGCATCAAGACTCCCCTAGTGGTGCTTCCATTGTAGACATGCCAGCCAAACAGCCCCAGCGGGAGGATCTCTCCTTCAAAGCACAAGGTGGGAGACGCTCCTGAGGTATTGACCTCTGGAGAGCTACTGGTGCCATGTTCTGGGATGGTGGCACATAGCCCCTTAGATGATTACACTCAGACATCTGTCTTCTCCCTGGACCAGCGAATGCTGGCTCTTGAGAGGAGTTTGGTAGCAATCCTAGCAGCCTCGGTACCGATTAACATCGAGAGCTCTGGGAGTGCAGACTTTGGCATCAAGCCTACAGTCAAGCCTACCAGGGATGATGCTGGCCCTTGAACCGGTGTTAGTTTCCTTATTGTAACAGATGGCTACCTCTGTTGTCCAACAGACACTCTATTCCGATACCTCAGAGTACTGTCATCTACCTTCAGTGTACATTGTGACGCGCCCCGGTCGCACAGCACCCCCTGGTGGCGGCGTAGTGGTTCCACCGAAGGGCTGGGACTGGGGGTCACCAAGATGTTTGTGATCAGGGTTGGCCAGGTGCGAGGGTCAAGGGCCAGAGCCTTGTGCCAGCCTCGTTGCCAACTCCCAAAGAGACTACAGTCTTGCACGAAAGTGGAGGGAAAAGAAAAAGGCTTTATTTTCCCCTTTTAGCACTAAGGGTTCATAACATAGGATAAACACTCCGGTACGTAGCAAAACAAGTCTTTACAGCAGATTTTGAAAGTAAGATGGAATAACCAAAAACTGTTAACTTCACAGTGTCAAAAACATCCAATAGCAAATTACTTCATTCACTCAATGAGCTCTGGAACGCTTCTATATCACTTCCAGCACAGTATATACATTCCATAGGACTATCAATGTCCTCCTGTACAGATTCCACCTGCATGGCCTCCTCTGACTGCTCTGAGGGATCAAGGTAAGTGTCCTTCATGTGAGTTCGTCTCACTGCTTCCCAAGGCTTGGCAGTTTGTTTGGGCCCACGGTTCAGCTTGGTGGAATACCAAAATGGCATTTCTTGCTCTAGAGGTCTAAAAACATTCTCTCTATAAGGTTTCCCTCTAAAAGTTCTTTTCTTGCTCAAACTATCTTTTAACTTTTGCTTTGGCTCTTGTTTTAGATAAGGAGAATCACCTTCCCAGGATTCTTCTCTTAGCTTGACTTCAGGCACACAATAACAAAGGTTAAAAGCTTTACCTTTAGGTTTCCGTTTGGTTCTCTGGGGCGAGGCTGGAGACCTACCTTGGCTGCTGCCTTCAGTATCAGTGCTCTCAGGTATATTCCTCCTGCTCTCCCAGTCTTTCCTCCTCTGGCCTTTGAGGCCTGTTCTCTTGTGGGCTTCAGGGCCCGGTCTGGCTTGGCTTCGGCCTTCTCGGCCTGTCCTCTCTCTTACAGGACTGGTTCTCCTTTCCCAGCCTGTCCTTTTACTCAGGCTTGCTTGCGGCCTAGATCCCACTCTTGAGCTAGTACCTTCATAGCATCTCTTTGGTCCTTCTCTGGAACACGCATTCTCTTGGTCTCTCCCAACTGGTGAGGGTGATCTTTCCACAGCTCCCTGAGTAGTAGCTCTCCAAGCAGAAGAGGTTTTAGCAGCTGAGCTTCTTGCAGGTAAGCTCCTAGCAGATAAGCTTCCTCCTGACGCTTGCTTCCTCTTAAATGTGAACTTTTGGAACATGAGTCCTGCCCACTAGGGCGTGGTTCTGTGGTCTCTGTCCTAACTCTCCTGCTCCCTCTAGGTGAATCCTCTGGAAATTGCAGGCAATTTCTTTTTCTTTCAGACTTCAAAACTATTTTTCTCTCCAGAATAGGGTCCGCTGTATCACAACATGCAGCATCAAGGTCAAACCAAAAAACCACCAGTACTTAGATTTCTTACCAGACTCGGATTCTAGTTCTTCAGAATATGACGGGGGCTCACGCGATTTGAGTGCTTCCAGATACCCTTTGAATCCTTCACCCCCTCAAGAGCAGTGTCCTGTACTCACCAGAGCATATGTCCTTTCAAGACTTCATCTGTGATATGGCTGCAGTGCTCGCCATTACAGTAGCCTCAGTGAATGAAAGAACAGAGGGCAGAGGAATTGCAGATACTTAGGAACCCCACCACCCAGGAAAATGTTTTAGGCATCATGGATAACATGTTGAAACCCTCTGCCCAGAGTGCAGCAGCGGCCAAGAGAGCAAATAGAATGCTAGGTATCAGAAAGAAAGGAATGGAGAATAAAACAATGGATATTATAATGCCTTTGTAGCGTTATATGGTGCAACCGCACCTTGAATATTGTGTGCAGTTCTAGTCGACGTATCTTAAAAAGGATATAACATTAGACAAGGTACAGAGAAGAACCACCACAATGGTAAAGGAAGTGAAAGGATACCCCTATGAAGAGAGGCTAAAAAGGTTAGAACTCTTCAATCTGGAAAAGAGACGGCTAAGGGGAGATATGATAGAGCTCTATAAATTAATGAACGGAGTGGAACAGGTAAACATAGATCAATTGTTTATACTATCAAAATATAGAAAGACTAGGGGACATGCAATGAAGCTACAGTGTAATCTATTTAAGACTAATAAGAGAAATATTTTTTCACTCAATGTATAATCAAACTCTAGAATTCGTTACTAAAGAATGTAGTAAAATCTGTTAGTGTAGCTGGGTTTAAAAAAGGTTTGGACAAATTCCTGGAGGAAAGGTCCATAAACCATTAAGGGGACCCGGGATATCCACTGCTTGCCCCGATACAAGCATTGTGGAACCTGTCTTTTTAGGAAACTGCTAAATACTTATGACCTACAGTGGTGTGCAAAAGTCTGGAATCACTTGTGAGTTTTGTGTTTTTTTGTACTAATGGTTTTTATTAAATTTTGCGTTAGCCCAGCATATTCATCTTTCTACCACGTTAAAAAGGATACATTTGGCTATTAGAGTTGACTTTTTTGCATTCCTTGCTTCCAATTTAAATACTTTAGACACTGGGAGATAGCTACTGTGATTTTTGTGGATCCTGCGTCAAAACTGGATCAAAATTATCCAATATGCACACATTATTTCTGACCAATCACAATGCGGATATCTAGCCAACAGTGCAGCTATAAAAACGTGCGTAATTTTTGAATTTCATACATTTTCTGGATCAACCATGAAGATGACTCGGACCCTGACGTTGGAGGAGCGTGTTTGTATGTCCTTTATGAGTGAGGAAGGATTTTCAAGCCGTCAGCCAGGAAAGTTGGCTGCAGTCAGAGTGCCGTTAAGATTGTACAGAAGAAAGAAACAGGTTCAGTGGTGGACAAGCCTCGTTCAGGTCATCCATGTGCATCAACATCATGCTAGGACCGCGCACTACGATGCATTTCACTGACTAATCGCAAGTTGACCTCTCCTCAACTACTTCGAGAGTGGTCAGACAAGAGTGAGGTCAATGTCAGCTCATCAACAGTTCGTTGCTGATGCCTGCAGTTTGGTCTTCAGGGCTGCAAAGCACGAAATAAGCCACTGATGACTAACATACAAAGGCGCAACCGGATCGTGTGGGCGAGAAAGCACTCAACCTGGTCGACTGAATTGTGGGAAAAGATGCTATTCAGCGATGAAAGCACCTTCTGCCTGTTTGGTAACCAGGCCCACACCTATGTGAGGAGGTTTCCTGGAGAGGAATTTAAGCCTGAGTGTCTCAACCTCACTGTGAAGCATCCTTTGAAGGTCATGGTCTGGGGCTGCATGGCTGCCAGTGGCGTTGGACATCTTCACATCGTCGATGGAATGGTCAGCGGGGCCAAGTACATCACCATACTGCAAAAGTGCATGGTGCCATCAGCACACTAGCTGTTTCCTGGCCAGTTCCTGTTCCAAGATGACAATGCACCCTGCCATCGCTCCAGGCAGGTGATCAGCTGGAAGCAGCAGAACATCAAATCAATGGACTGGCCTGCCCAAACTCAGAAAATAAGGGCCAAACCAGTACTATAAGTTGGCCCTAATATCCAAATCTATCACTTATCATGAGATAAGAAAAAGCCACTGGGAGGAAAAAAAAATTAAAATATAAGGTCACAAAGTTGAAAAAACATCAAATTTTACAAGTGATTCCAGACTTTTGCACACCACTGTAGATTGGCCACTGTTGGAAACAGGATACTGGGCTTGATGGACCTTGGTCTGACCCAGTATGGCATGTCTTATGTTCATACCTTCCCATGCCCACAGAGGCCTCTACATTACCCATGATTCGTATCCTGCATGTCCTAATACACCATATGTGGGAGGACCACTCATGTTTCCACCGAGTACCAGAGTACCCAGGCTTCCAAAAACGTCAGCTCCCACACCACTCAATGGGTGGTGGAATTGGCGATGCATTGAATAAAGAGTTCTAAAAACCATTCATCCACACTACCTAGTAGAGATTCCAGGACTCTCAATGCCTTTGGGTATAAATGCTTCTGGGTATGCATGTTAGCCTCGAAAATAAACTCTTACATACAGTGGGCATGGTGGGCATGTTTCTGAAAGATATCACCAGGGATCTGGAAACTTTCACCGCTCTCCTTCCTGAAAATAGGAATGCATTTCAGACACTCATCAAACAAGACCAGAACACTTCCAAGTTTCTCACCAGGGCCTCTTTTGATGCCTTTGAATCTACAAGCAAAGCTTCAGTAGTCTGCATTGAGGCTCATAGGATGGCCTGGTTACAGACACCCAACGTTGAGCAATGGGTCCAATATCCCAGGTACTGGGGAAAAACATTTTTGCAAGGAATGGAGGGAAAAAGCAAGGAAGATTGAAACACATGATCTCACGCTAAAATGCTTTTCCAGGAAAACAGATGACCCATCCAAAACAAAGGCTCTACCCAAGAAATCTTTTTATTTTAAAAAGAGATACTTTCCTTCTTACCTGCCTTCTGCTGCCTATCCACATCAACATCCACAGCAGAAACAGCAGGGCCCTCACCAACCCAAGAAGCCTAAAGCTCCTCGGCCTCAACCAGCTGCATCTGTTTTTTGACTCTTTCCTGGAGAGCATTGCCCGTCTGCCTCAGGAGGGCCCCCAGCCCCTCCACATAGCAGGCAGGTGGCACATCCCACACAACCCCTTCAATGCACTCTTAGGTGACCACCGGGTTATCCCAGGGTGCTATAGAAAGAGTTCCTCCCATCCAAGAAAAAATGGGCTTCTACTCTCCATATTTTCTCATTCCAAAGAAAACAGGAGGCTTCAGGCCCATCTTAGATCTCAGAAACCTAAATAAGTTTCTGCTCCGAGAGATTCAAAATGATTTCCCTAGGAACTCTTCTGTCATACTTCCAGGGACATGATTGGCTATGTTCTCTAGACCTCAAAGATGCATACAGTATCTGTGCTTCAGGTTTCAGGACAGCCATTATAAAAGCCAGGCTCTCCCCTTCAGTCTAGTCTCTGCCCCAAGGGCCTTCACAAAATGCATGCATGTTCCATGTAAAAACTGTTTCAGTTTATAGTTCCTTGTAGACCTCTTTGATTCACGGAAGGCGGTAAATAAGCACAAATAAATAAATAAATGACAGTCGTCGCTGCTTATCTACGCACCTTGATCATATTTGTCTTCCCTTATTTAGACCTGACCGATCAGGAGAGATTCCCTTTGTTGCACCATCATGGTGCTCCAACACCTTGACTTTGTCCTAAACTTCCCAAAGTCTCACCTCGCTCCAGCCCAATGACTGGAGTTCATAAGGGCATTCTTAGATACTCAACAGGCCCAGGCTTTCCTTCCACAGGATTGCTGTGCCCGCCTCATTGAGCTGGCAGAGCGAGTTCAGATGCAGAGCTCTTACAGCTCGGGAGATGCTACAGTTCTTAGGTCACATGGCCTCCTCAATCCATGTGGTCCCCTACACTCAATTGCACACGCACCAAGTGCAATGAATGCTGTCTTCTCAATGGGCACAAACAGGCATCTCACAGACAAGATCTACATCACCCCTTAACTGATCAAGTAACTTCAGTAGTGGTGGTTCCCTCAAAACCTACTTATCAGGTCACCTTTTCAGATGCCTCCACTTTGATGCACCCTGGTGATGGATGCTTCCAAGCTGGGCTAGGGTGTGTATCTGAACAACCTAATGACACATCAGGAATCTGCCTTGCAGATCAATCTGCTAGAACTACGAGCACTGATGAATGCTCTTAGGGTTTTTCAACCCCAACTGTTTGGGCAACCCATTCTAGTCAGAACGGACAACCAAAGTTGCCATGTGCTATGTGAACAAACAAGGAGGGACGGGGTCCTGTCCACTTTGCAAGGAAGCGGTTCGCCTCTGGTCCTCTGTCATTTCACACAGCATTCACCTCATAGCAGTGTGCCTCCCCAGGTGAACTCAATATCTTAAGCCATATCTTTCATCCACATGCATGGACCTTGCATTGGGAGATGGCTGCTTGTATCTTCTAGTTGTGGGGAACCCCATTCATAGATCGTTTTGCCACTCCACAGAACACACAGCATCCTCTCTGCTGCTCCAGGGTTCTGTCACTGCACCGACAGGCTACGGATGCCTTCTCATCCCCTTGATATCCAAGACACTGTTCCAGCTACAGGCTGACAGGGGCTCGATGATTCTCATAGCCCCCTTTTGGCCCCGCCAACCGTGGTTTCCTCTGCTTTTTTGCTTGGTGCAGACTCAGCCACTTAACCTGGGATGTGCACCCGACCTCCTTTCTCCATCCCATCCTTCACTCCCTATGCCTGACAGCATGGCTGCTGAAAGCCTAGTGCTCGCTGACCTCAACCTGCCACAGGCAGTCAAAGATATATTCCTTGCATCAAGTAAAGACTGTACCAGACTGTCTTATGCCTTCAAGTGATCAGATGGTGTGGCTCTGTATTAGGATTAGGGCTGATAAAATCCATTCAAAAGTGAGTGTCTTAGATTTTAGGAAAACCAACTTTGTGAAGATGGGTCAATACCTCAAGGAGTCGTTAGTGGGATGGGAACAGCAGGGGGATGTAAGAAAAAAGTGGGCAAAACTCAAAGGGGATATTTTAAGGGCAAGCAACCTTTTTGTTAGAAATGTAAATAAAGGTGAAAGGCAAAGGCAGCCACTGGTTCTCCAAAGGCTCCTCCCTGGGCCCGGCAGCACTCTGACCAGGGGTTGCCCGAACGCGAGCAGAAGAAAACTGCGAGGACTCTGTCGGGGATGACAGACAAGCATGAGAGGTCACGCGCCCAGTCTCTGACCCCATGGCAGTCTCTGGAGTCAGAGAGGGAGCGGCCCAGTAAGGTACCTCAAACTGATAGAGGCCTCCGGCAAAGGCACCTGGTCTCCCGAGGTGTTCCCGGCAAGGACCCCCTCTCCTCCTCGACACTCAACCTGTTTACCCCAGCGTTGGTGTCGCAGGGCCATACTCCCAAGTGGGAGACCTGGATGCTGGCCTTTGAGCACAGTGTTTCTGCATTCCTCGCTGTCCAGCCCCACTGGCACATGCCTTGAGACCAGGCCACCACAGTGACCCCTGAGAGCCAGAGGCCTCGTGAGGATCCTCGGTGTGGGTTTCGATCTCCGTTCCGGTCCTCTGACTCCGGGAAGACTTTGGCCTCAGATACTTGGTGCAGGTCACTGACCCATCTCGAGACTCCTGACCTAGAGTCCTTTTTTTTTTTTTTAAATTTATTTATTTACATTCTCTTATATACCGCACTATTCTGCATCAGTGCTGGTTTACATTGAACAAACTGAAATTACATTGAACAGGGCATTATAACTTGGAGATAACTATTTTACAGGGAACATGGGCTATGGAGGGTTAAGTGGCTTGCCCAAGACCACAAGGAGCACCTGTGGGACTAGAAACCTCAGTCCTTCCGGCCCAAGGTTGCTGTCCTCTAGTGGGATTTGAACCCCCGACCTTCCGGCCTGAAGTACCTTGCCCCAACCACTAGGCCACTCCTCCACTGAGACTTGGTCCCACCGAGACTTCCCCTCCGACCCCTCCCTGCTGACCCAGAGATGAGTCACCTCCTAAGGACAACTCCTTTCTGGAGTTCGTCTGGGGACATGGCACGGGCCCTAGCGCTCACCACAGAGTTGGAGGAGGAGCCCCACACGGAGGAGCTCGATTTTCTTCAATATGAAACCCCTCCGAAAAGTTCGCTCGGTGCCTGTTCCTCCCATTCTGAACAGACTCCTCCTCCACATATGGGAGACCCCAGCCTTTGTCCCTATCATGAGCAAGCGCCTGGACACTATGTATAGGGTTCAGTGCGTCCTGAGTTTTCGGAAAGCCCAGCTTCCCCACACCTCGATGGTGGTTGAATCGGCCATGCAGAAGCTAAAGAGCCCGAAGATTCACTCTTTGGTCCCGCTGGGCAGAGAGCCTCGTATCCTCTGCCCTCGGGTGCAAAGCTTGTCAGGGCTCCATGCCCCATCCAAGTTTACCAATTATACATTGGGATGTTCCTCTGATCTCGCTAGAGAGCTTGGAGGATTTGTGGCAGGCCTTGATGGAGACTATCTCTGGCTTTTTCAGGCCCTCTTAAAATCCGTTGGAGAATCTTTAAAGTACCTCTTGTGAGCAGCATACAATGGCTTTTGAGTCTTCCTCCTGGGTGGCGGCAGCGGCTTGCATCAGAGCCCGCTAGCAGGCTTGGCTCCAGTCCTCGGACCTGGGACAGTAGGTCCAGGAGAAGCTGCTGGATGTCCTTTGCCTTGGGGAGCATCTATTCGGCAAACCCATAGAGGATAAGGCTGCGGAGATGGAGACGGAGTACATGACTCGTACTTGCCTCACCCAGAAAACTTCCTCCCTCCCCAGGAAGAAGCAGCAGAGCAAGAAGCTTTTCTCCCATTGGAAGGGGCTCCCATACAGGGGCTACCCAGTCTACCTGCCGGCATCATCCCCCATTCAGGGTGGTCAGGGCAGGACCATGGTTCACAGCCCTCGTAAGCCAAAGGGTCCCAAGACCTAACCCCCAGCACCTTCTCAGCCACCCTCAGAGTTTTGACGCTATCTGCATAGCCTGTCGTCCTCTGGCAGGGTGGCTGTCCATCGGGGGGCATCTGGTCCATTTCTCCCACAGGTGGGATTCCATCTCCACCGACACTTGGGTCCTCCAGGTTGTTCGGGAGAGCTATCTTCTCTATCTGGACCAGGCCCCCCCTCTGTACTTCCCCGGGAAGCCACATCGGCTTCCTTAGCACCAGGTCCTCCTGAGTCAGGAGCTCGCAGGCCTCATCGAAAATGGTGCTGTAGAACCAGTCCCATGGCTCTTCCAAGGACAGGGGTTTTACTTTTGATACTTCCTCATCCCGAAGCAGATAGGGGGCCTTTGGCCGATCCTTGACCTGCGGAACCTAAACAAGTTCCTGATGTGGGAGAAGTTAAAGATGCTCTCCCTTGGAACATTACTGCCCTACCTCCAGCAGGGTGATTGGCTATGCTCCTTGGACTTAAAGGATGCTTGTGCTCACATCCTCGTCCATTCCAAACACAAACTACCTCCGCTTCATGGTTCAGGGAAACAATTACCAGTACAGGGTACTTCCCTTCAGCCTTGCGTCCGCCCTGTTGGTCTTCACGAAGTGCCTGGCTGTGGTTGCAGCTCACCTACGACTGCAGGGCATCTTCGTCTATCCATATCTAGATGATTGGCTCGTCACAGGAGGCATGGCCTCCAAAGCCAGACAGGCTATGGACCACACCATTCGCCTCCTGGAGCATCTGGGGTTAGTGATCAGTTACCCAAAGTCCCATCTCACTCCAGTTCAGTCCCTGGAGTTCGTCGGGGCTTGCTTGGGCACCCTGCGAGCCATGGCTTTCCTTCCTCAGGACAGGGCGGACTGCCTCGTGTCCCTGGCATCCAAGTGCGGTGCCACAGTGCCGTCTCAGCCCGGATGATACTTCGCCGCCTTGGCCACATGGCCGCCACGGTCCATGTCATGCCCAATGCCTGTCTTAGCATGCGGGCGGCGTAGTGGTGCCTCTGAGCACAATGGGTGCAGTCAACCGACCGCCTCAGAGACCCCATCCCGGTCTGTCTCAGCGCAGTGGAGTCTTTCGCTTCGTAGCAGGAGTCTTGGAACCTGTTTTGAAGTATGCCCTTCCAAGCTCCGCTGCATTAGGTGGTCTTGATGGATGCCTCCCTGGCGGGCTGGGGAGCCCCCTGCGAGGGGCGGCGCACCTGGTCCCTTGAGGAGTACCAGCAGCAGATCAACCTGCGGGAGCTCGAGGCCATCTGCCTTGCATTCAAGGTTTTCAGGGACTGCCTGCAGAACTGAGCGGTGCTGGTCCAGACAGACAACCAGGTCACAGTGTTCTATGTGAACAAACAAGGAGGTACCTGCTCCTACAGCCTCTGTTTGGAGGAGACAGCCCTATGCTCCTTTGTGGTAAGCCAGGACTTGGCCATCTGGGCCACTAATCTCCCAGGCCAGGACAATACATTGGCAGACCGGCTCAGCAGACTCCTCCGGCCGCACAAGTGGCGCCGGTGTCCCCAGACAACACAGCAGCTCTTCCAGCATTGGGGAACTCCAGACCTGAATCTCTTTGCCAGTCCTGCGAATTCGCAGCTCCCCTGGTTCTGCGATCCACTCCCGCACCTAGGCAGGGTAGCCCCGGATGCCTTTCTCATCTTGTGGAAACTGGCCTGCTGTATGCCTTCCCCCCCCCCCATGCCTCTTTATCGCCCAGACCCTTCTCAAGGTCCAGCGGGACAGGGCCTCGATGATTCTCATAGCCCCGAGGTGGCTCAGGCAGCCTTGGTTTCCCCTGCTGCTCTGCCTCTCAACAGAGCCTCAGTCCCTCTTGGGTCCTCACCGAGCTGCTGATGCAGGAGGAGGATCTACTTCTTCACCCCAATCTGAGGTCCCTGTCCCTCGCAGTTTGGTCGCTGAGCAGGTCGCTCTAGCCTCCTATCATCATCTCGTGGAGATTGAGAACTTCCTTTTGGCCTCTCGAAAGGACATGACCAGATGTACTTATGCCTTCAAGTGGCATCTGTTCTTGGTGTGGGGCTCGGAGCTCTGAGCGAACCCGTTTTCATGTCCTACCAGTGTGGTCTTGCAGTACCTGCTCCACCTCTCGTAGTCTGGGCTGAAGTCTAACTCGGTCAGGGTTCACCTGAGTGCCATCTCGGTGAACCACTGCCCCATTGAGGGCAAACCCCTTTCATGGCAACTGTTGGTCTCTCATTTCATGTGCGGCCTTCTCCTTTCCTGGCCCCCACTCACCCTCCTCCGGTGGAATGGGACTGCAGTGTGGTCCTCGTGCAGCTGACCAAGCCACCCTTTGAGCCCATGGCTACCTGCCCACTGCAGCATCTATCGTGGAAGGTGGCTTCCTGGTGGCTCTCACCTCTGCCCAGAGAGTCAGCAAACTTCATGTGCTGATGGCTGAGGCACCGTATACAAGGTTTCCTTCCTAAGGTCATCTTGGTTTTCTATCTCAGTCGAGAGATAGTGCTGCCAGCTTTTCTTCCCAAAGCCCCATGCCGACCGGGCGTCGGCAATTCTCCACACCCTGGATTGTAAGAGGGCTCTTTCTACCTGCAGCAGACTCGGGACCACCGTAGATCCAGGCAGTTCTTCGTCTCCTTGAATCCCAGCCGTCTGGGGCTGATGGTCACCCAGCATACCTTGTCCATTTGAGTGGTAGACTGCATTGCCTTTGCCCAGGCCGGTTTTCCCTTGGACGGTCGAGTCACGGCTCATTCCTTGCAAAAATGTTTGGACACTGAGCCTGTCACTAGCCTGCACTCGGTGCCACTGGCAGACAACTGCTGGGCTGCCACCTGGTCCTCCACTCACACCTTCGTAATGCATTACTGCCTGGATAGGGAGTCCCATCAGGATGCCGCCTTCAGCCAGGCTGTACTCCATAATGTGTTTGGGGTTTAAGCAACTCCTGCCCTCCGACCCTTCTTGTTCCAGCTACCAGGAGCATGGCCATTAATGGACCTGGGCTCCTCAGGCTACCTTCAGCTTTCCCTGGCGACTGTTCACGGTGCTGCTGTGCTTTTTCCTATAGGTCCTTGGTAGTTTTTTCCCTACTTGAATTGTTCTTTCTTTGAATTGGGGCTTGGAATCTCTTCTTTTTGTGGACTGGTAAGCAGTGTGGCAAGGAGGGCCTATCCAGAGTCCAGGGGAGGATAAAGAGACAGGGAATTCACCCTAGTCAAGGGCCCCCTTTTTACCAAGACAGGATAGGAAAGCCATAAACACCTCCAGGGATCAGAAAACTTCCACGTGGAAAACATTTCAGGCTCCCCCTAGTGGAATGAAGGGGAGAAGATACAAGGCTCAGAACCCTTAGGCAGTGAATGCTTCAAGCACTCAGGTGCCTGGAGTCAGGCTGATTGCCGTCACCTCAGTAGGGTGGGGTTGGAGCTAGAGCCCTGGAAGTATAAACCCAGAGCAGAGTATGATTTAGAAATAGAAAGGAGGAGAGGAGAAGCAGGAAGCCAGGCTGAGCAGAGGAACAGAGCTTCCAGCTGGTGAGAGTGCTAATTGGCGCACTCAACTGCAGGAGAGTTTGGAGCCAGGAACAAGAGAGACTCCAAGATCCACCAGGAGGCTGTTAGCTGAGCAGGACGGGGAGACAGAGCTTATGCAGCTGGGAGAGCCCGAGGTGAAGTGGTGGTGGCGTGACAGCAATAAGTATTGTTCTGTACAAGGATTTCTTTGTTTAAAAACCTAGAACTAGAAAATCTTAACATACATAAAATAGCAGAAACCTTTTGGACCTGTGCATCACTTTATTGGCTTCATTTGTGTTAAACTTTTATTCAAATTATTTGGCATATGAGCACAGAGTTATATCCAGAGTTAGACAAAGGGTTAATAGGCAAACAAACATGATGACCCTCCTAACAAAGTATAATAAACGCTCAAAGAGAATTTTAAAATCCGAGTTAAGGTGGAATGAATGTCTGGCTGAGGATTAGTATTTTAATAACGGGTATTTTTTTTAAGCTAGGCGATGAAGATTTTTTGAGTTTTTTTGTGTAATTATTTTATCTTAAATTTTGTTTTATGAATTATGTATTTTTATAGTCCTCTCTATACTTCCTGTAACTGAGAGGATGGCATTTAAGTGTTTAATATTAAATTAAGCGAGCAGTATTCAGTAACAAGTAATCCTATATTTTATTTAACTATATTTGTATACCGCTTTTCACCAGCTCAAAGCGGTTTCCAGAGAACAAAACAGACATTGAACGTTTTTTTTTTATACAAGTGAACATTATATCAAGTTCATAGAATACCCTGAAACAGCCCCAGACACAATCCATAGAAACATGATGACAGAAAAAGACCACATGGCCTATCTAGTCTGTCCTTCCATAACAACTACAACAGTCCCCTTTTTACCTTTAGAGATCCTCTGTGTTTGTCCCATGCTTTTTTGAATTCAGTTACTGTCCTCATCTCTACCACCTCCACTGGGAGATTATTCCATGGATCCACTACTCTTTCTGTAAAGAAATATTTCCGCATATCACTCCTGAATCTATCTCCCTTCACCCTCATCCCATGTCCCCTCGTAGCAGAACTTGCTTTCAATTGAAAGAGGCTCTCTCCCTGAACATTTATGCCAGGGAGGTATTTAAACATCTCAATCATATCACCTCTATCCCGCCTTTCCTCTAAGGTGTACATATTAAGATCCTTAAGTCTGTCCTCATATGCTTTATGATGAAGCCCACTAATCATTTTAGTAGCCACCCTCTGCACCGACGACTTCTATTTCTTCTCTTTGCCAGCCCAATAAAAATGCCATCTTGAGCGTGTGGCTGTGCTAGTAATTCGTAGTAGGGAGGAGCTTCCAGTGTGTGGCACTAGTGAAATGGGCTTGCAAGGAAGAGTGCAGATGTCAGATCTGTGTCTCAGGCCGACAGACTCGGCACCGACAGGTGGTCTATAATTGCTTCCATTTCCCCAAGGTCAGCGACCAAACCCGGCCCAGATTCCAGCATTCTGCAAGTGCCATGTTAGCATTTGTGAACTGGAGCTAGTACGTGTCTTACATAACACAGGGGTTTGATAGAGTCAGTGCAGTATCTGAAACTTTAGCTCTACCTTCCTCATCTAGTTGGTTTCCTATTTATATAACTTATAGCCTTTGACAGGAAAATTTATTTCTGATTTTGCTTTTTTTAATAGCCAATTGCCAACTCACCTCCCAAATGGATGGCGGAACTGGAAAATGATGACATTGATATGTTAAAAGGTAAGATAAATTTATAACAGATGCATTGAGAGACTGCTTGAACTCTGCAGCTTCATAGCCTATAGAAATTAGACAGATGTGTGAAGAAATGGGTTCCTTGCATGCATAGTGGCTTGTTTACAAAGCCACGATAGTGGTTTCCGATCGTTATTAGAGCCGCGGCCCCATTGAAATCAATGGGGCCGTCGCTCTGATAACGATCGGAAACCGCTGCCGTAGCTTTGTAAACAAGCCCCATAGTTTCTCTTTCTTGGGGGGAAAACCCCCCCAAACCCTGTTACTTACAGAAGATAAGCTCACCAGCAGATGGCAGCATTAGGCCTGCATTCTGCAGACACTGATGGTCAGCAGTGAAGCATTTAACCCCTGACAATCTAAGCCTGTTTGTTTTAGTTTTTCCCTTTAAGAGAAAGAAGACACATGTTAGTCACCATTTCAGCTGAGGACAAACAATTGAGTGTTAGGAGCAAACCAGACAGGAAAATATACAGAGGTGACCTATACTTGTGTTCCTGCTCGGTTTCAGACAGTCTGGGCGAGGACCGAAGTTATCCAGGTCTGACTGAACGAAGACGGAGTTTAACTGTGAAAATGAGTTGTTATAAAGTCTTGATGTGAAATCCTTTTTCGTTTGCCTGCTTGTAATTTTGAATATTTTTATATTCATTGTACATCCTCTTAATCTTTTTGATTTAATCTGTGTTTGAGACCAATTATCAATCTGCTCAAGGTAAGATCTTATAGGGATGTCTATAGGATCGATATTTTTGAAGAAATAGTCTGTGAACTTTTCTATCTCCAGGAACAAGCAGGAATGTAGTCATCACATATGGGTATCATCAGTACCGATGGAGCCTGCGCGGGAACGCTCCCCAGCGTCCAATTAGAATGCTTTTCGGAGCATCCCACAGCGCCTGCGTGCTGCCTTCCTGCCTTTCCCAACTGCCTCTCTCCAGTTCTTCTTTTTCCACGGATCCAGCAGGTCATGTTCCTGTCACCGCAGGAGAATTCTTTTTCTTTCTTTTTGTGGTCGCGTCTGCCTTCCTTGATGCTCTACTGGTACCGCTGGTATTTCTCTTCTTATTTCTGTCTTTTAAAAAAAAAAAACTTTTTTCTTTTTCTTCAGGTGCACGTGGGTTTTTTTGGGCCTTAGGCCCAAAAACTTTTCTTACCATGGAGAAACCTGCCTCAGGTTTCAAGAAGTGCACCAAGTGTGGTAGTACCATTTCCGTCACCGACACCCATGAATGGTGTCTAAAATGTTTAGGTCCTGACCACTCCATCACGGATTGTATGTCCTGTGCCATAATGTCTAAAAGAGGTCAGCAGAACCGAGCTGCTAAGCTCAGTATCCTGTTTCCCTCTGATGCAGCTTTGGTGGCATTGACGTCTTCCAGGGCTGCTTCTTCCTCCCGTGGATCTCGGGTAACTAAACATAAGTCCAGCCGGTCCTCAAAGGGTAGATCTCCTAAGCATCGAGATGCCTCTGGCGTTGCCCTCGGATTCTGCACCAGCAAAATTACCCCGGCGGGAGGCTTAGGCGTCCAAAGCATTATCGGGGTTCCAGGATGTTCTCGAGGCCTCGACCTTGGCAGAACTACTGGTGCCATGTTCTGGGGTACCGGCGGTCTCCTCCGGTACAGACTTCCAGGCATTGGCGGCGTCAATAGACCAGAGAGTTTTGGCTATGGAACACAGTCTGGCGGCTTTCCTTGCGGCATCGACGCCCTCGGAACTGCAACAGACAATTCCACCAGTACCGGCACCTGTATTGGCATCAGTATTGGTACCGGTACCGATAGCATCGGTGCCTGCTTTGCCGGTACCCAGTCATCCGATGACCTCTGGTACTGATACCCCGGTACCAGTTACTCCCGTTACCGATTTTGGTCGGTACGGGTATCGGGCTCTTCAAGAGCATCCGGACAGACGGTACTTTGAGTCTTCAGAAGAATCTGAGGATTCTGACAGTTCTGTCGATGCACCGATGCTTCTCCCATAGGAGCCCTCCTCCCCTAAACGCAGGATGTCTCCTCCAGATGATATTTCCTTCCAGGATTTTATCAGGGAGGAGGCTCGGGGCCTGTCCATTACTGTGGCCCCTGAAACAGAGCCAAGGGCCAAGGAGTTGGAAATTCTACAATATCCCAAAACTCCTAAGGAGGCAGCTACCTTGCCCATCCATGAGATTTTATATGATCTCATGTTAATGTGGGAGACACCTCTTACCACTTCTCCTCATTCTCGCAGGCTCGATACTATGTATCGAGTTCCTCCTTGTCCTGGGTTTCATAAGACTCGGCTTCCTCACCACTCTATTGTAGTGGAATCAGCTATGAGAAGGATCAAGAGTGCAAAGAGGCATGCCTCTAATCCTCCAGGACGTGAGTGCAGAACCCTTCCAAGCTTCCATGCTTTCTGCCAGGATCAGTTCCTATAGTTTCTACATGGAAATGTTCCTGAAGGAGGTCACAGATAATTTAGAGGCTTTAAGTCCTTTCCTTTTCTTTCTGAGGATAAAAGGCAAGACTTTCTCACTTTGGTCAAACATGCCCAAGATGTTTCTAAATTTTCCAACCGTGCAGCCTTTGACTGCTTTGAGTGCATAAGCAGAACCTCGGCTATTGCCATAGGTGCACGTAGAATTGCTTGGCTCCAGGCATCTGATCTAGAGCTCTGGGTACAAGACAAATTGGGAAATATCCCTTGTACTGGTGAGAACCTGTTTGGTAAAGATTGGCAAGAAAAGGCCAATGAAATGGATGCTGAAAATTCCACCTTGGATAGATTAAGTCCACTGCTTATCCTGCTAGAAGAAAATTGTTCAAGAAACCATTCTTTTCTAAAAATAAAAGATTTTATCCTGCTTATGTTCAGCAGGGACATTCTGCAGGTCAGCTTGCCAAGAAAGGTCAGCAACCACCCAAACAGAAAAAAGCAGACTGCTAGGCCTCAGCTGGCTCAGCCTCCACAGGGCCTTTGACTTTCAACTAGAGAACTTAGCCTTCCTGGCTCTCAAGGGACCAGAGCCTTCCACCATTCCAGGAAGGTTGTCATTTTGCCCCAGAAGGGGGCAAATAACAGCAGAGCACTGGACACTCTCCATCATAAAGGAGGGGTACAAGCTTCATTTTTCAAGCATGCCCCCTCACACAATAGTAAAGCAGTTCAATTCTCCGACCTCTCTCATGGACCTGTTAGGTCAGGAGGTCGCTATCCTTCTTGCCCAAGGGGCAATAGAAGAAGTACCCATTCATCAGCAGGGTACAGTGTTCTATTCCCCTTATTTTCTTATCCCAAAGAAAACGAGGTTACAGGCCTATCCTAGACCTCAGAATTGAACAAATTCCTTGTCAAGGGGAAATTCAAGGTGATTTCTCTCAGATCTCTGCTGCCATACCTTCAGAGTCAGGATTGGCTTTGTTCTCTAGATCTCAAGGATGCGTACACTCATGTCCTCATCCATCCATCCCACAGAAGGATCCTTCAGTTCCTTTTTCAGTAAAAGCACTACCAATACAGGGTGCTTCCTTTTGGCCTGGCCTCAGCACCAAGGGTGTTCACGAAATGCATGGCTGTAGTAGCAGCATTTCTCCACACTCTAGGAATATTCGTCTTCCCTTACTTAGATGATTGGCTCATTCGAGCACCAACAGAGTCAGAGGCCAGGACTTCTCTATCTTGCACGATGCGTATCCTTCAGTATTTAGGGCTGGTAATAAACATCCCAAAATCCAGTCTAACTCCTACTCGGTCTCTGGAGTTCATAGGAGCTTTGCTGGATATCACAAGGGCAAGGGCCTATCTCCCCCAGGCTCGTTGCCTTCGCATGGTGCAGTTAGCTTCTCAAGCAGTGCTAAAGTCTCATCTAACTACTCGAGAAATGTTACAACTACTAGGCCACATGGCATCTACGGTGCATGTGGTTCCCTATGCTCGCCTCCATATGAGGGCAGCTCAGTGAACTTTATCCACCCAATGGACCCAGGCATCCAGATGCCTGTCAGACAAAATAGCAAACACAACTCGCCTTATTTTGTCCCTCCAGTGGTGGAAGTCCACTCAAAACCTGTTGCTGGGGTCCCCTTTTCAACAACCTCTACCCCAACCAACTCTCACAACAGATGCTTCTCCAATGGGTTGGGGAGCTCATCTGCAAGACCTCTCCACCCAAGGCACCTGGTCTCCACAGGAGACTCATCTACATATCAATCTTCTGGAACTCAGAGCAATCTTCCTTGCTCTTCGAGTGTTCCATACCCTGCTCAGCTACAAGACAGTCCTCATCCATACGGACAATCAAGTAGCCATGTTCTATGTGAACAAGCAGGGGGGAACAGGCTCTGTCGCTTTGCAACAAAGCTTTGCGACTATGGGCGCTTGCCAGAGAGCATCAGATTCATCTCCTGGCAGTGTATCTTCCAGGCATACAAAACTCTTGGGCAGACAGACTCAGTCGAGTTCTGCTTCCACACAAAGTGGTCTCTGCATGCAGACCAGGTGGCCAAGATTTTTTTCAAATTTGGGGAACCCCGTATATAGACCTCTTTGCAAGTCCGTGGAATGCCACACTTCCCCAGTTCTGATCCAGAATTCTGGCTCAGGGGGCTCAAGCCAGGGATGCTTTCCTCCTTTATTGGGGTCAGGACTTCCTGTATGCCTTTCCACCCATTCCCCTAATTCCCAAAACCCTGTTCAAGCTTCAGAGAGACAGAGGCCATATGATTCTCATAGCTCCACATTGGCCACGGCAAGTGTGGTACCCTCTGCTTCTACATCTCTCTCAAGCTCCCTCCCTGGAGTTAGGGTCTGCTCCAGATCTCCTATCTCAGGAGGATGGAATGTTATGGCATCCCAACCCCCTGTCTCTGCATCTCAGGGCTTGGTTGCTGAAGGCCTAGATCTCCATGATCTCAATCTCCCTTAGCAAGTAAGATATTATTTTTGCTTCCAGGAAACCTTCCACGAGACGCTCTTATGCTTTCAAGTGGAAAAGGTTTACCATATGGTGTTCGCAAAAGGGTCTTAACCCCCTTGAGATACCTCTGGAATCCTTGCTGGAATATCTCCTTCATTTATCCAATGCAGGACTTAAGACTAACTCATTGAGGGTCCATTTGAGTGCTATTACAGCTTCCTTTAAGCCTCTAAATGGACAACCTATTTCCTCGCATCCTCTTATAGCAAGATTTGAGAGGCCTTCTTCTAACTAAGCCTCCCATTAGGCCACCAACGGTGGCATGGGACTTAAACCTGGTTCTTGGGCAGCTCATGAAACCACCCTTCAAACCTTTAGCTACCACCTCCTTAAAATTCCTTTCTTGGAAGGTTATCTTATTGCAATCACATCAGCACGTCGCATTAGTGAGTTGCAAGCGCTAGTAGCTAATCCACCTTATACAAGGTTCCATCATGACAAGGTAGTCCTTAGGGTTCATCCACACTTTATGCCAAAGGTGGTCTCGCCTTTTCATCTGAACCAAGCGGTCTACCTACCTGTGTTGTTTCCAAGGCCTCATGCATCAAATGCAGAGAGGAATCTTCATACCTTGGATTGTAAAAGAGCGTTAGCTTTTTACTTACAAAGTCCTCTCAATTCTTTGTTGCTTTTGCCTTCTCATTTGGGACTTCCAGTCTCCAAGAGAACTCTATCTAACTGGATTTCTCAGTGTATTTCCTTCGCCTATCAGAGTAAGAACCTTTCTCTGGAAGGCCATGTCACTGCTCACAATGTGAGAGCCATGGCAGCCTCAATGGCTCATCTGCACTCTGTGTCTATCGACGAAATCTGTTGAGCAGCCACCTGGGCCTCGGTTCATACCTTCACAGCCCATTACTGCTTGGACAAGGACTCCCGCCGGGATGCCTTGTTTGGTCAGGCTGTTCTCCAGCACCTGTTCCATACCTAATTAACCTCTACCCACCATCCCTGGTAGGATGCCAGAGATCCATTGGGGGAAGTGGAGCCCTTCTCAGGGACGCACAACTTCTGGGGTCTCTCCCTGGCATCTAAAGCTAGGGAGTTCCCCATATGTGATGACTACATTCCTGCTTGTTCCTGGAGATAGCAGTTACTCACCTGTAACAGGTGATCTCCGGGAACAGCAGGAATTTAGTCTTCACAACCCACCCTCCTCCCCTAGGAGTTGTATCTCTCTATCTCTCTCTTTTCCTTTTCCTTTCCCAATCTTTCTCAGCTCTAAAACTCAACTGGAGAGAGTCAGTTGGGAAAGGCGGGAAGGCAGCACACAGGCGCTGTGGGATGCTCCCAAAAGCGTTCTAATTGGACGCTGGGGAGCGTTCCCGCACAGGCTCCGTCGGTACCGATGATACCCATAAGTGAGGACTAAATTCCTGCTGTTCCCGGAGATCACCTGTTACAGGTGAGTAACTATGCTTTTTGAGAACTGTGACCTCAGGTTGTCATAAGTTTGTTCCCAAAAACCTTCTGGGTGTAGCTAATGGGCTAGGAACTTGCCCAGGGCATACGAGAAGCAACATGGCAGGTGGGTGCTAAAGCAGGGATCTGTGCTGCGACCTTCAGGCAGCCAAGGGTTTAACTTTTGGTGGGTGCTAAGAAGACACACACACATGTTTTGTGACACTTTTTTTTTTTCTGATGGTAGTAATAGTATAAACACTCAGTGTGTGGGCTGAGGGGTCACCATGCAGTTGAGTGGTTCGGAGTTGCACCTACTCTTGCCGCCTTGCTGGGCAGAGTAGATGGACCATACTGATCTTTATCTGCTGTCATATACTATGTTAATATATGCAACCTCCAGACACAGAGCATAGTGAATTTCTGCAGCAGCGGGTTTCCCCTTTTCCTTTTTAATTTTTGTTGGTAGTGTTGGAAGAAGCAATATCGCTGGCACAGAAATTATCACCCAAAGCTTCATCTTTATCTTTATTTAATACTTGGTATACCGCTGTACGAAAAGACACCAAAGTGGTTCACAATAGACTAAAATAACTGCCAGAAAAGGAAAAGAACGCTGTAGTCGACAATAAAGAGGAGATAGGAAGGGGAGGAGCAGAAGGAAGAGGGACCAAGGGGAGAAAGAAGGGGGAAAGAACCTCAGCTAGGAGCAGCAGGAACAGGGAGGTTGAAGGCGTAGCAGAAGAGGTGTGTCTTGAGGAGAGATTTAAAACCTGTTGAAGGAGCGTTCCAGCTGGAAATCTGGTGGGAGAGAATTCCAGAGTTTTTAGGGCCTAGGTAGAAAAAGGCAGAATTCCGGGTAGACTCCAGGTGTGCAACAGAGGGAGGAGGAAGGAACATGCGATTGACATGGATGGGACGAAGCGTACAGTGGGGAGTATGGAAATGGACCAAATTGGCAAGATACTGGGGGGAACCGGAGTGAACAGCCTTGTGGACAAGAATGAGGACCTTATATTGAATACGGTAAGTAATGGGGAGCCAGAGAAGGGGGGTGATATGGTTTATTTTATTTATTTAGCGTTCTTATATACCGCGCTCTTTGGGATCAGTGCGGTTTACATCTAACAAAACTGAACAGTGCAGGAGCTCTGCACTGAATTTACAATAAAACATGGTTTTAACAGGGTAACTGTATACAAGCAATTTAACTGTGCAGTGCAGGAAGTCTGAACTGCAATGAACTTACAATGAAACATTGGGATATGCAGAGATTTTAACAGGATAACTATATACAAGTAGACTAACATCATATATCATGGCATAAATCATCTAAGTACAAATTGGCTCATCGGGGGTCTTGATGAAATTGAGGAGAATGTGTTACTTGTCAGGGGGCTCAGGGTCTGGCGTGCTTGGATTCAGAATTACATGGTTGTTTTTCGAGAGTTGTCTGTATAGGTCGTCGCACATGGTTTGATGTAGAGGGTGTCCCTGATCCATGTAGTACTGTAGGAACAGGTGGTGTTTAAGTGCTTTCCTAAATTGGGTGATGTCCTTGATGGACCTGATATAGGATGGTAGGGCGTTCCAGCATGTAGGGGCATAAAGCGAGAAGGCTCTTGACCTGGTTGCTTGTGAACATTTTGTGATCTGTCTAGGGAGGATCAAAGTATTGATAGCGGTTGACCACCTAACTCTGTTGGGGGTGTAGGCTGAATGAGATCTATGACTGATGAAGAGGAACATTTGTTTATGGCTTTGAAAGACAGTGTCAGCACCTTGAACGCAATCCTGCTTTGGACTGGAAGCCAATGAAGGTTTTTTAAGATTGGTGTTACATGTTCCTTCCTTGAAGCCCCTTGCAAAATTCTGGCGGCTGCATTCATGGCTAGTTGCAGCGGGTTTATGGTGGTTTTTGGGAGGCCATGTAATATGGCGTTCGTGTAATCAAAATGCGGGGTCACTAAAGCTTGGTAGACTGTCCGAAAATCTTCTGGTTCCAGCAGTTGTCTGAGGTGGCGAAGTGTTCTGATTTTGTTGTATATGGATAAAGGATCTTCGAAGTACATTCAGCCCTTTCATTGCAAAAATCATGAACCTCTCATTTACAACTGGCTTCTTCCCCTCTGCTCTAAAGCTCACATCCATCAGACCTCTGCTAAAAAACGCCAAACTAGACCCAAAACGGCCTGACTCCTACAGGCCTATAGCCAGTATCCCCCTCTTAGCAAAGATTTTTGAGAGAGGCACAACGTCAAATCCAAGACCACATAGATTCCGCAGCCCCTCTAGACCATTTTCAACATGGATTCAGAGAATACCATGGTGTGGAAACACTGCTTACCACCCTCTTCAATGATGTTCTCACTAGCATAGTCAACATCCGGCAAGGCGTTGTTCTAATCTTCTTAGATATAGCAGCAGCGTTTGATTCAGTAAACCACGAGATTCTCCTCGGGCGACTGAAAGAGAAAGGCATCTGCAACTCCGCACTGGATTGGTGTAAATCGTACCTTGACACCAGAATGCAATATGTAAAATCTGCAACAGGAGAATCAAAACCCTTCCATCAAAAACAAGGCGTTCCGCAAGGATCCTCTTTCATCTCTCATGTTTAACATATATATACAGCCTATCTGCAATATCATCAGATCATTCAATGTGAAATGTATGATATATGCAGATGATATCCTACTCTACATGCCATTTTCCACAGTACAAATGGATTTATCACCTATAACAAATTGCTTCGACGCAGTATCAGAATGGCTCCTGTCACAGAACCTCCGCATTCAACATAAGAAAACTGAAGTTCTCTTTATCACTAAAGACCCCAACTTCATTCCACCACCACATATAAGTGTTAAGGGAGCTGATCTATGCACTAAGGAAACAATAAGATACCTCGGAGTCACACTGGATCATCATCTCAATATGAAATCCCACATAAATAATATTGTAAAAGTGGTGTACTTCAAGATACGCACGCTCAGGCACCTACGCTCCTTACTAGACCAAGAGGACTTCAGAACCATTTACCAGGCACTGATTTTACCGCACTTCGACTTCGCCAACTCCATTCTGCAAGGGCTCCCACAATCCACTCTTAGCCCATTACAGCTTGCTATGAATACTGCTGCAAGGGTTCTACAAGGAGCGTCCAAGAGCGAACATGTTACACCTATCCTCAAGCAGCTCCATTGGCTCCCTATACACGGAAGGGTTATGTTCAAGACCTTGATTCTCACTTTCAAAGCCATCAATGGTCTAACAGCCAACTCACTCACAGAGCTCATTCAAACTGTACCACCAAACAGAAATAGAAGACAAGTAGCATTAAACTCCCTAATAATACCAAAGGCCATAACAACTTACAGCCTATCAACAGCAAACAGAGCTTTCATATTTTGCGCACCAAAATCCTGGAACTCTCTACCACCTGATGTCCGTGCCATAACCGACTTAGCCCAGTTCAGAAAAGCCCTCAAATTCAACCTTTTCATCAAATACTACCCGACATAAAGTGAAACTTACATTCCCACCGCAAACGTAACCACAGCTTTCCCATTGTTACTAACCTTTTGCTAATTTCTGTAAATAGTTTGAGTATGTTATCTAGTTAACAGACCATATACTCCATGTAGATAGTTCTCCCATGTTTGTCCAAGTTTATGCTCCTGTTATATGTAACACCAAACAGCTTGTTGTTCTGGTCTTTGTTTTGTTCTCTGTGAACCGCGCTGATCCCGAATAGCGCGGTATATAAGAAATATAAAAAATAAATAAATATTGCCTTAACCATGTTGCTTATCTGGTCCTTCATGTTGAGATGTTGGTCAAGGATAACTCTGAGGTATCGGATTCAAGGTTTGCTTAGGAGTTCCGCATCCCTGACCTTCAGGGAGCTAGGTGGTATGAAAGTTTTATTTCTTGTGAGGAAAAGGACCTCTGTTTTCTTAAAATTTATTCTTAGTTTCTGCGCAAGTAGCCAGTCTGTAACAGCATCGAAACAGGCAGAGGGGTATGAAGTCTGGTTTGTCTAACAGGAAAGGCATGTAGAGGAGAACATCATTGGCATAAATTAGACAGTTAATATTGAAGGAATGGATTATATTACATAGGGGCTGCATGTAAATGTTAAATAGTAGGGCTGAAAGTGATGATCCCTGAGGCACGCCTTTATCTCCAGGAACAAGCAGGAATGAGTCTTCACATATGGGGTATCGTCGGTACCGACGGAGCCTGTGCGGGAATGCTCCCCAGCGTCCAGTAAGAAAGCTTTTGGGAGCATCCCACAGCGCCTGTGCGCTGCCTTCCCGCCTTTCCCAACTGCCTCTCTCCAGTTCTTCTTTTCCGCGGAGCCAGCAGGTCGTGTTCCTGTCACCGCAGAAGAATTCTTTATTTTTTTTTCTTTATTTTTCTGTGTCGTGTCTGCCTTCTTCGACGTCAGACCGGTACCCCCGGTCTTTTCTTTTCTTTCTTAGAAAAGGTTTTGGGGTTTTTTTTGTTTCTTCAACTGTGCATTTGCGGTTTGGGCCTTAGGCCTGAAAAATTTTCTCCTCATGGAGAAGCCCGCTTCCGGGTTTAAAAAGTGCACGAAGTGTGGCGGTACTATTTCTGTCACCGACACCCATGATTGCTGTCTAAAATGTTTGGGTCCTGACCATTCCATCACGGGTTGTGTGTCCTGTACCATGATGTCTAAAAGAGGTCGGCAGAACCGAGCAGCCAAGCTCATTACCCTGTTTCCCTCTGATGCAGCCTCGGTGGAATCGACGTCTTCCAGGGCTGCTTCTTTCCTCCCATGGATCTCAGGTAACCAAACATAAATCTAGCCGGTCCTCGAAGGGCAAATCTCCCTCTAAGCATCGAGATGCCTCCGGGCTTGTCCTCGAGGAATCCGCACTGGCAAAATTACCCCAGCGGGAAGTTCCGGCTTCCAAAGCATTATCTATGGGGTCACAGGTTGACATCAATGGCTCGGCCTCGACCGATCACCTGTTGCCGTGTTCTGGGATACTGGTGGCCTCCACCGGTACCGACATCCAGACTCTGGTGGCGTCGATGGATCAGAAGATTCTGTCCATGCAGAGCACCCTAATGGCGTTTATGCAGGCTTCGACGCCTTCGGTACCGCAACAATCCCCGTTGCAGTACCGACTCCGGCACCGGCATCGTTTCCGGTGCCGGTACCGATTGCATCGACATCGGCGTCGGTGTCGACTGCAACAGTACCCTGTCCTATGATGCCCATCGGTACCGAACCGGTACCGCTTACTCCTGATGTCGATCCCACTCGGTACGCGTATCGGGCTTTACAGGAGCATCCAGACAGGCGATACTTAGATTCCTCCGAAGACTCTGAGTCTGAGGCTTCTGTCGAGGTACCGGTACTTCTAACTCAGGAGCCAGATTCTCCAAAACGAAGAATGTCTCCTCCAGAAGACTTGTCTTCAAGACTTCATTAGGGAAGTGGCTAGGGGCCTCTCCATTATAGTGGCCTCTGAGTCAGAGCCTAGAGCCAAGCAATTAGATATTTTGCAATACCCTAAGGCTCCTAAAGAGGCAGCCACCTTACCTATTCATGAGATTCTCTATGATCTCATGTTCAGCATGTGGGAGACTCCTCTTACTACCTCTCCTCATTCTCGTAGGTTAGACACCATGTACCGTGTCCCTCCTTGTCCTGGCTTTCATAAGTCTCAGCTTCCTCACCACTCTATTGTGGTAGAGTCGGCCATGAGGAAAATAAAGAGTGCAAAGAGACACTCATCTAATCCTCCAGGACGTGAATGCAGAACCCTTCATGTTTTTGGCCGAAGGGTTTTCCAAGCTCTAATATGCTTGCTGCCAGAATCAACTCGTATAGTCTCTATATAGGGATGTTTCTAAAAGAAGTCACAGATCATCTGCAGACTTTGGCCCCTTTTATTTCAGAAGATAAAAGGCAGGAATTTCTCACTTGGCTTAAACATGCCCAAGATGTTTCCAAATTTTCCAACCGTGCAGCCTTTGACTCTTTTGAGTGTGTAAGTAGAGCCTCGGCTATTGCCATAGGTGCACGCAGAATTGCTTGGTTACAAGCATCTGATTTGGAACTCTGGGTCCAAGATGAATTGGGAAATCTTCCTTGTACAGGTGAAAACCTTTTTGGCAGAGATTGGAAAGCAAAGGGCCACTCAGATGGATGCTGAGAACTCTGCTTTGGATCGACTTTCAAAGTCTACCTCTGCTCCTGCTAAGAAAAGATTGTTCAAGAAGACACCTTTTTCTAAAAAGGGAAGATACTATCCTGCTTATGGTCAGCAGGCATCTTCTGCAGGTTGTTTTGCTGCAAAGTGTCAGCAACCACCTAAACAGGCCAAGTCAAAGGCTGCCAGGCCTCCCACGGCTCAGCAGCCTCAGCCTCCTCAAGGCCTTTTACTTGCAGCTAGAGAACGTAGCCTTTCTGGCTCTGGAAGAACCAGAGCCCCTCACCATTCCAGGAAGGTTAGCTTACTTTGCTCCCAGATGGGAGCAAATCACAGCAGAGCAATGGACCCTCTCCAATATAAAGGAAGGGTACAAGCTTCATTTCTTAAACCTACCTCCCCACACAATGGTGAAACAGTTCAATTCTCCAACATCTCTCCTCAACCTTCTGGGTCAGGAGATTGCTACCCTTCTTGCCCAAGGGGCAATAGAAGAAGTACCCCTTCAACAGGGCTCAGGGTTCTACTCCCCTTATTTTCTTATTCCAAAGAAAACAGGGGGCTACAGACCCATTTTAGATCTCAGAGAATTGAACAAGTTTCTATTCAAAGAGAAATTCAAGATTTCTCTCGGATCTCTGCTGCCATACCTTCACATATCAATCTCTTAGAACTCAGAGCAATATTCTTAGCTCTCAGAGTATTCCATTCCCTGCTCAGCTACAGGACAGTCCTCATCCATACGGACAACCAAGTAGCCATGTTCTATGTAAACAAGCAGGGTGGGACTGTCTCTCTGTCGCTTTGCAACGAAGCTTTGCGACTGTGGGCCTTCGCCATAGAGCATCACATCCATCTTCTGGCAGTATATCTTCCAGGCATTCAAAACTCTTGGGCGGACAGACTCAGTCGAGTTCTGCTCCCACACGAGTGGTCCCTCCACATGGACCAGGTAGCCAGGATTTTTCAAATTTGGGGAACTCCGGACATAGACCTCTTTGCAAGTCCGTGGAATGCCAGACTTCCCCGGTTCTGTTCCAGAATTCCGTCTCAGGGAGTTCAGGCCAAGGATGCCTTCCTCCTTCACTGGGGTCAAGACTTCCTTTATGCCTTTCCACCAATTCCCCTAATTCCCAAAACACTATTCAAGCTTCAGAGAGATCGAGGGACCATGATCCTCATAGCTCCACATTGGCCACACCAAGTGTGGTACCCTCTACTTCTGCATCTCTCTCAAGCGCCTTCCCTGGACTTGGGCTCTGCACCAGACCTTCTTTCCCAGGAAGGGAGAACATTATGGCACCCAAACCCCCAGTCGCTCCATCTCAGGGCTTGGTTGCTGAGGGGCTAGACCTTCAAGATTTTCATCTCTCAGCAGGTCAGAGATGTTGTTCATGCCTCTAGATAGCCTTCTACTAGGCATTCCTATGCTTTCAAATGGAAAAGATTTACCATTTGGTGTTCAGAGAAGGGTCTAAATCCTATTGCAATACCTCTGAATTCTCTATTAGAATATCTCTTGCATCTATCCCATGCAGGCCTGAAAACAAATTCAGTAAGAGTCCATTTGAGTGCTATTGCAGCGTCCCTCAAGCCTCTCAATGGACAACCTATTTCCTCTTACCCTCTTATAGCAAGATTCATGAGGCCTTCTTATGGTTTATGGTTTATTCATTTGATAAAAACCGCCTTTCTGTAATAAGGCGGTGTACAATAATAAAATACATAAAATTTGGCCGAAGCCGGGAAAGGGAAAAGAAATGTACAATTTATAAAACGGGAAAGAAAGAATGCAGAGAACAGAGACAAGACAGGACACAAGAGGCAAACTTACTATACAGAGATAGGGGGAATTCATACAAAAGGAGAGGGGATGTTGAATGCAAGGGAAAATAAGTGAGTCTTAAGGTTGTGTTTAAAAGTGGCGTATTGTGATTCTAGGCGAAGAGAAGAAGGGAGAGAGTTCCAAAGAGCAGGGCCAGTGAAGTAGAAAGCTGAGAGACGAGTGAACTGTAAGCGGGCACGAGCAGGGGAGGGGGAGGGCAAGGCGATTAAGATGAAAAGAGCGGGGAGTGTACCTAGGAGAGTGAAAAGATAAAAGATCAGCCAAGTAAGGAGGGGTACTAGTGTGAAAAACTTTGTGTAGTAAGATCAATAGCTTAAATTGGAAACGAAAAGGAACAGGCAACCAGTGAAGATGGAGAAGTAAAGGAGTGACGTGATCATGAGGAGAAGAGTGGGTGACAAGACGTGCAGCAGTGTTCTGTATACGTTGAAGCCGGGATACCTGATATTGGGGAAGACCAAGGAACAGGGAATTGGAAAAGTCAACGCGGGACATTACAAGGGATAAGACCAATGTGGTCAGGGCTGAGAGAGAGGAAAGGGCGAACTGAGCGGATTTGCCGAAGAAAAAAATGAGGTTTTCGTGATATGGGAAATGTGTACAGAAAGAAAGATCCGAGTCAAAGTGAACACCCAAATATCGAAAAGTGGAAACTAGTGGAACCGGAGAATTAGAGAAAGAAGGGGCTAAAGAGGGGGAAGGGCCACCGTGGGTGAACCCATATAGCAAGAGTTTTAGTTAGATTCAGATGACGACAATTAGAGGTGAGCCAGTTGGCGACAGATGTGAGACAAGAATTAAGAGGGGAAAGATCGGGAGAGGAGGGAGATGTGTGGTGAAGTAAAAGGATGTCGTCAGCATAGAAGAAAGCCGAAATACCTGACTGCTGTATAAGAAGAGCAAGAGGGGCTAAGAAAAGGTTGAAAAGGAGAGGAGCAAGGACAGAACCCTGAGGAACGCCACAGGGGAGGTGCTGTGAGTCCGAGGAAGGGAGAGTAGGTGAAGAAGAGAGAACTGCACAAGAACGGGAAGAAAGAAAAGAGTGGAACCAGTGGTGAACTGTACTGCAGAGACCAGCTTCCCGAAGACGGTGAAGAAGAAGAGAGTGGTCCACCAAGTCAAAAGCCGCAGAGAGGTCTAAAGCAACCGCCACTGAGATATCACCGCGATCGTGAGCTGTATGCAGTACATTAGTGAAAGCTAGAAGAACAGTATCAACACTATGCCCAGGGCGGAAACCAGATTGACGGGGGTGAAGAAAATTAGTAGAATCAAGGTGATGAGAGAGTTGAGCGAAGACAAATTTTTCCAGAAGTTTAGATAAGAAAGGAAGATTAGAGACAGGGCGATAGTTAGAAGGGAGAGAGGGATCTAGGGAAGGATTTTTCAGAATGGGACGAACCAAAGCGTGTTTCCAAGGGCTAGGGAAAATTCCTGTGGATAGGCTGGAGTTAAACATAGCTAGAATAGAGGGAAAAGCACCCAACGAGGCAGTGATGAGCCAAGAAGAAGGAATAGGGTCAAGTGAGCAGGAAGTTTTCTTAGAAGAAGAAAGGAGATGGTGAAGTTCGGACGCAGAGATAACCTCCCATTAGACCAGGCATGGGACTTAAACCTGGTTCTTGGCCAGCTTATGAAGCCACCCTTTGAACCTTTAGCCACCACCTCCTTAAAATTTCTTTCTTGGAAAGTTGTTTTTCTTATTGCAGTCACCTCGGCACGCCGCATCAGTGAATTGCAAGCTTTGGTGGCTAATCCACCTTATACAAGGTTCCATCATAAGGTAGTCCTCAGGACCAATCCACACTTTATGCCTAAAGTGGTCTCGCCTTTTCATCTGAACCAGGAGGTATATTTACCTGTCTCTTTTCCAGGACCTCATGCATCAAATGCAGAGAGGAATATTCATACCTTGGATTGTAAGAGAGCTCTCGCTTTCTACTTACAAAGAACACAGCAACATAGAAAGTCTTCTCAACTCTTTGTTGCTTTTGATCCTTCTCATTTAGGACTTCCAGTCTCTACGAGAACACTGTCCAACTGGATTGCTCAGTGTATTTCTTTCGCCTACCAGAGTAAGAACATTTCTCTGGAGGGCCATGTCACAGCTCACAATGTGAGAGCCATGGCAGCCTCAATGGCTCATCTAAACTGTGTCCATCGACCAAATCTGTCGAGCAGCCACCTGGGCCTCGGTTCATACCTTCACAGCCCATTACTGTTTGGACAAGGACTCCCGCTGGGATACCTCGTTTGGTCAGGCTGTCCTCAAACACCTGTTCCATTCCTAATCAACTCCTACCCACCTACCCTGGTTGGATGCCAGAGATCCATGGGGGGAAGTGCAGCCCTCTGCAAGGGCACACAACCATGGGGTCTCTCCCTGGCATCTGCAGCTAGGGAGTCCCCATATGTAAAGAATCATTCTTGCTTGTTCCTGGAGATAGCACAGTTACTTACCTGTAACAGGTGATCTCTGGGAACAGCAGGAATAAGTCTTCACAACCCACCCACCTCCCCTAGGAGTTGTATCTCTCTATCTTTCCTTTCCTCTCTTTGTCTCAGCTTTAAAATTCGAACTGGAGAGAGGCGGTTGGGAAAGGCAAGAAGGCAGCGCGCAGGCACTGTGGGATGCTCCCAAAAGCTTTCTTACTGGATGCTGGGGAGCGTTCCCGCTCAGGCTCCGTCGGTACCGACGATACCCCATATGTGAAGACTTATTCCTGCTGTTCCCAGAGATCACCTGTTACAAGTAAGTAACTGTGCTTTCTTGTAGGAAAGGTGCAGAGGTGGAGGGGCCAGTGCGCACATGTTGCCATCGATCTGTTAGATATGATGCACACCATGTAAGGGCGTTACCCTGGATGCCCTTCTCGCTGAGGCGGGAGAGAAGTATTTCGTGACATAGTGTCAAAGGCAGCTGCAATGTCCAGGAAGACAAGTGCGAAACCTTGTTTAATGTTGTCCAATCCCATGATAAAGGTGTTGAATAATGTGGTTAGGAGTGTTTCAACCCCATGCAATTCACAAAAGCCATGCTGGCAGGGGTCAAGGGGTGCACTTGTCTCAATATGATGTTGAAGTTGCTGTTGTACCACCTTCTCAATGATTTTCGCCAAGAGTGGGATACTTGATATTGGCCTGTATGAATCCATCCGTGCAGGGTCCAGTTTACTATTTTTTAGTAGTGGTCTTATTGCTGTCTGCTTCAGGCTTTTGGGGAATGTCCCGTTGAAAAGGAGAGTCCCAAGAGACTGGAGAGGAAAGGGCTAAGTTCGGTTCGCAGGGATTTTATCCAGAATGCTGGACAATGGGTCATTGGGTGCTGGGGTGGTGTTTATGGAGGAGATATCTTGTATGTTTCTTTCTGATGGGTCAGAAAATGCAGTGATGGTTTGTATGGTGGTACTTGTAGTATGTTGTAGTTTTGTTGGAGGTGAGTTAGCAGTGGTAGGTGTATTGGATTGGCTTAACTTGGCATGCAGGAAGTCGGCATATTCTTGGGGGTCAGGGAGGTTTGGTTGTGTGGGCGCAGGCTCCTTTGCTAAGGTCTTAACTAGGCTGAATAGCTCGTGTGGCTTGTTTAGTGAACGTTGTAGTATCTCCGCATGATATTGTTTCATTCGTGTTACATCAGCTCGGTGTCTCCAAGTGTATGTTGTATAATTCCAGCTTCTCGGGTGATCGAGATCGCCGCCATGTTCGTTCGAGTTTTCTGAGTTTAAGAAGAGATGTTCGGAGTTCTGGGGAGAACCAGGGTGCATTTCTCTTTCTTCTTGTTACCACTTTGGTGATAGGTAGTTTTACTGTAGCGTCAAGGCATGCATTCCATGAGTTGATCATTTCGTCAAGATCTTGAGCTATGGGGTTTTGGAGCAGCTGAATTCTCTCCATAATGACCTCTGTATTAAATTGCCGGAACCGTTTTGAGAAAGAAACAGTGGATTCATTTGAGGCATGGCTTTTGGTTTGTAATAGATGTGATGGAATCTGGAAAATTATAAGGCTGTGGTCAGACCAAGGCTTACGGTGAGGTCAAGCTTGTACATGGCATTATAGGGGTGAATATCAGGTCCAGTTTGTTACCTTTTACGTGTGTAGGGGCATTTACTAGTTGGACATAGCCTAACTCCGTGAGCGCCTCAGTGAAGGCTTCTGCGTGATTATCCTTAAGAGCGGGGAGGTTGAAATCTCCCATCACCCAGTTCAGAGCCCAAGGATTCTGGGGGTTTCCAGCAATGTCTATAATGGTAGATAAATCATCTGGTGAGGGTGATGGAGCTCTATAGAACAAACTGTTATATTTATTTTGAGATGGTGATGGCATCAAGGTTAGTGGTGCTACTGACGGAAGTAATCTGGAATTGTAAATTTTGTTTTGTTAGGATGAGTAAACCTCCCCTTCTTCTATCAGATCTATAGCAAGGTTGAGCATTGAAGTTGAGAGGGACCAGATTGTGTAGGATGATGGAGTCAGATGTGGACAGCCAGGTCTCAGTGATGAGGAGGATGTCCAGGTCATGAGTAGAGATTAGATCAGCCACTGCAGGCCATTTATTCCTGACTGATCGTGCATTAGCGAGTGCACAATTTAAGTTGCGAGGATAGGTGCTACATACCTCTCGGGGTGATTTGCTTTGCTGGATGGCTACGTAAATTGTGTGTGCTCTTGATGGGCATCCTGAAGCATTTGACTGGTGGTAGGGAGGATTTTCCCAGCTCCTCCATGAACCTGGTAGAACCGAGATGGTATTGTGCCTGGATATGGTTAGTGCGGGATGCATGAGTGACAAGATGGGCAGCAGTATTTTGTAACAGTTGGAGTCTTCGGAGCTGAAACTGGGGGAGACCAGCGAGAGCAATATTGCAATAATCAAGTCTGCTCACAACTAGGGAGAGGAGAAGCGTAATCAGGGAGGGAGTGGCGAGGAAGTGACGGACAGCACGGATCTGGTGGAGGGAATGGAATGAACGACGAATCACAGAGGAAAGGTGATCGTGGAATGACAAAGCGGAGTCCAGAGTGACACCAAGGTAATGCAAAGTGGGGACCAGAGGGATGGGAGTGGAGGAGAGTGAAGGTGAGAGGGTAGGGGCAGGGCTGCCAAATGTAAACCAGACAGATTGGGTTTTGGTCAAGTTAAGATGGAGAAAGTTGGAGGCCAGACAGGTACTAACTGAAGAGAGGCAATCATTAAGTCCTCACAACCCACCCACCTCCCCAGGGAGTTGTATCTCTCTATCTCTTTCCTTTCCCTCTCTCTCTCTCTGTCTCAGCTTTAAAACTCAACTGGAGAGAGGCATTTGGGAAAGGCGGGAAGGCAGCACGCAGGTGCTGTGGGATGATCCCAAAAGCTTTCTAATTGGACGCTGGGGAGGGTTCCCGAGCAGGCTCCGTCTGTACCGATGATACCCATATGTGAGGACTAAATTCCTGCTGTTCCCGGAGATCACCTGTTACAGGTGAGTAACTATGCTTTGAGATCCTTAAGTCTGTCCTCATATGCTTTATAATGAAGTCCACTAACAATTTTAGTAGCCACCCTCTGTACTGACTCCATTCTGTTTATATCCTTTTCCTTATCGTCACTCCAGTCCAGTCCCTTCACTTCTGGGTTGCGCAACCCTTCCAGCAGCTTGGAGGCTGAGCCCAACCTTTTTGGGGGATGGAGCGGTATAAATACCACTGGGACCACCCACCCATTCCAGTATTCTCAGCCTCCAAGCAGCTGGAGGGTTCCGTAAGCCTGGGGCTTACTGGAGTCCTACCTTGAATTTACTTAGTTTCCTTAATTTTTAGTTTATTTTGTGCTTAATTTACTTATTTCAGTTTATTTAATTTGCCTTTATTTCCTTAGCGATTTTAAGGGCTCTGCTCCTTTAAGAATTCTCTCTCCCTCTCCCTCCCCCCCCCCCCCGCTCCGACGCGGCTCGCAGAGCAAAGCCTCGGGTCTGTAGCAGCGAGGAGGTGCTCTGCTCTACCCGGCTTCCTACACTTTCTGCTCTGCCTTCTTCGGGGGAAACAGCCTCGCGCCGAAGCCCGGAAGGTGGCTGAGCGCTAGAGGCTGCAACGACAGCCGGAGGGAAGCCTTCCATCTCGGCCCGACGCCGCTGACAGCGGAGAAGAGCCGCGCGGTGCCCCGGTTTCTCACGGTGCGATCAGACGGCGATCGCACTCGTGCTTCTGTAAGGGCTCAGCGCCGGTCTCGGCGTGGGTGTGCAGGCAGACGCCGGAGTCTTTTTCCCCGAGCAGGCTCCACGTGGTGAGGCCTACCACGTGTAGAGCCCTCGGGTGGGATTCACAGCATCGGGCCCAGCATCTGCAATCTTCAAACAGCAAGTACCTCCCTTAGGGGACAAAGGAGTGCTAGCCACTAATTGTATTTAATTTCAATGTAATTTTTTTTGTTTCATGCTCGATTTCTATTTTATTTTATTTAACGTCTATTTTAATCGCCATTAACATTTTGGCAGACGAATTGGGTTCAGTTTAAGGGAATCCCTTTAAATCTCCTTGGGGTATTTTAGGAATTGTGTCCTAAGGGAAATTGGGCTTGGGTTGCTAGGGCCTACAAAGATAAGCCCCAACCTTTCCCCATGGCATCTAAGCCACACTGTCCTTCATGTGGGACGCGCAGGGGCACCTCCGCAGAGGCAGGAATCTGCAGGAGCTGCGCCGCAGTGGCGGCATCAGTTGAACAGGAGATATTGCAGCCTTCCCAGGGATCCTCTGATCCTCTGGTAGGGGAGGGGGGGTCCCAGGGTTCGGTCTCTACCCCCTCCGAGCTACCCACACCTCCTCTGCTTCCTCCGCCCCCACCCTCGAGTGCAGGAGGGGACGGAGAATTTTTCTCCCCTGACTTCATCCTTTTACTCCATAAGGCCTACTGCCTGCGCAAGCAGGGCCTAGGGGCAGATGAGGTTACCACACCAGTGGAAGAGAGATCATCCAGACTCCTAGGGGCTATTAATCCAGAATCTAGCATCCCTTCTAAGCGTCAACGGCTGGACGGGGAAGACCTCCTAACGTCCTTTTCCCAGGGGACTCCGGAGGAGGAGGGCTCGGTGAAGGATTTGGACGAGGATGAGGAGGAGCTGGAAGAGGGAGAGATCCCGGAAGAAGATCAATCTCGGATAGTTAGGGTCTTTAGGCGAGAGGAGCTTCCGGCGTTAATTAATGAATCCTTAAAAGTACTCAATGTGGCCTCAGATGTACCATCGCAGGAAGAGGCATTGGAGGACCCCTTAATACAGACCATTAGGAGATCCCAGAAGGTCTTTCCGGTCCACAGAGTAGTACGCCAGATGATCCAGGAAGAATGGGACCAACCGGAATCCAGTTTAAGGGGAGTCCGAACCATGTCTCGCCTATACCCTCTCCCAGAGTCAGATAAGGAACTGCTAAGATCGCCCAGGGTGGATGCAGCGGTATCTGCTGTCACTAAGACGACTATCCCAGTTGAGGGCAGTTCAGCCTTAAAAGACGCGCAGGACAGGAAGCTGGATACACTCCTGAAACAAGCCTTTGATGTAAGCGCTCTTGCATTACAGGCCTCCGTGTCAGGAGCCTGGGTAGCTCGAGCCTGCTTAAGATGGGCTCAGCAGCTTCAGTCAGAGGACTCTTCGGCCGAGATCCAGGCAAACTCGGCCAGAGTGGAATCCGGCGCAGCCTACTTGGCGGATAGTCAGTATGACCTCATCAGAAGCCTAGCCAAAAACATGGCCTCGGTGGTGGCGGCTAGGCGTTATCTGTGGCTACGTAATTGGGCAGCTGATGCTTCCTCGAAGGCTCGGCTAAGTCGGCTCCCCTTTAAAGGGAAACTCTTATTTGGGGAGGATCTGGAGAAGCTGGTCAAAGATCTGGGCGAGTCTAAGGGAGGTAGACTCCCGGAAGATAGACCGAGACTAGGCCGCTCCCAAGCCCCAGCGCACACACAGCCTAGGGAGGCGCGGAGATTTCGAACAGCCAGATCAAATCCCTTTTCCAGGGGCCGGTTTCCCTCTAAGGGACAAGGTTTCAGAAGTTTTCGAGGGGCAGGTTGGGGATTTGGGGCTTCCGCCTCCTCCTCCTCGGGCCCTAGGAAACAACAATGAGGTGTCGGGGGTCCAGGGGGAAGAACGTCCGGTTGGCGGCCGCCTGAGGCTGTTTCTCCCCGCCTGGACCCGGGTCATGTCCGATCAATGGGTCCTAGAGGTGATCAGAGAAGGTTATGCGCTAGAATTCGCAAAGCAAATCCCACCAGCATTTGTTCAGTCGCCCTGTGGAGCTCCAGCAAAAAGGGCAGCAATCGAGTCTACTCTTGCCCGTCTAATAGCCTTAGGGGCAGTAATTCCAGTACCGCCAGAACAGTGCGGATCCGGTCGGTACTACTCGATTTACTTCATGGTCCCAAAAAGGGAGGATTCCTTTCGGCCAATCCTAGATCTAAAACAAGTCAACCGCTGCCTCAGGGTACCTCACTTTCGGATGGAGACCCTACGTTCAGTCATAGCGGCCGTGAGAGGAGGGGAGTTCCTCACTTCCCTCGACTTGACGGAAGCCTACTTGCACATCCCGGTCAGAAAGTCCCATCAACAATTCCTGAGATTCGCGGTACCAAGAGGCCACTTTCAGTTCCAGGCGCTGCCCTTTGGCCTAGCCACGGCTCCCAGGACGTTCACCAAGGTAATGATCGTAGTGGCGGCCTTCCTAAGGAAGGAGGGCATATTAGTACACCCTTACTTGGACGACTGGCTGATCCGCGCAAAGTCGGCACAGGAAAGCCACTCAGCAACGTCCAGAGTGATTCAGGTCCTAGAGGAGTTGGGGTGGGTCATCAACCGGACAAAGAGCAGGTTGACTCCCTCTCAGGAACTCGAGTACCTCGGAGCAAGATTCGACACCCTCAGGGGCAGGGTATTCCTGTCACGGTCAAGATCAAGGGATCTAAGAGTTCTAATCACGCAGTTTCTGGGCAGACGAAATCCCTCAGCCTGGCATTATCTCCAAGTTCTGAGAACTATGGCGGCATCAATAGAGGTGGTGCCATGGGCCAGGGCCCACATGCGACCGCTGCAGCGGGCGCTATTGCGTCGTTGGTCTCCCCAGCATCAGCCCCTCTCTATGCAGTTGCCTTGCGCTCCACGGACCAAACAGTCCCTCCAATGGTGGAGGTGTCCGAAGAACCTGGACCGCGGAATGCCCCTCGATCCCCATCAGTGGTTGCTGTTAACGACGGACGCCAGCCTGTCAGGCTGGGGAGCGCACTGCGAGGACCAGTACGTCCAGGGTCGCTGGTCACAGTTGGAATCACAGTGGCCCATCAACAGACTGGAATTGCGGGCCGTCACTCTGGCTCTCAAGGCATTCAGGATATTAGTGCAGGGAAAAGCAATTCGCGTTCTCTCCGACAATGTCACCACGGTGGCCTACATCAACCACCAGGGAGGCACCAGCAGTCGTGCCTTAGAGAAGGAGGCGGACTCTCTTTTCCAGTGGGCGGAGTCCCGACTACTAGCTCTGTCAGCGCAGCATGTGGCGGGAGAGGACAACGTCACTGCCGACTTCCTCAGCAGGTGCAAGATAGACCACGGAGAGTGGGAGCTAGAACAAGAGACCTTCAACCAGATAGTAGCCCTTTGGGGCCACCCAGTCATGGACCTCATGGCACGCTTCTCTACAGCCAAGGTGGACAGATTCTTCAGCCGAAGGAAGGAAAGGATGTCCGAAGGGTTAGATGCCCTGTCTCAAAAGTGGCCTTCGGAGGGTCTTCTCTATGTATTCCCCCCTTGGCTATGATCGGGAAAGTTCTCCAACGGGTAGAGTCTCACCAGGGCTTGGTAATCCTCATAGCTCCGGATTGGCCTCGTCGCCCCTGGTATGCCGATCTGATCAGACTCCTTGGCGGCTCCCTTTCAAAAGGGACCTGCTGAGGCAGGGTCCGGTCCGGATGCCTCACGTGGATCGGTTCTCGCTTACGGCCTGGCTATTGAGAGGGCGCGGCTGCTAAAACGAGGTTACTCAGGAGCGGTAATCTTGACGCTACTGAAGGCCAAAAAGCGCTCGACCTGTCTGTCTTATGTAAGGGTTTGGCGCATCTTCGAAGCTTGGTGCGCGGAGCATCGTCGGAAACCGCTTTCAGCCTCGGTTCCGGAGATTCTGGACTTCTTGCAAGCAGGTTTCGAAAAAGGTCTGGCGCATAGCTCCTTGCGGGTTCAGTTGGCGGCTATCTCTTGCTATAGAGGAAAGGTCCGGGGTAAACCCTTAGGGGCACACCCGGACGTTTCCAGGTTCCTACGAGCGGTTAGTCGGCTACGTCCGCAACGGAGATCGGTCATCCCTCCTGGGGATCTCAACTTAGTGCTAAGTGCCTTGTCCGGGGAACCCTTCGAGCCAGTGAAGAGAGCCTCCTTAAAGGATTTAACTCTAAAGACAGTCTTCCTGGTCGCCATCTGCTCGGCCAGAAGGGTCTCTGAATTGCAGGCGCTTTCTTCCCAGCCCCCCTTCCTGGCCTTTCTTAAGGACAAAGTGGTTCTGCGTACAGTGCCGTCCTTTTTACCCAAGGTTATCTCTCCTTTTCATGTGAACCAGACAGTTACCCTACCAGTCTTAGCGTCCAAGGGGCAGGTAGGTAAAGACGACAGGCTGCGTCTACTAGACATCCAGAGAATCTTGAAACGTTACCTCTCTCGCACAGCGCCATTCCGAAAGTCCGACCGACTATTCATCCAGTTTGGAGGGCCGCACAAAGGGGAGGCGGCAGCCAAGGCTTCCATCTCCAGGTGGATCAGAGAGGTGATTGCCTCCGCTTACATCCTGAAGGGGAAGCAGGTTCCGGTGGGGCTGCGGGCCCACTCCACTAGGGCTCAGGCGGCCTCTTGGGCGGAATTTTCCCTGGTACCTCCGCTGGACATCTGTAGGGCAGCGACTTGGTCATCGCTGCATACCTTCTCCAAGCACTATAGGTTGGACGCACTGTTCCCTCTAAGCTGTGCGCGTGTGCGCGCGCACACACCTCGCCGAGTGAGCGCACATACTTTACAACAGAGCGCACAAAAATTACGGCTCTGATTCTGATAGAAAACAACACAGACGTCTTAAAATTTAAAAGTTATGATTGTAATTACTAGAAATTTCCTGCTTCATTTAGTAATCATCTATTTTCATTTAATTTGATTAAAATCAATGTGGTGTACAAACTGTATTCTGACGTGTAGTCAAATTTTAAAGTATATAACTCCGAGTGTCGTTATGTGGCGCACAAAAATTTAACCTTCCTTCAAAAGCTGCACACAGCTGATATTTTATGCGCACACAGCCTACAGAAAATTAGAGGGAACATTGGTTGGACGTGCAGAGTGCAGCGGACGCCCGGTTCGGGCTAGCGGTTCTTCAGTCCGGTATGCCGGATCCCACCCAGGGGTGAACTGCTCTGGTACTTCCCAGAAGTGAAGGGACTGGACTGGAGTGACGATAAGGAAATAGTAATTAGATCTTACCTGCTAATTGCTGTTCCTGAAGGAACGACAGTCCAGTCCCTGATCCCACCCGTCCGGCAACCGTTTCAGACCTTGGGTTCATGACAAGGCATTGTTTTGGCCGTAGCTCCAGTACGGCAGGAAGAAGACCGGGAGGAAGCCAGCTCGGGTAGAAGCAGACATCTCCTCAGGCTATTCCCAGGCCTCCTCTCCTTTGTTTTTCCCTTAAAAAAAAAAAAATTTCAATATATATGCCTGTTACATAGGTTTGAGTTTTTTATTGTTAGGTTACGTTATGGAGTTTCCAGTAGAAATTAGTTAGATCTGCTTTTTCAATCGAATACTGGAATGGGTGGGTGGTCCCAGTGGTATTTATACCGCTCCATCCCCCAAAAAGGTTGGGCTCAGCCTCCAAGCTGCTGGAAGGATTGCGCAACCCAGAAGTGAAGGGACTGGACTGTTCTTCAGGAACAGCAATTAGCAGGTAAGATCTAATTACTATTTGAAGGTGCGGTCTCCAGAATTGCACACAATACTCCAAATGAGGTCGCACTTTCACCTCCTTTTTTTCTGCTAGCCATTCCTCTCCGTATGCACCCAAGCATCCTTCTAGCTTTTGCTGTCGCCTTTTCTACCTATTTAGCTACTTTAAAATCATCAGACACAACCACGCCTAGGTCCCGCTTTTCTTTAGTGGACAAAAGTACTCCACCCCCTATACTATATTGCTCCCTTGGATTGCTGCAGCCCAAATGCATGACCTTGCATTTTTTAACATTAAATCCCAGCTGCCAAATTCTCGACCATTCTTCAAGCTTAGCTAGATCTTTCCTCATGTTATCTATACCTTCGTGGGTGTCTACTCTATTGCAGATTATGGTATCATCCTCAGAGGCAAGCCTTACCCGACAGCCTTTCTGCTATATCACAAACAAAGATGTTAAAAAGAATCGGACCAAGGACAGATCCTTCGGGCACACCACTGGTAACTTTCTTCTCGTCAGAGTGAGCTTCATTTACCTGTACTCTATCGCCTCCCACTCAACCAATTTCTAACCCAAGCAGTAACTTTAGGGTCCATCCCTAGGGTGCTCAGTTTGTATATGTCGTCTGTGAGGAACGGTGCCAAAGTCTACTGAAATCTAAATACACCACATCTAGGGCTCTCCCTTGGTCCAACTCCCTGGTCACCCAGTCAAAGAAATCAGATTCGTCTGACAAGACCTGCCTCTGGCGAATCCATGCTGCCTCGGATCCTGTAATCTGCTGGACTCCAGAAACCTCACTATTTTCTCTTTCAGCAGCTTTTCCAATTTACTCGCCACCGAAGTTAAACTAACCGGCCTGTTTTCAACCACATCCTTACTTCTGCTTTTGTGTAAAGGCACCACATGAGCCCCTCTCCAGTCCTTTGGCACCACTCCCGACTCCAAGGCTTTGAAAAGGTCAGTCAGTGGAGCTGCTAGAACGTCCCCCTCAGTATTCTAGGGTGTATCCCATCCAGTCCCATTGCTTTGTCTACTTTAAGTTTAGCTAGTTTCTCACGAGCACAGTCTTCTGAAAATTGTTCAAGATGCCCCTCACTTCTGTTCCTGTTTGTGGGTGTTTTCTGAGGTCCTGTTCCTGGTTCTTCAACTGAACCCAGAACAGAAATATTTAAGCAATTCCACTTTTATTCTTATCAGCTTCTACATATTCCTCCCCTTCACCCTTGAGTCTGACATTACCACTTTTGCCCTTCCTCTTCTCACTAACATATCTGAAAAATGTCTTATCCCCCCATTTTATTGCATTGGCTATTTCCTCCTGTTTTTGAATATTTGCTTTCCTGACTACTTTACTAGCTTCTCTTAGGCATCTGTATTTGGAAAAACTTATCTTCCTCTCTCTGTGATCTCTTGTATTTCATGAAGGCCTCCCTTGTTTTCTTCACCTTTTCAGCTACTTCTTTCGAAAGCCATAGCGGTCTCCTTTTCTTTTTACCTTTATTTACCATTTTAACAAAAAGGTTGGTTGCCCTTAAAATATCCCCTTTCAGTTTTGTCCACTGTTTTTCTACATCCCCCAGCTGTTCCTATCCTGCTAACGACTCACTGAGGTATTGGCCCATCTTGACAAATTTGGTTTTCCTAAAGTCTAAGAACCTTGCTTTTGAATGGATTCTAACAGCCCTAGTCATAATACTGAACCACACGATCTGGTGATCACTGGATGCAAAATGATCTCCCACTATAACATCAGAAACCCCTTTACCATTGGTAAGCACCAAGTCCAGTATGGCCCCCTTGACGTGTGGGGTCTGTTACCAACTGCCTGAGTAGTTCTCCCTGTAGAGAATCCAGGATCTCCTTACTTCTAGATGATACTGCAGCAGGAATGTGCCAATCAACAAATGGCATATAGAAATCCCTTATCAGTAGCACTTCCCCATTCCTAGCAATGCTGCGTAAGTCTTCAATTAACTCTGTCCATCTATTCTTCTTGTGAGAGAGGTCTGTATATCACGCCAGTGCAAATAGATGTCTTTCCCTCTTTCTACTTTAACCCACAGTGCCTCCTCTCTCCCTTTTAAGCTCTAATTTCAAAGCTTTAATATTTTTTACATATAGTGCCACTCCTCCTCCTCCCCTTCTTCCTACCCTGTCCTTTCTGAATAAAGTATAGCCTGGTATAGTTACATCCCAGTCATCGTTTTCTGTGAACCATGTTTCTGTAGTTGCCACTAAATCCAAATCGGCTACTCTCACCAAAGCTTCAACATCAGGGATCTTATTTCCCATGCTACGGGCATTTATACACACTGCTTTCCTTATGTTACCCCTGTTACCCATTTCCATAAAGGTATTTAATGTATCACCTACCTAGGGGCTTTCACTTACCTGGGAGCTTTCTTCACCCATCTCCAATGAATCTAGTTTAAAGCCCTCTTCAGTAAATTAGTCAGTCTACTACTGAAGACACGTTGACCTTTCTTGGACAGATGGACGCCATCTCTGCTCTGCAGCCCTTGGAACAGCATCCCATGGTCCAGGAAAAAAAACGCTCTCGATGACACCATCCATGCAGCCTTGCATTCATCTCCAGGATGCGAGGCTCTCTGCCTTGGCCTTTACCCTCAACAAGGGAGTATTGAAGAGAACACCACCTGTACAGCTATCTGCTTCACCCTCTGTCCCAGAGCCATGAAGTCACTTTTGATACGCTCAGAGGGATACCTGGCAGTATCATTTGCTCTGACATGGATTAGCAACATTGGGTAATAGTCAGTGGGCTTGATGAGTCTCGACAAACTCTCCATAACATCTTTGATTTTGGCACCTGACAGACAGCATACCTCTCTGGACATCAAGTCTGGTCAACAGATGGACGCCTCAGTACCCCTCAGTCACCAACCACCACTACCCTTCATTTCCTTGTGGTCACTGATTCTGCTTCTTTGGGGTACTTGAGCTCTGGTTCTTCCCTTTCCAGGGATGCTTTCGTCTTCTCTACTTCCAGGGCTGCATAATGGTTCTTCAGTTCAAGTGCTGGAGAAGTTGGATTGGTGATTCTGCAGGCCCTGGTGACTTGTGTCCAACCTTCGTCATTCTGTAGACACCCATCTTCTCTGCTGGAGAGCTTGGTTGTTGCAAGAAGCATCTCATCAGTGTACAGTACTTCTCACTCTCTTAAATGCTCCTCATCCTTGCCACCTCCTCTTTGAGTTCCTCCACTTGTTTCCTGAGAGCTTCAGTATGCAGGCACCCTGCACATTTTATTTATTGAATAGTTTTTATATACCGCCTTATCGTTAAAGCGGTTTACATCGAACTTACATGTTTACAGAGAATTTTTGAAACTTTGTTACATTAACTTACTAACTTATGAAGGAACTAGGGTGGGGAGGAGGAGGAAGGAGAGGCATGTAGATGGAAGTAATAAAGCCTAACTTATGTACAAAGAATATATATACAATGTTAGTTGAATGGGTTTTTCTGTTCCAGAGTTAGATGGGGTCGATTGTATTCAGATTAGGTGAATTCATTGTAATGATCTGTAAAGAGGAAGATTTTAGCTGCTTTCTAAAATCTTTCTTTCATGTCAGTGGTGGATCTCAGCTTCACAGGTAGAAGAGTTCCAGATCATAGGTGCAACAAGCGAGAATGTTCTCTTGGTGTTTGAATCATTTGCTTTTTTGTAAGCGCAGGGAGTAGAGATGGTGTTTGTTGTGCTTTGTCTCTTGGGCCTCTCATTGTGACTATAGCAGAGTGTCTCCTCTAGTGCTCCTGCTGACGTACTGTTTCTTATCTTGAATACAGTGAGAGCAGATTTGTATCTTGCATGGGCAGTGATAGGTAGCCAATGGAGTTGGTGTAGAAGGGGTGTTATATGATCATGTTTCTTTGAATCAGTGAGGATTCTGGTGGCAGTATTTTGAACTAGTTGTAATGGTCTTGTCTTTTGCTTTGGTAGTCCTTGGTAAATGGCATTGCAATAGTCCAGTAAAGGGGTGGTTATAGTTTGACAGACTGATCGGAAGTGTTCCTGGTTAAGAAGGGGCTTGAGTCTTCGAATTGTTGCTAGCTTATGAAAAGCATTCTTGGTAGTTCTTTTGATGTGTGGTTGTAGGTTTAGATGGCAGTCAAGTGGAGGAGTGGCCTAGTGGTTGGGGCAAGGTACTTCAGGCCGGAAGGTCGGGGGTTCAAATCCCACTAGAGGACAGCAACCTTGGGCCGGAAGGACTGGGGTTTCTAGTCCCACAGGTGCTCCTTGTGGTCTTGGGCAAGCCACTTAACCCTCCATAGCCCATGTTCCCTGTAAAATAGTTATCTCCAAGTTATAATGCCCTGTTCAATGTAATTTCAGTTTGTTCAATGTAAACCGCACTGATGCAGAATAGTGCAGTATATAAGAGAATGTAAGTAAATAAAATAAATAAATAATACTCAGATATTTGATTTCTTCTTTGATAAGGATTGTAGAGTCTGCCACAGTTATTGAAGTAGGGAGGATTGATGAGGTAATCTCCAGGAACAAGCAGGAATGAGTCTTCACATATGGGTACGTCGGTACCGACAGAACCTGCGGGGGAACGCTCCCCAGCGTCCAATCAGAAAGGTTTTGGGAGCATCCCTCAGCGCCTGCGTGCTGCCTTCCCACCTTTCCAACTGTCTCTCCTCAGTTTTCGTTTTTCCGCGGAGCCGGCAGGACGTCTTCCTGTCACCGCAGAAACTTTTTTCTTTAATTCTTGTTTTCTTGTGGTCGCGGCTGTTTTCCCGCCGCCACCGGTACCGCCGGTGGAGTTTTTTGCTTTTCTTTTTCTCAAACTGTGGGACAGTTCCCTCAGTTTTTGTCTTAAAAATTTTGGGCCTATAAGGCCTCTCCATCATGGAGCCGCCTTCTCCTAAGAAGTGCCTTCACTGTGGAAATACAGTTTTCTTTTTAGACTCCAATAACTGGTGTCTAACCTGTTTGGGTCCTGACCCTTTTTCCCCTGAACCGTCAGGCTTCAATGCTGTGAGAAGAGATTTCTCTATTTCGAGTTTCCCTCGATACCGTTTACCCTCCCTGTGTCAGGGCACCGGCCATTTCTTCTCTACAGGATCAGGTAACCCACAAACAGTCTGTTAAGGCTAGCCAATCCTTGAGTGGTATGCTAAGCATGCTGACGGCCCCGGCCTTGCCCTCAAGAACCCATTGGCATTAAAACCCCGGCGGGAGTCTTCGGGCTCCAAAGCATTTCAGGGGTTTCAGGTTGTTCCTGTGGCTCACCCCTCACAGAACATACCTGAGCCATGCACGGGGGTGGCATCCGCTTCGAGCGGTACTGATAACCCGGCATCGGCACTGGTGTGGAGCGATCCACTTCTCACTAGGGATCGTCATCTGGTGTACTCAGTGCCTTCGGGACCGATCGATACCCAGATTGATTTTTCCAGTATCGACAGCTCCGTCGATACGATCCCTGACGCCGGTACCATCTAGATATGCATCGATGGATTCGCTTTCTTCGATGCCAAGTCTAGAATCAATATCTCTAGTCTGGAAGACTGGGTACCGACGCGTCTCGGAACTGACACGCACCGATTCCAGATGCGCAGTACCGAGGATATCCACCAACACTTTCGAGTTTCCTCGGTACCGTTTGAGCAGCCTCCGCTGAGTGCTTCGGCGATTCCGGCACAGCTACCGGTATCGGTATCAATGTTGGTACCGGCAGTATCATCGGGACCAGCTCCTTTCTATACCTAGTCTGGAGTCGATACCTGGCATGGATGATGCACTACTGACTGTCTCAACTCATAATTGCCAGTTCCAGTATCCATCCATTACAAATCCTGTGCTGCACCGGACAGGTACATCCTCTGGTGCCCAGGCTTCCTTTTCAGGTTTAACCTGTCCAGGGATGGTTCCCATCGGAGATCCTTCCTTTCAGAAATTTCTCCTTGACATGGCAACCTTCCTTAATATTCCTATCCCTGGCTATGAGTCTTCTCAGGATTTTTCTACAGAAAAGGAAGTTATGCTTCCTTTACATCACTCTTTGCAGAATCTTCTTCTGAGGGTATGGGAAAAACCTTTAAGGGTTTCTTCACCTCCTACAGCAACTGATCTTCTGTATCAGGTGCCCCCCTCTCCAGGATTTCAAAAGCCTCAACTTCCCCATCATTCCATTGTAGTGGAATCAGCAATGAGGAAGGTAAAAAGCAAGAAAAAAAATTCTTCTTTCCCGCCAGGGCATGCATCTAGAACACTGGATGCCTTTGGACGTCAAACCTTCCAAACATCTATGCTGGCAACAAGGATTCTCTCCTATATTTTCTATGAGTCTATCCCTTCAGGAGATCACAAAGAAATTATCTCTTTTGTCTCCTTTTCTATCAGAACCCAAGGCTGCAGACTATTCCTTACTTCTTAGTCATAGCCAAAATATCTCTTGGTTTCTTTCTCGTGCTTCCCTAGACTCTTTTGAGTCTGTTAGCAGAACTTCTGCTATAGCCATAGGAGCACGTCGTAAAGCCTGGCTCCAAGCCTCAGACTTGAGTAGATGGGCACAACAAAGACTGAGTAATACTCCTTGTACTGGAGAAAATCTCTTCAATAAGGAGTCCTTACGTCAGGTTGCTCATTGCTCCACTGACTTTCCTGTTTCTGAGGGCCATCCTAAGCCCTCTCCTTCCTCAGCAGGTAGGAAATGCCCTACCAAACCTTCTTTCCCTAAAAGAAAAAGGATTTCCTCTTTTCCTGCCCATCATTCGGATGTTCCCAAGCAGGGGAAGTCTCGCCCTGGTCTGAAGAATCCAAACTCTAGCCAGGCTGAATAAACACAGTAACCATAGGTTTCTGATTAATCTTTTTATAACTACTCTTAATTCCTTTTCAGCAGAAGTTTTTCACTGTTTTTCCAGTCAAAACTCTGCTCAGGGATTCCTATTCTCAGGAAATCCAGTTACTCTTCACTATGCTGAACTGTCAGGCTATTCATGTCTATAAGTTAGTTTTCCACCTCTTCCTGACTAGAAGAGAGGTTAGCAACTATCACATGATAGTTTCTCTGTACCAGCATGAATTTTTTCCTTCCAGGGACTTACCATGTGGTAAGTCCTTCTTCAGCTTCTCTCTCTACCCTCTTCGCCAGGGTTTCCCCTGTAAGAGTGGCACCATACCATTGAAAGACTTTTCTGTCTTTCTTTTCATTGTAGAGTTTCTTCTCCTGAGTAAACTCCCTTCTTTATCTAGGCAGCTCTGCAGACAGAGACAGCTTGCTCTCTTTGTTCAGTCTGTTCTCTCTGTTTGACACAGACCGACTCTCTCTGTTGTCCTATTCAGTAGCTGCCCCTGCAGGAGTCTAGTGCTTGACTACTGGTACTTTTTCACAAGTCCCAGTCTTGTCTTCCACCACTCCTGTCTGGCCTTAGTAGTGATTCCAAGAAAGTTTTCTACATCTTTCTTGGATAATCTTTTTCACTACAGGCTTCTTACACTATCTTCTACTCTTGCCATCTCCAATCTCTGGGTTTGGCAACGTAGTGTATGTGGCTGTCAGTTTTCTCCATCAGCCAGTTCTACATCCCAGTTCTCCTGCATAATGCTCTCTGCAATCCTACTGAGAAGCTTTCCACTATGGGCCCTTGCTAGAGAGCATAGAGTTTCTCTAATGGCTATCCATCATGGTTGAAAAATGCTTCCTCAGTCATCCCCTATGACTGTGAGGGTTCTTCATACCCTGCTATCTTCTTTTTAAAAAAAAAAAAAAAAAGAGGGAAAAGGACATAAGCCTTCTCCACGTGAAAGTTTAAGAGTTATCCCATTCCTTAAGGAATATACTCTTTTTCTTGCAGCTTGTCCTCATGGTATCCTATCACTTCAAGGACAGCACATGTTAATCTGAAAAACGCATGATACCTCCCTTGTCCCTCACGTAGGTCAACCTGGTATCTTATTCTATGCGTTTCTGTCCTTTTACCATGCTGGAGTTCCACAGGACTCCGGACTTGCTGTTTACAGACTGATATTATCTTCTGTTTTTTCACGTAACCATCCTGGTAATTCACTGGATAGCATTCCTTTACCATCATCTCTGGGGGAATAGATTCTCTATATATCTTCTCAAGTAGGTTTCACCTCCTTGTTCTTAGATGAATCTTTTCCCTTCACATCTCCATGTGAATGTCCTGATCTGCATAGCTCTTGCTCACTGCAGGCATCTATCTTTAGACCTATATCTATATCTATATATATATATCTATATATATATATATATATATATATATATATATATATACACACATATCTCTGTAGATGTATCTGTCTGTCAGCTAAGTGTGCATATTCTATGCCCTTTAGATCTTATTATAGATATATATATATCTATATACCCGTGTGTGTGTATATAGATAGGTATAGATATCTATATCTATCTATCTACACACAGGTATATAGATATATATAATAAGATCTAAAGGGCATAGCATGTGCACACTTAGCTGACAGACAGATACATCTACAGAGATGTATCTAGGTAGGTGTATATATGTAGGTACATATATATATATATATAGATATACCTATATATATCTATATCTATATCTGTCCAGATACTTATTATAAGTAGATATGTATTTCCTTACTTCTCTCCTGACTGTCTATGCTCATAAAGGTTTTTACCTTCCTGTATGTTTCTGACAGTGGGCTTGCACAGCTTCATACTGTTCCACAGTATGTTTCGAATATTTTGCACACAACCACTGCTGTGGAACTGACAGTCCTACCGTATCCTAGGTTTACGTATCCCTGAAGCTCCATCCCCCAATGTTGTCCTACCTCTCACCAGTTAGGTAAGACATGGTGGATCTTCAGTGGATTTCAGATTCAATTCCTCAAACATCTGTCCTTTCTTGGGAGTATGGGGTTCTTCTCATACCCTTTCCTCCCTCAAGGACTAGGTCTGTTTGCCCAGATCGGTCAGTCTTCCTCTTTTGCTCCTACCTCCTGAATACTTTTGTAGCCAAAAGAGTTTTCAGCTTTCCATGAAGCTTCCCACTGAAGACCTGTCGTGTTTGTGTTACCCTAATTGAATCCTGGGGTCACCTCTCACTTCAGATGTTGACCTCCACCTTCACTCCAGTGAGGTCACCTTGGACATTATTCTGCTGGATCCCCAGTAGACTCCATCAGCCTCTCTACTTCCTGCAATCCAGTAGGTGAGCGTCATATGGTGATTGTTAATTTCAATATATCTTTTGATAATGATCATACATACATGGACTCCTTGAGGGTAGTCCTTTCTTAGGTTAGCTGGTTTTTCTGCAGCTCCTCTCTATGCAACTCCTACCCTCCATCCTCAGGATGCCTGGCCATATGAGATGTAGCATGTTTTCAATCTTCAACATGTTATGGCTCCAGGCATCTTAGCTTGGGAGTCCCCATATGTGAAGACTCATTCCTGCTTGTTCCTGGAGATAGCACAGTTACTTACCTGTAACAGGTGATCTCTGGGAACAGCAGGAATAAGTCTTCACAACCCACCCACCTCCCCTAGGAGTTGTATTTTTATATCTATCTTTCCTTTCCTCTTTCTCTCTCTTTGTCTCAGCTATGAAACTCAACTGAGGAGAGACAGTTGGAAAGGCGGGAAGGCAGCACGCAGGCGCTGAGGGATGCTCCCAAAAGCTTTCTGATTGGACGCTGGGGAGCGTTTCCGCGCAGGCTCTGTTGGTACCGACGTACCCATATGTGAAGACTTATTCCTGCTGTTCCCAGAGATCACCTGTTAGAGGTAAGTAACTGTGCTTTCCGCGTCAATGTTCCCTCTAATTTTCTGTAGGCTGTGTACGCATAAAATATCAGCTGTGCAGCTTTTGAAGGAAGGTTAAATTTTTGTGTGCCACATAACGATACTCAGAGTTATATACTTTAAAATTTGACAACACGTCAGAATACAGTATGTACACCACATTGCACTAGAAAATATTGTAGAACTTGTGAAAACCATAAATACACAGCAACTTTTAAATTTTAAGATGTCTGTGTTTTCTATCAGAAGCAGAACCGTAATTTTTGTGCGCTCTGTTGTAAAGTATGTGTGCTCGGCGAGGTGTGTGTGCGCGCGCGCACACGCGCACAGCTTAGAGGGAACAGTGTTCCGCGTGATAAGTGCCTCAGTTTTTTTTTCATGTTTGTGTTCATGTTCAGGTGGTTGTTGGACAACCAGGTGGATACTTCTTGGAGGCAATTTGTCATGCTTGAATATTCTGGGGAGTCTAGGTTGATCGGGGGTGTACACCATGATGTCCTCAGCATAGATGGCAGATTTTACTTTGCTCTTCTTTTTAAACATATACATACAGCCAGTTTGCTCAATCTTCAAAAAGCACAGACGGGAATGATCCTTGAGGGGCTCCCTGTGTTGTGTGAAATGGAGCAGAGAGGTGTTCTCCTACTTTGACTTTCTGTTTTCTGTCACTGAGGTATGATTGGAACCATTTATGGGTGGTGTTACATAGGCCAATGTCCGTAAATCTTCTCAGGAGGATATTGTGTGATAGTGTCAAATGCGGCGGAAATGTTAAACACTAGCAGGCATCCAGCTCTATCAATTCCTTTGAGAATGGAGTCAAGTAGATGAGTAGCATCTCCACGCTGTGATTAGGTCGAAAGCCATGTTGGTGCAGGTCCAGTGGTGCATGTGTGTCTAAGTGAGCTTGTACACATGGAACCGGTCCTTCAACTGGCATCGGGACCTTCTGTCTGGACAGAGGCAGAATCTGTAATGGGGGCAACAGCTTTAGCGATATGATTTTTCCCAGCCATTGTTCAGTTTGTGGAGCTTAGGTATCTGTTAAAGCAAAAGAGAGATCTACCAAAGTACCAGTAGGTTTCCCAGCTGTCCTTTCAGAGAAAAAGCAGTTAAATCTCTAATTATATTCAAAATATGCAGTTCCAAGTCCCTGTGTTTTGTTAATTGGGGAGGTGCCCTATAAAGCAAGATTGCTCACTAGGAGTGAATGGGAGTTGAGGGGAGGGAGGGAACTAACACCTGATTAGGTGTCAGCAGCTTCAAAGAGCTGAGAAAATTACTAAAGCAGAGTTTTAAACCTACCCCACTAAAGAAAATATTTCTCCTGTTAAACTAAAGCCCCAAAAAGAATGTAACTTTGTTTTAAAAATGTACCAAAAACCCCGTGACTGATCTCCAGCAGAAAGTTTCCCAGTGTGAAGATGGTAGTTTCTCTTATCAGAAAGATGCATTGGCGTTAAAAACAAGGATTGAAATGTTGGAGAATGCTTCAAGATATTCCAATCTTTGTTCAATAAATTTTCCGAAGGCTCCGGGCATTAGTGCCAAGGAGATGTTTAGGAAATATTTGGTGGAAGTGTTGGGAGTTCCAAACGAATCCCATCCCCCTTTGATTAAATTATACTATCTTCCTTTGGGTAAAAAGGTGGTTGGTGGTGGGATAATTTCTGGAGTAGAACAGGCTGATTCATTAGATGTTTCTGCTATTTTGGAAACTTTAAGTGAATCTGTTTCCTCTTCTACTTTGTAACCTTTGCTGTCTCTTCTGATAGAGATTGGTTTTGCCGTATGTTTTTTTGGAAGCGTAATGTAATATTTCAAGGGTTGAATGTATGTGTTCCAGATTTAGCTAAGGAGACTCAGAAACATAGAGAATTTCTATTGCTTCGCCCAGGGGTTTTTGCTGTTGTTGACTCAGTTCTTTTTGAAATTTCCCTGTAAATGTATGATTAGATTGAATTCTGCTTCATATATTTTTTTTGAGCCATCACAATTGTCTGCCTTTTTGAGTGCTCGCCATCCGGTTGAGGAGGCTCCGGTTTCACTGCAATAGGTTATGGCCTGACTGCTGTTACCCGTCAGGTTTATTTTCTTCTCAGGTTTTGTTTAAATGATGTATGTTGGTAGGGTCTCCCTTTGGTATAGTGGGCTATAGTAGAGGCAGAAATTGTTTAAGTATTCCTATTCATTTTCTCATCAATATTGTTGTATCAATGTTTTTTCTATACCCTAATTTCTATTCAGGTGTGATGCTTGGATTTTTTTTTTTTTTTTGTAAAATGATAGATTAAATTTTAAAAAAAAAAAAGTACCAAAGCCCTTTTAAGAGCTCCCAGTCAGAGAACAAGCAATTTAAAAAAAAAACACAATTTCTTACCTTTGTTTGAAATCCCGTTAGGAATGCCTCAACAGAGAACCACCTTCCATGTGTTTGTGGGGGGGTCCGCCACATGCTATTGTGCAAACTCCAAACGTATTTTCTTATTTTCTTTAAGCAATGGCTTTTTTCTGGCCACTCTTCCATAAAGCCCCGCTCTGAGTGTACAGCTTAAAGAAGTCAAATAGACAAATACTCCCATCTCCGCTGTGGATCTTTGCAGCTACTTCAGTGTTATCCTTGGTGTCTTTGTAGCATCTCTGTTTGTTTATGTTTATTATTTGATAAAAACCACCTTTCTACAGAACCAAGGCGGTGTACAATAAAATAAAATCCATTAAAAGATGGCTGGAAGCCGGTAAAAAAGGAAAGGAAATGTACAATATATTATAGGACAGATGAATGACAAAGAGAACAGACAGACGAAACACAAAAGTGAAAGAGGCCTGAGAGAAAACAAAAGGAGAGGGAAGGTAGAAGTCTGATTAATGCCCTCCTTACTTGGTCTGAGTTTTGGTGGGTGGCCTTCTCTTGTCAGGTTTGTGGTGATGCCATACTATTTCCATTTTGTTATAATGTATTTAATGGTGTTGCATGGGATATTCAGAATTTGGGATGTGTTTTTTTTTTAAATAACGCAACCCTGATCTATACACCTCCCCAACTTTGTCTCTGACCGATTTGGAGTGCTCCTTAGTCTTCATGTTGCTTGCTTAGTGGTGGTGCAGTGTCGGGGGGCCTTTCAGAACAGGTATTTTTATACAGACATGTGACACTGATTGAATACAGGTGGACCCTAATCAACTAATTATATGACTTCTGAGGTTAATTGGTTGGACCAGATTTTATTTAGGGGTTTCCTAGCAAAAGGGATGAATACATATGCACTCACAACTTTTCAGTTTTTACTTGTTTGTTTTGTATATACAAGGTATTTTATTGTCATTTCACTTCACCAGTTTAGTCTATATTATTAAGTCCATTATCTAATAGCCAAATGAACATGCATTTTCATTCCAGGTTGTACGTATTGAGATAAAACACAAAAACCAAGGGGATGAATATATTTGCAAGGCACTATATTTGTTTACATTTGTATACTGCTACAACAATATGCTCCGAGTGGTGTAAAAAGCACAAAGTACAGATTTACATAATCCAACACAGGCTGACAAATACTAATCCCAAAAATGAATTCATAGAAGTATGACAGCAGAAAGAAGACCACATGGCCTATCTAGTTTGCCCTTCCATATCAACTACAATAGTTCCCTTTTTTCCTTTAGAGATCTGTTTGTCCTATGCTTTCTTGAATTCCGATACTGTCCTCGTCTCTTCTACTTCCACTGGGAGACTATTCCACACATCTACCACTTTCTGTAAAGAAATATTTCCACATTTCTCCTGAGTCTATCCCTATTCGCCCTCATCTTATGCCCCTCTTAGCAGAGTTTGCTTTCAATTTATGCCACAGAGGTATTTAAACGTCTCTATCATATCTCCTCTATCTGCCTTTCCTCTAACCTGTACATATGAAGATCTTTAAGTCTGCCGCCCTCTGCACCAACTCCATTCTGTTTATATCCTTTTGAAGGTGTGGTTACCAGAATTGCACACAATACTCCAAATGAGGTCTCACCAAAGACACATACAGAGGCACTATTACCTCCTTTCTTCTGCTAGCCACTCCTCTCCCTGTGCACTCAAGCATCCTTCAGGCTTTCGCCATCACCTTTTCTACCTGTTTAGCTACCTTTAAAGTCATCAGAAACCATTGAGCTCAGGTCCCACTTTTCTTTCATGGACAGAAGTACTTCACTCCCTATACTGTACCACTCCTTTAGAATTTTGCAGCCCGTATACATGACCCCGCTTTTCATAGCACTAAATCTCAGTTGCCAGTTCTACTTCTATATCACGGGAGAGCTGGCAGGCAAGCTCCTCCCTTTTCCCCTCCAAGGCCAATCGGGCCAAGGACACCCCCACCACCAAGGACTTTTAAACCCAGTGTGTTCAGGTGCGCCCATGCCAGAGGGCTCTTTGGCAGGAACTGAAAAGGAAGACAAAATGATCCCGATCCCCCCCCCATAATCCCAACCAATGGCTTCTGTATACCATCTGAGTCATCGGACAGAGGAAGGACGGGATCAGAAGATTGGATCTCTGCAACTTTAATTTGGACTCTGCACCGAAGTTCTCCACACCGGACTGTAAGTGAGAGAAAATCCCTATCGGGCCTCTCCACATCAGATATTCCCACTTCACATCAGGTCAGGCAGGAGAATCCTCCCTCCCTAAATCCCACTTCCCGTGCCAAAGGGCTCTTAGCTGTAGCCTTGAATGGGGATCCTGAGCTGCATTTTCTCCAAGTCTTTAAGCTCAAAATAGCACCGACAACAATCAAGAATCTGAGCACTGAAAGTTAAATCTTTTACCGACTCCACTAAGGTCTTCTCCTGTATTACTGGGATGACATATATGATTGCTAGAAACTCAATGTATATTCTACTGTTGCCCTCTCTCATTAGCTATATTTGCACTCAAGCTCACTCAGATATTTGTTACACTATCCCAATTATACACACACTACATTCAAATCATGGCGCCCGTTGGTTCTTCGGGTGGGAAGCAGCAGCGGCGGGGCCAGAGAGCCGGCCGGAGGGTCGGGGCCCGCGGCACAACCGTGGTTCGGGGATCGACGCTCCGTAAGAAACTGAAGTGGCGGCCGATGCTGAAGCAGTTCGTCGGGAGTAAGGCGGAAGGTCAAGGATTTGCATTTTGGAGGAAGCAAAAGATTCAACATGACTACAAGAAGTTACTGAGAAAAGAAAAGAGAGTCGTTCCTCCCCAAGAAAATCAATTCGTTGAGAATTACCCGGAACATCTGAAGCACCTCTATTTAGCTGAAGAAGCAATAATGAAGAAACAGCGAAAACATAAAAAAGAGCAACAGGTATTGCCAGAGGAAAAAGACAGCACAGTAGTGGCGCCTAAAGTGGCCCACAAATCTTTCAAGAAGAAAACCTCAAATCAAAAAGCAAAAGAAGAATATGAAAAGGTCTGGGCAGAGCATGCCAAGCAGAGAGAGTGACCGAATGAAGGAAAATAAGATGGAGGCACCTTTCATTTCTCATCCTAACTGCAGCTAGTGAATCAGAAACCCCAGTGCCTGGTGGCATGGTATGTGTGTATTTCAAGCTTGTTTAGCCATTTGCAAATACAATTTTTAAGCGCACAACACTAATGAATGCATATATATATATATATATATATATATATATATATATATAGCAAGTTGTTCCATATACTATTGTACCACTGTTGTATATAGTTAACCAGGATATCCTTTATCAGATAACCCTGCATTGTATTTAGTTTCCCCTATTTCGCCAAGTTATACTTCCTGTTAAATGTAACGACCAGACACGTGTAAACTGTCGGATGTTTTCTGTTCAATGTAAACCGCGCTGATGTCTAATAGTGCGGTATATAAGAATTGTTAATAAATAAAAAATAAAATAATAATAAATCCCTAACATCTACCTTCCTAGAGAAACATATTAAACCACTACATCATAGAATTCAGAGACAGAGGCTCACCTTACATCACATCTATTACCTCTCCTGTACATAATGAGCAAAACCTCAAGCCCATAGACTCAATAATTAATTGCTACCTTATAAACGTTAGGTCTGTAAGAAATAAAATTCCAATTATCATTGACAGACTGTCAGACAAAGATCCAGATATCCTCTTCATAACCGAAACATGGTTAGCAGAATTAGGATCTCCAGGAACAAGCAGGAATGTAGTCATCGCATATGGGTATCGTCGGTACCGACAGAGCCTGCGCGGGAATGCTCCCCAGCATCCAATTAGAAAGCTTTAGGGAGCATCCAACAGCGCCTGCGTGCTGCCTTCCCGCCTTTCCCAACTGCCTCTCTCCAGTTCTTCGTTTTCCACGGAGCCAGCAGGTTGTGTTCCTGTCACCGCAGAAAATTTTCTTTCTTTTTGTGGTCGCGTCTGCCTTCCTCGATGCTTTACCGGTACTGCTGTTTTTTCTTTAAAAAAAAAATTTAGTACTTTTTCTATTTTTTTTCCAGGTGCACGCGCCTTTTTGGGCCTTAGGCCCTAGATTTTTCCACAATGGAAAAACCCTCTTTGGGTTTTAAAAAGTGCACCAAGTGTGGCAGTACCATCTCCGTCACCAACACCCATGAGCGGTGTCTGAAATGTTTAGGTCCTGACCATTCCATCTCGGAATGTATGGCCAGTGCCAAGATGTCCAAGAGAGGTCGACAGAACCGAGCTGCCAAGCTCAGTACCCTGTTTCCCTCTGATGCAGCTTGGGTGGCATTGATGTCTTCCAGGGCTTCGTCTTCCTCCCGTGGATCTCAGGTAACTAAACACAAGTCTAGCCGGTCCTCAAAGAGATGCCTCTGGCGTTCCCCTTGAGGATTCTGCACCGGCAAAATTGCCCCAGTGGGAGGCTTCGGCTTCCAAAGCATTATCGGGGCTCCAGGATGTTCTCGAGGCCTCAACCTCGGCAGAACTACTGGTGCCATGCTCTGGGGTACCGGCGATCTTCTCCAGTACCAACATCCAGGCATCGGCAGCGTCAATAGACCAGAGAGTCCTGGCTATTGAGCACAGTCTGGCGGCTCTCCTTGTGGCATCGACGCCCTCGGAACCGAATCAGACATTTCAACCGGTAACGGCACCGACTCCGGCACCGGTATCGGTACTGGTACCGATAGCATTGATATCGGTGTCCGCATTGCCGGCATACAGTCATCCGATGCCTTCTAGTACCGATACTCCGGTACCGATTTACTCCCAGTACTGACTTCGGTTGGTACGGGTATTGGGCTCTTCAAGAGCATCCGGACAGGCAGTACTTCGCGTCCTCAGAAGAATCTGAGGATTCTGATAGTTCTGTCGATGCAGCGATGCTTCTCCCAGAGGAGCCCTCCTCCCCTAAGCGCAGGATGTCTCTTCCAGAAGACATTTCCTTTCAGGATTTCACTAGGGAGGTGGCCGGGGTCTGTCTATTACTGTGGCCCCTGAAACAGAGCACAGAGCAAAGGAGTTGGAAATTTTACAATATCCTAAAACTCCTAAGGAGGCAGCTACCTTGCCCATCCATGAGATCTTGCATGATCTCATGCTAAGAATGTGGGAGACACCTCTCACCACCTCTCCTCATTCTCGTAGACTGGATACTCTGTATTGAGTCCCTCCTTGTCCTGATTTCCAGAAAACTCAGCTTCCTCACCATTCTATTGTAGTGGAATCAGCTATGAGAAGGATCAAGAGTGCAAAGAGGCATGCCTCTAATCCTCCAGGACCAGAGTGCAGAACTTTGGATGCTTTTGGATGTTGTGTCTTCCAAGCTTCCATTCTTTCTGCCAGGATCAATTCCTATAGTCTGTATATGGGAATGTTCCTGAAGGAGGTCACAGGTGATTTAGAGGCTTTAAGTCCTCTTCTTCCTGAGGAGAGAAGGCAGGATTTTCTCACATTGGTCAAACATGCCCAAGATGTTTCTAAATTTGTCAACGTGCAGCCTTTGACTGTTTTGAGTGCATAAGCAGAACCTCTGCCATTGCCACAGGTGCACGTAGAATTGCTTGGTTCCAGGCATCTGATCTGGAGCTCTGGGTACAAGACAAACTAGGAAATATTCCTTGTACTGGTGAGAACCTGTTTGGTAAAAATTGGCAGGAAAAGGCCAATGAGTTGGATGCTGACAACTCCAGCTTGGATAGATTATCGAAGTCCACAGCTGATCCTGCAAGAAAATCTTTCAAGAAACCATTCTTTTCTAAAAAGAAAAGATGATGATCTGCTTATTCTCAGCAGGGACGGTCTGCAGGTCAGCTTGTCAGGAAAGGTCAGCAACCACCCAAACAAAGAAAAGCAAAGACTGCTAAGACTCAGCCGTCTCAGCCTCCACAAGGCCTTTGACTTTCAGCTAGAGAACTTAGCCTTCCTGGCTCTCGTTGGACCAGAGCCTTCCATCATTCCAGGAAGGTTGTGCCCCTTTGCCCGCAGATGGGGGCAAATAACAGCAGAGCATTGGACACCCTCCATCATAAGAGGGGTACAAGCTTCATTTTTCTAGCATGCCCCCTCCCACAATGATAAGGCAGTTCAATTCTCCGACCTCTATCAGCCTGTTAGCTCAGGAGGTCACTATGCTTCTTGCCCAAGGGGCAATAGAAGAAGTACGCATCCATCAGCAGGGTACAGGGTTTTACTCCCCCTATTTCCTTATCCCAAAGAAAACGGGAATACAGACCTATTTTGGACCTCAGAGAATTGAACAAATTCTTGTCAAAGAGAAATTCAAGATGATTTCTCTCAGGAACTCTGCTGCCATACCTTCAGAGTCAGGATTGGCTTTGTTCTCTAGATCTCAAGGATGCATACACCCATGTTCTCATCCATCCAACTCACAGAAGGTTCCTTCGGTTCCTTTTTCAAGGAAAGCACTACCAATACAGGGTGCTTCCTTTTGGCCTGGCCTCAGCACCAAGGGTGTTCATGAAATGCATGGCTGTGGTAGCAGCATTTCTCCACACTCTAGGGATATTCGTCTTCCCCTACTTGGATGACTGGCTCATTCAAGCCCCAACAGAGTCAGAGGCCAGGACCTCTCTATCCTGCACAATGCGTATCCTTCAATATTTGGGTCTGGTAATAAACATCCCAAAATCCAGTCTAACCCCCACTCAGTCTTTAGAGTTCATAGGAGCTTTGGATACCAAAAAGGCAAGGGCCTATCTCACCCAGGCCCGTTGCCTTCGCATGGTGCAATTAGCTTCTCAAGCAGTGCTAAAGCCTCATCTCACTGCCTGAGAAATGCTACAACGGCTAGGCCACATGGCATCTACTGTGCATGTGGTTCCCTATGCTCGCCTCCATATGAGGGCAGCCCAGTGGACTTTATTCACTGAATGGACCCGAGCATCCGGATGCCTGTCAGACAAAATAGCAAACACAAGTCGCCTTATTTTGTCCCTCCAGTGGTGGAAGTCCACTCAAAACCTGTTGCTGGGGTCTCCTTTTCAACAACCCTTACCCCAGGCAACTCTCACAACAGATGCTTCTCCGATGGGTTGGGGAGCTCATATCCAAGACCCCTCCACCCAAGGCACCTGTTCTCCACAGGAGACATCTATATATCAATCTCTTGGAGCTCAGAGCAATCTTCCTTGCTCTTCGAGTGTTAAACACCCTGTTCAGCTACAAGACAGTCCTCATTGATATGGACAATCAAGTAGCCATGTTCTACGTGAACAAGCAAGGGGGAGCAGGCTCTCTGTCGCTTTGCGACTATGGGCCCTCGCCAGAGAGCATCAGATTCATCTCCTGGCAGTGTATCTTCCAGGCATACAAAACTCTTGGGCAGACAGACTCAGTCGAGTTCTGCTTCCATACGAGTGGTCTCTGCATGCAGACCAGGTGGCCAAGATTTTTCAAATTTGGGGAACCCTGGACATAGACCTCTTTGCAAGTCCGTGGAATGCCAAACTTCCCCAGTTCTGTTCCAGAATTCCTGCTCAGAAGGCTCAGGCCAGGGATGCTTTCCTCCTTTACTGGGGTCAAGACTTTCTGTATGCCTTTCCACCCATTCCCCTAATTCCCAAAACTCTGTTCAAGCTTCTGAGAGACAGAGGCCGTATGATAATCATAGCTCCACATTGGCCACAGCAAGTGTGTTGCCCTCTACTTCTATATCTCTCTCAAGCTCCCTCTCTGAAGTTAGGTTCTGCTCCAGATCTCCTATCTCAGGAGGACAGAATGTTATGGCATCCCAATCCCCAGCCTCTACATCTGAGGGCTTGGTTGGTGAAGGCCAAGATCTCCATGATCTTAACCTCCTTCAGCAAATAAAGGATATCCTTTATGCTTCCAGAAAGCCTTCCACAAGACGCTCTTATGCTTTCAAGTGGAAAAGGTTTACCATATGGTGTTCGCAGAAGGGTCTTAACCCCATTGCCATACCTCTGGAATCATTACTGGAGTATCCTTCATTTATCCAATGCAGGACTTAAGACTAACTCAGTGAGGGTCCATTTGAGAGCGATTGCAGCTTCCTTCAAGCCCCTAAATGGACAACCTATTTCCTCCTATCCTCTTATAGCAAGATTTGAGAGGCCGCCTGCTAACTAAGCCTCCCATTAAGCCACCTCCTGTGACATGGGACTTAAATTTGGTTCTTGGTCAGCTCATGAAGCCACCTTTCGAACCCTTAGCTACTACCTCCTTGAAATTCCTTTCTTGGAAGGTTCTTTCTCATTGCAATCACATCAGCACGTCGCATCAGTGAATTGCAAGCACTAGTAGCTGATCCACCTTATACAAGGTTCCATCATGACAAGGTAGTCCTTAGGAGTCATCCACGCTTTATACCAAAGGTGGTCTCGCCCTTTCATCTAAACCAAGCAGTCTACCTACCTGTGTTCTTTCCAAGGCCTCATGCATCAAATGCAGAAAGGAACCTTCATACTTTGGACTGTAAAAGAGCTTCCTTAGCGTGTCTCGCCAGTTCGGTCCCTTCTACTGGGTTGTGCCCCTCTACCAGCAGCTTGTGGACTGAGCACGTCATCTTTTGATGACCCTGGGGGTATAAGTAGACTGCACCGCCCACCAACTCCAGTTTTTGTCCTCAGTCTGCTAGCAGCTGGTAGGGGTGCAGCAAGCCAGGGATCTGGCTTTCTGGAGAGACTAGCTTAGACAGCTTTTGGTTTTACTTTTTCTTTATTTTATTTCTTTAGTTTTACCTTTGCTCATTCATTTCTTTTCTTTTCTTTATTTATACCCATTTGGAGACTTCCCCCCTCCCCCCCTTGGTGTGGGAGCGGTCGGAAGGAGGCCTTGCCGCCGAAGAGGGAGTTGGGCTAAGGCCGGCAGAGCTGGGGCCTTTCCCTCTCCCTCGCTGGTGAGGGAAGTCAAGCCTTCCATCCTTTCCGCCGTGCCGCGGAAGCCCTTGAGGCGGCTGAGCGGGCGGGCGGTGGGCCGAATAGCCGTCGGGCCTTGCGCCGCAGAGGAGCAGCGCGCCCGTGGAGGAGGCTCGCGGCAGTGCACAGGAGAGGCAGCGAACCACCAGGGAAGCGGCTCTACACGTGGCCGCAGACCATGTGCTGGGTAAGGCCCGCGTGTCGAGAGGTGAGTCACTCGCTGTTTCCTTTTATCCCCACACGTGGTGCGCGCGCAAAATTGCAGGGGCTGCAGGCTTCAGTACTTTGGGCTTAAGCCGTTGGTACTCAAAAAAATAAATAAAATAAAATACTTCGAGCCACTGCGGGACTCCGAGGCCTGATTTGGAGTCAGCAAGAGCTAGTTTTGAATTATAAGATTAAAAAAAAAAAAAAGTGCAAACAGACAAGGTTATTGTCTTGGTGCTCGGCCTGCCTCTGTTTCCTGCCCGCTCATTCTCTCTCTCAACCCTAGTGCTTGTTGAGGTAATTATGCCAGCTAAAGCCCAGTGCATGGTGTGTGGGTCCCGTAAGGGGGGAGCCTTGGACTCCGGCCTCTGCAAAGCCTGTATGGCGGAGGCGACCTCGGGAGTTCGGGAGCCGGGCGGGGAGCCGGCAGGATCTTCCTCCCTCTTCTTCCCAGGATTTGGGTACTCCTTCTGGGGAGGTGGGCCGTCCGGATTCCCCCTTAGGTATGCCAGGGGACCCACCCACTCAGACACCTCCCAAGCCGGGTCCCTCCTCCGTGGGACTGGAGTTGGAGGAAGAGGTGGCTGGTGACTTCTCCCCGGAGTTTGTTCTTCTGCACAAGGTGTTTTGCCTCTGTAAGCAGGGGCGGCATGGGCAGGAGCCGGCGCAGGCGGTGGCTAAGGCCCAGCAGGTGGACACCAGGGAGCTGGCGGAGGTAGGCCTGCTGCCGGCAAAGCGTCCAAGATTGTTGGCAGAGGAGGAGTCCCACCCCCCATTGTCAGAGTCCTTGGAGGGGGATCTGTCTGACAGGGAAGGGGGGGACGAGGAGGAGCTGGAAGAAGGTGAGATCCCCGAAGAACAGGCCAAGATTGTTCGGGTCTTCCGCAGGGAAGAACTGCCAGTGTGGATCGGAGAGGCCCTCAAGGTTCTGAGCATGTCGGCCGGGGGACCAGCGGAGGAAGAGGCACTGGAAGATCCTCTGATTCAGGCGGTCAGGAAATCTCAAAAGGTTTTCCCGGTTCATCGGGTGGTGCGCCAAATGATCCAGGAGGAGTGGGATCAGCCGGAGGCGCCATTCGGGGAGCAAGGTCCATGGCTAGGCTGTACCTGCTACCGGAGGGTGAGAAGGAGTTGCTGTGCTTTCCCAGGGTAGACGCGGCGGTGGCGGCAGTCACCAAGAAGACCACGATTCCGGTCGAGGGCAGTTTAGCCCTTAAGGATTCCCAGGATAGGAAGCTGGATACGCTGCTGAAGCAGGCCTTCGATGTCAGTGCCCTAGCACTTCAGGCTCCGGTATGTGGGGGGTGGGTTGCCCGGGCCTGTTTGCGCTGGTCCCAACAGATCCAGCTGGCGGTGGAGAACCCCGTTGAAGGCTCAGGAGAGGCAGCAAAGATTGAGTCGGGTGCTGCGTATCTGGCGGCTAGTCAGTATGATCTCATTAGAAGCCTGGCAAGGAATATGGCCTCGGTAGTTGCGGCCCGGTGGTATCTGTGGCTCCGCAATTGGGCAGCGGACAGTTCTTCAAAGGCTTGTCTCGGTAGGCTGCCCTTTAAGGGCAAATTATTGTTTGGCGAGGACCTGGAGAAGCTGGTGAAGGAGCTGGGGGAGTCGAAGGGGGGTAGACTCCCGGAGGATAGGCTGAAACAGAATAGAGCCCCCTCCTTAGGGAGGGCTCAGCCGCGGGAGATGAGGCGGTTTCGGACCTCTCGCTCCTTGTCCTTTCAGAGAGGGAGGTTTTCCTCTAGGGGACGGGGCTTCAGAGGTTTTCGGGGGGCAGGAAGGGGTTTTGGGGCCTCGCCCTCCTCCTCGGTTGCCAGGAAGTCCCAATGAAGCCGCGGGGGCCCGGGGAGAGGACCTGCCAGTAGGGGGCAGGTTGAGGCGGTTCCTCTCCGCTTGGGCCTGGGTCACGACAGACCAGTGGGTCTTCGAAGTGGTTCGCGAGGGTTATGCGCTTTAGTTCGCAAAGCCCGTATTTCCTTCCTTTGTTCTTTCCCCTTGCCGTTCTCCGTCCAAGTGGGCGGCGGTAGAGGGGACACTCAGGAGACTGCAGGCGCTGGGGACGGTTGTTCCCATTCCAGCAGCTCAGCGCGGGACCGGACGGTACTCCATTTACTTTGTGGTGCCCAAAAAGGAGGGCTCCTTCAGGCCGATCCTGGATTTGAAAGGAGTCGTCAGGTGCCATTTTCGCATGGAGTCCTTAAGGTCGGTGCTGGTGGCGGTACGTCAAGGGGAGTTTCTGACTTCTCTCGACCTCACGGAGGCGTATTTGCATATTCCGATCCGCGAGTCCCATCAGCAGTTCCTGAGGTTTGCGGTCCCGCAGGGACATTTTCAGTTTCAAGCCATGCCGTTTGGCTTAGCGACGGCACCACGCACCTTTACAAAAGTCATGGTGGTGGTGGCGGCGGCCCTACGCAAGGAAGGGATCTTGGTCCACCCATATCTCGACGATTGGCTGATCCGGGCAAAGTCCGAGCAGGAGAGTAGAGACGCCACTCACCGGGTAGTGTCCTTTCTGGAGAGCCTAGGTTGGGTCTTCAATGTCTCAAAGAGCAGGTTGGTTCCCTCCAGAGAGCTGGAGTATTTAGGAGCAAGGTTCGACACGGGCAGGGGCAGGGTGTTCTTGCGTGGCACTACCTTCAGGTGCTGGGGACCATGGTTGCGACAATAGAGCTGGTTCCGTGGGCCAGAGCTCACATGCGGCCCCTTCAGCCGGCTCTGCTCCATCGGTGGTCCCACGAGAGACATGCCTTATCGGTGACACTGCCCTGCCCGGAGTCAGTCAAGGAATCCTTGCAGTGGTGGCTCCTCACAGGGCCCGTGGAACTCGGGATGCCCCTCGAACAGCTGGAGTGGTTACAGTTGACGACGGATGCCAGCCTCTCAGGTTGGGGGGCACACTGCGAGGGCCGGATTGCTCAGGGACTTTGGAGCATGCAGGAGGCACAGTGGCCCATCAACAGGTTGGAGCTGAGGGTGGTTCGCCTAGCCCTCAGGGAATTCGGAAGCTGGCTGGGCCGGAAGGCGGTCAGAGTTCTTTCCGACAACACGACTGCCGTGGCATATATAAATCGGCAGGGCAGAACGAGCAGCCCCGCCTTGGAGGAAGAGGCGGAGGAGCTGATGGCTTGGGCCAAAGTCCATCTGGTGGCTCTATCGGCGCAGCACGTGGCAGGATCAGAGAATGTGATGGCGGATTACCTAAGTCGACACAAGGTGGATCACAGCGAGTGGCAGCTGTCGCAGGAGATCTTCCAAAGAATAGTGTGCAGATGGGGTCCCCCCATCATGGATCTGATGGCGACGGAGTCAGCCAAAGCCAGCCATTTCTTCAGCCGACGGAAGGAGAGGATGTCCGAGGGCTTGGACGCCCTAGTGAGAAGCTGGCCGACCGACGGCCTCTTGTACGTGTTTCCGCCGTAGGCGCTCATCGGCAGGGTCATTCAACAGATAGAGGCTCACGCGGGGCTGGTGATCCTTGTCGCCCCAGACTGGCCGCGTCGTCCGTGGTATGCCGACCTCATGCATCTTGTAGCCGATCGTCCGTGGCGTCTGCCAGTGAGGGGCGATCTTCTGTTCCAAGGGCCGGTGCGCATGCCGCAGGTGGATTGATTCTCGCTTACGGCCTGGCTATTGAGAGGGCTAGGTTGCGTAAGAGAGGTTACTCAGGGGCAGTGATCACCCTGCTCAGTTTCCGCAAGCGTTCGACCTGTCTGTCTTATGTGAGGGTCTGGCGTATCTTTGAGGCCTGGTGCGCAGACAGGTCATTGAGGCCCTCTCGGTTTCGGTGCCTGAGGTTCTGGAATTTTTGCAGGCAGGCTTCGACAAGGGCCTCGCCGCTAGTTCTTTGAGGGTGCAGCTGGCGGCGATTTCCTGTTATAGGGGCAGGATTCAGGGAAAGCTCTTAGGCGAGCATGCGGACGTCGGTAGGTTCCTGAAGGCGGTGCGGCGGCTTAGGCCGCAGCAGAGATCGCTGGTTCCTCCGTGGGACCTCAACCTCGTTTTGGATGCCTTTTCCGCTGAGCCCTTTGAACCCATCCAGCGGGCGTCTCTGAAGGATCTTACCCTTAAGGCGGTGTTTTTGGTGGCCATCTGCTCAGCCAGACGCATTTCGGAGTTGCAGGCATTATCTTGCCGTCCGCCCTTTCTGTTTTTTTCTCAGGAGCGGGTGGTTCTCCGGACGGTCCTGTCCTTCTTGCCGAAGGTGGTTTCGGCCTTTCATGTGAATCAGTCTGTTTCTCTTCCCTCCTTCACGGTTCGCCGGGAAGGGGATGACGCTCGTTTGCGTCTCCTGGACGTGCGCAGAGCTCTAAAGCAATATTTAGCTCGCATGGAGCCCTTCCGCAAGTCGGAACGGTTGTTTGTGCTGTTTGCGGGGCTGCGTAAGGGGGAGGCGGCAGCGAAGTCCTCCATTTCCAGATGGGTCCGGGAGGCCATTTCTTCGGCTTACATTTTGAGAGGTAAACAGGTCCCGGCGGGGCTCCGGGCGCACTCCACTCGGGCTCAGGCGGCCTCGTGGGCGGAGTTCAGTCTGGTTCCTCCGCTGGACATCTGTAGAGCAGCGGTTTGGTCTTCCCTGCATACCTTTGCTAAGCATTATAGGTTGGACGTTCAGGCGTCTGAGGATGCCGGTTTTGGGGGTGCGGTTCTTCGGTCCGGCATTGCTGGGCCCTCCCGATTTTGGAATTGCTCTGGTACATCCCAGTAGAAGGGACCGGACTGGAGAGATGCTAAGGAAAGAGTAATTAGACCTTACCTGCTAATTAGCATTCCTGAAGGATCTCCAGTCCGGTCCCTGTTCCCTCCCTGACGTTGGATGTCCTTTTTTCAGGTATGCTCGGCCCGAAGAAATAAGCGCAGTTGGGAGCGTTCGGTTGCTCCTCTGGGACCTTTGCGGTGCGGTGAGTTGGATGGTCAGGCGTCTCGCCGGTGCGAGCGGGCCAGGTAAGCCTTTCTTCTCTGGGGACGATGGGAAGTTCTCCCGGGGGAGGGGGTCTCAAGGTTTTCTTTTGTGTTAAGTTTCTAGTGCAGTTAAATTTGGTATGTATTCACTTGTCTCTCCGTTAAGTCTGCTTTGCCAATAGGTCACTGGAGTTGGTGGGCGGTGCAGTCTTCTTATACCCCAGGGTCATCAAAAGATGACGTGCTCAGTCCACAAGCTGCTGGTAGAGGGGCACAACCCAGTAGAAGGGACCGGACTGGAGATCCTTCAGGAATGCTAATTAGCAGGTAAGGTCTAATTACTCTTTTAGCCTTTTACTTACAAAGAACACAGCAACATAGAAAGTCCTCTCAACTCTTTGTTGCTTTTGATCCTTCTCATTTGGGACTTCCAGTCTCCAAGAGAACACTATCTAACTGGATTGCTCAGTGTATCTCCTTTGCCTATCAGAGTAAGAATCTTCCTCTGGAGGGCCATTTCACAGCTCACAATGTGAGAGCCATGGCAGCTTCAATGGCTCATCTGCACTCTGTGTCTATCGACGACATCTGTCGAGCAGCCACCTGGGCCTCGGTCCATACCTTCACAGCCCATTACTGCTTGGACAAGGACTCTCGCCGGGATGCCTTGTTTGGTCAGGCTTTTCTCCAACACCTGTTCCATACCTAATCAACTCCTACCCACCATCCCTGGTAGGATGCCAGAGATCCATGGGGGGGAAGTGGAGTCCTTCTCAGGGACACACAACTTCTGGGGTCTCTTCCTGGCATCTAAAGCTAGGGAGTCCCCATATGTGATGACTACATTCCTGCTTGTTCCTGGAGATAGCATAGTTACTCACCTGTAACAGGTGATCTCCGGAAACAGCAGGAATTTAGTCCTCACAACCCACCACCTCCCCTAGGAGTTGTATCTCTCTATCTCTTTCCCTTTCCCTCTCTTTGTCTCAGCTTTAAAACTCAACTGGACAGAGGCAGTTGGGAAAGGCAGGAAGGCAGCATGCAGGCGCTGTGGGATGCTCCCAAAAGCTTTCTAATTGGACGCTGGGGAGCCTTCCCGCGCAGGCTCCGTCGGTACCAACGATACCATATGTGAGGACTAAATTCCTGCTGTTCCCGGAGATCACCTGTTATAGGTGAGTAACTATGCTGTACTACTGAACGGAATGGGTAAACCTAGATTGATTGATTACACCATGAAAATATAGAAAAACCAGGGGGCATGCAATGAAGCTGCAGGGTAACCTATTTACGACTAATAAGAGAAAATTTGTTTTTACTCAACTTGCAATCAAACTCTGGAATTCGCTACCGGAGGATGTTGTAAAAGCTGTTAGTGTAGCCGGGTTTAAAATAGGTTTGGAGAAGTTCCTGGAGGAAAGGTCGATAAACCATTATTAAAGGGAACCCAGAATATCTACTACCTGACCCAATACAAGCATTGTGGAACCTGTCTTTTGGGGAAACTGCTAGGTACTTGTGACCTAGATTAGCCATTGTTGAAAAGAGGATACTGGGCTTGATGGGCCTTGGTCTGACCCAGTATGGTATGTCTTATGTTCTTGAGATCTGCTCCTTTACGACAGCTAAACAACTAATATTACTAGGGGATTTTATCCTCCCTTCTGTAAATCCCACCACTACTACAGCGTTACTGGAAATCATGTCTGAACTGAATTTTCATCATATTATAAATGTCCCAACTCACAAAAAAGATACACATTACATCTGATCTTTATCCCTACCACGATCACTTATGACTTGTGATAAGGAAGCTTATCATAGCTCAGGTAGGAGCTATAGAAAAGATGATGTGACTCGGAACAAGCAACCTGTCAGTTCTGGTAGAAGCAAGAAAACAGAGTTTTCACATAAAAGACTACCAGTCCCAGAATGCACCAGGTTTCCAGCAGCCATGAGAGGGGCTGAAGTGAGAAAATGTGTGTGCAATCGAGAGCTATGAGGTAATCCCTAAGCACTCATCTCAAAGGGCAGGGCCTGATTCAACACAGCTGCGCTGTGTTAGGGAGGAGCACACATTAGGACAGAATAAGAATAGAGCTTATTCTACAGATAACAGCTACAGAAAGAGCTTCAGCTACAGAGACAGCAACGGCTACAAGCTCCAGCCCAGCTACAGGTTTAAGCATCACCTGGAGAAACAGAAGCCAAGCCAAGCGGATAGAGAAAGAAGGAAACTCTGGAAGGAAGAGAAGGAAGGCCATTGGAAGGTCTGGGAGAATCCAAGGCAGTACCCATACTGGGAGGTATTCCAAGTGCCAGCAGAGTCCATTGGACTGGAGTCAGCCAGAGGAATGGAAGGGCAGAGATAGGAATCACCAGTGGCTACCTAGAAGAGAGAAGACTGCACGTGGAAAGGACTTTCAGACCTATACCAAAAGGTATGTGAGGGAAGATCCAGTGTCCAGGGATCAAGATTGGAAGGCTGGACATCAGAACTGGATTACATACTGGCCAGGATATACAGAGAGGAATTATGATAGCAGGAGAGGCTCAGATATGAACACTGATCCAGACCCTATCTATAATAGTGAATGGCAGCAAGGGAATAAGCATTCTCATGATAGTGCCTTATGGAAAGACTCGTCTGTGCCAATGTATGATAGTGACCCTATGCTGATTGATGAAGGGGGAGATACAGCAGATGAAACTATTTACATGGACTGTTCTCTATCTAAATGCTATTGCTAGCTTTCTGTGAGCAAACACATCAGCCATCACAAAGAAACCTAACTTTGTTCTTATTTCTACTGCAAACAGCTCTTAAAGCAGGATTTGGGTTCACACAGTAGAAGCCAGCCAGCTAAAGGGTTTCAGCTGGACAATTGATAGTAATTAAAGCTGCACCTGATTGTGTGTGTGAGCAAGGGAGAATCACTGCTGGAACTGTGCAGAAGTTAACCTAACAAGCAAAGTTCATTTATTTCTTCGTGCCTTTTTCATTTGGTAATTATTTGCTAAGAAAACATTAGCTAATTGCCTGACAAGCTGAAGGTTGTTTTCTGATTTGCTTTGTGACTTTATGTTATCCATTTAAACACTGCAAGCAAGTAACCTCATTTATATTGCTAACAAGCATACTTGTGCTGGGTGAATTAAACCCCATCAATAAAAGAAGTATTTTATTGGCCTTACCACTGGTATCACAACTCAATTATTGTCTTCAGCTGTGTTTGGGAGTGAAAGAACTACATTACCCACAATACCTTGCAAGAATCATATGAATATATGCATCGTCAAGATTGTGTAAGTTCTCACCCTAGGCAGCCGTCTGACAAATGGCGTAGTTTTTCGGATTGCTTTTGCACCAAGAGGATTTATTTGCTGTGGATTACAAATAAAATTCAAGTTTGAAGCTGAAAGAAGATTTTTTTTTCCCTCATCTACACTTTGGAGGAGAAGTGGTTGTTCCAGGAAGCTGTCCCAGATGAAAAGACCCTGTGCAAAGCTGGATTCATCACTGAGACAAGGTAATATGTACCTGGGCATGTCTAGTGGTGGATGTGTGTAAGCACAGGGGGTAATTGGGGGGGAAAAAAAAAAAGTTGAAAAAAAACACACCTGGTTGGAAGGTGCTGCACTTTGGTTTTTTTTTTTCTTTATTTCTTGCAGGGATCAAGATGGATCCGAGGGAGATGGCTCAGTGGATGGCAGCCCAATTTAGTAAGCAGCAGGAGCTATCACAGCAGGCCCAGGACACTGCTATGAAGGCCTTAATGGAACAGCAGAAACCAGTGCTTGATCTGGTGCAAGCTCTAGTACAGCTGCAGAGCCAAAGTGGAACAGATGCAAGACCAGCAGTTAGTACTGGTACACCACATGTGGACAGTGTGGGACTCAATCAAGGGATTGGGGCATTTAATTTTGGGGAATTAACTCCAGATGATGATAATGATGATTTTCTAGAGTCTTTTGAAAGAGTGGCACAGGCTTTAGCATGGCCAGAGACCCAGTGGGCAGTAAGGCTGGCAGCCTCATTAACGGGAGAAGCACTAGCAGCTTACAGAGCAATGCCAGCAGCCCAGGCTTTGATTTATAAGGATGTAAAGGCAGCTATTAGAGATCGCCTAGGGTTGTCTATTTCAGAGTATAGGCGAATGTTTAGAGCTGTTACATTGAAAGTGGGTGAGACACCCAGGGCTCTGAGTCTGAGAATCAGAAGTTTAGCTGTAAAATGGTTGGAGCCTGAGAAAAAGACAGTAGAAATGTTATTAGATATTATAATGCTGGAACAATTTATGCTTGGGGTACCTAAAGATTTGAATGTTTTTCTTATACAGCAAAATTGCCAAAATCTTGGAGAGGCAACCATGCTAGCAGAGAGATTCTTGGAAGCCACGCAGGCTTGCCATAGAATGGGTGGCCCTCTAAAGATGGATGCTGAAGCTAGAGATGCTGTATCAGAAAAGGGAATAATTAAGAATGTTTCTGAAAATGAATGTACTGTATCAAACCAGATGACACAGTGGAATAGAAAGAAATGTTTCAAGTGTGGAAAAGTGGGACACTTAGAGAAGAGATGCCAGACACACACTAGTTTAATGGGTCTGGATTTAAAACAGCCCAAGGAAGGATTTCTTTTGATGGTTGATGTGCAGGGAATTACCACAAATGCATTATTAGACTCTGGGGCAGACCAGAGTATGATGTCAAAAAGGCTTTGGAAGAGGATAGAGGCCCAAGATAGATTTGTGCCTAAAACCCTTGAAAGCCAAGTTCACATCAGATGCATTCATGGTGCTGCATCATCATATCCCACCTATAGGCTAAAGGTTAAGTGCCTAGGGAAACAAGAGGAAGTCCTGTTAGCAGTGGTGCCTAGGCTACCCTTTGATTTGGTTCTAGGAAGAGACTGGCCAAGATTTAAGCAGGGTCTAGTGGAAGGACTAGGAAAGAAGGAGGGAGAAGGTTTAATGGTAGTAGCTCCCGGGCCTTTATTTGGAAGTCCTCAGACCCCAGCTAAAAAGATGGTTTTGCTTCCAGAAGGCCAAACCATAGGTAATAAGAAGGGCCTTGTATCCACCCGCTCGCAGGCTAGGTTAGAGAGCCAGCAGAAGGAGGAGGGGGAGCAGGCAGAGTTATTAGGAGACTTACCCTCTCATGATGATTTAATTAACCCCATCATCTGGTAAAGTAAGAAAGTTGAAAGCACAAAAGAGGCGTGAGAGACTTTGCAGAGCACAGGGTAGGGCTGAGATGTTAGCTGGTCAAAGTTTACCCTGGGTGCCAGCTGAGTTGGTGGCAAAGTTTCCTAACTTTCCACAAGAGCAGCGAGCTGATCAAGCTCTCACCCGAGCTTTTAAGTATGCTCAGGAGGTCAGGGAGGAATTGCCCAGATTCAGACTAGATAATGATATATTATATAGAGAGTCAGGACCCCAGAAATGGTGCCATACGTAAACAATTGGTGGTACCCACAACTTTCAAAGGGCTAGTACTTAGACTAGCACATGATCATCCAGTGGGAGGTCATAAAGGTATGCAAGGAACGCTGGATCAAATACTTGTGCGTTTTTACTGGCCAGGTATCTTCAAAGAAACTGCCCAGTTTTGTGCTGCATGTCCGGCGTGTCAGCGAGTTACAGCGGCACACCCACCGGTGGTGCCATTGATCCCCATGCCAATTATCACAGACCCAATTGGTCGCATTGCCATGGATATTGTAGGCCCATTAGTCAAAACGCCCCGAGGTTTCCAATACATCCTAGTTATGGTAGATCAGGCAACAAGGTTTCCCTGGGCCATACCATTGAGGAATGTTTCTGCAAAAACAATAGCTTTAGAGCTAGTAAAATTGTTTTGTGAAGTGGGATTCCCAAGAGAGGTGTTGACTGACCGAGGGTCCAATTTTGTATCCAAATATTTGGCCCAGGTCTGGGATGCCTTTGGCATTCGTCACGTGAAAACCTCAGCCTACCATCCACAATCAAATGGTTTGGTGGAGAGATTCAACCAAACTCTCAAACAAATGTTGAGAAGGGGGTTAGCAGGAGAGGTAAAAGAATGGGATATGTTATTACCCTTTGCCTTATATGCCTGCAGGGAAAGAATTCAAGTGTCCCTAGGTGTAACTCCATATGAGTTGATGTATGGTAGGGCTCCACGGGATTTGTTGGATATTTTAAGGGAACAATGGATTGATCCTGAACCAGGAAGTCAGGAGGTGCCACTGTTTCTACGTGACTTGAGAGCACGTTTGAAAAGGACGTCGCAGGTTGCTGAGAGGAACCTGCAAGACAGTCAAGTTCGCCAAAAAGGGTGGTATGATAGAAAGGCCAAAAGCCGCCAATTAAGCATTGGTGAAAAGGTTTTGGTTCAAGTAGCAGGAACTGCTCCAAAATTTGAGGTACAGTGGAAAGGGCCATGGGAGGTGGTTAAACAAGTGAGCCCAGTGTCTTATATGGTAGAAAATGCAAGAGGGCGTAGGCAGACCTACCATATTAATGTACTTAAGTCTTGGAAGGAGAGGCCTGTAAATAATGACCTTGAACCCAGTCAGGAAGTAAGTGAGCTTCAAGAAGATAACACTCTCGTAGGTATTACGGACTGTAGAGAAGAAGTTTCACCAGTAAAACCAGTCCGTAATAACTTAAGCAGGGGGGTTTGTGATAAGGAAGCTTATCATAGCTCAGGTAGGAGCTATAGAAAAGATGATGTGACTCTGAACAAGCAACCTGTCAGTTCTGGTAGAAGCAAGAAAACAGAGTTTTCACATAAAAGACTACCAGTCCCAGAATGCACCAGGTTTCCAGCAGCCATGAGAGGGGCTGAAGTGAGAAAATGTGTGTGCAGTCAAGAGAGCTATGAGGTAATCCCTAAGCACTCATCTCAAAGGGCAGGGCCTGATTCAACACAGCTGCGCTGTGTTAGGGAGGAGCACACATTAGGACAGAATAAGAATAGAGCTTATTCTACAGATAACAGCTACAGAAAGAGCTTCAGCTACAGAGACAGCAACGGCTACAAGCTCCAGCCCAGCTACAGGTTTAAGCATCACCTGGAGAAACAGAAGCCAAGCCAAGCGGATAGAGAAAGAAGGAAACTCTCTGGAAGGAAGAGAAGGAAGGCCATTGGAAGGTCTGGGAGAATCCAAGGCAGTACCCATACTGGGAGGTATTCCAAGTGCCAGCAGAGTCCATTGGACTGGAGTCAGCCAGAGGAATGGAAGGGCAGAGATAGGAATCACCAGTGGCTACCTAGAAGAGAGAAGACTGCACGTGGAAAGGACTTTCAGACCTATGCCAAAAGGTATGTGAGGGAAGATCCAGTGTCCAGGGATCAAGATTGGAAGGCTGGACATCAGAACTGGATTACATACTGGCCAGGATATACATAGAGGAATTATGATAGCAGGAGAGGCTCAGATATGAACACTGATCCAGACCCTATCTATAATAGTGAATGGCAGCAAGGGAATAAGCATTCTCATGATAGTGCCTTATGGAAAGACTCGTCTGTGCCAATGTATGATAGTGACCCTATGCTGATTGATGAAGGGGGAGATACAGCAGATGAAACTATTTACATGGACTGTTCTCTATCTAAATGCTATTGCTAGCTTTCTGTGAGCAAACACATCAGCCATCACAAAGAAACCTAACTTTGTTCTTATTTCTACTGCAAACAGCTCTTAAAGCAGGATTTGGGTTCACACAGTAGCAGCCAGCCAGCTAAAGGGTTTCAGCTGGACAATTGATAGTAATTAAAGCTGCACCTGATTGTGTGTGTGAGCAAGGGAGAATCACTGCTGGAACTGTTCAGAAGTTAACCTAACAAGCAAAGTTCATTTATTTCTTCGTGCCTTTTTCATTTGGTAATTATTTGCTAAGAAAACATTAGCTAATTGCCTGACAAGCTGAAGGTTGTTTTCTGATTTGCTTTGTGACTTTGTTATCCATTTAAACACTGCAAGAAAGTAACCTCATTTATATTGCTAACAAGCATACTTGTGCTGGGTGAATTAAACCCCATCAATAAAAGAAGTATTTTATTGGCCTTACCACTGGTATCACAACTCAATTATTGTCTTCAGCTGTGTTTGGGAGTGAAAGAACTACATTACCCACAATACCTTGCAAGAATCATATGAATATATGCATCGTCAAGATTGTGTAAGTTCTCACCCTAGGCAGCCGTCTGACAGACTCCAATCCTGTCCATTCGTAGGCTACACCAGTCCCGTAGCCGGACCACTACCTAATCAACTTCGAACTACCATACCACAACTACTACTCAAAACCTCAACCCTCTTATACACCACACACAAGATATAAAAAAATTTGACAAGGACAACTTTCTACAAAAAATCATGCCATGCATCACTGCTCCAATTAATGATCTTGATAGCTACATTGCTAATTGGAACAATACAATAGAGAAAGCAGCACTCCTTCCAGGATCACACATCAAGAATCAAAATATAAGACAAAAAACATCGGAACCATGGTACTCCCAAGAAGTAAGATAATTAAAAAGACTACTACAAAACTAGAAAGAAAATGGTGGTAATCTAACTCGCGTCAAGATCAGAAATTATATAAGGATAAACTTCAGTTATACCGAAACACCATAAACAATAGCAAAATGAACTACCATAGGAAGATCCTTATGAATCCCACTGCCACCCAGTCGGCTGCATCAGAAGGGAGCCAGCAGGTAAACTCCTCTGCTTCCTACTGCTGGGACCTATCAGCCGCTGCTCTCATCTTTAAAATTAAAGGCACGAAGGTGTGCCCGCACCCGAGGGCCCTGCCAGAGGGCTTTTTGGCATGGCCCTTAGGTGCAGGCCTGAGGCATGGCAAGCCACTTTCGACGATCGGTCCAGCCACATGTAAGTTCCATACACTAATCATTAAAAAATCTTGCTTACTTCAATGCACTGATAACTCCATAGTCTCTGTCTGTTTGAACTTCACCTCACACATCCCTTTTTCCTCTGTTAAGTGCCGTCGAGTTGGTGTTGACTCATGGCAACCCTCTGGATAGTTGTCCTAAATTGTTTGTTCTTCAGTCAGGCGGCTCATTGTTGACAGACTGGTACCCATAGCTCCTGTTATTGTATCAATCCATCTCATTGCTGGCCTTCCTCTCTTGCGTTGACCTTCTATCTTGCCAAGCATGTCTTTCTCTAATGATCTTTCTTCGCATGATGTGTCCAAAGTATGAAAATCAAAGTCTTGTCATCTGAGCTTCTAAAGAAAGCTTAGGTTTGATGTCCTCTAGTATTGACTGGTTTATTCTTCGGGCAGTCCATGGTATACGCAGTATTCGCCGTCAGCACCATAATTCAGAGCATCAATTTTCTTCCTGTCTATCTTTTTTGCTGTCCAGCTTTCACATCCATATTTATTTATTTAACAAACTTTTATATACCGCAGCCTTCCGTTGATCAGGTGCGGTTTACAAATAACAGTTGAGGAGACAGAATGGCATTTCTGTTTACATTGAACATTATATGAACTATATACATGAACAATTTAACTTTTAAATTTTTAAACTTTGGAGACTATGTACAATTTACAATTTAAACTATGTACATTTAACTATGTACAGTAAGTTCAACAGTATCAACATCATTAGGCAGTGTCAAAGTCAAGCTATCATAAGGCATTGCAGTGTTAGTTTCAGTGAGTTATATAGATCATCCCTTTTCGTTTAGGAGTTGAGAATTTGCTAGTGGGCCGTAGTGTGAGATAAAGAGGTGAGTTTTTAAGGTTTTACGTAATACTTTAAGGTCGGTTAAGGCTCTGATTTTGTCTGGTAGTGAGTTCCAGAGTATAGGGGCAGCATGGGAGAATGCTTTTTTATTGGTTGTTTTTGTGGTCTTTGTGAATTCTTTTGGAATCTTTATTTTGTTGGCATTGCCTCTTCTATGTGCAGATTGGGGTGTGTCTTTAGATAGTAGTTTATTTAGTGTGGCTGGGGCAGTGTTATTTAATGCTTTGAAGGTGGTTATTAGTTTATAGTTTATTCTGCATTGGATAGGGAGCCAGTGTAGTTTGGCTAGATAGGGTGATATGTGCTCAAAAGGGTGTACCTTCATTATGGTTCTGGCTGCAGCATTTTGAGCCAATTGGAGCCTTTTAATGTTTTGGATGTTTGTGCCTAATAGTGAGAGGTTGGCGAAGTCAACATGTGGTGTGATTATGGCTTGAATGATGCTTAGGAAGTCTTGTAGGTGGACTAGAGGGCGTAATTGTTTTAATACTTTGAGTTTGAAGTATACTTTTTTAGTTGTATTTCTTATATGGGTGTTCATGCTAAGGTGTGTATCAAGTATCACCCCTAGATATTTTATTTCGTTTTTTATATGAATGTAAAGATTCTTAAGTGTAATGTGGGTGGGGGGGTTATAAGATTTGTTTTTTGTTACAATCAGTATGTCGGTTTTGTAATGGTTAATAAAGAGGTTGTGGGCTTCTAGCCAAGTTGCTAATTCGTTAAAACAATCTGTTAATAGTTGGAGTGGAAGAATGGGGATAGTGAAAGGAATGTACAACATGATATCGTCCGCGTATATGTGGTAATGGATTTTGAATTTTTTAAAGATATTGCAGACTGGTTGTATGTATATATTAAATAGGAGGGCAGAGAGAGCAGATCCTTGGGGGAGGCCTATTTCCTGTTTGTATGTATTGGAGGTTTGAGTGTTGATCCTGACAGTTTGAGTTCTGTTGGATAGGTACGATGTGAACCATTTATGAACTATTGAGTTGGCATCTATTTGACTGAGCCTATTAAGCATTAGGGTATGGTGAACACTATCAAAAGCAGCAGATATATCTAGAAAGAGTAGCAGGAATGCATTCTTAGGGTTGTCTATTCCTCTGACAAGTGTGTCTAGGAGTACAGTTAAGAGTGTCTACCCCATGACCGGGGTGAAAGCCATATTGTTGGTCATCAAGGGGAGCTGATGTATCAATGTGTTCCTGTGTTTGGGTTTGAACTACTTTTTCTATGAGTTTGGCCATAAAAGGTATGCTAGAGATGGGTCTATATGAATTCGGTGAGGTTTTGTCCATGGTATTGTTTTTTAATATGGGTCTGATTTGTGCATGCTTTAGCATGGGCGGGAGGTAGCCTTGAGTTAGAGGTTAATTAGTGGTAGAATGAAAGGGGATAATGTTGGAAGGGTATTTTTTATCCAAGATATGGGGCAGGGATCGAGGTGAGAGGTTGTGGTATTTAGGTTTGACATTATATTCTTAAGGGTCTCTTTAGTTATGGTGTAGAATTTATTCCAAGAATCTGGTAGAGATTGGTAGGATATGGCTTGTGGGATTGGTAGGATATTTATTTTTTGATTTGTTTATGTAGTGATTTGCTAAGGTTTGGGGAGAAATGTCATTGGCTTCATGGCTGGAGTTGTATGTGTTTTTAGTTAAGTTTTGGACAATGGAGAAAAGTTCCCTTGGTCTGTTGATGGACTTGTTTAGGACGGTTGAGTGGAAGTTTTTTTTAGCACTGTCTGTGGCGTCTTTATAAATTTTAAGATGGGTGTGATATAGTTCATTGTATAATGTGGATTTGGTTTTGCGCCACTTTAATTCAATTTTTCTGAGTGTTCTTTTCATAGCTTTTAACGTGTTGTTGAACCAAGGGGCATCGCCGGTTCTGGGGCGAATGTTCCTCTTGTTTGGTTGATTATATGTAGCTGCTTTTGCGATTGTTTTATGCCAATTTGTGATTGCCTCATCAAGGTTGGAAGGTGATGATGAGAGGTTAGGGATTGTTAAATCTAGGAAATCTTCTGCATTAAAGTTTTTAAATCTAGGGGGTGTGGGTTTTTGCTGACTGTTTTTGTTATTGGGGTCAGTGTGAATAAGGTTAAATTTAATCAGGTAGTGATCTGACCATGGGATTGGTATGCACTGTGAGGATTCTTGATTGAAAAGTTTATGGAATACTTCCGGGAGAAAGATAAGGTCTAAGGTTCCTCCTTTGTTATGAGTTTTTGTGTTAATGATTTGGTGGAAGCCTATGTCGTATATCGATTCAAGAAAGAGGGTTGAATATGTGATGGGTAGTGATGGGAGATTAAAATCTCCTAGCATTATTGGGCTTAGGTCTGTGGAGGAACTGAGTAGCTCTATTAGGGCATCCATATTTTCTGTTTTATGGTCAGGTGGTCTGTATATCAAACATATTCTATAGTCGATCTTTATGATGAGTGTGTCAGTGTTAATGATTTCTGAAGATTGTTTAGCATTTAGGACCTATTTAGTCATTATAAGATGTTGAAAATACCATGGCTTAAACAAGTCAAATCTTTGTATGGAGAGAGACATCTCTGCTCTTGAGAATCTTCTTCTCTAGGTTTTTCATAGCCATTCTGCCAAGACCAATGCATCAGATTTCTTGACTGCTTGTTGCCTCTTTATTGATAGTTGATCCAAATAGGTTAAAGTTGTCCACCATTTCAATTTCTTCTCCTTCAGCAATGAACTTGTTGATTTTGCTAGTTGTCATGATCTTTGTCTTCTTTACATTAAGGTGCAGGCCCATTTTGAGACTGTTCTTTGATCGTGAAGCAAATGTTTCAGATCATCTTCACTTTCAGCCGGTAATGTGGTATTATCAGCATAGTGAAGGTTGTTGAGTCTTCCATCAATCTTCACATCTGCCTTCATACAATCCTGCTTCTCTGATGATTTGTTCTGCATATAATTTAAACAGGTAGGGGGAAAGTATGCAGACTTGTCTTACACCTTTGCTTATTTTAAACTATTCTGTTTTTCCTTGTTCCGTTCGAACTTTTGCTTCATGATCAATGTACAGATTGTGCAAGAGAACGATCAGGTGTTCTGGTATACTCATGCTGCTTAATGTGGCCCAGAGTTTCTCATGGTTTACAGTCAAAAGCCTTGCTATAGTCGATAAAGCACAAATAGATACCCTTTTGGTATTCTTTAGTCTTTTCAAGGAGCCATCTCACATCCGCGATGTTGCTTGTTCCTCTCCCTTTCCTGAACCCTTCTTGCACTTCAGGTAGTTCTTGTTCTAGGTATGGTTGTAGTCTCTTTTGAATAATCTTCAGTAGAATCTTGCTGGCATGTAGGATCAGAGCGATTGTGTGATAATTTCCATAGTCAGTTGGATCACCTTTCTTTAGTATTGGTATAAACACAGATCTTGTCCAGTCAGTTGGCCATGATGTTGTCTTCCTAATTTCTTGGCAGAGCCTTGTAAGTACAGCAACAGCTGCATCAGTTTGCTGTAATACTTCTATGGGAATGCTATCAATGCCTGGTGCTTTGTTATTTGATAAGGATTTCAGTGCTGCTTCATCTTCTTTCATCACCAATGGTTCCGGATTATAAGGTACAGGTTGAAATGGCTGTTGGTCCACTTGATCTTTTTCATATAAAAACTCTGTATTCTTTCCACCTTTTCTTGATCTTCTCAGCATCATTCAACATAGAACCTTGAGCATCCTGTAACATTCCAATTCGAGGCTGAATTTTTCCTCTACACTGACCTCATTGTTCCTGCTGATTACATTGTATCACTTTGTATCTCATGTACTACAGTAATACATTGCATCAATCAGTATCTCATCTACAGCTGTAATAATGTCAGCAAAAACAGCAGTCCTCCTGTTTGCCTCATTAACTGCAACTCCTTCAACCAAATCAACTCCCTTTTCCAATATCAGCAGCAATATCTTATACCAATAATACCCTACCATTTCAAACAAAGAGAAACGGGTACATCCTATACTTCTCCTTACCTCCATTGCTCCAGACCATCTCTGCTCATACCCATAAAAACACAACCACGCCATTGCAACCTCAAGCAACACCAAAAAAACATCCTGAACCTTTTAAAATGGTACCTAATAATAAAGCAAGATCTCTAAAGAAGAAAAATCCCCATCATACATGACCTTATGAATGACTGACTGAAAACCAGACATCAAATGCTTAATTGAAACATGGCTCTGACACAGACACCATATTCCTTAATCATATGAAAGTGCCAGCATACAGCATATACCACTGCTCAAGGCTCAACAAAAAGGGAGGAGGAGTAATTCTCCAGGACCAAGCAGGAAGTCAGTCCTCACATATGGGTGACGTCGGCACCGACGGAGCCCCCGTGCAGAGCATTTCCTCAGCTTTCATAGAAAGCCTTTGGGAATGCAGCGCGCATGTGCGGTCCCCTTCCCGCCCAAGGATGCCATCTTGCTCAGTCTTCTTTTTTTCTGCAGAGCCCGACGGATGTATATTCTTTTCACCCGAGGAAGAAGTTGATTTTCTCTGCGTTAACCTGTTTTTCTTCGGTTCGACGCCGGTTTCCCTTTTCTGCCTGGGCCCGATACATCGGTATCGAGCCCGGATCTCTTTTTCGGTTTTTGTCCTTAGTGACTAGCGTTCGTGCCATTTTTTCTTTTTTTCACTGGCAGCCTGGTCTTTTGACCTTGCAGGGGCCCTTTTTCCCCCGATGGCTGCCAGCGGGTTTAAAAAGTGTGATCGGTGTAAAACTTATGTCTCTCACCGACACACATGACTGCTGCCTCTGGTGACTCGGACCCGATCATGACCCGATCTGTGGTCCGTGTGGGAAGATGTCCTCTAAGGCGTTAAGGAGTCAGCAGCACCAAAAGGAAAGAATCTTCTCTGACTCCGCGTCCGGTAGGGCCCGGACCTCATCAGAGGCCTCAGCATCGAGGCTCCTCTGAAAGGGGGTCTCCTTCGCGGGAGTATCATAAGAAGAAAAAACCCGCGAGGGTGGCGTCAGTGGATGCACTTGGCTCCTCGAGGGCCAAGTTGCATAGCCCTGAGCGCCGTCCCGGGTCTTCGGAGTCGGAGAGGCCTGCAAAACAACCTCGTGTGGAGATGGAGTCCCCGGGTCACGTGAGTACTGTAGTCCTCGTGGACTCGCCTTCAGGGGAGCCGACGTCGTGCCCGGCACAGCCGGGGCCCGAGTCGGGGGCTGCTGAGTCTCCTGAGCTTGGACTCAGGTTGACAGCCTTGGAGAGCAGCTTGGCTGCCTTCATGGAACAGCAGTGGGCACTGATCGCCGTTCTCACCGGTGCATCTGCCCCGACCACCGGGATATCGACGTCCAAGTTGACCCCGGAGGCCAAGCCAATACTCGAGTCCATGCGAGCTCGAATTGATCCTCGGCCAAGGTCCCCCTCGGCCTCCCTTCGGGACCGAGGTAGTCGATGCCGGTACCGGTACCCTCGGCATCAGGGCGGACGGCATTGATGCCTGCCCGACTGGAGCCGCTCGATTCCTCCTCCAAGGAGTCCGGCTGGGAAACGGAGGATGAGGAGTCACCCGACACCTTTCGGACTCTGTGCGTTCCTTTGGACTCTCCCGAATCTGAGCCTTGGAGAAGTTCCCCCCCCCCCAGAGGATACCCGGTTCTCGGACTTCGTGCGGGACATGGCCAAGGCTTTGGCATTCCCCGCGGATCCCGAGGAGGAGCCTCGAGCCGAGGAGCTCGGGGCCCTACAGTATGACTCTCCTCCGAAGGAGGCCTTTACTGTTCCGGTTCCTCCGATGCTGGAACGGTTGCTGTTACGCATGTGGGAGGCGCCAGCATCGACGCCGGTTTTAAGCAAATGGGTTGATTCCATCTATCGAGTCCGCAAGAACCCCAGGTTCCAAAAGGCACAATTACCGCACCACTCCATGGTTGTGGAATCGGCCATGCATCATCTGAAGAGTCAGATGATGCACTCCTTGGTGCCTCCCGGCCGGGAGGCCTGGAACCTGGATGCCCTCGGTAAGAAGTGCTTCCAGGGCTCTATGCTTGCTTATCGTGTCCAGACCTACCAGCTGTACATGGGCATGTACCTTCGAGACCTGGCAAAGGAGATTGCCGGGTTCTCTGCTGGTCTCTCCGAGGAACCTTTGCAGAGGTTCAATGCTCTGTCCTCAGGTATTCGTGAGTGCTAGAAGTTTATATCTCGAGCAGCCTATGATGGCTTCGAGGCTTCGGCCCGAGTAGCCATGGCCGGCATTGGTGCACACTGTCAGGCTTGGCTACAGTCATCGGACCTCGAGCCATGGGTGCAGGACAAGTTGGTCAATGTCCCTTGCCGAGGTGAAAACCTCTTTGGCAAGCCCATGGCTGACAAGGCTGCAGAACTAGAGACCGAGACTTACCCGGACAAGGCTGTCCAGAAAAACCTCTGCCCCTTCTCAGAAGAAGAATGACTCGGGGGGGGGGGGGGAAGAACTTTTACCTGAGGAAGTCATCTGCCTATAAACAGTACCCTCATTATCAGGCCTCTGTAGCTCCCCAACAGGGTCAGCAGGCCAAGGGGCAGGGTCATGGGCCCCATAGGCAGAAGGCCCCCAAGCCTCATAAGAACATAAGACATGCCATACTGGGTCAGACTGAGGTCCATCAAGCCCAGTATCCTGTTTCCAACAGTGGCCAATATAGGTCATACATACCTAGCAATATCCCCAAAAGACACAGGTTCCACAATGCTTGTACTGGGTCAAGCATTGATATCCTGGGTCCCTTTTTAATAGTGGTTTATAGACCTTTCCTCCAGGAACTTGTCCAAACCTTTTTTAAACCCAGCTATACTAACAGCCTCCTACTCTGGCCCCCAAGCCTCCTACTCTGTTCAGCAGGGAGGGGTTTTTTGACTGCAATGGCATAGCCTCTCCTCCTCAGCTGGGCCGTATCAGCACTGGAGGCAGGCTGGCCCTGTTCGCCCACAGGTGGTCAGCCGTCACAAGGGATACCTGGGTTCTAAGTATAGTCCAGAAGGGCTATCTCCTCCACTTCCAGGTACCTCCCAGACTCCCTCTGCACAGGGACTTACCTCTGCAGGAGTTGGCAGGTCTTCTGAAGGAACAGGCAGTGGAACCGGTGCCCCACCACCTGAGAGGTCAAGGCTTCTATTCCAGGTACTTCCTGGTACCAAAGAGAATAGGAGGCCTCAGACCCATCCTAGACCTGTGAAACATGAACAAGTTTCTGGAGAGGGAAAGTTCAAGATGCTTACCCTTGGAATCCTGCTGCCCTACCTCCAGCAGGGAGATTGGCTATGCTCCTTAGACCTAAAGGATGCTTATACTCACATCCTCATTCATCCAGACCACAGACAATATCTCAGATTTGTAGTGGGAGGAAACCATTATCAGTACAGAGTACTGCCTTTTGTCCTTACATCCGCCCCCAGGGTATTCACCAAGTGCCTGGCGGTGGTAGCGGCCTACCTCAGGGTTCAAGGCCTCTTTATCTTTCCATATCCGGACGATTGGCTCATCAGGGGTCAATCCCCGGAAGAGGCCAATCAAGCCACCCTTCGCACTGTTGCTTTGCTTCAACACCTGGGGTTTGTCATAAACTTCGCAAAGTCCAGTTTGCAACCCTCCCAGAACATGGAGTTCATATGAACTCCACTGGACACCTTTCAGGCAAAGGCCTTTCTACCAGTGGACAGGGCCCACAGATTGATGGATCTAGCCAGGCTATTCCACAGCAATTCTCTGGTCTCTGCCAGACAATTCCTGAGGCTCTTAGGCCACATGGCATCCACGGTCCATGTAACTCCAAATGCCAGTCTACACATGAGGCCAGCTCAGTGGGGCCTCAGGACTCAGTGGCACCAGGCCACAGGAAGCCTCGCGGACAAAGTGAGGGTGTCCAGCCTACTACAGTCTTCTCTGCAATGGTGGCTTCATCTTCCGAATCTAGTGCAAGGGGTGCCTTTTCAGGCACCTCCACACTCTCAGGTGCTGACAACCGATGCTTCTCTTCAAGGTTGGGGTGCACATTGCCAAGGGGCATGTACTCAAGGCCTGTGGACTCCTTGGGAGGCCGCACAGCAGATCAGTCTCTTAGAACTGAGAGCCATCTGCTTAACCCTGAGAACGTTTTCTCTTCTCATCTCTCACCAGTCCGTCTTGGTTCAGACGGACAATCAAGTTGCTATGTTCTATGTGAACAAACAAGGGGGCACAGGGTCCCGCCTTCTATGTCAGGAAGCGCAGAAACTGTGCTCCTGGGCAATCAATCATGGCATTCTTCTCAAAGCAGTCTACCTCCCAGATCAGGAGAATTACCTGGCGGATAGATTGAGCAGGATCCTGCAGCCGCATGAATGGTAGTTGAACCCTTTAGTGGTTCAACAGATCTTCCTGAGATGGGGTCTTCCAACCATAGATCTCTTTGGCAGTTCTCTGAACCGTCAACTTCCCAGGTTCTGCTCCAGACAACCGCATCTTCTGAGTAGCAGCGGATGCGTTTCTCATTCCATGGTCTATTGGCCTCCTATATGCATTTCCTCCCACGCCTCTAGTGTCCAAGACACTATTCAAGGTGACCCGGGACAAGGCCTCAGTGATTCTGGTGGCCCCCAGGTGGCCAAGGCAACCCTGGTTCCCACTACTGTTGCAACTGGCGGTGGATACTCCTCTTCCTCTGGGGATGCAACCTGATCTCCTGTCTCAGGAGCAGGGATCTCTCCAGTCCCTCAATTTGATGGTCTGGCTGCTGAAAGGGTAGTCCTAGCACCTTTACTACTGCCTAGGGAAGTGGAGGATGTAGTCTTGGCCTCTAGGAGGCAGTCCACCAGAATGTCTTATGCCCTTAAGTGGCGTAGATTCTCTACCTGGTGTACTCAACACAACGAGAATCCCTTCTCATGCCTGGTACCAGTGGTGCTGCAGTATTGCTTCACCTGTCCAACCTAGGCCTTAAGTCCAATTCTGTTGGAGTTCATCTTAGTGCTCTTTCAGCACACCACTCACAGGTGGAGGGTCAGTCTCTATACAGCCATCCTTTGGTGGCTCGCTTCCTCGGAGGCCTGCTTTTGCTTAAGCCTCCAGTGCGTCCACTTGCCCCTGAATGGGATTTAAATGTGGTCTTGCAATGGCTTACTTGCCCACCATTTGAACCTATGGCTACTTGCCCTCTGTGTTTTCTGTCCTGGAAAGCGCTATTTCTGGTAGCCCTTACCTCAGCAAGGCGAGTGAGTGAGCTTCAGGCCCTAGTATTGGAAGCACCATATACTAGGTTCTATAAGAACATGGTAGTCTTGCGGACTCACCCTAAGTTCCTTCCAAAGGTTATCTCCGCCTTCCACCTCAATCAGGAGGCGGTTCTTCCGACTTTCTTTCCCAGGCCTCATGCTAGCCGGGCTGAGATGGTCTTGCATACCCTGGACTGTAGGAGGGCGTTGTCCTTCTACCTTGACCGTACGCGGGAGCACCAGAGGGCGCTTCAGCTCTTTGTCTCTTATGACCCCAATAAGTTGGGGTTGGCTGTCTCCAAGCGTACTTTGTCCATATGGGTAGCTGACTGCTTCGCCTGGGCTTACAGGGCAGCCGGCCTCTCGTTGCAGGGTTGAGTTACAGCTCACCGTGTCAGGGCGAAGGCTGCGTCAGTGGCTCATCTCCTCTCTGTTCCGTTGGCAGACATCTGCCATGCCGCTATTTGGTCTTCAAGCCAGACTTTTGCGGCCCACTACTGCCTTGAGAGGGAGTCCTACAGGGACAGTGCTTTCGGGCAAGCGGTACTTCATAATCTCTTTGGGGTTTAGGCAATTCCTACCCTCCGGCCCTGGTGTTGGGCTACATTTTGAGGGCGTTATCAGAGAAGATTCTGTTCTTGCATGTTGAGGTTCTAGAGGGGGCTCATTTTTTTCAGTTTGGGGCCTCTGGTAACCCTCAGCTAGGGAATCCCATATGTGAGGACTGACTTCCTGCTTGGTCCTGGAGAAAGAGTAGTTACTCACCTGTAACAGGTGTTCTCCAGGAGCAGCAGGAATCAGTCCTCACAACCCTCCCTGCTCCCCTTGGAGTTGCAGTCATATGATTTATTTTTGCTATTTTTGCTGTCTTTTAGCTATGTCATCAGACTGAGCAAGATGGCACCCTTGGGCCGGAAGGGGACCATGCATGTGCGCTGCATTCCCAAAGGCTTTCTATGAAAGCTGGGGAAATGCTCCGCACGGGGGCTCCGTCGGTGCCGACGTCACCCATATGTGAGGACTGATTCCTGCTGCTCCTGGAACACCTGTTACAGGTGAGTAACTACTCTTTATTCTTTGCAAAACCTCACTAGGAGCTCAACAAATCTCCTCATCATGCACTGAAGGTGCAGATATACTAACAATCGCTACAAGAAAACTTATGATCATGCTCATATATAGACCCCCCCTCCTCTGAAACTAACACACTGGACAACATAATTGAAACTGCATGCTCTGTGTCACCACTAGGCAAAGAACACATCTTAGGTGACTTCAACCTATATTCACTACATAATGCACAGAGCATGTCCTTCCTTTAGGCAATGGAAGACATTGGCTACAAACAAAAAATAGATACTGCAACACACACAAAAGGGAACACCCTTGACCTCATTTTCTACCCTAAAACCTGGTCTCATAACAAAAACATATCTATTATAAATATTCAACCAGATCCATGGTTGGATCATTACCTCATATATTTCAGTACTGAATCAGACCCCCATCCAACCAATAACCACGAAATACTATCATATAATCGATTCATAAAATTTGACAAAGATGAATTCATTAGCAAAACAAGTCCAGGTCTCTCAATCAGCAGTGACAATATTAACATCCTCATCACAACATGGAACAGAACACTTAAGTACAGCATCAGTAAACCATCAAAGCTCCAATCTAAAAAAACACACACAAACTCTCAACCTTGGTATTCTCAAACCCTGAAACATATGAAGAGAAACTTAAGGACGGCCGAAAGAAAATGGAGAATCACCAAATCTGATGAAGGCAGGCTCAAATACATGAACACATTAAAAATCTACTGTCAGAGCCTCTTGGACACACAATAAGAATACTACTCAAAATTCCTATCAAAATCTCTTAACCGGCCAAGGGAACTATTCTTCATAATACAAAACATCATAAAAACAAACTCAGAAGACCCATCGAGTAACACAAGTGCCCAGCATCTCGCAAATCACTACATTGAAAAATCTGTAATCAAGTCAATGTGCAACACAACCTCCTCTGATCCTGAACCAACCAGCCTTGTAACTTGGAACTCATTTTCACCAAGAAGCAAGGACCAAATAGAACACTGCATCAAATCATTGAATTACTACTGCCTAGTGGTTGGGGCAAGGTACTTCAGGCCGGAAGGTCGGGGGTTCAAATCCCACTAGAGGACAGCAACCTTGGGCCGGAAGGACTGGGGTTTCTAGTCCCACAGATGCTCCTTGTGGTCTTGGCAAGCCACTTAACCCTCCATTGCCCATGTTCCCTGTAAGTATTAGTGTATGTGTCTCATATCCCCGCGTGTTAAATGTATCCCCCAATTGTGTTGTGACCGCTTTGATTGAAGGATAAGGCGGTATACAAAACTGTCTAAATAAATAAATAAATAGACCCTTGCCCAGTCAGCTGGATTAAATCAACAAAATCAGAATTTACACCATACATCCAAAAAATTGTCAATGTCTCTCTATCTCAAGGATATTTACCAAACAACTTAAAGTGCATCCATACGCCCAATTTTAAAACAAAATGCACTAAATAAATCTTGCCCCACCTCTTACAGACCAATATCTAGCCTACCCTTCCTATCCAAAATCATTGAAAAATCAATATAATTTCAATTCCAGGACTTTATCGACTCAAGCACTCCACTTGACCCCCATCAATATGGATTTAGAGCACATCATGGAGTTGAAACGCTGCTAACATCTCACCTTGACGCAATTATACAAGGAATCGACAGCATGAAACACGCATTCATCCTCATTTTTCTAGATATATCTTTGGCATTTGATTCTGTAAACCCCAATATTCTAATCAACCGCCTAAAGTACCTTGATATAGGTGGTACTACTTTATGATGGTTTCAAGATTACCTGTCCAACTGCATCCAACAAGTGTGCTTCGATAACAACCTCTCCAACCTATTCACCCAACCTCAAGGCATCCCACAGGGATCTGCATTATCTGCACTGCTATTCAATATATATCTACAACCTGTCTGCAACGTCATTCAATGACACGATGTTGACTAAAGAATTTATGCAGACAATATGATGTTCACAACCTTCAGCACCTCAGACCCTAACTGCATGCACATCAACTGCTTCATTGATGTCTCTGCATGGCTCAACTCAGTTAACTTCACAGTTAACTTGAGGAAAACAGAAGTACTCATTATTAGGAACAAAGCATTCAACCCTCCCTATCTACTACATGTAAACAATGCCTCACTTGACATGAAATTAAAAAAGAAATAATATACTTTGGGATCTACCTTGATCAAAATCTCGATTTTCCAAACACATTCACATGACTTCTCGCACAATTTACAATAAAACCAAAATGATACAACATCTGAGACCTCTGCTCTCCCATACTGACTTCTGCTCAGTAGCTCAAGCACTGATATGCCCACATTTCGACTACAGCAACAATATACTCCATGGACCTCCCCAAGAAAACCCTAAAGCCCTTACAGCTTGCTCAAAACACGGTTGTGTGTACAATAATGCGAGCCAAAAGATCCAATCACTTAACACCCATCCTGTTCTACCTCCACTGGCTCCCGATACTTCAAAGGATCAAATTCAAAGCTCTAATGAACATTTTCGAAATAGTAAACATAGCACCAACATACCTCAGCACACTGAAACATCCAGCAAAACACAAGAACAAAGACAACTTGAAAAACATACTATCTACTCCTAAGAATGTAAGAAAAATAAATCAATCAACAACCAATAGAGCATTCTCACTCTACACCTCTACTTATGGAATGATCTCCCTAATGTTCTTAAGAGAAAACAAAGACCTAATGCAATTTAGGTAACATCTCAAAACATTCATCTTTATAGACTACTATCAATGCTATCAGCCACCATAAACCTCATATCTATATCTATAATAATCATCACAGGCCAACATTCCAACGGCATTCCTCCAAATCCTAACTGTTGCTACACACTCTTCACATATCTGTCATATCACCCCAGACCACTAATGATTATTGCTCATGTAAATAGTTATTGCATTTCATTGTTAATGTTAATTGTAACTGTTCTCTGTAATCCCTTTAAACTGCCTCGTGCAGTAGTTAAAATGTTCTCTGTAAACTGCTCTGATTACCTAGACAAGGCGTATATAAAAACAAACAAGTACAGTCCCTGAACTGCCCTAGAGAACATTTTGAGACAGAGAAATCTAACAGGTGAACAAAATAGCCTAAATAACCCTCTCATAACACAAATCACTACATTAAGAAACACTCATCTACACCTGTCTCTTTGATACCTCCTCTCCTCAGTCAAACACCCAACCTAATTTGGTCTACTTTTCACAAATTAAATCTCAGAGCTCAATAAAATGATCTCCAACATCAGCACCATATCCTCTAGGTTTGACCCATGTCCAGTAAGCAGGTTAAAAGTGGTCTGCGCAGATCTAGCACCATACATCCTCTATATGATCAACACATCACTTACACAGGGAATAATGCCTAAACTGCTAAAGCAAGCTTCAATTCTCCCAATATTGGAAAAATAAATCACTTGACAAACTCTGCCCTACATCGTATAGGCCAGAATCCAGCATTCCATTTTTAGCCTGAATTATAGAAAAAGCTGTTTACTCACAACTACTCCATGACCACATTGATACTCATTCCCCACTAGACACACACCAATACGGTTTCAGGCCACACCCTAATGTTGAGACCCTGCTAATCTCTGACAATCTACTAAAGGTTATAGATAACCCTAAACGAGCAGTCATTTTTAGATATAGCTGCTGCCTTTGATTCGGTTAGTCATGTAATACTTATCAAAAGTCTAAAGCAAATTGGATTATATGGCATTAAGTTAAAATGCTCCAATCCTACCTCTGTCCAGTCCCAGCAAGTTAAAATAGGGCAACAAACATCAAAGTCCTTCTCAGAATCAAGGGATATCTCGGGGCTGTGCCCTCTGCTCTGTTATTTAATATATATTTGCAATTTATCTGCAACGTTATCCAAGGATTCAGTGTCTGTTGTTCCATCTACGCAGATGATGTGATGCTATTCCTCCCCTTTGATATAGCACAACCTAACTTTACCCCCATTATCTCATGCTTTACCACAGTTTCACAATGGCTAAATGACTTCAACTCAAAATTAATTATAAGAAAACTGAGGTCCTAATTATTACAAGAAACCAACATTTTATCCCACCTCTAAACCTCAAGGTAGAAGATGTAATGCTAACAATAAAGAATGAGGTAAAATACCTTGGTGTCACTCTCGATAGGTCATTAAACTTAACAGCACATCTTAAAACAGCCGGTCTAATTTATAACAAGCTAAGGCTTATTAAACACTTGAGGCTTGCACTACCACACCATTACTTTAGATCCATGCTCCAAGCTATGGTATTCCCACATTTACTTCTGTAATAGCATCCTCCAAGGGCTCCCAAAGCAAGCTCTTAATCACCTTAGGACAGCTCAGCATGTTGCTGCTAGGATGGTTGTCAAGGCTAACCCCACAGAACACATTACACCCATTTTATACAACTTGCATTGGCTCCCAATCCATAGCAGGATCAAATATCTTTAAACTATAAAAAACAGAAGTTCTGGACCAAGCAGGAAGTCAGTCCTCACATATGGGTGACGGCGCAGACGGAGCCCTCGTGCGGAGCATTTCCCCAGCTTTCAAAGAAAGCCTTTGGGAATGCAGCGCACATGCATGGTCCCCTTCCCGCCCAAGGGTGCCATCTTGCTCAGTCTTCTTTTTTCCACGGAGCCCGACGGACGTGTGTCGTCACCCGGTAAAAAGTTGATTTTCCTGCATGGATTCGTGTTTTTGCCCGGTTCGATGCCGGTTCCCCTTCCTGCCTGGGCCCAGTACACCGGTATCGAGCCTGGAGCTAAGATTTTTTTTTTCCGTTTTTTGTCCTTCGTGACTAGCGTTCCCGCTTTTTTTTCTCTTTTTCACTGGCAGTCCGGTCTTTTGACCTTGCAGGGGCCCTTTTTCCCCCAATGGCTGCCAATGGGTTCAAGAAGTGTGATCGGTGTAAGAAGCTGATGTCTCTCACCGACACACATGACTGCTGCCTCCGGTGCTTCGGGCTTGACCATGACCCAGTGGTCTGTGTCCCTTGCGGCGAAATGTCCTCTAAGGCGCTGAGGAGCCGTCAACATCAGCATGAAAGACTCTTTTCTGACTCCGCATCTGGCCAGGCCCGGACTTCGTCAGAGGCCTCGACATCTCGTGAGTCCGACCCCAAACACCGTCGAGGCTCCTCTGAAAGGGGGTCTCCTTCGAGGGAACACAGAAGGAAGAAGAAACCCACGAGGGCGGCGTCGGACGCTCTTGGCTCCTCGAGGGCCAGGTCGCATAGCCCCAACTGCTGTCCCGGGTCCTCGGAGTTGGAGAGGCCTGCCAAGTTGCCTCGAGTGGGGCCGGAATCCCCGAGTCACGTGAGTGCTGTTGTCCTCATAGACTCCCCTCCGGGGGAGCCGACGTCGGGGCCCGAGTCAGGGGCTGCTGAGTCTCCTGAGCTGAGTCTCAGGTTGACGGCCTTGGAGAGCAGCTTGGCTGCCTTCATGGAGCAGCAGCAGCAGGTACTGATTGCCGGTTTGACCGGTGCATCTGCCCCGACCACCGGGACCTCGACGTCCAAGTCGACCCCGGAGGCCGAGCCGATCCTCGAATTGATGCGGTCTCGAGTCGATCCTCGGTCAAGGTCCCCCTCGGCCTCCCGCTCAGGGCCAAGGTCGTCGACACTGGTGCCTTCGGCGTCAGGGCGGATGGCATCGGTGCCCGCCCGGCCGGAGCCACTCAATTCCTCCTCGGAGGGGTCAGAGTGGGAGACGGAGGACAAGGAGTCCCTGGATACTTTCCGGACCCGGTGCGTCCCATCGGACTCACCGGAGTCCGAGCCTCGGAGACCGTCCCCACCGGAGGATACCCGGTTCTCGGACTTCGTGCGAGACATGGCCAAAGCCTTGGCCTTCCCCGCGGATCCTGAGGAGGAGCCTCGAGCCGAAGAGCTCGAGGCCCTCCAGTATGACTCTCCGCCTAAGAAGGCCTTTACTGTACCGGTTCCTCCGATGCTGGAACGGCTGTTCTTCCTCATGTGGGAGGTACCAGCCTTGGCGCCAGTTCTCAGCAAACAGGTCGATTCCATTTATCGAGTCCGTAAGAGCCCTGGGTTCCAGAAGGCACAGTTACCGCACCACTCCATGGTTGTGGAATCAGCCATGCATCGTCTGAAGAGTCAGAAGATGCACTCCTTGGTGCGCCCCGGCCGGGAGGCCTGGAACCTGGATGCCCTTGGTAGAAAGTGCTTCCAGGGCTCTCTGCTGGCGTGCCGTGTCCACTTCCCAGCTGTACAATGGCATGTACCTTTTGGGACCTGGCAAAGGAGATTGCCGGGTTCTCAGCTGGCCTCGCCGAGGAACCTTTGCAGAGGTTTAAGTCTTAGTCATCTGGGATTCAAGAGTGCTCAAAGTTTCTCTCGAGCAGCCTATGGAGGCTTCGAGGCTTCAGCCCGAGTAGCCGTGGCCAGCATCGGTGCACACCGTCAGGCCTGGCTACAGTTATCGGACCGTGAGCCATGGGTACAGGACAAGTTGGTCGATGTCCCCTACCGAGGTGAGGACCTGTTTGGCAAACCCATGGCTGAAAAGGCTGCAGAACTCGAGTCTGAGACTCTCACCAGGACAAGGCTGTCCAGAAAAACCTCTGCCCCTTCTCAGAAGAAGGGCTTGGGGAAAAAGCCCTTTTACCTGAGGAAGGCTACTGCCTACAAATCCTACCCTCATTTTCAGGCCTTTGCAGCTCCCCATCAGGGTCAGCAGGCCAAGGGGCAGGGACATGGGCCCCATAGGCAGAAAACCCCCAAGCCACCAGCTCTGGCTCCTGCACAGCAGGGAGCGAGGTTTTGACTCCCATTGCATAGCCTCTCGTCCTCAGCTGGCTCCTCTCAGCACAGGAGGCCAGCTGACACTGTATGCCCACAGGTGGTCAGCCATAACAGGGGATACCTGGGTGCTGGAGCATAATCCAAAATGGCTATTTGCTCCACTTCAACCAGTTACCCCCCTCCTATTTTCCAGGGGAGCCTCCAAGACTCCTTCACAGGAACCTCCTCCTTCAGGAGTTGGCAAGTCTTCTAAAGGAGAAAGCGGTGGAACCGGTGCCTCACCACCTGAGGCCAAGACTTCTATTCAAGGTACTTTCTGGTACCAAAAAGGACAGGAGGCCTCAGGCCCATCGTAGACTTGCGAAATCTCAAGTTCCTGGAGAGGGAAAAGTTCAAGATGCTTACCCTTGGGATACTGCTGTCCTACCTCCAGCAGGGAGATTGGCTATGCTCCTTAGACCTAAAGGATGCTTATACTCACATCCTTATTCATCCAGACCGCAGACAATATCTCAGATTTGTAGTGGGAGGAAATCATTTTCAATACAGAGTGAGTACTTCCATTTGGCCTTACCTCCGCCCCCAGGGTTTTCACCAAGTGCTTGGCAGTGGTGGCGGCCTATCTCAGAAACCAGGGCATGTTTGTATTTCCATACCTGGACTCATCAGGGGTCAGTCTCCACTTTTCGCACTGTTTCTGTTCTTCAGCATCTAGGCTTCGTGGTAAACTTCACAAAGTCCACTTTGCTCCCCTCACAGGACATGGAGTTCATAGGGGCAAGATTGGATACCCTCCAGGCGAAGGCTTATTCGCCCGAGGACAGGGCCCACAGACTGATAGCGTTGGCCAGTCAGTTCCAGAGCGATTTTCTGGTCTCCGCCAGAAACTTCCTAAGGCTCTTGGGCCTCATGGCATCCATGGTCCATGTAACTCCGAATGCCCGCCTGCACATGCGACCTGCTCAGTGGTGCCTCAGAGCTCAGTGGGTGCAAGCCACAGGCGACCTGAAGGACAAGATAAGGGTGTCCAAACTGCTGACAGCCTCCCTACGGTGGTGGCTGCATCTCCCAAACCTGGTCCAGGGGGTGCCTTTTCAGGCGCCTCCCCACACACAGGTGCTGACAACCGATGCTTCCCTTCAGGGCTGGGGTGTACATTGCCAGGGGGCTTGCACTCAGGGCCTCTGGTCTCCTGGGGAGTCCACATAGCAGATCAATCTATTGGAGTTGCGAGCTATCTGCTTAGCTATACAGATTTTCTCTCATGTCCTCTCTCACCAGTCTGTCTTAGTTCAGACAGACAATCAAGTGGCAATGTTCTGCGTGAACAAGCAAGGGGGCACAGGCTCCAAACTTCTGTGTCGGGAGGCACAGGCTCTTTGCTCCTTGCTCCTTGGCAATCAAACACAACATGTTTCTCAAAGCAGTTTACCTGCCTGGCCAGGAAAATTGCCTGGCAGACAGATTGAGCAGGATTCTACAGCCTCACGAATGGCAGTTGAATCCTCTGGTGGTCCAAGAGATCCTTCTAAGATGGGGGTTTTCCAACCATCGATCTCTTTACGAGTCCACTGAACCGTCAGCTACCCAGGTTCTGTTCCAGACAACCGCATCCTCTGAATAGCAGCAGATGCGTTTCTAATATCTTGGTCTACGGGCCTACTGTATGTGTTTCCTCCCACGCCTCTAGTGGCCCGAACCTTGTTCGAGGTTCTTCAGGACAATGCCTCAATGATTCTGGTAGCCCCCAGATGGCTGAAGCAGCTATGGTTTCCACTCCTTCTGCAGTTGGTGGTGGACACTCCACTCCCTCTGGGGGTGCATCACGACCTGTCTCAGGACCAGGGATCTCTCCTGCACCCCAACCTCAAATCCCTCAACCTGATGGTCTGGCTGCTGAAAGGGTAGTTCTAGCCCCCTTACTTCTGCCTAAGGAGGTGGAAGAGTTGGTTTTGGCCTCTAGCAGGCAATCCACCCGGAAATCTTATGCCCTCAAGTGGTGTAGGTTCTCCACCTGGTGTGCTCTCAGCACCAGGAGGATCCTTTTTCGTGCCTGGTTCCAGTGGTGCTGCAGTACCTGCTCCACCTCTCGGACCTAGGCCTTAAATCCAACTCTGTTCGGGTCCACCTCAGTGCTCTATCGTCACACCACTCACAGCTAGAGGGCCAATCTCTGTCGGGCCACCCCTTGGTGTCCCATTTCCTCAGAGGCCTGCTTCTGCTCAAGCCTCCGATCAGTCCACCAGCCTGTGAGTGGGATTTAAATGTGGTCTTGCAACAACTTACTTGCCCACCATTTGAGCCGATGGCTACCTGTCCTTTACACTTCCTTTCCTGGAAGGCCTTGTTCTTGGTGGCTTTTACCTCGGCCAGGCGTGTGAGTGAACTACAAGCTCTGGTTTCTGATAGACCGTACACACGTTTCTATAAGAACAGAGTGATCTTGCGGATTCATCCTAAGTTCCTTTTGAAGGTTGTCTCCTCCTTCCATCTCAATCAGGAGGTGGTTCTTCCAACATTCTTCCCCAGGCCGCATGCCAGCCGGGCTGAAACAGTCTCGCATACCCTGGACTGTAGAAGGACGTTGTCCTTTTACATAGACCGTATGCAGGGGCATCGATGGCTGCTCAGCTCTTCGTATCTTTTGACCCTAATAAACTGGGGTTGCCTGTCTCCAAGCGTATGTTGTCCCTTTGGGTAGCAGATTGTATCGCCTGGGCATACAGGGCAGCTGGCCTCTGCTTGCAGGGTCGAGTCACAGCCCACCGTGTCAGGACGAAGGCCGTGTCAGTAGCCCACCTCCACTCTGTTCCGTTGGCAGACATCTGCTGGGCCGCTACCTGGTCTTCAAGCCAGACTTTTGCAGCTCACTACTGCCTCGAGAGGGAGTCCAGTAGGGACAGTGCTTTCGGACTTTCGCTCTGTTACAAGCTCTTATTTTCCCACATTTTGACTATTGCAACCTCTTACTTAAGGCTTTCCCAAATACACCAACCTGTGTCTTTTGGGGAAACTGCTAGGTACGTATGACCTAGATTGGCCACTGTTGGAAACAGGATACTGGGCTTGATGGACCTTGGTCTGACCCAGTATGGCATATATTATGTTCTTATGGACCAGCGGTGCTCTGTAATCTCTTTGAGGTTTAGGCAACTCCTACCCTCCGGCCCTTGTGTTGGGCTACCGTACGGGGGCGTTCTTAGAAAGGATTCTTTCACGGATGCTGACGCTCTAGAGGGAGCTTATTTTTCAGCTTGTGTTCCCGGTAGCCTGAAGCTAGGGAGTCCCATATGTGAGGACTGACTTTCCTGCTTGGTCCTGGCGAATGAGTAGTTACTCACCTGTAACAGGTGTTCTCCAGGAGCAGCAGGAATCAATCCTCACGACCCTCCCTCCTCCCCTTGGAGTTGCAGTCATATGATTCATTTTGTTACTTTGCTGTCTTTTAGCTATGTCATCAGACTGAGCAAGATGGCACCCTTGGGCGGGAAGGGGACCGCGCATGTGCGCTGCATTCCCAAAGGCTTTCTTTGAAAGCTGTGGAAATGCTCCGCACGAGGGCTCTGTTGGCGCTGACGTCACCCATATGTGAGGACTGATTCCTGCTGCTCTTGGAGAACACCTGTTACAGGTGAGTAACTACTCTTTACATCACCAAGGATATTAAATTTACACCACCCCTTTTTATTTCCATTGATAGCATCCAACTACAAGTCAAATATGAAGTGCATTACTTAGGCATTTATTTATTTAACAAGTTTTTATACCGCCATTTCCTTCAATCAAAGCGGTTACAAGAAATACAAAGGTTTTAAGCAAGGGAAACATACACAGTATAAACATAACAGCACAGTGGTAATATAGGAAAAATAACAAGGGTTAACAATATAGCAAAATTATTTATATAATAGATACAATAGATGATATCTAGTCAATTGTTGATCCATAGTGTTCAATGAAAAGTTTAGTTTTTAATTGCTTACGAAAGTCTTTTAAATTATCAATTGAACGTAAGTCAGGAGGGAGAGAGTTCCAAATTAAAGGGGCAGCCAAAGAAATTGCTCTTTGTGAAGTACATTTGCATGATTTAGAGTAGTTTCTTGGGGTGTTGAGGGTGTGAAGTGGAAAACCTTTTTGGTCTGTTGCTGGTATCATGGAGGTAAGAGGGCATGGAGGCTGATTGCAGAACTCTTGTTTCATTTTGAAAATATTTATGATTAACTTATACTTTATGCGAAGGGCTATCGGGAGCCAGTGGAGTTCTTTAAGGATGGGGGTAATGTGGTCATGATTTGTGGAGCCATTGATTATTCTGGCTGCTGTATTCTGTGCCATTTGAAGTGGCTTGAGAGCATGTTTTGACAGACCATTGTAGATAGGGTTGCAAAAATCCAGAATGGGAGTAATAAGTGCCTGGCAGACTGTATGAAAATGTTCATAAGAGATAAGAGGCTTGAGGCGTCTAATTATTTTCATTCTGTAATAAGCGTTTTTAACAGTTTTTCTTATGTGAGATCGTAGGTTTAGCTTCTTATCGAGGGTTACTCCGAGGTATCTTACTTCGTCCTTAATTGGAATCTTTGTGTTGCATGTGATGTATGGTGGGGGATTAAAGTTGGTGTTTCTAGTTACAATAAGTGCTTCAGTCTTGTTCAAGTTTAATGCAAGGTTGTTATTTGTCAGCCAAATGGAAATGCTGGTAATGCAGTTTGAAATCTTGTTGTAGTCTGGGCAGTTGATATCAATTGGAGTGTAAATCATGATGATATCCGCATAAATCGTGTAGTCTATTTGATGAGTTGCTATTATGTGACAGATTGGTTGGATAAATAAGTTAAAAAGAAGTGAGGAGAGTGCAGATAAACATAAACATCTGTTTTTCATCGCACATAAATAACACCATGAAAAACATCTATTATAAGCTAAGAAGCATACGATATCTTAGACCACTCCTCGAACTACATGATTTTCGCTCTGTTACAAGCCCTTATTTTCCCACATTTTGACTATTGCAACCTCTTACTTAAGGCTTTCCCAAATACTCCATCCTTCCCCTCCAGTTAGCCATGAATACAGCTGCTTCTCTGCTCTTTAATGCTTTGACTTCAGATTATATTACTCTGCTCCTGAAGACACTACATTGGCTACCTATGTATCAACAGATCAAATTCAAAACCCTACTTACTACCTTCAAGGTTTTACATGGTTTATCTGCTATGTATCTGCAATCTCTTATCCAAAGAACTCCAGACAGCAGAAGCAGATCATCTAACTTTCTAAATATGCTACTCATGCCATCACGCAACGCTAAGGTTGCCTCCACAACTTCAAAGAGAGCCTTCCCCCCTCTTTGCTCTGGCTCTCTGGAATCTTCTCCCAGATCTCCTTGCCACCAATGACTTGATTGATTTTAAGAAGAAACTAGAGACGCATCTATTTTTTTAAAACATTTCTCAAATGCTGATGCTTAGTTAATAATTCTTTAACTTTTAATTTGCATTTAATATACCTTTGTTCTAATGTTCTCTGAATAATTTTGTTTATCGTAAACTGCCTAGACTATTAGATTGGCGATTATATAAAACTAGCTAAATATATAAATATAAAATGACCACATTCAAACTAGTGAAGGACTTGCCTCCATTATACCTAACTAACCTCATAAAGAACTCCCCTAATGACAGAATTAGAAGGGAATGTAGTCAAAACACGCTTCTCGTACCATCCACATAATGAAAGTTCCTTAGGGCAACGACCAATAAAGCCTTTAGCATCACTGCACCAATGATATGGAACTCCCTCCCAGATAAGCTTAGATCCACATCGGACCTGATTGCATTCAAGAAACTGATTAAGATACATCTGTTCATAGAACATTTTGGCACAGATGAGCCAACGCAAAACCTCTTCCCCAAATAACAGACTTCAGCACAAGCACGTTGCTGATCCCCTCTCCCTCATCGCTTCCTCCCTCTTCCTCTCTCTCTGACTACAGCCATATTAATGTACATAGACTAAAGCCAGCTGCTGTATGCTAAAAGATGCTCCCCATCAGATCCAGAATAGAATATAAAGCCATAATGATGACATACAAGATATTAAATAACCAGTCCGCTCAGTGTTTAAACAAAATCATCAAAAGAGTATCAAACACATGTTCAAGGAGGAAGTTCCACCAAAACACCCTCTCAACACTATCCATACCGTCCAACTCTTCGCAGCGACTGCTTCACAGAGCATTCGAATACTATATACCTCCACTATGGAACTCACTCCCAAACTACCTAAGAGATATAACGGACGTCGCTGACTTCAGAAAATATCTAAAAGCCTACCTTTTCAACAAGCACTACAACAGCATATGAAGCACACAACCACCGGATTGTGAAATCCCTAAACTGCCCCATAAGATAACATAGCTTAGTATCTCCAGGAACAAGCAGGAATGAGTCTTCACATATGGGTAAACGTCGGTACCAATGGAGCCCGCACGGGAACACTCCCCAGCTTCCCAAAAAGAAAGCCTTTGGGAGCATGCCCACATGCATGCGCGCTGCCTTCCTGCCTATTCACTTCCCTCACGTCAGTTCTTCGTTTTCTGCGGAGCCGACAGGATGTGTCCTTGTCACCACGGAAAATTCTTCTTTTTTTATTTTGTGGTTGTGCCTGCCTTTGTTCGCCCACTGGTACCGCCGGTGCTTTTCTTTCTTTTTACTGAAAATGTTCCTTTTTCACTAAAGAATATTTTCATTCCTACTTAATGCTGAAGTATTTTGGCCACTAGGCCTCTATCCTTTCCTCATGGAAAAGCCAGCCACTATCCTTAAGAAATGCTCAAAGTGTGGTGGTACAACTAAATTAGACACTCATAACTGGTGTCTAAAGTGTTTAGGTCCTGACCATTACTCGATGGGGTGTTTCGCCTGCAGGAGTTTAACTAGAAGAACTCTTCAAGATCGAGTACAACTCGATACCCGGTTCACATCAGGCCTGATGTCACCAGCCAGAATTTCTTCTTCCTCCCAGGGTCAGGTAACCAAACAAAAGTCTGTTAAGACTAGCCAGTCCTTGAGAGGTAGATCTCCTTCTAAGCATCGAGATGCCTCTGGCGTTGCCCTCAAGGACATTATGGCAATACAGTCCCGGCGGGAGTCTTCGGGCTCCAAAGCATTATCGGGGCTTTAGGTTGTTCCCGAGGTTTTTATCTCCATGGACATACCTGTGCCATGCTCGGTGGATCTGGCCGCTTCGAGCAGTACCGATACCCCGGCATCGGCTATGGTGATGGATGAAAGACTCCTCTCCATCGAACTTGGTCTAGCGAATCTCTCAGCTACTTCGGTACTGCTAGAATCGCTGCAGACTGTTCCCCAAATGCCGTGTCGGTATCGATGTCAGTGCCGGTATGGGCATCGCTACCGGTGCTGGCATTGCCATTGCCATCGGCATCGGTGCACGTGTCGGTATCGGCATTGGCTCCACTACTGGTACCGTCGATGTCTCCTTTGACGGGCTCGCTTACTCCGATGCCGAGCCTGGAATCGCTCTCAAGCATAGAGGATTCGGTACCGACCTCGAGCGGTACTGAAGACATCTTTTTAAAGAAAATCCGGTGCTTCATCCTTTCAAGTCTTCCGATTCCGATGACTGGGATGAATCCATGGGTACCACAGCTGAATTTTCACCAGTTGCAGCTTTTACCCCTCAATTTGGAGGGTACCCCTCAGAAGAGATTTCCTTTCAAGCTTTTGTGCTTGATATGGCAAAGCTACTTGCCATTTCCATACCTCAGAAAGAGTCTATACCAAGGGATTCAGGAACTCTGCAATACCCTTGGGCTTCAAAGGAGATGTTTATGCTTCCTGTACATCAGATCCTACAGGATCTATTATTAAGAATGTGGGAAACCCCCTTAACGGTATCCCCGCATTCTCAAAGACTTGACACTGTGTATAAAGTGCCATCTTCTACAGGTTTTCAAAAGACTCAACTTCCTCATCATTCTATAGTAGTAGAATCAGCAATGAGGTGCATTAAGAGTGCAAAAAAGCATTCTTCTTACCCACCAGGTCGTGAGTCTAGAACCTTAGATGCTTTTGGGCGTCGAAGTTTCCAAGCATCCATGTTTTCAGCAAGAATTCTCATATTTTCTATATGAGATTCTCTTGAAGAGGTTACAAAGAACTTAAAGCTTTTGAACCCTTTTCTTCAACAACATAAAAGAGCAGACTATTAGTCAGACATGCCCAAAATATCTCTAAATTCCTTAATCGTGCTTCCTTGGACTGCTTTGAGTCTATTAGCAGAACTTCTGCTGTAGCCATAGGAGCATGACGTATTGCCTGGCTCCAAGCTTCAGACTTGGATAAATGGGTACAAGTAAAGCTGGGAAATAGTCCTTGTACTGGAGAGAATCTCTTCAACAAGGATTGCCTATTTCAAGCAAGTCAGACACTGATAAGCTACTGTCAGAGGACTGTCAAAAATTTCCTCTATCTCAGCTATTAAAAGATCTTCTAGAAGACTTTATTCTCCTAGGGGAAAGGTTTTATCCATCTTCTACCCATCATGCAGATGTTTCCCAAACAGGGTAACATCAAACCAGACTAAGAAAACCAAAACCTCAACAGGTTCAGCAGACCCAGTAACTGCAGGGTTTCTGATATTTTATTTGCTTAGTCTTTCCTTCTTTCTGTATGAAATTCAGAACCTATAAACCTGCCTTTTTATCAAAACAGGCATTTGAATTTGATTCATCCAGACTGAGACAGCAGTGACACACTGAGTCAACTCTTTACCTCTGGACATGAAACTCTTATTACAAAGGAAATCCACTCTCCTAGCTCTAAGCTATTGAGAACAATCATGCTCTAAAGGTAACAAGTTTCTGCTCTCCCTGTTTTTAAAAAAAAAAAAAAAAGGGGGGGGGGGAGAGGGGTAGGAAACTTAGCAACAAGGTGAACTATATCCTTCACCTTCTTACAGTTACTTGTAAGAGGATGTCTCATAGTTTAAACTGCAAAAGAACTCTAACTATTCATCTACAAGGACTTACCAAATTGTAGGTCCTTTCAACTCTGTATTGTTTTCTATCCCTTTCATGTGGGACATTTAGTCTCCAAGGGGAACATTATTCAACTGGAGAGCTTTTTCACTAAAGCTGTAGGAATTTCTTCCATTCCTACTCCAGTAAGTCTTTCCAATACAGAGTTTTCCTCCTTGGAGTTCTTTTTGCACTACGGTTGTTACCAAATGCACAATAGCATTCTGGGAATCCCTACCAGGGTTATTCTGTTCATCAGACACATGTGTTTCTGCTTAATCTACGCTGCCTGCGTATCTTTGAGCTGATCTTTTAAATACTTCTTTTTAAGACAGCTTATTAGACAGAATTTTAGTATTACCACTCTTAATTTTGTCTGTAGACTATAGGACCTGATAGGTCTTTTCTGCTGTCTTAATAACAAATGGCCCAAGAGAGGGTCTAGAACCCACTTGGACAATATATCATTGCAGGTAAAAGAAGCCTGTTTTTCTATTCTTAGCCATTTTCAATTCTATTTCAGCTTGAACAAAATACATTCGGTTGCACACTGGCAATCAAACAGCCAAGTCTCACCTAAGCAACCTACAACATGCTCTCTGCAACTATGCAATAAAGCTCTGCAACTATGGGCCTTTGCCAGAGAGCGTCAGAGTTTACCCCTGGTAGGTAGCTTCCAGGTGGTTAGAAAAGCTTCAACTGATGGGCTCTACCCAGTCATGTTTCTACATGACTGGTTCTCCTATCCTTTCCATCTTCCTTAAATTTCCTTTTAAGGGAGGGGAACCAGGGCCTAGACGACGTGAAAGCTTAGGGGGTTGCACAACTCTGTAGGCTGTTCCACTTTTTCAGTGGAACTTTTACAACAGGGATGCATTCCTGATCACTGCAGTCGGTCCTTATCTGATAATTGAAGCTGATAATGAACAAAAAGCGCATGATACTCATACTGCCCTCAGAGAGAGGCAAATATGGTATCCCCTTACACTGCGTCTTTCTTTCCAGCTATCACACTGAAGTTATAGAAGGACCCAGATCCTCTGACTTAAGATTAGGGATCTCCTCTGCACTCCTTCACGAACGCCTCAAGACCTGGTTTTTCAAGGACTAGACTTTTAAAACCTAGACCTTCAAGTAAGAATATTCTACTGGTTTCCATGAAACCTTACATATCATTCTTACACTTTCACTAATAAGTGATTTTCAATAAGTATTCTCAAGAAGGTCTTACCCTTCTTGTTATCACATGAATCTCTTATAAAATCTGACTATGAAATATTGTTTACTGTCCAGGTTAATGCTCTTAAAGCATACCATCAATTTTTAAATGGACACCCAACTTCTCTGGTAAAATAGAAAGACCTTCATTACCGTAACCATTTTTTACATCTACTGTCATAATCTGGTTACGTTACATCTGAAGCTCTCAATGGTAAGTCCTTATCCTAAGTGTGATCACTTATGAAAGACACATTACTGATCTTCAGAAATTGGGGCAAAACCGCCTAATACAATATTTTTTCATCTAGATAGAGGGGTTCTAAAAACCCATCCTCTTTGTCTGTAAAAGGCAGTTTTGCTTTTTCCTCCACACCAGTCAGTTTTAGCTTAAATTTTTCTTTCCTAGGGCACTATCCTGCTCCAAGGAAAGAAAGTTTCTTTTAGATTCTGGACTTAGAGAAGCTTTAGCTTTTCTCCAAAGTCCCAACCTCATATAAAACTCACCCAGTTTTTTCTGGGGATGATTCTAGCCATTAAGGTTCTTATATCTACCTGTATTGCAAATTTTATTTCCTATACTTATCACAGTACACAAATTCCCTGTGAGGATGATATGGTAGCTCTTTATAACAGACCCATATCAGCCTCAACGAATACCTTCACAATATTTTTGGGTAAGATCCACTTCAAGAATTGGGACTTGGCATTCACTTACTAACAGTTTTTGTCTACACAAGGGCCCTCCCCGGATACCTTGTTTAGTCAAGCTGTTCCACAGCACCCTTTTTAGTTCAACTCCTACTCTCCATCCCTTGGATGCCTGAGGTTCTAGGGAGAAAGCATGGCCCATCCATTAGATTTGCAACATGCTGGGGCCTCCTCTAGGCATCTTTTAGCTTGGGAGTCCCCATATGTGAAGACTCATTCCTGCTTGTTCCTGGAGATAGCACAGTTACTTACCTGTAACAGGTGATCTCCGGGAACAGCAGGAATAAGTCTTCACAACCCACCCACCTCCCCTAGGAGTTGTGTGCTCTCTCTCTGATTTGTCTACTTCCCTCCTTCGATCTCAGCTACAAACTCAACTGATGAGGGAAGTGAATAGGCGGGAAGGCAGCGTGCATGCGTGTGGGCATGCTCCCCAAAGGCTTTCTTTTTGGGAAGCTGGGGAGCATTCCCGTGCGCTCTCCGTCGGTACCGACGTTTACCCATATGTGAAGACTTATTCCTGCTGTTCCCGGAGATCACCTGTTACAGGTGAGTAACTATGATATCTTTATATTGTAAATAGTTACAGCATTGTAAACAATTAAATGTAAATCGTTCTTATACCATTCCTTGCAAGAATTGTTCTGTTTCAATGTAAACCGCTTTGATAAATTGAAAAGCGGTATATAAGAAATGTTAAATAATAAATATGGGTATACTCACCCATGTAAATAAAGTTTCTTGTTCATTTTCTGTTCATACTTGTAAATAAGTTGTATTGTTACATGGCACAGTTCTGATGCAAATTTTCTCTATCCTCCTTGTTCTATGCTGAAACCTGTTATGTAATGTTTTTAATAGTTGTCTGTAAACTGCTTTGATTTTACAGAAAGGGGGTATATAGGACCCATAAGTCTGATCCATTTGTATCAGCAGCATCAGTCTTAATGGCTTCCCAAGTTGCACCAGACTCTGGCAGTGCATCAGTATCAAGGAGTTCTTGAAGCCATTCTGAACTGAACACCCATAGACATCCTGTGCATTGAATATCCATTGATGGTCCCCCAAGGATGAGGAAGGATCTGGCTTTGTCTTTGTCAGCACTGAAGAGTAAGGAAGTAGAATATTGGGTGGAGGCACAGAGCATTGAGGGTTCTCAAGAGTGCCTCGCCAAGCTGCCCCAAAGGGAGGAAGGCTTAACCTCACTACTTTTGGAAGGGTAGTGACAACCTACTCTTATCCGAGACCAGCCAGCCAATGGACTGTCAGATTCTGGGAACATCTGCCAATTCTGCTGTCTCCTGTTACTTTGGAGATGATAGACTTGGAGAATTGTCTTCTGAAGGCTGTTATGAGAGAATGTTGATGCTCTCTGCCATGCAGCAGGTCAAGACCTTGATGAATGTTAGCATGGTGCAGCAAGGTATAGAGCCTATCCTTGTCTGCCTGTGGGAGAGGCATAGACATTGGGGCATCAAAGGATACCAATACCTGACTGGCTGATATCTCTCTCCAGCTTATCGGGGACAAATGCACCCCTGGTGCCAAAAAGTCATCTCTGCATCAAATCTTCCAAAAGGAGCTCATGTTCCCCCAAATAGGAAAGTCGACCATGCAGTGGCTCGGAAATACTTTTATTTTCTTTCAGAATCTGATTCAGAAGGCTGGATCCACAAATGAGAAGTTTGACTTGTCGGAGAATACAGTAGATCACAAATTTGCTACATACCACTTCCTATGATAGGAGACTGGCTCAGATGTGCACATGGAGAGAGTTTTGAAGCATACTAGATTACTTATTAGTGAGGTTTACAATTTCTTCAATTTTATCTCTGAAGACATTGTCTTTATGACATGTTAGTGAGCCTCTCCTGTACAAATAATTGTAGGTCTGAAACCCGGAGCCATAAGAGTCTCTGGGCACCAATGCAGATAACAGAAGCTTTGGAAACCATATTGAAAATACAATAGATTGCTCAGACTATGTATTTTGCACTGTTTGCTGTGGCTCACTAGGAAACAGTAGTTCAAGTTTCTCTGGTGGAAGGAATCTGGACATATTTAGGCTGCACATGATTTCTTGTAAGAACATGCTCATGTAGAGCTGTTAAGAGGCAATTAAGAGGCAAAGTGGGAAGAAGTCATGGCACTCGAAACAAACAAAAAACCCTTTTCTCCCAAAAGAATCCAGTGTTTGAACTTCTCTTCCTGGGATCACCGAGGAGTTGTGTCTTGGCGCTTCTACACCTTTTTGAAGGCAGATTTGATGATCAGAGAGTGATGCAGATGTTGGAGCTCCTCAAATTCAGGAGCCTTTTGAACTCTGTGCATTGAGTCTTTCTACTTACTGAAGGGCACAGTGGGGGGAGGGGGTCCTCCCATGCTCTCGTATATAGCCTTTGCAGTATGCAGTGCACAGACACCATCATCACTTCTTTGGGGACTGTGGAGTACTTGAGGATTTCCAACACTTCTGTCTTGGGTTCTTCCTCCGTCTCCAAAGACAATGGTATGACCTTAGCCATATCCTTCACAAAATCAGCAAAATTGATATCCTCAGAAGGAGATCGGCATCTCTCATAAAGTGGAGAAGGATCAGAGGAGCTCTAGTGATTTACTTTGAATAATTTTGTGTCATCTGCAAATTTATTTACTTCACTCGTTATTCCCATTTCCAGATCCTTTACAAATGTTAAAAAGACAGCGGACCTAGCACAGGTCCCTCCTATCCCATAATTTTTTAAATTTTGCCAAGAGTCTCTCATGAAGGACCTTCTCAAAGGCTTCTGAAAATCCAGATACGCTATATCGACCAGCACACCTTTGTCTGTTTATGTACACCTTCAAAACATATAACCGATTAGTAAGACAAGACCTTCCTTGGCTAAAGCCATGTTGACTTTCTCCCATTAAACCATGACTATCTACATGTTCAGTAATTTTGTTCTTTATAATGGATTCTATGACTTTGCTAAGTACTGATGTCGGGCTCACTGGTCTGTAGTTTCCCGGATTGTCCCTGCAACCCTTTTTAAAAATTGGCATTACATTGAACATTCGTTAGTCTGATAATCCTTCAAAAGCGAGGATCTTAGACTTTAGGAAAACGAACTTTCCCAAAATGGGAAAATACCTCAGCGTCATTAGTAGGATGGGAACAGCTGGGGGATGTAGAAAAACAGTGAGCAAAACTGAAAGGTGATATTTTAAGGGCAACAGACCTTTTTGTTAGAAAGGTGAATAAGTATAAAAGGAAAAGGAGGCCGCTATAGTTCTCAAAAGAAGTAGCTGAAAAGGTGAAGAAAAAGAGGGACGCTTTCGTGAAATAGAAAACACATAGTAACATAGTATATGATGGCAGATAAAGACCATAATGTTCCATCTAGTCTGCTCAGCAAGGTGGCAAGAGTAGGTGCACCTGCCGCTCCGTGCAGGTTACCCCTATTTGGTGAAGTAGCAGAGACAGTTAAGGTTATTTTGACTTTATCCTGTTGCTATAAAGAGATCATATCTCCCCTGTCCCCTCTTCTCTAGAATATACATATTTAGGTCTTCAAGCCTCTCATATGTCTTCTGGTGCAGGCACCAAATCATTTTGGCCACCTTCCTCTGAACAGTATTCAGTCTTTATCTTTTGCGAGATATGGTCTCCAAAACTGAACACACTATTCCAAGTGAGGCCTGTACAGTGGCATTAATACCTCTTCCTTTCTGTTGGTAATTCCTCTCTGTATGCATTTGCCACCGCCTTGTCACACTGTTTCGTCACCTTGAGATCCTCAGAAAGAGAAAGACAGGCATCTATATTTGGTAAAACTTAGAGAAGCTAGCAATGTATTCAGGAAAGCAAAGGTACAAAAAGAAGAAATAGCCAGTGCAATAAAATGCGGGATATGACATTTTTCATTTAAGTTAGTGAGGAGGATGGGCAAAAGTGGTATTGTCCTGCTCAAGGGTTCAGGGAAAGAACATGCAGAAACCGATGAGGATAAAGCAGAATTGTTTAACAAATTTCTGTTCTGTGATCAAATGAAGAGCCAGGAGCAAGACCTTAGAAAACACCCACAAATAGGAACTGAAGAGACGTGGATCTTGAATGATTTTCAGAAGACTGTGAGGAACTAGCTAAACTAAAAGTAGACAAAGCCATGGGTCCAGATGGGATACATCCAAGAATGCTGAGGGAATTTGAAGTTCTAGCGGCGCCACGGTCTGACCTTTTCAATGCCTCTTTGGAGTCGGGAATGATGCCAGAGTACTGGAGAAAGGCACATGTGGTCTCTACACAAAAGTGGACGTAAGGATGACAGTGAGAACTACATGCCAGTTAGTCTAACCATAGAGGTTAGAGGTTAGACTAACATGCCTGTAAATTTATGCAAATGATGCCGCAGTGAGTCTCTACACATGGTTCTGCATCACCCTCATGCTGTCTCTGGAGGAAAGTAGACGAGGGTGCACTGGGAGACAGAAAAGCAGAAACCTCAGATTGGGACCTACAAGATCAGACGACAAAGTTTAAAAGAGAATTTTATTTTCAATTTAATGACCAGACTTGGTGCTATCTTTATATTTTATACAGTACATGGAAATGCATCTTTCTATTTCTCTGCTATTGCACTGTATGCAGAATCTGGCTGCTTGGGGGGGGGGGGGTATTTTTGGGTAATGGTCACTTATTCTGTACTTGGTGAGGGTCTGTGTTTTGAGTGTGTGACCAAGACCAGGTGTTCTGTTAATATGGAGTTGGTATGTAGGGATCTGTACTGTAGTAATCTGAATTGTTCAGCTTTTCAAATAAGTGTTTGGATGTTCCATGGCCCACTATAGTATTTACAGTGATGCTTTTGTTGGATGGGCTCCTTATGTGAGTTTTAGAAGTTGGTGCTGGTATGGTATGGTAGATTTGCTCTATAGATACTTGGTGACTTTGTAGGGTTTTGTATTAGTTCACAATATGTACTGGATAATGTTTTGTTTTTTAAGATACTGAGTTCTGTGGGTGAATGTCTTGGTTCTGCTCTGCACCCACTGTTAAGGAAAAGGGTTCTGTGGATGCAAAATATATGTTCAAAAAGAAAAAGCAAGAACCATAACGCAGTTTATAACAAAATAAAAATGAATTATAATTTAATTTTATAAACTGTGCTGTGGTTCTCACTCTTTTTAGTTCCTTGGTGTGCAAACTCTTGAATTTACTTCATATAATCTAATCTGCTTTTTGGTTTGGTTCAATATCCGACTGGAGTTTTGAGAGAACCTCGGGCGCCATCTCATCCCTCGCCTCAGGCAGCAGATTGCCTTGAACCGCCCCTGCCAGGAGGAAATGTCCATAAACCATTATTAAAGAGGACCCGGTATATCGCTGCTTGACCCAATACAAGCATTGAAGGACCTGTGTCTTTTAGGGAAACTTCTAGGTATTTATAACCTAGATTGGCCACTATTGGAAACAGAATTCTGGGGTTGATGGACCTTGGTCTGACCCAGTATAGCATATCTTATGTTCTTATGTTCCTTCTTGGTTCATGAACCAGCTGCTCCAAGAAGCAGTCATTTATTTCATCTAGAAACTATCTCCCTAGCATGTCCTGCCGTGACACTGACCCAGTCTATACCAGGGTAATTGAAATCACCCATTATTATTACTGTGCTATAACTTTTGTTAGCTTCTTTGATTTTGTTGAGCATTTCATCATCCATTTGTTCATTTTGGCCAGGTGATCGGTAGTACACCCCCACTGCCATTGCCTTCCCCTTTTGACATGGAATTTCAGTACATAGAGATTCTACCGTGTATTTTGTTTCCTGCAAAACCTTGATCCTGTGTCTCAATGCCCTCTCTAACATAGAGCACAACCCTGCCACCAATTTGATCTACTCTATCATTACGATATAGTTTGTACCCAGGTATCAGTGTCCCACTGGTTATCCTCCTTCCACCAGGTTTCTGAGATACCAGTCATATCTAACCTCTCATTTAATACTATATATTCTAACTCCCCCATCTTATTTTTGTAGACTTCTAGCATTTGCATACAGCCATTTTAGAGGTTGTATTTTATTCATATTAATCTGGTTATCAGTAGACGGGAGTAATTTATTTATTTATTTAGCATATATTTGTATGCCGCTACTTCCAGTGATCAGTAGCGGCTTGATTACAGGCGTGATATTGACAAATCATTACATAAATTTAAAGGAGGATACAATTGATTTGGAAGGGAAAGCACGGCACAGCACACAGTGTAGGGTCTTAAGGAGAGGGACAGATATTCACATATTTACATATATACATAACTGCATCAATGATCTGTCTAGGTGATGCCGTAATGGGATTGGAAAAGATGGGTCTTAAGCTTCTTTCTGAAGTCCTTTAGGTCGGTGATCTGGAATGTTTCAGCTCTGTCTGTTCTGTATTTAAGGGCATCTTGGTTACTTTTATCTTTATTGGAACCTCTCTGTCGGGATGCCCTAACTTCCCTCTTTTGCTAGTATCCTTCAAGGATACATCCTTCTGAATCATGCGCTCTTGGGCGACTGTCGTATGTCCCCTATTATCTAATTTAAACACTACTCTATCTCCTTCTATCCCTTCAGAAAAACCCCTCCTTTTCCCCAGAATGCTGCCCAGTTCCTAACAAATCCCAAACCTTCCTTGCACCATCATCTCATCTTTGCATTAAGACTCTAAAGCTCTGCCTGCCTTTTGGGTCCTGCGTGTGGAATGGGAATTATTTCTGAGAACACTACCCTGGATGTTCCGGATTTCAGCTTCCTACCTGAAAGCCTAAATTTGGCCTCCAGAACCTCCCTACCACACTTTCCTGTGTCAATAAAGGATGTTATGCTATACAAGGCACGATCATTATTATTTCTATTGCTCTGACACTTTATTTTAAGGGCAATCAATTTGAACTTTGACCTTCTTTTGGCGCAAACCTGAGTATTGTTAAAAAGCTTGTCAGTTCTTCTCTCTCTTCTTCACATTTGACAGTAGTGTGCTTTCATACGGATTGCAGGCAAGTTTACTGTTTGTCCCTCTCCTTTATGGCAATATACCACAATACACTATGGCAGCAATTATGATTGTTCATGTGCTGCTTTGTTTTTTAACATAGAACTACAGTACTTAGCCTGTTGTGCTTGAATGTTAGTGGTTTCAGACTACAAAACTACACTACTAGCCACAATGAATATGCATAAGATAGATTTGCATACAATGAAGGCAGAATATGCAAATCTCTCATGCATATTCATTCTGGGAATCCTGAAAACCTGACTGGCCTGGGGTTCCCCGAGGACTGGGTTGAAAACCCCTGCTCTAGAGTCTGCCCATCATTGGCTTTAGCTCACAGGTATGTTTTGATACTAGTTCCCACCTCCAATGATAGTATTGCAAAGATTAGAAGTCCATTAATTTTCAGTATTCGAGGTTTAGCTATCCATGTCCTCCTCATCCCTCTCAGGTACGGATTTCAGCATTGTCCCTTGTGACACTGCATATGCTTGGAGTTATACTGACCGATAATGGGTCCTCCTTTTTTTTATGCCTTATATGATTAGTCATGGTTTTTGTTATCATTTATTTCTGGATTTCACAGTTTTTATGTGCTTATTGCTTTTTTATTTTAATTATTCTTAATGGTCTTTTATGCATTGGCTGTTTTTACTTTTTAATTTGTTTTATTGATACTTTTTCTGTGTATTAAAGATTGTGATTTTGTGTTAATTTTTATTGTTTCATATTTGCTTTGTTTTACGAGGTTTGCACCCCCCCGAAGAAGGCCAATATGGCCAAAACGCGCTGCGTTTTGACAATACTTTTTTGACCACCATTCCAAGCCCTGGCTCCTTTCGTTTGTCTAGTTCTCTGCAGGTGTGGTTTGCTCTTTGTTGGCCCAATGTCTATCAAGACAGCAGACTCTTCTCCAGCGCTCTCTAAAACTTTGTCTAGGTGGTGTGAGGTCTGCTACCTTCGCACCAGGTAGGCATGTTACCAGGCAATCCTCACATCCACCAGCCACCCAGCTATCTACATGCCTAATGACTGAATTACCAACTATAACAGCTGTCTTATCCCTTCCCTCATGGGTACATGGTTCTGGAGAAGTCTCCTCACTGCGAGAGGGTTTTATCTCACTTGGAGGACAGATCCTAGCTACAGAATCACTGCCTACCACACCAAGGTGATGCATTCCTGTCACTTGATCTCTCTCCTTCATGGCAACAAGGATGCTGCCAGACAGGAGGTGGGACCTCAGTACTTAGGTCCTTGTAGGTTTTGTCTGTATATCTCTCTGTCTTAAGTCCTCCAAGTCTGCTACTCTAGCCTCCAGAGATCGGACTTGTTCCCTGAGAGCAAAGAACTTCTTGTACCTAGTGCGTACATCAGACCCCTCACCAACTGGGATAAAATCATATATGTGACACTGAATGCAAAAGACTTGATAGCCCCAGCCTCGCTATTGGACTGCTGTCTGCATCTTAGTTTTAAGATTTTGTTTAGCTGTTTAAGTTGTTTACTTAATTTGCTGAGGATACTTGTTTGGTTTTTTTATACATTTTTTTCTATACCGCCACTTCCAGAGATCAGTGGTGGCTTACAGGTAACAAAAGTTAATAATAGAGAGGCTATTATTTTACAGAGAACAATTTTAGAACAGAATTAACTTGTACTAATACAACTATACCTAATAGGTTTAATGGACCTTGTTCACCTCAAGATTAATTAATTTCAGGCCCTTAATTTATTCCTGATGAGAATAACAAACTGAATCTGAAAATGAATTTGATCTCCTCCTTCCCTTTAATAGGTTTAAGAGCCTATAAGGCTACAGTTATGCCTGTGATGTGTGGGTGGGAGGGAAAGATGACTTAATAAAAGCTGGCTTGCTACACAGTGGCCTGACCTGTGCTTCTGAGGTAATGTCTTAACTGTTTCATGGGTGATTCACACAGCTCTTGGTTTGATAGAGGGGGGCCTTTCAAATTGCCCCCTTTGATCTGTCACTTGGCTTTAACGCTTATTTAAGACAACTTCACAGATGTTTTGCATCCTAACTGGAAGGCCTCTTTGTAAAGGTCTCTAAAAACAATTTTATTTCTACTTGAAGGATATTTATTCTGTTCTTTCTATGCTAAGCATAGTAACATAGAAACATAGTAAATGACGGCAGATAAAGACCAGTATGGTCCATCTAGTCTGCCCAGCAATATGGCAGGAGTAGGTGCACCCCTACCCATGTCTTCACCCCTCCCCATATCTTTGTTTCTTTGTTTAGTGGTGAACCCACCTCTCCTCCCCCCATCGCTCCATGTAGGACACCCCTATTTGTTGAGAAAATAGATGGTTCAGTTTATTTTGATTTAATCTTGTTGCTGTAAAGTGATCCACTGTGTCTGTCCCAGGCCACTTTGAATTCCGTCACTGTGTATGCCCCCACCACCTCCATCGGGAGGGCATTCCAAGCATCCACCACCCTTTCAGTAAAAAAGTATTTCCTGACATTGCCTTTCAATTTACCACCTTGCAGCTTCATGTCATGCCCTCTAGTTTTACAGCTTCCCCGTCTCTGGAAGAGGTTTGTTTGTTCATTATTTCTCTTTAAGAATTTAAAGTTCTGAATCATATCTCCCCTATCCCTCCTCTCCTCCAAAGTGTACATATTTAGGTCTTCAAGTCTCTCCTCATAAGGCTTCTGACACAGGCTCTAAATCATTTTGGTTGCCTTCCTCTGAACAGCTTCCACTCTTTTTACATCCTTTGCAAGATACGGTCTCCAAAACTGAACACATTATTCCAAGTGAGGCCTCACCAGAGACTTATACAGTGGCACTAGTACCCCTTCCTTTCTGCTGGTAATTCCTCTTTGAATGCTGCCCAACATGCTCCTGGCTTTTGCCACTACCTTGTCGCATTGTTTTGCCACCTTGAGATCTACAGAAATAATCACACCAAGGTCTTTCTCCTTCTCCGTGCACACCAACCTTTCGCCCCCTAGCGCGTACATTTCCCTTGGATTTCTGCTACCCAAATGCATGACTCTGCCCTTCTTCGCATTAAATCTTAATTGCCAAGCATCAGACCATTCCTCCAGCTTTTTCAGATCCCCCCTCATGTTCCGCACTCCCTCGGGAGTCCACTCTGTTGCAAATTTTCATGTCATCTGCAAAAAGGCAGACTTTTCCATTCAGTTCTTTAGCAATATCACTCAAATACATTGAACAGTGCCGGGCCTAGGACCGAACCCTGAGGCACCCCGCTAAGCGCCTTCCTTTCATCCAAGTGAGCTCTATTTATCATCACCTTCTGGACGTCTCAGTCAACCAATTTCTGATCCAGTTTACCACCTTGGGACCCATCCCCAAACTCTTGAGTTTATTGATAAGCCTCCTATGAGGGACGGTATCAAAGGCTTTGCTGAAATCCAGGTAGATGACATCCATCACGTGTCCTTGATCCATTTCTCTGGTCACCCAAGCAAAGAACTCAATCAGATTTGTCTTGCAAGATCGTCCCTCAGTAAAGCCATGTTGCCTCGGATCTTGTAACTCGCTGGTTTTGAGAAAGTTCACTATTCGCTCTTTCAGGAGCGTCTGTTACTTTTCCCGCCACCAAGGTAAGGCTCACAGGCCTGTAGTTTGACACTTCTTCCCTGTCACCACTTTTGTGTAAAGGTACGACATCATCCATTCTCCAGTCCTGAGGAACCTCTCCTGTTTCCAAGGGTCTGTTGAAAACATCCTTTAACGGCCGTGCAAGAACCTCTCTGAGCTCTTTCAGTATCCTGCGATGTATCCCATCCGGTCCCACGGCCTTGTCCAATTTCAGTTTTGCAAGTTCTTAAACCTCATCCTCTCTGAATTGTGTGGTATCTACTTCATTCCCATTTTTATATTTGGGAGTCACAGGTGGTCCTTCTCCAGGATTTTCTTTACTAAAATACATCTGCTCTGTTTTTACTAATTTTGCTTTATCAATGTCATTTTCCACGAGTCCGTTTCCAGCACTTCTGAGTCCTGCAATTCCACCTCTGATCTTCTTCCTTTCCTGAATATACCTGAAGAAAGTTTTGTCGCTGCACGTCACATCTTTAGCCATCTTTTCCACTGCCTTTGATTTTGCTATCCTTATTTCTCTTTTTCTCTCCTTGAGCTTAATGCAAAAGACTGGAAAGCCCCCATCTCGAATACAGGATTGAGTGTCACATGTATGATTTTTCTCCCAGTTGGTGAGAGGTCTTACGTGTGCACTAGGTGCAAGGAGCTCTTTGCTCTCAGGGAACGAGTCCGTTCTCTAGAGGCTAGAGTAGCAGACTTAGAAAACATAAAAAAGACAGAGGTACATAGACAAGAGCTAGAGGGATATAGTCCTGAAGTCCCACCTCCAGTCTGGCAGCATCCCTGTTGCCATGGAGGAGAGAGGTCACTTGACAGGAGAGCGTCACCCTGGTGTGGCAGGAAGTGATCCTGTAACTAGGACCTGTCCTCCAGGTGATGTAAAACCCTCTCGCACCGAGGAAGTTTCTCCAGGGCCATGTGCCCATGAGAGAAGGGTTAGGACAGCCATTATAGTTGGTGATTCGATCATTAGGCATGTAGATAGCTGGGTGGCTGGTGGATGTGAGGATCGCCTGGTAACATACCTGCCTGAAAGCAGAGGGTAGGGCTAAATGGCCAATTTTCTCAATGGAGAAAGGTGAATAGTGGTGTACCCCAGGGATCTGTGATGGGTCCACTGCTTTTTGACATATTCATAAATGACCTGGAAAGGGAAATAACAAGTGAGGTTATCAAATTTGCAGATAACACAAAACTATTTAAAGTTGTTAAAACCCAAGAGGATTGTGGAAAATTGTGAGAGGATCTTGATAAATTGGAAGACTGGACATCAAAATGGCAGATGAAATTTAATGTGGACAAGTGCAAAGTTATGCACCTAGGTAAGAACAACCCAAACTATGGTTACACGATGCAAGGTTCCACGTTAGGAACCACCACCCAGGAAAAAGATTTAGGCGTCATTGTGGATAACATGTTAAAACCCTTGGCCCAGTGTGCAGCAGCGGCCAAGAGCAAATAAAATGCTAGGTATCATAAAACTATTGTGTGGAAAATAAAACAAGATATTATGCCTCTATATCGTTCTATGGTGAGACCACACCTTGAATATTGTGTGCAGTTCTGGTCGCCATATCTTAAAAAGGATATAGCGTTATTTGAATAGGTTCAGAGAAGAGCCACCAAAATGGTAAAGGGGATGAAAGGATACTCCTGTGAAAGGCTAAAAAGGTTAGGGTTCTTTAGCCTGGAGAAGAGATGGCTGAGGGGAGATGTAATAGAAGTCTATAAATTAATGAACAGAGTGGAACGGGTAAACGTAGATCGATTGCTTACGTTATCAGAATATAGAAAGACTAGGGAACATGCAATGAAGCTACAGGGTAAACTATTTAAGACTAATAAAAGAAAATATTTTTTCACTCAACGTGTAATCAAATTCTGGAATTTGTTACCGGAGGATATAGTAAAGGCTGTTAGTGTACCTGGGTTTAAAAAGGTTTGGACAAGTTCCTGGAGGAAAGGTCCATAAACCATTATTAAGAAGGGACCCAGGATATCAATGCTTGACCCAGTACAAGCATTGTGGAACCTGTCTTTTGGGGAAACTGCTAGGTACGTATGACTTAGATTGGCCACTGTTGGAAACAGTTTACTGGGCTTGATGGACCTTGGTCTGACCCAGTATGGCATATCTTATGTTCTGTGTTCTTCTGTTTGTAAGCTTTTGAATTTTGTGAAATCTGTTTTTTGCCCTTATTTGAGCAGCCACTTCTTTGGAAAACCAAATAGGTTTCCTTCTCCTCTTGTTTTTATTTACTTTTCTTACATATTTATCTGTTGCCCCTTTTATTACCCCTTTTAGTTTAGCCCATTGCAATTCCACATCCCCCTCCACCCTGTCAGCTCCTCCTTTAGGTACTCAGCCATTTTATTGAAGTCAGTGTTTTTGAAGTTTAGGACTTTGAGCTTGCTATGATTGGATTGCACCTTGTCTTTTATCTCAAACCACACCGTTTTATGATCACTGTTGCTCACAGGGGCACTCACCCAAACATTAGACACGCTATCACTGTTGGTGAGCACCAAATCCAGCGTTGAGCTTTCCCTGGTTGGTTCCATCACCATTTGTCTAAGTAATGCATCTTGCATAGCGTCCACAATTTTTTTGCTTCTTTCCATATTTGCAGAAGGATTAATCCAATCCACATCGGGTAGATTAACGTCACCCAATATGATCGTTTCCCCCTTGTTGCTATCTTGGCAATATCTATAATCAATTCATTATCTATCTCTTCAGTTTTAGTCAGAGGTCTGTAGATTACAGCAGTATGAATAACAATGCCATCTCCTCTTTCCAACATGATCCAGAGCGCTTCTTTTCCCCATGCACCCTGCATTTAGTAGCTTTGATATTGCTTTTGACATACAAGGCTACTTCTCCCCCTTTTCCATTTTCTCTGTCTCTTCTGAATAGATTATAGCCAGGTATGGCTATATCACAATCATGTGATTCATTAAACCATGCTTCTTTAATGGCCACAATGTCCAAGTCCTTTTCCACTATTAGGGCTTCCAGGTCCGGATGTTTGTTGGCTATGCTTCGAGCATTTGTGCTCATTGCTTTCCAGCATTTAACTGGCTTGTGTGTGTTTTGCATTGATTTTATTCTACCCACTTCTTCCCAGTTGCTTTTGATGTGTTTAAAAGTGTGGTTGTTTCTGTTCTGCTTTTGCAGGGGGTGACGTCCAGAACTTGATCTTCCCTGTCCGTCACCCCCTTCTAGTTTAAATGCAAATCGACATACCGGCTGAATTTTTCACTTAGGATTCTTTTCCCTGCGATAGAGAGGTATAGTCTGTCAGCACAGTATAGTTTCTTGTTGGTCCATGTGTTATCCCAGTCACCAATAAATCTGCATCCTTCTCGTTTGCACCAGGTCTGGAGCCATGTATTAAAGCTGTTAATGCGATTTAGCCTTTTTGCCCCCTTACCTAGAAGAGGTAGAACTTCTGAGAATGCTACAGTGTTAAGAATGGGCTTGAGTTTTTCTCCCAGAGCTTGGAAGTCCTTTTGGACTGTAGAGGCACTATTTCTAGCCAGGTCATTTGTACCCAAGTGGATGACAACAAGTTTGGCATGTTTGCTTTCTGCGCTAAGTACATCAATAATTTGGTTTGTATTCCTGCCGACTAAAGAGCCTGGAAGGTATTTGACTTTCTTCTCTCCTTTGAACTGTGTTCCCAAGTTGGTGTCTCTGATGGAATCTTCAAGTAGTAGTAGTTTTCTGTTTGAGTTTTTCTTCATATTTGTTGCTTTATCAGGAGATTGGGCATTGACTGACTCCTCTAAGGGCCATTCAGTTTCTTTGGATAGGGCATCATCATTAACCAAGGCAGAGAATGCATTATGCAGGAATATCTCTTGGTGTATAGGATGTCTCTGTCACACATTGCAATCTACCCGAATCCACTGCGATCCATTTGTTCCGCATGTGTTTGACTCTTTGTGGGAGCGGTGGTGGACTTTGTTCAGTCTGTATCCTAGAAGAGGTGAGCTTCATTGCAGTCAGTTCTTCCCTCAGTAGAGACAATTCTTTATGCATGGCAGCCAGGTCGTCTCTTAATAGTCAATTCGTTATACATAGCAGATGACCTTCGGCCATAGGACATACTTTTAGGCTCCAAATTCTCTGATTTTGATTTAAATAAAAAGCTCTCTGTTGGTACTAAGACATGACTGACTCAACAAAAACGCGGAATTTTAAAATATACAGATTTATCAGCTTTAACTCAGTTCCCCTTTCCCCAGATTTAGAGTATTTCTCAGAATATATACAAATGCAGATCTCTTCAGCTGTAGCAGTCTCTTTTTAGCAGTCCTTTAAGTTAAGGTGGGATAGAGGAGATATGATAGAGATGTTTGAATGCCTTTGTGGCATTAATGCACAAGAGGAGAGCTTCTTTTGAGTAAAAACAAGCTCTGCTAAGAGGGGACATAGGATGAGGGTGAAAGAGGGATAGACTCAGGAGCAATATGTGGAAATATTTCTTTATGGAAATTGTAGTAGATGCGTGGAATAGTCTCCCAGTAGAGGTAGTAGAGATGAGGACAGTATCTGATTTCAAGAAGTAAGCTTTGTGGTGGGTCATATCAGGGCTCATAATGTCTGAGGCAGGGCTACAGTGGTGAACCTCTTGTGCTCGGTCTCCATGGAAGAGATATGCAAAGCTGCAACGTGGACTTCTGTCCACACATTCACTTCTCACTACTGTTTGGCTTGTGATTCCACAGCAGATCTGGTCAATCAGTACTAGTGAATCTTTTTGGGGAGTAGAATCCAATTCCACCCCGCTAGGCCTATTTTCTTTCTGTTCAAGATGTCTTTAAAAAAATGGTAGGGGAAAAAACTCAGAAAAGGCCAGTTGCCAACAAAAGTATTTCTTAATGGCCTCAGTTGGGCTTTATCAATCCATGCAGCGATGTTACGGAGCTCTGTCCCTAAGGATATCAGACACAGCTGACACCGAAGACTTCAGGAAAAAGTTGAAGACACACCTGTTTATCTTTATTTCAATACTTTATATACTGCCCATTGTCAGGACATTAGAGCGGTTTACAAAAGAAAAATAAGTCTACGCTAAAGAAAAATTGAAAACGCCATAAAATATAGGAAAGAAGAAAGTAGTAAAGCACCAGCAAAGCTAACAACAAAAAACTAACGTGGAAGGGCATCCACAAAAGGGTAACATTTGGGAGGAGGTTAAGTCTGCTGAAATGTGTTTTTAACATGTTCTTAAATTCTGGATATGAGGGTTCCAAACGGAGTGAAGCTGGTAGGGCATTCCAAAGTGAGGGACTGAGGAAGAAAAAGGCAGCCCGCCGAGTCTGCTCCAAGTGGGCTCTAGAGGGGTGGAGGTAGTGATAGTCTGTTGGCATGCAATGAACGAAGTTGACGATATGGGGTATGGCGAGAGATGAGATCAACTCAAAAACCAAAAAATAACCCCTTAGTAACTCCACTACTACTCAAATCAACCTTCTCAACTAAATAAACCTATTCTATCATATGCCTGCTCACAACAAGCTATCACCGGACCTCAGGACTTATTCACCCTCCATTTGGCAAAATATATCACCATAGGGAAATGGTGGACACTTACATCATAGGTCCTTAGCTTCAATAATTTATTAGTCTTATTATAAGAAATACATAAACCACAATTCTTAAAAAGCACCTTACTCTACCAACAACTTCTACAGAGATTCACAAAACTCACAATTAAACAACCACAACATAATGGAATATGTTGATTATGTTGTGGTTGTTTAATTGGTGATATGGTATATTTAATATGGTGATATATTTTGCCAAATGGAGGGTGAATAAGTCCTGAGGTCTGGTGATAGCTTGCTGTGAGCAGGCATATGATAGAATAGGTTTATTTAGTTGAGAAGGTTGATTTGAGTAGTAGTGGAGTTACTAAGGGGTTATTTTTTGGTTTTTGAGTTGGTATTTCCCTTAGGCGGTGATTTTTGTGTGTATGAGAGATGAGATCAGCCAAGTAGAGGATTTGCATGAATTACCCGATGTGTCAAAATCAAAATCTTATATTGGTATCTAAAACGGAGAGGCAACCAGTGCAGGTGAAGAAGAGTAATATATGACTGAGCATGAAAGATGATACGAGCTGCTGTATTCTGCACTAACTAAACGTTGAAGCTGATAGGTTAGCAAGAGCTACATTACAGGACTCGAAGGCACACATTGCATTACAACCTACTGGTGACCAGAGCCAAAACTAGTGTGACAAGTGAATCAAAAGGGAGGAGAGACCGAACAGCTCTGATTTGACATAGAGCGAAATAAGAGTGACGAGTGAGAATAGATATATGGTTATGGAAAGAGCATGGAATCCAAGGTTACTCCTAAATAGCGAAGTGAGGAGGTGAGAGAGATAGGGGTGGAATTTAAGTGAGGAGCAACGGTTGGAGTGGAGGAGTAGCCTAGTGGTTGGGGCAAGGTACTTCAGGCCGGAAGGTCAGTGGTTCAAATCCCACTAGAGGACAGCAACCTTGGGCCGGAAGGACTGGGGTTTCTAGTCCCACAGGTGCTCCTTGTGGTTTTGGGCAAGCCACTTAACCCTCCATAGCCCATGTTCCCTGTAAAATAGTTATCTCCAAGTTATAATACCCTGTTCAATGTAATTTCAGTTTGTTCAATGTAAACCGCACTGATGCAGAATAGCGCGGTATATAAGAGAATGTAAATAAATAAAATAAATAAAACATGGAGTACTAAGAGATCCACATGGCTGTGGATTTAGCCTGGTTTAAATGAAGGTAGTTAGCAGAAAGCCAAGAGGCAATCTGTGCAAGACAATTATTGAATGGTGAGATGTCTACAGATACTGGGGATGTGTGAAACAGGAGGATGTCATCCGCATAAATGTAGGTCAAAACTGGATACTGCTGAATGGAAGAGGGGAAAGAGATGTTGAACAGTAACGGAGTATTGAAGACTTTGGCAGTATCACATTTATTTATTTATTTATTTATTTATTTTAATTTCTTTTATACCGCACTCTTCGACATCAGCGCGGTTTACAGAGAACAAAACAAAAACCAGAACAGGCTGTTCGGAGTTACATATAACAGGATTATCAACTTGGAAAACAAGGGAGAACTATTTACATGGAAAATGAATAGAATAATACATAGAATAATACGGACAATCCATCCACTCAGGCAGCAAACAGTGAATAAGAAGCAATACTGTATGATCACAACTCAGGACCCCAAACTGTAAATAAGTTATGAAACCTGATACAGATTGTGTGTGTGAAGCTCCCTAATGTGCATCCCCATCCTTACTAAGATGTTATAATGTGTATATAAGTTGCAGAGGTGAATGTAAACCACATTGGTCTATGTATGATGCCATTCAGCCTGGGTGGTATATCAAGAAATTGTATAAACAAAAACAGTTTTTTCAATGTAAACCACCTTGATTTAAGGAAAAGGAAGAACATAAATACTGTTAAATATTCTCCAGGAACAAGCAGGAAGTCAGCCCTCACCTATGGGTGACATCGGCACTGATGGAGCCTGCTCAAAGCAATTCCCCAGCTTTCAAAGAAAGTCTTTGGGATTGCTGCCACGCATGCATGGTCCTCTTCCCGCCCAAGGGTGCCATCTTGCTCAGCCTCCCTTTTTCCGCAGAGCCCTTCGGACGCACGTCCTCGTCCCTCAGAAAAAGTGTTTTCGTTTTTGGCCTCTGGCCCTCTCTATTCTGGTAGTACTGGTCCTCTCCCGTCCTCCCCTTCGCCCTTATTCCCTCTGGGCGAGGGGATTCCTTTCCAGCTTTTTTAGAATTTTTTCTTTTCGGGCCCTTTTTGCGCCCTTTTTATCACAACCTCTGGCCTCGAGGGTCTTCAACCTTGCAGAGTCCCTTTTTGCCCCTATGGCCACCGGCTTCAAAAAATGTGACAGATGCTCCAAACATATCGCTCACAGACACCCAAGACTGCTGTCAACGGTGTCTGGGGGCTGACCATAACCCAGAGCTCTGCTCTCTCTGTAAGAAAATGTCCACCAAGGCCCTGCTAAGTCGTAAGCAGAAATTGGACGACATTTTCCGTAAGGCAGCCCCGGGATCCCTGTGGTATCCTTGGCCAACCCACTGCTTACAGGATCCCCCACAGTGGTCCCGTGCCCAAGGCGGCACTCTGATCAGGGTTCCCCTGAGGTGGAGCGGTGTAAGAAGACAACCTCGAAGTTGCTGTCGGGGGCTCTGGAGAAGTCCGAATGGTCTCGCATTCAGTCACTCAGCCCTCTCTGGCGTTCCCAAGAGTCTGGCAAGGAGTGGCATCAAAAGGTACCTCGTAAAGACACGGAGGCCTCTGGCGATGGCACCTGGTCTCCTGAGGGTTGTCCTGGTGAGGACCCCCTCTCCTCCTCCACGCTAGACCCAGTAACCCTGGTGTCAGTGCGCAGGGACCCACGCCTGCATGGGAGTCCCAGATGCTGGCACTAGAGCGCAGCGTTTCTGCCCAGCATGGCTGGCTCGCGGCTCAAGACAAAGGACCTCCCAAGGGGGGTACCTAAACCTGCCCTGGAAACCCCCGAGAGCCGTGGGCCTTGTGAGGGTCCTTGGCACTGGTCTCGCTTGTCGTCCTGTTCCTCGGGGACGAGGTCCTCCAAAGCCAGTGCCTCCAGCTCCAAGCAGGCCTTGGCCTCTGGGCAAGGCGACCAGCCTGACTCTGAGTCCTTCTTGGGCTGGGAATCAGACAGGGATACATCCCCAGAGACCCGCACCCAAAGGGACCTTCCTTCGGACCCATCCCCACCCACCTCCCAGAGGCATTCGCCTCCCGAAGACGACACCTTCCTGATGTTCGTGAGGGACATGGCGCGGGCCCTCAATCTGCCCACGCAGACTGAGGAGGAACTGAGGGCAGAGGAACTTGACATATTACAGTATGAGTCTCCACCTTGGGAGTCTTACGGTCCCAGTACTTTCCATTCTGACCCGGCTACTCCTCCACATGTGGGAGGCGCCTGCCTCCGTTTCCATTATGAGCAAAAGGCTCGATGCCATGTATAGGGTCCAGCGCGGCCCAGAGATCCGGAAGACCCAGCTTCCGCACACCTCCATGGTAGTGGATTCGGCAATACGCAAATAAGAGCCCGAAGTCACTCTTCAGTCCCTCCTAGCAGGGAATCCAGAGCCCTCGACGCCCTTGAGCGCAAGGCCTATCAGGCATCCATGCTAACGTGCCACATCCAGGCCTATCAACTGTATATAGGCATGTTCCTGCTCGACCTTGCCAAAGAGCTTGGCAGTTTTTCCACAGGCCTTGGGGCGAACACCTTCTCAGGTTCCAGACCCTCCTAAGGTTGGTTGCAGACTGCTCAAAGTATCTCTCCTGCGCCGTGTATGATGGGTTTGAGTCCTCTGCCTGTGTGGCAGTGACTGGCATCGGAGCCCAGCACCAGGCGTGGCTCCAGTCTTCGGACCTGGAGCAGTGGGTCCAGGAGAAGCTCTTGGATGTCCCCTGCCTCGGTGAACAATTGTTCAGCAAGCCCATGGAGGATAAGGCAGCCAAGATCGAGATGGAATTCATAACTCGAACCTGCCTCTCGCGTAAGACCTCTTCTCTCCCATGGAAGAAACAGCACACGAAGAAGCTGTTCTTCCAGAAGAAGGGACTCCACTACCAGGGATACCCACCCTATCCACCCATCCCATCACCGACTACCAGCATGCAGGGCAAATAGGAGGAGTGCAAGGTCACCGGAAACCAAAAGGGCCCAAGGCCAACCTCCGGTGCCACCCCAACCAGTACAGGGGTTTTGACGCCGAATGCATAGCCTCTCACCCCTCAACGGCACTTCCACCTGTGGAGGAACGCCTGTCCCTTTTCGCCTCCCAATGGGCATCTATCATATTGGACAGCTGGGTCCTCTGGGTGGTCCGGGACGGTTATCGTCTTAATCTGGACAGGCTCCCTTCTCCCCAGCGGAGCCTTCTCGGCTTCCCTCGCACAGGCTTGCTTGCAACAAGAGCTGAGCAATCTTCTTGGTCAGCAGGTGGTCAAAAAGGAACCACCGCACCTCCGAGGCCGGGGGTTCTACTCCCGATACTTCCTCGTTCCGAAGAAGACGGGGGCCTATGCCCCATCCTCGATCTCGGGAACCTAAACAAGTTTCTGGTGCTGGAGAAGTTCAAAATGCTATCGCTTGGTGTCTTGCTGTCCTTCCTACAGCAGGGCAATTGGCTATGCTCCTTGGACCTCAGGGACGCTTACACTCACATCCTGGTCTACACCAGGCACAGACAGTACCTGTGCTTCAGAGTGCAGGGGGAGCACTACCAATACAGGGTGCTCCCCTTCTGGCTTGCATATGCCCCGCGAGGCTTCACCAAGTGCCTATCCGCGGCCGCTGCCTACCTCAGGTGGCAGGGCATACCCATCTTCCCCTACCTAGACTGGCTCGTCGCGGGGGCATCATCCGAGGAAGTCCGCCTTTCGGCATCGCGCACAGTCATCCTCCTTGAATGCCTCAGCTTCCTGGTCAATTACTCCAAGTTCCACCTCAAACCAGTGCAGACTCGAGTTCATCGGCGCCCTCCTTGACACGGAGTGGGCAACCACCTTCCTACCCCAGGACCATGTGGACCATCTCCGCATCCTGGCGGCCAAGGTCCAAGGCAGGACTCGGATTCTGGCACAAGCCATGTTGCACCTCCTAGGACACATAGCCTCAACCATTCACGTTGTTGCCCATGCCCGCATGCACATGCAAGCAGCTCAGTGGTGCCTCAGAACGCATTTTATTTTATTACAGTTTCTTATATACCGCACTATTCGGTATCAGCGCGGTTTACATTATAACACAATTACCATAACAAGCTGTTTGGTTTTACATAGAACAGGAGTACAAACTTGGATAACAGGGGTGAACTATATACATGAAATAATTACACGGCACAAGATTGGAGTAACACTAACATAAGGAAAAATAGGTGGTTATTTCTTAGATGGGGATATCTAGATTTCGTTGTTGACTGAATAGTATTGGAGGAAAAGGTGGTATTTGAGTGCCTTCCTGAACTGAGTTAGGTCTATAATTGCCCGAATGTCGGATGGTAGCGCATTCCAGCATTTGGGGACGTAGAAACTGAAAGCTCTGTTTGCCGTTGTCATGTTGCATTTTGTCGATGCCTTTGGGGTTATTAGTAGGTTTACAGCTGTTGCTCTTCTGGATCTTTTGGGGGGCACTGAGTGGATAGGTTCTGTGAGTGTGGAAGATGAAATACCATTGATTGCCTTGAATGAGAGTAGTAGGGTTTTAAAGATGATCCTTCCATGGATCGGGAGCCAGTGCAGCTGCTTGAGAATAGGAGTCACGTGGTCACTTCTGGAGGCTCCGTAGAGGACCCTTGCTGCAGCATTCATGGCCAGCTGTAATGGGCTCAGTGTAGATTGAGGGAGACCTTGTAAGATGGCATTTGCAAAGTCAAAGTGTGGTAGGATTAGCGCTTGATATATATGATGCAATGGACCCAGGCCTCCAGGTCTCCCGCAGCCTATGCAGCTGTCTGGATTGGTGCAGGATCCCTGAAGCCACCTTCAGGGCATGCCCTTCCAGGCCCCACAGAACAAGTTCTTCTTCATGATAGATGCCTCTCTACTGGGCTGGGGAGACCACTGCAGTGACCTACGCACCCAGGGACAATAGCCACCCAAAGAATCCCAGCAGCAGATCAACCTGCTTGAGCTTCGGGCGGTCCAGTGGGCCCTGAAGGCCTTCGAGTACCATCTGAGGGGAAGTTGGTACTCGTGCAGACCAATAACAGGGTAGCGATGTTCTACATAAACAAGGAGAGGGTAATGGGTTCCCGCCTCCTCTGCTGGGAGGCAGTCCTCTGCTCCTTCGCTGTATGCCGGGGCATGACCCTTAGAGCGATCTATCTCCCGGGCCAGCAGAATGTCCTCGCAGACAACCTCAGCAGGAACCTCCGCCTACACGAGTGGTGCCTGGATCCGGAGGTGACAGCCTCTTGTTTCATCGGTGGGGGACTCCATCCATGGACCTCTTCACCAGCCCGGCAAACCCACAGCTCCGCCGCTTCTGCGGACCGGTTCCACACCCGAGCAGAGTGGCCCCGGATGCATTTCTCCTGAACTGGACCTCCGGGCTTCTGTATGCTTTCCCTCCCACTCCTCTCATTGCGAGGACCCTCCACAAGATTCAACGAGAACGAGCTTCAGTGATTCTCTTGGCTCCTTCGTGGCCTTGACAACCTTGGTTCCCACTCCAGCTCTCATCCGAGCCTCCAGTCCCCCTGGGCTGCGCCGCAGGCCTGCTAACGCAGAAGGAGGGACAGGTGCTTCACCTGAATATGGCCTTGTCCCTTACAGCCTGGTGGCTGTCTCCTTAGCCTCACTGCACCTCCCAGGGGAGGTGGAGGAAGTCCTCCTCACGTTGAGGAAGGACTCAACAAGACGGGCCTATGCCTTTAAGTGGCGGTGCTTCTTGATCTGGTGCTCCGAGCTCCAGATAGACCCATTCTCCTGCTCCACCCCATAGTTTCTCCAGTACCTCCTCCACCTCTCGCAGGTGGAGCTGAAATCCAACTCGGTCAGGGTGCACCTAAGCACCATCTCGGCTAACCCCACCTCCCTGTCAAGGGTAAATCCCTCTTGGGGCAGCCCCTGGTCTCCTGCTTCATGCGGGGCCTCTTACTTTCCAAGCCTCCCATCTGACCTCCCCCGGCAGAGCGGGACCTGAACATCGTGCTCATGCAGCTTGCACAGCTGTCCTTCGAACTGATGGTGACGTGCGCGCTTCGGCACCTCTCCTAGAAGGTAGTGTTCCTGGTGACTGACCTCGGCTCGGCGAGTCAGCGAACTCCAAGCCCTCATGGCTGAGGCCCCCTACACCAGGTTCTACGAGAACAGGGTGGTTCTCCGTACCCACCCCAAGTTCCTACTGAAGGTTATTTCAGATTTCCATCTCATTAAGGAGATAGTCTTGCCGACCTTCTTCCTGAGACCTCACGCCGACTGGGCATCGGCAGTCCAACATACTGGTAGTCACCAAGCGCGCCCTCCATCTGGGTGGTGGACTGCATTGCTTTCACCCAGGCAGAGGCTGGGGCCCTGCTGGATTTGGCGAGTCACCACATATGGCATCCGGGCCAAGGCGCCTTCGGTGGCTTCGCTATGCTCATTGCCTCTGACGGACATCTGCTGGGCTGCAACCTGGTCTTCAGCGAACATTTTCACTTCGCACTACTGCCTGGAGAGAGGGAGTTCCACTGGGACAGGCCTTCGGCCAAGTGGTACTCTGTAATCTATTCTTGGTATAAGCAACTCCTGCCCTCCGACCCTTCTTCTGCGGTTACTGAGAGCTTGCCCCGAGGACTCGGGCTCCTTTGGGCATCAGCTTCTGCTCACGGCCTCGCAGAGATGTTTTTGAACTACAGGTTTGGTAGCCTGTAGCTGGGAAATCCCATAAGTGAGGACTGACTTCCTGCTTGTTCCTGGAGAAAGCGTAGTTACTCACCTGTAACAGGTGTTCTCCAGGGGCAGCAGGAATCAGTCCTCACTACCCTCCCACCTCCCCTTGAGTTACCAAATTTTCTTTGCTTCCCTTCCCATCTGCTTAGTAGAGCTCTAGCTATGGGACCTGACTGAGCAAGGTGGCACCCTTGGGCAGGAAGAGGACCATGCATGCGTGACAGCAATCCCAAAGGCTTCCTTTGAAAGCTGGGGAATTGCTCTGCGCGGACTCTGTGTTGACATCGCCCATAAGTGAGGACTGATTCCTGCTGTCCCTGGAGAAACACCTGTAACAGGTGAGTAACTATGCTTTATTTACCCCTCTTTATTTCAAGGTAGCCTGTTGCTAGGGATTCCTATATGTGAGGGCATTTTCCTGTTTGCCAAGAAAGTGTAGTTACTCATCTGTAGCGGATGTTCTCAAAGGTAATATGGTGGCAGGTGGGAAGGTGCATATGTGCATGGTTGAGAAGAAACTGGGACTGTTCCTCTGTGGGCTTCTGCCGGATATCAGGACCTTTCCTACTATCCATGGAGATCACCTGCTACAGGTGAGTAACCTCGTGTCCTGCCAGCTAGCTCGCTGTTCTCCAGGACCAAGCAGGAAGTCAGTCCTCACATATGGGTGACGTCGGCGCCGACGGAGCCCTCGCGGAGCAATTTTCCCCAGCTTTCAAAGAAAGCCTTTGGGAATTGCAGCGCACATGCGCGGTCCTCTTCCCGCCCAAGGGTGCCATCTTGCTCAGTCTTCTTTTTTCCGCGGAGCCCTACAGACGTTTGTGATTCCCCGCAGAAAAGTTGATTTATTTGTCTTTTTTCTCGGTTCGACGCCGGTTCTTTTCCCGCCCAGACCGGCGACGCCGGTTGCGAGTCCGTTCTTTATTTTTCGGTTTTTTGTCCTTCGTGACAGATTTCGCGCCTTTTTACTTTTTCACTGGCAGCCCGGTCTTTTGACCTCGCAGGGGCCCTTTTTCCCCCGATGGCTGCCAGCGGGTTTAAGAATTGTGATCTGTGTAAGAAGCTCATGTCTCTTACCGACACACACGACTACTGCCTCCGCTGCCTCGGACCCGATCATGACCCGATGATCTGTGGTCCGTGTGGCAAGATGTCCTCAAAAGCGTTGAGTCAGCAGCATCAGCGGGAACGTATCTTCTCTGACTCCGGCCGGGCTCTGACCTCGTCAGAGGCTTCGACGTCTCGGGACTCTGGTCCTGAGCATCGTCGAAGTTCCTCTGAACGGGGGTCTCCTACCTGGGAACATCATCGGAAGAAGAAACCCGCGAGGGCGGGGTCGGTGGACGCTCCTGGTTCTTCGAGGGCCAGGTCGCATAGCCCCGATGCCCGTCCCGGGTCCTCGGAGATGGAGAGGCCTTCCAAACATCCTCGTCTCGAGATGGACTTGCCCGCTCACGTGAGTACTGTTGTCCTCGTGGACTCGCCTCCGAAGGAGCCGACGTCGGGCCCGACGCCGTCAGGGCCCGAGTCGGGTGCTGCTGGGTCTCCTGAGCTCGGACTCAGGTTGACGGCCTTGGACAGCAGTCTGTCTGCCTTCATGGACCAGCAGCGGGCATTGATCGCTGGCCTCGCCGGTGCTTCTGCCCTGACCGCCGGGACGTCGACCTCCAAGTCGACCCCGGAGACCGAGCCGATCCTCGAGTCCATGAGGGCTCGAGTCGATCCTCGGTCGCGGTCTCCTTCGGCCTCCCGTTCGGGACCGAGGTCGTCGACGCCGACTCCCTCGGCGTCGGTGCGAGGGGCATCGATGCCCGCCCGACCGGAGCCGCTCGACTCCTCCTCCGAGGAGTCAGCCTGGGAATCCGAGGAAGAAGAGTCACCTGGTTCTTTTCGGACTCTGTGTGTCCCGTCTGACTCCCCCGAGTCCGAACCTCGGAGACGGTCCCCCACGGAGGATACCCGGTTCTCGGACTTTGTGCGGGATATGGCCAAAGCCTTGTCCTTCCCCGCGGATCCCGAGGAGGAGCCTCGAGTCGAAGAGCTCGATGCCCTCCAATATGACTCTCCCCCGAAGGAGGCCTTTATTGTACCGGTTCCTCTGATGCTGGAACGACTTCTCTTCCGCATGTGGGAGAGCCCGGCGTCGTCGCCGGTGTTAAGCAAGCGGGTCGATTCCATTTATCGAGTCCACAAGAGCCCCGGGTTCCAAAAGGCACAACTACCGCACCATTCCATGGTGGTGGAATCGGCCATGCATAGATTTAAGAGTCAAAAAATGCACTCCTCGGTGCCTCCCGGTCGGGAGGCTCGAAGCCTGGATGCCCTCGGTAGGAAGTGTTTCCAGGGCTCTATGCTTGCTTGTCGAGTCCAGACCTACCAGCTCTATATGGGTATGTATCTACGAGACCTGGCTAAAGAAATAGCCGGGTTCTCTGCTGATCTCTCCGAGGAAGCTTTGCAGAGGTTCCAAGCCTTGTCAACTGGTATTCGGGAGTGCTCGAAGTTTATCTCTCGAGCAGCCTACGATGGCTTTGAGGCATCGGCTCGAGTAGCCGCAGCCGGCATCGGTGGCCGCCGACAGGCTTGGCTTCAGTCATCCGACCTCGAGCCATGGGTGCAGGACAAGTTGGTCGATGTCCCCTGCAGAGGTGATAACCTCTTTGGCAAACCCATGGATGAGAAGGCTGCACAGATCGAGACTGAGACTCTCACCAGGACTCGTCTCTCAAGGAAGACCTCTGCCCCTTCTCAGAAGAAGGGCTCGGGGAAAAAGCCCTTTTACCCGAGGAAGGCGGCTGCTTATCACCACTACCCTCATTATCAGGCCTCGGCAGCTCCCCAGCAGGGTAAGCAAGCCAAGGGACGGGGTAATGGATCACGTAGGCAGCAAGCCCCCAAGACTGCACTACCGGCCCCTGCTCAGCAGGGTGGGGGTTTTTGACTTCATCAGCATAGCCTCTCCCCCTCAGCTGGTTTCTCTCAGCACGGGAGGCCGGCTGGTCCACTTTGCCCACAGGTGGGCCAACATCACTACAGATACCTGGGTACTTCACATAGTCCAAGAGGGCTATCTTCTGCACTTCCACCAGATACCTCCCTCCTACTTTCCGGGGGAGCCTCTCAGGCTTCCTCTGCACAGGGACTTACTCCTTCAGGAGTTAGCAAGTCTTCAGGAACAGGCTGTGGAACCGGTGCCCCACCACCTGCGAGGTCAAGGCTTTTACTCCAGGTACTTTCTGGTACCAAAAAGAACAGGAGGCCTCAGACCCATCCTGGACTTGCGGAACCTCAACAAGTTCCTCGCAAAGGAAAAGTTCAAGATGCTTACCCTTGGAATCCTGCTGCCCTACCTCCAGCAGGGAGACTGGCTATGCTCCTTGGATCTAAAGGATGCCTACACTCACATCCTCATCCACCCCAGCCACAGACAATATCTCAGGTTTGTTGTGGGGGGCAATCATTACCAGTACAGAGTACTACCCTTTGGCCTATCCTCCGCGCCAAGGGTGTTCACCAAATGTCTAGCAGTGGTGGCGGCTTATCTAAGACTTCAAGGCCTCTTTGTATTTCCATACCTGGACGACTGGCTCATCAGAGCACAGTATTCCCAAGAGGCCACGCACGCCACGCACCGCACTGTAGCTCTGCTCCAGCACTTGGGCTTTGTCATAAACTTCGCAAAGTCCACTTTGCTCCCCTCTCAGGATCTCGAGTTCATCGGCGCCAGATTAGATACGCTTCAGGCGCGTGCCTTTCTGCCTCTCGACAGGGCACACAGGCTCATGGATCTGACCAGCCGCTTTCACAGCAATTCCCTGGTCTCTGCCAGGCAATTTCTGAGACTGCTCGGCCATATGGCTTCCACAGTCCATGTGACCCCCAATGCCCGCCTGAACATGTGTCCTGCCCAATGGTGCCTTCACACACAATGGCATCAGGCCACTGGGAGCCTAGCGGACTCTGTACGGATCTCCGACCCGCTGGTCTCTTCTCTTCAATGGGGGCTTCATCTGCCAAACCTGGTGCTCGGAATGGCTTTTCAGTCTCCTCCGCCTTCTCAGGTCCTGACGACCGATGCTTCTCTCCTGGGTTGGGGAGCGCATTGCCAAGGGACATGTACTCAAGGCCTCTGGACTCCTTGGGAGTCTGCCCAGCAGATCAACTTCCTGGAACTCAGAGCTATCCGCCTAGCTCTGAGGCCCTTCTCCCACCTCACTTCTCACCAGTCTGTACTGGTCCAGACGGACAATCAAGTTGCGATGTTCTACGTGAACAAACAAGGGGGCACAGGCTCCTTCCCTCTCTGTCGGGAAGCACAAAAGCTGTGCTCTTGGGCTGTCAGCCGCAGCATCCTCCTCAAAGCTGTTTATCTCCCGGGTCAAGAAAATTGCCTGGCAGACAAACTGAGCAGGATCCTCCAGCCGCACGAGTGGAGATTGGATCCGTTGGTGCTCCAGCGGATCTTTCTCAAATGGGGCCTACCCACAATGGATCTCTTTGCCAGTCCTCTCAACTGGCAACTTCCCCAATTCTGCTCTCGACAACCGCATCCTCACAGAGTAGCGGCGGATGCTTTTCTTCTCTCCTGGTCCACAGGCCTTCTGTATGCCTTTCCTCCCATGCCACTGGTGTCTCGGACGCTCTTCAAGGTTCTCCGGGACAAAGCCTCAATGATCCTCGTGGCTCCTCGGTGGCCGAGGCAACCTTGGTTCCCGCTTCTCATGCAGCTGGCGGTGGACACTCCACTTCCTCTGGGATTTCAGCCCGATCTCCTGACCCAGGATCACGGGACTCTCCTACACCCCAACCTCCGGTCCCTTCATTTGATGGCCTGGCTGCTGAAAGGGTAGTCCTGGCTCCCCTCCTGCTGCCTCCAGATGTGGAGGAAGTCGTCTTGGCCTCCAGGCGACCCTCCACCCGAAAGTCCTATGCTCTGAAGTGGCGTCGGTTCTCTGTCTGGTGTGCTCGACGGTCTCATGATCCCTTCTCCTGTTCGATATCAGTGGTCTTGCAGTACTTGCTTTGCCTCTCCGAACTTGGCCTTAAGTCCAACTCGGTCAGGGTCCACCTCGGTGCTCTTTCTGCGCATCACATGCCGGTGGATGGCAGACCTCTTTCCAGCCACCCTCTAGTGGCTCGTTTCCTCAGAGGCCTCCTTCTCCTTAAACCACCTTTGCGCCCACCAGCTCCTGACTGGGATCTGAATGTGGTTTTACAGCGGATTACCTGTCCGCCTTTTGAACCTATGGCTACCTGTCATCTTCGTTTTCTTTCTTGGAAAACCTTATTCTTGGTAGCCCTCACTTCTGCTAGACGCGTTAGTGAGCTACAGGCCCTAGTCTCTGATCCTCCTTACACTCGGTTCTACAAGAATAGGGTAGTCCTGCGGACTCACCCTAAGTTTCTTCCTAAAGTGGTTTCCCCTTTTCACATCAACCAGGAGGTGGTACTTCCGACCTTCTTTCCCAGGCCACACTCCAGCCGAGCTGAGATGGTCCTGCATACCCTGGACTGTAGGAGGGCGTTAACCTTCAACCTTGACCATACGCGGGAGCACCGAAAGGCTGTTCAGCTCTTCGTGTCTTATGACCCCAACAAGTTGGGGCTCCCTGTCTCCAAGCGTACTCTGTCCATCTGGGTTGCTGACTGTATCGCTTGGGCTTATGAGGCAGCCGGCCTCTTGTTGGAAGGTCGAGTCATGGCTCATCGTGTTAGGGCGAAGGCTGCGTCAGTAGCTTACCTCCGCTCTGTTCCGTTGGCAGACATCTGCCGGGCCGCTACTTGGTCTTCAAGCCAGACTTTTGCAGCCCATTACTGCCTGGAGAGGGAGTCCCGCAGGGACAGTGCTTTCGGACAGGCAGTCCTCCGTAATCTCTTTGAGGTATAGGCAACTCCTGCCCTCCGTCCCGGATGTTGGGCTACCGGTTGGGGCTGTACTCAGAGAAGATTCCTTCCTTCTGTGCTGCTGAACTAGAGGGAACTCATTTTTCCGCTTGGGGTCTCCGGTAGCCTTAAGCTAGGGAGTCCCATATGTGAGGACTGACTTCCTGCTTGGTCCTGGAGAAAGAGTAGTTACTCACCTGTAACAGGTGTTCTCCAGGAGCAGCAGGAATCAGTCCTCACAACCCTCCCTCCTCCCCTTGGAGTTGCAGTCCTATGATTTCGTTTTTGCTAATTTTTTTGCTGTCTTTTAGCTATGTCATCAGACTGAGCAAGATTGCACCCTTGGGCGGGAAGAGGACCGCGCATGAGCGCTGCAATTCCCAAAGGCTTTCTTTGAAAGCTGGGGAAAATTGCTCCGCGAGGGCTCCGTCGGCGCCGATGTCACCCATTTGTGAGGACTGATTCCTGCTGCTCCTGGAGAACACCTGTTACAGGTAACTACTCTTTCCTCACTGCTGCAGCTCTTGTACAGTTTTCCTGTGAACTAGCTAATTTTCTCTTGCCTTTGCTTCAACTCAAATGCAGCTGTTCTGCTGGTTGGAGTCAAGTCTCCACTGGCCAGGTGCTTCTTTGTTTTGGATGCAGCCACCAGCGATTGGGCCCCTAGTGGCAGCCTGGAGTTTACTGTAGCAGGTGCGGCACTCTTCTTTCTCAGCCACCAGGGGTTGGATCTCAGTGACACACTGGCAATGGTGCCACCATGGGATTTCTGCTCGTTACCAGCCATTCCACTCTGTTTTGTTTTATTTATTTAAACAGATTTGTATACCACCTTATCCTACAATCAAAGTGGTTACATCACAATGGAGGGTTACATTTAACATGTGGGTACTTTACAACATTTAACATGAGGGTATTTAGCAACATTTAGACAGCACAATTGGTGGGTTACAATTTGCATGAGGGTACTTAACAACACTATGTAGGGTTACATTTAGCATGAGGGTGCTTCACAACACTATACATTGAGTTCCTAAGTCTGGTTGGGATGATTAGGTATTGAGTTGGAGGGGGTAGTTGCAGTGCCGTCTGTTATCTGTTTGCTCATATGTTTCTGTAAAGAGCAGTGTTTTAAGGGCCTTGCGGAAGTCTGTGATGTCTTCTAGTGCCCTCAGGCTCGTTGAGAGGGAGTTCCATAGTGTGGATGCCATTAGTGATGGAGCTGCTCTTGAGGTATTTTGCTTAGTCTTGTGGTAACCTGCAGGCGTGCCGATCATGTCATTATTAGTCCTTCTCGGTCTGTTACTGATATCCCTTGTTATGATATCTTGGAGTACATTTGCCGAGAGATGGTGAATGATTTTGAAGATGATCAGGATTGTTTTAAACTTTGCTCTGGCTACCATTGGGAGCCAGTGTAGCTGCTGTAAGACGGGGGTGATGTACTCAGCTCTTAGAGGGTCAGTAATGATGCGTGCTGCAGTGTTTTGCACCATTTGGAGTGGGTGTAGGGTCTGCTGAGGGAGGCCTTGATAAAACAAGTTTCCGTAATCAAGTAGAGGTGTAATGAGTGCTTGCACACTGTGCGGAAGTGATCTTGGCGGAGTGGTGGCTTGATCTTTCTTATGGTCCTCAAAATGTTGATAGGCCTTGCTCCCAGTTTTGGTGATATGAGATTTCAAGTTCAGTGCTCTGTCCATTGTGATGCCCAGGTACTTAACTTTATCCTTGACTACTATAAGTTTGTTTAGAATGCTGATAGTCTGTGGTGGGATGAAGTTGGGGTTCCCGGTGACAAACATTGCCTCGGTTTTATCGTAGTTGACTGTTAAGTTATTGGTTGTGAGCCAGGCATTCATGTCTTCAAGGCATTTTGTTATTGTTATGGTGTTAAGTGCTAGTAGGTTGATTGGGGCATACACCGTGATGTCAGCATATATGTGATATTGGAGTTTCTGCCCCTCGTCCTCCTAGTATCTTTATGCATGCATGCGGATGAGCAAATAGGCAGAGTGCCCCTCCCCATTAGGCACTATTGCTTAAGTGAAATGCACCTAAAACGGTTAGGGCTCTTCAGCTTAGAGAATAGATGGCTGAGAGGGAAGGTGATAAAGATCTATTAAATCACAGTGGGATGGAAAAGGTCGATAAGGAATAGTAGTTTAATAGTGGCAATATGAGGGGACACTCCATGAAGCTATTAAGCAACTCTTAAAACAAATTTGAGAGTCTGGACAAGTTTGTGGAGGACCGCTTCATAAATACTGGTTAGCTAGATCGATTTGGATATGTTGGCCTCGTGCCTTTGGGAGATCAGCAATATGGAACAGACTTTGGGTACTGCCAAGTGACTTGGGCTGAAGTTTTCTGAGGCAGCCATTGCCAGGGTTCAGTGAATCTTTGATCTGATACAGCATTGCATTTTTATATGTTAAAGATGGGCCTGCTGCTTACAAACGGCACAAACAGGAATTCATCAGCAACTGACTTGTTTTCTGTCTCACTGTTTCAGAATTAGGGAGCCTGACTACAGCTAATCTTATGGAGAAAGTTCGAGGCCTACAAAATCTGGCCTATCAGCTGGGTCTGGATGAATGTAAGTACACAGCATGGTGCACTAAACTATTTTTTATTATGGCTGGATGACAAACTCTGAAGATTCAACAGGTAAAGATGTGTTACACAGTGTCTTGCAAGTCTTCCACCCTTCTGCTTTTTTAATGTTCTGCTGTCTACAAAATACCATAGAAAATGCATTCAAGCAGGAGCTAGTTTCATTGACCTAAACATTCAAAAAAGTAATTAAGCACAGGAAACCAGAAAGCCTTGCACGCATAAGTCTTCACACCCTTTGACTCATTATTGGGTACAAAGCCCTTTTGCAGAACTATCATTAAAATCGCTTAAAGTACCTGAATATCGGAGAGTGGCCACCATAACACCTATTTTAAAAATAATTGCAGGAGTGATCTGGGGAAGTACAGGCAGTGAGCCTGACGTCTGTACCGGGCAAAATGGTAGAAAACATTATAAAGAATGGAGTAGCCTGGAACTGGAAAGACCAGGGTTCTAATCTTATGGACACTCATGGCCTTTGGCAAGACTCTTAACCCTCCATTGCCTCAGGTACAACCTTAGATTGTAAGCCCTCTGGAAACAGGGAAATAACTGCTGTACCAGAATGTAACTGACCTTGAACATTTACTGAAAAGGCATGAGCTAAATACTAATAAAATAACAAAGTTGCAGCCATGAATCATTCAAGATAAGTACAGGTCTACCAACCAAGTCCCGTGTGCACCCTCCTAATAAACTGCTTTAACTCTGTCACACAGTGGCTAGCTGAGCACAACCCACAGTGAACTATGGAAGACAGAAGTTCTCTGTTACTAGAAATAAAAGCTTCAACCCTCAAACATTTATGCAAGTCTCAAGAGCCTAACTGGAGGTAAAACCAGAAGTCCGATCTCCAGGAACAAGCAGGAATGAGTCCTCACATATGGGTATGTCGGAACCGATGGATCCTGCGCGGGAAAGCTCCCAAGCTTCCCAGAAAGGAAGCTTTTGGGGCCTCCCACAGCGCATGCGCGCTGCCTTCCCGCCTTCCTGACCAACTCTCCTCAGTTCTTCTTTTTCCGCGGAGCCAGCAGGTCGTGTTCCTGTCACCGCTGAAGAAATTGTTATTTTAATTTGTTTCTTTGACCGCGTGTCTGCCTTCCCCGATTCCGGACCGGTACCGCCGGTCTTTTTTTCATTTATTTCTTTAAAAAAATAATAATAATAATTACGTTTTCCTCACTTGGTGTGTTTTTTCTGTGAGGCCTCTAGGCCTTCTCAGATTCTCCCTCATGGAGAAACCAGCCTCTGGTTTTAAAAAATGCACCAAGTGTACCAGTACTATTTCAGTCACAGATACCCATGAGTGGTGTCTTAAATGTTTGGGGCCTGACCATTCCATTCCGGATTGTCCATCCTGCTCTCTGATGTCCAAACAGGGCTTACAGAACAGAGCAGCCAAGTTTCATATGCTGTTTTCTGCGGATACTCCAGCATCAACATCCTCCAGGTCTTCCTCTCCTGATGGATCTCAGGTAACCAAACATTCTTCAGGCAGGTCCTCAAAGGGCAAATCTCCCTCTAAGCAGCGAAAGGCCCTTGGGTTTGACCCTGAGGACCCTGCCCCAGCCAAAAAACCCCGGCGGGAAGTTCCGGCTTCCAAAGCTCCTCCTATGGGGTTACAGGTAGACATCGATGGCACGGCCTCGAACGATCTCCTGTTAGACTGCTCTGGGGTACCGGCTAACACCGGTACCGACATCCAGGCAGTTGTGGCGTCTATGGGTACTACGGTACAATCCATGCAGCAGGCCATACTGGCTTTCATTAACGCTGCAACGCCCTCGGTACCGCGACAATCGGTTCCGACTCCGATTCCGGTACCGCAACCGATACCGGTACCCAGAGCATCTACTTCCAGTAGTATGCCGGTTCCGGTCTCCGGTTCCGGAGATTTTCTCGATACCGCTCCGATTTCCGGTACGCCCGATGTCGATACCGGTCGGTACGCGTATCGATCTCTGGAAGCTAATAGGCGGTACTTTGAATCATCTGAAGATTCTGATACCTCAGATGATTCTGCTGATGTCTCTTTTACTCTTCCTGTGGAGCCCTCTTCTCCAAAAAGGAGAATGTCTCCTCCAGAGGATTTGTCCTTTCAAGACTTCATTATTGAAGTAGCTAAAGGACTCTCCATATCTGTAAACTCTGAAAAGGAACCTAGAGCAAAAAAATTGGATATTTTAGGATACTCTAAGGTTCCCAAAGAGGCAGCCACCTTACCCATACATGGAATTCTTCAAGAACACATGATGGAATTGTGGGAGGCTCCTCTCACCCTCTCTCTACATTCTCGACGTTTGGACACCATGTATCGGGTTCCTCCTTCTCCTGGTTTTCAAAAAACACAGCTCCCTCACCACTCTATTGTGGTGAAGTCTGCTATGAAAAAGATAGAGTACCAAAAGGCACTCTTCTACTCCTCCAGGAAGAGAATGTAGGACTCTGGATGCTTTTGGTAGAAAAATCTTCCAAGCCCAGCATGCTTATTGCCAGAATCAATTCATACAGCCTCTATATGGGCATGTTTTTGAAAGAGATTGCACTGAAGATACGTCATTTTCTCCCCTTTATCCCAGAGGATAAAAAGGAGGAGTTCCTTCTTTTGCTAAAGCAAACTCAAGATGTTTCAAAGTTCTCCAACAGAGCAGCCTTTGACTCTTTTGAGGGAGCTAGCAGAGCCTCCGGCATTGCCATAGCTGCTCGCAGACTTGCTTAGCTCCAGACCTCTGATTTGGAACCCTGGGTACAAGAAGGCTTGGGCAATCTGCCCTGTACAGGTGAAAATCTGTTTGGCAAGGAGTGGCAAATCAAAGCCACTCAAATGGATGCAGAGAATGCTGCTTTAGATAGACTTTCTAAGTCTACCTCTACCCCTGCCAAGAAAAAACCTTTTAAGAAGCCTTTCTATAAAAAGACCAGATTTTCCACAAATACTGGCCAGCAATCTTCCCAAGTTCGCTTTGCTCCTAAGCGTCAGCAATCTAAACAGGCCAGAACGAAGTCTACAGGGGCTGCTACAGTCCAGCAGTCCCAACCTCCTCAGAGTTTTTGACTTGATTCTAGAGAACTTAACCTTTCTGGCTCTGCAATAACCAGAGCCTCTCACCATTCCAGGAAGCCTGCTCCCAGATGGGAACAAATCACATCAGAACAGTGGACCCTCTCTATCATCAGAGAGGGCTACAAACTACATTTCTCCAGCCTTCCTCCCCATACCATGGTGAGACAATTCAATTCTCCCCCATCTCTCCTGTACCTGTTGGGCCAGGAGGTGACCACTCTTTTCGCCCAAAAGGCAATAGAAGAGGTTCCTTTTCCTCAACAAGGGTCAGGTTTTTACTCCCCTTATTTTCTCATCCCCAAGAAAACAGGGGGGTACAGACCCATTCTGGATCTCAGAGAATTGAACAAATTTCTATACAAGGAGAAATTCAAGATGCTTTCTTTAGGCACTCTCCTTCCATACCTACAGAGTCAGGACTGGCTTTGTTCTCTAGATCTCAAGGATGCGTACACACATATACTCATCCATCCATCCCACAGAAAATTCCTACGGTTTCTGTTCCAGGGAAAACATTTCCAATACAGAGTACTTCCCTTCGGTCTAGCCTCTGCTCCAAGGGTATTTACCAAATGCTTGGCAATAGTAGCTGCATTTCTACGCACTCTGGGAATCTTTGTCTTCCCATACCTGGACGACTGGCTCATCCGAGCTCCATCTCAGTCCGAGGCTCAAACTTCCCTGGACCACACCAGACGCATACTGCAGTATCTGGGACTTGTCATCAATCTGCCAAAGTCTCAACTCACCCCTACTCAGTCCCTAGAATTTATAGGGGCCTGGCTAGATACCACCACTGCAAGGGCCTATCTTCCTCAGGCCCGTTGCCACCGTCTAGTGCAGTTGGCTTCTCAAATTCAGTCCAGAAGCCACTTGACTGCCAGGGAGATGCTACAACTGCTAGGCCACATGGCATCCACAGTTCATGTGGTGCCTTATGCTCGCCTACATATGAGAGCAGCTCAATGGACTTTGTCCACCCAGTGGACCCAAGCATCAGGAGCTCTCTGACCAAATAGCAACCTCAAAACGTCTTTTTTGGTCTCTCCAATGGTGGATATCCACTCAAAATCTGTTGTTGGGGGGCCCCCTTCCAACCTTTGTTACCCCAAGCAACTCTCACTACAGATGCCTCCCAAACAGGTTGGGGAGCTCATCTCCAAGACCTCTCCACTCAGGGCACTTGGTCTTCACAGGAGACCACCCTTCATATCAACCTTTTGGAGCTCCGAGCAATTTTCCTTGCTCTCAAGGTCTTTCATACCCTCCTCATCAACATGACAGTCCTTGTTCATACCGACAATCAAGTAGCCATGTTCTACATAAACAAACAAGGAGGGACTGGCTCTCTGTCGCTTTGCAACGAAGCTCTAAAATTGTGGACCTTCGCCAGAGAGCATCAAATCCATCTCCTGGCAGTATACCTCCCAGGAATCCAAAACTCTTGGGCAGACAGACTCAGTCGAGTTCTGCTTCCACACGAATGGTCCCTGCACATGGATCAGGTACTCAGAATCTTTCAGAAATGGGGAACCCCGGACATAGACCTGTTTTGCAAGTCCGTGCAATGCCAAACTTCCCCGGTTCTGTTCCAGAATTCCGTGTCAGGGAGCTCAGGCCAAGGATGCCTTCCTCCTTCATTGGGGCCAGGCCTTCCTATATGCCTTTCCACCCATTCCTTTGATTCCCAAGACTCTATTCAAACTTCAGAGGGATCAAGGATCTATGATCCTCATAGCTCCACGCTGGCCACGCCGAGTGTGGTACTCTCTACTTCTGCATCTCTCCCCGGCACCCTCCCTGGATCTGGGAGCTGCTCCAGACCTTCTGTCTCAAGAGGAGGGGACTTTGTGGCACCCAAACCCCAAGTCCCTTCACCTCAGAGCTTGGTTACTGAAGGCCTAGACCTTCAAGACTTCAATCTTTCTCAACAGGTGAAGGATGTCCTCCATGCATCTAGGAAACCTTCCACCAGGCGTTCTTATGCTTTTAAATGGAAAAGATTTTCCATTTGGTGTGCTGAAAAGGGTCTTAACCCTCTAGCACTACCTTTGAATTCTTTACTCGAATATCTCCTGCATCTTTCCAATGCAGGGCTTAAAACCAATTCTGTAAGGGTCCATTTGAGTGCTATTGCAGCATCTCTTCAGCCTATCAGTGGACAATCTGTTTCCTCTCATCCTCTTCTTGCAAGATTCATGAGAGGTCTAACTTTAACTAAGCCTCCCATTCGGCCTCCTCCGGTGGCATGGGACTTAAACGTTGTTTTTGGTCAGCTTATGAAGCCACCCTTTGAACCCTTAGCCACTACCTCCTTGAAATTCCTTTCCTGGAAAGTCATTTTCCTTATTGCAATCACTTCTGCTCGCCGCATCAGTGAACTGCAGGCTTTAGTGGCTAATCCACCTTATACAAGGTTCCATCATGATAAGGTAGTCCTTAGGACAAATCTTCACTTTATGCCTAAAGTGGTCTCACCTTTTCATCTTAAGAGGTATATTTACCTGTCTTTTTTCCAGCTCCTCATGCATCCAATGCAGAGAGGAACCTTCATACTCTAGACGGTAAAAGAGCTCTTGCCTTTTACCTCCACAAGACACAGCAACATCGAAAGTCTTCTCAACCTTTTGTTGCTTTTGATCCTTCTCATTTAGGACTTCCAGTCTCAAAAAGAACACTGTCCAATTGGATTGCTCAGTGTATTTCTTTTGCTTACCAGAGTAAGAACCTTTCTCTGGAAGACCATGTCACAGCTCACAATGTGAGAGCCATGGCCACATCTATGGCTCATCTTCATTCTGTATCCATCGATCAGATCTGTCGAGCAGCCACCTGGGCCTCGGTTCATACCTTCACAGCCCATTACTGCTTCGACAAGGACTCCCGCTGGGATGCCTTGTTTGGTCAGGCTGTCCTCAGACACCTGTTCCATTCTTAAACAACTCCTGCCCACCTTCCCTGAATGGATGCCTGAGATACATAGGAAGATGAGGAACCCTTGGAGGGGGATCTCCCCGGCATCTGCTTGTTCCTGGAGTTAGCACAGTTACTTACCTGTAACAGGTGATCTCTGGGAACAGCAGGAATTAGTCCTCACAACCCACCCACCTCCCCTAGGAGTTGTATCTCTCTCTCTTTCCTTTCCTCTCTCTATTGTCTCAGCTTTAAACTCGAACTGAGGAGAGTTGGTCAGGAAGGCGGGAAGGCAGCGTGCATGCGCTGTGGGAGGCCCCAAAAGCTTCCTTTCTGGGAAGCTGGGGAGCTTTCCCGTGCAGGCTCCGTCGGTTCCGACGTACCCATATGTGAGGACTAATTCCTGCTGTTCCCAGAGATCACCTGTTACAGGTAAGTAACTGTGCTTTATTTAGTAGTAACTCTAGACCAGTGTCCTACAATATAGCTACATATTAGGAACATTATAAGGTTTATATACCATAAAATAAAAACCATTCAGCACCTACGTCCGTTACTAGACTTTCAAGATTTTTGCCATCTTCCAGGCATTAGTGTTCCCACCCTTGGATTACTGTAGCGTTCTCTTCCAGGGCTTACCAAAGTCTGCACTTCATCCTCTGCTGCCCGCCTACTGTGCGAAACACACAGGGCTGCCCATATAAATATAAATCCCTTTCAGATTATCTGCAATCGTTACTACATAGAACACCAATAAGTGACCTAGAAGGGCAAATATTCTCCCGGGTGTTCCAGCTCCTGTATGCATGCCAGAGGATGACCCTGATATTGCAGAAGACCCTCTCTACCGGCATAACCATGTTCGCTCACACAGCCTTGTGTTGTGAACCAAAGGGGCAGAACATGCCCCTTTGGTGCATCTGAGGTCATCTGGTACTGTCTCTGCTGTTCACCACTCGACAAAATGGGGAAGTGGAAGAGCAAGGGAGGTGGAAAAGGACACTGTAACTACAGGTATGATTGTAGGACCTATTGACACCACCTCCATACCCATTGCCCCCACTTCCTCCTTTGATACTGAGTGGTTTGTCTCCTCTGTCTGAGATTAAGCCTTTGTTCCTGCTCCAGTGTTAGATAATTCTTTGTCTGCAGTTGTGCCCTGATGGGGGAATAACTTTGAGAGACTTATTTAGGGCTATTAGGAGCATTGATTTAAAACTTTCCTCTATAGTAGTTTCTTTATGTAATTGTACCCAGGAAACTGTGGTAAAATTAGTTGGCAGGAAAACTCTTTGGCACGGATAGACTCTTAGGTACAAACTGACAGTATTAATGTTTCTTATATTCAAGGTTCTTTGGTTACATATGCCAGACTGGGAGGCACTAGAGACTTTCTTGTGTCCAGAATCTCCGCTTCCTGAATTTTCCACACACATTTGCTCTCCCCTGAAATTTTGTTAAAGTATTTTGTTGAGATTCTTAAGATGACTGGATTCTGTGGGCATTCTACAAGCAGATTGTTCCCCTTATGGTTTGGGTAGCCGCTGCTGACGAAGGGTCTTTTGATTCCCTTTGCCACTGTAGAAAATGTGAGCGTTACTTGAGGAGTACTGATGTGATCACTTAGCATAAAACCTTGTTTGATACATTTATTTCAGAAGCTGTCAAATGTAAAATTCTTAAACTCTAAGTGTAAAGATGCAGCTCGTTACCCAAATAAGTCATATACTAAGGACCTGAGATTAATTAAACTTCAGGTGAACAAGGTATATTAAACGTATTAGGTACAGTTTTATTAGTATAAATATCCATAGCAACCCTTAGGAAGTAAAGAACTTAAAGATCTAAACAAAAATTAAAACTAAAGATTCAGACAGCAGTCCAGCAGCGAGATGGGGGCTTTCCAGTCTTGCATTGAGTGTCACATGTATGATTTTTCTCCCAGTTGGTGAGAGGTCTTACGTGTGCACTAGGTGCAAGGAGCTCTTTGCTCTCAGGGAACAAGTCTGTTCTCTAGAGGCTAGAGTAGCAGACTTGGAAAACATAAGAAAGAGGTACATAGACGAGACCTACAGGGATATAGTCCTGAAGTCCCACCTCCAGTCTGGCAGCATCCCTGTTGCCATGGAGGAGAGGTCACGTGACAGGAGAGCATCACCCTGGTGTGGCAGGAAGTGATCCTGTAACTAGGACCTGTTCTCCAGGTGATAAACCCTCTCGCACCGAGGAAGTTTCTCCAGGGCCATGTGCCCATGAGGGAAGGGTTAGGACAGCAGTTATAGTTGGTGATTCGATCATTAGGCATGTAGATAGCTGGGTGGCTGATGGACGTGAGGATCGCCTGGTAACATGCCTGCCTGGTGCGAAGGTAGCGGACCTCACGCGCCACCTAGATAAGGTCTTAGATAGTGCTGGAGAGGAGTCTGCTGTTTGGGTACATGTCGGTACCAATGACATAGGAAAATGTGGTAGGGAGGTTCTGGAGGCTAAATTTAGGCTTTTAGGTAGGAAGTTGAAATCCAGAACTTCCAGGCTAGCGTTCTCCGAAATGCTTCCCGTTCCACGTGCAGGACCCAAAAGACAGGCAGAGCTCCGGAGTCTCAATGCGTGGATGAGACAATGGTGCAGAGATGAGAGTTTTGGATTTGTTAGGCACTGGGGAACATTCTGGGGAAAGGAGGGGCTCTTCCGAAGGGATGGGCTTCACCTTAACCGGGATGGAACCAGGCTGCTGGCATAAACCTTTAAAAAGGAGAGAGAGCAGCATTTAAACTAGATAATAGGGGAAAGCCGACAGTCGTCCAAGAGCGGATGGTTCGGAAGATTGTATCCTTGAAGGATACTACCAAAAGCAGAGAGGTTCCAAAAAAGTAAAGTAGCCCAAATGCCCTCGAGTATGGAGCAGACAGAGCTTAAAGATCCCAAATTACCCATGTCTACCAACAGCCAAACTAATATGAATAAAATGCAGTCTCTAAAATGCTTGTATGCAAATGCTAGAAGTCTAAAAAATAAGATGGGAGAGTTAGAATATATAGCACTTAATGAGAGGTTAGATATGATTGGGATATCAGACATGGTGGAAGGAGGACAACCAGTGGGACACTGTGATACCTCGATACAAACTATATCGTAATGATAGAGCTGATCAGATTGGTGGAGGGGTTGCGCTCTGTTAGAGAGGGCATTGAGTCAGAAAGGATTAAAGTTTTGCAGGAAACAAAATTTGCTGTAGAATCTCTATGGATTGAAATTCCATGTAAAAAGGGGAAGGCGATGGCAGTGGGGGTGTACTATTGACCGCCTGGCCAGAATGAACAAATGCATGATGAAATGCTCAAAGAAGTCAAGGAAGCTAACAAAAGTTATAGCGCAGTAATAATGGGTGATTTCAATTACCCCGGTATTGACTGGGTTAGTGTCACGGCAGGACATGCTAGGGAGATAAAGTTCCTAGATGACATAAATGACTGCTTCTTGGAGCAGCTGGTTCATGAACCGACCAGAGGGGAAGCCATATTAGACCTTGTCCTTAGTGGAACACCAGATCTAGTGCAAGAGATAAGGGTGTTGGGGCCACTTGGCAATAGTGATCATAGCATGATCACCTTTGATTTAATTAGTGGAGGAGGGATAGTAAGGAAATCCACAGTACTACCTTTTAACTTTCGAAAGGGAGACTATGATAAAATGAGGAAAATAGTTAAGAAAAAACTAAAAGGAGCAGTTGCAAAGGTTAGACTTACATCAAGCTTGGGTGTTGAAAAATACTATCTTGGAAGCCCAGACCAGCTGTATTCCATGCGTTAAGTGGAAGGACGTCCAAAAAACTGCCAGCAGGGTTGACAGGTGAGGTCCGAGAGGCTGTTGCCAAAAAAGCATCTTTCAGGAAATGGAAAAAAGAGCCAAACGACGAAACCTGGAAACAGCACAAGCACTGGCAAGTCAAATGCAAGCCATTGATAAAGCAGGCAAAAGGAGAATTTAAGAAGAAGCTTTCTGCGGAAGCAAAAACGCGAAATAAAGATTTTTTTCAAGTACATTCATAGCAAAAAAACCTGTGAGAGTCAGTTGGTCCATTAGATGATAGAGGAGTAAAAGGGGCACTAAGAGGCGACAAGGCGATAGTGGAGAGACCGAATGAATTTTTTGCTTCGGTCTTTACTGAGGAAGATGTAGGGATGTTACCCATGACTGAAGTGGTATTTAAAGGTGCGGAAGAATTGAAGGAAATATCGATACATTGGGAAGATGTATTACAACTATTAGATAAACTGAAGAGTAGCAAATCGTCTGGGCCGGATGGTATACATCCAAGGGTGTTGAAAGAACTGAAATATGAGATTGCAGACCTGCTATTAGTAATCTGAATTTTCATTAAAATCATCTGTAATACCTGAAGATTGGAGGATCGCCAATGTAACGCCAACTTTTAAAAAGGGTTCCAGGGTTGATCCGGGAAACTACAGACCGGTGAGCCTCACGTCAGTACCAGGGAAAAATGGTAGAAACCATCAAAGAATAAAATTACTCAGCATGTAGATAGTCATGACTTAATGGGAGACAGCCAACATGGTTTTAGACAAGGAAGATCTTGTCTTACTAATCTATTATGTTTTTTTGAAAGTGTGAATAAACAGGTGGACAAAGGTGAGTCGGTTGATATAGTGTATCTGGACTTTCAGAAAGCCTTTGAAAAGGTCCCTCATCAGAAACTTTTGGCAAAACTAAAGAGTCATGGGATAGGAGGCAGTGTACTATTGTGGATCAGGAACTGGTTTAAAGATAGAAATCAGAGGGTTGGGCTTAATGGCCAGTTTTCCCATTGGAGAAAAGTGAATAGTGGTGTACCCCAGGGATCTGTGCTGGGTCCGCTCCTTTTTGACATATTCATAAATGATCTGGAAAGTGGAATAACGAGTGAGGTTATCAAATTTGCAGATGACACAAAACTATTTAAAGTTGTTAAAACTCAAGAAGATTGTGGAAAATTGCAAGAGAATCTTGATAAATTGGAAGACTGGGCATCAAAATGGCAGATGAAATTTAATGTGGACAAGTGCAAAGTTATGCACCTAGGGAAGAACAACCCAAACTATGGTTACACGATGCAAGGTTCCACATTAGGAACCACCACCCAGGAAAAAGATTTAGGTGTCATTGTGGATAGCATGTTAAACCCCTCGGCCCAGTGTGCAGCGGCAGCCAAGAGAGCAAATAGAATGCTAGGTATCATAAGGAAAGGAATGGAAAATAAAACAAGATATTATAATGCCTCTATCGTTTCATGGTGAGACCGCACCTTGAATATTGTGTGCAATTCTGGTCGCCGTATCTTAAAAAGGATATAGCATTATTGGAAAAGATTAAGAGAAGAGCCACCAAAATGGTAAAGGGGATGGAAGGATACTCCTATTTTATTTATTTATTTTATGAAGAAAGGCTAAAAAGGTTAGGGCTCTTTAACCTGGAAAAGAGACGGCTGAGGGTAGATATGATAGATCGATTGTTTACTTTATCAGAATATAGAAAGACTAGGGGACATGCAATGAAGCTACAGGGTAAACTATTTAAAACTAATAAAATATTTCTTCACTCACCGTGTAATCAAACTCTGAAATTTGTTACCGGAGGATGTAGTAAAGGCTGTTAGTGTAGCTGGGTTTAAAAAAGGTTTGGACAAGTTCCTGGAGGAAAGGTCCATAAACCATTATTAAGAAGGGACCTAGGATATCAATGCTAGACCCAGTACAAGCATTGCGGAACCTGTGTCTTTTGGGGAAAGTGCTAGGTACGTATGACCTAGATTGGCCACTGTTGGAAACAGGATACTGGGCTTGATGGACCTTGGTCTGACCCAGTATGGCATATCTTATGTTCTTATGTTATTTGTTTTGTGGGTAAAAACTAAATGTGTTTTCCGCTGTCATGCGGGCTACTCAGTTGAGGAGGTAACTTCAATTGAAACCCAAAGTTTTGGCTTTTGTCGGTTCTTTTCTACAAGTGTTTGATAACTTTGCAGGGGCAGACTTTTTTTGCTTTTTCTCTAGGTATTTCACCTAGAGAAATTCCTTTTGGATAGGCAGGAGTAAAAGATGTAATGGGTGTTGGTGGTGTTGGATGTTAACTGCTCCTAAAAATTGCTGTTAAGTGTCTGTTTTTTCTTTGATTGCTTGTTATATATAAGCTGACACTGCTGTTGTGAGCTTGACCGGATTTTCTTGTTTCCTTTGGGAAAGTATTTTTGAATTGATTTGATTCTTTTTATTTGGTTTTCTGTGTTGATGTGGCATGTATATTATAAATACTTAAATAAAAACATAAAATGAAGAGCAGCCAATACGCTTCCAACAGAGACTTTTCACTTTATGCACCATCCATTTTGAATACTCTTCCAGAGAGCTTATGTACTATTCCTGACCTGGCAGACTTTTGAAAGGAGTGGAGAACTCATCTTTTCATTGAGCACTTTAGAAGAGAGGATTGAACTTGCCTCCCCAACTCACAAGTACACCACACAGCCTGCAATACCCTCCCTTCATAAGAACATAAGATGCCATACTGGGTCACACCAAGGTCCATCAAGCCCAGTATCCTGTTTCCAGCAGTGGCCAATCCAGGTCACAAGTGGAGTGGAGGAGTGGCCTAGTGGTTGGGGCAAGGTCCTTCAGGCCGGAAGGTCGGGGGTTCAAATCCCACTAGAGGACAGCAACCTTGGGCCGGAAGGACTGGGGTTTCTAGTCCCACAGGTGCTCCTTGTGGTCTTGGGCAAGCCACTTAACCCTCCATAGCCCATGTTCCCTGTAAAATAGTTATCTCCAAGTTATAATGCCCTGTTCAATGTAATTTCAGTTTGTTCAATGTAAACCGCACTGATGCAGAATAGCGCGGTATATAAGAGAATATAAATAAATAAAATAAAAATAAACAAGTACCTGGCAGGTTCCCAAAAAGACACACAGGTTCCACAATGCTCGTCCCGGGGTAAGCAGTGGAGTGGAGGAGTAGTCTAATGGTTAGAGCACTGGCTTGGGAACCAAAATACAAGTTCGTCTCACTAGCACTCCTTGTGGTCTCGGGCAAGTAACTTAACCCTCCATTGCCTCAGAAGAATCCAAGTTATCAATGTCCCTGTTTAATGTACATTATCAATTTTAAGTTGCAACTAAAACCACTTTGACTAAATGATAAAGCGGTATAAAGACCCTGTTAAATAAATAAGAAGTGGATTTCTCAGGTCCTCTTTAATAATGGTTTATGAACCTTTCCTGCAGTAACTTGTCCAAACCTTTTTTAAACACGGCTACACTAACAGCTTTTACTACATCCTCCGGCAATGATTTGTAGAGATTGATTACGCGTTGAGTGAAAAAAAAAATTTTCTCTTACTACTCTTAAATGGGTTACATTGTAGCTGCACTGCATGTCCCCTAGTCTTTCTACTTTTTGATGGAGTAAACAATCTTTCTACATTTAATCTATCTCCAGGAACAAGCAGGAATGAGTCTTCACATATGGGTATCGTCGGTACCGACGGAGCCTGCACGGGAACGCTCCCCAGCGTCCAGTAAGAAAGCTTTTGGGAGCATCCCACAGCGCCTGCGCGCTGCCTTCCCGCCTTTCCCAACCGCCTCTCTCCAGTTCTTCTTTTCCGCAGAGCCAGCAGGTCGTGTTCCTGTCACCGCAGGAGAAGTTCTTTATTTTTTTCTTTATTTTTCTGTCTCGCGTCTGCCTTCGACTTCAAACTGGTACCGCCGGTCTTTTCTTTTCTTTCTTTCTTCAAAAAAAAACAAAAAAACTTTTATTTCTTGAACTGTGCATTTTCAGTTTGGGCCTTAGGCCTAAATATTTTCTCCTCATGGAGAAGCCCGCTTCCGGGTTTAAATATGCACAAAATGTGGCGGTACTATTTCTGTCACCAACACCCATGATTGGTGTCTCAAATGTTTGGGTCCTGACCATTCCATCACGGATTGTGTGTCCTGCACCATGATGTCTAAAAGAGGTGGGCAGAACCGAGCAGCCAAGCTCAGTACCCCGTTTTCCTCTGATGCAGCCTCGGTGGCATCGACGTCTTCCAGGGCTGCTGCTTCTTCCTCCCATGGATCTCAGGTAACCAAACATAAATCTAGCCGGTCCTCGAAGGGCAAATCTCCCTCTAAGCATCGAGATGCCTCCGAGCTTGTCCTTGAGGATTCCGTTCCGGCAAAATTACCCCGGCGGGAAGTTCCGGCTTCCAAAGCATTATCTATGGGTCACAGGTTGACATCGATGGCTTGGCCTCGACCGATCACCTGTTGCTGTGTTCTGGGGTACCGGTGGCCTCCACTGGTACCGACATCCAGACTTTGGTGGCGTCTATGTATCAGAAAATTCTATCCATGCAGCGCACCCTTACGGCATTCATGCAGGCTTCGACGCCTTCGGTACCGCAACAATCCCTGTTGCCGGTACCGACTCCGGCATCGGCACCGATTGCATCGACATCGGCTTCGGTGTCGACTGCAACGGTACCCTGTCCTATGATGTCCATCGGTACCGAACCGGTACCGCTTACTCTCTATGTCGATCCCACTCAGTACACGTATCGGGCTTTACAGGAGCATCCAGACAGGCGATACTTCGATTCCTCCGAAGGCTCTGAGTTGGAGGCTTCTGTCGATGCACCAGTCCTACTTCCTCAGGAGTCTGTTTCTCCAAAACGAAAAATGTCTTCTCCAGAGGACTTGTCTTTTCAAGACTTCATTAGGGAAGTGGCTAGAGGCCTCTCTATTACAGTGGCCTCTGAGTCAGAGCCTAGAGCCAAGCAATTAGATAGTTTGCAATATTCTAAGGCTCCTAAGGAAGCAGCTACCTTACCTATTCATGAGATTCTTTATGATCTCATGTTGGGCATGTGGGAGACTCCTCTCACCACCTCTCGTCATTCTCGTAGGTTGGACACCATGTACCGTGTTCCTCCCTGTCCTGGTTTTCTTAAGACTCAGCTTCCTCACCACTCTATTGTGGTTGAGTCTGCTATGAAGAAAATAAAAGAGTGCAAAGAGACACTCATCTAACCCTCCAGGACGTGAATGTAGGACTCTAGATGCTTTTGGCCGAAGGATTTTCCAGGCCAATATGCTTGTTGCCAGAATCAACTCCTAGAGTCTCTATATGGGGATGTTTCTAAAAAGTCACAGATCATCTGCAGACTTTCCTGCCTTTTATCTTCTGAAATAAAAGGAGCTATTTCTCACTTGGCTCAAACATGCCCAAGATGTTTCCAAATTCTCCAACCGTGCAGCCTTAGACTCTTTTGAGTGTGTAAGCAGAGCCATGGCTATTTCCGTAGGTGCACGCAGAATTGCTTGGTTATAAGCCTCTGATTTGGAACTCTGGGTCCAAGATGAGTTGGGAAACCTTCCTTGTACAGGTGAAAACCTGTTTGGCAGGGATTGGCAAGCAAAGGCCACTCAGATGGATGCTGAGAACTCTGCTTTGGATCGACTTTCAAAGTCTACCTCTGCCCCTGTTAAGAAAAGATTGTTTAAAAAGACATCTTTTTCTAAAAAGGGAAGATATTATCCTGCTCATGGGCAGACATCTTCTGCAGGTCGTTTTGCTGCAAAGTGTCAGCAATCACCTAAACAGGCCAAGTCAAAGGCTGCCAGGCCTACCACAGCCCAGCAGCCTCAACCTCCTTAGGGCCTTTGACTTGCAACTAGAGAACTTAGCCTTTCTAGCTCTGGAAAAACCAGAGCCCCTCACCATCCCAGGAAGGTTGACTTACTTTGCTCCCAGATGGGAGCAAATCACAGCAGAGCAGTGGACCCTCTCCATCATAAAGGAAGGGTACAAGCTTCATTTCTTGAGTCTTCCTCCTCACACCATGGTGAAACAGTTCAATTCTCCAACATCTCTCCTCAACCTTCTAGGTCAGGAGATTGCTATCCTTGCCCAAGGGGCAATAGAACAAGTACCTCTTCAACAGGGTTCAGGGTTCTACTCCCCTTATTTTCTTATCCCAAAGAAAACAGAGGGCTACAGACCCATATTAGATCTCAGAGAATTGAACAAGTTTCTATTCAAGGAGAAATTCAAAATGATTTCTCTAGGGGCTCTGCTTTCATACCTTCAGAGTCAGGACTGGCTTTGTTCTCTAGATCTCAAGGATGCGTACACCCATGTCCTCATCCATCCAACACACAGAAGGTTCCTTCGGTTCCTTTTTCAAGGAAAGCACTATCAATACAGGGTGCTTCCTTTCGGTCTGGCCTCTGCACCAAGGGTGTTCACGAAATGCATGGCAGTAGTAGCTGCATTTCTCCGCACTCTAGGAATATTCGTATTCCCATATCTGGACGACTGGCTCATTCGAGCCCCATCCCAGTCAGAGGCCCAGACTTGTCTAACCTGCACAATGCGTATCCTTCAGCATTTGGGACTAGTAATAAACATCCCAAAATCCAATCTCAGCCCTACTCAGTCTCTGGAGTTCATAGGGGCCTTGCTGGATACCACAACTGCAAGGGCCTATCTTCCTCAGGCCCGTGGCCTACATCTGGTGCAGTTAGCCTCCCAGATTCAGTTAAAGTCCCATTTAACTGCTCGAGAGATGTTACAACTATTAGGCCACATGGCATCCACCGTGCATGTGGTTCCATATGCTCGCCTTCACATGAGGGCAGCTCAATGGACTTTGTCCACCCAATGGACTCAGGCATCAGGTTGCCTGTCAGACAAAATAGCAAACTCCAGTCGCCTTTTTTGGTCTCTCCAGTGGTGGAAGTCCTCTCAAAACCTGTTGCTGGGGTCCCCTTTTCAGCAACCGCTACCCCAAGCAACTCACAACAGATGCTTCTCCAAGGGGTTGGGGAGCTCATCTGCAGGAGATCTCCACCCAGGGCATCTGGTCTCCACAGCTCGCTCTGAGTGTTCCATTCCCTGCTCAGCTACAGGACATTCCTCATCCATACGGACAACCAAGTAGCCATGTTCTATGTAAACAAGCAGGGAGGGACTGGCTCTGTCACTTTGTAACGAAGCTTTGTGACTGTGGGCCTTCGCCAGAGAGCATCACATCCATCTTCTGGCAGTATATCTTCCAGGCGTTCAAAACTCTTGGGCAGACAGACTCAGTCGAGTTCTGCTTCCACAAGAGTGGTCCCTCCACATGGACCAGGTAGCCAGGATCTTTCGAATTTGGGGAACCCCGGACATAGACCTCTTTGCAAGTCCGTGGAATGCCAAACTTCCCCGGTTCTGTTCCAGAATTCCGTGTCGGGGAGTTCAGGCCAAGGATGCCTTCCTCCTTCACTGGGGTCAAGACTTCCTTTATGCCTTTCCACCAATTCCCCTAATTCCCAAGACACTATTCAAGCTTCAGAGAGATCAAGGGACCATGATCCTCATAGCACCTCATTGGCCACGCCAAGTGTGGTACCCTCTACTTCTGCATCTCTCTCAAGCTCCCTCCTTGGACTTGTGCTCTTCTCCAGACTTTCTATCCCAGGAAGAAGGAACGTTGTGGCACCCAAACCCCCAGTCTCTCCATCTCAGGGCTTGGTTGCTGAGGGTCTAGACCTTCAAGATTTTCATCTCTCCCAGCAAGTCAGAGATGTTATTCATGCCTCTAGAAACCCTTCTACTAGACGTTCCTATGCTTTCAAATGGAAAAGATTTACCATTTGGTGTTCCGGGAAGGGTCTAAACCCTCTTGAAATACCTCTGAATTCTCTACTAGAGTATCTTCTGCATCTATCCCATGCAGGTCTGAAAACAAATTCAGTAAGAGTCCATTTGAGTGCTATTGCAGCGTCCCTCAAGCCTCTCAATGGACAGCCTATTTCCTCTCATCCTCTTATAGCAAGATTCATGAGAGGCCTTTTAACTAAACCTCCCATTAGATCACCTCCAGTGGCATGGGACTTAAACCTGGTTCTTGGCCAGCTTATGAAGCCTGTGATAAGGAAGCTTATAGCTCAGGAAGGAGCTATAGTAAAGGTGAAGTGACTCTGAACAAGCAACCTGTCAGTTCTGGTAGAAATAAGAAAACAGAATTTTTCCATAAAAGACTACCAGTCCCAGAATGCACCAGGTTTCCAACAGCCATTAGAGGAGCTGAAGTAGGAAAACGTGTGTTCAATCAGGAGGGCTATGAGGTAATCCCCAAGCACTCATCTCAAAGGGCAGGGCCTGATTCAGCACAGCTGCGCTGTGCTAGGGTGGAGCACTCATCTAAGCAGAATAAAGGTAGAGTTTATTCTACAGAGAATCATCATCAGCTTGGAGATCCTCAGTATCTTGGACAGCTTCATCATCTGGAGGATCATCAGAAGCAGAAGCCAGAGCAGACGGACAGAGAGGGCAAGAAACCCTTTGGAAGAAAGAAGAGAAAAGCATTTGGGAGGTCTAAAGGAGTCCAGAGCAGTACGTATACTGGGAGACATTCAAAAGGCCAGCATACACCATTGGACTGGGGAAAACCAGAGGAGTGGTGCTGCAGAGCTAGGAATCTCCAGACGGTACCTGTGAGGGAGACGGCTGCACTTGGAAGGGACCCTAGGACCCGTGCCAGAAGGTATGTGAAGAGAGATCCAGTGTCCAGGGATCTGGATTGGAAGGCTGGACATAAGAACTGGACTACATACTGGCCAGGCTATTTAGAGAGGAACTCTAACAGCAATGGAAGCTCAGGTATGAACACTGATCTATGCCCTAGCTATAACCTTGAAAGACAGCAGGGAAACAAGTATTCTCCTGAGAGTGCTCCATTGAGAAATTCCTCTGTGCCAATCCCTGATATTGAACCCATGATTGTTGAAGAAGGGGGAGAGGTTATAGATCCAGGCTGTGAATACATGGATTGCTCTGTCTAAACTCCTTTGGTAATTTACTGTTACAAAGTACAACAACCATCACAAAGAAATACAAACTTGTTCTTTAATCTACTCAGAAAAGCTCCTGAGTAGGATTTGAGCCACGCAGTAGAAAGCAAGCCAGCTAAGGGGTTTCAGCTGGGTAACTGCTAGCAATTGAGCCTTACCTAATTGCTTGTGAGCTCTGAGGAAATCACTTCTGAGTCTATGTGTGAAGATATAAGAAGTTAACCTGAAAAGAACAGTTTTTTCCTACTTTGTGGGTTTTGTTTGTTGTTTGATGCACTGCTAAGAAAATATTAGCTAAAGTCTACAGAAAAGACCATTCTGTTACCATCCTGGTCTTTATTCTTTTGCTTTGATTGCCTGACAAGTTCAGCTGTTTTCCTGATTTTGTTTTTCTAAGTTTAACACTGAAAGCAAGTATCCTGTTTTATGTGCTACCAAGCATATCTGTGTTGGGAGAAATAACCCCATAAATAAATATCTTTTTTTTTTTTTTTATATATATACTTTATTTGTAAACACCAGTAAACAAACAATAACAGTAAGAACAAACACAACTCTGAGTTGGGGTTGGTTCTGATCCCCAACTCAGAGTATAAACCAACATTCAGGTGCATTTTTCTGATAACCCCCCCTCCCCCTCCCCCCTCCCACATAGCCACCATCGATGCATACAGTAAACCAATTTCCAGGTGCCCCATACGGAGCCATAAAAGCACGTCCCACTTTGTCCCCACCCCTATAGCCCCATTTGCAACACTTCATTACGGACACCGGGGCTCAAGACTTGGATATAAGGGTCCCATAGCCTCTGAAAAGCTGGCCACCGTCTCACACTACCCCGCGCACACCTGCATTCTAAGAACATCAGTTGGTGAAAGGCATTTCGCCATTCCCAGAAGGAGGGCGGGGACCGTTCCCGCCATCCACGCAGCAGGGGGCCTTTACCCACCAGACAGGCCTTGCGCACCAGCAAACGCTCCCATTTCCCTTTGGGCCGGGTGGGGCGCATTTCATCCAATACCACTAGAGACCCATCCCAGCATATCTGTTGCCCCAACAGCCCAGTCAAAAAGGAACAAATTTTAGCCCAGTAGGGGCGTATTAGGCGGCACCCCCACCACATGTGAAACAAGGTCGCGAGGGGCTCCGAGCACCGTGGGCATCGCCCGTCCGATGTAATATGGCAGCGGAGGGCTCGCCGAGGAGAAATATATACCCGGGTCAGGCTTTTAAAGTGAATTTCTCTCCAGCGGGCCCCTACCGCCAGCTCCGCAGTATGCTGCAAGGCACCCAGCACCGTGCCAGGAGGGATCGCCCTACCCATTTCCGCCTCCCAGGCCAATTCCACAGAGCGGTAGTCATTTATCGGCCGGAAGGGGGCCACCCTTTTCCGCAACACTCGAATAGACGGCAGCTCCGCACCCCCCAGCCCAAAGAACTCTATGATTTGCGCTGAACGCTCCGCCTGGAGTTCCGTTACCGGCAGTGAGGCCACATAGTGGGAAATCTGCAAGTACGCAAAAAAATGACCAGACTTCAACTCATATTCCGCACGCAGGAGCTGGAATGGCTTGCATTTCCCCTGGGAGTCGACCACGTGGCCTACATTACAAAGGCCCTGCCGGGCCCATTCGCGAAACACTCCCGTGTCGGTCCCAGGGGTAAACCGCACGTTACCCTGAAGCGGTAGCCAGCTGGAGGTCCTCCAATTCCTGCCCCAATATACGTTCAACCGCCGCCAGGTCCGTCGGACCGCTCCCAACACCACACTGTCTCCCATAGCCCCCCAGCTCTGCCTGTTATCGTGGTGTAGCAATGCCAACAAGGAGTTCGGTGCGGCAAGCGCTTCCTCGAAGGCCCTCGGGGTGTACACTTCAGTATCCCCCAACCAATCTCCCAGGTGGCGCGACTGGCAGGCCAGAGCAAAGGCCTCAAAATCCGGAAGCCCCAGCCCCCCCTGTGCCCACCAAGCGACCATAGGGGATCCGTGCCCTCTTTCCGCTCCACAAAAACCCCCGTAACACATTTTCCAACCAGCGAAGATCGCGTCGCAGTATCCATACGGGAAGGGTCTGCATCCAATAAAGTAGCCGCGGCAAGATGACCATCTTGATCGCCGCTATCTTCCCCAACAACGATAGGGGGAGAGATTTCCACATCAACAATTGTTCTCGCACTCTGCCCAAGGTCTATTCAAAGTTACAACGATAGAGCCGAGACGGCTGACATGTTAGCCGAATGCCTAAGTACTTGAAGTAATCCTCAGCCCATCTAAGAGGGAAAACCCCCTGCCACCGAGCCCTCAAGTGACCCGACACGTCCAAAGCCTCGGATTTCTCCATATTAATAGTGAGACCCGCAAAGCATCCGAAAAGATGAAACTCCCCTAACAACGAAGATAAGGAATCCCGAGGGGCCGACAAGTGTACCAGTAAGTCGTCTGCAAAGGCGGATAATTTGAACTCTTGTTTGCCGATGCGTATACCCCGTATCTCAGAAGATTGCTCCACTCTGCGTATGAGGGGATCAAGAGACAGCACAAAAAGAAGAGGGGACAAGGGACATCCCTGCCTGGTGCCCCGGTGTAAAGCAAAGGTCTCCGATAGCACTCCGTTACAAGAAATCGCAGCAGATGGGTTGGCGTACAGGCTATGAACCATCTTGCAGAAAGCAGTCCCCAGCCCATAAGACGGGAGCAAGTAGTGGAGGTACTGCCAATCCACTCTGTCAAAGGCTTTCTCCGCGTCAAAGCTCACTAATAGTGACGGTATCTGTCGGCGTTGTACCCATTCCAATGAACACAAGATTTTACGAAGGTTACGGACTGCATGTCGATGTTTTACGAAACCTACCTGCGAGTCATGTACTAGCTGGCCCAGCACCCCCGCCAGACGATCAGCCAAAATCTTGGCGAAAATCTTAACATCAAAGTTAAGCAAGGAAATAGGGCGGTAGGATGCCGCCTGCAATGGGTCTTTCCCCGGCTTTAAAAAAAAGGGTAATATAGGCCTGATTCCCACCCCATTTGAATCCACCCTGCTCAGCTCTCTTAGTATGGAGGGCCGCCAGTATGGGGGCAATATAATCATTAAGGATCTTGTAAAACTCCGCCCCCTGCCCATCTGGTCCCGGCGCCTTACAGCACCCCACAGTAGCAATAACCTTTTGCACCTCCTGAATTGTCAAAGGTTGATCAAGCAATGCCCTCTCTGTTGCACTCAGCCTTGGCAACTCCACTTCCTGCAGGTAGGACACCATCCGTTCAGGGGAACCGGCCTCCGCTGTATACAGCGTCTGAAAAAAGGAGCGAAAAATTCTGGCTATCTGCGGGTTATCCCTATGAAGGGTCCCGTGTTCATCCCTAAGAGCTGAAATCAATCGCGAACCTCGGGGGCCTCGCAGGCACCGCGCCAGCAGCTTACCCGGTTTATCACCCTGACAATACAGTTGAAACCGGTAATACAGGATGGATTTCTTTGCCCGTTGGTGTAAAAGTTCATTTAAGGCCGCCTGTGTTTCCCAAGGAGTGGAGGAGTAGCCTAGTGGTTAGAGCACTGGCTTGGCAACCAAGCAACCAGGGTTCAATTCCCACTAGCACTCCTTGTGGCCTTGGGCAAGTCACTTAACCCTCCATTGCCTCGGAAGAAAGGCCTGGCAATCTACTTCCAGTGACACTGCCAAGAAAACCCAGGAGCCTTCTGGGTCGCCAGGAGTCAGGACTGACTCGAAGGCACACATTGCATTTTTGTGTTTCCCAAAGTTGTTTTTTATGTAGATGGCTGGGCGCGCTCGCATGCCGTCTTCTAAGCTTCGTAACTAACTTTTCGAGACGAATAATCTGTTCGGCCCGAAGCCGCCGTTTCCGAGCCATGTAGCCAATAATATCTCCCCTCAGAACAACTTTAGCAGTCTCCCACACCAGTTCGGGATCATCCAGGTGCCCACTGTGGTCCGCCTCGAATTCCTGCCAGCGCTGGACCAGAAATTTACGAAACTGGTTGTCCTTGTACAGCTCCAGCGGAAACCGCCAAAGTCGCGCCCCCGGACTATCTCCCAGCCCCCGCAGCTCGAGCCAGATCAAAGCGTGGTCGGAAATCTCCACCGGGCCAATCTGTGCTTCTGCCACCACGGCAAACAAACCTTTCGTGGTCAACAAGTAGTCAATCCTCGCGCTGGTTCCATGTGCACGGGACTGGTGGGTATAATCTCTTTCATCCGGGTGTAGAAGCCGCCACGGATCAACCAGCCCCAGACGGGTACACAGACGAAGCAGCGCGCGAGCCGATTGCGACCGTTCCCGTGGTCCCCCTCCCCTCGAGGTATCCAAGGCAACATCCATTACCCCATTAAAATCACCTCCCAAAATCAGGGGTAGTTCAGGTAGTTTCTCTATTTGGGCTGCCAAGCGGGAATACAAGGCTGAATCCAGCACATTGGGGCAGTAAAGGTTCCCGATAATAACCGGCTTCCCACCTAATAGGCCCTGCAATAGAACAAATCGTCCGGTGGGATCTACAATATCCTTGAGAACCTCAAAGCGGGTGTTTTTGTGTATTAGCACTACCACACCGCCCTTTTTTCCGGTGGCCGGGGCCCCCCACACTTGCCCCACCCAGCTCCGGTGAAGTTTGTGATGCTCGGCTACTGTCTGGTGGGTTTCTTGAAGTAAGGCAATATCGGCTCGTTGTCGGGCCAGAGCCTGCAATATTTTAGATCTCTTTATTGGGCTCCCTAGGCCACAGATGTTCCAAGAAATTATCCTCAGGTTAGCGGGGTAGTAGAGGCGTCTTTCAGTAGCATAGTTACCAATGTCCCAGAGAGGGCCCCCCCAGCCTGGGGCTCCCCCCACCAATGTTCCCTCTAATTTTCTGTAGGCTGTGTGCGCATAAAATATCAGCTGTGCAGCTTTTGAAGGAAGGTTACATTTTTGTGCGGCACATAACGACACTTGGAGTTCTATACTTTAAAATTTGACTACACGTCAGAATACAGTATGTACAGCACATTGATTGCACTAGATAATATTGTAGAACTTGTGAAAACCATAAATACACAACAACTTTTAAAATTTAAGATGTCTGTGTTTTCTATCAGAATCAGAACCGTGATTTTTGTGCGCTCTGTTATAAAGTATGTGCGCTCGCTCGGCGAGGTGTGTGCACGCGCACACGCGCACAGCTTAGAGGGAACAGTGCCCCCCACCCTATACCCTGCATTCTCATCCAGTATAAAACCCTGTCATCCCGGATGTGGCTATACCCTCCCCCCCAGCCCCCCCCTCCCCCATCCTCTCCCTCCCCCCCCATCTCCTCCCTCCCCCCCCCATCCCATCCCCCACTCATTCCTCTCATGCTCTCTGTCTTCCAATGACCCCTATGGGCCACAGAGAGCATCTCCTCCGAACCAGTTAGATGCGTGCAGTCTTCCCCGACCCGTTGCCCCGATATGTTACCCCACTGCACCCTATGTGTCATAGTCACTATCAGCTTCTACGGTGGGCCCCCTATTATAATCCATGACTAATTCCTACATTTCTACATTGGGAAACCAAACAGGTCCCTCACAAAAATCGGGGCCTACTGGGGACCCCCAAAAGACCCCCCGAGGCCCATCCCCATTTGGGACTATCCCCAAGGAACGCTGCAGTATATCTCGCCCGCCAGTTCTCCGGGAGCTCCTATCTAGTTGGTGGGGGATCTCTCTCTCTCTTTCTGCCCAACCCTCCCCGCCCTCCGTCCCTAGGCCTGCCGTGTAAGCAGAGGCCCGATCTATCAGCCACAGATCGCCCAGCCCCGCGATAGCCGGGGCTCCTGTCTCCCTCGCACATTGCCCGGCACTCCCACGGCAAGCTCGGGTACTGCAACGGGCTGAAGATGACTGCACCGGGCCCACCCCCCGAGGGCACGGAAGATCCCTCTTATTACTCCATCCACCCCAGCGTTACCAGCAGGCCCGCGGTGCTATTCCACCCCTCCCACCAGTATTATACAGCTGGAAGTACGGCCCCTGGTCTATATCAGGCAAACTCCCCCACAACCAACATACCAACAAGGAGGGAAAGAATATAATTAAATAATAATATAAAACAAAAAAGGAAAAAAAAAAACAATAAACCCACAACAGCAACCTGCACACCAGTCCATTTTCGGCAATGTGGCTGCCCAGAGAGCGCCACTCCGGGCGTTCAAGACCCCGTAGCAGGAAGCCCGTAGGGGGAAAACTGCCCAAGCACAGGCAGCAGACCGGTCTCTCCCACCTCTTCCCAGTCCTCGGCATGTCCATCACATATCCGGTAGATCCCTGCCCCTGCACATCTCAAGGTGGGGCCCTGAGCCCGCTTAGGGGCTCTTGCTGAAGTCCACCAGATTTTCCGCTGGGTAAAAGTCCACTATCCAGTGGAAGTCAGGTCCTTACCAGTGTCCGGGTATCCCGCAACAGTCACTCTCCTCTCTCCAGCTCAGCGATGTAGGGCCCAGCCTCACTAGCGGATTCAAAGGACCGGTGACGGCCAGCGTGGAAAACGTGCAACCGGGCAGGGTATTGTACGGAAAACTTTATATGTAGAGCAATCAGTTTTTGACAGAGGGGGGCATAGGCGCGGCGTTTTTGGCTCAGCGCTGAAGAATAATCCGGGGCAAAGCAGATTTTCATGTTGTCGTGTATGAGCTCTCCCCTCTGCCGTGCAGCTCGAAGTATGGCCTCCTTCTGGGGGAAAGAGAAATTTCGCCAACACCACCCTCGGCCGTTGATCCGGGGACTGTCTGGGCCCCACTCGGTGTGCTCTTTCGATCCGCACCTTGCCGCCCTCCTCAATGCCTTCAAAAAGCTGCGGGAGGAGCGTTTCCAAATAGTGCACAAGGTCCTTATCAGCAGCGGAATTAGCGAGGCCCATCACCCTTAGGTTGTTGCGCCTGGAACGATTTTCCAAATCGTCCATTTTCAATTTGTGGGCTTGCAGTTGGGATTTCATTAGCGTTAGATCCTGTGTTAGGGTCTCTAGGCTATCCTCAGCCCTGCCGATACGATCCTCGGCTTCTTGCAGCCTGCTTCCCAGGGCCCCGACAGAGGCCTGCAAGTTATCCATTTTGTCGTGCAGCGCCGTGAATTGCACCGACAAGGCCTCCGCTACAGCCGCAGAGACCTCCTCCACGAACGCCGGGGTTGTGGGCGATCTTGGCATGGCCTGGCTCTCGGCCATTTTAGATGCCGGGGTGGCCCGCTCTTTCTCCCTCCGATTGTTTTTTGCCGCGGATGCCATTGCTCCGGTTGACTCCCGACAGTTGTTCAGGACCCGGTGAATCAATGTTCCCGAGCTGGTGTGGTCGCTGATCAGTTTGCAGTATTAAAAACAGCAGTAAGGCACGGTTTGGACCGGGGAAGACCGGAGCGCTAGCAGAGGTGACCTGCTGCTCTCACCGCATCACGTGGTCTCATTCATAAATAAATATCTTATTGGCTTTACACTCAAGCACAACTAATTATTGTGAGCGGCTGTGTCTGGTGTGAATGGACTGCATTTCCCACAATCCCTTGCAAATCATATTGATATATGCCTTTGCCAAGACTGTGAACATTCTCACCCAGGCACCCATCTGACAAGCCACCCTTTGAACCTTTAGCCACCACCTCCTTGAAATTTCTTTCTTGGAAGGTTATTTTTCTCATTGCAGTCACCTCAGCACGCCGCATCAGTGAGTTGCAAGCTTTGGTGGCCAATCCACCTTATACAAGGTTTCATCATGATAAGGTAGTCCTCAGGACCAATCCACACTTTATGCCTAAAGTGGTCTCACCTTTTCATCTGAACCAAGAGGTGTATTTACCTGTCTTTTTTCCAGGACCTCATACATCAAGTGCAGAGAGGAATCTTCATACCTTGGATTGTAAGAGAGCTCTCGCTTTTTACTTACAAAGAACACAGCAACATAGAAAGTCTTCTCAACTTTGTTGCTTTTGATCCTTCTCATTTAGGACTTCCAATCTCTAAAAGAACACTGTCCAACTGGATTGCTCAGTGTATTTCTTTTGCCTACCAGAGTAGAAACCTTTCTCTGGAGGGCCATGTCACAGCTCACAATGTGAGAGCCATGGCAGCCTCAATGGCTCATCTAAACTCTGTGTCCATCGACCAAATCTGTCGAGCGGCCACCTGGGCCTCAGTTCATACCTTCACAGCCCATTACTGCTTGGACAAGGACTCTCGCCAGGATGCCTCGTTTGGTCAGGCTGTTCTCAAACACCTGTTCCATTCCTAATCAACTCCTACCCACCTACCCTGGTTGGATGCCAGAGATCCATGGGGGGAGGTAGAGTCCTTTTCAAGGACACACAACCTGGGGTCTTCCCCTGGCATCTGCAGCTAGGGAGTCCCCATATGTGAAGACTCATTCCTGCTTGTTCCTGGAGATAGCACAGTTACTTACCTGTAACAGGTGATCTCTGGGAACAGCAGGAATAAGTCTTCACAACCCACCCACCTCCCCTAGGAGCTGCATTTTTCTATATCTCTATCTTTCCCTTCCTTGCTCTCTCTCTCTTTGTCTCAGCTTTAAAACGCGAACTGGAGAGAGGTGGTTGGGAAAGGCGGGAAGGCAGTGCGCGGATGCTGGGGAGCGTTCCCACGCAGGCTCTGTCGGTACCGACGATACCCATATGTGAAGACTTATTCCTGCTGTTTCCAGAGATCACCTGTTACAGGTAAGTAACTGTGCTTTCTATGGACCTCTATCATATCTCCCTTCAGACATCTGTTTTCCAAGTTGAAGAGCCCTAATCCTTTTAAGCCTCACCTCATAGGGGTTTCCTTCCATTCTCTTTACCATTTTGGTGGCTCTTCTCTGTACCTTTTCTAATTCTACTATATCCTTTTTAAAATATGGTGAACCAGAATTGCACACACTACTCAAGGTGCGGTTGCACCATAGAAGAATAGAGGCATAATATTCTTGTTTTATTCTCCATTCCTTTCCTTATGATTCCTAGCATTCTATTTGCTCTCTTGGCCCCTGCTACATATTGGGCAGAGGGTTTCAACATATTATCCACGATGATGCCTAAATCTTTTTCCTGGATGGTGGTTCCTAATGTGGTACATTGCATCGTGTAACCGTAGTTTGGGTTCTCTTCTAGGTGCATAATTTTGCACTTGTCCACATTAACTTTCATCTGCCATTTGGACATCCAGTCTTCCAATTTATCAAGGTCCTCTTGCAATTTTTCACAATCCTCTTGCATTTTAAAAACTTTGAATATTTTTTTTGTCTTATGCAAATCTGATCATCCCACTTGTTGGTCCCATTTCCAGATCGTTTATAAATGTTAAAAAGCTGGGTACTCCACTATTCACCTTTCTCCATTGAGAAAATTGGCCTTTTGGCCCTACTCTCTGCTTTCTATCTTTTAACCAGTTCCTGATCCACAATAGTACACTGCCTCCTATCCCATGACTTTTTAATTTCACCAAGAGTCTCATGAAGGACCTTGTCAAAGGCTGTCTGAAAATCCAGTCACACTATATCAACCGACTCACTTTTACCTGTTTATTCACAACTTCAAAAAATATAACAGATTAGTAAGACAAGAACTTCCTTGGCTAAAGCCATGTTGGCTGTCTCCCATCAAACCATGATTATCTACATGTTTACTAATTTCACCGGTCTGTAGTTTCCTGGATCACCCCTGGAACCCTTTTAAAAATTGGTATTACATTGGCCATTCTCCACTCTTCAGGTACTACAGATTATTTTAATGATAGTTCACCAATTACTAATAGTGGGTCTACAATCTCATATTTCAGTTCTTTCAGCACCCTCGGATGTATATCATCTGGTCCAGGTGATTTGCTACTCTTCAGTTTATAAATCCTTTTCATTTCTAATTCATGACCTGAAACCAAAGGATAAGAGTGATGGTTGCAGCCCAAGACAGCAGATTAAGGGCGAGGTGGTTTACAGTGAGCATTGTTAAAACTTGGCAAAGCAGACATATGTCAATTCTGTAAGAGAGCTGGAAACAGTGACCCACCACATAGCTGGCTGTGAAGTTCTGATGGTAGAAAAGTTCTGTACAGAAAGGAACAACAAAGTAGGGTGTCTTATCCACTGGAAACTCTGGAAACACTACAACATCACTGTGCCTGAATAGCACTGGGATCATGACCCTAAGAGAATTATAGCGAAGAAAAGATATGATCACCTCGGATACTCCCATCCCAACTGATAAAAAGCTGGATGCAAGGAAGCCAGACATAGTGATAAAGGAGAACACTAGGACGGCATTGATAATAGAGGTGTTCGTTTCTAGAGACTATTCTGTGAATTGTGTTGAGAGGGAGAAGATCTTCAAATACCAAGAAATGCAGTCAGAGACCAAGAAAATGAGGCAGAAAGATAGTTTGGATTGTTTTGGGTGCCACAGGCTTGATTAAGAAGAATTTCCAAGCACACCTTGATAAATTTTCCATACACGTTACATCTTACGAATGCCAGAAGGAGGCTTTATGGCACGATGCAAGTACTACGCTGAGCATAGATCTGAGATCATACATAGTGGTTGGTGCAAGTTACCTCGGGTCAGAGGTTCGAATCCCTCTAGAGGACAGCAACCTTGAGCCAGAAGGTCAGGGGTTTCTAGTCCCACAGGGTGCTCCTTGTGGCCTTAGGCAGCCACTTAACCCTCCATTACCTCAGGTACAAAAACATAGATTGTGAGCCCTTTGGGGACAAGGTAAAAATATATATACAGTACCTGAATGTGCACCGCACAGACAGCTGTGCAAAACGGACGTATTTGGAGAAACTGCCCATCATGATCTGCTAAAGCAGACAAATAGAGGAAACGGGACTAGGGCATTTCTTTAAGGATAATGATTAAAACACACCTGGGTATAGAGAAGAGAATAAAGGGGCCAGGATCCAAAAGCAGCCTGGAAGAGAAGATTTTAGCCTGGATTTGAATAGGGTCAGAGATGGGGTCCATGGTCAAAGTGTTGATCTTGTGTGATGGTTCCAGACGTCCTTATCACAGGCCCAGTGAACATTGCCGCCACAGCGTTATCAGGCCCAGCTGCGAAATCTGCATCAACTCCATGGCAGTGAGTCATCAGGCAGATGCTTTACAGAAGGTTTTTCTAAATGCTCTAGTTCTGGTATCTGCATTGATGCTTTTTGAATTTATTAATGCTAAGTTTGAGGGACCTGGTTTAAGAACCAAATTTATTCTTTATTCTTTATTCACAACATTTGATATATCGCCCATTGCCGGAGCGTCCGAGCGGTGTACAATAACCAAGTGCAACTGGTGAAGGCAAAGGAGGACAAATGAACGCCATCGGTATGATAGGAGAGCCAATAGAAAAGAAGAGAGAAGGATAGTAAGGACAGCGGTAGACCCAGGGGGACGCTAAAGATAAAGACGAAGGATGCTACAAATAAAGACCAAGACAAGAGGTGACAGACAAGACTGGTGGGGGATGGGAGGGGCTGTAACCTGAATACCAGAGGATGTAAGGTGATATTGCAGAGGAGAGTAGTTCAGTGGCATCTTGGTGAATGGAAATCGGGAGGAATAGGGAGATCATAGGCCTGGCAGTAGAGGTGAGTCTTGAGAAGGGCCTTGAATCGGGAAAAGGATGCTTCAGTAAGGAGAAGGTGAGGCAGAGAGTTCCAGAAGGCAGGACTCAGGAAGAAAAAAGCAGCATGACGGGTCGATTCGAGGTGGGCCTGAGCAGGGGACAGAAGGAAGAGACGATTACCTTGGGCTGAGCGAAGTAGACGGGGAGTTGGCTGGAAGTAGATGTCGGCGAGGTACTGGGGTGTACTGGTGTGAAAAACATTATGGGTAATGGTGAGAAGCTTGTATAGGAAACGAACTTTGATAGGAAGTCAATGAAGGGAAAGAAGACAGGGAGTCACATGATCCCAAGGGGAGGAGTGAGTGAGAAGACTGGCTCAGAATTCATTAAAAATACTCTATCAAGTAACCACTAGATGGCAGCAAAGGAGTACAAGTAGCACTTTCTGCAAAAGGTTTTAAAAGATCTTGTAAGATTCTGGAAAACAGTTTTAGATCGCTTTTAGTATATTGAGAGCAGTGTTATTTAACATTACATAAACTATCAGGAAAAGGGAGCAACGAATGAGACAGTTATTAAAAGTGGTTAAAACACAAGTGGACAAGTAGGAGGGCCTGGAGAAACTGGACAGATGAAATCTGTGCACAGATCAGGAAAAATACTCATAGGTACACGATGTTTGCTTCTGTATTAGGAGTGAGCACCTAGGAAAAGGATATTGGAGCCATTGTGGTCAGTGCCTTGAAATCCTCAGTTCAGCGTACAGTGGCAGTCAAAAAAGCAAATATGTACTATACCTGAATGTACATTGCTTTGACCCGATGAAAAGCAGTATATAAACATTGCTAAATAAATAAATTCATAAAAATATTATGGACAGGAATAGAGCATAAAAACTGGAATATTGCAATGCCTTTGTATTGATCAATATGCCACCAATATGGACTGTTGTGTGCAGTTCTCGTCACTGCATCTCCAAAAAAGATAGAGCAGAATAAAAAACGGTTCAGAGAAAGATGACAAGGGAATGATATGACTCCCTTGTGAGGAAAGGCTAAAGGGAGACTCAGCTTGGAGAAGAGATGACTGAGAGCGGACATGGCAGTTTATAAAATCACAAGCAGGATAGTACGGTTATTTCTACTTTCAAATAGCACTAGGATCACAAAGCTGATTTAAGGCAAATTAAAGAAAACAGTTTCTCACTCAATGCACAATTGAGTTTTGGAATATTTTTTTTGGTGAATATGGTCAAAGTATCAAGGATGGCTGGGTTTACAAGGGTTTTGGATGAATTCATAGAAAGATAGAAACATGACAGCAGAAAGACCACACGGCCTATCTAGTCTACCCTTCCATAACAACCACTACAACGGTCCCCTTTTTTCCTTTAGAAATCCTGTGTTTGTCCCATGCTGCTTTGAATTCGGATACTATCCTTGTGTCTACCATCTCTGCTGGGAGACTATTCCACGCATCTATCGCTCTTTCCATAAAGAAATATTTCAGCATAATCTCGAACAAGCAGGAATGTAGTCTTCACATATGGGTATCGTCGGTACCAACAGAGCCTGCACGGGAACGCTCCAATAGGAAAGCTTTTGGGAGCATCCCACAGCGCCTGCGTGCTGCCTTCCCACCTTTCTACCTCTCTCCTTCAGTTTTTCATTTTCCGTGGAGCCAACAGGACCGTGTACCCTGTCACCACAGAAAATTTATTCTTATTCTTTTGTTTTTTTTGTGGTCGCATCTGCCTTCATTTGATGCCTTCCGGTACCGTCGGTTCTCTTTTCTTCTTTTTCAAAAAAACCCAAACCTAGTTTTCTAAAATTTTTTCTTTCAGGGGCCTTTCCCCTTTCAGTGCTAGGTGCCATTTTGGGCACTAGGCCCACTTCAAACATGGAGAAGCCAACTAGTGGTTTCAAGAAATGTTCTGACTGTGGCGGTACCATATCAGTCACTGACACCCATGATTGGTGTCTTAAATGTTTAGGTCCTGAAAATTGTCCATTGGAGTATCTCTCCTGCAGAAAGATGACTAAAAGGGGCCTGCAGAATAGAGCTGCAAAACTCGGTACCTTTTTTGCCACGGATACGATGTCAGTTGCATCGACATCTTCCAGAGCTTCATCTTCCTCCCATGGATCTCAGGTAACTAAACTTGTCTTCCAAGACTAGCCAGGCCTCAAAGGGTAGATCTCCTTCTAAGCATCGAGATGCCACTGGTGTTGCCCTCGAGGAAAGTGCACCAGCAAAACAGCCCCGGCGGGAGACTTCAGTCTCCAAAGCATTAATGGGGCTCCAGGATGTTCCAGAGGCTTCCACCTCTGCAGAACTACTGGTGCCATGTTCTGGGGTCGTGGCCGCTTCCACCGGTACCGACACTCAGGCATCGGCAGGAGCGATGGATAAGAGAATCCTTGCTATCAAGCGCAGTCTAGTGACCCTCTTAGCAGCTTCTGTACCGCTAAGACCGCTAAAGACGGTTGCACAGGTATCGGTACCGACATCGGTGCCAGTACCGAGTGCACCTGCCTCGGCAGGTATGCTTCCACCCATGCTGAGCTTCGAGTCTATCTCGGGCATCGAAGGGCCGGTACCGAGACACCCCGATACCGACTTCGAGCGGTACCGGTACCAAACTTTGCACGAACACTGGTCATTGAGATACTTCGACTCTTCCGATTCCGATGACTCTTTCGGTACTAGAGCCATCCTACCAAAGGATCCAACTCCTTCTCCTGAACGCAGAATGTCTCTTCCAGAAGACATGTCCTTCCAGGATTTCATACGTGATTTAGTCAGAGGTCTTTCAATAAGTGATTCCAGAAAAGGAACCTAGGACAGAAGAATTAAGAATTCTACAATATCCTATGCTTCCTAAGGAAGCAGCTACGCTTCACATTCACAAGATCTTACATGATCTTATGTTAAGGATGTGGGAAACTCCTTTAACGATGTCTCCACATTCCCGATGCCTCAATACCATGACCGAGTGCCAAGCTGTCCTGTCTTTCAGAAGACTGTTACCACACCATTCAATGGTAGTTGAATCGGCCATGCGTAGAATTAAGAGTGCTAAAACACATTCTTCTAATCCTCCAGGCTGGGAATCGAGGACACGCAATGCCTTTGGGCGTGTCTGCTTTCAATCCTCCATGTTATCAGCCAAGATCAGTTCCTACATTCTTTATATGGGAATGTTCCTGGAAGAAGTTGCACGTGACTTAGAGCTCATGAGCCCTAATATGTCTGAGGACAAAAGGGAAGTATTCCTTACCCTGGTCAAGTACGCCCAGAATGTCTCTAAATTCATGAACTGTGCAAACTTTGATTGCTTTGAATGCATAAGCAGAACCTCTATCTCCATAGGTGCACATCGTATTGCCTGGCTTCAGGCATCAGACGTAGAGCAGTGGGTGCAAGACAAGTTGGGAAACATTCCTTGTACAGGAGAAAATTTCTTTGGCAAGGACTGGCAGGACAAGGCTAATCAGCTTGAATCTGAAAATACTACCTTGAATAGACTATCAGTCTACAGCCAACCCAGCAAAGAGTCATTCAAGAAACCCTTTTTCAACAAGAAAAATAGGTTTTACCAGGCATACCCCCATTTGGGCCACTGTCCAATTCATGTTCCCCAAAAAGGACAACAGAACAGACAACAAAGAAAGCCGCAAGCTCAAAGAGCTCAACCGGCCCAGCAGACTGCCTCCTCAGGGGCTTTGACTCTTACTTAGAGAACTTAGTCATTCTTCCCCTGAAAGGACCAGAACTCTTAACCATTCCAGGCAGGTTATGCCATTTTGCCAAAAGATGGCAACAAATAACATCAGAAAACTGGACTCTGTCCATTGTACGACTGGGGTACAAGCTTCACTTTCTCAACATGCCCCCACCTACAGTAATCAAACAGTTCAATTCTCAGGTCCCCACCACCAGCCTCTTGTGGCAGGAGGTCACATCACTTCTCGCTCAAGGAGCAATAGAAGAAGTAACCATATCCCAACAGGGTACAGGATTCTACTCCCCCTATTTTCTTATTCCAAAGAAAACAGGGGGACACAGACCTATACTGGACCTCAGAGAATTAAACAAATATCTGTTCTGAGAAGTTCAAAATGATCTCCCTCGGAACACTCCTACCATACATTCAGAGTCAGGACTGGCTATGTTCTCTAGATCTAAGAGATGCGTACACGCATATTCTCATCCATGCCAATCATCAGGAAGTTCCTTCGATTCCTGATCCACAGAAGACACTTCCAGTACAGAGTTCTTCCTTTTGGTCTGGCTTCTGCCCCAAGAGTCTAAACAAAATGCATGACAGTGGTAGCAGCATTTCTGAGAACTCTAGGAATATTCGTCTTCCCTTACTTAGACGATTGGCTCATTCGAGCATCAACAGCTCCAAAGGCCAGCTTTGCTCTTTCTCGAACAATGAGAATCCTTCAATACTTGGGATTGGTCATAAACCTCCCAAAATCTCAATCTCTCGAGTTCATAGGGGCTCGTCTAGACACACAGCAGTCAAAAGCTTTCCTGCCACAGCCGTGCTGTCTACGTATAACACAGCTGGCATCCCAAGCAGCCATGAAGCTCTTCCTCACTGCTCGGGAGATGCTTCTGGGGCATATGGCATCCACTGTCCATGTGGTTCTCTATGCTCGCCTTCATATGCGAGCAGCCCAGTGGATCCTTTCCTCTCAGTGGACACAGGCCTCGGGTCGGCTAACGGACAATCAAAAACTCCACATGTCTAATTTCATCCCTGCAATGGTGGCAATCACTGGAAAACTTCCTCGTAGGCTCTCCTGTCCAGCAGCCTCTGTGCCAAGCCACCCTAACAGATGCGTCCAAGTTGGGTTGGGGGGCCCACTTGCACGATCTCTCAACTCAGGGTCTCTGGACCCTACAGAAGTCAGATTGTAGACCCACTACTAGTAATCCTTCACATAAACCTCCTAGAGCTGAGAGCCATTTTCAATGCTATTCAAGTATTTCAGGCCCATCTCAGCCACAAGACAGTTCTGGTCCAAACCGACAATCAGGTAGCTATGTTCTATCTGAACAAGCAAGGCAGAACGGGCTCTCTGTCGCTATGCAGCGAAGCTTTGCGACTATGGGCCCTCACTAGAGAGCTTCAAATCCACCTTCTTGCGGTATACCTTCCAAGCATTCAAAATTCATGGGCAGACAAACTCAGTCGAATATTGCTGCCACATGAGTAGTCTCTCCACTCAGACCACCTTGCTCGAGTGTTTCAAATCTGGGGATCACCAGATATAGACCTCTTTGCAAGTCCACAGAATGCCATACTTCCCCAGTTCTGTTCAGAATCCCAGCTCACAACTGTCAGGCAAGGGATGCCTTCCTACTCCACTGGTGTCAGGACTTCCTCTATGCCTTCCCACCCATTCCCCTCATTCCCAAAACTTTATTCAAACTTCAGAGAGAAAGAGGTCGTATGATACTTATCGCTCCACGTTGGCCACAGCAAACGTGGTATCCTCTGCTTCTGCGTCTCTCTCAAACCACTCCTCTGGAGTTGGGAAATGCTCCAGATCTCCTTTCCAATGAGAACGAATCCTTACTGCATCCGAATCCCCAGTCCCTGCATCTCAGGGCCTGGTTACTGAAAGCCTAGATTTCTTGGATATCGACCTCTCTCAGCAGGTAAAAGATATCCTGGCTTCCAGAAAACCTTCCATGAGGCGTTCCTACGCTTTTAAGTGGAAAATATTCTCTGTCTGGTGTTCACAAAAGGGACTTAACCCCCTTTTGGTACCTGTGGAGTCGCTACTGGAGTTATCTCCTCCATCTATCCACTTCTGGTCTGAAGACCAATTTAGTTAGGGTCCATCTTAGTGCTATTGCTGCTTTTCACAAACCTTTTGATGGACAACCTATTTCCTATCATCCACTTGTGTCAAGGTTCATGAGAGGCCTACTCTTAACAAAACCTTCCATTAAACCACCACCAGTGCCATAGGATCTAAATCTTGTTCTCGGGCAGCTCATGAAACCACCTTTTTGAAAGGCATTTCCTAATGGCTATCACTTCTGCAAGATGCATTAGTAAACTGCAGGCTTTAGTGGCTGACCCTCCTTATACAAGGTTCCACCATGATAGTCCTCAGGACTCATCCTCACTTTATGCCAAAGGTGGTTTTGCCTTTTCATCTAAACCAGTCGGTTTATCTTCCTGTATTCTTCCCTAGGCCTCATGCCTCCAGTGCAGAAAGGAATCTTCACACTTTGGATTGTAAAAGGGCCTTAGCCTTTTATCTTCAAAGAACTAAGCAACATAGAAAACCACCTCAGCTTTTTGTTGCTTTTGACTCTAGTCATTTGGGACTTCCAGTTTCCAAAAGAACTTTATCTAAATGGATTGCAGGTTGCATATCCTTTACATATGAGAGTAAAGGACTTTCTCTCGAGGGCCATGTCACAGCTCACACAATGTGAGAGCCATGGCAGCCTCGATGGCTAATCTTCGTTCTGTGTCTATTGACGACATCTGTAGAGCAGCTACTTGGGCTTCGATGCATACCTTCGCAGCCCACTACTGCTTAGACAAGGACTCCCGTCAGGATGCCTCGTTTGGCCAAGCTGTCCTTCAGCATCTCTTTCATACTTAATACAACTCCTACCCGCTGGTCCCAAGTTTGATGCCAGAGGTCCATGGGAGGAAGCATGACCCATCTCACCTGGGGAGTCCCCATATGTGAAGACTACATTCCTTCTTGTTCCTGGAGATAGCGTAGTTACTCACCTGTAACAGGTGATATCCGGGAACAGCAGGAATTTAGTCTTCACAACCCACCCACCTCCCCTAGGAGTTGTCTCTATCTCTCTTTCTCTACTCCTCTCCTTTGGTTTCAGATATAAACTCAACTGAAGTGAGAGAGGTGGGAAGGCAGCATGCAGGCGCTGTGGGATGCTCCCAAAAACTTTCCTGCACAGACTCCGTCAGTACCATCAATACCCATATGTGAAGACTAAATTCCTGCTGTTCCCGGAGATCACCTGTTACAGGTGAGTTGCTACGCTTTACTCTTGAATCTATCCTCTTTCACTCTCATGCTATTTCCCTTCGTAGCAGAGCATCTCCAGGAACAAGCAGGAATGTAGTCATCACATATGGGTATCGTCAGTACCGACGGAGCCTGTGCGTGAACGCTCCCCAGCGTCCAATTAGAACGCTTTTGGGAGCATCCCACAGCGCCTGCGTGCTCCCTTCCCGCCTTTCCCAACTGCCTCTCTCCAGTTCTTCGTTTTCCACGGAGCCAGCAGGTCATGTTCCTGTCACCGCAGAAAATTTTCCTTCTTTTCAGTGGTCGTGTCTGCCTTCCTTGACGCTTTGCCGGTACCGCTGGTTTTTCTTTTTAAAAAAAAAATAAAATTAGTAGTACTCTTCTCCCCCTCTCCCCCCATTTTTTCCAGATGCATGCGCCATTTTGGGCCTTAGGCCCAGGATTTTTTCCATAATGGAAAATCCCACATCAGGTTTTTAAAAGTGCACCAAGTGTGGCAGTACTATCTCAGTGACTGACACCCATGAGTGGTGTCTGAAATGTTTAGGTCCTGACCATTCCATTTCGGAATATATGGCCTGTGCCATGATGTCCAAGAGAGGTCGACAGAACCGAGCTGCCAAGCTCAGTACCCTGTTTCCCTCTGATGCAGCTTCGGTGGCATCGACGTCTTCCAGGGCTTCGTCTTCCTCCCGTGGATCTCAGGTAACTAAACATAAGTCTAGCCGGTCCTCAAAGGGTAGATCTCCTCCTAAGCATCGAGATGCCTCTGGCGTTGCCCTTGAGGATTCTGCACTGGCAAAATTGCCCCGGCGGGAGACTTCGGCTTCCAAAGCATTATCGGGGCTCCAGGATGTTCTCGAGACCTCGACCTCGGCAGAACTACTGGTGCCATGCTCTGGGGTAGCGGCGATTCTCTCCGGTACTGACATCCAGGCATCGGCAGCGTCGATAGACCAGAGAGTCCTGGCTATTGAGCGCAGTCTGGCGGCTCTCCTTGCAGCATCGATGCCCTCGGAACCGCGTCAGACAATTCAAATGGTTCCGGCACCGGTATTGGTACCAGTACCGATAGCATCGACATCGGTGTCCGCATTGCCGGTACCCAGTCATCCGATGCCTTCCGGTACCAACTTCAGTCGATATGGGTATCGGGCTTTTCAGGAGCATCCGGACAGACGGTACTCCGAGTTCTCAGAAGAATCTGAGGATTCTGACAGTTCTGTCGATGCAGAAATGCTTCTCCCAGATGAGCCGCCCTCCCCTAAGCGCAGGATGTCTCCTCCAGAGGATATTTCCTTTCAGGATTTTATCAGGGAGTTGGCTCGGGGTCTGTCCATTACTGTGGCCCCTGAAACGGAGCCCAGAACAAAGAAGTTGGAAATTTTACAATATCCCAAAACTCCTAAGGAGGCAGCTACCTTGCCCATCCATGAGATCTTGCATGATCTCATGTTAAGAATGAGGGAGACACCTCTTACCATCTCTCCTCATTCTCATAGACTGGATACTCTGTATCGAGTCCCTCCAAAAAACTCAGCTTCCTCACCATTCTATTGTAGTGGAATCAACTATGAGAAGGATCAAGAGTGCAAAGAGGCATGCCTCTAATCCTCCAGGACGTGAGTGCAGAACTTTGAATGCTTTTGGACGTCGTGTCTTCCAAGCTTCCATGCTTTCTGCCAGAGTCAGTTCCTATAGTCTGTATATGGGAATGTTCCTGAAGGAGGTCACAGGTGATTTAGAGGCTTTGAGTCCTCTTCTTCCTGAGGATAGACAGGATTTTCTCACATTGGTCAAACATGCCCAAGATGTTTCTAAATTTGTCAACCGTGCAGCTTTTGACTGTTTGGAGTGCATAAACAGAACGTCTGCCATTGCCATAAGTGCACGTAGAATTGCTTGGCTCCAGGCATCTGATCTGGAGTTCTGGGTACAAGACAAATTGTGACACATCCCGTGTACTGGTGAGAACCTGTTTGGTAAAGATTGGCAGGAAAAGGCCAATGAGTTGGATGCTGACAACTCCACCTTGGATAGATTATCCAAGTCCACAGTTGATCCCGCTAGAAAAATCTTTCAAGAAACCATTCTTTTCTAAAAAGAAAAGCTAATCTCCAGGAACAAGCAGGAATGAGTCCTCACATATGGGTACGTCGGTACCGACGGAGCCTGCACGGGAACTCTCCCCAGCTTCCCAAAAAGGAAAGCTTTTGGGAGCATCCCACAGCGCCTGCGCGCTGCCTTCCCGCCTTTCCTAACCAACTCTCCTCAGTTCTTCTTTTCCGCGGAGCCAGCAGGTCGTGTTCCTGTCACCGCTGAAGAAGTTCTTTATTTTAATTTATTTCTTTGGTCGCGTGTCTGCCTTCCCCGACGCCGGACCGGTACCGCCGGTCTTTTCTTTTCTTTCTAAAAAAAAAAAAAAATACATTTTTTCCTCACTTGGTGTATTTTTCTTCTTAGGCCTCCAGGCCCAAAAGAAATTTTTCCCTCATGGAAAAACCAGCCTCCGGGTTCAAAAAATGCACTAAGTGTAGCGGTACAATTTCTGTTACAGATACCCATGAATGGTGTCTTAAATATTTTGGTCCTGAACACTCCATTCCGGATTGCCAGTCCTGCTCTCTAATATCTAAATGAGGGTTACAGAACCAAGCAGCCAAGCTCCATGTGCTGTTTCCCACAGATGCACCGGCAGTGGCATCGACATCTTCCAGGTCTTCCTCTCCCGATGGGTCTCAGGTAACCAAACATAATCCTAGCAGGTCCTTGAAGGGCAAATCTCCCTCTAAGCATCGAGATGCCTCCGGCTTGCCCTCGAGGATCCTGCCCCAGCCAAACAACCCCGGCGGGAAGCTCCGGCTTCCAAGCTCCTCCTATGGGGTTACAGGTTGACATCGATGGCACGGCCTCGACCGATCACCTGTTAGACTGCTCTGGGGTACCGGCACAATCTCCCGGTACCGACATCCAGGCAGTCGTGGCGTCCATGGATCACACTGTTCAATCCATGCAGCAGGCTATAATGGCTTTTATTAAAGCTGCGACGCCGACGGTACCGCAACGAGTTCAGTTGTCGGTACCAGCACCGATACCGGTACTGACTGCATCGACATCGGCCAGGATACCGACTCAGGTTCCTTGTCCAGGGCTATTTCTCGGTACCGATCCGGTACCGGGGCGCCCGATGTCGGTACCGATCGATACGCGTATCGATCATTGGAAGGGGACAGACGATACTTCGATTCCTCTGATTCTGATTCATCAGATGAGTCTCCTGAAGTATCCATTACCCTTCCTGAGGAGCCTACTTCTCCAAAAAGGAGAATGTCTCTTCCAGAGGATTTGTCCTTTCAAGACTTCATAATAGAAGTGGCTAAAGGACTCTCTATTTCAGTAACCTCTGAAGCAGAGCCTAGAGCAAAAAAATTAGATATTTTAGGATACTCTAAGGCTCCCAGAGAGGCAGTCACCTTGCCAATTCATGAAATTCTTCATGAACATATGATTGACTTATGGGAGACTCCTCTCACCCTTTCTCCTCATTCTCGCAGATTGGACACTATGTACCGTGTCCCTCCTTGTCCTGGATTTCAGAAAACTCAGCTTCCTCACCACTCCATTGTGGTGCAGTCAGCTATGAAAAGGATAGAGTACCAAAAGACACTCTTCTCCTCCAGGAAGAGAATGCAGGACCTTGGATGCTTTTGGTAGGAAAATCTTCCAAGCCAGCATGCTTATTGCCAGAATCAACTCATATAGCCTTTATATGGGTATGTTTCTAAAGGAAGTTGCACAAAAGCTGCACAACTTTCTCGCTTTTATTCCAGAGGATAGAAGGAATGAGTTCCTCCTTTGGCTTAAGCATACTCAAGACATTTCAAAGTTTTCCAACAGGGCAGCCTTTGACTCCTTTGAAGGTGCCAGCAGAGCCTCAGGCATTGCCATAGCTGCTCGCAGAATTGCTTGGCTCCAGGCTTCTGATCTAGAACCCTGGGTTCAGGATGGCTTAGGAAATCTGCCCTGTACGGGTGAAAATCTCTTTGGCAAAGAGTGGCAAATAAAAGCCACTCAAATGGATGCAGAGAATTCTGCTCTGGATAGACTTTCCAAGTCAACCTCCATTCCAGCCAAGAAAAAAACTTTCAAAAAGTCTTTTAACAAAAGGAGCAGATTTCCTTCCACTTCTGGCCAACAATCTTCTACAGGTCGCTTTGCTACTAAGCGTCAGCAACCTAAACAGGCCAGGCCTAAACCTGCAGGGACTGCTACAACCCAGCAGTCCCAACTCCCTCAGGGTTTTTGACTTGATACTAGAGAACCTAACCTTTCTGGCTCTACCACAGCCAGAACCTCTCACCATTCCAGGAAGGTTAGCTCATTTTTCTCCCAGATGAGAGCAGATCACATCAGAGCAGTGGACCCTCTCCATCATAAGAGAGGGTTACAAACTTCATTTCTCAGACCTTCCTCCCTACACCATGGTGAGACATTTCAATTCTCCCACATCTCTCCTCGACCTTCTGGATCAGGAGGTGACTACCCTTCTGGCCCAGAGGGCCATAGAAGAAGTTCCTCTTCTTCAACAGGGGTCAGGGTTTTACTCCCCCTATTTTCTCATTCCAAAGAAAACAGGAGGATACAGACCCATTCTAGATCTCAGAGAATTGAACAAATTTCTGTGCAAGGAGAAGTTCAAGATGCTTTCTCTAGGCACTCTCCTTCCATACCTGCAGAGTCAGGATTGGCTTTGTTCTCTAGATCTCAAGGATGCGTACACTCATACTCATCCATCCATCTCACAGAAAATTCCTACGTTTTCTGTTCCATGGAAAACATTACCAATACAGAGTACTTCCTTTCGGTCTAGCCTCTGCTCCAAGAGTGTTCACCAAATGCATGGCAATAGTTGCTGCATTTCTATGCACTCTGGGAATATTTGTCTTCCCATATCTGGACGACTGGCTCATCCGAGCTCCAACCCAGTCGGAGGCCCAGATCTCCCTGAACCGCACCAGGCGCATTCTGCAATACCTGGGACTTGTGGTAAACCTCCCAAAGTCCCAGCTCACCCCTAATCAGTCCCTGGAATTCATAGGGGCCTGGTTGGACACCACTTCTGCAAAGGCCCGTTGTCAACGTCTAGTGCAGTTAGCCTCCCAGATTCAGTCAAAGAGCCACTTAACTGCCAGGGAGATGCTACAGCTGCTAGGCCATATGGCTTCCACAGTACATGTGGTACCCTATGCTCGCCTACACATGAGAGCAGCTGAATGGACTTTGTCCACCCAGTGGACTCAAGCTTCAGGAGCTCTCTCAGACCAAATAGCAACCTCCAAAAGTCTCTTTTGGTCTCTCCAATGGTGGATGTCCGCTCAAAATCTGTTGCTGGGGTCCCCCTTCCAACCTTTGTTGCCCCAGGCAACCCTCACAACAGATGCCTCCCAAACAGGTTGGGGAGCTCATCTACAAGACCTCTCCACCCAAGGCATTTGGTCCCCACAGGAGACCTCTCTTCATATCAACCACTTGGAACTTCGAGCAGTGTTCCTAGCTCTCAAGGTCTTTCATACCCTCCTCAGCTACAAGACAGTCCTCATTCATACGGACAGTCAAGTAGCCATGTTTTACATAAACAAGCAAGGAGGAACTGGCTCTGTCGCTTTGCAACGAAGCTCTAAGATTGTGGGCCTTCGCCAGAGAGCATCAAATCCATCTCCTGGCAGTATACCTCCCAGGAATCCAAAACTCTTGGGCAGACACTCAGTCGAGTTCTGCTTCCACACGAATGGTCCCTGCACATGGATCAGGTACTCAGAATCTTTTAGGAATGGGGAACCCCGGTCATAGACCTCTTTGCAAGTCCGTGGAATGCCAAACTTCCCTGGTTCTGTTCCAGAATTCCGTGTCAGGGAGTTCAGGCCAAGGATGCCTTCCTCCTTCATTGGGGTCAGGGCTTCCTGTATGCCTTTCCACCCATTCCTTTGATTCCCAAGACTCTGTTCAAACTCCAGAGGGATCAAGGATCTATGATCCTCATAGCTCCACGCTGGCCACGCCAAGTGTGGTACCCTCTACTTCTGCATCTCTCCCAAGCCCCCTCTCTGGACTTGGGAGCTGCTCCAGACCTTCTGTCCCAGGAGGAAGGGACTTTGTGACATCCAAATCCCAAGTCACTTCACCTCAGAGCTTGGTTACTGAAGGCTTAGACCTTCAAGACTTCAATCTTTCTCAGCAAGTGAAGGATATCCTCCATGCTTCCAGAAAACCTTCCACTAGGCGTTCCTATGCTTTTAAGTGGAAAAGATTTTCCATTTGGTGTGCTCAAAAGGGTCTTGACCCTCTGGCACGTCCTGTGAATTCTCTATTGGAATATCTCCTGCATCTCTCCAATGCAGGCCTTAAAACGAATTCAGTAAGGGTCCATTTGAGTGCTATTGCAGCATCCCTTAAGCCTCTCAATGGACAACCTATTTCCTCTCATCCTCTTATTGCAAGATTCATGAGAGGCCTAACTTTAACAAAACTTCCCATTCGACCTCCTCCGGTGGCATGGGACTTAAACTTGGTTCTTGGTCAGCTTATGAAGCCACCTTTTGAACCCTTTGCCACTACCTCCTTGAAATTTCTTTCCTGGAAGGCTATTTTCCTTATTGCAGTCACTTCTGCTCGCCGCATCAGTGAACTGCAGGCCTTAGTGGCTAATCCACTTTATACAAGGTTCCATCATGATAAGGTAGTCCTTAGGACAAATCCTCACTTTATGCCTAAAGTGGTCTCACCTTTTCATCTTAATCAAGAGGTGTATTTACCTGTCTCTTTTCCAGCTCCTCATGCATCCAGTGCAGAGAGGAACCTTCATACTCTAGAACAGCGATGGCGAACCTATGGCACGCGTGCCAGCTGTGGCACGCGAAGGCCTTGCAGCTGGCACGCGTGAAGGTCCGCAGAAAAAGAAAAAGCGGGCTCTGGCTGCTGCCGCGGACGCGGACGCGGCAGCATGCAGTGTCCCGCGGGGCCCCCTCCGCCCGCTAAGCCCCTCTGCAAGGGCTTTCAGATTCGCGAGGGAGACAGCGTCTCCCTCGCGTCTCTGTTAAGCCCGCAGGGGCTAATGTGAAATTTCCCATCAGCCCCTTTAGACGCGAGGGACTGATGGGAAATTTCCCATTAGCCCCTGCGGGCTTAACAGAGACGCGAGGGAGACGCTCTCCCTCGCGAATCTGAAAGCCCTTGCAGAGGGGCTTAGCGGGCGGAGGGGGCCCCACGGGACATTGCATTCTGCCGCTGCCGCGGCAGAAGCCAGAGCCAGCTGCTTTTTTTTTTTTTTTTTAATTTGCCATGGGGGGGGGGTTAGGACTGCTAATGGGCTAGGGGGGGGGTTAGGACTGGTAATGGGCTAGGGGGGGGTTTTACGTCTGCTTATGGGCTGTGGGCTGATGGGGGCTGTCTGGAAATGGGGTGATGTGGGGTTAGGACTGGTAATGGGCTATGGGGGGGTTTAGGACTGGTAATGGGCTATGGGGGGGGTTAGGACTGCTAATGGGCTGGGGGGGGTTAGGACTTGAGGTGGGCTGTTGGGTGGGGTTAGGACTGGAAATGGGCTGATGGGGGGTTAACACTGGAGGTGGTCTGATGGGGTTAGGACTGGTAATGGGCTATGGGGGGGTTTAGGACTGATAATGGGCTATGGGGGGCTGGGACAAGAAATGGGCTGATGGGGAGGGGTTAGGACTTGAGGTGGGCTGATGGGGTTAGGACTGGTAATGGACTGTGGGCTGATGGGGGGGTTAGGACTGGCAATGGGCTATGGGGGGCTGACTGGAAGTGGGCTGATGGGGGGGTTAGGACTGGAAGTGGGCTGATGGGGGTTAGGACTGGTAATGGGTTTATAGGGGGGGGCTTAAACTGAAAATGGGGTGATGGGGGGTTAGGACTGGAAGTGGGTTGATGAGGGGGGGATAGGACTGGTATTGGGTTGGGGGGTTGCTAGGACTGGAAATGGGTTGGGGGGCTGCTAGGACTGGAAATGGGCTGATGCAGGGACTAGAAGGGAATGGATGCTGGGTGAGGCTGGAACTAGAAGGGAGCTGGTGTTGGGGGAGGATTAGAATGGGATGGGGCTGGGAGAGTAAAATGGAGAGGGGAAAAATATTTTGTGTGGGAGGGATAAAAATCTACAATTGGCCGGGTATTGGGAGAGTAAGTGGGGATTGAGGATGGAGGGGTAAATTTTGAGTAGATGAAATAGGAATGAGGAAAGAGCAAAAGGAGAAAGATTAGTATGTTAAAGCAGATGTAGAGAGAGAATGGAAAAAAAAACCCAAGAAGACAGAAGAAAGGACAAATGGACAGCAGATGGAGAGTTAGCAGAAGACACGAAGAAACCAGAAGAAAGTGGCTGGAACAATTGCAACTGAAAAAAATGCACAAAAGGTAGAAAAATATCTCTTTATTTTGAATTTATTAATTGGAATATGTCAGCTCTGGGAAATGTGCATCATTAATTTTTGCGCTTTGTTTAGTACAAGAGGAAATTAATATATAGTTTTATTTCTACAGTGTTGTTGTATATTCCAAGTTTGGCTTTTGGGGTTCCCAGTTTAATTATTGTCTTCCTGTTTCTAAATTGTGATTCCTTGTTTGGTAATGGTCTGTTCTGCATGTGTAACTGAGCTGAGGTATTCTGTTTATATAATTCCTATTTGACATTGCCACTTGTTCTTTCCCCAGTAGGTCATGTATTGTTGTTCTCTGAGATGTATTGGTTTAATATTTGCAGTGTTGCCTTTTGATAGGTAGAGTATGGTGCTTTGTGAGTCCTGGTAGTGCTGTTAGGATACGGCGGGTTTGCTATGGGTTCTAAATGGGCAGCGTTTGTAGTAGTTCCTAATGTGCCTGGCGGTTGGTACTGGATTATAGTAATGTAGAAACCTTTTAGTCTTTCTTTATCCATATACTCATTAAGAGGCATGTTTACTAAAAGTTAGTGTATGGTAACATTATGCAAATATTTATGCAAATGAAGCACCTTATGCAAATGGAGCTTTAATTGACGTGCTGGCACTTTGAGGAAATTCTTTGGTTTTGTGCGGCAGTTTGGGCACTCGGGCTCAAAAAGGTTAGCCATCACTGCTCTAGATTGTAAAAGAACTCTTGCTTTTTACTTACACAGGACACAGCAACATAGAAAGTTTTCCCAGCTTTTTGTTGCTTTTGATCCTTCTCATTTAGGACTTCCAGTCTCTAAGAGAACACTGTCCAATTGGATTGCTCAGTGTATTTCTTTTGCTTACCAGAGTAAGAACCTTTCTCTGGAGGGCCATGTCGCAGCTCACAATGTGAGGGCCATGGCCGCCTCTATGGCTCATCTTCATTCTGTGTCCATCGACCAGATCTGTCGAGCAGCCACCTGGGCCTCGGTTCATACCTTCACAGCCCATTACTGTTTGGACAAGGACTCCCGCCGGGATGCCTTGTTTGGTCAGGCTGTCCTCAGACACCTGTTCCATTCTTGAACAACTCCTGCCCTCCTTCCCTGAATGGATGCCTGAGATCCATAGGAAGACAAGGAACCCTTCAGGGTCTCATACCCTTGGGGATCTTCCAGGCATCTTAGCTAGGGAGTCCCCATATGTGAGGACTCATTCCTGCTTGTTCCTGGAGATAGCACAGTTACTTACCTGTAACAGGTGATCTCTGGGAACAGCAGGAATTAGTCCTCACAACCCTCCCACCTCCCCTAGGAGTTGTATCTCTCTCTGTCTTTCCTTTCCTCTCTCTCTATTGTCTCAGCTTTAAACTCGAACTGAGGAGAGTTGGTTAGGAAAGGCGGGAAGGTAGCGCGCAGGCGCTGTGGGATGCTCCCAAAAGCTTTCCTTTTTGGGAAGCTGGGGAGCGTTCCCGTGCAGGCTCCGTCGGAACCGACGTACCCATATTTGAGGACTAATTCCTGCTGTTCCCAGAGATCACCTATTACAGGTAAGTAACTGTACTTTATCCTGCTTATTCTCAGCAGGGGTGTTCTGTAGGTCAGCTTGTCAGGAAAGGTCAGCAACCACCCAAACAAAGAAAAGCAGAGACTCCTAAGCCTTAGCCGTCCCAGCAGTCTCAGCCTCCACAAGGCCTTTGACTTTCAGCTGGAGAACTTAGCCTTCCTGGCTCTCGTTGGACCAGAGCCTTCCACCATTCCAGGAAGGTTGTGTCACTTTGCCCCCAGATGGGGGCAGTTAACAGCAGAGCATTGGACACTCCATCATAAAAGGGGGGTACAAGCTTCATTTCTCGAGCATGCCCCCTCCCACAATAAGGCAGTTAAATTCTCTGACCTCTCTCATCAATCTGTTAGGTCAGGAGGTCACTATTCTTGCCCAAGTTGCAATAGAAGTACCTATCCATCAGCAGGGTACAGGGTTTTACTCCCCCTATTTCCTTATCCCAAAGAAAACAGGGGGATACAGACCTATTCTGGACCTCAGAGAATTGAACAAATTCCTTGTCAAAGAGAAATTCAAGATGATTTCTCTTGGAACTCTGCTGCCATACCTTCAGAGTCAGGAGTGGCTTTGTTCTCTAGATCTTAAGGATGCATACACCCATGTTCTCATCCATCCAACTCACAGAAGACTCCTTCGGTTCCTTTTTCAAGCAAAGCATTACCAATACAGAGTGCTTCCTTTTGGCCTGGCCTCAGCACCAAGAGTGTTCACGAAATGCATGGCTGTGGTAGCAGCATTTCTCTTCACTCTAGGGATATTAGTCTTCCCCTACTTGGACGACTGGCTCATTCAAGCCCCAACAGTCAGAGGCCAGGGCTTCTCTGTCTTGCACAATGCGTATCCTTCAGTATTTGGGTCTGGTAATAAACATCCCAAAATCCAGTCTAACTCCCACTCAGTTTTTAGAGTTCATAGGAGCTTTGCTGGATACCAGAAAGGCAAGGGCCTATCTCCCCCAGGCCCGCTGCCTTCGCGTGGTGCAGCTAGCTTCTCAAGCAGTGCTAAAGCCTCATCTCACTGCCCAAGAAATGCTACAACTACTAGGCCACATGGCGTCTACTGTGCATGTGGTTCCCTATGCTCGTCTCCATATGAGGGCAGCCCAGTGGACTTCATCCACTCAATGGACCCAGGCACTAGGATGCCCATCAGACAAAATAGCAAACACAAGTCGCCTTATTTTGTCCCTCCAGTGTTGAAAATCCACTCAAAACCTGTTGCTGGGGTCCCCTTTTCAACAGCCCTTACCCCAGGCAACTCTCACAACAGATGCTTCTCCTATGGATTGGGGAGCTCATCTCAAAGACCTTCCCACCCAATGCACCTGGTCTCCACAGGAGACATCTACATATCAGTCTCTTGGAGCTCAGAGCAATCGTTCTTGCTCTTCGAGTGTTCCACACCCTGCTCAGCTACAAGACAGTCCTCATTCATACGGACAATCAAGTAGCCATGTTCTACGTGAACAAGCAGGGGGGAACAGGCTCTCTGTTGCTTTGCAACGAAGCTTTGTGACTATGGGCTTTCGCCAGAGAGCATCAGATTCATCTCCTGGCAGTGTATCTTCCAGGCATACAAAACTCTTGCTGCAATCACCATCAAATTTTTGTCGGGTATAAACCGCAAGGCGAAGAGGAAACCCCTCTACACCTCACGCAGTACATGCCCCTTTTTTTATGTTATTTTCTATTAAACATTGTCCATGATTTCACTCAAAACTTCAAAACTTGAAACAAATCCACACTTATCTGCTCAGGCACGACGTGCACGTTTCGAAGTGACATGCTTCTGCTTCAAGTGTGGATTTGTTTCAAGTTTTGAAGTTTTGAGTGAAATCATGGACAATGTTTAATAGAAAATAAAATAAAAAAAGGGGCATGTGCTGCGTGAGGTGTAGAGGGGTTTCCTCTTCGCCTTGCGGTTTATACCCGACAAAAATTTGATGGTGATTGCAGTTGGGGATTAGCGATATTCTTTTGACTATTGATATTTTTTGGAATACTGGCACTATTGGGAATTTTTGTTTTTGAATTGATACAAAACTCTTGGGCAGACACTCAGTCGAGTTCTGCTTCCACACGAGTGGTCTCTGCATGCAGACCAGGTGGCCAAGATTTTTCAAATTTGGGGAACCCTGGACATAGACCTCTTTGCAAGTCCATGGAATGCCAAACTTCCCCGGTTCTGTTCCAGAATTCCGGCTCAGGGGGCTCATGCCAGGGATGCTTTCCTCTTTTACTGGGGTCAAGACTTCCTGTATGCATTTCCACCCATTCCCCTAATTCCCAAAACCCTGTTCAAGCTTCAGCGAGAGGCCATATGATTCTCATAGCTCCACTTTGGCCACGGCAAGTGTGGGTACCCTCTGCTTCTACATCTCTCTCAAGCTCCCTCCCTGGAGTTAGGGACTGCTCCAGATCTCCTATCTCAGGAGGATGGAATGTTATGGCATCCCAGTCCCCAGTCTCTGCATCTGAGGGCTTGGTTGCTGAAGGCCTAGATCTCCATGATCTTAACCTCCCTCAGCAAATAAAGGATATCCTTTGTTTCCATGAAGCCTTCCACAAGACACTCTTATGCTTTCAAGTGGAAAAAGTTTACCATATGGTGTTCGCAGAAGGATCTTAACACCATTGCCATACCTCTGGAATCGTTACTGGAGTATCTCCTTCATGTATCCAATGCAGGACTTAAGACTAACTCATTGGTCCATTTGAGTGCTATTGCAGCTTCCTTGAAGCCCCTCAATGGACTGCCTATTTCCTCCCATCCTCTTATAGCAAGATTTATGAGAGGCCTTCTGCTAACTAAGCCTCCCATTAAGCCACCTCCTGTGGCATGGGACTTAAATTTGGTTCTTGGTCAGCTCATGAAGCCACCTTTCGAACTCTTAGCTACCACCTCTTTGAAATTCCTTTCTTGGAAGGTTATCTTTCTCATTGCAATCACATCAGCACGTCGCATCAGTGAATTGCAAGCACTAGTAGCTGATCCACCTTATACAAGGTTCCATCATGACAAGGTAGTCCTTAGGACTCATCCACACTTTATGCCAAAGGTGGTCTCGCCCTTTCATCTAAACCAAGCGGTCTACCTACCTGTGTTCTTTCCAAGACCTCATGCATCGAATGCAGAAAGGAACCTTCATACTTTGGACTGTAAAAGAGCTTTAGCCTTTTACTTACAAAGAACACAGCAACATAGAAAGTCCTCTCATCTCTTTGTTGCTTTTGATCCTTCTCATTTGGGACTTCCAGTCTCCAAGAGAACACTATCTAACTGGATTGCTCAGTGTATTTCCTTTGCCTATCAGAGTAAGAATCTTCCTCTGGAGGGCCATGTCACAGCTCACAATGTGAGAGCCATGGCAGCCTCAATGGCTCATCTGCACTCTGTCTATCGACGACATCTGTCGAGCAGCCACCTGGGCCTCAGTTCATACCTTCACAGCCCATTACTGCTTGGACAAGGACTCCCGCCGGGATGCCTTGTTTGGTCAGGCTGTTCTCCAACACCTGTTCCATACCTAATCAACTCCTACCCACAATCCCTGGTAGGATGCCGGAGATCCATGGGGGGAAGTGGAGCCCTTCTCAGGGGTGCACAACCTCTGGGGTCCTCTCCCTGGCACCTAAAGCTAGGGAGTCCCCATATGTGAAGACTACATTCCTGCTTGTTCCTGGAGATAGCATAGTTACTCACCTGTAACAGGTGATCTCCGGGAACAGCAGGAATTTAGTCCTCACAACCCACCTACCTCCCCTAGGAGTTGTATTTCTCTCTCTTTCCCTTTCCCTCTCTCTCTCTCTCTCTTTGTCTCAGCTTTAAAACTCAACTGGAGAAAGGCAGTTGGGAAAGGCGGGAAGGCAGCACGCAGGCACTGGAATGCTCCCAAAAGCTTTCTAATTGGATGCTGGGGAGCGTTCCCGCGCAGGCTCTGTCGGTACCGATGATACCCATATGTGAGGACTAAATTCCTGCTGTTCCCGGAGATCACCTGTTACAGGTGAGTAACTATGCTTTGCCTTCAATAGAAAGAGACCCTCCGGTGAATTTATGCCACTGAGGTATTTAAATGTCTCTCATATTGCCCCATCCCGCCTTTCCTCTAAAGTATACGTTTTATGTTCTTTAAGTTTTTTTTCTCATTTGCTTCATAATGAAGACCACTAACCATTTTAGTAGCCACCCTCTGCACCAACTCCAACCTGCCTATGTCTTTCTGAAGGTGTGGTCTCCAGAATTGCACATAATACTCCAAATGAGGATGCACCAGAGACTTACATTTATTTATTTGGTTTTCATTTGTATACTGCTACTTCCAGCGATCAGAAGTGGATTACTTTGCACGACAAACTTAGATATATATGCTAGGAATCGGTATCATTTACATTTTGATTTCATGATAGGAATCAGTATTTACATTTTGATTTCAGGATAAGAGTATACATATATACAATTTTTACATGGGATGAGCCTTGTAATTGCGCTTGAGAGTAATTTCATAGTCATGTATTTACAGTTATAGTCCGAGGAATGGGTTCTTTTGGCTCTTGTTTATTGGTTAAGTTAGGTTATATTGTTCTTGAAAGAGGTGTGTTTTTAGCTTTTTTTCTAAAGTCTTTTAGGTCATTGATTGTCCTTAGATCGACTGGTAGCTGGTTCCATAATGTAGGTGCTGAGTACGTAAATGCTCTATTGCTTGTGCAGACTTTGACAGATCTGATGTTAGTTGGGACGTAGAGGGTGTTGGCATTGTAGGTTCTTCTATTTCTGGTAGGGGGTTGCATGTTGATGAGGTTGTTGAGGTATGATGGTGCTATGTTATGCATGAGTTTGAATGTTACTAGAACTTTGTATTTTATACGGGCAGTTATGGGTAGCCAGTGTAGTCCGATTAATATTGGTGTGATATGCTCGGTGATTTTCTTCTTCATGATAACCCTGGCTGCCACATTTTGAGCCATTTGTAGTATTTTTAGGTTTTTTTTTTGGCAGACCTTGAAGGATGGAATTACAGTAGTCTGTATGAGGAGTGAGTAGTGTTTGTGCTACTGTTCTGAAATCTGAGTGATCAATGATGTTGCACAGGGGTTGGAGAACCTTTAGTTTGTGGAATATGGCTCGGTTGGTTAGCCGGAGGTGTTTTTCCATTTTTAGATTGCTGTTGAGGGTTACCCCTAGGTATTTTATCTCGTCCTTTACAATGTAGGAGTTGTTGTTCATGGTGATTGAGGGTGGTTTGAAGTCTTGTTTTCGGGAGATGTACATTACTTCTGTCTTTTTGTGGTTTATGGACATGTTTTGTTGCAACCAGGTTTGCATCTCATTTAGGCATTTTTCAAGATGATTGTAGTTCGGTTTGTTTATGTCCAGTTGCGTGTATAACATTGTCGTCTGCATATAAATGGTATTCAATCTTGTGTTTCTGAAATATTGTGCAAACCGGTTTTATGTAAAGGTTGAAGAGTAGAGATGATGCTGATCCTTGCGGAATTCCTTGGTTTTGGGGGAATGCCTTCGCCTTTTCATTGTTGAATTGGACCTGCTGCATTCTGTTCGTTATGTAGGATGTAAACCAATTTAGGGGGGTTCCTGTAATTCCTATGGATGCCAGTCTGTCGATGAGTGTTCTGTGGTGTACTGTATCAAAGGCCGCTGATATATCTATAAAGAGTAGTATAAACATTTTCTTTTTGTCTTCCAGGCCTTTGAGTAGGTTATCTAGAAGTACTAGTAGTAGAGTTTCGACACCGTGATGTTGTCGGAAACCATATTGTTGGTTGTCCAGTGCTTTTCTGGAGTCAATGTGGTCCTGTAACTGTTGTTGGACTGCCTTTTCAATAGTCTTCGCTAAGAATGGAATGCTTGATATTGGTCGGTAGGAGGTTGGGTCTTCCATTTTGAGTGCTTTGTTTTTTAGTATGGGTCTTATGAGAGATTTTTTAAGTGGGGTTGGCATGGTTCCTTGCTGGAGTGATTGGTTCACTATGTGCGTAATGTATTGGGCAATTTCTTGCTTTGTTGCCTTGATCCATGTGGCTGGGCAAGGATCTAGTGGGGAGGTTGTAGTGTTTAGGTTTGATTATGTTTACTATTTGTTTTTCTTCAGATTTGTGAAAGGCACTCCATTCCTCGTCCTTGTTTGTGGTTGCGACAAGAAGAAGCATTATAAAGAAGCATTATCACCTCTTTTATTCTGCTGGCTATTCCTCTCCCTATACACCGAAGCATCCTTCTGGCTTTTGCAGTCTCCTTTTCTACCTCTTTAGCTATTTTAAGATTGTCAGACCCAATTACGCCAGGTCACACTTCTCTTTTGTGGACAGAAGTACCTCACCCCCTACACTGTACCGCTTCTTTTGATTTTCGTAACCCAAATGCATGACTGCATTTTTGAGCGTTAAATTTCAGCTACCAAATTCTAGACCATTCAAGCTTAGCTAGGTCCCTCCATGTTATCTACTCCTTCCTGGATGTCTACTCTATCCGCAAACAAGCAAACCTTACCCAACTGCCCTTCCACAATATCACTAACAAAGATGTTAAAAAGAATCGGACCAAGGACAGATCCCTGGGGCACACCACTGGTAACCTCCTTCTCCTTAGAGAGTTCCATTTACCTGTTTCCTTTGTTGCCTCCCACTCAACCAATTTCTAACCCAATCGGTAACTTCAGAGTCCATCCCTAGGGTGCTCAGTTTGTTTATAGGTCGCCTGTGTGGAACGGTGTCAAAGGCTTTATCGAAATCTAAGTAGATCACATTTAGGGCTCTCCCTTGGTCCAACTCCCTGGTCATCCAGTCAAAGAAATCAGATTTGTCTGACAAAATCTGCCTCTGGTGAATCCATGCTGCCTCAGATCCTGCAATCCATTGGACTCCGGAAACCTCACTATTTTCTCTTTTAGTAGCTTTTCCAATAATAAACTAACCACAGAAGTTAGACTAACCGGCCTGAAGCTCTCAATGTCATCCTTAAGTCTGCTTTTGTGTAACAGGATCACATGTGCCTTTCTCCAGTCCCCTAGCACCACTCCTGACTCCAGAGAGGTGTTGAAAGACCAGACAATGGAGCCGCTAGAACGTCCCCCTCAGTATTCTTGGATGTATCCCATCCGGACCCATCTTTGTCTACTTTTAGTTTAGCTAATTCCTTACGAACAGAGTCTTCTGAAAATCGTTAAAGATCCACTTCACTTCTGTTCCTGTTTGTGGGTGTTTTCTGAGGTCCTGCCCCTTCATCTGTGATCACGGAACAGAAATATTTATTAAGCAATTCCGCTTTATCCTCATCAGTTTCTGCATATTCCTCCCCTGCACTGTCTGACAATACCATTTTTTTCCTTCCTCCTCTCACTAACATATCTCAAAAATATATTCTCTCTATTTTATTGCATTGGCCATTTCTTCTTCTTTTTGAATCTTTGCTTTCCTGACTACTTCCCTACCTTTTCTAAGTTTTTCCAAATATAGATGCCTCTCTTCCTCTCTGTGATCTTATATTTCCTGAAGGCCTCCCTCTTTTTCTTCATCTTTTCAGCTACTACGTTTGAGAACCATAGCGCCCTCCTAATCCGGGAACAAGCAGGAAGTCAGAACCTTGCATATGGGTGACGTCTGCCCCGACAGAGCCCTCACAGAAGCATCCCCCAGCTTTCATAGAAAGCCTTTGGGAGATGCAACCACGCATCTGGTCCCCTTCCCGCCCAAGGGTGCCATCTTGCTCAGTCTTCTTTTTTCCGTAGAGCCCTTCAGACATTCGTCTGATTTGTCCCTGGAAAAGTGATTTTTCTCTGAGTTCCATACTCACCTCCGGTATCGCACCGGTACTCTACCCGCCTACAGACCTCGCTCTGCGTCAAGTTTGGTCTATTTTTGTAGTTTTTGTACTTTTCTTTTCCTGGCATCTTTGCGCCTTTTTTCTCTCACTGGCAACCTGGAGAGTCTTTGACCTTGCAGGGGTACCTTTTTCCCCCATGGCTACCAGTGGATTTAAGAAGTGTGATCAGTGCTCCAAAATTATGTCTCTAACCGACACACATGACTGCTGTCTCTGTTGCTTCAAGCCAGACCATGATCCAGTAGCTTGCGGACTCTGCAAGAGGATGTCCAGTAAGGCCCTCAACAGCTGCCAGCTGCAGCACAAGTTTTTTTTTTTTTTTTTCCCCTCAAGCCCCAGGTGCCTCCGAAGGCCATGGCCTCGTCTGAGGCCCCGACATCTCAGACGGGTCCTACAGAACCCAAGCCTCGTCATGGGTCTCCCTTGAGGGAATTCAGGAAGAATTAGAAACCCTTTAAGGTGGCATCCTTGGACGGTTCCAACTGACCAGGTGCCTCCTGGGCCCGGTCCCGCAGTCCGAGCCATCTGAGAAGGAGAACATAAGAACATAAGATATGCCATACTGGGTCAGACCAAGGTCCATCAAGCCCAGTATTCTGTTTCCAACAGTGGCCAATCTAGGTCATACATACCTAGCAGTTTCCCCAAGGGACACAGGTTCCACAATGCTTGTATTGGATCAAGCATTGATATCCTGGGTCCCTTCTTAATAATGGTTTATGGACCTTTCTTCCAGGAACTTCTCCAAACCTTTTTTAAACCCAGCTACACTAACAGCCTTTACTACATCCTCCGGTAACAAATTCCAGAGTTTGATTACACGTTCAGTGAAAAAATATTTTTTTATTAGTCTTAAATAGTTTACCCTGTAGCTTCATTGCATGTCCCCTAGTCTTTTTATATTCTGATAAGGTAAACAATCAATCTACGTTTACCCGTTCCACTCCGTTCATTAATTTATAGACTTCTATCATATCTCCCCTCAGCCGTCTCTTTTCCAGGTTAAAGAGCCCCAACCTTTTTAGCCTTTCTTCATAGGAGAATCCTTCCATCCCCTTTACCATTTTGGTGGCTCTTCTCTGAACGTTTTCTAAAATCGCTATATCCTTTTTAAGATACGGCGACCAGAATTGCACACAATATTCAAAGTGCGGTCTCACCATGGAACGATATAGAGGCATTATAATATCTTTTGTTTTATTTTCCATTCCTTTCCTTATCATACCTAGCATTCTATTTGCTCTCTTGGCCGCCGCTGCACACTGGGCCGAGAGTTTTAACATGGTATCCACAATGACGCCTAAATCTTTTTCCTGGGTGGTGGTTTCTAATGTAGAACCTTGCATCGTGTAACCATAGTTTGGGTTGTTCTTCCCTAGGTGCATAACCTTGCACTTGTCCACATTAAATTTCATCTGCCATTTTGATGCCCAGTCTTCCAATTTATCAAGATCCTCTTGCAATTTTCCACAATCCTCTTGGGTTTTAACAACCTTAAATAGTTTTGTGTCATCTGCAAATTTGATAACCTCACTCTTTATTCCACTTTCCAGGTCATTTATGAATATGTCAAAAAGCAGCGGACCCAGCACAGATCCCTGGGGTACACCACTATTCACTTTTCTCCATTGGAAAAATTGGCCATTTAGCCCTACCCTCTGCTTTCTATCTTTAATGTTCAATGTAAAAACTCAATTGTCGTGTGACATTGCAGTATGATTTTTGTTCAATTGTAAACCGCACTGATTTTAATAGCACGGTATATAAGAGAAGTAAATAAATAAAACCAGTTCCTGATCCACAATAGTACACTGCCTCCTATCCCATGACTCTTTAGTTTTGCCAAAAGTCTCTGATGAGGGACCTTGTCAAAGGCTTTCTGAAAGTCCAGATACACAATATCAACCGACTCACCTTTGTCCACCTGATTATTCACTCCTTCAAAAAAACATAACAGATTAGTAAGACAAGATCTTCCTTGTCTAAAGCCATGTTGGCTGTCTCCCATTAGGTCATGACTATCTACATGCTGAGTAGTTTTATTCTTTATGATGGTTTCTACCATTTTTCCCGGTACTGATGTCAGGCTCACCGGTCTGTAGTTTCCCGGATCACCCCTGGAACCCTTTTTAAAAATTGGTGTTACATTGGCAATCCTCCAATCTTCAGGTGTTAGAGATGATTTTAATGATAGTTCACAGATTACTAATAGCAGGTCTGCAATCTCGTATTTCAGTTCTTTCAACACCCTTGGATGTATACCATCCGGCCCAGGTGATTTGCTACTCTTCAGTTTATCTAATAGTTGTAATACATCTTCCCGATGTATCGATATTTCCTTCAATTCTTCCGCACCTTTAAATACCACTTCAGTCATGGGTAACATCCCTACATCTTCCTCAGTAAAGACTGAAGCAAAGAATTCATTCAATCTCTCCGCTATCGCCTTGTCGCCTCTTAGTGCTCCTTTAACCTTTTTATCATCTAATGGACCAACTGACTCTTTCACAGGTTTTTTGCTACGAATGTACTTGAAAAGGTCTTTACTTAGCGTTTTTGCTTCCGCAGCAAGCTTCTTCTCAAATTCTCCCTTTGCCTGCCTTATCAATGCCTTGCATTTGACTTGCCAGTGCTTGTGCTGTTTCCAGGTTTCGTCGTTTGGCTCTTTTTTCCATTTCCTGAAAGATGCTTTTTTGGCAACAGCCTCTCTGACCTCACCTTTAAACCATGCTGGCAGTTTTTTGGACTTCCACTTTTCTTAAAGCGTGGAATACAGCTGGTCTGGGCTTCCAAGCTAGTATTTTTCAACAACAGCCAAGCCTGATGTACGTTTTTAAACTTTGCAACTGCTCCTTTTAGTTTTTTCTTAAATGTTTTCCTCATTTTATCATAGTTTCCCTTTCGAAAGTTAAAAGGTAGTACTGTGGATTTCCTTACTATCCCTCCTCCACTAATGAAATCAAAGGCGATCATGCTATGATCACTATTGCCAAGTGGCCCCAACAACCTTATCTCTTGCACTAGATCTGGTGTTCCACTAAGGACTAGGTCTAATATGGCTTCCCCTCTGGTCGGTTCATGAACCAGCTGCTCCAAGAAGCAGTCATTTATTTCATCTAGGAACTTTATCTCCCTAGCATGTCCTGACGTGACACTGACCCAGTCGATACCGGGGTAGTTGAAATCACCCATTATTACTGCACTGTAACTTTTGTTAGCTTCCTTGATTTTTTTGAGCATTTCATCATCCATTTGGTCATTCTGGCAAGGCGCTCGATAGTACACCCCCACTGCCATTGCCTTCCCCCTTTTACATGGAATTTCAATCCATATAGATTCTACAGCAGATTGTTTCCTGCAAAACTTTAATCCTTTCTGACTCAATGCCCTCTCTAACATAGAGAGCAACCCCTCCACCAATTTGATCAGCTCTATCATTATGATATAGTTTGTACCCAGGTATCAGTGTCCCACTGGTTGTCCTCCTTCCACCATGTCTCTGATATTCCAATCATATCTAACCTTTCATTTAGTGCTATATATTCTAACGCTCCCATCTTATTTTTTAGACTTCTAGCATTTGCATACAAGCATTTTAGAGAATGTATTTTACTCATATTAGTTTGGCTATTGTTAGACGTGGGTAATTTGGGATCTTTAAGCTCAGTCTGCTCCATACTTGAGGGCATTTGGGCTACTTTACTCTTTTGTGGAACCTCTCTGCTTTTGGTAGTATCCTTCAAAGATACATTCTTCCGAACCATCCGCTCTTGGGCGACTGTCGGCTTTCCCCTAATATCTAGTTTAAAAGCTGCTCTATCTCGTTTTTAAAGGTTAATGCCAGCAGCCTGGTTCCATCCCGGTTAAGGTGAAGCCCATCCCTTCGGAAGAGCCCCTCCTTTCCCCAGAATGTTCCCCAGTTCCTAACAAATCCAAAACCCTCATCTCTGCACCATTGTCTCATCCATGCATTGAGACTCCGGAGCTCTGCCTGCCTTTTGGGTCCTGCGCGTGGAACAGGAAGCATTTCGGAGAATGCTACCCTGGAAGTTCTGGATTTCAACTTCCTACCTAAAAGCCTAAATTTAGCCTCCAGAACCTCCCTACCACTTTTTCCTATGTCATTGGTACCGACATGTACCAAGACAGCAGACTCCTCCCCAGCACTATCTAAGACCTGCGAAGGTCCCCCTGACGGATCCAACCATATACCAGCCTCCCCCAGACACTATCCTCAGCCTTCTGGTCTGGAGTTGAGAATGGTAGCCCTGGAGCGCAGTTTGTCTGCCTAAATGGACCAACAGCGGGCACTGTTGTCCGGCACAACTGGTTCATCCACCCCAGTAATCGGGCCCTCGACATCCAAGTCGTCCCGAGGCCGAGCCGATCCTCAAGGTCCTTGACGGGACTGCGGTCATCCCCAGTAATCCCCAGCCCTCCTATCAGTCCTCGACGGACTACTCCAAGTGGGAGACAGAGGACGAGGAGTCCCCCAATACCCGTCGCCACTGTGACGTCCCATCTGACTCTCCCGTCTCGGAGCCTCGACAGCAGTCCCCACTCGAGTAAGTGGGTTTCCTTGATTTTGTCAAGGACATGTCTAAGGCCCTGGCATTCCCAACCGAGTCAGAGGAGAGGACCCTTGGGCAGATGAGTTGGAAATCCTCCAATATGAGGCCCCTCCGCGGGAATCGCTTACGGTGCCCAGCCCTCCCATCCTGGAACGGCTGATGCTCTGAATATGGGAGACAGCAGTTTTGGTGCCAGTGGTGAGCAAACTGCTCGACTTGATGTATCAAGTCTTCCAGAGCCCGGGCTTCCAAAAGTCACAGCTGCTGCATAACTCTATGGTGTGGAGTTGGTCATGTGTCGGCTGAAAAACCAGAAGATGCACTCCTGTGCCACCCGGCCGGGAGTTCTGCACCTTGGACACCCTCGGCAGAAAGTGCTACCAGGGCTCAATGCTCATTGGCCGCATCCAGGCCTACCAGCTGTACATGGGTGTGTACCTGTGGGACCTGGCGAAAGAACTCACTGGGTTCTCAGCTGGTCTTTCCGAGGAACCTTTGCAGCGGTTAAAGAACCTGGCCAAAGCAGACTGAATGCTCCAAATTCATGTCTCGGGCAGCTTATGACTGGTTTGAGTAGGCGGCTCCAGTAGCGGTGGCTGGCATTAGTGCACGCCACCAAGCTTGGCTAGAGTAGTCCGACCTCGAGCAGTGGGTTCGGGACAAATTGGTTGATGTCCCCTGCCAAGGAGAGACTCTCTTTGGCAAACCCATGACCGACAAGGCTGCCAAGCTGGAGACCGAGTTCATGATAAAGACCAGGCTCTCTAAAAAGACTGCTGCTCCTCCCCGATGGAAGGGCTCAGGTTAAAAGCCCTTTTACCCAAGGAATGGAGCTTCTTACAGAAATTACGTCTCCTTATCAGGCCTCCCCAGCTCCCCAACAGGGTCAGCAGGCCAAGGGACATGAACATGCCCCACGTAAGCAGAAGGCTCCAAAACCCCAGGCACCAGCTCCACCCCATCCAGGGGGGAGTTTTTGACTCCTTGAGCATAGCCTCTCTACCCCAAGGAGATCAGTAGTCCACAGGGGGGGATGTCTGGCCTTCTATGCCCAGAGGTGGGTGACCATCACCACCAATTCCTGGGCACTAAGGGTAGTCAGGGAGGGTTACCTCCACCACCTGAATCAGACACCTCCACCTTATTTCCCGGGGGAGCCCCTCAGGTCTCCCCTCCACCAGGACTATCTTCTGAAGGAGTTGTCCTCGAAGACCTTTCAAAGTGGTGGAACCAGTGCCCCGTCATCTCAAAGGTAAGGGATTCTACTCCAGGTACTTCCTTGTGCCAAAGAGGACAGGGGGCCTAAGGCTCCTTCTCATCCTGTGCAACCTTAACAATTTCCTGGTGAGGGAGAAGGTTAAGATGCTCTCCCTTGGAACATTGCTGCCATACCTCCAGCAGGAAGACTGGCTGTGCTCCTTAGACCTCAAGGATGCTTATACCCACATCCTCATCCACCCCAACCACAGGCAGTACTTGCAGTTCGCAGTGGGTGGCAGGCATTTTCAGTACAGGGTGCTCCCCTTTGGCCTGGTCTCAGCCCCAAGAGTTTTCACAAAATGCCTGGTAGTCATGGCCGCCTTCCTCCTGCTCTAGGGGGTCTTTGTCTTTCCCTACCTGGACGATTGGCTCATAAAGGGAGGCACGGCCTCAGAGGTGCAGCAGGTCACCACACACACCATCCAGGTTCTGCAGCACTTGTGGTTTTGTCATAAACTACCCCAAGTCTCACCACCTCCTGACGCAGTGTCTGGAGTTCCTTGGGTCAAGGATCAATACTCTCCAGTTGAAGGCTTTCTGGCCCAGTGACCGAGCCGATCGTCTCAGGTCTCTGGCTCGGGACATTCAGTACTGTCCCTCAGTGCCGCACGGCTTCTCCTGCGCCTCCTCAGGCACATGGCCTCCATTGTCCATGTCACCCCAGACGCCTGCCTCCACATGAGGGCGGCATAGTGGTGTCTCTGGGACCAGTGGTCTCAGGCCATGGGCCGCCTCTGAGACAGTTTCTATGACCTACAAATTGGCGGACTCCCTGGTCCCAACCCCTTCAAGGGTTCTCACCATGGACGCTTTCCTGCTCGGCTGGGGAGCCCACTGCAGAGATCTCTGCACCCAGGGCCGCTGATCACCAGATGAGAACACCCAGCAGATCAACCTCCTGGAACTCCGGGCCATACACCTAGCCCTGAGGGTCTTCTGCCACCACCTGTGTCACCAGCCAGTGCTAGTCCATAAGGACAACCAGGTGGTGGTGATCCGCGTGAACAAACGGGGGAGGGGGCACAGGGTCTCATACCCTTTGTCGGTAGGCACTGGTCCTCTGCTTATATGCAGTCCAACAGGGTATCCTCCCGCGGGCAGTTGTACCAGCATCCCTGTTGCCATGGAGGAGAGAGGTCACGTGACAGGAGAGCATCACCCTGGTGTGGCAGGAAGTGATCCTGTAACTAGGACCTGTCCTCCAGGTGATGTAAACCCCTCTCGCACCGAGGAGGTTTCTCCAGGGCCAAGTGCCCATGCGGGAAGGGTTAGGACAGCAGTTATAGTTGGTGATTCGATCATTAGGCATGTAGATAGCTGGGTGGCTGGTGGACGTGAGGATCGCCTGGTAACATGCCTGCCTGGTGCGAAGGTAGCGGACCTCACACGCCACCTAGATAAGGTCTTAGATAGTGCTGGGGAGGAGTCTGCTGTCTTGGTACATGTTGGTACCAATGACATAGGAAAATGTGGTAGGGAGGTTCTGGAAGCTAAATTTAGGCTTTTAGGTAGGAAGTTGAAATCCAGAACTTCCAGGGTAGCGTTCTCCGAAATGCTTCCCGTTCCACGCGCAGGACCCAATAGGCAGGCAGAGCTCCGGAGTCTCAATGCGTGGATGAGACAATGGTGCAGAGATGAGGGGTTCGGATTTGTTAGGAACTGGGGAACATTCTGGGGAAAGGAGGGGCTCTTCCGAAGGGATGGGCTTCACCTTAACCGGGATGGAACCAGGCTGCTGGCATTAACCTTTAAAAAGGAGATAGAGCAGCTTTTAAACTAGATAATAGGGGAAAGCCGACAGTCGTCCAAGAGCGCATGGTTCGGAAGAATGTATCCTTGAAGGATACTACAAAAAGCAGAGAGGTTCCAAAAAAGAGTAAAGTAGCCCAAATGCCCTCGAGTATGGAGCAGACAGAACTTAAAGATCCCAAATTACCCATGTCTACCAATAGCCAAATTAATATGAATAAAATACAGTCTCTAAAATGCTTGTATGCAAATGCTAGAAGTCTACAAAACAAGATGGGAGAGTTAGAATATATAGCACTAAACGAGAGGTTAGATATGATTGGAATATCAGAGACATGGTGGAAGGAGGACAACCAGTGGGACACTGTGATACCTGGGTACAAACTATATCGAAATGATAGAGCTGATCAAATTGGTGGAGGGGTTGCGCTCTATGTTAGAGAGGGCATTGAGTCAGAAAGGATTAAAGTTTTGCAAGAAACAAAATTTGCTGTAGAATCTCTATGGATTGAAATTCCATGTAAAAAGGGGAAGGCGATGGCAGTGGGGGTGTACTATCGTCCGCCTGGCCAGAATGAACAAATGGATGATGAAATGCTCAAAGAAATCAAGGAAGCTAGCAAAAGTTACAGTGCAGTAATAATAATGGGTGATTTCAATTACCCCGGCATCGACTGGGTCAGTGTCACAACAGGACATGCTAGGGAGATAAAGTTCCTAGATGAAATAAATGACTGCTTCTTGGAGCAGCTGGTTCATGAACCGACCAGAGGGGAAGCAATATTAGACCTAGTCCTTAGTGGAACACCAGATGTAGTGCAAGAGATAAGGGTGTTGGGGCCACTTGGCAATAGTGATCATAGCATGATCGCCTTTGATTTAATTAGTGGAGGAGGGATAGTAAGGAAATCCACAGTACTACCCTTTAACTTTCGAAAGGGAGACTATGATAGAATGAGGAAAACAGTTAAGAAAAAACTAAAAGGAGCAGTTGCAAAGGTTAAAGACGTACATCAAGCTTGGGTGTTGTTGAAAAATACTATCTTGGAAGCCCAGACCAGCTGTATTCCACGCTTTAAGAAAAGTGGAAGGAAGTCCAAAAAATTGCCAGCATGGTTTAAAGCTGAGGTCAGAGAGGCTGTTGTTGCCAAAAAAGCATCTTTCAAGAAATGGAAAAAAGAGCCAAATGATGAAACCTGGAAACAGCACAAGCACTGGCAAGTCAAATGCAAGGCATTGATAAGGCAGGCAAAGTGAGAATTTGAGAAGAAGCTTGCTGCGGAAGCAAAAACGCGAAATAAAGACCTTTTCAAGTACATTCGTAGCAAAAAACCCGTGAGAGAGTCAGTTGGTCCATTAGATGATAAAGGGGTTAAAGGAGCACTAAGAGGCGACAAGGCGATAGCGGAGAGACTGAATGAATTCTTTGCTTTGGTCTTTACTGAGGAAGATGTAGGGATGTTACCCACGACTGAAGTGGTATTTAAAGGTGTGGAAGAATTGAAGGAAATATCGATACATCGGGAAGATGTCCTACAACTATTAGATAAACTGAAGAGTACCAAATCACCTGGGCCGGATGGTATACATCCAAGGGTGTTGAAAGAACTGAAATTTGAGATTGCAGACCTGCTATCAGTAATCTGTGAACTATCATTAAAATCATCTCTAATACCTGAGGATTGGAGGATCGCCAATGTAACACCAATTTTTAAAAAGGGTTCGAGGGGTGATCCGGGAAACTACAGACCGGTGAGCCTGACATCAGTACCGGGAAAAATGGTAGAAACCATCATAAAGAATAAAATTACTCAGCATATAGATAGTCATGACCTAATGGGAGACAGCCAACATGGCTTTAGACAAGGAAGATCTTGTCTTACTAATCTGTTATGTTTTTTTGAAGGAGTGAATAAACAGGTGGACAAAGGTGAGTCGGTTGATATTGTGTATCTGGACTTTCAGAAAGCCTTTGACAAGGTCCCTCATGAGAGACTTTTGGCAAAACTAAAGAGTCATGGGATAGGAGGCAGTGTACTACTGTGGATCAGGAACTGGTTAAAAGATAGAAAGCAGAGGGTAGGACTAAATGGCCAATTTTCCCAATGGAGAAAGGTGAATAGTGGTGTACCCCAGGGATCTGTGCTGGGTCCGCTGCTTTTTGACATATTCATAAATGACCTGGAAAGTGGAATAACGAGTGAGGTTATCAAATTTGCTGATGACACAAAACTATTTAAAGTTGTTAAAACCCAGGAGGATTGTGGAAAATTGCAAGAGGATCTTGATAAATTGGAAGACTGGGCATCAAAATGGCAGATGAAATTTAATGTGGAGAAGTGCAAGGTTATGCACCTAGGGAAGAACAACCCAAACTATGGTTACACGATGCAAGGTTCCACATTAGGAACCACCACCCAAGAAAAAGATTTAGGCGTCCTTGTGGATACCATGTTAAAACCCTCGGCCCAGTGTGCAGCGGCGGCCAAGAGAGCAAATAGAATGCTAGGTATGATAAGGAAAGGAATGGAAAATAAAACAAAAGATATTATAATGCCTCTATATCGTTCCATGGTGAGACCGCACCTTGAATATTGTGTGCAATTCTGGTCGCCATATCTTAAAAAGGATATAGCAATTTTAGAAAAGGTTCAGAGAAGAGCCACCAAAATGGTAAAGGGGATGGAAGGCTACTCCTATGAAGAAAGGCTAAAAAGGTTGGGGCTCTTTAACCTGGAAAAGAGACGGCTGAGGGGAGATATGATAGAAGTCTATAAATTAATGAACGGAGTGGAACGGGTAAACGTAGATCGATTGTTTACCTTATCAGAATATAGAAAGACTAGGGGACATGCAATGAAGCTACAGGGTAAACTATTTAAGACTAATAAAAGAAAATATTTTTTCACTCAACGTGTAATCAAACTCTGGAATTTGTTACCGGAGGATGTAGTAAAGGCTGTTAGTGTAGCTGGGTTTAAAAAAGGTTTGGACAAGTTCCTGGAGGAAAGGTCCATAAACCATTATTAAGAAGGGACCCAGGATATCAATGCTTGAACCAATACAAGCATTGTGGAACCTGTGTCCCTTGGGGAAACTGCTAGGTACGTATGACCTAGATTGGCCACTGTTGGAAACAGAATACTGGGCTTGATGGACCTTGGTCTGACCCAGTATGGCATATCTTATGATCTTATGTTCTTATGTTCTTATGTACCTGCCAGGCCAGAACAACCTGCTAGCTAACAGGCTCAGCAGAGTTCTTCAGCCGCACGAGTGGCAGCTGGACCCAAGGGTAGCCAGTCAGCTTTTCCAGCTCTGGGGGGGAACGCGTGATAGGCCATGTGGTCTTTTTCTGACGTCATGTTTCTATCTAGTCTGTCCTTCCATATCAACCACTACAACAGTCCCCTTTTTTCCTTTAGGAATCCTCTGTGTTTGTCCCATGCTTCTTTGAATTCAGATACTGTTCTCATCTCTACCACCTCAGTCCAACTCCCTGGTCACCCAGTCAAAAAAATCAATCAGATTTGTCTGACAAGACCTGCCTCTGGTGAATCCATGCTGCCTCGGATCCTGTAATCCGCTGGACTCCAGAAACCTCACTGTTTTCTTTCAGCAGCGTTTCCAATAATTTACTCACCACCAAAGATTTACCGGCCTGTAGTGTTCAACCACATCCTTATTTACACTTTTGTGTAAAGCTGGGGTCACCAATCTCCAGAGGGCCGCGGGCCGCACAGCCGACTACCGGGAGCCTTGCGGGCCGCACCCCCCTTCTCCCCGCCCCCGCGAAAAAAAACAACAAACGCAAAATTATGAAAACAATGGCTGATCACCTTTATTGAATTTAATGAGATGGCTGATGATTCATGCTAGCAGACAAACGCTTAAAGTCCGGCTTCACAGATGACACTGACAGGAGAAGGGACGCTTGCAGGTGGTCGTCGGGGAGCTGCAAGCGCGTGGATACAATGGCGGGAATCCTTGGCGGGCCGCACGTAATGTTAACCAGGGTAGAGCCTCGCGGGCCGCACGAAGGGACCTCGTGGGCCGCATGCGGCCCGCGGGCCGCAGGTTGGTGACCCCTGGTGTAAAGGGACCACATGTGCTTCTCTTCAGTCCTTTGGCACCACTCCCAACTCTGAGGCATTGAAAAGATCGGTCAGTGAAGCTGCTAGAATGTCCCCAAGTTCCGTCAGTTCGCCAGCCTGGACAACTTCCAGTTTCCCCGCTTCTGCTCCCAGCATGCCCACCCCTCCAGAGTAGCAGTGGACGCGTTATGGTCTCATGATTGGAAGGCCTCATTTTCACCTTCCTTCCTACGCCACTGATCACCAAGACCTTGTTCAGGATCCTCCACAACAGGGCCTCGCTTATCTTGAGAGCTACTCGGTGGCCCAGGCAGCCATGGTTACCGCTGCTTCTACAGTTGACGGTGGAGACCCCCATCCCCTTGGGTATCGCCTTGGAACTCCTGTCTCAGGAGGGAGGCGCTCTCCTGCACCCCAACCTGGGATCCCTGTTGCTGACAGCATTGCTGCTGAGAGGGTGACTCTGGCCCCTTTCAACCTTCCAGTTGAGGTGGAAGACATTCTGCTGGCCTCTCACAAGGCCTCTACTAGGAAGGCTTATGCCCTCAAATGATGCAGGTTCTCTGTTTCATGCACCGAAGACGGGGCTGATCCTTTCTCCTGTCTGGTTGCTCTGGTGTTACAGTACCTTCTCCATCTCTCTGTCCGAGCTCAAGTCTAACTCCATCCGAATGCACCTTAGTGCCTTGGCAGCGTACCACCATCCGGTAGATGGTAAGCCCCTCTCGGATTCGTCACCTAGTGGGAGACCGATGAGGAGGTATCCCTGGAATCTAAATGGCACCGAGACATCCCCTCGGACCAGTCTCCCCCAGCGCCTTGGCACCACTCCTCTCCGGAGGGTGTAGCCTTCCATGACTTTGTCAAGGACATGGCCAGAGTCCTCTCGGTGCAGACCGAGGTGGAGGAGGACACGCACACTGAGGAGTTGGAGATCCTCCCTCCAATATGAGTCTCCACCCAAGGAAACACTCATGGTGCCTGTGCAGCTGATCCTCGAGCGGCTACTGCTCAGAATGTGTGAGACAACGGCATAAGTACTGGTGGTGACCTGGTGCCTCAACACCATGTACCGCATCCGAAAGGGCCCAGGGTTCCACAAACCCCAGCTCCCACATAACTCTATGGTTGTCAAGTCAACCATGCAAAAACTTAAGAGCCAAAAGACCCAGTCCTCTGTTGCCCCCGGAAAGGAGGTTAGAGACATCAACGCCCTCAGGCACAAGTGTTACCAGGGTTCGATGCTGGGGTGCTGGATCCAAGTCTATGAATTATACATCAGTATGTACCTGAAGGCTCTAATCCAGGAGCTGTTGGGGTTTTCGGCTGGCCTTTTCAAGGAACCCCTCCAACTGTTCTAATCCCTGACCTCAGGGATCAAGGATTGCTCAAAGTTTCTCTCCCAAGCAGCCTACAATGCCTTTGAGTCGGCAGTTCAGGTCACAGCAGCCGGCATTGGTGCCCAACGCCAGGCCTGACTACAGTCTTCGGACCTCAAGCAATTGGTCCAAGACAAGCTGTTCGACATCCCCTGCACCGGAGAGAACTTATTCGGCAAACCCATGGCTGACAAGGCAGCTGAGATTTGAGGCCAACGTGACCTGCCAGAGGCTCTCTAAAAAGACCTCATCCCTTCCCCACAGGAAACCAGGGAAAAGACCCCTGTTCCCGAGGAAAAAGGGTCCTTTCCCACAGTCACCACTACCAACCCTTCTCAGGCCAGCAACAAGGTTCTCACCCTAAGAGGCAAGGCCACAGGGCTCAGAAGATGAAAATGCTGAAGTCTCAGGCCCCAGCTGCCACCCAACCTGGGGGGAGCTTTTGACTCCCAGGGCAGGGCCTCTCCTCCCCCAGGAGACCTTCACCAGCCGACAGAGGGGCGCATGGCGCTCTTTGCCCAAAGATGGGCCAAAGTCACCTTGGACCAGTGGGTACTGCACATGGTAAGGGAAGGATACCTCTTCCACTTACAGCAGATACTACCCAGGTTCTTCCCAGGAGAGGCGGTACAACCTCTCCTTCACCACACTCTTCTGCTCACAGAGCTCGCAGGCCTGATCAGGGACAGCGCAGTAGAGCCTGTACCCAAACACCTGTGGGGAAAGGGCTTCTACTCCAGGTTACTTCCTTGTCTCAGAGAACTGGGGGCCTCAGGCCCATACTAGACCTGTGAAACTCAAACAAGTTTCTGGTGAGGGAGAAGTTCAAGATGCTCTCCCTTGGAACACTGCTGCCTTACCTCCACCAGGTAGATTGACTGTGCTCTTTGGATCTAAAGGATGTATACACACACATTCTAAACCACCCCTCCCACAGACAGTACTTAAGGCTCCTGGTAGGAGGGCACTACCAGTACAGGGTACTACCCTTTGACCTGGCCTCCTCACCAAGGATCTTTACCAAATGCCTGGCAGTGGTGGCCGCCCACCTACACCTACAAAGAGGCCTTTGACTTCCCCTACCTAGACAACTGGCTAATCAGGGGCAGCACGGCCTTGGAGGCCAGTCAGGCGGCAGAGCGTGCATCCCTCCCTTCTGCAGCACCTGGAATTCGTTATCAACTACTCCAAATCCCACTTCTCTTCAGCCCAAAATCTGGAGTTCATAGGTGCCCAGCTCGACACGCAAGTCAAGGTGATCCTCCCCAGAGAAAGAGCAGAGCACCTCAGACAACTGGTAGGAGAGGTACAATGTCACCAGTCAGTGCCAGCTCGGCTTCTCTTCTGCCTACTGGGCCATATGACCTCTATGGTCCATGTAATGCCCTTGGCCTGCTTGCACATGCAGACAGCCCAGTGGTGCCTCCGCTAACAGTGGACCCAAACCATGGGTAAGCTATGGGACATGGTCAGGATTAGCCATCTACTGGCAGAATCCCTCAGCTGATGGCAAAACGTCCGCCACCTCCGGGCGGGAATGCCCTTCAAAGCACCTGTACCTCAGAGAACCCTGACCATGGACGCCTTCCTCCTAAGCTTGGGCGCATTGTAGGGACCGCTGCACAAAGGGCAACTGGTCCCAGGAGTCGCCGCTCCTACAGATCAATCTCCTGGAGCTCAGGGTGTTCTTCCTAGCCCTATTAGCATTCCATCACCGCCTGCAACACTGGTCTGTACTGATCCAGATGGACAATTAGGTCTCCATGTTCTATATCAACAAGCAGGGGTGCATGGGTTCGAACTCCCTCTGGCAGGAGGCGGTGGCCCTCCTCTCCTTTGCATCTCGCAACAACATGATCTAGAAAATGTCCTCCAAGGCCATCCAGAATCGTAAGCAGAAGCTGGATGATCTCTTCCATAAGGCAACACCAGTATCCCCAGTAGCCTGCGCTTTGGACCTGCAACCTCTGGAGTCTCCCAAGGCTCTTCCCCAGGCCCGGTAGAACTCTAACCAGGGGTTGCCTGAACGCAAGCGGAAGAAGAAGAACTTGAGGTCTCCGTTGGGGGTGCCAGGCAAGCATGAGAGGTCACGCGCCCAGTCTCTCAGCCCCCCTCGGCAGTCTTTGGAGTTAGAGAGGGAGTAACCCAGCAAAGTACCTCGAACCGATACGGAAGCCTCCGGCAAAGGCTCCTGTCTCTCGAGGGTCGTCCCAGTGAGGACCCCCCTCTCCTCCTAGACACACCCGACCCAGTGACCCCAGCGTCAGTGTCACAGGGCCCTGCTCCCGAGTGGGAGGCCTGAATGTTGGCTTTGGAACGCAACATTTCTGCGTTCCTCGCTGCCCGGCAGGTGCTGATGCCCGGCCCTGCTCTCACGCGTCTCAAGACCACAGGGACCTTACCCTGGGCCGCCGTCGTAACTCCTGAGAGCCAGAAGCCTCGTGAGGATCTTTGGCACGGGTCTTGATCTCTGTCCCGTTCCTCGGGCGCGAGATCTTTGCAGGCGAGCGCCTCTGACTCCGGGCAGGTTTTGGCCTCAGAGGACTGTCTCGGGTCACCGACCCATCTCGAGCCACCTGACCTCGATCCTCCATGTTCTACTCAGACTGGGAGTCCGACGGAGAGACCTCCCTGGAGATTGGTCCCACCGAGAGCTTCCCGCCGACTCAGAGGCGGTAGTCACCTCCCAAGGACAGCTTCTTCCTGGAGTTCATCCGGAACATGGCGCAGGCCCTGGCGCTTGCCACTGAGTCAGAGGAGGAGCCCCACGTTGAGCTTGATATGCTGAAATATGAAACTCCTTCGAGAGAGGCTTTCTCGGTGCCGGTTCCTTCCATTCTGATCTGACTCCTACTCATGTGGGAGACCCCAGCCTCTGTCCTGATTGTGAGCAGGCGCTTGGACGCTATATATAAGGTCCAGCAAGGTCCAGGGTTTCGGAAAGCCCAGATACCCCCACACCTCGATGGTCAAATCGGCCATGTGGAAGCTAAAGAGTCCAAAGACTCATTCGTCATTCCCCCCCAGGCAGAGAGTCTTGTACCCTCGACGCCGTCGGGCGCAAGGTTTATCATGGCTCCATGCCGCATTCAAGTTTACCAATTATACATTAGGATGTTTCTCCATGATCTCGCTAGGGAGCTTGGAGGCTTCGCGGCGGGCCTTGACGGAGACCATCTCTAGCGTTTTCAGGTCCACGCAGTCAGGGAATGCTCAAAGTACCTCTCGCGAGTAGTGAATGATGGCTTCGAGGCAGTGGCGGTGGCTGGTATCTGAGCCCACTGGCAGGCTTGGCTCCAATCCTTGGACCTGGAACAGTAGGTTCAGGAGAAGCTGCTGGACGTCCCTTGCCTCGGTGAGCAGCTATTTGGCAAGCCCATGGAGGATAAGACTGCGGAGATCGAGACGGAGTACGTGATTCATACTCGCCTCTCCCGGAAAACTTCCTCTCACCCGGAAGAAGCAGCAGAGAAAGAAACCTTTCTTCCATCGTAAGGGTGCTCCCGTACAGGGGCTACCTGGCCTATCCGCTGGTGTTGACTCCTGTTCGGGGCGACCAGGGCAAGTCCATGGTCCATGGCCCTCATAAGCCAAAGAGTCCCAAGACCTAACCCCTGGTGGCGGCACAACCATCCTTGGGGTTTTGACACCATCAGCATAGCCTCTTGTCCTCTGGCAGGATGGCTGTCCGTCGGGGCGTCTGGTCCATTTCTCCCACAGGTGAGCATCTCCACTGACGCCTGGGTTAGTGTAGCTGTTAGTGTAGCTGGGTTTAAAAAAGGTTTGGATAAGTTCCTGGAGGAAAGGTCCATAAACCATTATTAAAAATGGACCCAGGATATCACTGCTTGACCTAATACAAGCATTGTGGAACTCTGTGTCTTTTGGGGAAACTGCTAGGTATTTATGACCTAGATTGGCCACTCTTGGAAACAGGATACTGGGCTTGATGGACCTTGGTCTGACCCAGTTTGGCATATCTTATGTTCTTATGTTCCATCTGGACCAGGCTCCTCCTCTGTACTTTCCCGGGGAGCCACGTTGGCTTCCCCAGCACCAGGCCCTCCTGAGTCAGGAGCTCGCAGGCCTCCTTGAGAACGGCGCAGTAGAACCAGTCCCACCGTGCTCCCACGGATGGGGGTTTTACTCCCAATACTTCCTTGTCCCGAAGCAGACAGGGGCCTTCGTCCCATCTTCGACTTGCGGATCCTCAACAGGTTCCTGGTGCGAGAGAAGTTCAAGATGTTCTCCCTTGGAACGTTACTGCCCTACCTCCAGTAGGGCGATTGGTATGCTCCTTGGACTTAAAGGATACTTACGCTCACATCCTCGTCCACCCCAAACACAGGAAGTACTTACTCTTCAAGGTTCAGGGAAACCATTACCAGTACAGGGTACTTCCCTTTGGCCTAGTGTCCGCACCACGGGTCTTCACGAAGTACCTGATCATGGCTGTGGCCCATCTGCGGCTGCTGGGCACCTTTGTCTGTCCATATCTAGATGACTGGCTCATAACAGGGGGCACGGCCTCCAAAGCCAAGCAGGCCACGGACCGCACCATTTGCCTCCTGGAGCATCTGGGGTTCGTGACCAATTACCCAGAGTCCCATCTCACTCCATTTCAGTCCCTGAAGTTCATCGGAGCTTGCCTAAACACCCTTCGGGCCATGGCTTTTCTTCCTCAGGACAGGATGGACTGCCTCGTGTCCCTGGCATCTGAGGTGTGGTACTGTGGCTCTGTACTGGCCCGAACGATGCTTCGCCTTCTCAGCCACATGGCCTCTACGCTCCATATCGTGCCCAATGCCCTTCTCAGCATGTAGGGACGCAGTGGTGCCTCCGAGCGCAATGGGCACAGTTGATCGGCTGCCTCAGACCCCATTTCGGTCTCTCCCAGTGTGGTGGAGTCTCTGGCTTGGTGGCAGGAGTTTTGGAACCTGCTTCGTAGCATGTCTTTTCAGGCCCCAGCGCATCAGGTGTTCTTGACCATGGACACCTCCTTGGTGGGCTGGGGTACTCACTGCGAGGGTCAGTGCATTCAAGGGTCCTGGTCCCTCAAGGGATCCTAGCAGCAGATCAACCTGCTTGAGCTCCGGGCCATTTGCCTCGCTCTCAGGGTTTTCAGGGACCGCTTGCAGCACTGCGTGGTGCTGGTCCAGACGGATAACCAGGTCACGATGTTCTATGTGAACAAACAGAAGGTCACGGCACAGCGCGTCAGAGCCATGGATATTTCTGTGGCAAATCTTTCAAGACAACCTCCACCAAAAAATGCAACAACCCCTGAACCCACCATGACCCTCTAAGTGACAACTACACTGTACTGTCCATGTGTAAAATCTGTCTTATGTCGGAATCATCAATGTTGCCAACCTGGTGATGGCCCCCACTCTTCTATTTGATTTCCCCACCCTTATATGTAATGCCGCTTTGACCCGGTGAAAAGCGGGATATAAATGCAGTTAAATAAATAATAAAATAAATAAATCTGTGTTCCATGCTCATGACAGAAATCTGCCTGTTCGTACGCCATGTAAGATGTTTCTAGATTCCCAAGTCCGTATCTTTCCCGATGTTGGTAGGGCCACTCAGAGGAAAAGGCGGCAGTTCTTGTATCGTGCTGGGGTGGTACAGCTGGGGGGGGGGGGTGTTTTTTCTTAGGTTTCCTTGTAAGTGCCTTGTCAAATTAGGCGGGCATAGTTTCATTTTCTTTGAACCCTCCCAGTTGGCTAGTTTTGTGTCTTCTAGGCTAGCTTTGGTACAGGAATCCTCTCTTCCTCCTCCTATAAGTAGCTCTCTTGTGTTAGAGAGCTAGTGCGAATAGATATAGTTTCACCGCCCTTGTTTGCTCTTTTTTCCTTAACTGCTATAGGTGTATAATTTATCCTGTGTTTAGTGGCCCATCTTGCCTTCTTTGAGGTCTATAGATAAATCCTTCTGTATGTTTATTCTTATTAAGTTGTTTTCCTTTTCTTATAATTAATATGCGGTGATGGATTGTGTTTGTTTCTTGTAATATATGATAAATTGCATAAATAAAAAATTTAAAAAAAAAAAGAAAGAAATCTGCCTGGCCACCACCTGGTTTTTGGTCCATACCTTCATAGCTCACTACTGTCTGGAGAGGGAGTCCCAATGGGATAGCACCTTCGGCCAGGCTGTAATCTCTTTTTGGTGTAGGCAACTCCTGCCCTTCAACACTTCTGTGTTCAGGCTGTCGGAGTGCTGGTTCTCTGTCGGACACTTGAGTCTTGAGAGTCTCTCAGTAAGGACTCAGCTGCTGCTAATCACGGCTCACCCTTTGTAGGTTGCCGTAGCATTTTTACAGGTTCTCGGTAGCCTGTAGCTGGGGAGTCCCATATGTGAGGACTGACTTCCAATTTGTTCCCGGAGAAAGCGTAGTTACTCACCTGTAACAGGTGTTCTCTGGGGACAGCAGAAATCGGTCCTCACAACCCTCCCTCTCCTTGGAGTTGCTTCTTTACTGTATTTTATTTTTTCTTTGGCAGTCTTAGCTACATCATTTGACTGAGGCAAGATGGCACCCTTGGGCAGAAAATGGACCGGGCAGGAAGTGGACCACGCATGCATGGTTTATCTCCCAAGGGCTTTCTATGAAAGCTGGGGAGATGCTTCCATGCGGGCTCTGTCAGTGCTGACATCACCCATATGGGAGGACTGATTCCTGCTATCCCTGGAGAACACCTGCTACAGGGAGTAACTATGCTGTACTTGTGACCTGGATTTTCCACTATTATAAACAGGATACCGGGCTTGACGGACCTTGGTCTGATCTAATATGGCATTTCTTATGTTATGTATGTTCCTTTAGACCATAGTACTTCTAGAGCTCATCAAACTCTACCCACTCCCACCTCCTCCTCCCCCATCAACAAACTGATAGAAACACGTCAGGCCTTGCCTCTCCCACCTAGAATATACTTCCTCCTCTTTCCCCAGGGAAAACCCTTCAATTCGTATATCTCAATGGCCCTAAACAGAGAAGAAGAATCCCCACAACGCTGTTTCCTACACAAATAGTCCCATATAGAGTATTAAGTTCATCCCCGATGTGTCATGCTCCCCACCCTACAAACCCACAGTAAACACCACATTGGGCACCCCCTATAACACACTTGTTCTATCTGTACAAATTTCTTATTTTCCTATGTCTCGCCAATCCATTAGATGGTGAATCTGGGCTGCCAATAGTATGCTTTAAAATTTGGGACCCCCAATCTCCCCTTTTTCTCTGGGACTGTGCATAAAGCAAGGGCATGAAGGAGCCAGCATGGCTGCAGACGGAACCTATCAGGAACTGCTCTCCGATTTGAAAAGTAAGGGCAAGAAGGCACACCCGCGCCTGAGGGCCCTTTGGTGTGGCCCTTAGGCGCAGGCCTGAGGCGCATCAAGCAAATTGCTGTAAATTAATTGTAAAGCGTTTGTAACACCTTTCTCTTGCTATCACGTGTCTCTCTTTACTCATTGCCGCATCTTGCTTGTTTTCTCATTTTCCCGTAACAATTGTACTACCTTATCCCAATTGTATCAGATCTCTTATGCTCACCTTATATGCACTTCTGTTTTACTGATACCACTCTGCATTGCTACTTTTAGCTGTTCTCCATCCATTACTCTTATTTCACCAACATTCATATTCTAGCATTATTCCAGGTCTCTCAATGCTCTGTTGCCCTTAATTGTTAACCTTTTTAACAGCTTTTACCACCCAACCTACTTTGCTCTTCTCTTGCACACCACATCACCCTGCATCATATTCCTGACACCTCCTTTGACCAACCTAACATAGCAATATAACCTCCTTCCCCACCTCCCCTCCAGAAATAACATTTAGCCATGCCTCGCCTACATAACTGGCTCACACTCTTATACCTCTCCTCCTTAGTCATATGCTCCTGTTCAGCCCACACGACCCTCCCCTCCCCCATTCCAATCATACACCTCCCAAGACCTTTCCCACTCACCTCTTGGTCCCCACTAAATAATCACCAATACAGAAAACACGCCTAACTCCTCCATGTCCCCACTTCTCCCTCTGAGTCACCAACCCCCTACAATGTTCACCCTGATCACTCAATCAAATGTAGCCTGGTCAATGCACGCTCTGCCCGCAATAAAATACAAACTCTTGCTGACCACATCTCTGACAACGAAATAGACCTCCTTTGTGTGACAGACGTGGTTCACCGACACTGATAATGTCTTGCTTAACCACGCATAATATTCATAACTGCCCAAAAAGTAACAATAGGGGCCTTCACCACCACCACCAGTTCAACATCCTCTCATGGACTAGATACCCTCATCAGCAACAAACATTTCATCATTTGCCTTGTCTACAGAGCACCGCACTACAACGCAGAACAGCTTGACACACTTCTCGAGACGGTATGCTCCCATGCTTCCCACCAACATCTTATTCTCCTCAGTGATCTAAACCTTCCTTCAGAACCAAAGCAATGCTTTCCTCCAAGCCATGAATGACCTACATTTTACATAGCTTATCAACATCTCGACTTGCTTGAAAGGAGGTGCCTTGGATCTACTCTTCCTCCCTGACGACCTGCAATCTTCTCACCCCATTTCCCCCTCCTCCACCCCCATCCCATGGTTAGATCATCACCTAATAACCTTCACTCTTCCAGCCTTATTACTCAACTACCCTCCCCTTTCCCAGACTTCCTACGAGGAGATTCCTCACCTTCAATGAACCCTCCTTCCTACAAAAGACCATCCCTATACTCAAACACACAATTCATCTCTCAGATGTCGACTCAGTTGTGGATACCTGGAACTCCACCATTACTGAAGCATCCAAGGCCCCACCTCATGCCCCCCCTCCAAAACCAAAACCTGCCAACCTCATGCTCCATGGTACTCCTGTTTTTAAAGAACAGAAACATTCCCTTAGAAGATGGAGAAAATTCAAGGACCCGCAGCTACAAGCCATCTACCTAGTCCAACGAACAACATACTCCACCAACACCCTTAATGCCAAACATGAGCACCACAGCAGTATCCTCCTCTGTGCTCTTAATAAGCCAAACTTTTCAGTCTCATCAAAACCCTCACTGGAGATCCTTCTCAACCACATCAGAGCCATGACCTCCAACCCCAGGTGACTGCTGACTTCATTTCCAAACATAAGCAGCACTCCACCTTTACCGTCAATATACCTCCTATCTCCAACACAGCATTCTCCACCCAACAATGGACTACATTCAGAGATATCCCTCCTGAAGAGCTCTTAAACATCTCACACATCAACGCCAGCACATCCCCACTAAACCCCTATCCAGTATCCTTGACCAAGCTAATGTCAAGCAGATGTTACTATTCATATCCACCATCCTTCATACCTCACTCACGCAAGCCTACCTCCCACCGTCTGTAAACAAGCATCCGTTAGACCTAGTCTGAAGAAACCTAACCTTGATTCTACCTCACCTGCCTCCTACAGACCTATAGCCAGCATACCTTTCCTTGCCAAAGTGATCAAAAAAGCTGTTGAGATTCAGATTCAGGAGCATGTTGACAGATATGCTCCATTTGATCATAATCAACATGGATTCCGCCCCTTCCACAGCGCTGACACTACTCACCTCCCTCTTAATTATACTCATCGCTGGAACTGAAAAACTATCCTCTGGTTATGTGCTACTCTTTCTCGACATCTCCAGGAACAAGCAGGAATGAATCTTCACATATGGGTATCGTCGGTACCGACGGAGCCTGCGCGGGAACGCTCCCCAGCGTCTAGTAAGAAAGCCTTTGGGAGCATCCCAGAGCGCCTGCGCGCTGCCTTCCCGCCTTTCCTAACCACCTCTCTCCAGTTCTTCTTTTCCGCAGAGCCAGCAGGTCGTGTTCCTGTCACCGCTGAAGAAGTTCTTTATTTTTCTTTATTTCTTTGGTCGCGCGTCTGCCTTCTTCGACGTCGGACCGGTACCGCCGGTCTTTTCTTCTTTCTTCTTTAAAAAAAAAAAACTACTGTTTCCCACTTCTGTGCAATTTTTTCTTTTGGGCCTTGGGCCTAGAAGATTTTTCCTCATGGAAAAGCCCGCTTCCGGGTTTAAAAGGTGCACTAAGTGCAGCGGTACTCTTTCTATCACCGACACCCATGACTGGTGTCTAAAATGTTTGGGTCCTGACCACTCCATCACCGATTGTGAGTCCTGTTCCATGATGTCTAAAAGAGGTAGACAGAATCGAGCGTCAAAGCTCAGTACCCTGTTTCCCTCTGATGCAGCTTCGGTGGCATCGACATCTTCCAGGGCTTCGTCTTCCTCCCATGGATCTCAGGTAACCAAACATAAGTCCAGCCGGTCCTCGAAGGGTAGATCTCCCTCTAAGTATCGAGATGCCTCCGGGCTTGCCCTCGAGGATCCTGCACCGGCAAAATTACCCCGGCGGGAGGCTCCGGCTTCCAAAGCTTCATCTATGGGGTCACAGGTTGACATCGATGGCGTAGCCTCGACCGATCACCTGTTGCCATGTTCTGGGGTACCGGTGGTCTCCACTGGTACCGACATCCAGACATTGGTTGCGTCGATCGATCAGAATATTCTGACCATGCAGCGTGCCATCACGGCATTCATACAAGCTGTGACGCCTCCGGTACCACAACAAACTCCGTTGGCGGTACCGGTTCCGGCGCCTGCACCGATATCGGTTCTGGCGCCGGCACCGATATCGGTTCCGGCGCCGGCACCGATTACATCGACATCGGCTTCGGTGTCGACTGCAGCGGTACCCTGTCCTGTGATGCCCATCGGTACCGAATCGGTACCAATCACTCCCGATGTCGATACCACTCGGTACGCGTATCGGGCTCTGCAAGAGCATCCAGACAGGAGATACTTCGATTCCTCCGAGGACTCTGATGAATCAGAGGTTTCTGTCGAGGCATCGGTACTCCTTCCTCAGGAGCCCTCTTCTCCAAAAAGAAGAATGTCTCCTCCAGAAGACTTGTCTTTTCAAGACTTCATTAGGGAAGTGGCCAGGAGCCTCTATTTCAGTGGCCCCTGAACCAGAGCCTAGAACCAAGAAATTAGATATTTTACAATATCCTAAGGCTCCTAAAGAGGCAGCTACTTTACCAATTCATGAGATCCTTTATGATCACATGTTGGGCATATGGGAGACACCTCTTACTACTTCCCCCTCATTCTCGCAGGTTGGACACCATGTACCGTGTTCCTCCTTGTCCTGGCTTTCATAAGACTCAGCTTCCTCACCACTCTATTGTGGTGGAGTCTGCTATGAAAAAGAGTGCAAAAAGACACTCATCTAATCCTTCAGGAAGAGAATGCAGAACCTTAGATGCTTTTGGCAGGAGAATTTTCCAGGCCAATATGCTTACTGCCAGAATCAACTCCTATAGTCTCTATATGGGGATGTTTCTAAAAGAAGTTACAGATCTTCTGCTAACTTTATCTCCTTTTATCTCAGAAGATAAAAGGGAAGAGTTTCTCACCTGGCTTAAACATGCCCAGGATGTTTCCAAATTCTCCAACCATGCAGCCTTTGACTCTTTTGAGTGTGCCAGCAGAGCTTCTGCTATTGCCATAGGTGCACGCAGACTTGCTTGGTTGCAAGCTTCTGATTTGGAACCCTGGGTCCAGGATGGATTAGGAAATCTTCCTTGTACAGGTGAAAACCTTTTTGGTAAGGATTGGCAAGCAAAGGCCACTCAGATGGATGCTGAAAATTCTGCCTTTGATATTTATTTATTTATTATACATTTGTATACCGCTACTTCCAGCGATCAGCAGCGGTTTGATTACAGATTGGAAATTGTCAAATCATGACAGGAAATTTTTGAGGTATAAACACATTGATTAGACAGGAAAGCACAGCACACAGAGAACTATTTTACAGGGAACATGGGCTATGGAGGGTTAAGTGGCTTGCCCAAGACCACAAGGAGCACCTGTGGGACTAGAAACCCCAGTCCTTCCGGCCCAAGGTTGCTGTCCTCTAGTGGGATTTGAACCCCCGACCTTCCGGCCTGAAGTACCTTGCCCCAACTACTAGGCCACTCCTCCACTCCACTTTCAAAGTCTACTTCTGCTCCTGCTAGAAAAAGATTATTCAAAAAGACTTTCTTTCCCAAAAAAGGGAAATATTATCCTGGTTATGGTCTCCAGGCATCTTCTACAGGTCGTTTTGCTGCAAAGCGACAGCAACAACCTAAACAAGCCAAGCCGAAGGCTGCAAGGACTGCTACGGCCCAACAGCCTCAGCCTCCTCAGGGCCTTTGACTTACAACTAGAGAACTTAGCCTTTCTGGCTCTAGAAGAACCAGAGCCACTCACCATTCCAGGAAGGTTAGCTCATTTTTCTCCCAGATGGGAACAAATCACAGCAGAGCAATGGACCCTCTCCATCATAAGGGAGAGGTACAAGCTTCATTTCTTAAACCTTCCTCCTCACACTATGGTGAGACAGTTCAATTCTCCAACATCTCTCCTCGACCTTCTGGGTCAGGAGATTGCTACCCTTCTTGCCCAAAGGGCAATTGAAGTACCCCTTCTTCAACAGGGTTCAGGGTTCTACTCCCCCTATTTTCTTATTCCAAAGAAAACAGGGGGCTACAGACCCATATTAGATCTCAGAGAATTGAACGAGTTTCTATGCAAGGAGAAATTCAAGATGATTTCTCTCGGTGCTCTCCTTCCATACCTTCAGAGTCAGGATTGGCTTTGTTCTCTAGATCTCAAGGATGTGTACACCCATGTCCTCATCCATCCAACACACAGAAGGTTCCTTCGGTTCCTTTATAAGGGAAAGCACTATCAATACAGAGTGCTTCCTTTCAGTCTGGCCTCTGCTCCAAGAGTGTTCACAAAATGCATGGCAGTAGTAGCTGCATTTCTACACACTCTAGGAATATTTGTATTTCCATATCTGGACGACTGGCTCATCCGAGCACCATCCCAGTCAGAGGCCCAGACTTCCCTAGCCTGCACAAGGCGTGTTCTTCAGTATCTGGGACTTGTAATAAACATCCCAAAATCACAACTCACCCCTACTCAGTCATTGGAGTTCATAGGGGCCTTGCTAGATACCACAACTGCAAGGGCCTATCTTCCCCAGGCCCGTTGCCTACGCTTGGTGCAGTTAGCCTCTCAAATTCAGTTGAAATCCCATTTAACTGCTCGTGAGATGTTACAACTGTTAGGCCACATGGCATCCACCGTGTATGTGGTTCCTTACGCGCGCCTTCACATGAGGGCAGCTCAGTGGACTCTGTCCACCCAATGGACCCAGGCATCAGGTTGCCTGTCAGACAAAATAGCAACCTCCAGTCGCCTCTTTTGGTCCCTCCAGTGGTGGAAGTCCACTCAAAATCTTTTGCTGGGGTCCCCCTTTCAACAGTTGCTACCCCAAGCAACCCTCACAACAGATGCCTCCCCAAAGGGTTGGGGAGCTCATCTACAAGATCTCTCCACCCAGGGCATCTGGTCTCCACAGGAGACATCTCTACATATCAACCTCTTAGAGCTCAGAGCAATTCTTCTAGCTCTGAGTCTTCCACACCCTGCTCAGCTACAAGACAGTCCTCATCCATACGGACAACCAAGTAGCCATGTTCTACGTGAACAAGCAGGGCGGGACTGGCTCTCTGTTGCTTTGCAACGAAGCTTTGAGATTGTGGGCCTTCGCCAGATAGCATCAGATTCATCTCATGGCAGTGTATCTTCCAGAGGTTCAAAACTCTTGGGCAGACAGACTCAGTCGAGTTCTGCTTCCACACGAATGGTCCCTCCATGGGGACCAGATAGCCAGGATCTTTCGAATTTGGGGAACCCCAGACATAGACCTGTTTGCAAGTCCGTGGAATGCCAAACTTCCCCGGTTCTGTTCCAGGATTCCGTGTCAGGGAGTTCAGGCCAGGGATGCCTTCCTTCTCCACTGGGGGCAAGACTTCCTCTATGCCTTTCCACCCATTCCCCTAATTTCCAAGACACTGTTCAAGCTTCAGAGAGACAAGGGGTCTATGATCCTTATAGCTCCACTTTGGCCACGCCAAGTGTGGTACCCTCTACTTCTTCATCTCTCTCAAGCTCCCTCCCTGGACTTGGGATCTGCTCCAGACCTCCTGTCCCAGGAGGAGGGAACGTTATGGCACCCAAATCCCCAGTCTCTTCATTTCAGAGCCTGGTTGCTGAAGGCCTAGACCTTCAAGATTGGCATCTGTCTCAGCAAGTGAAGGATATCCTTCATGCTTCCAGAAAGCCTTCCACTAGACGTTCCTATGCTTTTAAATGGAAAAGGTTTACCATTTGGTGTGCAGAGAAGGGTCTTAACCCTTTTGCAATACCTCTGAATTCTTTACTAGACTATTTGCTGCATTTATCCCATGCAGGCCTTAAAACGAATTCAGTAAGAGTCCATTTGAGTGCTATTGCAGCATACCTTAAGCCTCTCAATGGACATCCTATTTCCTCTCATCCTCTTTGCAAGATTCATGAGAGGCCTTCTTTTAACTAAACCTCCCATTAGACCACCTGCAGTGGCATGGGATTTGAATTTGGTTCTTGGCCAACTTATGAAACCACCCTTTGAACCCTTAGCCACTACCTCCTTGAAATTCCTTTCCTGGAAGGTTATTTTTCTCATTGCAGTCACCTCCGCTCGCCGTATCAGTGAGCTGCAAGCCTTGGTGGCTAATCCTCCTTATACAAGGTTCCATCATGACAAGGTAGTCCTCAGGACTAATCCACACTTTATGCCTAAAGTGGTCTCACCTTTTCATCTGAACCAGGAGGTGTATTTACCTGTCTTTTTTCCAGGACCTCATGCATCAAGTGCAGAGAGGAATCTTCATACCCTGGATTGTAAGAGGGCACTTGCTTTCTACTTACAAAGGACACAGCAACATAGAAAGTCCTCTCAACTCTTTGTTGCTTTTGATCCCTCTCACTTAGGACTTCCAGTCTCTAAGAGGACTCTGTCCAATTGGATTGCTCAGTGTATTTCCTTCGCCTACCAGAGTAAGAACCTTTCTCTAGAGGGCCATGTCACAGCTCACAATGTGAGGGCCATGGCAGCCTCTATGGCTCATCTAAACTCTGTGTCCATCGACCAAATCTGTCGAGCGGCCACCTGGGCCTCGGTTCTTACCTTTACAGCCCATTACTGCTTGGACAAGGACTCCCACCGGGATGCCTTGTTTGGTCAGGCTGTTCTCCAACATCTGTTCCATACCTAATCAACTCCTACCCCCCATCCCTGGTTGGATGCCCGAGATCCATGGAGTGAGGTAGAGCCCTTCTCAGGGACTCACAACTTTGGAGATCTCCCTGGCATCTCTAGCTGGGGAGTCCCCATATGTGAAGACTCATTCCTGCTTGTTCCTGGAGATAGCACAGTTACTTACCTGTAACAGGTGATCTCTGGGAACAGCAGGAATAAGTCTTCACAACCCACCCACCTCCCCTAGGAGTTGTATCTCTTTATCTTTCCTTTCCTCTCTCTCTTTGTCTCAGCTTTAAAACTCGAACTGGAGAGAGGCGGTTAGGAAAGGCGGGAAGGCAGCGCGCAGGCGCTCTAGGATGCTCCCAAAAGCTTTCTTACTGGACGCTGGGGAGCGTTCCCGCGCAGGCTTCGTCGGTACCGACGATACCCATATGCGAAGACTTATTCCTGCTGTTCCCAGAGATCACCTGTTACAGGTAAGTAACTGTGCTATCTCTGCGGCCTTAGACACTGTGTCCCACCAGACCCTCCTTGACCAGCTCAACAACATTGGTGTTCAAGACAAACCACTCAAATGGATCCACTCCTACCTATCCCAGAGTACCAACTTATAAGAATCAGTCACCAGTCATCTATAACTTATATTCTGCCCCAAGGAGTCCCTCAGGGATCTGTGCTCTCCTCCTTCCTTTTTAACATTTACATTAGACCCCTTTGTTACGTTATTCAGAAGTTTGTCAGCTACCACCTCTATGCCAACGACATGATATTCACTCCATTTCAGACCACCTCCCCTGACTACTCCAACCTCACTGCCTGTTTCAAGGCAATTGTCTCCTGGCTACAGCTGCATAACCTTGCGATCAACTTTAACAAGACGGAGATCCTTCATGAGACTAGAGATCACAACTTCATACCACCTCCAGTCATCCAATTCGAAAACACTGAAATACAAGTTAAATCTCAGTTCAAGTACCTTGGAGTCACGGGATCATCTATTAAATTTTCAACCCCATTTCAGGAACATCACCAAAAACTTTTACTTTAAACTTCGATCTCTGCGCAACCTATGCCCCTTCCTCCCTCCTGACAGCTTCCGTGCAGTATGCCAAGCCTCCATTACACCATTGCTCGACTACTGCAATTCCATCCTCCATGGGCTTCCCAAGGCCACCCTTGCCCCCTTACAGCCTGCCCAAAATACTGCAGCACACACTATAGCCAGTGTCTCCAAACACTCACACATCATCCCCATATTGAAATTTCTCCATTGACTCCCTGTTGCATCCAGGATCAAGTTCAAGGTACTCGCCATCGCCCATAGAGCACTCATCAATACCACCTCGGAGCAACTACAATCACTCATCAGACATCCCAACACCAATAATCTGAGATGACAGAACACACTGAACCTACTTCTCCTCCCTACCCAGCTGCACAAAAGATCACAATGCACAGGTTCAAAGGCCTTTGAATTCTATGCTCCCACCATTTGGAACCAGCTACCCCCCACATTACAGGGCATTCAATATCACATCTTATTCAAAAAACACCTTAAGACATACGTCTTTGAAGAACACTATGGTGCATCCTTTACAGCAAGCCCACTCCCCACCCACACATACTATCCACTTCACCCATCCTCTTTAAACACCTAAGGCCAACTTCCCCCCTCTATTTTTCCCCACCCCTCTTTATCTTATCACAAGACCCCCCTCTTTCTCAACTCTACCCCACCACACCTCTTCCCCCTTGCACAAAATCTCTGTGACATAGTTGCTAAGTTGTATCCTCCTACATTTTCTCCTCACTTGTTTTGATGTTCTAGTTCTGTTCACACGTTCCAGTTTATTCCATATAAACTGTTCCTTTTTGTTCCATGTAAACCATTTTGCCTGGTAGAAAAATAGTACATCAAAACCAGTTAAATGTTGCGGACCACTCTAGGCGATTTCCTTTTCCAAATGAATTGTAATACCTTCTGTTACAAAGTCCACAGAGCTCCTATGGGAATAGATATGGGCAAAGCCTGGAAGAGGTATAGCAGTTTTGGCAAAAAATTAATCTTCACTGGTGCCACTCTACCCAACCAGATTTCCATCCCCATCCATTCAGCCAAGTCTTCCATGGTCTCCAGTGATCGGACGTTATCCTTACCCCCAAATATTTTATGGCTTTCTCCATTCACTTAAAGCGGTGGTTCCCCAACCAAGTCATCAGGTACCCCCAGGCCAGTCAAGTTTTCAGGTTATCCACAATGAATATACATGAGAGAGATTTGCATGCACTGCTTCCATTGTATGCAGATCTATTTCATTCATGTAAATTATGGATACCCTGAAAACCTGACTGGCCTGGAGGTACTACCACTACTGTTAACCACTTGACTTAAAGGAATATTCATCCTGCAATCTCACCACCACAGTTTGATACATAGTAAGATTAAGAGTGTCCATCTTAGCTATGTTAATTTTTAAACCTGAGACTGCCCCAAACGATGGTATCTCCTCCACCACTTCAGGGGGCATGCTTACCAGGTCTGTTAAAACAGCATCGCATCTGTGAATAACTAGATGTCATTTGATTGCCCAGCCACCCACACCCCATGAATATTCCCATCCTCCCGAATGGACTGAGCCAAGGGCTTCACCACCAGGACAAAAGCAGTGATAGAGGATACCACTGGCGTGTCCCTTTCCCCAAAAAGAATGTCTCCATATAACTCCCACTGATTTTTTGCCTCACCCTAGGATCTTGGTAAAGCGCCTGCACCCACTGCACAATATAGGGCCCAAATCCTATCCTGTTCATAAAAAAGAAAATCCCAATGGACCCTATTAAAGGCCTTTTTGGCATCAGTGGAAAGCAACATAGCTGCCTCCTGTTGTCGCACAACCCTCACCATATTTGACTCTTTTAATATTTATTTATTTTAGGTTTTTCTATACCATGCTTTTTAAAATCTTGGTTTACAATTAGAACAAATTTGTACAGTGCAGGCAGTGTCAGCCCTGTACTTACAAGGAACAGGGTTTACAACTTGGTTAACTGGGGTAACTATGTACAGGCTACTTAGTAGCAGGCTACTCAGTTAAATAACTATATACAGGCAGAACAGTCAGGTCAGCAATGGAGGGTGGGGACATATTATCAGAGGCTTGCCTCCCAAATATAATACCACGTGGAGCATCTATGTGGCCAATCTATTTGCTAATACCTTAGCCACAATCTTAACATCTACATTCAAAAGAGAGAGAAGCTGATAGGACCCACAGCTGGTTGAATTCCTACTTTCCTTATGATGCACAATGATGTTCGCCATTAGCATTTCTGGTGTAAACCCCCTTCCCCTCACTAAGTGGTTGGTTAAAAACCCTTTTCCAACACTCCTATCCTTCTAGGGAATACTGCTTATAAAAGCAACCCTTCAATTCATCTAGTCCTGGTGATTTCCTCCTGGGAGTTCCTTGATCGTCTGACTTATTTCTGCCACAGAGAGATCCATATCCAATCCTTCCCTGGCTTCAGAAGCCAGACGCTAGATTCCCACCCTCTCCAGGTACCCCTGAACCTCATCCTGGGCAATCCCCGGCATATACTAGAAATTAAAAAAGGCCTCCAAACTTGTACATCCTTACTCAACACTTTCCCCCAGCTCTGGATTTGCAATCTGAGGCTCTGCGCTACCCCCCTCCTCAACTTCTGGTTAGCAACTTACTCGCTTTATTACTAAATCCGTAATACCTTTGCTGAACCCGCTGAAGATAGAAAGCTGTAGTATCAATTTCTAGTCCCTGAAATTCTGCGCGAAGGTGATTCAGGCGCCTCAACACCTTGCCTGAACCCATACACTGGTGGTCTGTACCATTTCTTTTATGTTCTTCTGCAAATAAGCTGCTCTCTATTGCCTCTGCTTTTTCAATCAGAAAACTCACATAAAAAGTCTACCTCACACCACTGTCTTCATCCCTTCCTATAACATAGTCTCCCCATCTCTCCTGTATCATTAAGTTACTGATTGGGTTAGAAATTGGATGAGTGGGAGGTGACAAAGGGTACAGGTAAATGGAGCTCACTCTGAGGAGGAGTCACTAGTGTTGTGCCCCAGGGATCTGTTCTTGGTCTGATTCATTTTAACACATTTGTTCTTGATATTGTGAAAGGGCTGTTGGGTACGGTTTGCCACTTTGTGGATGATACCAAAATCTGCAATAGAGTAGACGCCCGGGAATGAGTGTATAACATGAGAATGGATCTAGCTAAGCTTGAAGAATGGCCAAGAATTTGGCAGCTGAGATTTAGTGCTAAAATATGCAGGGTTATGCATTTGGGCTGTAGATTGTGAGCCCTTTGGGGATGAGGGAATATATACAGTACCTGATTGTAAGCTGCCTAGAAAGCGTTATCACGGATGGGTGGTATATAAGTGCTTCAAATAAAAATAAAAAGTAAAGGGAGCAGTACAGTGTAGGGGGTGAAATGCTTCTGTCCATGAAAGAAGAGTGGGGCATGGATGCAAGTCCTCAGCCCATAGCACATTTCCTATCCAGCAAAATTAAATCTTTGCCTAGCCTATCCTGGATTCTTTTTAATATCTTTGTTAGTGATATTGCAAAAGGGCTGTCGGGTAAAGTTTGCCTCTTTACGGATGATACCAAAATCTGCAATAGAATAGACACACAGGAAGGAGTGGATAACATGAGGAGGGATCTAGCTAAGTCTAAAGAATGGTCTAGAATTTGGCAGCTGAGATTTAATGCTAGAAAATGCAGGGTTATGCATTTGGGCTGCAAAAATCCAAGAGGTTGGTACCAGGTGAAATGGTGCCATCATCACTTTCCTCTGACTCTTCCTACCTGCATCCCCTTCCCTTGTTTTCCTATTCTACCCTGGATTCAATACCAAGTTAAAATACCCCCTACCAATAAACTACACTGCACCCACTCATCTAGAAGATCCCGCACATCTCTCCAAAAGAGAGCCTGTCTGGCATTAAGTGCATAAACATTTGCCACCATAATCCCCTTCCCGCTCTATTCCCCCCTCAGACTCAGGACCCTACCTTCCCTGTCCCAGTACACATCTTTCATCTGTAGGACGCATCCATTATAAACCAATATAACCACTCCTGCATGTTTCCACCTTCCCCTATTAGAACTGAAGTATTCTTAAGGGAATTGTACTTTTTGCAATAGTGGTTCATTCCTCTGTAAAAGGTGTACATATAGATGTAAGACACAGTCCCTATTTGTTGGCACTTACAATCTTATCAAGACACAACACGCAGCGAAACGAGACCAGAGTATGGTAAGATAACCTAAGTAGTGGACTGGAGAGCGAGGAGATCAGGATCTAAAAGCAGCTTCAAAGAGGTGGGTTTTTAGCCTGGATTTGAATAGGGCCACATAAGGAGCCTGTTGCAGAGACTCGGTTTGTTCCAAGCATATGGAGCAGCAAGGTGGAATGAATGAAGTCTGGAGTTGGCAGTGGCAGAGAAGGGCACAGATAAAAGGGATCTGACAGATGAGCAGAGCTCCTGAGGAGGGGTGTAGAGTGAGATAAGAGGAAAGGAAGTGAGGAGTCGCGGAATGAATGCACTTGTAGATAAGTTGGAGACTATTGAACTGGATGTGGAAATGGATAGGGAGCCAGTGAAGTGACTTGAGAAGAGGGGTTACATGAGCACAGTGACACTGGCGGAAGATAAACCATGCAGTTGAGTTTTGAACAGAGTGAAGGGGAGAGAGATGATTCAGGGGGAGACCAGTGAGGAGCAGGTTACAATAGTCAAAGCGAATAGCAACTAGTGAGTGGATAAGGGTCTTAATAATGGGTTCACAAAGGAAGGAGCGAATTTTGCATATGTTTTAAAGAAGTGGCAGGTTTTAGCTATCTGATGGATGTGTGCCGAGAAAGAGTAAAGTCAAAGATGGCCCCAGGTTGCGAGCTGAGGAAACGGGGAAGAGTATAGTGTCATCCATAGAAATAGAGAGGGGAGGAAGGGAGAGGTGGGTCTACAGGGAAAGATAAGGAGCTCAGTTTTAGCCATGTTCTGTTTCAGATGGCTGTGAGACATCCAGGCAGCAATGTTAGATAAGCAGACAAAGATCCAGGACTGGATTCCTGGAGAGAGTTCAGGCACAGAGGTAGATCTGAGAGTCATCAGCATAAGGATGGTATTGAAATCTATGGAAGTAAGTGCACAAAGGGACAGTGTGTAGAGAAAGAAAAGTAAAAGTCCCAAGACACAGTCCTGTGGTATACCAACTGAAAGCGGAATGGCAATAGAGGAGGAACCACCAGAACATACACTAAAAGTGTGATGGGAGAGAAAAGAAGAAAACCAGGACAGGAAAGAGCCCCTAACTCCAAGTGAGAACAGGGAATTGAAGAGAAGGTGATGATCAACAGTGTCAAAGAGCAGAAAGGTCAGGAAGGATGAGGATAAACGCCTTGGATTTGGCGAGGAACACTGTAGACTTTGACAAGAGGTGTTTCTGTGGAATGTCGAGGACGAAAGCCAGATTGCAGTGGATCCAGAAGGACTTGGGAGGAAGACAGCGGCAGTGAACTGCTTTTTCAAGTAGTTTTGAAGCAAAGGGGAGAAGAGAGATAAGCCAATAACTTGAACAGGTAGGGTCTAGTGAAGGCTTTTTGAGAATAGGTGTGACCAGAGTGTTTGAAGGCCACAGGAACAGTTGCAATGGAAAGTGATAGGTTAAGTATATGACAGATGGAAGGGATGATGGTGGAAGAGAGAGCATAGTAGACAGAGCAAGTAGTCAGTTTGGTGGAGGGGAGAAGATTTGCAGTTTCCTCAGTGATTTCAGATTATGAAGAAAGGGTGACAGAAGGTGAGGGAAGGATTTGGGATTAAGGTGGGGGAGGGGGAGAGGGAGGTGGAGGTAAAAGTGAACCTGTGGAGAATTAGAGACTAATCTTTTGGACTTTGTCATGGAAATAGTAAGCCAAGGTCTGGGCAGAAAGTGGAGGTGGTATTGGGGGAGGAGGGACTTTGAGGAGAGAATTGAGCATAGCAGAAACGGTGAGGGTTAGAGGCAAGAAAGTTTATTTAAACATATTTTTATACCGCTTTTCTACCATTCAAAGTGGGGTACAGTTAACCAACAATTTAACAGCCCCTTAAAGGGGCATTGTTCAGGGAACTAGAACGGTATAACTATATAACAATAATGCATAGAACTTTATTTTTATTTATTTAACAGGTTTTTTTTATATTAATTCAGGGCGGTTTACAGATAACAGCACCAAAACCAAACTTTTACATAGAACAGGGTGTTGAACTTGGATGATTATTTGGGATTCAAAGAACAACTATTAACATTAAAGCAGCAATGGTTTATACAGGATGTAGTTATTTATGGATTGAGGGTACAGGTTCATGGGACAGATTAACTGAGATTGTGTTTAGACTGTAATAGTTATTTCTCCAGGACCAAGCAGGAAGTCAGTCCTCACTTATGGGTGACGTCGGTGCCGACGGAGCCCTCGCGGAGCAATTTTCCCCAGCTTTCAAAGAAAGCCTTTGGGAATTGCAGCGCGCATGCGCGGTCGTCTTCCCGCCCGAAGGTGCCATCTTAGCCAGTCTTCTTTTTTCCGCGGAGCCCTACAGACGTCCCCGTCTTGTCCCCGCGAAAAAGTTGATTTTCTTCTTTGTTTTATCCTTTTTTCTTTCGGTTCGACGCCGATCGTTTTCCCGCCCGGACTCGCGACGCCGGTCTCGAGTCCGCTTACTTTTTTCGGTTTTTTCTGACTTAGTCAGCTTTCGTTTTCGGTTTCCCTGGCAGCCCGGTCCTTTGACCTCGCAGGGGCCCTTTTTCCCCCGGTGGCTGCCAGTGGGTTTAAGCGGTGTGGTCGGTGTGACCGAAATATGTCACTAACCGACACACACGACTTTTGCCTCCGCTGTCTGGGCCCGGATCATGAGGAACTGATCTGTGGGCCCTGCAGCAAACTGTCCTCAAAGGCGTTGAGGAGTCGGCGGCATCAGCGGGAGAGAATCTTCGCTGACCCCAGCCGTACCCGGACCTCGTCGGAGGCCTCCGCGTCGAAAGGCTCCAGCTCGGACCGTCGCCGGAGCTCCTCCGACCGGGGTTCTCCCTCCGGGGACCATCGTCGGAAGGAAAAACCCGCGAGGGCGGCGTCGGTGGACACTCCTGGTTCCGCGCGGGCCAGGTCGCATAGCCCCGACAGCCGCCCCGGGTCCTTGGAGAAGGAACACATCCCGAAGCGACCTCGCCTGGAGTCGGAGATGCCTGCCCGGGTAAGTCCTGTGGTCCTTCTGGACTCGCCTCCGCGACAGCCGACGTCGGGCCCGACGCCGTCGGGGCCCGAGTCGGGGGCTGCTGGGTCACCTGAGCTCGGACTCAGGTTGACGGCCTTGGAGAGCAGACTGTCTGCCTTCATGGACCAGCAGCGGGCACTGCTCGCTGGCCTCGCTGGCGCCGCTGCCCCGACCGCCGGGACGTCGACGTCCAAGTCGACCCCGGAGACCGAGCCGATCCTCGAGTCGATGAGAACTCGAGTCGATCCTCGGTCGAGGTCACCCTCGGCCTCCCGTTCGGGACCGAGGTCGCCGACGCCGACTCCCTCGACGTCGGGGCGGCTGGCGCCGCACCCTGCCCGGGCCGACCCCACCGAGTCCTCGTCGGAGTCGGTCTGGGAGTCTGAGGAGGAAGAGTCACCTGATTCTTTCCGGACTCGGTGTGTCCCATCGGACTCACCGGGGTCCGAGCCTCGGAAGCAGTCCCCCCCGGAGGATGCCCAGTTCTCGGACTTCGTTAGGGATATGGCCAAGGCTTTGGCCTTCCCTGCGGATCCCGAGGAGGAGCCTCGAGCCGAAGAGCTCGACGCCCTCCAGTATGACTCTCCCGCGAGGGAACACTTTACTGTGCCGGTTCCTCCTATGCTGGAACGACTACTCTTCCGCATGTGGGAGAGTCCGGCCTCCTCGCCGGTCCTGAGCAAGCGGGTCGATTCTATCTATCGGGTCCGCAAGAGCCCTGGCTTTCAGAAGGCACAGCTGCCTCACCATTCCATGGTAGTGGAATCGGCCATGCATCGTCTTAAGAGCCAGAAGATGCACTCCTCGGTGCCTCCTGGAAGGGAGGCCCGTAACCTGGATGGCCTTGGCAAGAAGTGCTTCCAGGGCTCCATGCTCGCATGTCGTGTCCAGACTTACCAGCTCTACATGGGCATGTATCTCCGGGATCTGGCTAAAGAGCTAGCCGGATTCTCCGCTGGTCTCTCCGAGGAGCCCTTGCGGAGGTTCCTAGCCTTGTCCACGGGCATTCGGGAATGCTCAAAGTTCATGTCCCGAGCAGCCTATGATGGCTTTGAGGCCTCGGCTCGAGTAGCCGCAGCCGGCATCGGTGCCCGCCGACAGGCTTGGCTTCAGTCGTCAGACCTTGAGCCCTGGGTACAGGACAAGTTGGTCGATGTCCCCTGCCGAGGCGAAAACCTCTTTGGCAAGCCCATGGCGGAAAAGGCTGCACAAATTGAGACTGAGACTCTCACCAGGACCAGGCTTTCTAGGAAGACCTCCGCCCCTTCCCAGAAAAAGAAGGGCTCGGGGAAAAAGTCCTTTTACCCGAGGAAGGCGGCTGCCTACAAACAATACCCCCATTATCAGGCCCCTGCAGCTCCCCAACAGGGCCAGCAGGCCAAGGGACGGGGTAACGGGTCCCGTAGGCAGCAAGCCCCCAAGCCTGCACCACCAGCCCCTGCTCAGCAGGGTGGGGGTTTTTGACTCGCTCAGCATAGCCTCTCCCCCCCCGCTGGTTCCTCCCAGCACCGGAGGCCAGCTGGTTCACTTCGCCCACAGGTGGTCCAGCATCACCGCAGATGCCTGGGTGCTTCAGGTCGTGCGAGAAGGCTACCTTCTCCACTTCCATCAGGTCCCTCCCTCCTATTTTCCGGGAGAACCTCCGCGCCCCCCTCTGCACAGGGAGTTGCTCCTTCAGGAGTTAGCAGGTGTTCTGCAGGAACAGGCGGTGGAACCGGTGCCACACCACCTGAGAGGTCAAGGCTTTTATTCAAGGTATTTTCTGATACCAAAGAGAACAGGGGGCCTCAGACCCATCCTGGACTTGCGCAACCTCAACAAGTTCCTTGTGCGGGAGAAGTTCAAAATGCTTACCCTTGGAATCCTTCTGCCCTACCTCCAGCAGGGAGATTGGCTATGCTCCTTGGATCTAAAGGATGCCTACACGCACATCCTCATCCACCCAAGCCACCGCCAATACCTAAGGTTTGTGGTGGCAGGAAATCATTACCAGTACAGAGTACTGCCCTTTGGCCTGTCCTCCGCACCGCGAGTCTTCACAAAATGTCTCGCGGTCGTGGCGGCCCATCTCCGGCTTCACGGCCTCTATGTCTTTCCGTACCTCGACGACTGGCTCATCAGAGCAGCGTCCGCTCAGGAGGTCACCAACGCCACGTGCCGCACGGTGACTCTGCTGCAGCACTTGGGCTTTGTTATAAACTTCGCAAAGTCCACTTTGCTCCCCTCACAGGATCTCGAGTTCATCGGCGCAAGGCTGCACACTCCTCAGGCGCGAGCATACCTACCGCTCGACAGGGCTCAACGGCTCATGGACCTAGCCGACCGCTTTCGCAGCCAGCCCCTGGTCTCCGCCAGGCGCTTCCTGAGACTGCTCGGCCATATGGCTTCCACCGTCCATGTGACCCCCAATGCCCGCCTGAATATGCGGTCTGCTCAATGGTGTCTCCGCCAGCAGTGGCGACAAGCCACGGGCGGCCTAGCAGACCTAGTGCGCGTCTCCGAACCGCTGATCTCGTCTCTCCGGTGGTGGCTCCGGCTGCCGAACCTGATATTCGGAATGCCTTTCCAGTCACCTCAGCCGACCCGGGTGCTGACCACCGATGCATCCCTCCTGGGCTGGGGAGCACATTGCCAAGAGGCACGTACTCAGGGCCTCTGGACCACGTGGGAGTCTGCTCAGCAGATCAACTTCCTGGAGCTCAGGGCGATCCGCCTAGCTCTCAAGGCCTTCTCCCACCTGACTTCCCAACAGTCCGTCCTTGTCCAGACGGACAATCAAGTTGCCATGTTCTACGTGAACAAGCAGGGGGGCACGGGCTCCTTCCTCCTCTGCCGGGAGGCACAGAAGCTCTGCTCTTGGGCCGTCAGTCACGGCATTCTCCTCAAGGCAGTTTATCTCCCGGGCCAAGAAAATTGCCTTGCAGACAAACTCAGCAGGGTCCTCCAGCCGCACGAGTGGCGTCTGGATCCCTTGGTAGTTCAGAAGCTCTTCCTCAAGTGGGGTCTCCCCACGGTGGATCTCTTTGCCAGTCCTCACAACCGGCAGCTTCCTCGCTTCTGCTCTCGTCAGCCACACCCCCTTCGGGTTGCGGCGGACGCCTTTTCTGATCTCGTGGTCGGGGAGCCTTCTGTACGCTTTCCCTCCCATCCCGCTAGTCTCGCGGACTCTTTTCAAGGTTCTCCGAGAAAAAGCCTTCATGATCCTGGTGGCCCCTCGCTGGCCCAGGCAGCCGTGGTTTCCGCTCCTGCTGCAACTGGCGGTGGAGGATCCAATCCCTCTGGGGGTGCAACCGGATCTCCTCACTCAGGATCAGGGGTCCCTCCTACACCCCAACCTCAGGTCTCTCAACCTCATGGCCTGGCTGCTGAGAGGGTAGTCCTTGCTCCCCTTCTCCTGCCGGCGGAGGTGGAGGAGGTCGTCTTGGCTTAGCGACGGCCTTCTACCCGCAAATGCTACGCCCTTAAATGGCGTCGCTTTGCAGTCTGGTGTACCCAACAGTCTCAGGATCCCTTCTCCTGCCCGGTGTCGGTGATCTTGCAGTACTTGCTGCACCTCTCTAATCTGGGACTTAAGTCCAACTCCGTCAAAGTTCACCTCAGTGCTCTTTCAGCACATCATGTGCCGGTGGACGGCAGACCTCTCTCCAATGACCCTCTCGTAGCGAGGTTTCTCCGAGGTCTCCTTCTACTTAAACCACCTCTGCGCCCGCCAGCGCCTGACTGGGACCTGAATGTGGTTTTGCAGCGGATCACCTGTCCGCCTTTTGAACCTATGGCTACCTGTTCTCTCCGTTTTCTGTCTTGGAAAACACTGTTCTTGATAGCCCTCACTTCCGCTAGACGCGTAAGTGAATTGCAGGCCCTCGTGTCTGATCCCCCTTACACTAGGTTCTACAAGAATAGGGTGGTCCTACGGACTCATCCGAAATTTCTGCCTAAAGTGGTCTCCCCTTTTCACATCAATCAGGAGGTGGTACTTCCAACCTTCTTTCCCAGGCCACACTCCAGCCGAGCTGAGACGGTCCTCCATACCCTGGACTGTAGAAGGGCTCTGAACTTCTACCTTGACCGTACGCGGGAGCACCGTAAAGCTGCTCAGCTTTTTGTGTCTTTTGACCCCAATAGATTGGGGCTCCCGGTCTCCAAGCGTACTCTGTCCATCTGGGTTGCGGACTGTATCACTTGGGCTTATGGGGCAGCCGGACTCTCCTTAGAAAGTAGAGTCACGGCTCATTGCGTTCGGGCAAAGGCCACGTCAGTGGCTTACCTCCGCTCTGTTCCGCTGGCAGACATCTGCCGGGCCGCTACTTGGTCTTCGAGCCAGACTTTTGCGGTCCATTACTGTCTCGAGAGGGAGTCCCGTAGGGACAGTGCTTTCGGACAGGCAGTCCTCCGTAATCTCTTTGAGGTCTGAGCAACTCCTACCCTCCATCCCGGATGTGGGCTACCGGTGGGTGATAATTCAGCGAAGATTCTGTCCTTCTGTGCTGCTGAGCTAGAGGGAGCTCATTTTTGTGCTTAGGGTCTCCGGTAGCCTTGAGCTTGGGAGTCCCATAAGTGAGGACTGACTTCCTGCTTGGTCCTGGAGAAAGCGTAGTTACTCACCTGTAACAGGTGTTCTCCAGGAGCAGCAGGAATCAGTCCTCACTACCCTCCCTCCTCCCCTTGGAGTTGCAATCGTCTGCTTATGTTCTTTTTGCAAATTTTTATGCTGTCTTTTTTAGCTATGTCATCTGACTGGCTAAGATGGCACCTTCGGGCGGGAAGACGACCGCGCATGCGCGCTGCAATTCCCAAAGGCTTTCTTTGAAAGCTGGGGAAAATTGCTCCGCGAGGGCTCCGTCGGCGCCGACGTCACCCATAAGTGAGGACTGATTCCTGCTGCTCCTGGAGAACACCTGTTACAGGTGAGTAACTACGCTGTTTATGCAATGTGCTCATGGGGTGGGTCCCAAAGTATTCCATAAAGAGGACAGGTTTTTATTGCTTTCCTGTAGTCCGATAGCTTGTATTGAGGTGGGTAGCTCATTCCATATGGAGAAAGCTCTTCTACAAGTTGATTGCTTGGCTTTCATCTTGCTTGTAGGGATGTCCAAGGTGTTGGATGATCTTGTTCTGTTATGTGGCGTGCGCCCTCTATAAAAAGATGTCCACTAAGGCCCTCAAGAGCTGCCAGCAGCAGCATGATAAGTTTTTCCCGGGGACCCCGGTATCTCTGAAGGCCAGGGCCTCCTCTGATGCCACTGAATCTCGGGGTAGTCTTACGGACCCCGATTGACGCCGTGGCTCTTCGGAAAGGGGGTCTTCCTCGAGGGAACTCAAGAAGACCTTGAAGGCGGCATCTCTGGACGGCTCCGACAGTTCGGATAAGTCCTGAGCCAGGTCCAGTAGTCCTGGACACTCGTCCGAGGGACTGGAGAAGGAGCAACCTGCAAATTCCTCCAAAAGGACTCCGGAACGGCCTCTGTCGCCAGACACCTTCATCAAGGACACCCTTGTCAAGGCTGCGGAGCCTTCTGGACGAGTCCAGAATGACAGCCCTGGAGCACAGCTTGTCTGCCTTCATGGACCAGTAGTGGGTGCTGTTGTCTGGTACCACCGGTTCCTCTGCCCAGACTACTGAGCCCTCAATGTCTGACATCCCCAGAGGCCGAGCTGATCCTCGAGATCCTCACTAACATACCTGAAAAATCTTATCCCTGCATTTTATTGCATTAGCTATTTCTTCTTCTTTTTGTAGCTTTGCTTTCCTGACTACTTTGCTAGCTTCTATACCTGTCTTCCTCTCTCTGTGATCTCTTGTATTTCATGAAGGCCGCCTTTTTCTTCACCTTTTCAGCTACTTCTTTTGAGAGCCATAGCAGCCTCCTTTTCCTTTTACATTAATTTACCTTTCTAACAAAAAGGTTTGTTGCCCTTAAAATATCCCCTTTCAGTTTTGCCCACTATTTTTCTACATCCCCCAGCTATTCCCATCCCACTAACAGCTCTTTGAGGTATTGTCCCATCTTGGCAAAGTTAGTTTTCCTAAAGTCTAAGACCCTCGCTTTTGAATAGATTTTGTCAGCCCTAGTCCCAGTACTGAACCACACCATCTGGTGATCACAGAATGTGAGATGATCTCCTACTGTAACATCAGAAACACTGTCCCCATTGGTAAGCACTAAGTCCAGTATGGCCCCATCATGTTTGGGTTCTGTTACTAGTGTGTTCTAACATCACTGTTCTATGTCCCTGTATGTGGCTAATTGGGGAGTTTGCCTAATGGTTAAAGCACTGGCTTGGGACTCAAGAGACCAGAGTTTTATTCACACTAGCACTCTTTGTGGCCTTGGACAAGTCACTTAACTTGGATTCTTCTGAGGCAATGGAGGGTTATCAATGCTCCTGTTTAATGTACATTACCAAGTTTAAGTTAAAATGTAAACAGTTTTGACTAAATGATAAAGCAGTATAAAAACAAAAAAACAAAACATTAAATAAATAAAACAAATAAAATAGGAATCTTAAGGAAAGGAATGGAGAATGAAACATATTATAATGCCTCTGTATTCCATGGTGCTATCACACCTTGAATACTGTATGCAGTTCTGGTTGCTGTATCTTAAAAAGGATATAGTGGAATTAGAAAAGATACAGAGAAGAGCCAACAAAATGGTAAAGGGGATGGAAGGAGATACCCCTGTGAGGAGAGGCTTAAAAGATTAGGGCACTTCAACCTGGAAAAGAGACGACTGAGGGGAGATATGATAGAGGTCTATAAATAAATGAATGGAGTGGAACAGATAAACGTAGATCGATTGTTTATGCCATCAAAAAGTAGAAAGACTGGGACATGCACTGAAGCTACAGTATAACCTATTTAAGACTAATAAAAAAATATTTTTTCACTCAACATGTGATCAAATTCTAAAGTTAGTTACAGGAGGATGTAGTAAAAGCTGTTGGTACAGCTGGGTTTAAAAAAATGTTTGGACAAGTTCCTGGAGGAAGTCTATAAACCATTATTAAAGAGGACCCAGGAAGTTCACTACTTGCCCAGGATAAGCATTGTGGAACTTCTGCCTTTTTGGGAACCTGCTAGGTACTTGTGATCTGAATTGGCCACTGTTGGAAACAGGATACTGGGCTCGATGGACCTTAGTCTGACCCAGTATGGCATATCTTAGATTCTTATGTTCAAGGTCACTCTCGGTGTAGCGGATGTCGTCGTCTCCCCCCCCCCCCCCTCATGTGTGTCTGGTTCAGACAGACAGGAGCTGAGGACGACTCCTACTCCACCTGTGTGCCACTGGTGCAATCGCCATTCGTGGCAGTACTTTGAGTTCCTCTCAGACTCGGACTGGGAGACCGAAGAGGAATCACTGGAGACCGCCCGTCACTGTGTCTCCTCTGATCCCTTGCCCTCATACGAGCGGAGGAGGTCTCTTGCCCGAGGACCTCTCTGTTCTCAAGTTTGGGACATGAGGAAAGTTTTTTTTTTTCCCTTCATTATTGAAGCAGAAGAGGAACCTTGTGTGGAAGAGCTGGAAATCCTCCAGTACCCAACTCCCCCTAAAGAGGCCATTATGGTTCGAATTCATCTGATCCTGGAAGAGCCTCTCTAGGATGTGGGAAAACATCACTCATGGTGCCAACAGTAAGCCGATGCCTCAGTTCCATGTATTGGGTGCACAAGAGCCATGGTTTTGAAAAAGTATAACTCCCTCACAACTCCATGGTGGTGGAATTGGCCATGTGCTGGATTAAAAGTTCCAAGATGCACTCCTCGGTGCCCCCAGATAGGGAGGCCTGCACCATGGATGGTTTGGGGAGGAAGTGCTACCAGGGCTCAATGTTGGTGAGTTGAATCCAAGCATACCATTTATACATGGACATGTACCTGCATGACCTGGTGGGGGATCTTGCTGTGTTCTTGGCTGGTCTGTCAGGAGAGCACCTTGAGTGCTTCCAGAGCCTGGTGAGCAAAACAAGCGTGCTCCAGATACGTCACCCAGGTGGCTTCCATTGGGTTTGAATCCATGGCCAGGGTGGCTGTGGTGGGCATTGGTGCCTGCTGCCTGGAATGGCTACAGTCCTTGGACATAGAACAATGGGTTCAGGACAATTTAGCTGATTCTTATGCCACAGAGAGAACCTCTTCGGCAAACCCATGGTGGAGAAAGCCGCAGAGTTGGAAATGGAGCAACTCGCCATGAACAGGCTTTCGAAAGACAGCTGTTCCATGAGAGAGACTTCAGGAAAGAAGTCCTTTTACCTTAAGAAGAAAAAGGCCTATGGTACTTATACCCCATATTTGTACCAGTCACCCCAATAGGAGCAACAGGCTAAGGGTCAAAACCTGAGGCAGCAGCACAAGTCGAAAGCCCCAAAGCCTCAACCAGTGCCGCAGCCCCAGCCAGATGGGGGTTTTTGACTCCAGGCTTCGGACCATGGCCCATCTTCCCCTCCCAGTCTCCATCCTGCCACAGGTGGGTGGACAGCTGATATCCTTTGCCCACAGGTGGTCCAGCATAACAGCTGATGACTGGGCACTGCAGGTGGGTTCACAAGGGCTACCTGCTTTACTTTGAGTTTATTCCCTGTGCCTTCTTTCCAGGGGAGTACCATCTCAAGCGTCACCAATGCGAACTACCCCAACTGAAGGTCCACGCCTTCCTGGCTGAATGGGCGCTGGAACCTGTTTCATTATCCCAAACAGGACAGGGTTTCTACTTCCGCCACTTCTTGGTCCCCAAGAAAACAGGAAGGTTCCGACCCATCCTGGATCTCTGTGATCTCAATTGCATACTAGTGAAGGAAAAATTCAAGATGGTATCCCTTGAAATGTTGTTGTTGTTGTACCTTCAATGGGAAGATTGACCGTGCTCCTTGGATCTCACTCATACGCTCACATCCTCATCCACCCCCTGCATCGTTATTACCTCCGCTTTATGCTCAGTGGACAGCATTAACAGTACGTGGTTCTGCCCTTTGGCCTTGCCTCCGCCCCTAGGGTCTTCACCAGATATCTGGTGGTATTTGCTGCCTTCCTCCATATTTTATTTAGACAGTTTTATATACCACCTTATCCTTCAATCAAAGTGGTCACAACACAGTTGGGGGATACATTTAACATGAGGGGATATGAGGCACATACACTATACTTACAGGGAACATGGGCAATGGAGGGTTAAGTGGCTTACCCAAGACCACAAGGAGCACCTGTGGGACTAGAAACCCCAGTCCTTCCAGCCCATGGTTGCTGTCCTCTAGTGGGATTTGAACCTCGACCTTCTGGCCTGAGGTAACTTGCCCCAACCACTAGGCTACTCCTCCACTCTGGGGACATAGATCCTGGGGATCTGTGTCTTCCCCTATATGGATGACTGGTTCGTCAGGGTGGGATGCCAGACGAGGTCCAGCAGTCTTTACAGTGCATGTTCAGGTGCTGGAACAGCTGGACTTTGTCATCAACTACCCAAAGTCCCACCTGCAACCCTCTCAGTGCCTCGACACCACACTGGCTCGAGCTTTCCTTTTGGTGAACAGGGCCCAATGCCTAGTCACCTTGGCAAGGGACATCCACAGTTGCCCTGTTGTCATGGCTCAGCAGATGCTTGCCTCTTGGGCCACATGGCCTCTACGGTCCATGTTACCCCCTCGGCCTGAATTCAGATGCATCAAACGAAGTGGACTCTGTGCACACAGTGGTGCCAGGCAGTGGGACATCCTTCGGATAGGGTCACCGCGACTTTGCCCCTCCAAGAGTCCCTGTCCTAGTGGCAGCACTCTGCTCACCTGCTTGCAGGGCTTCCCTTCGAGGCCCAACCGCACCAGCAAGTCCTAATGACCAATGCCTCCAAACTCGGCTGGGTGGGCACATCTGAATGGCCTGTTCACACAGGGTCTCTGAACTGCGGGGGAAAGTCACCATCAGATCAACTTCCTGGAGCTGTGGGCCATTGCCAATGCTCTGTGTTTCAATGTCAGCTCTCCCACCATGTCATCCTCATACACACGGACAACCATGTGGCCATGTTCTACTTCAACAAACAGGGCTACATGAGGTTGTACCTCCTCTGCTGGGAGGCAATCAACCTCTAGAAATTTGCAGTCTTGCACAATATGCTCTTGAGTAGTATACCTACCAGGGGAGCTCGGCATCCTAGTGGATCACCTCAGCAGGGTCCTTCAGCCACCATAGTGGACTCTGAACAGTCAGGTTGCCAACTGCAATCTACCAAATGTAGGGCATGCTGTCCATAGACCTCTTTGCCACTCTCCAACACCCAACTCCCACTGTTTTGCTTCAGAGTGCCCTGCCAGAATTGCTGGACTCCCAATGCTTTTCTCCTGGATTGGAGCAGGGGTCTTCTCTCTGCTTACCCATCGACTCCTCTAGCAGCCAAGTCCCTTTGCAAGTTGCAGGCGGAGGATGCTACTATGATCCTCATTGCACTGCAGTGGCCCAGGCAGCCCTGGTTTCCATTCCTTCTCTGATTGTCTCAACGGCAACTGCTCAGACTAGACTGTGCCCCAGACCTATCATCCCTTGTGCTAACGGCTTGGCTGCTGAGCTGCTAGTACTCACAGAACTCCACTTGCCGCAGGAAATAAAGAACATTCATATGGTGTGAGAACAAGTATCTGGACCCCTTCTCTGTGGAGTCAGTTTTGTCTTATCTTCTGCACCTGTCAGACTCTGGTCTAAAGTCCAACTCTGTCAGAGTGCACCTCAGTGCTGTAGCCACTTATCGGCCCATAGCTGATTAATCAGTCTCTGCTCACCCCTTGGTGGGCCGCTTAATGCGGGGTCTCCTACTATCTCGCCCCCCACCCCCATTAAACCACCTCTGGTGGCATGGAACCTTAATATGGTGCTCAAACAACTCCTCGTACCCCCTCTTTGAGCCGCTTAACTCCTGCCTGCTCAAATTCCTTACCTGGAAGATCATTTTTCTGGTGGCACTCACTTCTGCATGCAGAGTCAGCGAATAGCAAGTGCTGGTGATGCAGGTTTCATAACAGGGTAGTTTTCTGAAATTGCCCGAAATTCCTACCTAAGGTAGTTTCTGCTTTTCATCTCAATCGGTGGTGTTGCCCACCTTCTTCCCAAGACCTCTTGGGAATAGTGCTGAGGCCTCATTGCACACCTTGGACTGTAAGAGAGAATTGACTTTCTACCTGGAGAGGATGAAAGCACATCGCCGTTCCTCCCAGCTCTTTGTCTCCTTTGACCCCAATAGGCTGGGGATGGTAGTGCTGAAATGCACCCTGTCCATTTGGGTGGCGGACTGCATATCTTTTGCTTACACTCAGACTGGGCTGACATTGGAAAACTATGTCATGGCTCACAATGTTAGTGCTATGGCTGCTTCGGTAGCCAGTTTGCCTTACATCTCCATGGATGATATCTGTAGTGCTGTTGTCTTCATTCCATATCTTCACATCCCATTACTGTCTGGATGGAGATTCCCGCTGTGACAGCAACTTTGGCCAGGCCGTACTCTGGCATCTCTTTGGGAATTGAAACAACTCCTTCCCACCAGCCCGTCTGTCTGTTCAGGCTAACGTAGGGTCAATCTGAATTTGCTGTTCCTGCTGGACACTGACTCTTGAAACCTCTCGGCAATTACTCTTGCTGCTTGTTCTCAGTTCGTTTTTTCTGGTTGCCCCTTGGGTCTTTTACAGGTTGTGTTTTTTTTTTTCCAGTAACCTGTAGCTAGAGAATTCTGTATGTGAGGACTGACTTCCTGCTTGGTCCCAGAGAAAGCATAGTTACTCACCTGTAGCAGGTGTTCTCCAGGATCAACAGGAATCAGTCCTCACTTCCCTCCCTCCCTCCTTCCCTCCTCCCCATGGAGTTGTTTTCTTTTTTGGCTTATGCCATCATACTGAGGTAAGATGGCTCCTTTGGGTGGGAAGACCAGCACGCATGCGAGGAGCACCTTCCAAAAGCTTCCTTTAGAAGCTGGGGAGGGTTCCCACACAAACTCCTTTGGGGCGTCACCCATATGTGAGGACTGATTCCTGCTGATCCCGGAGAGCACCTGCTATAGGTGAGTAACTACGTGATCCAGTGATTACTGAATCCTAGGTGATCGCTCACTATGACAGTACGAGCACTCTTTCCATTCATTAGTACCCTTTCTTGTGTAGTCTACCCCTGAACTACTGCAGGAAATGTGGGGTTTTGGTTATAATGTGACGGGTTCAGATTGGCCAGTTTGGGGATATCCTGAGGTTGGTCTTGGAATTGGCACGCTAGCTATTCCATAGGGCTTTTCAAATTTTTAATTTATTTATTTATTTAGACAGTTTTGTATACCGCCTTATCCTTCAATCAAAGCGGTCACAACACAATTGGGGGATACACTAATACTTACAGGGAACATGGGCAATGGAGGGTTAAGTGGTTTGCCCAAGACCACAAGGAGCATCTGTGGGACTAGAAACCCCAATCCTTCCGGCCCAAGGTTGCTGTCCTCTAGTGGGATTTGAACCCCCGACCTTCCGGCCTGAAGTACCTTGCCCCAACCACTAGGCTACTCCTCCTACGGATAATCTTCAGCCTTAGCTTAATTGAATGTTATATTTCTGCTAATCTTGTTTATAAATGTTCTTCTGTTTGCTCAATTACTACTTAAATTTTTGTTTCTTCAGATGGGACTTGACTAATTATGATTGGTTCACTTGACATTGACTACTGATTATTGGTTCAAAGGTTCAATGTTTTTTTTAAATATTCAGTGGTCCTTCTCTCAGTAGAGGATTTGTTAGATCAGTGTTGATATTAGCCACCCACCTCCTTTTTTAGTAGTTGCATATGTACTCAATTTTTTTCTAGATCTGTGTTGAAAGATCAGAAAAGTGTTGCTGGAGCAAATTTATATCAGCTGCTAGGCTGAATTCTAAGCTTAAGAAGCAAATCGGGCAGCCTGCATGGATGAGATCTGTTGGGCGCATCTTTGGTAGACAGAAGAGATTTCTTGAATTATCTTAAATTTGCTGATAAGACTGAGGTGCTAGGTGTGAGTTAAGGCTTTTTAGATGTGAGGGAAAAATTTTGTGGATAACATTTTTTGTTCTGGGGTAGATGAGATTGCTTTGGTATTAGTGCAGCTGGGAATAAAGGGGGTAAGCCCTGTGTTTGGTGTCATTTGATAGTTCAGTAGCTGGAAGAAGTTGGTAGATTCTTAGTTCTGCCGGTAAAAAGAGGAAAGCACTCAGGGAAGAGTTTGTCTGTTTAGATGCTACGAATGTTAGACTCGAAGACCTCAAAACTCTGTTGCCCTGCTTGCCCTTGTAATATGGATGCATAAGTGGATCTGCTTTTAAAGGTGGGCTAAAGACCAAGTTGGCAATTGGCTATGTAGTTTCAGAGATTATAGCAGGCAAAAGCCATGACCTCCACTTTTTATTTCATCTCATCTGTTGGATTCTGCATCTTTTTAGAGGAAAAGGGAGTATGGAAAGTTTTTTTAATTGTACCTGTATGATTTATCCCCAGTCAGCTCTTTAATTTCTTCTGGCTGTCTGAGGTTTCCGACATGCTGTAAATTTCCAGAACTTTTTCATTATCTGCAATTTCTTTATGACTTGTGAATCTGATTGGAGAGGGAGTAGGGATTTACAACCAAGATAAACATGATGTCTATAAAGTGTTGATCTGTGTCAGTAATTGTACCGCTGACAAGGACTCTCCTGGTTTACAGGGCCCCTCTTGGGAAGAGAATTCACTAGCAGTTAAAAGGGAAGAGGTCTCTAGGAGAAACTTGCACTAGTGCTTAAAATGACATTTTCTCCACCATTTTGGGGACAGTTTTTTTGCTTAACATTTTTTTGGTTCATATTCAGTTGTGTATTTGGACAATAGGTGAGCTGAGATTTCTTAATCAGAATTTACTGCCTCAGTTCAACTGACACAAGTGTTAAGTTGTACTGCCATTCATTAAGGTCTCAGTACCAACAGCAGTTCATTGGAACATCTTTCATACATATAATTCAGTTACCATAAAAAAAAAATGCAGTTTCTTTCTTTCACTCATCTGATGCTAGATCAGAAAGGTCTGGGCATTCTTGGTGCAGACTCCTACAGGATTTCCTCAAAATGTAAGAAAAACAGTATTGCTACATTTTATTTATTTATTTATTTATTTAACATCTCTTATATACCGCACTATTGTCATCAGCGCGGTTTACATGAAACAAACATATACATACAGGGAACTGTAATGCATTTTACAAGTAACAGGGGTTTTGAACTTGGGATTAAAAAAGGTATACTAAATAATCTAGATAACTAGATTTTGCTTTTGCTTTATATTTTGTAAGATAATTATGAATGCTTATGAAAGATGCAAATGGACAGTACAAACACTTATATAACTGGAATGAAGCCGTAAAGTAGAGGAGTAGCCTAATGGTTAGAACACTGGTTCGATTCCCACTTGCACTCCTTGTCGCCTTGGGCAAGTCCATTGCATCAGGAGAAAAGCTCAGCAATCTTCTTCCAGTCACACTGCCAAGAAAACCCAGAAGCTGCTGGGTTGCCAGGAGTCAGCATTGACTCGAAGGCACAAATTGCATTTTGCATATACCTCCTTACCGGGCTAGGGCCTATCCAAGCAGAATAAATACATAAAGCTTGTTTTGAAGCCTTAATGACAAGTCCCAAGCCTGCTAATTAAGCTCTATCACTACTACTTATTTGTATAGTGCTACAAGGCATATGCAGCACTGTACACATAGATGTAAGAGACAAACCCTGCTTATCACAGCTTACAATCTAATCAAGATGAACAATATCACAAAACTGGGGACTAGAGTATGGTAAGATATACATAAGTAGTGAACAAGAGAATGAGGGGCATCAAGGTCCAAAAGCAGCCTTGAAGAGGTGGATTTTTAGCCTGGATTTGAATAGGCTAGAGAAGGAGCCTGACGTACTGACAAGTAGTTTGTTCCAGGCATATGGTGCAGCAAGGTAAAGTGAACGAAGCGTGGAGTTGGCAGTGGCAGAGAAAAGCACAGATAAAAGGGATCTGCCAGAGGAATGGCATTCCTGAGGAGGGATGTAAGGTTGAGATAAGAGAAAAGGTAATGAGGAGCCACAGAATGAGTGCACGTATAGATCAGTAGGAGCAGTTTGAACTGGATGCAAAAACTGATAGGGAGCCAGTGAAATGACTTGAGAAGAGGGGTCATGTGAGCATAGTGACACTGTCTGAAGATAAGCCGTGAAGCTGAGTTTTGAACAGATTGAAGGAGAGAGATGATTTAGAGGGAGACCAGCGAGGACCAGGTCGCAGTAATCAAGAGGGGAGGTGAATAGAGATGAATTTTTCTGATGTTAAAGAAAGAAGCAACTTGTTTTAGCTACCAGTTGGATGAATGGAGAGGGTAGTCTCAAAGATGACCACAAGGCTGCTGCTAATTTGTGTAACGCTACACAGCATGCACAGTGCTGTACAGACACATGTAAGAGACGGTCCCTTCTCATTAGAGCTTAGTCTAGACAAGACAGACAGCTAGGGACTAGAATATATCTAGAGTAATGCTAAGGAAACACATAGAAGATGAACAGGAGCTGAGGGCATCATGTGAGTTTTCAGCCTGGAGCTGAACAGGGCCAGAAATGCAGCCTAACAAAAGAACGTAACATAAAAAATGCCTTATTGGGTCAGACCAAGGTCCATCAAGCCCAGTATCCTCTTTCCAACAGTGGCCAATCCAGGTTTCCAGAGGCACATAGGTTCCACAGTGCTTGTCCCGAGGCAAGCAATGGATTTCCTGGGTCCTCGTTGTTGTTGTTGTTAAGTGCCATCGAGTCGAAGTAGACTCATGGCAACCCTCTGGCTAGCTATCCTAAATTGTGTTCGGTCTTCAGACAGGCGACTCATTGTTGATAGACTGGTACCTGTAGCTGCTGTTATTGTATCGATCCATCTCATTGCTGGCCTTCCTCTTTTGCGTTGACCTTCTATCTTGCCAAGCATGATGTCTTTCTCTAATGATCTCTCTTCGCATGATGTGTCCAAAGTATGAAAGTCAAAGTCTTGTCATCTGAGCTTCTAAAGAAAGCTTAGGTTTGATCTCCTCTAGTACCGACTGGTTTGTTCTTCGGGCAATCCATGGTATACACAGTATTCGCCGCCAGCACCATAATTCAAAGGCATCAATTTTCTTCCTGTCTATCTTTTTCACTGTCCAGCTTTCACATCCATATGATGTTGTTGTAAATACCAGGGCTTGAACAAGTCGAATCTTTGTATGGAGAGAGACATCTCTGCTCTTGAGAATCTTATCTAGGTCGTTCATAGCCATTCTGCCAAGAGCAATGCATCATCTGATTTCTTGACTGCTTGTTGCTGCTTTATTGATTGATCCAAGTAGGTTAAAGTTGTCCACGATTTCAATTTCTTCTCCTTCCCAGCTGTACCAACAGCTTTTACTACATCCTGCGTTAACGAATTCCAGAGTTTGATTACACGTCGGGTGAACTAATATTTTCTCTTATTAGTCTTAAGTAGGTTACTGTATCTTCATTGCATGTTCTCTAGTCTTTCTATATTATGATGACATAAACAATTGATCTACATTTACTCATTCCACTCCATGTTCCCTGTAAGTATTAGTGTATGTGTCTCATATCCCCGTGTGTTAAATGTATCTCCCAATTGTGTTGTGACCGCTTTGATTGAAGGATAAGGTGGTATACAAAAACTGTCTAAATAAATAAAAATTCATTAATTTATAGACCTCTATCATATCTCCCCTCAGCCATCTCTTCCAGGTTGAAGAGCCCTAACCTTTTCAGCCTCTCTTCATAGGGCTATCCTTCCATCCTCTTTACCATTTTGGTGGCTCTTCTCTGTACCTTTTCTAATAATGCTATATTCTTTTTAAGATACGGTGACCAGAATTGCACACAGTATTCAAGGTGCGGTCACACCATGGAATGAAACAGAGGCATTAAATTATCCTTTGTTTTATTTGCCATTCCTTTCTTTACAATATCTAGCATTCTATTTGCTCTCTTGGCTGCCACTGTACAAAGGACGGAAGATTTTATTTATTTATTTAACATTTTTTATATACCGTCTTTCTACGAATCAAGGCGGTTTACATATAACAATAAAGGCAGTATATTTCAACTGTTTACAAGGAACGAATAACTGGATACAGAGTAAGCAACATGAAGAACTAGATTATAATATACAGTTAATTGCAGTGAACATTGATCAACTATTTACATGTGTACATATGTATGTGGATAGCTACGGATGGGAGCAATGTAAGGTTAATGGAATAAGGGCAGGGAGGTAAAAGTAAGAGGTTTGGTATTAAGGTTTCAATATGTTACACACGATAATGCCTAAATCTTTTTCCTGGGTGGTGGTTCCTAATGTGGAACCTTGCATTGCGTAACCATAGTTTGGGTTGTTCATTCCTAGGTGCATAACTTTGCACTTGTCCACATTAAATTTCATCTGCCATTTGGATGCCCGGTCATCCAGTTTATCAAGGTCCTCTTGCAATTTTTCACAATCCACATGGGTTTTAACAACTTTGAATAATTTTGTATCATCTGCAAACTTGATTACCTCACTCTTTATTCCCATTTCCAGGTCATTTATGAATATATTAAAAAGCAGCAGACCCAGCACAGGTCCCTGGGGTACTCAACTATTCACCTTTCTCCATTGGGAAAATTGGCAATTTAGCCCTACCCTGTGCTTTCTATCTTTTAACCACTTTCTGATCCACAATAGTACACTGCCTCCTATCCCATGATTTTTTTAAATTTCACCAAGATTCTCTCATGAGGGTCCTTGTCAAAGGCTTTCTGAAAATGTAGATACACTTTATCAACTGACTCACCTTTGTCTACCTGTTTATTCACCTTCAAAAAAACAGATTAGTAATACAAGACCTTCCTTAGCTAAAACCATGTTGGCCGTCTCCCATTAAGCCATGACTATCTACATGTTCAGTAATTTTGTTCTTTATAATGGTTTCCACCATTTTTCCCGGTACTGATGTCAGACTCGCCGGTCTGTAGTTTCCTAGATCACCCCTGGAACCCTTTTTAAAAATTGGCGTTACATTGGCCATCCTCCATTGCCATGATTTTAATGATAGTTCACAGATTACTAATAAGTCTGCAATCTCATATTTCAGTTCTTTCAACACCCTTGGATGTATACCATCCACTTCAGGTGATTTTCTTCTCTTCAGTTTATCAAATAGTTGTAATACATCTTCCTGGTGTGTCAATATTTCTTTCGATTCTTCTGCAGCATCTCCTTTAAATACCATTTCAGTCATGGGTAACATCCCTACATCTTCCTCAGTGAAGACCGACGCAAAGAATTCATTCAGTCTCTCCACTATGGCCTTGTCCTTTTAGTGTCCCTTTTACCACTCTATCATCTAATGGTCTAACTGACTGTCACAGGTTTTTTGCTACAGATGTACTTGAAAAAGTCTCTATTACGTGTTTTTGCTTCCACAGCAAGCTTCCTCTCTCTTTGCCTGTCTTATCAATGTCTTGCATCTAACTTGCCAGTGCTTCTGTTTCCAGTTTTCATCATTTGGCTCCTTTTTCCATTTCATGAAAGATGCTTTTTTTGGCAACAGCCTCTGTCCTCACTTTTTAAACCATGCTGGCAGTTTTTTGGACTTCCTTCCACTTTTCTTAAAGCATGGAATACAGCTGATATGGGCTTGATGTAAATCTTTAACCTTTGTAATTGCTCCTTTTAGTTTTTTGTTAACTATTTTCCTCATTTTATCATAGTCTCCCTTTTGAAAGTTAAAAGGTGGATTTCCTTACCGTCCCTCCTCCATTTATTAAATCAAACGCAATCATGCTATAATCATTATTGCCAAGTGGCCCCAACACCCTTACCTCTTGCATCATGTCTTGTGTTCCCCTAAGGACTAGGTCCAAAATGGCTTTCCCCTCTTGTCGGTTCATGAACCAGCTGCCCCAAGAAGCAGTCATTTATTTCATCTAGAAACTTTATCTCCCTAGCATGGCCTGCCGTGACACTGACCCAGTCGATACCAGGGTAATTGAAAGCACCCATTATTACTGTGCTGTAACTTTTGTTAGCTTTCCTGATTTCTTTGAGCATTTCATCATCCATTTGTTCATTCTGGCCAGGCGGTCGATAATACACCCCCACTGCCATCACCTTCCCCTTCCCTTTTTTACGTGGCATTTCAATCCATAGAGATTCCACAGTGAATTTTATTTCCTGCAAAACGTTAATCCTTTGTGACTCAATGCCCTCTCTGACATAAAGTGGAATCCCTTCACCAATTTGACTGCTCTATCATTACAATATCGTTTGTACCAAGGTATCAGTGTCCCACTGGTTGTCCTCCTTCCACCATGTCTGAGATACCAAACATATCTAACCTCTCATTTAGTGGTATATATTCTAACTCTCATCTTATTTTTTTAGACCTTGCATTTGCATATAAGCATTTTAGAGGTTGTATTTTATTCATATTAATCTGGCTATCGGTAAGCAGGGGTAATTTTCAGTCTTGAATCTCTGTCTACTCTGTACTCAAGGACTTTTGCGTTACCTTTGTCTTTATTGGAACCTCTGATATGCCCTATCCACTCTTTTGCTAGTATCCTTCAAGGATACATCGTTCCAAAACATGCACTCTTGGACGATTGTCGGCTTTCCCCTATTTAGTTTAAAAGCTGCTCTATCTCCTTTTTAAAGGTTAATGCCAGCAGCCTTGTTCCATCCCGATTATGGTGGAACACATCCCCTCGGAAAAGCCCTGCCTTTCCCCAGAATGTTCCCCAGTTTTTAGCAAATCCAAAACCCTCTTCCTTACACCATCTCATCCACGCCTTGTGAGACTCCAGAGCTCTGCCTTCCTTTTAGCTCCTACATGTGGAACTGGAAGCATTTCGGAGAATGCTACCTTCGAAGTTCAGGATTTCAACTTTCTACCTAAAAGTCTAAAATTAGCTTCCAGAACCTCCCTACCACACTTTCCTATGTCATTGGTGCCAACATGTACCAAGACAGCAGACTCCTTCCCAGCACTATCTAAGACCCTGTCTAGGTGGCACGTGAGGTCCTCTACCTTTGCACCAGGCAGGCATGTTACCAGGAGATCCTCACGTCCACCAGCCACCCAGGTATCTACATGCCTAATGATCAAATCACCAACTATAGCGGCTGTCCTAACCCTTCCCTTGTGGGAACATGACCCTAGAGAATACGCCTCGGTGCGAGAGGGTTTTGCATCACCTAGAGGGCAGATCCTATCTACAGGATCACTTCCTGCCACCCCAGGGTGGTGCTCTTTTTTTTCATGTGACCTTCATGACAACAGGGATGCTGCCAGACTGGAGGTGGGACTTCAGTACTACATCCCCTGTAGGACTCATCCATCTACCTCTCTGTCTTCCTTATATCCTCCAAGTCGACTACTCTAGCTTCCAGAGATCGGACTCGTTCCCTGAGTACAAAGAGCTCCTTGCACCTAGTGCACATTTAAGACCCCTCACCAACTGGGAGAAAATCATACCTGTGACACTCAATGCAAAAGATTGGAAAGCCCCCATCTCGCTGCTGGACTGCTGTCTGCATCTTAGTTTTAAGGTTGTTTTTAGTAAGTAAACAACTTAAAAACCTAAAGTTTGCTGGGGATGCTTATACTAATACAACTAAGCCTAATACATTTAATGGACTTTGTTCACCTGAAGCTTAATTAATCTTAGGTCCTTAATGTAGGCCTGATGAGGATATACAGCTGCACCTGAGAGTGAATATAGCACCTCCTTTCCCTTAAGAGGTTTAAGCACCTATAAAACTACGATTATCCCAGGGGTGGGTGGGAGTCGGGGGGGAGGGAGGGAAAGGAAACTTATTAAAAGCTGGCTGCTACAGAGTACCCTGCCCTGTACTTCTGAAGTAATCTGACAAATTTCCTGTGTGATTCACACAGCCCTTGTTTGTATAGAGGAAGTCTTTCAAAATACCCCTTTTATCTGTCACTTGGCTATAACACCTATTTAAAATAATTTCACAGGTCTTTTGCCCCTTATATAGAAGGCCTCTTTGTAAAGTTCTCTAGAAACAATTTGTTGCTCAAAGAATACTGACCCTGTTTTTCCTTTTATGCTAAGTTGTACTCTGATTTGATTTAAATTACACCTCTTTGCTAATACTAGGCCCTGAGTGAGTATTAAATTTAAATTAGCTCTCTGCTTGGTTTTGAATTTAAACTGAAAGCCCTCTGCTGGGTTTTAAACTTACATTAAAAACTGATAGTTTTCATTTTAACTAAACGCTCTTTGTTGATACTGGGCCCTGACTGATTTAACAAATACACTGAATTATAATTTACACAGATTAATCAAATTTAATCTAAAGAATTCCTTTTTCCCCAAGATTTAGAAAAATTCAAAGTAAATACTTACAATTGCAGATTTCTCTCCAGAAGTAGCAGTCCCTTTTTGTAGTCCTTTAAAACTGCACACTGGGCGGAGGATTTCAACTTATTATCCACAATGACACTTAAATCTTTTTCCTAGCTGATGGTTTCTAAGGTGGTACCTTGCATCATGCAACCATAGTTTGGTTGTTCTTTCCTAGATGCATAACTTTGCACTTGTCCACATTAAATTCCATCTGCCATTTGGACGCCCAGTCTTCCAATTTTTCATGGTCTTCTGATTTGAGTAAAGCATAGTACAGGGTTTGATTTGTTTGTCTTAGTGGTGTGCTAGTTCAGCCTTCTCAGCTGTACTTACCTTGCCTCTCTCAACTAACTGGGCTTTGTGTGGTACCCCCATCCCCCTGCTGAGGGTTCAGGACAGGGTACCTTGTAACTGCCCTCTTTAATAGGACTTATCTCCCTCCCTCCCTCCCCAGCACCCACAGACCCCTGGGGTAATTGTAGTTTTATAGGTACTTGCACATCTTAGAGGAAAGGGGCTGCTCTCAGGTGCAGCTCTTAATCCAAATCAGTCATACACAGAGGACCTGAGATTAATTAAGCTTCAGGTACACAGGGTGTATTAGGGGTATTAGATACACTTTTATTAGTATAAGCATCTACACCAATCCTTATTATATACTGAATTTAAAAGACCTAAACACAAGCTTTAAACTAAGATGCAGACAGAGGTCCAGCAACGAGATGGGGGTTCTCCAGTCTTTTGCATTGAGTGTCACATGTATGATTTTCTCCCAGTTGGTGAGAGGTCCTACATATGCACTAAGTGCAGGGAGCTCTTTGCTCTCAGGGAACGAGTCCGTTCTCTAGAGGCTAGAGTAGCAGACCTGGAAGACATAAGAAAGACAGAGAAGTACATGGACGAGACCTACAGGGATATAGTCCTGAAGTCCCACCTCCAGTCTGGCAGCATCCCTGTTGCCATGGAGGAGAGAGGTCACGTGACAGGAGAGCATCACCCTGGTGTGGCAGGAAGTGATCCTGTAACTAGGACCTGTCCTCCAGGTGATGTAAAACCCTCTCGCACCGAGGACGTTTCTCCAGGGCCATGTCCCCATGAGGGGAGGGTCAGGACAGCTGTTATAGTTGGTGATTCAATCATTAGGAATGTAGATAGCTGGGTGGCTGGTGGACGTGAGGATCGCCTGGTAACATGCCTGCCTGGTGCGAAGGTAGCAGATCTCACGCACCGCCTAGATAGGATCATAGATAGTGCTGGGGGGGAGTCTGCTGTCTTGGTACATGTTGGTACCAATGACATAGGAAAATGTGGTAGGGAAGTTCTGGAGGCTAAATTTAAGCTTTTAGGTAGGAAGTTGAAATCCAGAACTTCCAGGATAGCGTTCTCCGAAATGCTTCCTGTTCCACGTGCAGGACCCAAAAGACAGGCAGAGCTCCGGAGTCTCAATGCGTGGATGAGACAATGGTGCAAGGATGAGGGTTTTGGATTTGTTAGGAACTGGGGAACATTCTGGGGAAAGGAGGGGCTCTTCCGAAGGGATGGGCTTCACCTTAATCAGGATGGGACCAGACTGCTGGCATTAACCTTTAAAAAAGAGATAGAGAAGCTTTTAAACTAGAAAATAGGGGAAAGCCGACAGTCACCCAGGAGCGCATGGTTCGGACAAAGGTATCCTTGAAGGATACTACCAAAAGCAGTGAGGTTCCAAAAGGGAGTATAGTAGCCCAAATGCCCTTGAGTAAGGAGCAGACAGAGCATAAGGATTCCCAATTACCCATGCCTACCAATAGCCAGATTAATATTAATAAAATACAGTCTCTAAAATGCTTGTATGCCAATGCTAGAAGTCTAAACAATAAGATGGGAGAATTAGAATATATAGCACTAAATGAGAGGTTAGATATGATTGCACTCTCAGAGACATGGTGGAAGGAGGATAACCAGTGGGACACTGTGATACCTGGATACAAACTATATCGTAATGATAGAGCTGAACAAATTGGTGGAGGGGTTGCGCTCTATGTTAGAGAGGGCATTGAGTCAGAAAGGATTAAAATTTTGCAGGGAACAAAATTTGCTGTAGAATCTCTATGGATTGAAATTCCATTTATGAAGGGGAAGGTGATGGCAGTGGGAGTATACTATCGACCGCCTGGCCAGAATGAACAAATGGATGATGAAATGCTCAAAGAAATCAAGGAAGCTAACAAAAGCCACAACAGAGTAGTAATAATGGGTGATTTCAATTACCCCGGTATCGACTGGGACAGTGTCACAGCAGGACAAGCTAAAGAGATAAAGTTTCTAGATGAAATAAATGACTGCTTCTTGGAGCAGCTGATTCATGAACCGACCAGAGGGGAAGCCATACTGGACCTAGTCCTTAGTGGAACGCCAGATCTGGTGCAAGAAATAAGGGTGTTGGGACCACTTGGCAATAGTGATCATAGTATGATCATGTTTGATTTAATCAGTGGAGGACAGATAGTAAAGGAATCCACAGTACTACCTTTTAACTTTCAAAAGGGAGACTATGATAGAATGAGGAATATAGTTCGGAAAAAACTAAAAGGAGCGGTTCCAAAGGTTAAAGACTTACAGCAAGCTTGGGTGTTATTTAAAAATACTATCCTCGAAGCCCAGACCAGCTGTATTCCACGCATTAAGAAAAGTGGAAGAAAGTCCAAAAAACTGCCAGCATGGTTTAAAGGTGAGGTCAGAGAGGCTGTTGCTGCCAAAAGAGCAACCTTCAGGAAATGGAAAAAAGAGCCAAATGATGAAAACTGGAAACAGCACAAGCACTGGCAAGTTAAATGCAAAGCATTGATAAGGCAGGCAAAGCGGGAATTTGAGAAGAAACTTGCTACGGAAGCAAAAACACGAAATAAAGACTTTTTCAAGTACATTCGTAGCAAACGGCCTGTGAGAGAGTCAATTGGACCATTAGATGATAGAGGGGTAAAAGGGGCAGTAAGAGGAGACAAGGCTATAGCAGAGAGACTGAATGAATTCTTTGCTTCGGTCTTTACTGAGGAAGATGTAGGGATGTTACCCAAGACTGAAGTGGTATTTAAAGGTGATACTGCAGAGGAATTGAGAGAAATATCGCTACACCGGGAAGATATATTACAACTATTTGATAAACTGAATAGTAGCAAATCACCTGGACTGGATGGTATACATCCCAGAGTGTTGAAAGAACTGAAATATGAGATTGCAGACCTGTTGTTGGTAATCTGTGAACTTTCATTTAAATCATCTGTAATACCTGAAGATTGGAGGGTCGCCAACGTAACACCAATTTTTAAAAAGGGTTCCAGGGGTGACCCGGGAAATTACAGACCGGTGAGCCTGACGTCAGTACCAGGGAAAATGGTAGAAACCATCATAAAGAACAAAATTACACAGCATGTAGATAGTCATGGCCTAATGGGAGACAGCCAACATGGCTTTAGACAAGGAAGATCTTGTCTTACTAATCTGATCTGTTTTTTTTGAAGGTGTGCATAAACAGGTAGACAAAGGTGAGTCGGTTGATATAGTGTATCTGGACTTTCAGAAAGCTTTTGACAAGGTCCCCCATCAGAGACTTTTGGCGAAGCTAAAAAGTCATGGGATAGGAGGCAGTGTACTATTGTGGATCAGGAACTGGTTAAAAGATAGAAAGCAGAGGGTAGGGCTAAATGGCCAATATTCCCAATGGAAAAAGGTGAATAGTGGAGTACCCCAGGGATCTGTACTGGGTCCGCTACTTTTTGACATATTCATAAATGACCTGGAAAAGGGAATAACTAGTGAGGTTATCAAATTTGCAGATGACACAAAACTGTTTAAAGTTGTTAAAACCCAAGAGGATTGTGGAAAACTGCAGGAGGATCTGGATAAATTGGAAGACTGGGCATCCAAATGGCAGATGAAATTTAATGTGGACAAGTGCAAAGTTATGCACCTAGGAAAGAACAACCCACACTATAGTTACACGATGCAAGGCTCCACATTAGAAACCACCACCCAGGAAAAAGATTTAGGAGTCATCGTGGATAACATGTTAAAACCCTCCGCCCAGTGTGCAGCGGCGGCCAAGAAAGCAAATAGAATGCTAGGTATCATAAGGAAAGGGATGGAGAATAAAACAAAGGATATTATAATGCCTCTGTATCGCTCCATGGTACGACCGCACCTTGAATATTGTGTGCAATTCTGGTCACCGTATCTTAAAAAGGACATAGAGTTATTAGAAAAAGTACAGAGAAGAGCCACCAAATTGGTGAAGGGGATGGAAGGCTACTCCTATGAAGAGAGGCTAAAAAGGTTAGGGCTCTTTAACCTAGAAAAGAGACGGCTGAGGGGAGATATGATAGAGGTGTATAAATTAATGAATGGAGTGGAATGGATAAACGTGGATCAATTGTTTACGCTATCAGAATATAGAAGGACTAGGGGACATGTAATGAAGCTACAGGGTAAACTATTTAAGACAAATAGGAGAAAATATTTCTTCACTCAACGTGTAATCAAACTCTGGAATCTGTTACCGGAGGATGTAGTAAGGGCTGTTAGTATAGCTGGGTTTAAAAAAGTGTTGGACAAGTTCCTGGAGGAAAGGTCCATAAACCACTATTAAAAAGGGACCCAGGATATCAATGCTTGGCCTAGTACAAGCACTGCAGAACCTGTGTCTTTTGGGGAAACTGCTAGGTACGTATGACCTAGATTGGCCACTGTTGGAAACAGGATACTGGGCTTGATGGACCTCGGTCTGACCCAGTATGGCATTTCTTATGTTCTTATGTTCTTATGATTTGGATTTTGGACTTCTGCCAACTATCCCATGATTTTTAATTTTGCCAAGAGTCTCTCATGAGGGACCTTGTCAAAGGCTTTCTGAAAATCCAGATACACTATATCAAGCAGCTCACCCTTGTCTACCTGTTTATTCATATATTTAAAAAAATATAAAGGATTAGTAAGACCTGACTTCCCTTAGCTAAATCCATGTTGGCTTTCTCCCATTAAACCTTGACTGACTACATGTTCAGTAATTTTATTCTTTATAATGGTTTCTGCCATTTTGCCCATTACTGACGTCAGGCTCACCAGTCTGTCATTTCCTGCATCGCCCCTGGAACCCTTTTTAAAAATTGGAGTTACATTGGCCACTCTCCAATCCTCAGGTAGTACAAATGATTTTAATGATAGTTCAGAGATTACTAATAGTAGGTCTGCAATCTCGTATTTCAGTTCTTTCAACACCCTCTGATGTATACCATCTGGTCCAGGTTATTTGCTGCTCTTCAGTTTATCAAACAGTTGTAGTACATCCTCCTAGTTTATTGCGATATCTTTCAATTCTTCTGTTACATAACCTTTATAAACCATTTCAGGCATGGGTAACTTCCCTACATCATCTTCAGCATGTGTTGTAAAATCCAAGATAACTTTGATTTACCAAAGGAAGATCATGCCAAACAAATCTAATTTCTTTGACTGGGTGACCAAAAAAGTAGATCAACGACTTTTGATAGATGGTATCTGCAAAGTCTTTGATACTGTTTCTGGGAGGAGGCTTACGAATAAACTGAGCAGTCTGAGAATTTGTGGTGAATTGTATCAGAAATTTGGTTGACTGACAGACTACAGAAGGTGATGGTAAATGAGATTTACTAAGAAAGGAAGGCGAGTAGTGGAGAGCCTCAGGGATCAGTCCTGGGTACAGTACTAGTCATTATCTTTGTGAGCGATATTGCTGAAGGGTTAAAAGGAAAAGTTTGCTTTCTTGCAGATGACATGAAGATTTGCAAGAGTGGACTCCACAGAAGGAATAGGCATGATAAGTTCTACAAAAATTAGGCCTCTCAGAGACCTGCTGGAAGGAGGATAATCAAATTATATTGCAGTGATAGGATAGATCAAATTGGTGGAGAGTTGGTGCTATATGTTGGAGAACATTGTGTCAAATAGAATAAAGGTTCTTCAGGAAACAAAATGCACCATTGAATCTGACTAGAAATTCCATGTGTGAAGGGGAAGAAAATAGTGGTAGGGATATATTACCCTTCACTTGGACAGAATGAGCAAACAGATGATGAAATATCAAATTAGGAAAGCTAACACATTTGGCAACACCATAATACTGGGTTATTTCAGTTACCCAAATATTGATTGGACATCAGGACATGCTAGGGATGTAAAGTTACTAGTTGAAACTAATGACTTTGTCATGGAATAGGTTCAGATTGGAGAAGAACATAAAATTTGCCATGCTGGGTCAGAACAATAGTCAAGTCCAATATAATATTTCCAATCATGACCAATCCAAGTCACAAGTACTTGGCAAAATCCCAAAAGCTAGAGAGACTCCATGATTTCCTCCAATCCACTTTAATAGTGGTTTATGGACTTTTCTTCCAGGAACCTGACTAAAGCTTTTTTAAACCTAGCTATAGAAGGAGCTAGTTTGCACTTAATCCTTTGTAGAACATAAGATTTGGTACAAGTTAACTGTTGGGATCACTTGATATTAATGCTCATAATATGATCAAGTTTGACTTTGTCTGGAGTGAGTATGCAAGGGAAACTATGAAAAGATGAAAATGATTAGGAAATGAAAATGATTAGGATAAAAAACAAAAGGAGAGGGTGCAAAAGCCATGAGTTTCAGGCATGCACATTGTTGAAACATTTTTTTTGGAAGCCCAGACCAGGTATGTATCCTTTGCATTAAGAAAGGTGAAAGGAAGGCCATATAAGAGCTTGCATGGTTAAAAGGTGAGGTGAAAGAGGCAATTAAAGCCATAAAGATCTTTCAAGAAATGAAAAAACTAAATGAAGAAAATAGGAATCGGCATAAGCATTGACCAGTAAAATGCAAGGCATTGCTAATGAAAGCAAAAAATTTTTTTTTGCCAAGAAGCTTGACATAGAAACAAAATCTTACAACAAACTTTTATACAGATACTTTCAAAGCAAGAGGCTGGTGAAGGAGACTTTTGAACCATTAGAAGATGGTCAAGAGTTAAAAGGGGCACTCAGAGGACAAAACTATAGCTGAGAGACTATAAAAGCAGAATTATAGAAAGGACTGGATCTGGGATGTCCAGGGTGAAACATGCAGAAAAACGTTAGGGATGCCAGTTTCAGTCCAATTTTAGAAGTATAGAGAAGGGTATTACATCACCTGGAGAACAGATCCTAGCTATAGGATCACTTCCTGCCACACCAAGGTGACGCTCTCCTTTCACATGACCTCACTCCTCCATGGCAACAGAGAGACTGCCAGCCTGAAGGTGGGACTTCTCTACTATATCCCTTTAAGGTCTTGTCTATATACCTCTCTGCCTCAGTTCCTCCAAATCTGCTACTTTAGCCTCCAGAGATTGGATTTGTTCTCTGAGAGCAAGGAGCTCTTTGCATCTAGTACACACAAGACTCTCACCAACTGGGAGATAATAGTCTATGGAACACTCAGTCAAAAGACTGGATAAGCTCCCATCTAGCTGCTAGACTGCTGTCTGCATCTTAGTTTTAATGATTTGTTTAGTTATTTAATGTTCAGTTATTTAAAGTTGCTATTAGGGGATTAGGGATACTTGAACTAATACAAATATAGCTAATAAGTTTAAGGGATTTTGTTTAATGTTCACCTCAAGATAAACATTCATATCTTCACTAACAGAAATTCAGGCACAAGAACTATCTCTTGATCCATCGTTGCCACACCACTGATTTCTCATTAAATATTACTTGTGACTCCGGAAAACAAGCTGTTCTTTGGACCCCTTCTTGTCTAGCTGGGTGGGGGAACTATCCGCTGCCTAATTGCCATGTGCATTATTGGTCAAAAACAATAACTTGAGAAGTGGTATAGTCCCAGCAGTCTGGAAACCGGCATAGAAATCAAACTTTGATCCGGCAAAACCAGCAGATTGCCATCCTGTTTTCAATCTACCATTCATTTTGAAATTATCTGAAAAAATAGTTTTTGATCCGTTAACCAACTTTGTGGAAAAAACTATATACTGCACCCTAAGCAGTCATGATTTCGTCCAGGCCATGGCACTAACTGTCATTTTGGCCTTGCTTAGTACTGTTCACTGCTTTTTGGACAGGGTATGGTGACTACTTGCTGTCTTGCTGGGTCTCTCTGCAGACTTCAACTTGGTAGATCATGAAATCCTTCTTGCTCGACTGTAACATTGGCATCTGCCTTCCTCGACGCTTTACCGGTACCGCCGGTTTTTCTTTCTTTCTTTCTTTCTTTTCTTTTCTTTTAAAAAAAAAATAAAAATTCTTAGTGTTAACTCTTTACCCTCCTAGGGTCTGGAATCCCACACACAAAACACCTGGGTTCTTTATATATCCCTGTACCATTCAACAGGAAGGAAAGACACAACACAATTAATTAATCAATCTCTATTGAGCTCTATAGGGAAGAGACGCATGGAGTCTAATTTGACATATCCATCTAGCCTCTTCAAAGATGGTTCTGTAGAGCTCCTGCTTTTATTAGGAATTATCAGCTGATTCAGTTAATCTTTAACATCTGGTACTTTCCAAATTCCACGTGTACATAAATTTTGCTAACATAGACAACATTATTATATAAAAAGCAGAAGTTATGTCTCATGACTATGTTCACTAAATTCAATAGGTGTCGCTGTGATTTACTTTTTAGCAGAAGCTAATTAGTTACTTATTGTATTTTGCTGATTTTCTATTAAGCTATATCCGTTATATTTGCTAATTGAATTTAAGCCAATTTCACAAGAGCAGTACAACCTGACCCAGTAACTACTTTAGCCTATCCGATTGCAGGATGAGCAACTGCACCCTCTGTTCTATTTAATTAAGGAACTTCAATCTGACCTAATATCTATTGTTACACAAAACTATTTGCTAATCACACACATGCTCTATTTGCTAAGTCTAGAAGCAGAAGTGTCTTTTAAAGAGAGAGTTTGAAATGCAATTCAGACCTGTATTTTCTAGGCCTACAGTAAGCTAGATTTCTATAATCCTGTTTCATGTATAGTTTCATGTATAGCTGATTTTGGTTCTATTCCTATGGATATTATCGATCCCGATCCGCTGTCTGTCTCTGAATCTGACAGCTCCAAATCTGCATATCCTGGATAAATCATAGGTGTATGAATTTGTTTGTCCGCAGCTGTTTCATCCACTTCACTGATTATATCCAATTTACTTTTGGGGCCTAGTCGAGCTAGTACTTGTCTACACTTAGTACTTTCCCCTTTTTTCCGGGTGCACGTGCCATTTTGGGCCTTAGGCCCAAGATATTTTCCATAATGGAAAAACCCTCCTCGGGTTTTAAAAAGTGCACCAAGTGTGGCGGTACCATCTCCGTCAGACACCCATGAGTGGTGTCTGAAATGTTTAGGTCCTGACAGTTCCATCTTGGCGTGTATGGCCTGTGCCATGATGTCCAAGAGAGGTCGACAGAACCGAGCCGCCCTGTTTCCCTCTGATGCAGCTTCGGTGCCATCGACATCTTCCAGGGCTTCATCTTCCTCCCGTGGATCTCAGGTAACTAAACATAAGTCTAGCCGGTCCTCAAAGGGTAGATCTCCTAAGCATCGAGATGCCTCTGGCATTGCCCTTGAGGATTCTGCACCTGCAAAATTGCCCCGGCGGGAGGCTTTGGCTTCCAAAGCATTATCGGGGCTCCAGGATGTTCGAGAGGCCTCGACCTCGGCAGAACTACTGGTGCCATGCTCTGGGGTACCGGCAGTCTTCTCTGGTACCGACATCCAGGCATTGGCAGCGTTGATAGACCAGAGAGTCCTGACTGTTGAGCGCAGTCTAGCAGCTCTCCTTGCGGCATCGATGCCCTCAGAACCGTGTCAGACTTTTCAACCGGCACCGACTCTGGTACCGGTACCGATAGCATTGACATCGGTGTCCGCATTGCCGGCACCCAGTCATCCGATGCCTTCCGGTACCGATACTCCGACTTCGGTTGGTACAGGTATTGGGCTCTTCAAGAGTATCCTGACAGAAGGTACTTCGAGTCCTCAGAGGAATCTGAGGATTCTGACAGTTGTGTCGATGCGGGAATACTTCTCCCAGAGGAGCCTTCCTCCCCTAAATGTAGGATGTCTCCTCCAGAGGACATTTCCTTTCAGGATTTCATCAGGGAGGTGGCTCGAGGTCTGTCCATTACTGTGGCACCTGAGACAGAGCCCAGAGCAAAGGAGTTGGAAATTTTACAATATCCTAAAATTCCTAAGGAGGCAGCTACCTTGCCCATCCATGAGATCCTGCATGATCTCATGTTAAGAATGTTGGAGACACCTCTTACCACCTCTCCTCATTCTCGTAGACTGGATACTCTGTATCGAGTCCCTCCTTGTCCTGGTTTCCAGAAAACTCAGCTTCCTCACAACTCTATTATAGTGGAATCAGCTATGAGAAGGATCAAGAGTGCAAAGAGGCATGCCTCTAATCCTCCAGGACGTGAGTGCAGAACTTTGGATGCTTTTGGACGTTGTCTTCCAAGCTTCCATGCTTTCTGCCAGGATCAGTTCCTATAGTCTATATATGGGAAAGTTCCTGAAGGAAGTCACAGGTGATTTAGAGGCTTTGAGTCCTCTTCTTCCGGAGGATAGACAGGATTTTCTCACATTAGTCAAACATGCCCAAAATGATTTGAAATTTGTCAGCCATGCAGCTTTTGACTGTTTTGAGTGCATAAGCAGAACTTCTGCCATTGCCATAGGTGCACGTAGAATTGCTTGGCTCCAGGCATCTGATCTGGAGCTCTGGGTACAAGATAAACTGGGAAATATTCCTTGTACTGGTGAGAACCTGTTTGGTAAAGATTGGCAGGAAAAGGCCAATGAGTTGGATGCTGACAACTCCACCTTGGATAGATTATCCAAGTCCACAGCTGATCCTGTAAGAAAAATCTTTTAAGAAACCATTCTTTTCTAAAAAGAAAAAGTATTATCCTGCTTATTCTCAGCAGGGATGTTCTGCAGGTCAGCTTGTCAGGAAAGGTCAGCAACCACCCCAACAAAGAAAAGCAAAGACTGCTAAGCCTCAGCCGTCCCAGCATTCTCAGCCTCCACAAGGCCTTAGACTTTCAGCTACTTAGCCTTCCTGGCTCTCATTGGACCAGAGCCTTCCACCATTCCAGGAAGGTTGTCACTTTGCCCCCAGATGGGGGCAAATAGCAGCAGAGCATTGGACACTCTCCATCATAAGAGGGGTACAAGCTTCATTTTTCAAGCATGACCCCTCCCACAATGATAAGGCAGTTCAATTCTCCGACCTCTTTCATCAACCTGTTAGGTCAGGAGGTCACTATGCTTCTTGCCCAAGGGGCAATAGAAGAAGTGCCCATCCATCAGCAGGGTACAGGGTTTTGCTCCCCCTATTTCCTTATCCCAAAGAAAACAGGGGGATACAGACCTATTCTGGACCTCAGACTTGAACAAATTCCTTGACAAAGAGAAATTCAAGATTTCTCTTGGAACTCTGCTGCCATACCTTCAGAGTCCGGATTGGCTTTGTTCTCTAGATCTCAAGGATGCGTACACCCATGTTCTCATCCATCCAACTCACAGAAAGTTCCTTCGGTTCCTTTTTCAAGAAAAGCCCTACCAATACAGGGTGCTTCCATTTGGCCTGGCCTCAGCAGCAAGGGTGTTCACGAAATGCATGGCTGTGGTAGCAGCATTTCTCCGCACTCTAGGGATATTCGTCTTCCCCTACTTAGACGACTGGCTCATTCGAGCCCCAACAGAGTCAGAGGCCAGGACTTCTCTATCCTGCACAGTGCGTATCCTTCCGTATTTGGGTCTGGTAATAAACATCCCAAAAGACAGTCTAACTCCCACTCAGTCTGTAGAGTTCATAGGAGCTTTGCTGGATACCAGAAAGGCAAGGGCCTATCTCCCTCAGGGCCGTTGCCTTCGCATGGAGCAGTTAGCTTCTCAGGCAGTGCTAAAGCCTTATCTCACTGCCTGGGAAATGCTACAACTACTAGGCCACATGGCATCTACTGTGCATGTGGTTCCCTATGCTCGCCTCCATATGAGGGCAGCCTAGTGGACTTTATCCACTCAATGGACCCAGGCATCAGGATGCCTGTTAGACAAAAAAGCAAACACAAGTTGCCTTATTTTGTCCCTCCAGTGTTGGAAATCCACTCAATACCTATTGCTGGGGTCCCCTTTTCAACAACCCTTACCCCAAGCAACTCACAACAGATGCTTCTCCAATGGGCTGGGGAGCTCATCTGCAAGACCTCTCCACCCAAGGCACTTGGTCTCCACAGGAGACTCATCTACACATCAATCTCCTGTAGCTCAGAGCAATCTTCCTTGCTCTTCGAGTGTTCCACACCCTGCTCAGCTACAAGACAGTCCTCATTCATACAGACAATCAAGTAGCCATGTTCTACATGAACAAGCAGGGGGGAACAGGCTCTGTTGCTTTGCAACGAAGCTTTGCGACTATGGGCCCTCGCCAGAGAGCATCAGATTCATCTCCTGGCAGTGTATCTTCCAGGCATACAAAACTCTTGGGCAGACAGACTCAGTCGAGTTCTGCTTCCACACGAGTGGTCTCTGCATGCAGACCAGGTGGCCAAGATTTTTCGAAATTGGGGAACCCCAGACATAGACCTCTTTGCAAGTCCATGGAATGACAAACTTCCCCGATTCTGTTCCAGAATTCCGGCTCAGGGGGCTCAGGCCAGGGATGCTTTCCTCCTCTACTGGGGTCAAGACTTCCTGTATGCCTTTCCACCCATTCCCCTAATTCCCAAAACCCTGTTCAAGCTTCAGAGAGACAGAGGCCGTATGATTCTCATAGCTCCACATTGGCCACAGCAAGTGTGGTGCCCTCTGCTTCTACATCTCTCTCAAGCTCCCTCCCTGGAGTTAGGGTCTGCTCCAGATCTGCTATCTCAGGAGGACAGAATGTTATGGCATCCCAGTCCCCAGTCTCTGCATCTGAGGGCTTGGTTGCTGAAGGCCTACATCTCCATGATCTTAACCTCCCTCAGCAAATTATCCTTTATGCTTCCAGGAAGCCTTCCACAAGACGCTCTTATGCTTTCAAGTGGAAAAGGATTACCATATGGTGTTCGCAGAAGGGTCTTAACCCCATTGCCATACCTCTGGAATCATTACTGGAGTATCTCCTTCATTTATCCAATGCAAGACTTAAGACTAACTCAGTGAGGGTCCATTTGAGTGCTATTGCAGCTTCCTTCAAGCCGCTAAATGGACAACCCATTTCCTCCCATCCTCTTATAGCAAGATTTATGAGAGGCCTTCTGCTAACTAAGCCTCCCATTAACTAAGCCTCCTGTGGCATGGGACTTAAATTTGGTTCTTGGTCAGCTCATGAAGCCACCTTTCGAACCCTTAGCTACTACCTCCTTGAAATTCCTTTCTTGGAAAGTTATTTTTCTCATTACAATCATATCAGCACGTTGCATCAGTGAGTTGCAAGCACTAGTAGCTGATCCACCTTATACAAGGTTCCATCATGATGACAAGGTAGTCTTTAGGACTCATCCACACTTTATGCCAAAGGTGGTCTCGCCTTTTCATCTAAACCAAGCGGTCTACCTACCTGTGTTCTTTCCAAGGCCTCATGCATCAAATGCAGAAAGGAACTTTCATACTTTTGGACTGTAAAACAGCTTTAGCTTTTTATTTACAAAACACAGCAACATAGAAAGTCCTCTCAACTCTTTGTTGCTTTTGATCCTTCTCATTTGGGACTTCTAGTCTCCAAGAGAACACTATCTAACTGGATTGCTCGGTGTATTTCCTTTGCCTATCAGAGTAAGAATCTTCCTCTAGAGGGCCATGTCATAGCTCACAATGTGAGAGCCATGGCAGCCTCAATGGCTTATCTGCACTCTGTGGCTATCGACGACATCTGTCAAGCAGCCACCTGGGCCTCGGTTCATACCTTCATAGCCCGTTACTGCTTGGACAAGGACTCCTGCCGGGATACCTTGTTTGGTCAGGCTGTTCAACACCTGTTCCATACCTAATCAACTCCTACCTACCATCCCTCATGGAATGCCAGAGATCCATGGGGGGGGAAGTGGAGCCCTGGTTCAGGGACACACAACTTCTGGGGTCTCTCCCTGGTATCTAAAGCTAGGGAGTCCCCATATGTGATGACTACATTCCTGCTTATTCCTGGAGATAGCATAGTTACTCACATGTAACAGGTGATCTCCGGGAACAGCAGGAATTTAGTCCTCACAACCCACCCACCTCCCCTAGGAGTTGTATTTCTCTATCTCTTTCCCTCTCTCTCTCTTTGTCTCAGCTTTAAAACTCAACTGGAGAGAGGCAGTTGGGAAAGGCAGGAAGGCAGCACGCAGGCGCTGTGGGATGCTCCCAAAAGCTTTCTAATTGGACACTGGGGAGTGTTCCCGTGCAGGCTTCGTTGGTACCGACGATACCCATATGTGAGGACTAAATTCCTGCTGTTCCCGGAGATTACCTGTTACAGGTGAGTAACTATGCTGCCTATTCATGAGATTTTACATGATCTCATATTAAGAATGTGGGAAACACCTCTTAACACCTCTCCCCATTCCCGTAGACTGGATACCATGTATCGAGTACCTCCTTGTCCTGGATTTCAAAAAACTCAGTTGCCACACCACTCTATAGTAGTGGAGTCAGCTATGAGAAGTATCAAGAGTGCAAAGAGACATGCATCTAATCCTCCAGGACGTGAGTGTAGGACTCTGGAAGCCTTTGGGCGTCGAACATTCCAGACCTCTATGCTTTCTGCCAGGATTAGTTCCTACATTTTATACATGGGAATGTTCCTTAAGGCAGTTACAGGAGATCTCGAGCTTATGAGCCCTCTCCTTCCTGATGATAAAAGGCAGGATTATCTTACACTTGTCAAACATGCGCAAGATGTTTCCAAGTTTAATCGTGCAGCTTTTGACTGCTTTGAGTGCATAAGCAGAACCTTTGCCATTGCCATAGGTGCTCGTAGGATTGCCTGGCTCCAGGCGTCTGACTTAGAACTCTGGGTACAGGATGAACTGGGGAATATCCCTTGTACAGGCAAAAATCTCTTTGGCAAGAATTGGCAAGAGAAAGCTGATGAGCTGGATGCTGATAACACCACTTAGGATAGACTATCCAAGGCTGCAGCTGATCCTGCACGGAGAAAATCCTACAAGAAACCATTCTTCTCTATAAAGAATAGGTTTTATCCCTCCTATAACCAGCAGGTACATTCTGCAGGTCAGTCCACCTGAAAGGGACAGCAGCCCCCAAAGCAAAGGAAATCAAAGGCTGCTAAGCCTCAACCGGCCCAGCAGTCTCAGCCTCCACAGGGGCTTTGACTCCCATCTAGAGAACTTGGCCTTCCTGGGCCTGAAGGGGCCAGAGCCTTACACCATCCCAGGAAGGTTGTGTCATTTTGCCCCCATATGGGGGCAGATAACAGCAGAACAATGGACTCTTTCCATTGTAAGAGAGGGGTGCAAGCCTCATTTCTTCAACATGCCCACTCCTACAGTGGTAAGACAGTTCAATTCTCAGGCTTCTCTCAACACTCAGTTGAGTCAAGAGTTCAGTTTACTACTTGCCCAGGGTGTAGTAGACGTACCCATATCTCCAGGAACAAGCAGGAATACGTCATCACATATGGGTACGTCGGTACCGACGGAGCCCGCGCGGGAAAGCTCCCCAGCTTTTCAGATTAAAAGCTTTTGGGGCCTCCCACTGCACATGCGCGCTGCCTTCCCGCCTTCCTGAGCAGCTCTCGTCAGTTTCTTTTTTTCCGCGGAGCCAGCAGGTCGTGTTCCTGTCACCGCTGAAGAAATTGTTAATTTTATTGTTTTCTTTAGACCGCGTACCTGCCTTCCCCATTCTGAAACCGGTACTGCCGGTCTCTCTTTCTTTCTTTTAAAAAAAAAAATATATATATTTTCTTTTCTTCAGCACAGCTTGGTACTTTGTTAGGCCTTCAGGCCAACACAATTTCTCCTCATGGAGAAGCCAGTTCCTGGTTTTAAAAAGTGTACCAAGTGCAGTGCTGTCATTCCTCTTACAGACACCCATGAATGGTGTCTTAAATGTTTAGGACCTGACCATTCCATACCGGACTGCCCATCCTGCTCCCAGATGTCGAAACGTGGATTGCAGAACCGGGCCAACAAGTTCCATGTGCTGTTTCCTTCAGAAGCATCACAGTCATCCAGGTCTTCCTCTCCGGATGGATCTCAGGTAACCAAAACTCCAGTGGGCAAATCCTCTAAAAGCAAATCTCTTTCTAAAGATCGAGAGGCTCTCAATTCTGAGTTCGAGGATTCTGCCCAGGCCAAAAAACCCCGGCGGGAGGCTCCGGCCTCCAAAGCAATCATGGGGTCACAGGTTGACATCGATGGCGCGGCCTCGACAGATCACCTGTTGTACTGCTCTGGGGTACCGGCCCATACCGGTACCGACATCCAGGCAGCAGTGGCGTCTATGGGCAATACTGTCCAAGTCATGCAGCAGGCCATTCTGGCTTTTATTAATGCTGCTATGCCCTCGGTACCGCAGCCAGCGGTACCGGGTCCGGTTCCGGTAATGGCTTCCATACCGGAACCGAGGCCATCGTCTTCCAAACGCAGATCGGTTCCGCATGCCGGATCCGGGCTTTTGCCCGGTACCGATCCCATACCCGGTACGCCCGATGTCGATACCGAACGGTATGCGTATCGTGCGTTGGAAGCACATAGAGGATACTCTGCTTCTTCAGAGGATTTTAACTCCTCTGATGATTCTGATGAGTTCTCCCTTGATCTTCCTGAGGAGCCTTCTTCTCCTAACAGGAGAATGTCTCCACCAGAGGATTTGTCCTTTCAGGACTTCATCATAGAAATGGCTAAAGGTCTTTCTATTGCTTCATCCTCTGAAAAGGAACCCAGATCAAAGAAACTGGATATTTTAGGATACTCTAAGTCTCCTAAAGAGGCAGTCACCCTGCCTATCCATGAAATCCTTCAAGAACACTTGATGGACTTATGGGAGGCTCCTCTAACATTGTCTCCTTCTTCTCGCAGGTTGGACACCATGTACCGTGTCCCCCCTTCTCCTGGTTTCCAAAAAACCCAGTTGCCTCACCATTCTATTGTGGTGAAGTCTGCAATGAAGAAGATAAAGAGTACCAAAAGGCACTCTTCTACTCCTCTAGGGCGAGAATGTAAGACTCTAGACTCTTTTGGCAGGAACATTTTCCAGGCTACTATGCTTATAGCCAGGATTAATTCCTATAGTCTTTACATGGGCATGTTTCTCAGTGAAATCGCTCTAAAAGTTCGGCATTTTGCCCCCTTCTCCCTGAGGATAAGAGGGAGCAGTTCATTTCCTTTTGGATATTTCAAAGTTCTCCAACAGGGCAGCTTTTGATTCCTTTGAGGGTGCTGGTAGGGCTTCGGGCATTGCTATAGCAGCCCGACGTCTTGCTTGGCTCCAGGCTTCTGATCTAGAACCTTGGGTCCTAGATGGCTTAAGAAATCTGCCCTGTACAGGTGAGAACTTATTTGGTGAGGAGTGGCAAATTAAGGCCACTCAAATGGATGCAGAAAATGCCACCTTAGATAGACTTTCTAAGTCTACCTCCACTCCTGCCAGGAAGAAGTCTTTTAAGAGGCCTTATTACAAGAAGTCCAGATTTTCTACAAATACTGGCCAACAATCCTCTCAGCCTCGTTTTGCTGCTAAACGTCAGCAACCTAAACAGGCAAGGTCAAAGCCGGCGGCGTCTGCTACGCCTCAGCAGGCTCCACCCCCTCAGGGGTTTTGACTTGCCCCTAGAGAACTTAACTTTTCTGGCTCTAGAACAACCAGAGCCCCTCACCATACCCGGAAGGTTAGCTCACTTTGCTCCCAGATGGGAGCAAATTACATCAGAGCAATGGACCCTCTCTATCATCAGAGAGGGTTACAAACTCCATTTTTCCGACCTTCCTCCTTATACTATGGTGAGGCAGTTCAATTCTCCCCCATCTCTCCTGGCCCTCTTGGGTCAGGAAGTCTCCTCCCTCCTTGCCCAGGGGGCAATAGAGGAGGTCCCTCTTCTTCAACAGGGGACGGGATTCTACTCCCCTTATTTTCTAATACCAAAGAAGACAGAGGGCTTCAGACCAATTCTGGATCTGAGAGAATTGAACAAATTTCTTTTCAAGGAGAAATTCAAAATGCTTTCTCTGGGCATTCTCCTTCCATACCTTCAGAGTCAGGATTGGCTTTGTTCTCTAGATCTAAAGGATGCGTATACACACATACTCATCCACCCATCCCACAGAAAATACCTTCGATTTCTGTTTCAGGGAAAACATTTCCAGTACAGAGTACTCCCCTTCGGTCTAGCCTCTGCTCCAAGAGTGTTCACCAAATGCATGGCAGTCGTAGCTGCCTTTCTAAGAGGCCTGGGAATTTTCATATTCCCATACCTGGACGACTGGCTCATCCGAGCTCCCTCTCAGTCCCAGGCCCAAATTTCCCTGGACCGCACAAGGCGTCTTCTGCAGTATCTAGGACTGGTAGTAAACCTTCCCAAGTCTCAACTAATCCCTACTCAGTCTCCCGAGTTCATAGGGGCCCAGTTAGACACCATCACTGCAAGGGCCTACCTGCCTCAGGTCAGGGCCCAACGCCTGCTGAGTTTGGCCTTCCAAGCTCAGTCCAGCAGTCATTTGACAGCCCGGGAAATGCTGCGACTTCTGGGCCACATGGCCTCCACGGTACATGTGGTGCCCTACGCTCGTCTGCATATGAGAGCAGCTCAATGGACCTTGGCCACCCAGTGGACTCAAGCATCTGGAGCGCTCTCCGACCAAATACTCACCTCAAGCCGTCTATTTTGGTCCCTCCAATGGTGGACATCCACCAAGAATCTGTTGTTGGGGGCCCCCTTCCAACCTTTGTTGTCCCAAGCAACCCTCACAACAGATGCCTCCCAGACAGGGTGGGGAGCTCATCTTCAGAACCTCTCCACTCAGGGCACTTGGTCTCCGCAGGAGGCCACCCTTCATATCAACCTCCTGGAACTGCGAGCAATTTACCTTGCCCTCAAGGTCTTCTATACCCTCCTTGTCAATCTGACTGTCCTAGTTCAGACAGACAATCAGGTAGCCATGTTCTATATAAACAAACAAGGAGGGACAGGCTCTCTGTCGCTTTGCAACGAAGCTCTCAGAATATGGGCCTTCGCCAGAGAGCATGAAATTCACCTTCTTGCAGTGTATCTTCCAGGAGTTCAAAACTCTCGTGCAGACAGACTCAGTCGAGTTCTGCTTCCACACGAATGGTCCCTACATATGGACCAGATACGCAGAATCTTTCAGGAATGGGGGACCCCGGACATAGACCTCTTTGCAAGTCCGTGGAATGCCAAACTTCCCCGGTTCTGTTCCAGAACTCAGTGTCAGGGAGCTCAGGCCCACGATGCCTTCCTCCTGCATTGGGGTCAGGAATTCCTCTATGCCTTTCCACCCATTCCTCTAATATCCAAGACTCTGTTCAAGCTCCAGAGGGATCACGGGACTATGATCCTCATAGCTCCCCGCTGGCCACGCCAGGTGTGGTTCCCTCTACTTCTGCATCTCTCCCAGGGATCCTCCCTGGACCTGGGAGCTGCGCCAGACCTTCTGTCTCAGGAGGAGGGGACTTTGTGGCACCCAAACCCCAAATCCCTACATCTCAGAGCTTGGTTACTGAAGGCCTAAGTCTTCAAGACTTTAATCTTTCTCAACCTGTGACAGATATCCTTCATGCCTCTAGGAAACCTTCCACGAGGCGTTCTTATGCTTTCAAATGGAAACGTTTTTCCATTTGGTGTGCTCAGCAGGGTCTTGACCCTCTAGCACTTCCTTTGAATTCCCTCTTGGACTATCTCCTGCATCTTTCAAATGCAGGCCTTAAGACGAATTCAGTAAGGGTCCATTTGAGTGCTATTGCAGCATCCTTAAAACCTATAAATGGACAACCTGTCTCCTCTCATCCTCTTGTTTCACGTTTCATGAGAGGCCTGACTCTAACTAAACCTCCCATCCGACCTCCTCCGGTAGCATGGGATTTGAACCTAGTTCTAGGTCAGCTTATGAAGCCACCTTTTGAGCCTTTGGACTCTACCTCCTTCAAATTTCTTTCCTGGAAGGTTGTTTTCCTTATTGCAGTCACTTCGGCTCGCCGCATCAGTGAACTGCAGGCTTTAGTGGCTCATCCACCTTATACTAGGTTTCATCATGATAAGGTGGTCCTTAAGACGAATCCCCACTTTATGCCCAAAGTGGTCTCGCCCTTTCATCTTAATCAAGAGGTATATCTACCTGTCTTTTTCCCGGCTCCTCATGCATCCAGTGCAGAGAGGAACCTTCATACTCTGGATTGTAAAAGAGCTCTTGCCTTTTACCTCAACAGGACTCAACCACATCGAAAGTCTTCCCAACTTTTCGTGGCTTTTGATCCTTCTCATTTGGGACTTCCCGTCACCAAGCGTACACTTTCCAATTGGATCGCTCAGTGTATTTCTTTTGCTTACCAGAGTAAGAACATTTCTATGGAGGGCCATGTCACAGCTCACAATGTGAGGGCCATGGCCACTTCTATGGCTCATCTTCACTCTGTGTCCATAGATCAGATCTGTCGAGCAGCCACTTGGGCCTCGGTTCATACCTTCACAGCCCATTACTGCTTGGACAAGGACTCCCGCCGGGATGCCTTGTTTGGTCAGGCTGTCCTCAAACACCTGTTCCATACTTAAACAACTCCTGCCCACCTTCCCTGGATGGATGCCTGAGATCCATGCGAAGATGGTTTACCCTTGGAGGGGGATCTCCCAGGCATCTTAGCTAGGGAGTCCCCATATGTGATGACGTATTCCTGCTTGTTCCTGGAGATAGCACAGTTACTTACCTGTAACAGGTGATCTCTGGGAACAGCAGGAATTAGTCATCACAACCCACCCACCTCCCCTTGGAGTTGTATCTCTATCTATCTTCCTGTCCTCTCTCTATTGTCTCAGCTTTAAACTCGAACTGACGAGAGCTGCTCAGGAAGGCGGGAAGGCAGCGCGCATGTGCAGTGGGAGGCCCCAAAAGCTTTTAATCTGAAAAGCTGGGGAGCTTTCCCGCGCGGGCTCCGTCGGTACCGACGTACCCATATGTGATGACTAATTCCTGCTGTTCCCAGAGATCACCTGTTACAGGTAAGTAACTGTGCTTTCCCAACAGGGTACAGGGTTTTACTCCCTTTATTTCCTTATTCCAAAGAAAACAGGGGGACACAGACCCATTTTAGACCTCAGAACTGAACAAATTTCTGTTCAAAGAGAAATTCAAGATTTCTCTGGGAACTCTGCTGCCATACCTTCAGAGTCAGGATTGGCTTTGTTCTCTAGATCTCAAGGATGCGTACACCCATGTTCTCATCCATCCAACTCATCGAAGGTTCCTTCGCTTCCTGTTCCAAGGAAAGCACTACCAATACAGGGTGCTTCCTTTTGGCCTGGCCTCAGCTCCAAGGGTGTTTACGAAATGCATGGCTGTAGTGGCAGCATTTCTTCGCACTCTAGGGATATTCGTCTTCCCCTACTTAGATGACTGGCTCATTCGAGCCCCATCAGATTCAGAGGCCAGAATTTCCCTATCTTGCACAATGCGTATCCTTCAGTATTTGGGCCTGGTCATAAATATCCGAAAATCCAGCCTAACCCCCACTCAATCTCTAGAGTTCATAGGAGCTTTGCTGGACACCAGAAAAGCAAGGGCCTATCTCCCACAGGCCTGCTGCCTTCACATTGTGCAGTTAGCCTCCCAGGCAGTATTAAAAACTCATCTCACTGCTCGGGAAATGTTACAACTCCTAGGCCACATGGCATCTACCATGCGCATGGTTCCCTATGCTCGCCTCCATATGAGGGCACTCCAGTGGACACTCTCCACGCAGTGGACTCGGGCATCAGGCTGCCTATCAGACAAAATAGCAAACACAAGTCACCTTATTTTATCTTACAATGGTGGCAGTCAACCCAAAACCTGTTGGTGGGGGTCCCCTTTCCAGCAACCCCTACCCCAGGTAACTCTAACAGACGCCTCACAAGTGGGTTGGGGAGCTCATCTGCAAGATCTCTCTACCCAAGGTACCTGGACTTCACAGGAGACCCGCTTACATATCAATCTCCTAGAACTCAAAGCAATCTTCCTTGCTCTTCGAGTGTTCCATACCCAGCTCAGCTACAAGACAGTCCTAATTCAGACGGACAATCAAGTAGCTATGTTCTATCTGAACAAGCAGGGAGGAACAGGCTCTCTGTCACTTTGCAACGAAGCTTTGCGACTATGGGCCCTCGCCAGAGAGCATCAAATTCATCTCCTGGCGCTGTATCTGCTAGGCATTCAAAACTCTTGGACAGACAAAGTTGAGTTCTGCTTCCGCACAAATGGTCTCTCTATGCAGACCAGGTAGCAAAAATGTTTCAGATTTGGGGAGCTCCGGACTTAGACCTCCTCTTTGCAAGTCCGTTGAATGCGAAACTTCCCCGGTTCTGTTCCAGAATTCCGGCTCAGGGTTCTCAGGCAAGGGATGCTTTCCTCCTCCATTGGGGTCAGGACTTCCTATATGCCTTTCCACCCATTCCCCTAATTCCCAAAACCCTTTTCAAGCTTCGGAGAGACAAAGGCCACATGATTCTCATAGCTCCACATTGGCCGCGGCAGGTGTGGTACGCTCTACTTCTGCATCTCTCTCGAGCTCTATCTCTGGAGTTAGGATCTGCTCCAGATCTCCTGTCTCAGGAGGACGGGAGGTTGTGGCATCCCAATCCCCACTCCCTGCATCTGAGGGCCTGGTTGCTGAGAGCCTAGACCTTCATGGTCTTAACCTTTCTCAACAAGTAAGGGATGTCCTTCGTGCTTCTAGGAAACCTTCCACAAGACTTTCTTATGCTTTCAAGTGGAAAAGGTTTTCCATATGGTGTTCGCAAAAGGGTCTTCACCCCTCTGCAATACCTCTGGAATCATTATTGGAGTATGTCCTGCATTTATCTAATGAAGGACTTAAGACTAACTCAGTCCATTTAAGTGCTATTTCAGCTTCTTTAAAGCCTTTAAATGGACAACCTATTTCCTCTCTTCCTCTATTAGTGAGATTTATGAGAGGCCTTCTTCTGACTAAGCCTCCCATTAAGCCACCTCCAGTGGCGTGGGACCTGAATCTGGTTCTTGGGCAGCTCATGAGACTGCCTTTTGAACCTTTAGCTACTACCTCCTTGAAATTCCTGTCCTGGAAAGTTATCTTTCTCATTGCAATCACATCAGCACGTCGCATCAGTTAATTGCAAGCATTAGTTGCTGATCCTCCTTAGACGAGGTTCCATCATGATAAGGTAGTCCTTAGGACTCATCCACACTTTATGCCAAAGGTGGTCTCACCTTTTCATTTAAACCAGGCGGTTTACCTGCCTGTATTTTTTCCAAGGCCTCATGCTTCAAATACAGAAAGGAATCTTCATACTTTGGACTGTAAAAGAGCTCTTGCCTTTTACTTGCAGAGGACACAGCAACATAGAAAGTCCTCTCAACTCTTTGTTGCTTTCGATCCTTCTCATTTGGGACTTCCAGTCTCCAAGAGAACATTATCCAACTGGATTGCACAGTGTATTTCTTTTGCTATCAGAGTAAGAACCTTTCTCTGGAAGGCCATGTCACAGCTCACAATGTGAGAGCCATGGGAGCCTCAATGGCCCATCTACACTCTGTGTCTATTGACGACATCTGTCGAGCAGCTACTTGAGCCTCGGTTCATACCTTCACAGCCCATTACTGCTTGGACAAGGACTCCCGCCGGGATGCCTTGTTTGGTCAGGCTGTTCTACAGCACCTGTTCCATACTTAATCAACTCCTACCCACCTTTCCCGGTATAATGCCAGAGATCCATGGGGGGGAGTGGAGCCCTTTGACAGGGGCATGCAACTTCTGGGGTCTCCCTGGCATCTGTAGCTAGGGAGTCCCCATATGTGAAGACTACATTCCTGCTTGTTCCTGGAGATAGCATAGTTACTCACCTGTAACAGGTGATCTCTGGGAACAGCAGGAATTTAGTCTTCACAACCCACCCGCCTCCCCTAGGAGTTGTATCTCTTTTCTTTTCTTTCCCTCTCTCTCTTTGTCTCGGCTTTAAAACTCAACTGGAGAGAGGCAGTTGGTAAAGGCGTGAAGGCAGCACGCAGGTGCTGTGGGATGCTCCCAAAAGCTTTCTAATTGGACGCTGGGGAGCATTCCTGCACAGGCTCCGTCGGTACCGACGATACCCATATGTGAAGACTAAATTCCTGCTGTTCCCGGAGATCACCTGTTACAGGTGAGTAACTATGCTGGATGCCTCTGCCCAGAATATTCTGATCCATGCACTAGTCACCTCACGGCTGGACTACTGCAATATTTTGTTCTGGCATCTTTGCTGCTGAATGAAATGACTGCAGACAATTCAAACTACTGCGATTCACCTTCTAGGACATGCTATCAAATATGACCACATATCTCCATTGTTCATTCAGTCTCATTGACCCCCCTTTCATCAAATGACTCCTTTTAAGATATTGATTCTTGCACACAGTTTTCAATACTCACAGGCAATCTTACCTATCCTCTCACTATTCTTTACTTACCTGCTCCTGTGTTATGTTCAGCTCAGGAGAATCATTTTTGTATCCTTTCAGTCACATCAGTCAGGTAGAATCTTTTTGTGCTTCAGCTATCTTTTCCACTGCGCCACCTCACTGGAGTGCCTTGCCATCATATTTATGCACTGAACCCTTTGTGGATGATACCAAAATCTGTAATAGAGTAGACACCCAGGAAAGTATAGCTCACATGAGGGATCTAACGAAGCTTGAAGAATGGTCAAGAATTTGGCAGCTGAGATTTAACACTAAAAAATGCAGTCATGCATTAGGGCTGCAGAGATCCAAGGGAGTGGTACGGTATAAGGGGTGAAGTACTTCTGTCCATGAAAGAGGAGCAGGACCTGGGGATGATTGTTTCTGATGATTTTAAGGTGAAAAAACATGTATAAAATGCGACCATGAAAGCCAGAAGGATGCTTGACTGTATAGAGAGAGGAATGGCCAGCAGGAAGGAGGAGGTGATAGTGCCTCTGTATAAGTGTTTGGTGGCACTTCATTTGGGGTATTGTGTGCAATTCTGAAGAACGCGCCTTCAAAAGCATGTAAACAGGATGGAGTCAGTGCGGAGGGTGACTACCAAACAGTCAGTGGGTTTCATCATAAGGCATATGGGGACAGACAAAGATTTTAATATGTATACTTTGGAAGAGAGAGGGGCGATATGATAGACATTTAAATACCTCTATGGCATAAATGCTCAGGGAGTGAGCCTCTTTCAATTGAAAGAAAACTCTGCAATGAAGGTTCATAGGATGAAGGTAAAAGGAGTAATATGTGGAAATATTTCTTTACAGAAAATAGTGTTAGATGCATGGAATAGTTTTCCACTGGAGATGGTAGAGACGAGGACTGTATCTGAATTCAAGAAAGTGTGGGACAAACACAGAAGCTCTCTAAAGGAAAAAAAGGGACTGTGGTAGTTGATATGGAAGGGCAGACTGGATAGGTCATAGTTTATCTCCAGGAACAAGCAGGAGTGTAGTCTTCAAATATGGGTGTAAGATTTGGTCAGTTATTCTTCTGTAGGTCCTGGGTTCATTTCACTTCACAGAGGCAGTAGGGTTTGCAACAAAACAAGCAAACAGGTGTGGCTTGGAAGGTTTTTATGTGGAAATAGGCTTAATACATAGGTATTGAACAGAGGTATATAGTGATTGTTACAGAGCTGTTTCATTGTGCATCAATGAATCTGTGTGTGCATGTGTGAAGTGTAAGATAGAGAGAGAGGCACGAACATGTGGCTCAGAGCCTCATGGCAAGGGAGAGAGAGAGAGCAGGGGAGGGGTGAAGGGAATTGATTATCAGAGTCTCCTGTCCTTCATGTCCAAGGGATGGTGGGAGAGAGAGAGAGACAGGAAGTGTTTGTCTTTTATAGTGAACTGAATCCTTTCCAGCACTTCCCCTTGAGGTCTGCTAGCCACTCCCTTTAAGGTCTGCTATTCTTGATTTAGCAAGGAGGGGCTTCAGGCCTTGGAGAATGAAATCACCAGGGGGTCAGAGTTAATTTCATCTTGTAAACTGTCCTATTACTTTTGGGGACTGAAGTCACCAGAGTCCACAGCTGCATGAAATGTATGCTGACAATGGGTATCATCGGTACCGATGGAACCTGCACGGGAATGTTCCCCAGCGTCCAATAGGAAAGCTTATGGGAGCATCCTACAGTGCCTGCATGCTGCCTTCCCGCCTTTCCAGCTCCCCCTCTTCAGTTTTTCATTTTCCACGGAGCCGACAGGATGCACACCCTGTCACCACAGAAAATCTATTCTTACGTTTTTGTTTTTTTGTGGTCGCATCTGCCTTCATTCGACACCTACCGGTACCGCCGGTTCTTTTTCTTAAAAAAAAAACCCCTATCTTTCTGAAGGATTTCTTTATTCAGGGGCCATTCCCCTCTCTGTGCTAGGTGCCATTTTGGGCACTAGGTCCACTTTTCTTCAAACATGGAGAAACCGGCTAGTAGTTTCAAGAAATGCTCTGTTGCGATACAATATCCATCACCGACACCCATTACTGGTGTCTTAAATGTTTAGGTCCTGACCATTCTCCATCGGAGTGTGTCTCCTGCAGGAAGATGACCAAGAAGGGCCTGCCGAATAGAGCTGCAAAACTCTGTACCCTTTTTGCCGCAGATACGATGTCAGTTGCATCAATGTCTTCCAGGGCTTCATCTTTATAGGTACTTGCACCTTTATAGGTACTTGCATCTTTATAGGTACTTCACCTTTATAGGTACTTGCACATCTTAGAAGAAAGGGGCTGCTCTCAGGTGCAGCTCGTTATCCAAATCAGTCATACACGGAGGATCTGAGCTTAATTAATTAAGCTTCAGGTATACAAGGTGTATTAGGGGTATTAGATACACTTTTATTGGTATAAGCATCTACACCAATCCTTAGTATATACAGAATTTAAAAGACCTAAACACAAGCTTTAAACTAAGATGCAGACAGAAGTCCAGCAACGAGATGGGGGTTCTCCGGTCTTTTGCATTGAGTGTCGCATGTATGATTTTCTCCCAGTTGGTGAGAGGTCTTACGTATGCACTAAGTGCAAAGAACTCTTTGCTCTCAGGGAGCGAGTCCGTTCTCTAGAAGCTAGAGTAGCAGACCTGGAAGACATAAGAAAGACAGAGATGTACATGGACGTGACCTACAGGGATATAGTCCTGAAGTCCCACCTCCAGTCTGGCAGCATCCCTGCTGCCATGGAGGAGAGAGGTCACATGACAGGAGAGCATCACCCTGGTGTGGCAGGAAGTGATCCTGTAACTAGGACCTGTCCTCCAGGTGATGTAAAACCCTCTTGCACCGAGGACGTTTCTCCAGGGCCACGTGCCCATGAGGGGAGGGTCAGGACAGCTGTTATAGTTGGTGATTCAATCATTAGGAATGTAGATAGCTGGGTGGCTGGTGGACGTGAGGATCGCCTGGTAACATGCCTGCCTGGTGCGAAGGTAGCGGACCTCACGCACCGCCTAGATAGGATCATAGATAGTGCTGGGGAGGAGTCTGCTGTCTTGGTACATGTTGGTACCAATGACATAGGAAAATGTGGTAGGGAAGTTCTGGAGGCTAAATTTAAGCTTTTAGGTAGGAAGTTGAAATCCAGAACTTCCAGGATAGCGTTCTCCGAAATGCTTCCTGTTCCACGTGCAGGACCCAAAAGACAGGCAGAGCTCCGGAGTCTCAATGCGTGGATGAGACAATGGTGCAAGGATGAGGTTTTTGGATTTGTTAGGAACTGGGGAACATTCTGGGGAAAGGGGGGGCTCTTCCGAAGGGATGGGCTTCACCTTAATCAGGATGGGACCAGACTGCTGGCATTAACCTTTAAAAAGGAGATAGAGAAGCTTTTAAACTAGAAATTAGGGGAAAGCCGACAGTCACCCAGGAGCGCATGGTTCGGACGAAGGTATCCTTGAAGGATACTACCAAAAGCAATGAGGTTCCAAAAGGGAGTATAGTAGCCGAAATGCCCTTGAGTAAGGAGCAGACAGAGAATAAAGATTCCAAATTACCCATGCCTACCAATAGCCAGATTAATATGAATAAAATACAGTCTCTAAAATGCTTGTATGCCAATGCTAGAAGTCTAAACAATAAGATGGGAGAGTTAGAATATATGGCACTAAATGAGAGGTTAGATATGATTGCACTCTGAGACATGGTGGAAGGAGGATAACCAGTGGGACACTGTGATACCTGGATACAAACTATATCGTAATGATAGAGCTGATCAAATTGGTGGAGGGGTTGCGCTCTATGTTAGAGAGGGCATTGAGTCAGAAAGGATTAAAGTTTTGCAGGGAACAAAATTTGCTGTAGAATCTCTATGGATTGAAATTCCACTTATGAAGGGGAAGGTGATGGCAGTGGGGGTGTACTATCGACCGCCTGGCCAGAATGAACAAATGGATGATGAAATGCTCAAAGAAATCACAGAAGCTAACAAAAGTCACAACAGAGTAGTAATAATGGGTGATTTCAATTACCCCGGTATCGACTGGGTCAGTGTTACGGCAGGACAAACTAAAGAGATAAAGTTTCTAGATGGAATAAATGACTGCTTCTTGGAGCAGCTGGTTCATGAACCGACCAGAGGGGAAGCCATACTGGACCTAGTCCTTAGTGGAACGCCAGATCTGGTGCAAGAAATAAGGGTGTTGGGACCACTTGGCAATAGTGACCATAATATGATCATGTTTGATTTAATTATTGGAGAACAAATAGTAAAGAAATCCACATTACTACCTTTTAACTTTCAAAAGGGAGACTATGATAGAATGAGGAATATAGTTAGGAAAAAACTAAAAGGAGCGGTTCCAAAGGTTAAAGACTTACAGCAAGCTTGGGCGTTATTTAAAACTACTATCCTCGAAGCCCAGACCAGCTGTATTCCACGCATTAAGAAGAGTGGGAGAAAGTCCAAAAAACTGCCAGCATGGTTTAAAGGTGAGGTCAGAGAGGCTGTTGCTGCCAAAAAAGCAACCTTCAGGAAATGGAAAAAAGAGCCAAATGATGAAAACTGGAAACAGCACAAGCACTGGCAAGTTAAATGCAAAGCATTGATAAGGCAGGCAAAGCGGGAATTTGAAAAGAAACTTGCTGCGGAAGCAAAAACACGAAATAAAGACTTTTTCAAGTACATTCGTAGCAAAAGGCCTGTGAGAGAGTCAATTGGACCGTTAGATGATAGAGGGGTAAAAGGGGCAGTAAGAGGAGACAAGGCTATAGCGGAGAGACTGAATGAATTCTTTGCTTCGGTCTTTACTGAGGAAGATGTAGGGATGTTACCCAAGACTGAAGTGGTATTTAAAGGTGATACTGCAGAGGAATTGAGAGAAATATCGCTACACCGGGAAGATATATTACAACTATTTGATAAACTGAATAGTAGCAAATCACCTGGACCGGATGGTATACATCCCAGAGTGTTGAAAGAACTGAAATATGAGATTGCAGACCTGCTATTGGTAATCTGTGAACTTTCATTAAAATCAACTGTAATACCTGAAGATTGGAGGGTCGCCAACGTAACACCAATTTTTAAAAAGGGTTCCAGGGGTGACCCGGGAAATTACAGACCGGTGAGCCTGACGTCAGTACCAGGGAAAATGGTAGAAACCATCATAAAGAACAAAATTACGCAGCATGTAGATAGTCATGGCCTAATGGGAGACAGCCAACATGGCTTTAGACAAGGAAGATCTTGTCTTACTAATCTGATATGTTTTTTTGAAGGTGTGCATAAACAGGTAGACAAAGGTGAGTCGGTTGATATAGTGTATCTGGATTTTCAGAAAGCTTTTGACAAGGTCCCCCATCAGAGACTTTTGGCAAAGCTAAAAAGTCATGGGATAGGAGGCAGTGTACTATTGTGGATCGGGAACTGGTTAAAAGATAGAAAGCAGAGAGTAGGGCTAAATGGCCAATATTCCCAATGGAAAAAGGTGAATAGTGGAGTACCCCAGGGATCTGTACTGGGTCCGCTGCTTTTTGACATATTCATAAATGACCTGGAAAAGGGAATAACGAGTGAGGTTATCAAATTTGCAGATGACACAAAACTGTTTAAAGCTGTTAAAACCCAAGAGGAAAGTGGAAAACTGCAGGAGGACCTGGATAAATTGGAAGACTGGGCATCCAAATGGCAAATGAAATTTAATGTGGACAAGTGCAAAGTCATGCACCTAGGAAAGAACAACCCACACTATAGTTACTCGATGCAAGGCTCCACATTAGAAGCCACCACCCAGGAAAAAGATTTAGGAGTCATCGTGGATAACATGTTAAAACCCTCCACCCAGTGTGCAGCGGCGGCCAAGAAAGCAAACAGAATGCTAGGTATCATAAGGAAAGGGATGGAGAATAAAACAAAGGATATTATAATGCCTCTGTATCGCTCCATGGTACGACCGCACCTTGAATATTGTGTGCAATTCTGGTCACCGTATCTTAAAAAGGACATAGCGTTATTAGAAAAAGTACAGAGAAGAGCCACCAAATTGGTGAAGGGGATGGAAGGCTACTCCTATGAAGAGAGGCTAAAAAGGTTAGGGCTCTTTAGCCTGGAAAAGAGACGGCTGAGGGGAGATATGATAGAGGTCTATAAATTAATGAATGGAGTGGAACAGATAAACGTGGATCAATTGTTTACGCTATCAGAATATAGAAAGACTAGGGGACATGTAATGAAGCTACAGGGTAAACTATTTAAGACAAATAAGAGAAAATATCTTTTCACTCAACGTGTAATCAAATTCTGGAATCTGTTACCGGAGGTAGTGGTAAGGGCTGTTAGTATAGCTGGGTTTAAAAAAGGTTTGGACAAGTTCCTGGAGGAAAGGTCCATAAACCACTATTAAAAAGGGACCCAGGATATCAATGCTTGACCCAGTACAAGCATTGTGGAACTTGTGTCTTTTGGGGAAACTGCTAGGTACGTATGACCTAGATTGGCCACTGTTGGAAACAGGATACTGGGCTTGATGGACCTCGGTCTGACCCAGTATGGCATGTCTTATGTTCTTATGTTCTTATCTTCCTCCCATGGATCTCAGGTAACTAAACCTAAGTCTTCTAAAACTGGACGGTCCTCAAAGGGTAGATCTCCTTCTAGGTATCGAGATGCCACTGGTGTTGCCCTCGAGGAAAGTTCACTGGCAAAACAGCCCCGGCGGGAGGCTTCGGCTTCCAAAGCATTAACAGGGCTCCAGAATGTTCCAGAGGCTTCCACCTCTGCAGAACTAGTGGTGCCATGTTCTGGGGTCGTGGCCGCTTCCACCAGTACCGACACCCAAACATCGGCAGGAGTGTGTGATAAGGAAGCTTATCATAGCTCAGGAAGGAGCTATAGAAAAGGTGAAGTGACTCTGAACAAGCAACCTGTCAGTTCTGGTAGAAATAAGAAAACAGAATTTTCCCATAAAAGACTACCAGTCCCAGAATGCACCAGGTTTCCACCAGCCATTAGAGGAGCTGAAGTGGGGAAACGTGTGTTCAATCAAGAGGGCTATGAGGTAATCCCCAAGCACTCATCTCAAAGGGCAGGGCCTGATTCAGCACAGCTGCGCTGTGCTAGGGTGGAGCACTCATCAAAGCAGAATAAAGGTAGAGTTTATTCTACAGAGAATTATCCTGATCCTCAGTTTCATCTGGGAGATCCTCAGAATCAGCTTGGAGATCCTCATCTTGGACAGCTTCATCATCTGGAGGATCATCAGAAGCAGAAGCCAGACCGGACGGACAGAGAGGGCAAGAAACCCTTTGGAAGAAAGAAGAGAAAAGCATTTGGAAGGTCTAAATTAGTCCATAGCAGTACGTATACTGGAAGGCATTCAAAAGGCAAGCATACACCATTGGACTGGGGAAAGCCAGAGGAATGGTGCTGCAGGGCTAGGAATCTCCAGACGGTACCTGTGAGGGAGACGGCTGCACGTGGAAGGGACTCTAAGATCCGTGCCAGAAGGTATGTGAAGAGAGATCCAGTGTCCAGGGATCTGGATTGGAAGGCTGGACATAAGAACTGGACTACATACTGGCCAGGCTATTTAGAGAGGAACTAACAGCAATGGAAGCTCAGGTATGAACACTGATCTATGCCCTAGCTATAACCTTGAAAGACAGCAGGGAAACAAGTATTCTCCTGAGAGCGCTACATTGAGAAATTCCTCTGTGCCAATCCATGTTATTGAACCCATGATTGTTGAAGAAGGGGGAGCGGTCTTAGATACAGGCTGTAAATATATGGATTGCTCTCTGTCTAAACTCCTTTGGTAATTTTCTGTTACAAAGTACAGCAACCATCACAAAGAAATACAAATTTGTTCTTTAATCTACTCAGAAAAGCTCCTGAAGTAGGATTTGAGCCACGCAGTAGAAAGCAAGCCAGCTAAGGGGTTTCAGCTGGGTAACTGCTAGCAATTGAGGTTTACCTAATTGCTTGTGAGCTCTGAGGGAATCACTTCTGAGTCTATGTGGGAAGATATAAGAAGTTAACCTGAAAAGAACAGTTTTTCCCTTCTTTGTGGATTTTGTTTGTTTGATACACTGCTAAGAAAATATTAGCTAAAGCCTACAGAAAAGACCAGTTTGTTACCAACCAGGTCTTTATTCTTTTGCTTTGATTGCCTGACAAGTTCATCTGTTTTCCTGATTTTGTTTTTCTAAGTTTAACACTGAAAGCAAGTATCCTGTTTTATGTGCTCCCAAGCATATCTGTGTTGGGAGAAATAACCCCATAAATAAATATCTTATTGGCTTTACACTCAAGCACAACTAATTATTGTGAGCAGCTGTGTCTGGTGTGAATGGACTGCATTTCCCACAATCCCTTGCAAATCATATTGATATATGCACTTGCCAAGACTGTGAACATTCTCACCCAGGCAGCCGTCTGACAAGTGATGGATCAGAGAATCCTCGCTATCGAACGCAGTCTAGCGGCTCTCTTAGCAGCTTCAGTATCGCTAAGACTGCTACAGACGGTTCCACAGGTATCGGTACCGACATCGGTGCCAGTACCAACTGCACCTGCCTTGGCTGGTATGCTTCGTCCCCCCATAACGAGCCTTGAGTCTATCTCTGGTATTGAAAGATCGGTACCGAGACCCAATACCGACTTCAAACGTACTGGTACCTGGCACACAGATACTTCGAATCTTCCAATTCCAATGACTCTGATTCTGCTGGTACTAGAGCAGTCCTTCCGGATGATCCATCTCCTTCTCCTCAACGTAGAATGTCTCCTCCAGGATTTCATACGTGATTTATCTCGAGGACTTAAAATCGCGGTGACTCCAGAAAAGGAACCCAGAGCAGAAGAATTAGAAATTCTTCAATACCCTAAGGCTCCTAAAGAGGCAGCTACTCTGCCCATTCATAGGATCTTGCATGACCTTATGCTAAGAATGTAGGAAACTCCCTTAACGCTGTCTCCACGCTCGATGACTCGATACCATGTATCAAGTTCCAAGCTGTCCTGGTTTTCAAAAGACTCAGCTACCACACCATTCAATGATAGTGGAATCGGCGATGCGTAGGATTAAGAGTGCTAAAATGCATTCTTCCAATCCTCCAGGCCGTGAATCGAGAACACTTGATGCCTTTGGGCGTCAGTGCTTCCAGTCCTCTATGTTGTCAGCCAGTATCAGCTCTTACATTCTCTATATGGGAATGTTCCTCAAGGAGATTGCAGGAGACTTGGAGCTCATGAGCCTTCTTCCTGAGGACAAAAGAGGGGAATTCCGTACTTTGGTGAAGCATGCCCAGGATGTATCCAAGTTTGTAAACCGTGCAACCTTTGATTGCTTTAAATGTATCAGCAGAATCTCTATCTCCATTGGTGCACGTCGTATTGCCTGGCTTCAGGCATCAGACTTGGAAATATGGGTGCAAGATAAACTGGGATACATTCCTTGCACAGGAGAGAATCTCTTTGGCAAGGATTGGCAAGACAATGTAGCAGCTGATAAGCGTGCAATAAATAATACCAGGAGTCAGTTCAAAGATCCAAGCCAATTTATTGTGCACATGGCTCAGTTAGTCAAAGCTGCAAAAAAGGACTGAGCAATGGAGAACAGGAACAACTTCCTTATATACAAGATTCACAGTTTGATAAGGCAAATTTCTATTGGTCCCAACGCCCCCTGCATCTATCCAATCGGGGACCCTCTCTGGGCCTAACACACTGTGCCCCCTTCTCAGGCTATTCTAACAAATGCTCAGTTTCTAGACATAAACACATCCCTACTACAGGGTCATCTCTAGGCTCAGAGAATGTGAGAATGCAAAACACTGGAACATATCTATCATCAGCATAAAAGAATTGAATAAGGATTAACACAAACTTATCAAAAGCAGTTTAGAGCGGTTTAAGGCAGATCCTCAGACCTTCACTGACTCTGATCTTTCTCAGCACTACTATTTCTAAGTGGGAGTGGGGACTCAGACCTAGCTTGCAGGCCTCTCATACATGTACCGGCTATTATATAGGCCATAGCCTACCACATTCCCCCCCCCCTTTGATTATTCTCACCTGCTAGTGAGAAAGGGTGAGAATTAAATCACATATTATACTTGCGTAAAAGCATCATTTTGGGGTATAGGGTAATATTGCCACATAGCTAAGACTCTTGTAGCTGCCTTCCGTTCTACGGTGCTATCAATGGCTGCTGACTCTACTCGACTGTGATGAATCCAGGGTTCGAGTTCTGTAACGTGATCTGCTGTTGGGGTTAATAAGATGACAACATAAAGTCCCTTCCATTGCGGTGCCAACGGTGTCCTTCTCCACTCTTTGATCCACACCGAGACTCCAGGCTTGAAAGGATGCAGGGGTTCTGTTGGATGGGCAGCTAATCTTGTACCCACGTATGAAGACTCTGCAAAACAGAACTTAGTAGGGGCTAAGCATATCCTAAGAAAGGCTATAGAAAGAACTCAGAACTGGGGCCACTTCAGGTGATCCTCTTGACAAAGATTAGATAACTGAGATTCCAGGGTTCTGTTCATACGGTCTACTCTTCCTAAATTCTGAGGTCTGTAGGCAGTATGCATCTGATAATGTCAATATCTCGGGGCCATTCTTAATGGACTTGCTTCATGAGGTTATCAACCCTCATTCTTTGTACAGGGCCCCATGTGCATGCAAGGTTGTAAGGGCATACTTGGAATCTGTGTACACATTTAGACAGAGCCCTTCTCCAATTGTCAGTGCTCTAGTAAGAGCTATCAGTTCAGCTTTCTGTGCTGAAGTTCCTGGGGCCAGAGCTGTGGACTCAACTACCAGATCCAGGGTCACCACTGCATATCTGGCACAACAATGTCCATTATGACGACAAGACTGCATCTACAAAGAAAGTCCATTCAGGGTTCTCCAAAGGAACATCAGTCAAATCCGGGTGGCTTGAGAATATAGTGTCCATAGTTTTTAGACAGTCATGATCAGGGGTGGGTCAAGACCAACTGGTAACAGCGTAGCAGGATTCAAAGCTTGACTGACCTTCAGTTGTATCTGGGGGTTATCACACAACATGCTCTGATACTTCAACATCCGTGAATGCGTGAGCCAAAAACTTCCTTTGTGTTCCATAAGGGTCAGAACAGAGTGTGGTACAATAACTTGAAGATTCTGTCTCAAAGTGAGCTTGTCTGCTTTGCTCACTAGGAGGGCTGTAGCTGCAACAGCTCTCAAACAAGGGGGCCAGCCTTTTGCAACTACATCCAATTGTTTTGACAGATAGGCTACTGGCCATTGCCAAGATCCAAGAGATTGAGTCAACACTCCTAGAACATTTCCTTGTGACTCATGAACATAGAGACTGAAAGGTTTTCTGGACATCTGGTAGACCCAGAGCTGGTAATAACATCAGAGCGGCTGCATCCTGTTCAGGTCTCCATTCCAATGGAGACTCTTCCATACCTGTGGTAGCTTGATACAAGGGTTTTGCTAGCAGCGCAAAATTGGGGATCCATATACGACAGTACCCCGCGGCACCCAAGAAGGCTTTCACTTGCCTCCTGGTGGTTGGAGCAGGAATACTGCATACAGCTTTTTGTCGTTCTGGTCCGAGGCATCGAATTCCGCTGGACAACTGGAATCCCAGATATTTAACTTGTTTGACATAATCGCTCTTGAGACTTTGTATCCAGCCTCATTAAAAAGGTGCAAGAGTTCACTGGTGGCTTGTAGATATTCGCTTTCTGAATTTGTGGCTATGAGCAGGTCGTCCATATACTGAAGAAGAACCCTGTGTCCTGGGTTCACTGAGTAGCTTGAGAGATCTTGATTTAAGCAGCACTGAAGAGAGTAGGTGAATTCTTAAATCCTTGGGGTAATCAAGTCCAGGTGAGTTGGCCCCGTCTTCCTGTTGTGGGGTCTTGCCATTCAAAAGCGAACAAAAGTTGACTGGTGGGGGCTAAGCGTATGCAGAAAAAGGCATCTTTCAGGTCCAGGACAGTGAAATGAGTAGCCTCAGCGGGGATCAGTCCCAAGTGAATATAAGGATTTGGTACCACTGGGTGTATAGTTTCAGGTGCATCATTCACTCACCTCAGATCTTGTACTGGGCGGTAATCCCCTGTCCCAGGTTCCTTGACTGGGAGAAGGGGGGGGGGGGTGTTCCAAGGTGACTGGCATTCCTTGAGTAGTCCATACTTCAGCAGTTTCATTAAATGGCAGTGGGATACCTTCAATGGCTGGTCCGGGAAGAGGATACTGCTTCACATGCACTGGTTCCGCTCCTGGCTTGGGGTTGACGATGACAGGGACTATGTTCTTCGCTAGGCCAGGTGGATTATCTTCTGCCCATACTTCAGGGGGGGGGGCTAAAAGGTTAGGAGGTATACAGGAACTAGCTGGCTTGATTGGAGATGCACTATAGAACCGCTACTCTTCTTCTCGGGGAACAGTCAGCACCATCAATCCAGCAGGCTTTGGGTTCAGTCATTTGCATTTCTCCCCCTTCAGCAAAGGATATCTGTGCCTGGAGCTTTGCAAGCAGATCTCGGCCCAAAAGTGGAATAGGGCATTCAGGCATATACAAGAACTGGTGCGTTATTTTCTGTCCCCCTAGGTCACACATACGGTTCTGCAAGAAAGGCTTAGTGGCCTTAGCCCCAGTAGCTCTGACAATGGTGATGCATCGAGAAAACAAAAGGGGCTACTGGCTTTAGTATTCTGCTCCTGTATCCCCCTTAAAGTCCATATATTGGTCCCCTATTTTCAGACTGACCATAGGCTCCTGGGGACCCAGGGAAACTTGGAGCCCGGTCTGGCCTAGTCTTCATCCATGCTGTAGCCCTCTTCGGCTGCCACTCACTCTATAGCTGCTTCCCCCTCTTGCTGGAACACTGTGCTCGGTTTATTCTTCCATGACTCTAAAATCAACCTCCTGTTCTCCAAGTGCTCCCTCCTCCCTTCCTGGGGGTGGAGTCAAGATGCGGGCATTCACTTCTCTAATGTCCTTCTCTGCAATGAGCACACTGATTCACACCCAGTGGGGGCCGATCATTTTCACGACTCCTTCCACTTCCTCTGCCCCTTCGATTAGGAAAACCACCTCCATGTCATTCAACTAAAGTATCAGCAAAAAGATCTGCTTTCTTCTTCATTGTATGTTTACTTTCTCTGTCACATTCAATTTCACGATTCACATACTTTCTGAGCAACTTTCATTAACTGGGCTGTATTCATACCCGCAAATCCATTCATTTTCTGTAATTTTCGTCTTATATCTCTCTGGGACTGACTGACAAAAGCTGCGTTTACCATACACAAATTCTCTTGGGCTGCGGGATTGCATGGGGTATATAGTGGGGGCTGCTTGCACTATTCGGATCCCACTTGAGGCCATCAAAGCTGATGGGTCTGCATAATACTGTTCTTTAGTTCAATCAAATCCCTTGCTAAAATTCCTAGTCATACATTTCAACAAAATCTGCGTGGACTGACCCCCCCCCCCCCATGGTGACGTACTTGACAACAGACAGAGGGGGCAGGCAGTCAGGCTGCATTTTCCTGTAGACGAAACATAATGGATGTGTGTGCTCATTCTAAATAGGAACAATTTAGATAAAGTCCTCAAAATATAAAACTATTATTTTGCAACATGTTATAACAATCCCAATAGAAAGAACTATGGCTCCTAACATAATGGCCACATATCTATTACGTATGACTGGAATGAAATTACTTAGCATGGAAACTCACTGCCAGCCGTAATCAGCATTTAAGCTGAACAATGTCTCTGCAGAAGAAATTACTTTAAATCATACAGTTCAGAAAGCAGACATTACATTCCCTCAGGATTTAAACCATTTTCAAGTCGCGATCTGGTACTACTGGCTCGGGATGCTTCATAGTCCTGTCGGGGTTCTTAACCTCTACTTCAAAGGTCAAAGGAAAAACAGAAGCAGTTTCTCTATCATTTCTGTTTGAACCATTGCAGTGCTTGCTGAAGATTTGAACATAAAAAGACACAAGACAAGGCTAAGCCCACAAATGCATTATACCTACAGAAATCCTTCTCACTTGGTCCGAACAAGAACAGTTAAGGAACTCGAACAGGGTTAATAATTCTGACTAAACATTCTTATTAAATGATATATAATACATGACCATAGCAGAAGGAACATCACTATTAGAACATATTGAATAAAACAGGTACAATTTTCCTGAAATAAGCACAAATTAACCCAGCTGCACAACGCCTTCACAGGGTTAACCGATACTAAACATTCCTTTGTGCAGACACGCCCCTTCTCTCTCTGCTTGCCAGTCTCAGGCTGTGCTGAAGAAACAATAAAATCACAGACACAGCTTGTCTTCGCTGTGCTGAAGAAAAACCGGATTGAGTGAGACAGCTTCTTTACTTAAAGGTGACTCCTAAGTTGGTTTTTCCTTCTTTCTTCTTCTCTTAATACTATCCTTTAATCGGTAAACTGTTTCAACAGATAACAAAACCAAATACAAACAGACCATAAGGGAGACAAACACCAAACACTTTCACCTTTTCGCGATCTGGCAATGCACTAGTCAGGAGCCAGCACCTCGCTTGGTCTGTATTCAAGACCTCTCATTCACACATGCAGACATTCAAGACAGAATTAAATCCCAACGTAAATAAATCCCAATAAACAGAATAAATCTCAATAAAACCTGACTGACTGGCTGAGGGGTTGGTGGGTTCAGTCTCTGCTTATACCTTTAAGACTTCTGAGACCTACTAGGACCACCCTGAGAGGTGATCAGAGACTCAAGCGCTTATTGAAGACTCCCGACGGGCTGACCGACTGATTAGCAGAAAATTGCTACTCACCGGATCCAGTTCCCGATATCAAATCAGTACCTGGGTTGGATCCTGGACTCCCCTCGGGTTCGGAGGTGTTGGCCAGCCAGAACCAGCAACCTGTGGAGGCAAGGAGGAGCCCCCCCAATACAAGAGGAGCGGGCGGCGCCAGAGGCTCCCCTGCGATCAGTCAGGTGCGGCACCAGCCGGACCAAAACTCTTGAGGCGAGAAGTCATGGTATAATCACTTGCATACCATCCCCCGCTCGCATATTCCTGGCCAATGCACCAAGAATATGTAGCAGCTGATAAGCATGCAATAAATAATACCAGGAGTCAGTTCAAAGATCCAAGCCAATTTATTGTGCACATGGCTCAGTTAGTCAAAGTTGTAAAAAAGGACTGAGCAATGGAGAACAGGAACAACTTCCTTATATACAAGATTCACAGTTTGATACAGGCAAACTTTCTATTGGTCCCAACGCCCCCTGCATCTATCCAATCGGGGACCCTCTCTGGGCCTAACACCCTGTTCCCCCTTCTCAGGCTATTCTAACAAAGGCTCAGTTTCTAGACATAAACACATCCCTACTACAAGGTCATCTCTAGGCTCAGAGAATGTGAGAATGCAAAACACTGGAACATATCTATCATCAGCATAAAAGAATTGAATAAGGATTAACACAAACTTATCAAAAGCAGTTTAGAGCGGTTTAAGGCAGATCCTCAGACCTTCACTGACTCTGATCTTTCTCAGCACTACTATTTCTAAGTGGGGGTGGGGACTCGGACCTAGCTTGCAGGCCTCTCATACATGTACCGGCTATTATATAGGCCATAGCCTACCACAACAAGGCAAATCAGATAGAATCTGTTTATCACTTTGAATAGACTCTCAAAGTCTACAGCCAACCCAGCAAAGAAAAAGTCAATCAAGAAACACTTTTTCAACAAGAAAAGTTTTACCCATCAGGGTTACTGTCCAGTTCATATTCCCCAAAAGAGGCAACAGAACAGATGGAGGAAGCCATAAGTGTCAAGAGCTCAGTCAGCTCAGCAGGCTCAGCCTCCTCAGGGGCTTTGACTCCTTCCTAGAGAACTTAGTCTTTCGGCCCCTACAAGGTCCAGAAACCTCTACCATCCCCGGCAGGTTATGCCATTTTGCCAAAAGATGGCAACAAATAACATCAGAAAATTGGACTCGGTCCATTGTACGAGAGGGATACAGACTTCATTTTCAAAGCATGCCCCCTCCTACAATCATAAAACAGTTCAGTTCCCAAGTCCCTGCCATCGATCTCTTGGGTCAAGAAGTTGCATCACTTCTTGCTCAGGGAGCAAGCGAAGAAGTACCCATACCCCAACAGGGTACGGGGTTCTACTCCCCCTATTTTCTCATTCCAAAGAAAACAGGACGACAGACCCATACTGGACCTCAGAGAATTGAACGAATATCTGTTCTAAGAAAAATTAAAGATATCCCTCAACACTTCTGCCATACCTTCAGAGTCAGGATTGGCTATGTTCTCTAGATCTAAAGGATGCGTATGCGCATATTCTAACCCATTCAGATCACAGAAAATTCCTTTGATTCCTTTTCCAGGGAAGACACTTCCAATACAAGGTTCTTCCTTTCGGTCTGGCTTTTGCCCCAAGATTCTTCAGAAAATGTAAGGCAGTAGTAGCAGCATTTCTGAGAACTCTAGGAATATTTGTCTTCCCCTACTTAGACGACTGGCTCATTCAAGCATCCACAGCTCCAGAAGCCAGCTTCGCTCTTTCTCGCACGATGCAAATTCTTCGCTACTTGGGACTGGTCATAAACCTCCCAAAATCTCAGCTCACCCCTTCTCAGTCCCTGGAGTTCATAGGGGCTTGACTGGATACCAGACAGTCAAGGGTTTTCCTACCACTGCCCCGCTGTCTTCGTATAGTGCAGCTGGCATCCTAAGCAGCTATGAAAGTTTTCCTGACTGCTCGGGAAATGCTTCAGCTTCTGGGGCATATGGCATCCACTGTCTATGTGGTTCCCTATGCTCGCCTTCACATGCGAGCAGCCCAGTGGACCCTCTCGTCTAAGTGGACACAGGCCTTGGGTTGCCTATCAGACAAAATCAGAAACTCCACATGTCTCATTTCATCCCTTCAATGGTGGCAATCTCTGGAAAACTTTCTCGTAGGCTCTCCTTTCCAGTAGCCTCTATTCCAGGCCACCCTAACAATGGATGCATCCAAGTTGGGTTGGGGAGCTCACTTGCACGATTTCTTGACTCAGGGTCTTTAGACCCCACAGGAGGCTTGTCTTCACATAAACCTCCTAGAACTCGGAGCCATGTTCCATGCTCTTCGAGTATTCCAGGCCCAGCTCAGCTACAAGACAGTTCGGGTCCAGACCGACAATCAGGTAGCCATGTTCTTTGTGAACAAGCAGGGCGGAACAGGCTTTCTGTCATTATGTAATGAAGCTTTGCGACTGTGGGCCCTCGCCAGAGAGCATCAAATCCACCTCCTAGTGGTATATCTTCCGGGCATTCAAAATCTTTGGGCAGACAAACTCGGTTGAATACTGCTGCCACACGAATGGTCTCTTCAATCAGACCAGATTGCTTGAGTATTTCGAATCTGGGGGACCCCCAGATATAGACCTCTTTGCAAGTCCACAGAATGCCAAACTTCCCCGATTCAGAATTCCAGCTCAAAACTGTCAGGCAAGAGATGCTTTCCTCCTCCACTGGGGGCAAGACTTCCTCTATGCCTTCCCACCCATTCTCCTCATTCCCAAAACACTGTTCAACCTTCAGAGAGACAGAGGACGTATGATACTCCTCCTCCCCCCCCCCCCCCGGATAATCTTAGCTTTATAGGCTGTTAAGCCTATTGAAAGCAAGAAGGTGCCCATATTCGCTTTCAGGTGCGGCTGGTTATCCTCATCAGGGATACATTAAGGACCTCGGCTTAATTAATTTTGAGGTGAACAAAGGCCATTAACACTAGAAGCCCCAAAAGGCATTTTACCTAGAAACCCCAAAGTGTGTCAATTGACGCATTATCAAGATGACTGCGTTTAGCAAGAAATGCAGATGTGAATTAATGTGAAGTTATTTGTTAAATACGTGCAGTATGTGACATCATTGCATGACGTCATCGTGTGTTTGTAATGTCGGAGTAAAACTGTAAACAGTGATTGAGATGCACCACCTAGCGGGAACATGAATTTATACCTAGAAGCCCCAAAGTACGTCAATTGACGCATCCAAGACAATTGAGTGTATCAATTGATGTACTTTGGGGCTTCTAGGTATAAATTCATTTTCCCACTAGGTGGTGCATCTGTCATTAATTTTCGATGCACATTTGAACACCTTGACCTTGCTAACAAAGTCATGGAACATGACTGACATGGTTCTAGCAGTGGCGCTGGTATACAACTTCGAAGATGCATTTGCGTCAATTGAAGCACTTTGGGGCTTCTGGTGTTAAACATATTGGGTATAGTTGTATTAGTATATGTATCCCCAGTGAACCTAAGTAAACAACTAAAATATCTAAACAAAACCTTACAACTAAGATGCAGACAGCAGTCCAGCAGCGAGATGGGGGCTTTCCATTCTTTTCTATTGAGTGTCACATATATGATTTTCTCCCAGTTGATGAGGAGTCTTGTGTGCACTAGGTGCAAAGAGCTCTTTGCTCTCAGGGAACGAATTTGATCTCTGGAGGCTAGAGTAGCAGACTTAGAGGACATAAGGAAGACAGAGGTATATAGATGAGACCTACAGGGACGTAGTATTAAAGTCCCACCTCCAGTCTGGCAGCCTCCCTATTGCCATGGAGGGGAGAGGTCACATGACAGGAGAGCATCACCCTGGTATGGCAGGAAATGATCCTGTAGCTAGGACCTGTGCTGCAGGTGAAGTAAAACCCTTCTCACACCGAGGAGGTTTCTCCAGGGTCATGTGCCCTTAAGGGAATGGTTAGGACAGCCGTTACAGTTGGTGATTCAATCATGAGGCATGTAGATAACTGGTGGCTGGTGGACATGAGGATCATCTGATATATCTGCCTGATGCGAAGGTAGCAGACCTCACGTGCCACCTAGATAAGGTTTTAGATAGCACTGGGGAGGAGTCGGCTGTCAGTACATCTTGATGCCAATGACTTAGGAAAGTGTGGTAGAGAGGTTCTGGAGGCCAAATTTAGGCTTTTAGGTAGGAAGTTGAAATCCAGAACTTCCAGGGTTGCATTCTTGGACATACTTCCCATTCCATGTGCAGGACCCAAAAGGCAGGCAGAGCTCCAGAGTCTAAACGTGTGAATGAGACAATTGTGCAAGGTTTGAGAATGAGGATTTGGATTTGTTAGGAACTGGGCAACATTCTGGGGGAAAGGAGGGGCTTTTCCAAAGTGATTGGCTCCACCTTAAATGGGATGGAACCAGGCTGCTGACATTAACCTTTAAAAAGGAGATAGAACAGGTTTTAAACTACATTTATAGGGGAAAGCCAACAGTCGCATAAGAGCGCATGGTTCGGAACAATATATTCTTGAAGGACACTAACAAAAGACTGAAGTTAAGACATATCGACAGAGGTTCCAGTAAAGACACCACTAACCAAAATGATCTTTAAGTACAGAGCAGACACAGCTTAGATTCCAAATTACCCCTGCCTACCGATAACCAGATTAAAATTTATTTATTCATTTTTTTATTTGTGTGCTTTTCTATACCGCCCCTTCCAGAGATCAGGGGCGGTTTATAGAGAACATGGTAAACATCAATTGCATAGAACATTTTTGAGCACATAACTATTTTACAGAGAAAATAACTATTTTACATAGATTGAGCACATATTCATTATTTACAGGGTAGGACAAATATGCACATCGATTGCATGTTAGGTCTTTAGGCTTGTGCCCTTGAGTTAGTGATATATTTACTATATTAAGTATGATTGGAGGAAATTCAGTACGGGCTACTTTTATCCAGCTGACTGGACATGGGTCAAGACTGGTTGTTGTAGTATTAATATTTGATATAATGTTATGTAGTATTCAATAGTGACTTGATGGAATGCCGACCATATCGTAGGATATGTTAAGTTGGTAATTGGAGATAGTGTTGATTATTTGATAGTTTTAGTTCATATAATAATTTGCTAAGACTTGAGGATTTATGTTTTGGTTACTTATGCTGTCATTGGGATATGAGTCAGATTTCACAATTTGAAATAATTCTCCAGGACGGTTCAGGGAATTCAATAAGTATGGTATTCCTTGTTTTTATTGATGGAATCTCGCTATAGTATCAGTGTGTTCATGTATATTAGTCTATCTTCGGGAGATTTTGATATTCTCCATGTGTACTCTAACTTCCTCAAATGTCTTTTAACCCTTTCAGACCGTATGTCCACTGTAATGGACGTCATGTTATTCATTGAATTCCATGTGTGTGTGTGTATGTATGTGTATGTGTGTGTGTGTATAAAATAATATATGGTGTCTGTGGAAAAAATTCAGGTCTGAAAGTTAAACCTCGTATTCCTGTGAGTACCATTGCTTTGATCATTTTTGTCTTCTGTTAGACTGAGGGGGCTGGTTTAGTGGCAGCCCTAGAAATAGTTGAGTTCCAGTTTGTTAGAGGTTCATTTAAGTCCCTGGTGTCAGGGTTGATATTTGGAAGGGTCGCCTTTATGAATACATCTTTACCAAGTCTCTTAAATTTTGTATGATTGGATGTGTAGTTGGGTATGTGATCAGGAGTTAGGTAATGTTTGAAGGTTGGTAGTTTTGGGATGTTCGTAGATTATATTTGGTAGGAATATTTAGATCTAGTATATTCCCTTTATTATGTGTCAGAACTTGTATTATTTGACATGGCATTAACGTGGTCGCTTGAGAATTGTGCAGAGAGGCTTTTTACTTTAGAGGAGCATACTGTTTCTAAGATGGTTGTAAAGACTGTTGGGGTTGGATGTAGGAGGCCTATATATTAGACAAAATGAAAGATGCTTGTTTTCTATAACGAGGATATCTGTCTTGAATGTTATTGGATATTGAGTAGGATGCATTGTGCTCGCTCTTAATAATGACAACGATTCCTCCACGTTTGCTTATTCTAGGAGAATGATACACATTGTAGTTTGGGATCTTTAGTTAGTTAAATAGGACCTATCTGTTTCAGATAGCCAAGTTTCAGTAATAAGCATATCATCTGAGTCTTTACATCAGTGGGGTCTATGATAACTGGTATTTTGTTCCTTACAGATCTGGCAGTTAGGGAGCATTTCAGAGTGATTTCTATCACACTGTCTTTGAGATCATCAGGGTTGTGAAGTGTTATCGGTATAATGTAAACGAGCCTATCATGTTGAATTCTGTGTTTCTTTGTGATAAATCAAACAAGTATTGGTACGACTATAGTGATGAATTATAGGGATGGTCTGAAATTGTTTTTGAATGTAAGTTTGTGAGAACCCCCGAAATATGAGGTAGAGCATACAAGAAATGCAATAAATAACACTTACAATCCTACGAAGTTCCGTGGTCATATAGGGTATCGTGCAACAATTAGAATTCATATTGCTTGGCAGATTGTGGATGGATAGTCATCGTAAACGTGTTACTGCTGAGATCCACATTGAGGTCCACGCTAAGGACCACTCCTAAGGGCCCTTTGGCGAGGCCCTTAAGCACGGGCCTGCCAGGCACAGGCGCGCCTGAAGCACTGAATTGATATAGAGGGAGTAGAGCAGGGTTATGACACTGCTTGCAGAGGGCAGAGCTGATGGCCATGTGGAAGAAGCGGGGGAGCCCCTACTTGCCCCCAATGGAGTGAGTTCAGCAGTCCTAATGGCCTGATTCTGGTGCAGAGAACCCCTCTGTTCTTCCAGCGATCCCACGCAGGTGTCCACTGTGAGGCCGCAATGAGAAGGTGTGCCTGAAGCGCTGAATTGATATAGAGGGAGTAGAGAAAAAGGTTATGACCCTGCTTGCAGAGGGTGATGCTGTTTGGCTGCATGGAACAAGCTGGGGGAGCCCCTACCTGCCCCAATGGCCTGATTCTGGTGCGGAGAGCCCCTCTGTTCTCCTGACAATCCCACAAAGGTATGCGCTGTGAGGCTGCAATGGAGCAAGTTCAGTAGTCCCGATGGTGTGGTCTCCAGAACTGCACACAATACTCCAAATGATGTCACACCATAAACTTAAACAGATGCACTATTGCCTCCTTTTTTCTGCTGGCCATTACTCTCTCTATGCACCCAAGTATCTTTCTGGCTTTTGCCGTTGCCTTTTCTACCTGTTTAGCTACTTTAAGATTGTTGAACACAATCACGTCCAGGTCCCACTCTTCATTCGTGGACAGAAGCACTTCACCCCTATACTGTACCGCTCCCTTGGATTTTTGCAGTCCACATACATGATCCTGCACTTTTTAGTGTTAAATCTCAGCTGCCAAATTCTTGGCCATTCTTCAAGCTTACTGAGATCCCTTTTCATGTTATCTACTCCTTCCTGGGTGTCTACTATATTGCAGAGCTTGGTGTCATCTGCAAAGAGGCAAACCTTACCCAACAGCCCTTTTGCTATATCACTAACAAAGATGTTAAAAAGAATTGAACCAAGGGCAGATCCCTGTGGCACACCACTGGTAACCACCTTCTCCTCAGTGAACTCCATTTACTTGTACCCTTTATTGCCTCCCACGCAACCAAATTTCTAAAACAAGATGGTACTCCACCCCTAGTACTCTGCACCCATCACAATGATAGCAACAGTAGGATTTGAATCATGATTTCTGTGGTCCTAGCCCACTATTCTAACCATTAGGCTATTCCTAACTTTTAATGCAATGTCTTATACCCTGCTACCATGTAGAAATATGTTGGTTTAAGGTCTCAAACATTACTGACAAGCTCAAGTACTTTTATTTAAAACCACAGTGTCCCCTGTGAGCTTATGCAGCTGTCGTCAAGGCAGTGGTGACACACCCTTTTCAGAAAGTGAAATTAGGCATCCCTCCCTCTAAGGTCCCATCTAGACAAGAACTGTAGAAATCTGCACATGCCTTCCCCAGCTGTCTCTCTTTGCCTAATGAATTGTTTTATAGGCTGGAGCTGGGTATTGTTAGGACAAGCTGCTACCCCTGGGAGTCCGCTTAACTCTGGCAAGAGCAAATATTAGTGATGTAAATGATCTCTTAGCACTCTCTAGGGATAGATATTCTCCATGCTGTGCTGTAACCCGTGTACTTTATACCATCGTGAATTGCTTCTGTTTGATGTAGTTCAGTGTTTCCTTTCTGTGATTGTGCTGACTTACTAAAACAAGTTTTCTATTCTTGCACACCTTTCAACAAGTGGGAGATTAGTGGAAATGAAATTAAATTTAAATCTCCTCGCAAGGTGAATGCAGAATCTTCCAAAGTTGGAGGTGTTGGGCAATGTCCCTTATTGGCATAGTATTGCTAATCTGCGCAGCAGCTGAGCTGTTAGTGTGCAGAAAGAGCAATCATATCTTAGTAAGAGCAAATACAGAGTGTATTTCTTCCACCTTAGCTCACGCCTTTCTCATTAGCACAAGGTGACTTACATTTCTTAAATCCAGAAGGCTTACAATGGGTTTCATTAGTTATAGGAAGAAAGAGCAGCTTTAGTATCTCCAGGAACAAGCAGGAATGAGTCCTCACATATGGGTACGTCGGAACCGACGGAGCCTGCGCGGGAAAGCTCCCCAGCTTCCCAGAAAGGAAGCTTTTGGGGCCTCCCACAGCGCATGCGCGCTGCCTTCCCGCCTTCCTGACCAACTCTCTTCAGTTCTTCTTTTTCCGCGGAGCCAGCAGGTCGTGTTCCTGTCACCGCTGAAGAAATTGTTATTTTAATTTGTTTCTTTGACCGCGTGTCTGCCTTCCCCGATTCCGGACCGGTACCACCGGTCTTTTTTCGTTTATTTCTTTAAAAAAAAAAAAAAATTACTTTTTCCTCACTTGGTGTATTTTTTCTGTGAGGCCTCTAGGCCTTCTCAGGTTCTCCCTCATGGAAAAACCAGCTTCTGGTTTTAAAAAATGCACCAAGTGTACCAGTACTATTTCAGTCACAGATACCCATGAGTGGTGTCTTAAATGTTTGGGGCCTGACCATTCCGTTCCGGATTGTCCATCCTGCTCTCTGATGTCCAAACGGGGCTTACAGAACAGAGCAGCAAAATTTCATATGCTGTTTTCTACTGATACTCCAGCATCAACATCCTCCAGCTCTTCTTCTCCTGATGGATCTCAGGTAACCAAACATTCTTCAGGCAAGTCCTCAAAAGGCAAATCTCCCTCTAAGCAGCGAGAGGCCCTTGCATTTGACCCTGAGGACCCTGCCCCAGCCAAACAACCCCGGCGGGAAGCTCCGGCTTCCAAAGCTCCTCCTATGGGGGTTACAGGTAGACATCGATGGCACGGCCTCGACCGATCTCCTGTTGGACTGCTCTGGGGTACCGGCTAACACCGGTACCGACATCCAGGCAGTTGTGGCGACTATGGGTACTACGGTACAATCCATGCAGCAGGCCTTATTGGCTTTCATTAATGCTGCAACACCATCGGTACCGCGACAATCGGTTCCGATTCCGGTACCGCAACCAATACCGGTACCCAGAGCATCTACTTCCAGTAGCATGCCGGTACCGGTCCCCGGTTCCGGAGATTTCCTTGATACCGCTCCGATTCTCAGTACGCCCGATGTCGATACCGGTCGGTACGCGTATCGATCTCTGGAAGCAAATAGGCGATACTTTGAATCCTCTGAAGATTCTGATACATCAGATGATTCTGCTGATGCCTCTTTTACTCTTCCTGAGGAGCCCTCTTCTCCAAAAAGGAGAATGTCTCCTCCAGAGGATTTGTCCTTTCAAGACTTCATTATTGAAGTAGCTAAAGGACTTTCCATTTCTCCAGGACCAAGCAGGAAGTCAGTCCTCACATATGGGTGACCTCGCGGAGCAATTTTCCCCAGCTTTCAAAGAAAGCCTTTGGGAATTGCAGCGCGCATGCGCGGTCCTCTTCCCGCCCAAGGGTGCCATCTTGCTCAGTCTTCTTTTTTCCGCGGAGCCCTACAGACGTTGCCTGTGAATCCCCCGCAGAAAAGTTGATTTTTCTCTATTTTCTTTATTTTTCTTCGGTTCGACGCCGGTTCTTTTCCCGCCCGGACTCGCGACGCCGGTTACGAGTCCGTCCGTTATTTTTCGGGTTTTTTTGTCCTTCGTGACAGACTTCGAGCTTTTTTCTTTTCCCTGGCTGCCCGGTCATTCGATCTCGCAGGGGCCCTTTTTCCCCATATGGTGGCCAGTGGCTTCAAAAAGTGTGACCTCTGTAAGAAACTTATGTCTCTTACAGACACTCACGACTTCTGCCTCCGCTGCCTAGGCCCGGATCATAACTCCATGATCTGCGGGCCATGCGGCAAGATGTCCTCAAAAGCATTGAGGAGTTGGCAGCACCAGCGGGAGCGTATCTTCTCTGACTCCGGCCGGGCTCGGACCTCGTCAGAGGCTTCGACGTCTCGGGACTCTGGTCCTGAGCATCGTCGAAGTTCCTCTGAAAGGGGGTCTCCTACCCGGGATCATCATCGGAAGAAGACACCCGCGAGGGCGGGATCGGTGGACGTTCCTGGTCCCTCGAGGGCCAGGTCGCATAGCCCCGATTCCCGTCCCGGGTCCTTGGAGTCGGAGAGGCCGTCGAAACATCCTCGACTCGAGGAGGACTTGCCCGCTCACGTGAGTACTGTTGTCCTCGTAGACTCACCTCCGAAGGACCCGACGTCGGTCCCGACGCCGTCGGGGCCCGAGTCAGGGACTGCTGGGTCTCCTGAGCTCGGACTCAGGTTGACGACCTTGGAGGTCAGCTTGGCTGCCTTCATGGACCAACAGCAGGCATTGATCGCTGGCCTCGCTGGCGCTTCTGCCCTGACCGCCGGGACGTCGACCTCCAAGTCGACCCCGGAGAACGAGCCGATCCTCGAGTCCATGAGGGCTCGAGTCGATCCTCGGTCGCGGTCTCCTTCGGCCTCCCGTTCGGGACCGAGGTCGTCGACGCCGACTCCCTCGGCATCGAGGCGGATGGCTTCAGTGCCCGCCCGACCGGAGCCGGTCGACTCCTCCTCCGAGGAGTCGGCCTGGGAATCTGAGGACGAAGAGTCACCTGGTTCCTTTCGGACTCGGTGTGTCCCATCGGACTCCCCCGAGTCCGAACCTCGGAGACGGTCCCCCCCGGAGGATACCCGGTTCTCGGACTTCGTGAGGGATATGGCCAAAGCCTTGGCCTTCCCTGCAGATCCCGAGGAGGAGCCTCGAGTCGAAGAACTCGATGCCCTCCAATATGACTCTCCCCCGAAGGAGGCCTTTATTGTACCGGTTCCTCCCATGCTGGAACGGCTTCTCTTCCGCATGTGGGAGAGCCCGGCGTCGTCGCCGGTATTGAGCAAGCGGGTCGATTCCATTTATCGAGTCCGCAAGAGCCCGTGTTCCAAAAGGCACAACTACCGCACCATTCCATGGTGGTGGAATCGGCCATGCATAGACTGAAGAGTCAGAAAATGCACTCCTCGGTGCCCCCTGGTAGGGAAGCCCGAAGCCTGGATGCCCTCGGTAGGAAGTGTTTCCAGGGCTCTATGCTTGCTTGTCGAGTCCAGACGTACCAGCTCTACATGGGCATGTATCTCCGAGACCTGGCTAAAGAAATAGCCGGGTTCTCTGCTGGTCTCTCCGATGAACCTTTGCAGAAGTTCCAATCCTTGTCTACTGGTATTCGGGAGTGCTCCAAGTTTATTTCTCGAGCATCCTATGATGGTTTTGAGGCTTCGGCTCGAGTAGCCGCGGCCGGCATCGGTGGACGCCGCCAGGCTTGGCTCCAGTCGTCCGACCTCGAGCCCTGGGTGCAGGACAAGTTGGTCGATGTCCCCTGCCGAGGTGACAACCTCTTTGGCAAGCCCATGGATGAGAAAGCTGCACAAATCGAGACAGACTCTCACCAGAACTCGTGTCTCGAGGAAAACCTCTGCCCCTTCTCAAAAGAAGAAGGCCTCGGGGAAAAAGCCCTTTTACCCGAGGAAGGCGGCTGCCTCTAAATACTACCCTCAGTATCAGGCCTCCCCAGCTCCCCCCACAGGGGAAGCAGGCCAAGGGACGGGGTAATGGGTCCCGTAGGCAGCAAGCCCCCAAGCCTGCACCACCGGCCCCTGCTCAGCAGGGTGGGGGTTTTTGACTTTCTCAGCATAGCCTCTCCCCCTCAGCTGGTTCCTCTCAGCACAGGAGGCCGGCTGGTCCACTTTGCCCACAGGTGGTCCAACATCACCACAGATACCTGGGTGCTTCAGATAGTTCAAAAGGGCTATCTTCTTCATTTTCACCAGGTACCTCCCTCCTACTTTCCAGGGGAGCCTTCCAGACTCCCTCTGCACAGGGACTTACTCCTTCAGGAGTTAGCAAGTCTTGTTCAGGACCGAGCCGTGTAACCGGTGCCCCACCACCTGAAGGGTCAAGGGTTTTACTCCAGGTACTTCCTGGTTCCAAAAAGAACAGGAGGCCTCAGACCCATCCTGGACTTGCGAAACCTCAACAAGTTCCTTGCAAAGGAAAAGTTCAAAATGCTTACCCTTGGAATCCCGCTGCCCTACCTCCAGCAGGGAGACTGGCTATGCTCCTTAGATCTGTAGGATGCGTATACTCATATCCTTATTCATCCAGACCACAGACAATACCTCAGGTTTGTGGTGGACGGACGCCATTACCAGTACAGAGTACTGCCTTTCGGCCTATCCTCCGCCCCTAGAGTGTTCACCAAATGCCTAGCAGTGGTGGCGGCCTATCTGAGACTTCAGGGTCTCTTTGTGTTCCCCTACCTGGACGACTGGCTCATCAGGGCCCAGTCTGCCCAAGAAGCCACTCAGGCTACTCATCGCACGGTAGCTCTGCTCCAGCACTTGGGATTTGTCATAAACTTCGCAAAGTCCACTTTGCTCCCCTCTCAAGATCTAGAATTCATCGGCGCCAGGTTGGACACTCTTCAAGCGCGGGCCTTCCTGCCCCTAGACAGGGCCCAAAGGCTCATGGATCTCGCCAGCCGCTTTCACAGCAATTCCCTGGTCTCGGCCAGGCAATTTCTGAGACTGCTCGGCCATATGGCTTCCACGGTCCATGTAACCCCCTATGCCCGCCTGAACATGCGACCTGCTCAATGGTGCCTTCGCAAACAATGGCATCAGGCCACTGGGAGCCTAGCGGACTCCGTACAGATCTCCGACCAGCTGGTCTCCTCTCTGCGATGGTGGCTTCACCTGCCAAACCTAGTGCTTGGGGTGACCTTTCAGCCTCCTGCGCATTCTCAGGTCCTGACGACCGATGCTTCTCTCCAGGGCTGGGGAGCACATTGCCAAGGGACTTGTACTCAGGGTCTCTGGACTCCTTGGGAGTCCGCTCAGCAGATCAACTTCCTGAAGCTCAGAACCATCCGCCTAGCGCTCAAAGCCTTCTCTAACCTGATTTCTCACCAGTCAGTGCTTGTCCAGACAGACAATCAGGTTGCCATGTTCTACGTGAACAAGCAAGGCGGAACCGGCTCCTTCCTTCTCTGTCAGGAAGCACAGAAGCTCTGCTCTTGGGCCGTCCACCGCAACATCGTCCTCAAAGCTGTCTATCTCCCGGGTCAAGAAAACTACCTGGCAGACAAACTGAGCAGGGTCCTCCAACCGCACGAGTGGAGGTTGGATCCGCTTGTGGTTCAGCGGATCTTTCTACGGTGGGGCCTCCCCACCATGGATCTGTTCGCCAGTCCTCTGAACCGGCCGCTTCCCAGATTCTGCTCTCGACAGCCGCATCCTCTCCGGGTAGCGGCGGATGCTTTTCTGATTCCCTGGTCCACAGGCCTCTTGTATGCCTTTCCACCCATGCCTCTGGTGTCTCGGACGCTCTTCAAAGTTCTCAGAGACAAGGCATCGTTGATCCTAGTGGCTCCCCGGTGGCCGAGACAACCTTGGTTCCCGCTTCTGAGGCAGCTGGCGGTGGACACACCTCTTCCTCTGGGGTTTCAGCCCGACCTCCTCTCGCAGGATCAGGGGTCGCTCCTGCACCCCAACCTTCGGTCCCTTCATCTGATGGCCTGGTTGCTGAAAGGGTAGTCCTTGCTCCTCTCCAGCTACCTCCAGATGTGGAAGAGGTCGTCTTGGCCTCCAGGAGGCCTTCCACCCGGAAGTCCTACGCTCTTAAGTGGCGTCGGTTCTCCGTCTGGTGTACTCAGCAGTCTCAAGACCCCTTCTCCTGTTCGGCATCAGTGGTCTTGCAGTACTTGCTTTCTCTTTCTAATCTTGGCCTCAAGTCCAACTCGGTCAAAGTCCACCTCCGTGCTATTTCTGCGCACCACAAGCACTGGCAAGTCAAATGCAAGGTATTGATAAGGCAGGCAAAGGGAGAATTTGAGAAGCTTGCTGCGGAAGCAAAAACGCGATGTAAAGACCTTTTCAAGTACATTCGTAGCAAAAAACCTGTGAGAGAGTCAGTTGGTCCCTTAGATGATAAAGGGGTTAAAGGAGCACTAAGACGCGACAAGGCGATAGCGGAGAGACTGAATGAATTCTTTGCTTCAGTCTTTACTAAGGAAGATGTAGGGATGTTATCCATGACTGAAGTGGTATTTAAAGGTGCGGAAGAATTGAAGGAAATATCGATACATCGGGAAGATGTATTACAACTATTAGATAAACTGAAGAGTAACAAATCACCTGGGCCGGATGGTATACATCCAAGGGTGTTGAAAGAACTGAAATATGAGATTGCAGACCTGCTATTAGTAATCTGTGAACTATCATTAAAATCATCTCTAATACCTGAAGATTGGAGGATCGCCAATGTAACACCAATTTTTAAAAAGGGTTCCATGGGTGATCTGGGAAACTACAGACCGGTGAGCCTGACATCAGTACCGGGAAAAATGGTAGAAGCCATCATAAAGAATAAAATTACTCAGCATGTAGATAGTCATGACCTAATGGGAGACAGCCAACATGGCTTTAGACAAGGAAGATCTTGTCTTGCTAATCTGTTATGTATTTTTGAAGGAGTGAATAATCAGGTGGACAAAGGTGAGTCGGTTGATATTGTGTATCTGGACTTTCAGAAAGCCTTTGACAAGGTCCCTCATCAGAGACTTTTGGCAAAACTAAAGAGTCATGGGATAGGAGGCAGTGTACTATTGTGGATCAGGAACTGGTTAAAAGATAGAAAGCAAAGGGTAGGGCTAAATGGCCATTTTTCCCAATGGAGAAAGGTGAATAGTGGTGTACCCCAGGGATCTGTGCTGGGTCTGCTGCTTTTTGACATATTCATAAATGACCTGGAAAGTGGAATAACGAGTGAGATTATCAAATTTGCAGATGACACAACTATTTAAAGTTGTTAAAACCCAAGAGGATTGTGGAAAATTGTAAGAGGATCTTGATAAATTGGAAGACTGGGCATCAAAATGGCAGATGAAATTTAACGTGGACAAGTGCAAGGTTATGCAGCTAGGGAAGAACAGCCCAAACTATGGTTACACGATGCAGGGTTCCACATTAGGAACCACCACCCAGGAAAAAGATTTAGGCGTCATTGTGGATACCATGTTAAAACCCTCGGCCCAGTATGCAGTAGCGGCCAAGAGAGCAAATAGAATGCTAGGTATGATAAGGAAAGGAATGGAAAATAAAACAAGATATTATAATGCCTCTATATCGTTCCATGGTGAGACCGCACCTTGAATATTGTGTGCAATTCTGGTCGCCGTATCTTAAAAAGGATATAGCGATTTTAGAAAAGGTTCAGAGAAGAGCCACCAAAATGGTAAAGGGGATGGAAGGGTACTCTTATGAAGAAAGGCTTAAAAGGTTAGGGCTCTTTAACCTGGAAAGGAGACGGCTGAGGGGAGATATCATAGAAGTCTATAAATTAATGAACGGAGTGGAACGGGTAAACGTAGATCGATTGTTTATCAGAATATAGAAAGACTAGGGGACATGCAATGAAGCTACAGGCTAAACTATTTAAGACTGATAAAAGAAAATATTTTTTCACTCAACGTGTAATCAAACTTTGGAATTTGGTACCAGAGGATGTAGTAAAGGCTGTTAGTGTAGCTGGGTTTAAAAAAGGTTTGGACAAGTTCCTGGAGGAAAGGTCCATAGACCATTATTAAGAAGGGACCCAGGATATCAATGCTTGAACCAATACAAGCATTGTGGAACCTGTCCCTTGGGGAAACTGCTAGGTACATATGACCTAGATTGGCCACTGTTGGAAACAGAATTCTGGGCTTGATGGACCTTGGTCTGACCCATTATGGCATATCTTCTGTTCTTATGTCTAAGGCCCATCCTCTATCTGCACAACCTGAACAAGTTCCTGGTGAAGGAGAAGTTCAAGATGCCAACCCTTGGAATATTGCTGCCTTACCTCCAGCAGGGAGATTGGCTGTGCTCCTTGGATCTGAAGGGTGCTTATACCCCCATCCTCATTCACCCCAACCACAGGCAGTACCTGCGATTTGTGTGTGTGGGGGGGGGGGGGCGCATTACCAATACAGAGTGCTGCCTTTCAGCTTAGCCTCTGCCCCAAGGATCTTCACAAAATGCCTAGCAGTCGTAGCCGCCTTACTCCGCCTCCAGGGGGTCTTTGTTTTCCCCTACCTGGATGACTGGCTCATAAAAGGAGGCACTACCTCAGAACTGCAGCAGGCAAACTGCATGCACATTCCAGGTCCTGCAACACTTGGGGTTTACGATAAACTGCCTCAAGTCTCATCTCCTCTCGACCCAGTGTCTGGAGTTCATAGGGGCAAGACTGGATACCCTCCAGGCAAAGGCCTTCCTGCCCGGAGACCGAGCCTACCATCTCAGGGCCCTGGCCCTGGACATAAAGCACTGCCCCATGGTATCCGCTCGGCTCCTCCTGCGCCTACTCAGGCACATGGCCTGCACAGTCCACATCACCCAGACACCTGCCTCCACATGAGGGCAGCGCAGTGGTGCCTTCGGGCCCAGTGGACACAGGCCACAGGACGCCTCCAGGACAAAGTCTCAGTGATCCACCTGGTGGCAGACTCCCCCACTCCCCCCCCCAACCTGGTGGCGGGAATGCCCTTTCAAGCCCCAAACCCCTTAAGGGTCCTCACCACGGACGCCTCCCTGCTCAGCTGGGGAGCCCACTGTAATGAACTCCGTACCCAGGGCAGCTGGTCGCAGGATGAAAGCAACCAGCAGATTAACCTCCTGGAACTATGGGTGATATACTTAGCCCTCTGAGCCTTTTGCCACCACTTTCGTCACCAGCCAGTGTTGGTCCAGACGGACACTCAGGTGGCAAAGTTCTATGTGAACAAACAGGGGGGCACGGGGTCTCATGCTCTCTGCCAAAAGGCAGTGGTCGTCTGCTCATACACAATCCAGCAAAGTATACGCCTGTGGGCAGTAAACCTGCCAGGCCAAAACAACTCACTGACTGACAGATTAAGTAGGGTCCTCAAGCCGCACAAGTGACAGCTGGACCCCAGTGTGTCCAACCGGCTCTTTCAGCTCTGGGGGGAACCCAAGGTAGATCTGTTCGCCAGTCCGGACAACTACCATTTGCCCGCTTCTGCTTCCATCAGGCCCACCCTTCCATGGTGGCGGATGCATTCCTTGTCTCGTGGTCGGAAGGCCTCATGTATGCCTTCCCATCCACACCACTAATTACCAAGACATTGTTTGGACCCTCCACAACAAGGCCTTGCTCATCCTGGTAGCCCCTTGATGGCCCACGCAACTATGGTACCCGCTACTCCTCCGGCTGTTGGTGGAGACTCCCAGCCTATTGGGGAACTCTCCAAGGCTCCTGTCCCAGGAGAGGAGCTCTCTTCTGCACCCCAACTTGAGTTCCCTGTTGCTGAGTGTGGCTGCTGAAAGGGTGACCCTAGCCCAATGGAGTGGAGGAGTGGCCTAGTGGTTGGGGCAAGGTACTTCAGGCCGGAAGGTCGGGGGTTCAAATCCCACTAGAGGACAGCAACCTTGGGCCGGAAGGACTGGGTTTCTAGTTCCGCAGGTGCTCCTTGTGGTCTTGGGCAAGCCACTTAACCCTCCATAGCCCATGTTCCCTGTAAAATAGTTATCTCCAAGTTATAATGCCCTGTTCAATGTAATTTCAGTTCGTTCAATGTAAACCGCACTGATGCAGAATAGCGCGGTATGTAAGAGAATTTAAATAAATAAATAAATTTCAACCTCTCGAGTTAGGTAGAGGAGATTCTGCTGGAGTCTCGTAAGACTTCCACTTGGCAAGCTTATGCCCTCAAATGCCACAGGATTTCAACTTGGTGTGCAGAGCATGGGACTGACCTGTTCTGCCTGGTGGAACTGGTTCTACATTACCTTTTCCATCTCTCACAATCCAAGCTTAAATCAAACTCTGTCAGGGTGCACCTCAGTGCCCTGGCAGTGCACCATTACCCGGTGGATGGGAAACCCCTCAGTCCAGCCGCTGGTGACCTGCTTCCTAACTGGTCTGCTCTTATCGAAATCTCCGGTTCGCCCTCCGGTGACCAAGTGGGACCTCAATGTAGTATTGGGGCAGCTCACTCGCCCACCCTTTGAACCTCTGGCTACCTGCCATCTACAATACCTCTCGTGGAAGATGGCGTTCCTGGTCACGCTCACCTCCACTCGCAGGGTTAGCAAGCTTCAGGCCTTATTGACACAGGTGCCATAACAGAGTGGTGCTCCACATACACCCTAAATTCCTTCTGAAGGTGGTATCGTCCTTCCACCTCAACCAGGAGCTGGTACTCCCCACCTTCTTTTCAGGACCTCACACCAGTAGGAGGGAGACGGTCCTTCACATCCAGGACCGTACGAGGGCCTTGTCCTTCTACATCCAGTGTACTCGGAGCCACCGCAAAACTCAGCTTTTCGTCTCATACGACCCCAGTCAACTGGGGGAGATGGTGACCAAACATACACTGTCTACCTGGGTGGCAAACTGTATCACTCTTGCCTTTGAGCAGGCGGGGCTCCCTCTGGAAGGCCGAGTCACGGCACACCATGTCAGGGCCATGGCGGCCTTGGTGGCAAACCTGCACTCCATCCCGATGGTGGACATCTGCCAGGCCGCCACCTGCTCTTCATTCCATACCTTTGCAGCCCATTACTGCCTGGAAAGAGAGTCTCGATGGGATAGTGCCTTCAGCCAAGCTGTGCTCTATAATCTTTTTGGGGTTTAGGCATCCCCTACTCTCCAACCCTTCTGTGTTCAGGCTGCTGGAGTGCTGGTTTCCATCGAACATAGGTGTCCTAATGTAGTCTTTGGCTACGGACTCAATTGCTGCTGCTCACGGCTCCACTTTAAGGTGACGTGTTTTTTCGCTATGGGCTTTCGGTAGCCTGTAGCTGGAGAGAACCATATGTGAGGACTGACTTCCTGCTTGTTCCCGGAGACAGTGTAGTTAATCACCTGTAACAGATGTTCTCTGGGGACAGCAGAAATCCGTCCTCACAACCCTCCCTCCTCCCTTGGAGTTGCTTCTTTACCATCTTTTATTTTATTTTTTGCCATCTTTTAGCTATGTCATCTGACTGAGCAAGGTGGCACCCTTGGGTGGGAAGGGGACCATGCATGCGTAGTTGCTTCTCCCAAAGACTTTCTTTGAAAGCTGGGTGGATGCTTCCACGAGGGCTCCATCTGTGCCGATGTCACCCATATGTGAGGACTGATTCCTGCTGTCCCCGGAGAGCATCTGCTACAGGTGAGTACGCTTTTCCTTTATTTTTTATGATTCCTCTTCAGCTCGATTGTGTTCGGCATTTTGTTCCAGTCCATTGGAGCCCTTTTACTTGCACCTTCTAAAGCCTGATTGTTTAATAATGAGATGGGGGTTAGGAATATTTAATGTATTACTATTTTTGTTTAATGTCTTTATCTGAATTTTATTGTAATTCGCCTTGTTTTTTATGAAAAGGTGTGCATCAAGTTTGTGAAAATAAATAAATATGCCCTCTTAGATGCAAATGTCAATTGAGTTCTGATCTTAATGAGCTTTGGGAGAACAGACAGGGCCGCTGCAAGATCATTAGGCGCCCTGAAATTTTGATAATTTAAACTCAGCATTGATTATTCCAACACCACTCCGCCCATAACAATCCTGTAAAAATGCATAACAGGACATCATACTTTTAAATATTAAACTTTGCTTTCTATGTACTTTTGGACCCATTCTACATGTAGGTCAAAGAATGTGCTGATGGCTCTTTGAGTTTGTGGGGCTCTCAGGATCTCTTGTTCTCCAGGACCAAGCAGGAAGTCAGTCCTCACATATGGGTGTCATCAATGCCAGTGAAGCCCCTGCGGAGCATTTCCCCAGCTTTCTATGAAAGCCTTTGGGAATGCATGCGCGGTTCACAAAGGTGCCATCTTACCTCAGTCTCTCTTTTTCCGAGAAGCCCACTAGACGTACATCCTGTCATCCCGGATAAAAGTTAGATTTTTTTGGCGATTCTCGCTATTTTTTTCTCCCAGTTCGACGCCGGTTCCCCTCCCGCCGGGTTCAGTACAACGGTATCGAGCCAGATTCTTCTTTTTCGGTTTTTGCCCTTCGTGGCTGGCGTTCACGCCCTTTTTTGATTTTTCCCCGGAAGGCCGGTCCTTTGACCTCGCAGGGACTTTTTTTTTTTTCCCCCCCCGATGGCTTCCAGCTGTTTCAAGAAGTGTGATCGGTGTAAGAAGTTGATCTCTCACCAACACACACGACTGCTGCCTTCGGTGCCTCGGTCCTGATCACGACCCTAAGATGTGTGGACCATGTGGGAAGATGTCTTCCAAGGCACTACGAAGTTGCCAGCAGCAGAAAGAAAGGCTTTTCTCTGACTCAGCCTCCGGCCGGGCCCAGACCTCGTCTGAGGCCTCGACATCTCGGGATTCGGATCCCAAGCGCCATTGGAGCTCCTCGGACAGGGGTTCCCCCGATCAGGAACGCAAGAGGAAGAAGTGGCTCGTGAGGGCGTCGGAGGAGGAGGTCCCTGGCTCCTCGAGGGCCAGGTCTAAGACCCCCGACCGTCGCCCCGGACCCGTGGAACAAGAGAAGCCTGCCAAAGTTCCTCACGTGGAGCCGGAGTCTGCTGGACACAAGCCCTGTGATCCTCGGACTCTCCTCCCAGAGAGCTGACGTCGGGCCCGGCACCGCCGGGGCCCGAGTTGGTGGCTGCTGCGTCTCCCGAGCTGAGTCTCAGGATGACAGCCTTGGAGAGCAGACTGTCTGCCTTCATGGAGCAGCAGCGGGCACTGATGGCCAGCCTGTCTGGCGCATCTGCCCCGACCACCAGGACATCGACATCAAAGTCGACCCTGGAGACCGAGCCGATACTCGAGTCCACCATGGCTCGAAGTCGACCTCGGTCGCGGTCTCCCTCGACCTCCTGTTCGGGACCGAGGGCATTGACGCCGGTGCCTCCAGCGTCGGGGCGGGTGCTCCAGGGCCCCACGGGGTCGGATCCTGACTCCTCGTCGGATGAGTCTGCCTGGGAGACGGAGGATGAGGAGTCCCCGACACATTCAAGACTCGGTGCGTCCCCTCGGACTCACCGCAGTCTGAGCCCCGGAGTAAATCCCCTCCGGAGGACACCTGGTTCTCGGAGTTTGTCCAGGATATGGCCACCGCGTTGGCTATTGCGGCGGACCCCGAGGAAGAGCCTCGAGCTGAAGAGCTCGAGGCCCTGCAGTATCTCTCCTCCGAAGGAGGCCTTTACTGTCCCGGTTCCTCCGATGCTGGAACGGCTCCTCTTCCGGATGTGGGAGGCACCGGCCTCGGTGCCGGTTCTAAGCAAGCGAGTTGATTTGATTTATCGACTCCGGAAGAGCCCTGGCTTTCAGAAGGCGCAGCTCCCACACCATTCCATGGTGGTGGAATTGGCCATGCATCGTCTGAAAAGATGCACTCCGCGGTGCCCCCCGGCAGGGAGGCCCAGAACCTCGATGGTGTGGGTAGAAAGTGCTTCCAGGGCTCGATGCTTGCTTGCCGTGTCCTGTCTTACCAGCTGTACATGGGCATGTACTTGCGAGACCTGGCCAAGGAGTTGGCCGGGTTCTCTGCTGATCTCTCCGGGGAGCCCTTGCAGAGATTCAAGTCCTTGATCTCGGGGATTCGGGACTGCTCAAAGTTTGTCCCACGCTGCCTACGATGGCTTCGAGGCTTCAGCCTGAGTTGCGGCAGCCAGCATCGCGGCTCGACGCCAGGCATGGCTGCAGTCATCGGACCTCGAGCCATGGGTTCAGGACAAGTTGGTCGATGTCCCTTGCCGAGGTGAAAACCTTTTTGGCAAACCCATGGCCGAGAAGGCCACACAGCTCGAGACCAAGCACCTTACAAGGACAAGGCTGTCTAGGAAGACCTCTGCCCCTTCTCACAAGAAGAAGGCCTCGGGTAAGAAGCCCTTTTACCCGAGGAAGGGCACTGCCTACAAACAGTACCCTCAGTATCATGCTGCTCAAGCTGCACCCCAGGGTCAGCAAGCCAAGGGGCAGGGTAATGGGCCCCGTAGGCAGAGGACCCCCAAGCCTCCGGCCCCTGCTCCCACTCAGCAGGGTGGGGTTTTTTGACTCCTTGAGTGTAGCCTCTCAGTCCCTGCTCTCCCAACCCTGCACAGGAGGTCACCTCGCCCTCTTTGCCCACCAGTGGCCCCACATCACTGGAGACAGTTGGGTGTTAAACATAGTCCACAAGGGCTATGCCCTACACTTTCACCAACTGCCTCCGCCATACTTTCCAGGGGAACCTCCAAGGCCTCTCCTGCACACAGACCTTCTCCTTCAAGAGCTTCGCAGTCTGTTGGTGGACAGGGGGGTGGAGCCTGTGCCTCCCCACTTGCAAGGTCACGGATTCTACTCCAGGTATTTCCTGGTGCCCAAAAGAACCGGTGGCCTTCGACCCATTCTGGACCTCAGGAACCTCAAGTTCCTAGAGAAAGAAAAGTTCAAGATGCTTACTCTTGGAACACTTCTGCCCTACCTCCAGCAGGGAGATTGGCTATGCTCCTTAGATCTAAAGGATGCGTACACTCACATCCTCATTCATCCAGACCACAGAAAGTACCTCACAACCCTCCCTCCTCCCCTTGGAGTTGCAGTTGTACATAGTTTATTTTTCCATTTTTGTGTGCTGTTCTTAGCTATGTCATTTGACTGAGGTAAGATGGCACCTTTAGGCGGGAAGGGAACCGTGCATGCGTGCCTGCATTCCCAAAGGCTTTCATAGAAAGCTGGGGAAATGCTCCGCTGGGGCTTCTTCTGCGTCGATGACACCCATATGTGAGGACTGATTCCTGCTGCTCCTGGAGAACACCTGTTACAGGTGAGTAACTACTCTTCTTTTTTTTCTTTTTTTTTTTTTTCTTTGACAACTGCTGCTCTTCATCACGCCTCCAAACTGCTATCCTAGGCAAACGCCTACTCTTGTCTGATTTTTGGACTGGCTTTGGGAATATGAATCTCTAAATATTCGTTCAGATCACCCCATATTATCCCATGTATTGTTACCAACAATATAAATCTTGTCTGCTCTGCGGGACAATGTATTTCCATAAGTATAAAAGTAATTGTATCCCATTTAGGGCTGTTATAATGACTTCTGCAGCACGATTCTGCACTGTGTAACCTGGAATTGAGTTTCTCCCCTAAGTTATAGTAATCCAATAGGGGTATAATCATTGCAGTCTCTGCATCCTGGTTAGAGTTGATTCTTTTTTTTTCCCCACCGTTCTTGGTAATTTTCTTCTCTCTTCTCGGTATTGATCACCTTCCGCCGCCTGAGTCCAACACTCAGCATTGTGTTTTTCACTGAGGTAATTTCTTTTCTTTAATTTTTTGGCCCAGAGGTTTTTTGGTCACAGCCTAGCTGTTCAAGACATCGGAGTTTAACCTCGCAGGACTTCGGGACCAGCACTTTTAAGCAGTGTGGCAAGTGCAACCGTACTATGTCCCACACGAATCGCCACAGTACCAGCATCAAATGCCTCGGGGCAGACCACGACGTGTCTTCCTGCAGTTTTTGTCTTTTGATGTCGGCTAGAACCCGGAAGGAAAGCAAAAGGCGGCAGGGGAAGCTATTTGGCAAGTCTGCGTCGGGATTGGCATCGGGGACGGAATCTCTGCCTTCAGCGCTGGGCGACTGCGTCTCGCTCCTAGGCTTGGTCGGAGCCGTGGAATCGTCGTGTCTGAGTCATCCTCAGAGGACCTTCCCCAGGCATCGAAAACTTTGTCAAAGTCTAGGTCCAACCCCAGCCTGGGAGATAAGATTTTTGGGACCCATGCACGGAGCCCTTGACTCTATGCCGGTGATGAGGGCTGGGAGCAGCCCTCCAAATTACCCAAGAGGGAGGCAGCAGCGTCGAAGGAGTCAAGGGATCGAGTCTGGTACCCTGACGACATCACCATACAGGATTCCCCTGCCAGGGACCCGATGCAGGCCTCTACAACTTTGAAGCTGGCATCCTCCTCTGCGAAGCCGTCAGGCATCAAAGCCAGGATGGTAGCCCTGGAATGTTTCAAGTCAGTGGCTTGGGAAGCTTCGGTGGGCATTACTGCTCGCTGTCTTGCCTGACTACAGTCCTCTGACTTGGAGCAGTGGGTTCAGGACAAGTTAGCCGATGTCCCTTGCTGGGGAGAAAACCTCTATGGCAAGTCCATGACGGAGAAGGCAGATGAGCTGGAGAAGGAATTCATGACCAGAACCAGGCTGTCCAAGAAAGTGTCTGAACCTTCCCATAGGAAGACTTCAGGGAAAAAGCCCTTCCTCCTGAAGACCAAGAAGGCTTACGGAAACTACCTCAAGTTTCAGGCCCATCACGCTCCCCTACAGGGGCAGCAGGCCAAGGGGCAGCAGTCCAAGGGCCAGGGGCATGGCCCCCATAAGCCAAAGGCTCCCAAACAACACCCCAGCTGGGCATAGACTCCCTCCCCCAGGAGGTACAAGGCCCAAGATTCATGGGAGGACAGCTGGTCCAATTTGCACACCAATGGCCAAGCATCACCACAGATGCCTGGGTTGTTGCAGGTGGTCAGGGAATGTTATCTCCTCCAGTTTTCCCAGCTGCCTCCTCCCTTCTTCCCAGGGGAATTACCCATGGATCCCTTGCATAGGGAGCTTCTGCAAAGGGAGCTTGAGTTTTTGCTCGAGGATCAAGCAGTGGAGCATGTCCCGTCCTGTCCCCCCCAACCTCTTCAAGGCAAGGCATTCTACTCCCACTACTCCCTTGTCCCCGACGAGATGGGGCTTCCAGCCCATCCTGGATCTGCAGGACCTCAACTGCTTCCTGGTCAAGGAAAAGTTCAAAATAGTATTCCTTAGAACCTTGCAGCCTTACTTCCTGCAGGGGAGATTGGCTATGCTCCTTGGATCTCAGAGATGCTTATACCCATATCCTGATCAATCCAAGGCACCATCAGTAACTCCGATTCATCAGTGGTGGATGACATTATCAGTACAGGGTATTCCCCTTCAGTCTTGCCTCAGCAACCAGGGTATTCACCAAATGCCTGGCAGTCATAGCTGCTTGCCTCAGGCTCCTGGTGGTGTTCGTCTTTCCCTACCTGGACGACTAGCTCATACAAGCCAGACACTGGAGGAGGTTCGCAATGCTGCACAGTGTACCATAGGACTGCTCCAGCGCATGGGCTTCGTGGTGAACTTCCCGAAGTCTCACCTACAGCCCACCCAGCGCTTGGAGTTCATCGGCACCTTACTGAATTCCACTTAATGCGAGGGCCTTCCTGCCTCTCAATCAGGCATAGCGCCATCCTCCCTAGCCCAAGCTGTACAATGCAGCTCAATGGTGGTGGCCAGTCAGATGCTCCACCTCTTGGGGTACATGGCTTCCACTGTCCACATCACCCTGTTTGCCCGCCTCCACATAAGGCAGATTCAATGGATGCTCAGTGCCCAGTGGACACAAGCTTACAGCTGCCTAGAGGACCACATCTGAGTCACGTTGGCCCTTGCAACATTCCTCGCCTGGTGGCAGGACCCCCTCATCGTCTGAGCTGGCCTCCCCTTTCAGGATCCCCCAGTGCACCATATTCTCACAATAGAAGCATCCAAGTTGGGCTGGGAGGCCCACTGCGATCACCTGCAGTCACAAAGTCCATGGTCATCAGAGGAGAGTGCTTCCCAGATCAACCTGCTGTGGAACTCAGAGCAGTCTATCATGCCCTGCGGGCCTTACAGAATCAGCTGGAAGGGCAGGTGGCTCAGGTCCAGACAGACAACCGGGTGGTAATGAACTACATCAACAAACAGGGAGGCTCGGGTTCATACCACCTCTGCTGGGAGGTGATACGCCTCTGGAACTTCCCAACGGTAAAGAATATCTCCATAAGAGCAGTATACTTGCTGGGCCAGGATAATGTACTGACTGCCTGAGCTGAGTCCTTCAGCCCAACAAGTAGAAACTGAGCCTGGCTGTGCTGGGGAAGGTCTGGCGCTGGGGGACCCCAAAGATTGACCTCTTTACCAGTCCACAGAACACGCAGTTGCCATGTTTCCGCTCTTGGAGGCCGGCCCCAGAGGCAGTGGATGCCTTTCTCCTCCCCTGGTCCAGGGGACTCCTGTTTTCATTTCCGCCTATGCCCCTGGTGCCATGGGCCCTCCAAGATCCATGCGGAAGCGGCCTCACTCATCTTCATTGCACCCAGGTGGCCCAGGCAGCCCTGGTTCCCCTGCTTCTGTAGTTGTCCCAGTGGAACCCATTGCCACTGGGGAGCACCCTGGAACTGCTGTCTCAGGAGGATGGGCCACTACTTTGCCCTGATGGCCTAAATAATAGGCTAGCTATAGCGCATCATCGCCTCTCCAGGGCAGTGGAAGATGTCCTCCTTGCCTCACGTAAAGACTCCACGAGATGGGCATATGCTTTTATGTGGTGCAGATTTTCGCACTGGTGTGCCGATGAGGGTCTTAATCCCTTCTGTGGGATACCAGACATCTTAGGATATCTTCTGCATCTGTTGGGGGCTGGCCTCAAGTCCACACGGTCAGAGTGCACCTATATGCCATCTCGACTCACCACCAGGAGATAGAGCAGCTTTTAAACTAGATAATAGGGGAAAGCCAACAGTTGCCCAAGAATGCATGGTTCAGAACAATATATCCTTGAAGGATACTAGCAAAAGACTGAAGTTAGGGCATATCAACAAAGAGGTTCCAATAAAGACAAAAGTAACCCAAATGCCCTTGAGTAGAGAGCAGACAGAGCTTAAAGATTCCAAATTACCCATGCCTATCAATAACCAGATTAATATGAATAAAATACAACCTCTAAAATGCTTGTATGCAAATGCTAGATGTCTAAACAATAAGATGGGAGAGTTAGAATATATAGCACTAAATGAGAGGTTAAATATGATTTGGTATCTCAGAGACATGGTGGAAGGGGGACACCTGTGGGATACTGTGATACCTCGGTACAACTATATCGTAATGAAAGAGCAGTTCAAATTAGTGGAGGGATTGCACTTTGTTAGAGCATTGAGTCACAAAGGATTAAAGTTTTGCAGGAAACAAAATTCACTGTAGAATCTCTATGGATTGAAACTCAATGTAAAAAGGGGAAGGGGAAAGCGATGGCAGTGAGGGTGTAATATTGACCACCTGGCCAGAATGAATGAATAGATGACATGCTCAAAGAAATCAGGGAAGTTAACAAAAGTTACACTACAGTAATAATAATGGGTGCTTTCAATTACCCCAGTATCAACTGGGTCAGTGTCATGGCAGGACATGCTAGGAAGATAAAGTTTCTAGATGAAATAAATGACTGCTTCTTGGAGCAGCTGGTTCATGAACCGACAGGAGAAGTCATTTTGGACCAAGTCCTTAGTGGAACACAAGATCTGTTACAAAAGAGAAGGGTGTTGGGGCCACTTGGCAATAGTGATTATAGCATGACAGTGTTTGATTTAATAAATGGAGGAAGGACAGCAAGGAAATCCTTTTAACTTTCAAAAGGGAGACTATGCTAAAATGAGGAAAATAGTTTAGGAAAAACTAAAAAGAGCTGTTGCAAAGGTTAGATTTTCATCAAGTATGGGTATTTAAAAATATTATCTTTGAAGCCCAGATCAGCTGTATTCCATGCTTTAAGAAAAGTGGAAGGAAGTCCAAAAAATGACAGCATGGTTTAAAGGTGAGATTAGAGAGGCAGCTGTTAACAAAAAAGCATCGTTCAGGAAATGGAAAAAGGAGCCAAAGGATGAAAATTGGAAACATAAGCACAGGCAAGTTATATGCAAGGCATTGATAAGGCAAGCAAAGAGAAAATTTGAGAATAAACTTGCTGTGGAAGCAGAAATGGAGGATAAAGATTTTTCAAGTACATTTGTAGCAAAAAAAACTGAGTCATTTGGACCATTGGATGATAAAGGGGTAAAAGGGGCCCTAAGATGGGACAAGGCTTTAGCAGCAGAGAGATTGAATGAGTTCTTTGCTTTGGTCTTTACTGAGGAAGATATAGGGATGTTACCCATGACTGATATGGTATTTAAAGATGATGCTGCAGAAAAAAATGAAAGAAATACTGATACACCGGGAAGATGTATTACAACTATTTTATAAACTGAAGAGTAGCAAATCACCTGGACTGGATGGTATACATCCAAGGGTTTCAAAAGAACTGAAATATGAGATTACAGACCTTCTATTAATAATCTGTGAACTATCATTAAAATCATCTGTAATACCTGAAGAGTGGAGGATAGCCAATGTAATACCAATTTTTAAAAAGGGTTCCAGGGGTGATCCAGGAAACTACAAACCAGTGAACCAGAGGTCAGTACTGGGATAAATAGTAGAAACCATTATAAAGAACAAAATTACAGTCAAACCTCGGTTTTCATGATTAATCCGTTCAAAAAAAGTCTGACTAAAACCGAAATGTATGAAAACTGAAGCAGTATTTCCCATAAATACTGTAAATCCAATTAATCCGTTCCAGACACCCAAAAATATTCACAAAAAATACATTTTTATAGAGAATAGCTATATTTTTCATACAGAAAACAATGAGAAATAAAATATAAATGACTAATGAAATGGATAAATGAACATTTAACATCACTTTATTGAAGACTCTTATTGGCATATGGAAGACGGTGAGGAGGGGAGAGGGAGGAGGAGAGGTTATTGTTTGGAAGGGGAATCCCCCTCCATAAGGACCTCAGGTATCAAGGCCCTATCCGGGGTGACTTCCCTTCTTTGTCTTTTACTGGCACAGGAATTTTAAAAAAAAGAAAAAAACAAGAAGGATCCACAAAAAAAAAGCCTCCAGTAAAGGCACCAGCCATAGCCACCAGAAACACCACTCTTCCGCTCAGGCAACCAGGGAACGCAGAGCTGAGCATGCGTTCCAGAGCCATGTGGCAATGGCTGCAGCAGCACGGGCCCCTGAAGTCTCAGCCAAGCAGTAGAACAGCTCCTGTCACTTCTCTCACCTGCCCGATCGTCACAGGACAGCACACACACACAGATACAGCACTGTAATCTGATCGCCGACTCTCTCACCCACCTCCGATTCCGTCTCAAAAGCAAATTGCAAGCTGGAAGAAATGCTCAGCAGCAAGTTTGGAAGACCCATCAGGACTAGCATGTTTGGAATGTAGCAGCGGAGTGTATGCAACCAAATAATACCAGGAGTCACTTCAGGATCCAAGCCAATTTATTGTGCACAAGGCTCAGATGGTCAAAGCTTCAAAAAGGACTGAGCAAAGCTCTTACAGAAACATATTCATTTTATACATTCCTTTTCAGTTTGATACATGCAGACTTTCTATTGGTTCCAACGCCCCCTGCATTTGTCCAATCGGAGATCCTTTCTGAGCCTAGCTCCCTGCTCCCCCTTCCCAGGCTATTCTAACAATGGTACAGTTTCTAGGTATTGATACAAATCTACTGCAGGGTCGTTTCTAGCTCTCGGAATGCAGGTATTGAAACATTTCTATCATCAGAACACGAGAATAATGAAAGATTTATGTATTCATGAAAACTTCTTATTAAGCAGTTTAAAACAGCTTTCTCAGACTTTTACAGATTTTTAGTTCTTACTAAGATGGGGGTTGGAATCAGGGCCTAACTTACAGGCCTTTCATATTTGCAGACTATTATAGGCCATAGCCTGCCACATTCCCCCCTTTGATTATTCTCATCCGCAAGTGAGAAAGGGTGAGAATTAAATCACATATACTTGCGTAAAAGCATCATTTTGGGGTATAGGGTAATATTGCCACATAGCTAATACTTTTGTAGCTGCCTTCCTTTCTACAGTGCTATCAATGGCTGCTGACTTTACTCCTTGTGATGAATCCAGGGTTCAAGCGCTGCAACTTTAACTGCTGTTGGGGTTAATAAGATGACAACATAAGGTCCCTTCCAATGCGGTGCCAACGGTGTCTTTCTCCACTCTTTGATCCACACCGAGACTCCAGGCTTGAGAGGATGCAGGGGTTCTGTTAGATGGATGGGCAGCTGATCTTGTATCCATGTATGAAGACTCTGCAAAACAGAACTTAAAACCAATAGTTCTTGTCTAGTAATTTCAGATCCAATCTGTTTCATATATCCCTTTTATTTATTTTATTTATTTACATTTCTTATATACCGCACTATTTGCGATCAGCGCGGTTTACATAAAAACAAACAGTATCCGACAATAAACAAGAGTCAGGTCATTACAATGAACAGGAGCAATCAACTTGGATAACAGGGGAAACTATCTACATGTGCGGAACATTGAAATAGGTAACTATATACATGTGAGATGGAGTTATTGTGCGTTGATCATACATGGTGGCTGGGGTTCGGGGGAGTCTGTGAGGTATTTAATAAAGAGGAGGTGTTTTAAGGCCTTCCTGAACTGGCTCAGGTTGGGGATGGCTCTGATGTATGGTGGTAGGGAGTTCCAGAGACTTGGGGCACTTAGACTAAAGGCTCTGTTTGATGTTACTTTGGAGCATTTTGTCATGTCTCGGTATCGCTAGCATGTTGGCTACTGCGGTTCTTCTTAGCCTGTTGGTTGTGGGTGGTTGGATGAGGTCACATAGTGAAGAGGAGGAGAGTCCCTTGATGGCCTTGAATGTCATCACTAAGGTCTTGAAGCTAATCCTGGCTTGAATGGGGAGCCAGTGCAGCTGCTTCAGGAGGGGTGTGATATGCTCTCTCCTTGGTGCTCCGAAGAGGATTCGCGCTGCACTGTTCATGGCGAGTTGTAAGGGATGTAAGGTTGCCTGAGGGAGTCCTTGTAGGATGGCGTTTGAATAATCAAAATGAGGGATGATGAGGGCTTGATAAATGGTGCGGAAGTCGCTCGGTTCGAGTAGGGGGCGTATGTGTCTGAGGGATCTGATCTTGAAGTAGATCGCTCTTACTGGTTTGGCTATGTGCTGCTTCATGTTGAGGTTCTGATCCAATGTGACTCCGAGATACCGTATAGCTGATTTTACTTGCAACTCGGCGTTGTCCACTTCCAAGTGGCTAGGTGGTGTAAACTCAGGATTTCTGGAGATGAACAGGACCTCCGTTTTCTTATGTTGGATACGCAGATTTTGGGAGAGGAGCCATTCGGATATTGCGTTGAAACACTTAGTGGGGTGAGGTCCGGGCAGTCCAGGGATATTGGCAGGTACAGTAGGACATCGTCTGCGTATATCATGCAACTCACGTTGAACGATCTAATGATGTTACAAATGGGTTGGATATAAATGTTAAACATAAGTGATGATAGGGAGGATCCTTGAGGGACTCCTTGACTTTGTAGGAATGGCTCGGATGTGGTTCCATTTGCTCGGACATGTTGCCATCTTCCAGACAGGTAAGACCTGCACCACTCCAGAGCTGTTTCGGTAATGCCTTTCTCTCTTAGCCGAATCAGGAGGATCTCGTGGCGGACTGAGTCGAAGGCTCAATAGGCGGGGGTCGCCCATACAGAATCTCAAAAGGGGAAACTCCTAAAGACTTAGTAGGGGCTTAGTGTACCCTAAGAAGGGCTATAGGAAGAACCTGGGGCCACTTCAGGTGAACCTCTTGGCAAAGTTTGGACAATTGAGATTTCAGGGTTCTATTCATACGTTCTACTTTTCCTAAATTCTGAGATCTGTAGGCAGTATGCATTTGATAATGTCAATATCTCGGGGCCATACTTAATGGACTTGCTTCCTGAGATTATCAACCCTCATTCTTTGTAGAGGGCCCCATGTGCATGCAAGGTTGTAAGGGCATACTTGGAATCTGTGTACACATTTAGACAGAGCCCTTTTCCTATTGTCAGTGCTCTAGTAAGATCTATCAGTTCAGCTTTCTGTGCTGAAGTTCCTGGGGCCAGAGCTGAGGACTCAACTACCAGATCAAGGGTCACCACTGCATATCCGGCACAATGATGTCCATTGATGACAAGACTGCTTCCATCTACAAAGAAAGTCCTTCAGGGTTCTCCAAAGGAACATCAGTCAAATCCAGGCGACTTGAGAATACAGTGTCCATAATTTCTAAACAGTCATGATCAGGGGGGCTAGGACCAATTGGTAACAATGTAGCAGGATTCAAAACTTGACTGACCAATTGCAATCGAGGATTCTCACACAGCATACTCTGATACTTCAACATTCGTGAATTTGTAAGCCAGAAACTTCCTTTGTGTTCCATAAGGATCAGAACAGAGTGTGGTACAGTAACTTGAAGATTTTGTCTCAAAGTGAGCTTGTCTGCTTTGCTCACTAGGAGGGCTGTAGCTGCAACAGCTCTCAAACAAGGGGCCAGCCTTTTGCAACTACATCCAATTGTTTTGACAAATAGGCTACTGGCCGTTGCCAAGATCCAAGAGATTGAGTCAGCACTCCTAGAACATTTCCTTGTGACTCATGGACATAGAGACTGAAAGGTTTCTGGACATCTGGTAAGCCCAGAGCTGGTGATGACATCAGAGCGGCTTTTAAAGATCGAAATGCTGCATCCTGTTCAGGCCCCCACTCCAATGGAAACCTTTCCATTCCTTTGGTAGCTTGATACAAAGGTTTTGCCAGCAGAGCGAAATTGGGGATCCATATACGACAGTATCCTGCGGCACCCAAGAAGGCTCTCACTTGCCTCCTGGTGGTTGGAGTAGGAATACTGCATACAGCTTCTTTGCGTTCTGGTCCCAAGCGTCGTATTCCACTGGACAACTGGAATCCTAGGTATTTAACTTGTTTGACATAATTGCGCCTTGGCTCTTGAGACTTTGTATCCAGCCTCATTTAAAAGGTGCAAGAGTTCACTGGTGGCTTGTAGACATTCACTTTCTGAATTTGTGGCTATGAGCAAGTTGTCCACATACTGAAGAAGAACCCTTTCTCCTGGGTTCACATAGTAGCTTGAAAGATCCTGATTCAAAGCAGCACTGAAGAGAGTAGGTGAATTCTTGAATCCTTAAGGTAATCGAGTCCAGGTAAGTTGACCCCGCCTTCCTGTTGTGGGGTCTTGCCATTCAAAAGCAAACAAAAGTTGACTGGCAGGGGCTAGGTGTATACAGAAGGCCTCTTTCAGGTTCACGACAGTGAAATGAGTAGTGTCGCCGCGCCTCCCGCCCGGGCCGATAGCCAGTAAGCAGGAGGGCGTTGCCTTATTGCCCTCTTCGAATAATGTACATAAATATGGCTGCCAGCTAGGACTGCTGGGAAATGTAGTTTACTTATTCTTTAGAGCAAATAGTGTGACCACACAGGCGAAAAACAGAGAATATTTTTATTTTCCGGGATTTCCCCCTCGCATCAAATTCAATAGCACTGAACAGAAATTGGATACGTCTTCAAAACAAAGAATAAAGTCCAACAGGTTGTATTCAGAGTTGGTCAATCAGCAGTTAACTTTGGTACTAGAAAGTCGCTTACAAAGCTCAGGCTGTTATCTTTTTCCAAGGTAACTTAACTTTCTTAAGAATGTTTTTCTCACATCTTCTTTCACAAGGAGGCACACAGCTTCTAAAACACCCAGTAAGTTTTACTTCTCTTCAGAGCATTGAGGAAAACACATTGGCTTAAAACTTCTGGTTAGTTTTTCTTGCTGTGTCTGTCAGCTTCATACAAACATGCTTTGCTCTACTTTAAACACTCATTCTTTTACATGTGCTTAGGCTCAGCACATCTCAAACTCATTAGCTCTACAATATGAGCACTGCATTTCCTCAGACTCACTTTCATACGGTTCAATGCAGCTTTCTATCTCCATCTCTTCAATGGATTCATTGCAGCTATTTTCAGGTGGAACAGGGTCATAGAGCTTACTACTCTGCTTCTGCAACAACTCATTCAGCTTTGCTAACAAGTTTCTTTTGCTCTATCTCAGCAGAGAGACTTTGGCTAGGGAACACAGAAAAGCTATTTTCTCTACCTTTGCAGCTTAGCTGGCTAGCTGAGTTGCCTCCCCCACTAGGAACTGACTCTTTCAGCTTTCTTTCACGCAGGGACTTTGAAACACCCACTTGCCTTGACTCTGGGCCTCTCAGTTGTTCCAATCCTTCTTGCTCTGTGCCATGCTGCCTTCTCTCTTCATACAATTGCCTTTCTCCTGGCAGTTTCCCTTTTAGCTGTGTCTGCCTCTGATCTGCTCCTCTCAGATCCAACTGCTCGTCTCTGCTCCTGGTTCCAGCTGCTCTTGTGCTGCTCGTTCCTGCTGCTCTTTTCGTTCTAACTGACTGCTCAAACACTGCAGTTTTAAACTGATCCTCCTTAGGGACCACACCCTTCTCCCAGCCCACGTGGGAGCTGTTAGGACTCAACCTAGCTCTGATGTGTGGAAGTGGGCGGGGCTTGATACTGGCTGCACTCTGACTCAGAGGTTTGTGGTTGCTAGGGAAACCCTGTTTGCTACTATTTTTAAAGGAACAGGATTCACTTTCTTGCCACTCCATGTCCCCTGAACAGCCTTCGTCATCACAGTAGCCTCAGCGGGGATCAGTCCCAAGAGTATAAGGATTTTGGTACCACTGGGTGTATAGTTTCAGCTGCATCATTCACTCGCCTCAGATCTTGTACTGGGCGGTAATCCCCTGTCCCAGGTTTCTTGACTGGGAGAAGGGGGGTGTTCCAAGGTGACTGGCACTCCTTGAGAGGTCCATACTTCAACAGTTTCATCAGATGGCAGTGGATACCTTCAATAGCTGGTCGGGGAAGAGGATACTGCTTCACATGCACTGGTTCCGCTCCTGGCTTGAGGGTGACAAGGACTGGGGCTATGTTCTTCACTAGGCCAGGTGGATTATCTTCTGACCATACTTCAGGTGGGGCTATAAGGTTGGTGGGTATACAGGAACTAGCTAACTTGGTTAGAGATGTACTATGGAACCGCTACTCTTCTTCTCGGGGAACAGTCAGCACCATCAATCCAGCAGGCTTTGGGTTCACAGTCATTTGCATTTCTCCCCCTTCAGCAAAGGATATCTGTGCCTGGAGCTTTGCAAGCAGATCTCGGCCCAAAAGTGAAATAGGGCATTCAGGCATATACAAGAACTGGTGCGATATTTTCTGTCCCCCTAGTTCACACATGCGGTTCTGCAGGAAAGGCTTAGTGGCCTTAGCCCCAGTAGCTCTGACAATGGTGATGCATCGAGAAAACAAAGGGGCTACTGGTTTTAGTATTCTGCTCCTGTATCCACCATAAAGTCTATATATTGGTCCCCTATTTTCAAACTGACCATAGGCTCCTGGGGACCCAGGGTGAACTTGGAGTCCGGTCTGGCCTAGTCTTCATCCACGTCGTAGCCTGTCGCAACTGCCACTCCCTCAATAGCTTCTTCCCTGTCTTGCTGGAACTGTGCTCGGTTTATTCTTCCACGACTCTGAAATCAATCTCCTGTTCTCCAAGTACTCTCTCCTCCCCTCCTGGGGGTGGAGTCAAAATACGGGCATTCACTTCTCTAATGTCCTTCTCTGCAATGGGCGCACTGATTCGCACCCAGTGGGGTCCAATTATTTTCACGACCCATTCCACTTCCTCTGCTCCTTCGATGAGGAAAACCTCCTCCACGTCATTCAACTAAAGCAGCAGCAAGAAGATCTGCTTTCTTCTTCATTTTACATTCACTTTCTCTGTCACATTCATTTTCACGATTCACAAACACTTTCTGAGCAACTTCCATTAACTGTGTTGTATTCATGCCCGCAAATACATTCATTTTCTGTAATTTTCATCTTATATCTCTCTGGAACTGACTGACAAAAACTGCATTTACCATACGCAAATTCTCCTGGGCTGCTAGATCGCATGGGGTATATAGTGAGGGCTGCCTGCACTATTTGGACCCCACTTGGGGCCATCAAGGCTGATGGGTCTGCATAATACTTTTCATTAGTTCAATCAAATCCTAAGGCTTCTCAGTGTAGGGGGCATAATGCATCTTTCAGTTCAGTAAATTAGTGGTGGAAAAAGGCACATAAACAAGGCTGGTCGGCCCTACCACGACCTGGCCTTCGGTATTAAGGGTGGGTAGGCCCTGGACCTGGTGCAGTGGTATGTGACCATCCCTTTTACTGGTAGTTGTAACTGAAGGCATACGGCAATCGGGACTGTCTGGGTTCCACTTCATGTTCTTGGGCGCTGGCTCTGAGTGACCCTGAACTGGCAAATGAATCCCTGCTTGCAGTATCATTGGTGGACTGTTGCCCACTCGGAGTACTTTAAACTGAGCCGGGGCTTCCAGTCAAGAGGGGGTGCACGTCCTCCTGCTGCAGAGGTGGCTGGTGAACTACTTGGGGTACATCTGCAGGGAGGTGTCCCCCCCTGCCCTAAGCTTTGCCCGGGATGGTGGCAGAGCTGAGGACTGGCCTATAAAGATAATAAACGGGCAGTTTTTTGTGTTTGGTTTTTTTTTTCAGACTTCCGGCCCCCCCCCCCTTGTGGCTGCTACTAATCTCCTACACTGTTCCTCATAGCAACGCTTTATCCAGGAGGGCTTTTTTTTTCCACAAACATTTAACCAGGAGTCTATGTAGGGGAACTGATCAGGGAACATTTTTTGCACAGTCTGATGAATATGGGAAACTACATTATCAAAGGTGCCCTCACGGGGCCATGAAGTAGCTAACACTGGCCACTCCCTCTCACAGAGCCTTTCTAATCAGGACGGAGACATTCTATTCCATAGTCTCCAGCAAATCCCTTGCTAAAATTCCTAGTCATACATTTCAACAGAATCTGCGTGGACTCTGACCCCCCCCCCCCCCCCGCATGATGACGTACTTGACAACAGACAGAGGGGGCGGGCAGTCAGGCTGCATTTTCCTGAGGACTAAACATAATGGATGTGTGTGTGCTCATTCTAAATAGGAACAATTTAGATAAAGTCCTTAAAATATAAAACTATTATTTTACAACATGTTATAACAATTCCAATAGAAAGAACTATGGCTCCTAACATGACGGCCACATATATGTTACGTATGACTGGAATGAAAATACTTGGCATGGAAACTAACTGCCAGCCGTAATCAGCACTTAAGCTGAACAATGTCTCTGCAAAAGAAATTACTTTAAATCTTACAGTTCAGAAAGCAGACATTCAAAGGACATGTACATTCCCTCAGGATTTAAATCATTTTCAAGTCGCAATCTGGTACTACGGGCTCGGGATGCTTCATAGTCCTGTCAGGGTTCTTAACCTCTACTTTGAAGGTCAAAGGTAAAACAAAAGCAGTTTCCTTAATTTCTCTATCATTTCTATTTGGACCATTACAGTGTTTGTTAACGACTGGAACATACAAAAACACAAGACAAGGCTAAGCCCACAAATGCATTATACCTATAGCTCTACAGAATCCTCCTCACTTGGTCCGTACAAGAACAGTTGAGGAACTCGAAAGGGGTTAATAAGAACTTAACCCTTTCCAGGCTGAGCCCAAAACTGTCGGGATCCAAAATTCTGACTAAACATTCCTATTAAATGATATATAATACATGACCATAGCAGAAGGAACATCACTATTAGAACATATTGAATAAAACAGGTACAATTTTCCTGAAATAAGCACAAATTAACCCTGCTGCAGAACATAGAATAAATTGAAAATGAGCCTTCTAAAGGTTAAAGAATACTAAACATTCCTTTCTACAGACACGCCCCCTTCTCTTTCTGCTTGCCAGAGACACACTGCTGTGCTGAAAAAAAACAGACATCAGTGAGACAGCTGTCTGTACTTAAGTGACTCCTGAGTTTATTTTATTTACATTCTCTTATATACTGCGCTTTTCTGCATCAGCGCGGTTTACATTGAACAAACTGAAATTACATTGAACAGGGTATTATAACTTGGAGAAAACTATTTTACAGGGAACATGTTGGTTGGAGTTGGTTTTTCCTTCTTCTTTCTTCTCTTAATACTATTCCTTAATCGGTAAACTGTTTCACAAATTACCCAACAGAATAATCTTACATTATACCAGAAGGGAAACCCGTGGTTTCAACAGATAAGAACAACGGAACAATGGGGAAGACAAACACCAAACGCTTCCTCCTTTTCGCGACCTGGACGCAGTCGCCTGGCCAGGAACTGCGCTACTCAGGAGTCCGCTCTCACTTGGCCTGTGTTTCATGGCCTTTCATTCACGCACACACAACCAAACTTGCTAGCAAGACTTTTTTCCCAAATTTTCCCAGACCCTATCTAACTAACCAACAGCAGCCGGCCTCGCGCATACTCATGCAAGGCTTACTCGGACGCTCCCTGAGAGGTGATCAAACTCTCTGTATCTTTTTCCCATACCTATTCAGTCTTGCGCATACTCATGCAAGACTTTTCCCCAGGCTTCACTGACTCAAATGCCCAAGGTTTTCTACTCACCGGATCCGGTTCTCGATACCAAACCAGTTCTTGGGTTGGATCCTGGACTCCCCTCGGGTTTGGAGGTGTTGGCCAGCTGGACCCAGTGGCCCGCCGAGGCAAGGCGGAACCCTCTCTGATGCAATAAGACCAGTGGCGCCAGAGAATTCCCCCGCGTCGGACGGACACTGTTCCAACTGGGCCAAACCTGGAGGCGAGAAGTCGTGGTATATTTACTTGAATACCATCCCCCACTCACACAGTCCCATTTGGGGTGCCAGAACTATGTAGCAGCGGAGTGTATGCAAGCAAATAATACCAGGAGTCACTTCAGGATCCAAGCCAATTTATTGTGCACAAGGCTCAGATAGTCAAAGCTTCAAAAAGGACTGAGCAAAGCTCTTACAGAAACATATTCATTTTATACATTCCTTTTCAGTTTGATACATGCAGACTTTCTATTGGTTCCAACGCCCCCTGCATTTGTCCAGTCGGAGATCCTTTCTGAGCCTAGCTCCCTGCTCCCCCTTCCCAGGCTATTCTAACAATGGTACAGTTTCTAGGTATTGATACAGATCTACTGCAGGGTCGTTTCTAGCTTTAGGAATGCAGGTATTGAAACATTTCTATCATCAGAACACAAGAGAATAATGAAAGATTTATGTATTCATGAAAACTTCTTATTAAGCAATTTAAAACAGCTTTCTCAGACTTTTTTACAGATTTTTAGTTCTTACTAAGATGGGGGTTGGAATCAGGGCCTAACTTACAGGCCTTTCATATTTGCAGACTATTATAGGCCATAGCCTGCCACAGGAAGACCCATCAAAGTTTCGCCGTCAGCAGGGAGTCCTCTAATTGAGTGTCGGAAGCATCAGATCAGCCACACTCTCACTCCTTGATTCTTGCTACTGCATTTCTCAAAGGATCGTTGAAAGCAAAGAGGTCTGGATCGCAAAAACAAGCTAAGTACTGTACTTTACTGAACGACCCCCCCTGGAATGGACCATTTTAAAATTGTACGAAAACCGAGCAGATGTATAAGAACCGGGACAAAATCTCAATGAAAAAAGACGTTGAAAACCGAAGCATACGAGAACTGGGGCATACGAAAACCAAGGTTTGACTGTACTGAACATGTAGATAGTTCTGACTTAATGGGAGACAGCCAACATGGCTTTACCCAAGGAAGGTCTTGTTTTATTAATCTGTTACGGTTTTTTTTAAGGTGTGAATAAACAGGTAGACAATGGTGAGTTTGTTGATTATAGTATATCTGGATTTTCAGAAAGCCTTTGATAAGGTCCCTCATCAGAGACATTTGGCAAAACTAAAAAGTCATGGGATAGGAGACAGTGCACTGTTGTAGATCAGGAACTGGTTAAAGATAGAAAACAGAGGGTAGGGCTAAATGGCCAATTTTCGCAATGGAGAAAGGTGAATACTGCTGGGTCTGCTGCTTTTTAGCATATTCTTAAATCCACCTGGAAGTGGGAATAACGAGTGAGGTAATCAAATCTGAAGATTACACACAATTATTCAAAGTTGTTAAAACCCATGAGGATTCGGAAAAATTGCAAAAGGACCTTGATAAATTGGAATAGTGGGTATCCAAATGGCAGATGAAATTTAATGTGGACAAGTGCAAAGTTATGCATCTAGGAAAGAACAACCCAAACTATGGTTACATGATGCAGTGTTCCACATTAGGAACCACCATCCAGGAAAAAGATTTAGGCTCATCGTGGATAACATGTTGAAACCCGGCGCCCAGGGTGCAGCAGCAGTCAAGAAAGCAAATAGAATGCCAGGAATCATAAGGAAAGGAATGGAGAAAAAAAACAAAGGATATTATTATGCCTCTGTATTGTTCCATGGTGCAACCACATCTTAAATATTGTGTGCAGTTCTGGTTGCCTTATCTTAAAAAGGATATAGTGTTAGAAAAAGTACAGAGGAGAGACACCAAAATGGTAAAGGGGATGGAAGGATTCCCCTATGAAGAGATGCTAAAAAGGTTAGGGCTCTTCAACCTGGAAAAGACAGCTGAGGGGAGATATGATAGAGGTCTATAAATTAATGAATGGAGTGGAACAGGTAAGTGTAGTTCGATTGTTTACGCCATCAAAATATAGAAAGTCTAGGGGACTTGCAATGAAGCTACAGTGTAATCTATTTAAGGCTAATAAGAAAATATTTTTTCACTCAACGTGTAATCAAACTCTGGAATTCATTACCAGAGGATGTAGTAAAAGCTGTTAGTGTAGCTGGGTTTAAAAAAGGCTTGGACAAGTTTCCTGGAGGAAAGGTTCATAAACCATTATTAAAGGGGACCTGGGAAATCCACTGCTTGCCCCAATACAAGCATTGTGGAACCTGTGTCCTTTGGGGAAAACTGCTAGGTACTTGTGACATAGATTGACCACTGTTGGAAACAGGATACTGGACTTGATGGACCTTGGTCTGACCCAGTATGGCAGTGGTGGGCAATTCTGGTCCTGGAGGGCCACAGACCAGTCAGGTTTTCATGATGTCCCTAATGAATATTCATGAGATCTATTTGCATCCACTGCCTTCCATTGTATGGAAATAGGTCCATGAATATTCATTAGGGACATCATGAAAACCTGACTGGTCTGCGGCCCTCCAGGACCAGAATTGCCCACCCCTGCAGTATGGCATATTTTATGTTCTTATGGACGGTCAGGCCATGTCAGTGCACCCTCTGGTGAGCCGGTTTATGCAAGGTCATCTCCTCTCCTGGCCTCCAATCCGTCTGCCACCGGAGGCATGGGACCTCAATGTGGTTTTGGGGAAGCTCTTAGCTCCCTGGCTACTTCCCACCTCAAGTACATTTCTTGGAAGGTCATGTTCCTAGTGGCGCTCACCTCAGCCACGCATGTGAGCGAGCTGCAGGCCCTGGTGGCACGTGCACTACACCTGGTTCCACAAAAACAGGGTCATCCTTCGGACTCATCCCAAGTTCTTACCAAAGGTTGTCTGTACTTTCCACTTGAACCAGGATGTGGTATTGTCTGCCTTCTTTCCTAAGCCTCATTCTTCCAGGGCGGAGGCCTCCCTATACACATTGGACTGCAAGTGTACCTTTTCCTTTTACAGCCAGAGGACACACCCCTATAACTGCTCAGTGTAGCTATATCTTTTGACCTCAGTCGACTTGGGGTTGCAGTCTCCAAGTGCACCTTCTCACGATGGGTGGCAGACTGCATTTCCTTCACCTATGAGCAGGTGGGGCTCTCTGGAGCATCATGTGATGGCTCACAATGTGCGTGCTATGGCGACTTCAGTGTTAAGCTTGTGCTCAGTGCCCTTTCTGGAAATCTGCTAGGCTGCCACCTGGGTCCTCTGTGCACACTTTCACTTCACATTACTGTTCGGAAGAGACCTCCTGGAGGGATAGTGCCTTCAGCCAGGTGGTATTTCATCACCTCTTTGGGGAATAGTGCAACTCCTCCCTCCAACCCGTGATGTCCAGGTTACCAGAGTGGGAATTGCATCTTCAATGCTGCTGCTGCAGTGTCAGGCTTCCAGCCAATCAGCATCCCCTGCTGCCCTTAACAATCTGCTTTTTGGGTCGCCCGTGGCTTTTATAGGTTTGTTTGGGGGGTTTTTTTGGTAGCCTGTAGCTTGGAATTCCCATATGTGAGGACTGACTTCTTGCTTGTTCCTGGAGACGGTGTAGTTACTCACCTCTAACAGGTGTTCGGGAACAGCAGGAATCGGTCCTCACAACCCTCCCTCCTCCCCGTGGAGTTGTTTTCTTTTTCTGCTTTTAAGCTTTATCATACTGAGGTAAGATGGCACCTTTGGGCGGGAAGGTGACTGTGCATGTGCGGTGTAGATACCAAAGGCTATCCTTCAAAGCTGGGGATTGGATCCGCTCGGGCTCCGTCAGCGCCAATGTCACCCATATATGAGGATTGATTCCTGCTGTCCCCAGAGAACACTTGTTATAGGTGAGTAACTACCCTTTCAGATATATGGGGGAGGGGAGGAAGCCAGAGGTGGAATTGCAAGACTCAAAGATGCTGAGGACTGATTTGTAGAAAGTGATAAGGAAAAGCAGAATTGCTAAACAAATCTTTCTTGGCTATTTCTTTCAATTCTTCTGATACTCATGCCTTAAAACGGTATTTAAAGGTGATGTAACTTCCCTTTCTCCAGGACCAAGCAGGAAGTCAGTCCTCACATATGGGTGACGTCAGCGCCGACGGAGCCCTCGCGGAGCAATTTTCCCCAGCTTTCAAAGAAAGCCTTTGGGAATTGCAGCACGCATGCGCGGTCCTCTTCCCGCCCAAGGGTGCCATCTTGCTCAGTCTTCTTTTTTCCGCGGAGCCCTGCAGACGTTGTTTGTGATTCCCCGCAGAAAAGTTGATTTTTTTGTCTTTTTTCTCGGTTTGACGCTGGTTCTTTTCCCGCCCGGACCCGCGACGCCGGTTGCGAGTCCGTTCTTTATTTTTCGTTTTTTTGTCCTTCGTGACAGATTTCGCGCCTTTTTACTTTTTCACTGGCAGCCTGCTCTTTTGACCTCGCAGGGGCCCTTTTTCCCCCGATGGCTGCCAGCGGGTTTAAGAAGTGTGATCTGTGTAAGAAGCTCATGTCTCTTACCGACACACACGACTACTGCCTCCGCTGCCTCGGACCCGATCATGACCCGATGATCTGTGGTCCGTGTGGCAAGATGTCCTCAAAAGCGTTGAGGAGTCGGCAGCATCAGCGGGAACGTATCTTCTCTGACTCCAGCCGGGCTCGGACCTCCTCAGAGGCTTCGACGTCTCGGGACTCTGGTCCTGAGCATCGTCGAAGTTCCTCTGAACGGGGGTCTCCTACCCGGGAACATCATCGGAAGAAGAAACCCGCGAGGGCGGGGTCGGTGGACGCTCCTGGTTCCTCGAGGGCCAGGTCGCATAGCCCCGATTCCCATCCCGGGTCCTCGGAGATGGCCTTCCAAACATCCTCGTCTCGAGATGGACTTGCCCGCTCACGAGAGTACTGTTGTCCTCGTGGACTCGCCTCCGAAGGAGCCGCCATCGGGGCCCGAGTCGGGAGCTGCTGGGTCTCCTGAGCTCGGACTCAGGTTGACGGCCTTGGAGAGCAGTCTGTCTGCCTTCATGGACCAGCAGCGGGCATTGATCGCTGGCCTCGCCGGTGCTTCTGCCCTGACCGCTGGGACGTCGACCTCCAAGTCGACCCCGGAGACCGAGCCGATCCTCGAGTCCATGAGAGCTCGAGTCGATCCTCGGTCGCGGTCTCCTTCGGCCTCCCGTTCGGGACCGAGGTCATCGACGCCGACTCCCTCGGCGTCGGGGCGAGGGGCATCGATGCCCGCCCGACCGGAGCCGCTCGACTCCTCCTCCAAAGAGTCAGCCTGGGAATCCGAGGAAGAAGAGTCACCTGGTTCTTTTCGGACTCGGTGTGTCCCGTCGGACTCCCCCGAGTCCGAACCTCGGAGACGGTCCCCCCCCCCGGAGGATACCCGGTTCTCGGACTTCGTGCGGGATATGGCCAAAGCCTTGTCCTTCCCCGCGGATCCCGAGGAGGAGCCTCGAGTCGAAGAGCTCGATGCCCTCCAATATGACTCTCCCCCGAAAGAGGCCTTTATTGTACCGGTTCCTCCGATGCTGGAACGACTTCTCTTCCGCATGTGGGAGAGCCCGGCGTCGTCGCCGGTGTTAAGCAAGCGGGTCGATTCCATTTATCGAGTCCGCAAGAGCCCCGGGTTCCAAAAGGCACAACTACCGCACCATTCCATGGTGGTGGAATCGGCCATGCATAGACTTAAGAGTCAAAAAATGCACTCCTCGGTGCCTCCCGGTCGGGAGGCTCGAAGCCTGGATGCCCTCGGTAGGAAGTGTTTCCAGGGCTCTATGCTTGCTTGTCGAGTCCAGACCTACCAGCTCTATATGGGCATGTATCTACGAGACCTGGCTAAAGAAATAGCCGGGTTCTCTGCTGGTCTCTCCGAGGAACCTTTGCAGAGGTTCCAAGCCTTGTCAACTGGTATTCAGGAATGCTCGAAGTTTATCTCTCGAGCAGCTACGATGGCTTTGAGGCATCGGCTCGAGTAGCCGCAGCCGGCATCGGTGGCCGCCGACAGGCTTGGCTTCAGTCATCCGACCTCGAGCCATGGGTGCAGGACAAGTTGGTCGATGTCCCCTGCAGAGGTGATAACCTCTTTGGCAAGCCCATGGATGAGAAGGCTGCACAGATCGAGACCGAGACTCTCCCCAGGACTCGTCTCTCAAGGAAGACCTCTGCCCCTTCTCAGAAGAAGAAGGGCTCGGGAAAAAAGCCCTTTTACCCGAGGAAGGCGGTTGCTTATCACCACTACCCTCATTATCAGGCCTCGGCAGCTCCCCAGCAGGGTAAGCAAGCCAAGGGACGGGGTAATGGATCACGTAGGCAGCAAGCCCCCAAGCCTGCACCACCAGCACCTGCTCAGCAGGGTGGGGGTTTTTGACTTCATCAGCATAGCCTCTCCCCCTCAGCTGGTTTCTCTCAGCACGGGAGGCCGACTGGTCCACTTTGCCCACAGGTGGGCCAACATCACTACAGATACCTGGGTACTTCACATAGTCCAAGAGGGCTATCTTCTGCACTTCCACCAGGTACCTCCCTCCTACTTTCCGGGGGAGCCTCTCAGACTTCCTCTGCACAGGGACTTACTCCTTCAGGAGTTAGCAAGTCTTCTTCAGGAACAGGCTGTGGAACCGGTGCCCCACCACCTGAGAGGTCAAGGCTTTTACTCCAGGTACTTTCTGATACCAAAAAGAACAGGAGGCCTCAGACCCATCCTGGACTTGCGGAACCTCAAGTTCCTCGCAAAGGAAAAGTTCAAGATGCTTACCCTTGGAATCCTGCTGCCCTACCTCCAGCAGGGAGACTGGCTATGCTCCTTGGATCTAAAGGATGCCTACACTCACATCCTCATCCACCCCAGCCACAGACAATATCTCAGGTTTGTTGTGGGGGGCAATCATTACCAGTACAGAGTACTACCCTTTGGCCTATCCTCCGCGCCAAGGGTGTTCACCAAATGTCTAGCAGTGGTGACGGCTTATCTGAGACTTCAAGGCCTCTTTGTATTTCCATACCTGGACGACTGGCTCATCAGAGCACAGTCTTCCCAAGAGGCCACTCACGCCACGCACCGCACTGTAGCTCTGCTCCAGCACTTGGGCTTTGTCATAAACTTCGCAAAGTCCACTTTGCTCCCCTCTCAGGATCTCGAGTTCATCGGCGCAAGATTAGATACGCTTCAGGCGCGTGCCTTTCTGCCTCTCGACAGGGCAAACAGGCTCATGGATCTGGCCAGCCACTTTCACAGCAATTCCCTGGTCTCTGCCCGGTAATTTCTGAGACTGCTCAGCCATATGGCTTCCACAGTCCATGTGACCCCCAAATGCCCGCCTGAACATGCGTCCTGCCCAATGGTGCCTTCGCACACAATGGCATCAGGCCCCTGGGAGCCTAGCGGACTCTGTACAGATCTCCGACACGCTGGTCTCTTCTCTTCAATGGTGGCTTCATCTGCCAAACCTGGTGCTCGGAATGGCTTTTCAGTCTTCTCCGCCTTCTCAGGTCCTGACGACCGATGCTTCTCTCCTGGGTTGGGGAGCACATTGCCAAGGGACATGTACTCAAGGCCTCTGGACTTCTTGGGAGTCTGCCCAGCAGATCAACTTCCTGGAACTCAGAGCTATCCGCCTAGCTCTGAGGGCCTTCTCCCACCTCACTTCTCACCAGTCTGTACTGGTCCAGACGGACAATCAAGTTGCGATGTTCTACGTGAACAAACAAGGGGGCACAGGCTCCTTCCCTCTCTGTCGGGAAGCACAAAAGCTGTGCTCTTGGGCAGTCAGCCGCGGCATCCTCCTCAAAGCTGTTTATCTCCCGGGTCAAGAAAATTGCCTGGCAGACAAACTGAGCAGAATCCTCCAGCCGCACGAGTGGAGATTGGATCTGTTGGTGCTCCAACGGATCTTTCTCAAATGGGGCCTACCCGCAATGGATCTCTTTGACTGTCCTCTCAACCGGCAACTTCCCCAATTCTGCTCTCGACAACCGCATCCTCACAGAGTAGCGGCGGATGCTTTTCTTCTCTCCTGGTCCACAGGCCTTCTGTATGCCTTTCCTCCCATGCCACTGGTGTCTCGGACGCTCTTCAAGGTTCTCAGGGACAAAGCCTCAATGATCCTCGTGGCTCCTCGGTGGCCGAGGCAACCTTGGTTCCCGCTTCTCATGCAGCTGGCGGTGGACACTCCACTTCCTCTGGGGTTTCAGCCCGATCTCCTGACCCAGGATCACGGGACTCTCCTACACCCCAACCTCCGGTCCCTTCATCTGATGGCCTGGCTGCTGAAAGGGTAGTCCTGGCTCCCCTCCTGCTGCCTCCAGATGTGGAGGAAGTCGTCTTGTCCTCCAGGCGACCCTCCACCCGGAAGTCCTACGCTCTGAAGTGGCATCGGTTCTCCGTCTGGTGTGCTCGGCAGTCTCATGATCCCTTCTCCTGTTCGATATCAGTGGTCTTGCAGTACTTGCTTTGCCTCTCCGAACTTGGCCTTAAGTCCAACTCGGTCAGGGTCCACCTCAGTGCTCTTTCTGCGCATCACATGCCGGTGGATGGCAGACCTCTTTCCAGCCACCCTCTAGTGGCTCGTTTCCTCAGAGGCCTCCTTCTCCTTAAACCACCTTTGCGCCCACCAGCTCCTGACTGGGATCTGAATGTGGTTTTACAGCGGATTACCTGTCCGCCTTTTGAACCTATGGCTACCTGTCATCTTCGTTTTCTTTCTTGGAAAACCTTATTCTTGGTAGCCCTCACTTCGGCTAGACGCGTTAGTGAGCTACAGGCCCTAGTCTCTGATCCTCCTTACACTCGGTTCTACAAGAATAGGGTAGTCCTGCGGACTCACCCTAGGTTTCTTCCTAAAGTGGTTTCCCCTTTTCACATCAACCAGGAGGTGGTACTTCCGACCTTCTTTCCCAGGCCACACTCCAGCCGAGCTGAGATGGTCCTGCATACCCTGGACTGTAGGAGGGCGTTAACCTTCTACCTTGACCATACGCGGGAGCACCGAAAGGCTGTTCAGCTCTTCGTGTCTTATGACCCCAACATCTGGGTTGCTGACTGTATCGCTTGGGCTTATGAGGCAGCCGGCCTCTCGTTGGAAGGTCGAGTCACGGCTCATCGTGTTAGGGCGAAGGCTGCGTTAGTAGCTTACCTCCGCTCTGTTCCGTTGGCAGACATCTGCCGGGCCGCTACTTGGTCTTCAAGCCAGACTTTTGCAGCCCATTACTGCCTGGAGAGGGAGTCCCGCAGGGAAAGTGCTTTCGGACAGGCAGTCCTCCGTAATCTCTTTGAGGTATAGGCAACTCCTGCCCTCCGTCCCGGATGTTGGGCTACCGGTTGGGGGCATACTCAGAGAAGATTCCTTCCTTCTGTGCTGCTGAGCTAGTGGGAGCTCATTTTTCTGCTTGGGGTCTCCGGTAGCCTTAAGCTTGGGAATCCCATATGTGAGGACTGACTTCCTGCTTGGTCCTGGAGAAAGAGTAGTTACTCACCTGTAACAGGTGTTCTCCAGGAGCAGCAGGAATCAGTCCTCACAACCCTCCCTCCTCCCCTTGGAGTTGCAGTCCTATGATTTCATTTTTGCTAATTTTTTTGCTGTCTTTTAGCTATGTCAGACTGAGCAAGATGACACCCTTGGGCGGGAAGAGGACCGTGCATGCGCGCTGCAATTCCCAAAGGCTTTCTTTGAAAGCTGGGGAAAATTGCTCCGCGAGGGCTCTGTCGGCGCCGACGTCACCCATATGTGAGGACTGATTCCTGCTGCTCCTGGAGAACACCTGTTACAGGTGAGTAACTACTCTACATCTTCAGTTAAGACCGAAGCAAAGAATTCATTCAGTCTCTCCGCTATGGCCTTGTCCTCCCTTAGTGCCCCTTTTTAACCTTCTATCATCTAGTGGTCTAACTGACACTGTTTTTTTGCTATGAAAGTACTTGAAAAAGGTTTATTGTGCATTTTTGCTTCCACGGCGAGCTTTTTTTGCAAATTCTTTTTGCCTGCCTTTCATCTAACTTGCTAGTGCTTGTTTCCCATTTTCATCATTTGGCTCCTTTTTTCCATTTCCTAAAAGTTGCTTTTTTGGCTACACCATCCTCTCTGACCTCACCTTTAAACAATGCTGGCAGTTTTTTGGCCTTTCTTCCACCTTTCTTGTAGCGTGAAATACATCTGGTCTGGGCTTCCAAGATAATATTTTTAAACAATGTCCTTGCTTGATGTAAATCTTAAACCTTTGCAGCTACTCCTTTTAGTTCCTTATCGTCCCTCCAGTCCAGTCCCGCCCCGCACCTCTGGGTAGTGCACCTCCTCCAGCAGCTTGGAGACTGAGCATGTTATCTTTTCAGTGACACTAGTGTACATATGCAGCTGGCACCGCCCACCAGCCCCAGTAAGCTCAGTCTCCAAGCAGCTGGAGGAGGTTGTGAGCCAGGGTGCTGGACTCACTGAAGAGACAACTAAGGAGATAGGTGTAGTTAGTTTATTTATTTATTTATTTATTTAACAGTATTTCTAAACCGCCTTATCTTAATAATCAAGGTGGTATCACAGCAAGCAATCAGGTAAAGTGTGTGTGTTGTACATGCAGTGAGGATAAAACTTAGTTGTGTGAGGGATGTGTTGGGTGCTTGATTTGTTTGAGCTATATACAGGGTGGGCTATTTACAGTGGTGCTAGAATCATATTTTATATATATTCAGTTGTTTGGGAGGATTGGAGTGCTGTTATCCATTCTCTTAGGTTATGTGATGTGACCATAGTGCTCTATGAACAGCATGGTTTTCAGTTGTTTTCTGAAGTCTTTGAGGTCTGGAGTTGCCCTTAGATCGTCCGGTAGATTGTTCCATATTGTTGGAGCAGCCATGGAGAGAGCTCTGTCTGTTGTGTCCTTGCGTGTGTGCTTGTACTCATTTGGGGTGCTGACTCGGTTGCGTGTTTGACTTCTTCTGGGACGTGCGCTGGTTTCCGGTTGTATGAGCAGGTGGAGGCTGTTGGCTGATGTGTGTTCTTTTATCTTAAATAGGTTTATGATAGTCTTGTATCTGATGCGAGCAATGATTGGGAGCCAGTGTAAGTCCTTTAGTGTAGGTGTGATGTGCTCCTGCCTTGCGGCTCCGGATATGATTCGAGCTGCAGTGTTTTGTGCCAGCTGTAGTGGTTTGAGAGCTTGTTTTGGTAGTCCGAGGTATATCGGATTGCAGAAGTCCAGTATTGGGGTTATCAGTGCTTGACAGACTGTACGGAAGTGTTCTGGAGCGAGGAGTGGTTTCAGTCTCCTGATGATTCGCATCCTGTAATATGCTTTTTGGATTGTTTTGTCTGTGTGGTTTGAGGTTGAGTTTACTGTCCAGAGTAACCCCAAGGTATCTCACCTCCGATCTTATCGGTATCGTGGTGCTTTGTATCTTTATGTTTGGTGGGTGTGTGAAGCTTTGGTTTCGAGTGATGATTAAAGCTTCGGTCTTGTAGTTTATAGCTAGATTGTTGTTTTGGCACCACTTCGCCATTTGGGTAAGGCAGTCTGCTATCTTAGAGAAGTCCGGGTTTTCGATTGATATCGGGGAGTATACCATTATATCGTCTGCGTATATTGTGTATTGGATGTTGTTCTCTTTCATAATGTTGCATATTGGTTGGATGTAGATGTTAAAAAGGAGTGCTGAGAGTGCGGATCCTTGTGGTACTCCTTGTTGGACGTTTATGGGCCGGGAGGTGTCCTGTCCCACCTTGACCTGTAGCTGTCTTTCTGTTAGGTACGAGTGGAACCATTTTAGAGTGGTACCGTGTATACCAGTGTTCTTCAGTCTCTCCAGGAGTATATTGTGATCAACTGTGTCGAACGCTGAGGAGATGTCGATGAAGATCATTATAATTCCATTCCTGATGTCGTCAATTATTCTTATGATGCTGTCGAAGAGGTAGATCAGGAGAGTTTCGACTCCATGGTTGGGACGAAATCCGTGTTGGTTGTCGTCGAGAGTTCCGTGTTCGTCAATGTGTTCCTGAAGTTGTAGTTGAACCGTCTTTTCGATTATTTTTGCGAGGAAGGGTATGCTGGAGATTGGTCGGTATGCTGCTGGGTCCTTTTTGTCGAGAGAAGTTTTCTTTGTGATTGGTCTTACTGAGGCAAGCTTTAATTGCTGTGGCATGAGTCCTTGAGTGAGTGAGTTGTGTACCATTTTATGAATGTTTGGTATGAGGCTTGCTTTGGTGGCTTTGACCCATGACACTGGGCAAGGGTCTGTAGGAGCAGTGCTTGTGTTGATTGTGGAGATGATGTCTGATATCTGCTCTTTTGAGGGTGAGTGGAATGTGCCCCAGGTTTTGGGGTGGACGTTCGTTTGCTTTTATTTCCCCTGTTAAGGTGCAGGTTTTTGTTTTTAAAGGCAGAAATGTAAAAATAAAAAATCAGAAGGAACAGAGAGAACCCAGGGGACAACAGGGCTGAGGGGAGGGTATTCCTTCTCCCCCCAGGATTTCGGGGGGAAGAGTTCTGTGGGGGATTTTCTCAGTCCGAGACTTCTGGCTGCTCCTGAACCCGTTATCGGGTGAGGAGCCACTGCAGGGGCTGCAGTTGTTTGACAGGAGTGAAAGCTGGCAGCCCCGAGTCACCCCCCTCAGCGCCAAAGCCGGGAAGGAAGGCTGAGCGCGAGGGGTAGAAAAGCCATGCGGCAAAGAGGCGCCAAGGTAAGAGTGGCGGGGGGAGGACAGCAGGAACCCCTAGACACCGCCAGAACATGAGGAGACAGAGCGGCCTCCAGCCGCATGTTTGGGAGCCTGCGGCAGTGTGGGAAACTCCCCCTGCTGCATTTAGGCCCGCATGTGTTTAAACCCTGTTGTGTTTTGGGTGCCTGGGAGAGGTAGCCACTGGAGAATAAAGCAGGACAGAGCAGCCTCATTTGCAGTTCCAGTTCATCCTGCTAGACCAGTCCAGACAAGCTGGTTAAGTCAACCTGCCAGCAGATGTTGGAGACAGAGAAAAAACCTCCAGAGCTCTGATTGGATGGGCTCTGGCTAGTATAGGTCCACCCCTAGGGATTCTCCTCAGTATTTTCTGTCTCTCCAGCAGAGGAGGGTGTTTGTTGTTTTCTCTCCTCAAGTTTAACTTTATTCTTTATTTCTGGAAGTATGCACAGCACACAAAAGGTGTCCCATTGGGTTTCCCAGAACTTACTAATACCTTCAGGTCAAAAGGTCCTGAGGTGAGCTCTTGATCGCTGCAATCAGTTGAGCTCCCTCCGTCGAGGAATCCCCAGCATCAAGCTGCATGGGCAAGTCTGCTGGACGAAGGACTGACTGACATCTTTAAAACTTTGCAGCAGTTAAATTTAATTTCATAAATTCGCTTAAATTGGGTCCGTTTCAGTCCTTTCAGAGCCTCAGCGCTAACTGGCACTGTGAGTGATAATTTCCCCCTCCCCCCCCCCCCCGCCTCCTTCATCCGCGGCAGGTGTACCGTTTTTCTTCTTGTGTCCCTGCAAGTAGCCGTCAGCACTCCTCTCTCCCATCTTTCTTTTTTTCTGGACTGTGACTCTTGGGGTTTTCGGAGTGCGGGATTCCTCTGTCGCGTCTTTTTGGCCGGCAGCCATTTTTGCAATCATGCAATCGCTATCCAGGCAGCCTTTTTTGTCAAGAAAAGCCTTTTCAAAGCGGCTCTCCATTTTTCAAGTCCAGGAGTTACCCTCTCTCCTGCAACTCGTTTCTTTATTTTGATTTGTAGATCGGCGTTTCATTTGAACCGGGAAGAGAAGTGGTAATGGCCGGTGAAATGCGGGCAGCAGTTAGTGTTTTAGAACGTTAACAAGAAGAACTAAGGACATTTTGTCTTTGAGTGATCCCCTGATGAAAGTTCAGTTATGAAACACGAGAGCGGTACCTGTGAAGGGCGTCTGGATCCTTAAAATGTCCTAACTGAGCGGGTGTATCTATGCAATTCAGATAAGTGCAAAGATAGAGCATTCAGTGAAAAGTCAATGTTTATTTGAAGATTATCACCTGCTAAGTTCTTTGAGGTCATTGATGCAAATGGGCAACCTGCTTTGTAACGGACGAGAGTCCCGGTAGCAGAGCCAAAGAGTCTGAGACCTCGCTAGTTTGAACACATGTTTTGAATGAGTATGAAAGGGTTAGAGTTGAAGTCACCTATACTGATACATGAGCGATTTTTTGTTTGTTTTGGGGTGTTGCCAATCGTTCAGTAACTGACCTATTTTTTGGTGTTTCTAGTCTCTCCGGCATCTCACAAGAAAAGACTAGCTATTCAGACCACCATTCAGCGTCTCCTCTTCCTCAACGCCATTTGTCCTGTCCCCTCCTTAGAAAGAGGGTTAGGCCGTTACTCTATCTATTTCGTGGTGCCCAAGAAAGACTGTTCATTGTGTCCAATTCTGGACCTCAAATGGCTAATCCGCAGTCTTCAGGTGCCACACTTCCAGATGGAGACGCTACGTTCCGTGATCCAGGCAGTGCGCAAGGGCGAGTTCCTAGCATCTCTCGATCTCGCGGAAGCGTATTTTCACATCCCCATTCGGACTGAGCACCAGCGATTTCTTTGATTTTCCATACTCGGACAACATTTTCAGTTCCAGGCAATGTCCTTTGTCCTCGCTTCCGCACCTCAAACCTTTTCCAAGTTAATGGTGGTGGTAGCAGCAGCAGCCTTGCGCAGGCAGGGAATCCAAGTACACCCCTACCTGGACGATTGGCTAGTTCGAGCAGATTTGTTGCAATATGCTCGCAGGACCATATCCCCTGGTAGTTGCCTTCCTAGAGGACTTGGGGTGGGTGATAAATTGCGCCAAAAGCTGCCTTCAGCCATCTCAGCTGATCGACTTTCTCGGCGCGCGATTCGACACCCATTGGGGGCATGTATTCCTGACTCAGGAGTGCTTACGAAAGCTGTCATCTCAGCTCCGTCTGTTTCTTCCTCTGTTGCCTCGAACTTAAAACTACCTTCAATTGCTCGGATCAATGGCGGCTACCATCGAGCTGGTCCCTTGGGCCAGGGCACACATACGCTGTCTGCAAAATGCACTCATTTCTCGTTGGTCGCCGGTGTCGGGGAATACTATCAGCTCCGTCTACCGCTCCTACCATCAATTAGACACAGCTTTCGCTGGTGGCTGTCTCCACGCAATCTATTCCAGGGAGTGTCTTTAGAGACTCCACGCTGGATCTTAGTAACGACAGACACCAGCCTGTCCAGCTGGGGAGCTCACTGCGAAACTCACACAATGCAGGGAACGTGGTCACCACGAGAGTCTTGATAGACCATCAACCGTCTAGAGACACGAGCAGTCCGTCCGGCATTAAGAGCCTTTCAAAGTCTTCTCCAAGGTCAATCAGTTTGAGTCCTGTCTGACAACGCAACTGCAGTAGCTTATCTCAACCACCAAGGGGGCACAAAGTGTCTGGGAGTGTCGAAGGAAATGACCCTCCTCCTCCCTTGGGCAGAGAGACATCTTCAAGCACTCTCGGCACAGTATATCGCGGGGACGACCAATGTCAAAGCTGATTTTCTAAGCCGACATACTCTCGATCCCAGAGAATGGGAACTCTCTCAAGAAGCATTTCAAAAAATAGTTCAAAGATGAGGTCGACCAGCAATAGGACCTCATGGCATCAGCAGCAAATGCCAAGGCGCCGGCCTTAGTAAAGGCTGTTAGTGTAGCTGGGTTTAAAAAAGGTTTGGACAAGTTCCTGGAGGAAAGGTCCATAAACCATTATTAAGAAGGGACCCAGGATATCAATACTTGAACCAATACAAGCATTGTGGAACCTGTGTCCCTTGGGGAAACTGCTAGGTACATATGACCTAGATTGGCTACTGTCGGAAACAGAATACTGGGCTTGATGGACCTTGGTCTGACCTAGTATGGCATATCTTATGTTCTTATATTCTTATGTTCTTCACACGTTGGAGGGACCACAGGTCACAGGGCATAGATGCCTTAGCTCAACCTTGGCCGACACACCTCCTCCTGTATGTGTTCCCTCCATGGTCCATGATCGGGAAAGTTCTCCATCGGGTCAGGGAACACCACGGTCCCGTGATCTTAGTAGCTCCAGACTGGCCTCGGAGACCCTGGTATGCAGATCTCGTCCGTCTATCTCGGGCGCCTCCATTGAAACTGCAAGTTCTGATAAGGAAGCTTATCATAGTTCAGGAAGGAATAATGCAAGAGGTGAATTGGCACTGAACAAGCAACCTGTGCTTGCTGGTAAAAACATTAAAACAGAGTGTTTGCTTAAAAGACTACCAGACCAAGAATGCACTAGGTTACAGAAAGCCTCTAGGAGAGCTGAAGTGGGGAAACGTGTGCCTAATCAAGGAAGCTATGAGGTAATCCCTAATCACCCATCTCCTAGGGCAGGTCTTGATTCAGAACACCTGGACTGTGCTAGGGTGGAGTGTCCATCTAGGCACTTTAAAAGTAAAAGACATTCTTCACACAGACAGCTAAGGAGGCTGGAGAAGCGAGAGAAAGAGTTACAGCAAGGCTGGCAACGGCAAAAGAGAGGACGGCAACAGCAGAGAGAACACAGAAGGAGGAATAGCAAGACGTCCAGGAGGTCTAAGGAAGGAGCCCAAAGCAGTACGTGTGTTGGGAGTGATTCCAGAGGCAAGCATTCTCCATTGGACTGGAAGAAACCAGAGGCTTGGAGATATAGAGCCATGAACCCCCAGAGAGCACCTGTGAAGGAGACGGCTGCATCTACAGGAAGAAGGGGCTCTGATACCTATTCAAGGAGGTATGGGAAGAGACCTAAAGTCCAGAGATTCTGACTGGAGAGCTGGGCACAGAAGCTGGACTACCTACTGGCCAGGATACCCAGAGAGGAAACCTAATAGCAACGTGATCTCAGGTATGAACACAAGGAAGACAGCAGGGAAACAAATGCTATCCTGAGAGTGATCAGTTTGAGAATTCCTCTGAGCCAGAGCATGATAATGATTCCATGATATTTCAGGAGCAATGGGAAATATCAAATGAGCAAGTAGAATGCATGGATTGCTCTCTGTCTAAGCTGCTGTTTTAAAGTAATCCTCAGTAAAGCAACAATCACCAAAAGGAACTGTAATGTGTTTTAACTACCCAGAAAAGTTTCTTTAAGTGAAAGCTTTAGGGTAAGTTAGAGCCACGTAGAGAGTGGACCAGCAAGGTTTGCAGCTGGTTAATTACTTGTGATTAAGCCAGGCACAAGTGCACATGAGCTCTGGAAGGAAAACTTCTTCATTGTGTGAATGAAAGAAAGTTGTTTTTGGTGTTGTTGTTAAGTGCCGTCGAGTCGGAGTCGACTCATGGCGACCCTCTGGATAGCTATCCTAAATTGTGTTCGGTCTTCAGTCAGGCGGCTCATTGTTGACAGGCTGGTACCCGTAGCTGCTGTTATTGTAGCGATCCATCTCATTGCTGGCCTTCCTCTTTTGCGTTGACCTTCTATCTTGCCAAGCATGATGTCTTTCTCTAATGATCTCTCTCTTCGCATGATGTGTCCGAAGTATGAAAGTCGAAGTCTTGTCATCTGAGCTTCTAAAGAAAGCTTAGGTTTGATCTCCTCTAGTACCGACCGGTTTGTTCTTCGGGCAGTCCATGGTATACACAGTATTCGCCGCCAGCACCATAATTCAAAGGCATCAATTTTCTTCCTGTCTGTCTTTTTCACTGTCCAGCTTTCACATCCATATGATGTTATTGAAAATACCATGGCTTGAACAAGTCGAATCTTTGTATGGAGAGAGACATCTCTGCTCTTGAGAATCTTATCTAGGTCTTTCATAGCCATTCTGCCAAGAGCAATGCGTCGTATGATTTCTTGACTGCTTGTTGCTTCGTTATTGATAGTTGATCCAAGTAGGTTAAAGTTGTTCACGATTTCAATTTCTTCTCCTTCAACGATGAACCTGTTGATTTTGCCAGTTGTCATGATCTTTGTCTTCTTTACATTAAGGTGCAGGCCCATTTTGAGACTATGTTCTTTGATTGTGAGAAGCAAATGTTTCAGATCATCTTCACTTTCAGCCAGTAATGTGGTATCATCAGCATAGCGAAGGTTGTTGATGAGTCTTCCACCAATCTTCACACCTCTGTTGTCTTCATACAGTCCTGCTTCTCTGATGATTTGTTCTGCATATAAATTAAACAGGCAGGGGGAAAGTATGCAGCCTTGTCTTACACCCTTGCTTATTTTAAACCATTATGTTTCTTCTCCTTGTTCCGTTCGAACTGTTGCTTCTTGATCAATGTACAGATTGCGCAAGAGAGAACGATCAGGTGTTCTGGTATACCCATTCTTCTTAATGTGGTCCAGAGTTTCTCATGGTTTACACAGTCAAAAGCCTTGCTATAGTCGATAAAGCACAAATAGATATCCTTTTGGTATTCTTTAGTCTTTTCAAGGATCCATCTCACATCCGCAATGATGTCTCTCGTTCCTCGCCCTTTCCTGAACCCTGCTTGCACTTCAGGTAGTTCTTGTTCTAGGTATGGCTGTAGTCTCTTTTGAATAATCTTCAGTAGAATCTTGCTGGCATGTGGGATCAGAGCGATTGTGCGATAATTTCCACAGTCAGTTGGATCACCTTTCTTTAGTATTGGTATAAACACAGATCTTTTCCAGTCAGTTGGCCATGATGTTGTCTTCCATATTTCTTGGCAGAGCCGTGTAAGTACGGTAACAGCTGCATCAGATTGCTGCAATACTTCTATGGGAATGCTATCAATGCCTGGTGCTTTGTTCTTTGATAAGGCTTTCAATGCTGCTTCAACTTCTTCTTTCATCACCAATGGTTCCTGATCATAAGGTATAGGTTGAAACGGCTGTTGGTCCACTTGATCTTTATCATATAAAAACTCTGTATACTCCTTCCACCTTTTCTTGATCTTCTCAGCATCATTCAACATAGAACCTTGAGCATCTTGTAACATTCCAATTCGAGGCTGGAACTTTTTCTTTAACAATCGCAGCTTTAGGAAAGCCGATCTTGTTCTTCCTCTAATAGTTTCTGCTTCTATTTCCTTGCAAGTGTCATTGTAGTACTTTTCCTTGTCCTGTCTTGCTGCACGTTGGAAATCTCTGTTGAGTTCTACGATTGTCTTTCTTTCTCCTTTGGCTTTAGCTTCTCTGCGTTTCTGGGCAATTTTCAGAGTTTCTTCCGTCATCCATTTTGGCCGTTTTTGCTTTTTCACCTTTTGTAGAGACTTCTCGCTTTCTTCTAGCACAACCTTCTTGATGTCATTCCATAACTCTTCCGGAGCTCTGTCATTTGTATCTAAAGCAGCAAATCGATTTTGCAGGCAGTCTTTAAATTCCAGTGGTATATTCTCAAGGTCATATTTTGCTGCATTCATGAGTGGTTTGCTCTTTTTCAACTTTAGCTTGAGTTTGCATACTAGTAGTTGATGATCTGTACCACAGTCCGCTCCAGATTTTGTCTTGGTTGATGTTACAGAGCTTTTCCATCGTTGACTTCCACAGATATAGTCAATTTGATTTTTATACAATCCATTGGGTGAAGTCCATGTGTACAGTCGCCGCTTGTGTTGCTGGAAGAAGGTGTTTGAGATGAATAGATCATTGGTCTTGCAGAATTCTATCAATCTTTCTCCAGCTTCATTTCTGTTGCCAAGTCCATATTTTCCAACTACTTTGCCTTCTTCTTTGTTGCCAACATTTGCGTTCCAGTCACCCATGACTATCAGGATATCCTGTTTGCATGTTCTGTCAATTTCAGCTTGTACTTGTTCATAGAACTCTTCAATTTCATTCTCTTCTGCAGCTGTTGTTGGGGCATATACTTGAATTATAGTTGTGTTGATAGGCAATCCTCGTAGACGAATAGAGATTAAGCGTTCGCTGACTGCATTGTATTTCATTACAGTTCTTGCAAGTTTCTTCTTTATTATAAACGCAACACCATTTCTTCTTTGTCTTTCATTTCCAGCATAGTAGACCATGTGATCATCTGATGCAAAGTGCCCGATGCCAGTCCATTTCAGTTCGCTGACACCCAACAGATCAAGTTGTACACGTTCCATTTCATTCTTGACCACCTCCAACTTCCCTTGGTTCATGCTTCGTACGTTCCATGTTCCAATGTGTAAGACATCTTTACAGCTTCTGACTCTCATTTCATGCGCAGCTACATCAGCAGTCAGACTTCCCGAGGGCTTTGATCCAACCACATCATAAATGCTGGCTTTACTCTGAAAAGTCTTCAGCTCTTCCCCAGTAGCTAGTTGAGTGCCTTCCGACCTGGGAGTCTCATCTTCCAGCACCATAGCACAATTTGTTTTGTTGTAACTATCCATTGGGTTTTCATGGCAAGATACAGAAGTAGATTGCCGGGCCTTCCTTCCGTGCAGTTTAAGTTTGGTGGTGTTGCCGTTGTCACAGAAATGTGATCCTCCGCCGTCAACACTATCCCATTCTGCTGCTGCCCAGATGGGTGGTTTGTCTTCGTCTGGCACCTCAGCTGAGACCTGTCCATCTTGGGAGACCCTGCCAGTAGTTAAACTACGGATAGTTTAGCTCTCAGCATCACTGATGCACGCAAGCCCTCACAGCACGACAAGCTGCAAACCAAGTGAGAGGTTGTTTTGGGTTTGTTTTTCATTTTTTCATTTTAAGCACTGCTAAGAAGGTTATTAGCAGGGGCTAGCAGAAAGACCTTTTCTGTTCCTTCAAGGTCTTTGAGTTATTGCCTAAGTATTTCAGTTGCCTTATACAATTGTTTTGTTTTTCCTGCTTACAATTCCTGAAGAAAGTATCCTATTGATGTTACCAAGTATATCTGTGCGAGGGAATAATCCCCATAAATAAAAAATCTGTTTTCTGCTTACACTCGAGCAACTACAATTCATTATTTTGTTGAACGGCTGATTTTGGTGTGAATGAACTACAACACCCACAATCCTTTGCAAGTCATATAAAATTCTGCCTTTGCCAAGATTGTGGACTTTCACAACCAGCATCCCCGTTTTACAAAGTTCAATCAGGCCGCCTTCGGCAAGGGCGATCACCATGGAAAATCTCGCTCCCTACTCGCTTACCGCCTGGCTCTTGAACACCAAAAGTTAATCCACAAGGGTTACTCGACCAAGGTAGTGGCGACACTTCTCAATGCACGCCGATCTTCCACGTCTTTAGCCTACGCTCGGGTATGGCGCGTGTTCGAATCATGGTGTTCTACATGCCAACTTTCTCCAGGACACTCGGGGATCCCAGACGTGCTCGCTTTCCTACAGGACGGTCTCGATAAAGGTTTGGCCCTCAGTACCCTCCGGGTACATGTTTCAGCCCTAACTTGTTTTCGCGGTCCGATTCACGGCCGTTCTCTTGCATCGCACTCAGATGTGGTATGATTTCTTAAGGGCATTAGAATCTTACACCCCCTGATTCATCCACTTGTCCCTTCCTGGGATCTTGGTCTGGGATTGGAGGCTCTTATGAGTTTTCCCTTTGAGCCTCTCAGAGAGCTCTCCAAGATTTAACTCTTAAGTGTTCTTAGTTGCTATAACCTCGATGCGGCGGATCTCGGAGCTCCAAGCTCTCTTGTCATTATCCCTATCTTTCCTTCTCTACGGAGGGAGTTTCTCTCCGAGCTGTTCCCTTCTTCTTGCCTAAGGTCCTTACGTCTTTTCATCTCAACCTCTTCTGTTGCCTTCCTTTTCAAAACAGCAATGCTCAGGGCAGCATAAGAATCTTCAAGCGGTGGATCTTAAGAGGGTACTCTTCCACTATCTTAAGGTAAAAGATTCGTTCCGTAAGACAGATCATCTTTGTTCTCTTTACGGGACCTAGGCAAGGTCTCGCTGCTTCGAATTCCACTATTGCTAGGTGGTTGCATCAGTCCATTGAAGCGGCCTATATTGTTCAGGGTAAGCCGGTACCGGTAGGCCTCCGGGCTCACTCCACTTGGGCCCAGGCTAAGTCTGTGTCTTGGGCAGAACGTTCTCAGGTGGCTCCTCTTGATATTTGCCAAGCGGCAACCTGGTCTTCCTTCGCCACATTTGTTAGACACTATCGTTTGGATGTCCAAGCTTGAGAGGATGCTCAGTTTGGGACTGGAGTGCTTTCGGCGGCTCTTTCTTCCCACCCTGACGGTCGTTAGCTTGGGTACTTCCTGCTTGTCTGGACTGGTCTAGCAGGATGAACTGGAAGGTGAAGTTTCACTTACCGTTAATTTCCTTTCCTGGAATCCTGCTAGACTAGTCCAGGAACCACCCTGTTGTCAGTTACAGTGCTTTAGGTGCGTTAGAGCCGATGCTCCTTCCTCAGACACTCCCAAGATCATTCTCTTGGAGAACCTGCAGATTTTTCATACAGTGTTGATGATCTGGGGATGCTTCAGGCACCTTTTCTTCCGGTACATGTAGATAGTTGAGCATTTTTGCTCCCTAAGCCAAAATGATTGGTTTTCTTAAGTAGTTTTATTAGTTTGTTTGTTAGTAACATTGATGCTTGTCAGAAGATACTGAGGAGAATCCCTAGGGGTGGAACTATACTAGCCAGAGCGCACATCCAATCGGAGTTCTGGAGGTTTTTTTCTCTGTCTCCAACATCTGGAGGGAGGAGTGGCCTAGTGGTTGGGGCAAGTTACCTCAGGCCGGAAGGTCAGGGGTTCAAATCCCACTAGAGAACAGCAACCTTGGACCGGAAGGACTGGGGTTTCTAGTCCCACAGGTGCTCCTTGTGGTCTTGGGCAGCCACTTATCCCTCCATTGCCCATGTTCCCTGTAAAATAGTTATCTCCAAGTTATAATGCCCTGTTCAATGTAATTTCAGTTTGTTCAATGTAAACAACCTTGATATCATGAAAGGCGGTATATAAGAAATGTGAAATAAATAAATAAATAAATTAAATCTGCTGGCAGGGGGGACTTAACCCACTTGTCTGGACTGGTCTAGCAGGATTTCAGGAAAGGAAACTAATGGTAAGTGAAATTTCACCTTTCTTTTTAGTTTCATTTTCAGTTCATTAGATTTTGGGGTTTTTTTTATTTTATTGTAGTTCAAATACTCTAGTGCTCTGTGCCTGAGCCTGTGGAAGTGCACTGTGCTGGGGATCCTTTTACCTATCTGGGTGCAGATTCAGGGCGTTCCTGGGGAGTGCCCCCAGCCCTTCCCACCATGCCGGCCAGACCACAGTGCCTGGTATAGGATGGTATCAAGGGGCGTAAAACCCCCATTTAATCCTTAAGCATTCCTTGTGTTATACAGCTCAAAACTGATTCAGTGCACAGACTTGATGCAGACATGTGGGAAAGGCCTAATCAGATAGGCCATTATTTGTTGCTGGGCAGATTTTCAGAGGGCTGTTGTGCTAGGTCAGGTGATGTAACTGGCACTTGGTTGAAACATTGTTGCTTTCTCCTGAGAAGGGTCAGATAAAAAGTCTGACAAATAAAGATGTGTAAAAAAATAAAATAAAGTGCTGCATATAGGTTTGTGGCAGCTACAGCTCTGGGGAAAACAGGAAGTACCTGCATACAAGAAATGTATGTAATTTGAAAGATAGTCAGTGGATTTGGACGCAAATGAAATCCTTCCATCTGTCTATGGTCAGTGAGTAACCTGACATGATCATCTCTTGTCGCTTAGCCCAGATTATGTACCTATTAAATCTGTAATATTGCTTGTAAGGGAAGCTGTACTCCCTTATAGCCATTTGTAGTATTGGAAGAAAAAGCGTAAACTTTACTCGGAGAACGTGTCAGTTTGATTGGATCAGGGTAAGGTTCATTTCATATCTTTAAGATACAACACTGCAGCGCAATCTAAAAATCCTCAAGATATGAGTCCCCGATGTGGTGTGGTCTCAGAGGCAGGCGTCTGCCTAAACTGCACGCAAGAGGCTGTCATGGGAGCAGGACCTGCAGGATGAGATGAGGCAGGAGAGTCCCTCCCGGTTGCAAGAGACCGTGGGGGGGGGGGGTGCCATGTTAACGTCAACGGATCCCTGCACGATGCCCGGACCATCCACCCCATGAGCCCAGGGAGCAGTAGGGCTCCTGGGGGAGTTCTCACTGGAGTTTTTCTTACTTTTCCAGAAGGTGTTTTGCCTACCAAGTGGCTCCTCAGTCCCAGAACACAGGGCTAAGAGGATGTCAGACGTAAAAGAGCACGGGTCAGGAGCAGTGATGTCTAAGCAGGCTAGAGGCTTAGAGGAGTGTCAGCAATTGCCGTTGTCGGAGGGGCTGGATGGGGAAGACATTGACACGAAGCTAGATCTGCAGGAGGAATTGGACGAAGGAGAGAGCCTAGAACAGGAGGATCAGGCCCGGATTTTCAGGCTTTCTGCCGGGAGGAGCTACCAGTGCTCATCTTTGTTTATGCAATATCTCGATATATTGCCCAGGCCAAAGGCCATTAGGGCGGTTTACAATCACTACAAGCGGGTACTGATACAATTCCTTGTCCCCAAAGGGCTCACATTCTGTGTACCTTGGAGACCCTCAAGGCCCTGAATATGCCTGCTAACCTCCCGGCAGAGGAAGAGGCACTGTAGGATCTGCTGTTCCAGGCGGTACGGAAATCGCAGAAAGTCTTACCAGTACATGGAGTAGTAGGACAGATGATCCAGGATGAGTGGGATCTGCCGGAGGTTGGCCTTAAAGGGGTGCAATCCATGACGTGCCTATATCAGCTGCTGGAGCAAGAACGAGCTCCTTTGATCACCTAAAGTGGGCGCAGCGGTATTGGCAGTGGTCGAAGAGACCTTGACTTGTCTCCTGCAGCTGAGAGCTGTGGAACTGGTTCCGCAAGTCCAGTACTTCTGCGGTCAATGCTTCATGTATTTCATGGTGCCCATATGGAAGGTTCCTTTTGCCCAATTCTCGACTTCGAGGACTTGAACTTCGGTCTCCGGGTACCATATTTTCACAGTAATGGTGGTAGAAAGCGGAGATTTTGGGCAGCTCTCGATCTCGCAGAGGTGTATCTGCACGTTCCCATCTATCCAGAACATCGGCAGTTTCTCCGCTTTGCAGTGCCAAGGGGCCATTTCAAGTTTCGAGTGTTGCCCTTCGGTCTGGCGACCACCCCCCATACCATCACCAAGGTCTTAGTGGTGGTGGTGGCAGCTCTCCACAAGGAAGGGGTTTTCATCCACCCGTACCTAGACGATTGGCTGGTTCAGGCGAAGTCCAGGGAATATAGTGAAAAGAGCAACAGTGTGGGTGGGAGAGTTCCTTCAAAGTCTCAGTTGGGGTCAACCTGGCCAAGAGTCAGTTACGACCAGCCCAGGAGCTAGAGTGAGAGCGTGCTTTGATACCTGCGTGGGCAGGATTTTCCTGCTGGTTTGCTAGGCGAAGGAGCTACGACAGTGGATATGGCAGGTCTTGAAGATGGGAAGACCAACAGAGTGGCGGCATCTGCAGGTTCTGGGGACCATGGTGGCCACTCTCGAGCTAGTCCCATGGGCAAGGGCGCATATGCAGTTGCTGCAGAGGGCTCTGCTCAGTCGATGGTCTCATCAAAGTCAACCCTTATCCCAAGTTAGGGGGAGGAGTGGCCTAGTGGTTAGAACAAGGTACTTCATGCCAGAGGGCCGGGGGTTCAAGTCCCACCTGGGGACAGCAATCTCAGGCCGGAGGGACTGGGATTTCTAGTCCTATAGGCACTCCTTGAGGTCTTGGGCCAGCCACTTAACCCTCCATTGCCCATGTTCCCTGTAAGTATTAGCGTATGTGTATCATATCCCCTCGTGTTAAATGTATCTCCCAATTGACCGCTTTGACCCGGTGAAAAGCGGGATATAAATACAGCTAAATAAATAAATAAAGTACTCCCCTGCCCGCGGAGCGCCAGGAGAGCCCTCAGTTGATGGCTGCATGTGGGGAGCCTGGAAGGAGTCCCCAGTGTGTGGGTTCCTCTGATAACCGATGCCAGCCTGTCAGTTTGGAGAGCCCATTGCGAAGGACGCTTTGTTCAGGGACAAGAGTCCGCAGGAGGCCCTGTGGTTGATCAACAGGTTCGATATGTGAGCAGTGACCTTGGTGCTAGAACGTTTCGAGCCATGGTTGCAAGGGAAGGTTGTCCAAGTCCTCTCAGACAATGTGACCATGGTGGCTTACATCAACCAGCAAGGAAGCACAGGCAGTGCAGCCCTGGAGGAGGAGATCAAAAAGCTGTTCGGATGGGCAGCGATTCATCTCGAGGCATTATCGGTGGCACACGTAGCAGGAGTTGACAGTGTGGTGGCAGCCTATCTCAGCCAAGTGTGCATGGACCCCGGAGAGTGGCAGCTCAATCAGGAGGTGTTCGAGCAGGTGGTCCACCGATGGGGCACACCGGTCATGGACCTAAGGGCAATGTTCGAGTCGGCAAAGGCCTGCCGGTTTTTCAGCAGAAGAAAAGGAAGTCCAAGGGCCTGGATGCTCTAATTCAGCAGTGGCTCAAAGAGAGTCTTCTCTGTTTTTCCCCTTGGGCGCTCATAGGCCGGTTAGTGCAAGGGGTAGAGGTGCACCATGGATTTGTAATTCTAGTGTCACAAGACTGGCTGAGGTGCCAGTGGTATGCTGACCTGATTCGGATACTGGTGGATTGACTCTGCTGGCTTCCAGTTGGAAGGACCTCTTGACACAGGAGCCACTAAGTATGCCCCAGGTGGATCAATTATCACTTACGGCATGGCTTTTGAAAGGGCGAAGTTGAAGAAGAAAGAATAATCAGGCTCGGGGATAGCGACCTTGCTACAGGCCCAGAGGTGGTCTACGAACCTGGCGTGCATCTGTGTAGGGCGCATCTTTGAATCGTGGTGCGGAGAGAGGCAGGCGCACCCTTCCACTGCCTCTGTCCCAGACAACTAGGCATCCTTGCAATCCAGTTTTGATAAGTCTAGCTGCCAATTCCTTGGGGGTGCAACTGGTGACGATTTCCGGTTATCGCGGGAAAGTCCACAGGGTGCTGTTGGGTGCACACCCAGACGGGCTGAGCTTTCTAGGGGCAGTGACCCATCTCCGTCTGCCAAAGAGGGCAGTGGTACTGCCTTTGAATCTCAATCTGGTGCTGATGGTGCTGTCTGGGGAACCCTTTGAGCCATTGAGTTGAGCTTTCCTGAAGGATTTGACTCTGAAAATGGTATTTCTGGTGGCAATTTGCTTGGCATGCAGGATTTCAGAGCTTCGGACCCTGTCATGCCAGGAGCCATTCCTTTCCTTCTTCAAGGAGAAAGTGGTCCTTTGCCCGGTACCTTCATTTTTGCCCAAGGTGGTGTGAGCATTTCATGTAAATCAAGCCGTTTAACATAAGAACATAAGATATGCCATACTGGGTCAGACCAAGGTCCATAAAGCCCAGTATCCTGTTTCTAACCGTGGCCAATCTAGGTCATACATACTGGGATGATGAGAGCTGTGCTGAGCCAATGGAAACAGAAGAAAACTGTGAATATGCCTTTAAGGTGAGAGATAGGCAAAGTATTCACAGGGTTCAGACTGCAGGCAAAGGAAAGAAGCACGTAGTTGCTGAAACCAAGCCACACCCAAGCTCTAAGGTAAGTGCAGGCTTGGAGGGTAATGATGATCACCTGTGCAGAGACAGGGGAGTGTGTGTTAGGAAGCAGCTTTATAAGCCCTGTTCAGAGGAGAGGAAAAGGAGAAGTGGGAAGTTTGACTTTGAGTTGGAGAACGGCTCCAGCAAGAAAGGAAGCAACAGAGGAAGCAGTCCTTGTAAGAGAGGTACTCTGAATTCAGAAACCAGCAGATGGGTGGCTGGGAGAGTTGCTGACAACGAGGAACAGATTGCAGTGCAGAGTGTTCGTGAACCAGCTCAGAGAATTCAAGCTGCCAGAAGGTGGGTGAATACGGTTACAACTGGAAGTGACCAGAACCCAGCCGAGGGCAGAGAACCAGAGTTGAACACGATTGAAGCATTGAGGCAATTGATCCAGGGAAAGAAGCCCCACTCTCAAAGTACAAATATTCCATATCAGGGAGAGCAGCTGTGGAAGGAAATTCAGAAGTTCCTACAGAACAGTAAGCTTGAAGGAGTTAATGAAAACCCAGAGACAGACAAGCATTTCGTAGCACAGGAAGAAATGTAAATTGACTCTTTTGGGCAGGATTCTGTTACTGAGGAGTCTCCTGTGGACTGTTCTTTGTGTAAGAAGGAAGTTTGAAAGTTGGTGATAGTGTTAACAGAAGAAGCTTTTTGAGAAGCAGGGTTTTACCTAGCCACGTGAATGCCAAGAACTTCTTCTAAGGCCAAGAGCCCTTGCTTAACCTAGAGTTTGATAACCAAAGCAGCACATGATAAATGAAGAAATTTAGCTGTGCTGGACGAACAAAGGAAGCTGTGATTTACTTGCTGAAATGTTTTTGCTGAAAACAGCTGCACATGTTTAAAGGTTCTTTCAGTTTCAGTTGCATATGTTTCCTGTTATTATTTACTTGGAGAATAATCCTTATCTGCGTTGAACCTTAGTGCTTATGGGAACCTAAATAAAAATTCTTGTTTTGTCTTAAAAACCAATGGTCTCACACTACTTTGTCTTTGAGTAAAAGAATCAACTACAAGTCCCAGAGTTCCCTGCTGGAGACAAGGATAGCAACTCTTTAAGGACAAACATTGGCAGCCCTATGCCTGTAAGCCTTTGACCCAGGCAAGGGTCATGACAGTACCTAGCAGTTTCCCCAAAAGAGTTTCCACAATGCTTGTACTGGGTCAAGCATTGATATCCTGGGTCCCTTCTTAATAATGGTTTATGGACCTTTCCTCCAGGAACTTGTCCAAACCTTTTTTAAACCCAGCTACACTAACAGCCTTTACTACATCCTCCGGTAACAAATTCCAGAGTTTGATTACACGTTGAGTGAAGAAATATTTTCTTTTATTAGTTTTAAATAGTTTACCCTGTAGCTTCATTGCATGTCCCCTAGTCTTTCTATATTCTGATAACGTAAACAATCGATCTACGTTTACCCATTCCACTCCGTTCATTAATTTATAGACTTCTATCATATCTCCCCTCAGCCGTCTCTTTTCCAGGTTAAAGAGCCCTAACCTTTTTAGCCTTTCTTCATAGGAGTATCCTTCCATCCCCGTTACCATTTTGGTGGCTCTTCTCTGAACCTTTTCTAAAATCGCTATATCCTTTTTAAGATACGGCGACCAGAATTGCACACAATATTCAAGGTGCGGTCTCACCATGGAACGATATAAAGGCATTATAATATCTTTTGTTTTATTTTCCATTCCTTTCCTTATCATACCTAGCATTCTATTTGCTCTCTTGGCCGCCGCTGCTGCACACTGGGCCGAGGGTTTTAACATGGTATCCACAATGACGCCTAAATCTTTTTCCTGGGTGGTGGTTCCTAATGTGGAACCTTGCATCGTGTAACCATAGTTTGGGTTGTTCTTCCCTAGGTGCATAACCTTGCACATTTATTTATTTATTTATTTAACACTTATTTATATACCGCATCTTCCAGCGATCAGTTGCGGTGTACATTTAACAACAATTAACAATGCAGAGCTTGTTTTACATAGAACAGTTATAACTTTTTACAATGAACATCTTAACTTGAAACAACAAAGTGTATGTCCACATTAAATTTCATCTGCCATTTTGATGCCCAGTCTTCCAATTTATCAAGATCCTCTTGCAATTTTCCACAATCCTCTTGGGTTTTAACAACTTTAAATAGTTTTGTGTCATCTGCAAATTTGACAACCTCACTCGTTATTCCACTTTCCAGGTCATTTATGAATATGTCAAAAAGCAGCAGACCCAGCACAGATCCCTGGGGTACACCACTATTCACCTTTCTCCATTGGGAAAATTGGCCATTTAGCCCTACCCTCTGCTTTCTATCTTTTAACCAGTTCCTGATCCACAATAGTACACTGCCTCCTATCCCATGACTCTTTAGTTTTGCCAAAAGTCTCTGATGAGGGACCTTGTCGAAGGCTTTCTGAATGTCCAGTTTCCTTACCAACTCTGGCAAGCTCGGATGTGGGCAAGAGCAGATATGGACTCTGCCACTCCACAGCTGTGCCACTTGGATGCAAAGGTATGTGACAAGGGCTTTGTCCTTTTGGAGATCAGACCATCTGTTCGTTCTATTTGGCAGGTTGCGCAAAAGTAAGGCGGCAGCTAAGCCTCCATTTCCAGATGGATCAGTGAGGCAATCGTGCCTGCATAACTCTTGAGGGATAGAGCAGTGTTGGCGGGGTTGCAGATGCATGCCACGAGGGCTTAGGCAGCCTCGTGAGCAGAGTATAGCTTAATTCCGCCGGTGGAGATCTGTAGGGTGGCATACTTTATCTGAACATTTTCGCTTGGATGTCCAGGCGACGGGGGACGCTCGTTTCGAATCGGCAGTGCTTTAGGCTGGTTGTGCAGGTCCCTCCCATTAGTATAACTGCTCTGATACATCCCAGAGGTGTGGGACTGGACTGGAGGGACGATAAAGAAAGAGAAACTAGACTTACCTGCTAATTGTTCCTTGAGGAACTCCAGGCAAGTCCCGGAACCCACCCTGAGTGCTTTCTGTGATAATCTATGCACACCCTGGTCCTGAAGCTGGTTCCCTTGGTGGAGGAAGTGGCCAGGGGGAGCCGGGGAGGGGTATGTAATCATTTTTTGAAGGAGGGGTGGACCAGAAGAGCTGTCGTTTGCTCACTTCCCGCTGGTTGGAGTTGCTCAAGCGCTCAACAGGTAGGCCTCCCCATCCTGGAGGGGGGGACGGGGACGGGATATCCTTTCCAGGGGATGGAGGGGTTGCTAGTTTATTTAGATGTAGAAGTGTTTGTTGCATGTTTAATTACTTATTTGTTGCTCCTCTGAGTCAGCTTTGTCAATAGGTACTGGGGCTGGTGGGCGGTGCCAGCTGCATATGTACACTAGTGTCATCAAAAAGATGACATGCTCAGTCTCCAAGCTGCTAGAGGAGGTGCACTACCCAGAGGTGCGGGACTGGACTGGAGTTCCTCAAGGAACAACAATTAGCAGGTAAGTCTAATTTCTCTTTTTTTCCTTAACTATTTTCCTCAACTATTTTCCTCATTTTATCATAGTCTCCCTTTTGAAACTTAAAAGGTAGTATGGTGGATTTCCTTGCTGTCATTTCTCTATTAATGTGTTCATGCTATGATCATTATCGCCAAGTGGTTCCAAAATCCTTACTTCTTGCACCAGATCCTGTGTTCCATTGAGGACTAGGTCCAAAATAGCTTCCCTTCTTGTTGGTTCATCAACCAGCAGCTCCAAGAAACAATCATTTATTTCATCTACAAACGTTCTCCCTAGCATGTCCTGCTGATATCAGAGTAATTGAATTCATCTATTATCACTGTGTTGTAACTTTTGTTAGCTTCCCTGATTTCTTTTAGCATTTTATCATTAATCTGTTTATTCTGGCCAGGCTATCGGTAGTATACCCCCACTGCCATCGCCTTCCCCTTTTTTATGGGAATTCTATTCCTGTAAAACTTTAATGCTGTGTGACTCAAAGCCTTGTCTAATTTAGAGTGCCACCCTTCCATCTATTTGACCTACCCACTCATTGCAATATAGTTTGTACTCAGGTATCACAGTGTCCCATTGGTTGTCCTCCTTCCACCAGGTCTCTGAGATGCCAATCATATCTAACCTCTCATTTAGTGATATATATTCTAACTCTTCCATCTTATTTTTTAGACTTCTAGCATTTGCATAGAGGCATTTTAGTGGTTGTATTTTATTCATATTAAGCTGATTATCAATTGATGGCGGTAATTTGGAATCTTTCAGCTCTGAACTTAAGTCCTCTGGATTACTTTTATCTTTACTGGAACCTCTGTTAGGATGCCCTAACTTCCCTTTTTGCTAGTATCCTTCAAGGATGCATCTTTCTGAAGCATGTGCTCTTGGGCGACTGACTTTCACTTATTATCTAGTTTAAAAGCTGCTCTATCTCCATTTTAAAAGGTTAATGCCAGCAGCCTGGTTCTGTCCCGGTTAAGGTGCAGCACATCCTTTCAGAAAAGCCCCTTCCTCCCCCAGTAATGTTGCCTAGTTCCTAACAAATCCAAACCCCTCTTTTTTTCACCATTGTCTCATCCACACATTGAGACTCCAGAGCTCTGCCTGCCTTTTGAGTACTGTGCGTGAACCAGGAAGCATTTCAAAGAACGCTACCCCGGAGGTTCTGGATTTTAACTTTCTACCAAAAAAACTTATTTTAGCCTCCAGAACCTCCCTCCCACACTTTCTTATGTTAGTACGAACATGTACCAAGACAGCAGGCTCCTCCCCAGCACCATCTAAAACCTTGTCTAAGTGAAACGTGATGTCCGCTACCTTCACACCAGGCAGGCATGTTACCAGGCAATTCTCACGTCCACCTGCCACACAGTTATCTACATGCCTAATGATTGAATCACCAACTATAACTGTTGTCCTAACTCTTCCCTCATGGGCACATGTCCCTGGACAAACCACCTTGGTGCAAAAAGGTTTTACATCACCTGGAGGACAGGTCGATAGCTACAGCATAAAATCACTTCCTGCCACACCAAGGAGATGCTGTCCTTCTATGTGACCTCTCTTCCATGACAGCAGAGAGGCTGCCAGATTGGAGATGGGATTTCTGTACTACATCCCTGTAGGTTTCATCTCTTGCCTCTTAACTGGAAGACCTCTTTGTAAAGATCTCTAGAAACAATTTCTTTCTTTCTCAAAGGATATATTTTTTTTTAATTTTATTTATTTTTTTAGTTGCTTTTTATACCGCCTTATCAAGAATCAAAGCTGTTTACAAGGAACAATAACATTTACAATGAACAGTAGTTAGCAAAAACACAACTCTAGTAGTGAACAAAATTTCCATACAAGGTAATTAGTAGTAACCTATTTACAGTAGCAAACATATTTACAGTGAGATTTTGGGGTGGTTTACATTTTATTTTTGATGTTATTACATGGGTGTTGGAAGATGAGTGTTGGGGTTGGGTGAGAATATTGAATCATTTTTATCTGGGCCTCATTTATGTTGGTAGAACATCTGTTTAGTTCCATAATACTCTGAAAAAAGTAATGTCTTAATCTTTTTCCTGAACATGGATAGGTCATTTGTTTCTTACTCTGGCTGGAAGGGGGTTCCATAATGTGGGAGTATAGTAAGAAAAGGCTCTATTCTCCAGGACCAAGCAGGAAGTCAGTCCTCACATATGGGTGTCATCGGCGCCGATGAAGCCCCAGCGGAGCATTTCCCCAGCTTTCCATGAAAGCCTTTGGGAATGCTGGCACGCATGCGTGGTTCCCTTCCCGCCTAAAGGTGCCATCTTACCTCAGTCTCTTTTTTTCCGAGAAGCCCACCGGACGTGTGTCCTGTTCTCCCGGATAAAAGTGATTTTTTTTTCTTCGGCGATTTTTCGCTATTTTTCTCCAGTTCCCCTCCTGCCGGGTTCGGTACACCGGTATCGAGCCCGCTTATTTCTTTTTTGGTTTTTGCCCTTCGTGGCTGGCGTTCGCGCCCCTTTTTTCATTTTTCCCTGGAAGGGTCGGTCTTTTGACCTTGGAGGGGCTCTTTTTTCCCCGATGGCTTCCAGTGATTTCAAAAAGTGTGATCGGTGTAAGAAACTTATGTCTCTCACCGACACACACGACAGCTGCCTTCGGTGCCTCAGCCCTGACCACGACCCCAAGTCGTGTGTGCCATGTGGGAAGATGTCTTCCAAGGCACTCAAAAGTTGACAGCATCAGAAGGAAAGGTTTTTCTTGGACTCAGCCTCCGGCCGGGCCCGGCCCTCATCTGAGGCCTCGACATCTCGGGATTCCGATCCCGAGCGCCGTCGAAGCTTCTCCGACAGGGGGTCCCCCGACCGGGAACGCAAAAGGAAGAAGCGGCTCGTGAGGGCGGCATCGGAGGAGGGGCCAGGTCTAAGACCCCCGACCGCCATCCCAGGCCCGTGGACCAAGAGAAGCCTGCCAAAGTTCCTCGCATGGAGCCGGAGTCTGCTGGACATGTAAGCCCCGTAGTCCTCGTGGACTCTCTTCCCAGAGAGCCGATGTCAGGCCCGGTGCCGCCGGGGCCCGAGTCGGTGGCTGCTGCGTCTCCCGAGCTGAGTCTCAGGATGACAGCCTTGGAGTGCAGATTGTCTGCCTTCATGGAGCAGCAGCGGGCACTGATGGCCAGCCTGTCTGGCGCATCTGCCCCGACCACCGGGACGTCGACTTCGAAGTCAACCCCGGAGACCAAGCCGATACTCGAGACCCTCGTGGCTCGAAGTCGTCCTCGGTCGAGGTCTCCCTTGACCTCCCGTTCGGGACCGAGGGTGTTGACGCCGGTGCCCCCGGCGTTGGGGCGGGTGCCTCGGGGCCCCGCGGGGTCAGACCCTGACTCCTCCTCGGATGAGTCCGCCTGGGAGACGGAGGACGAGGAGTCTCCCGATACCTTTAAGACTCGGTGCGTCCCGTCGGACTCACCGCAGTCTGAGCCACGGCGTAGATCCCCTCCGGAGGACCCTAGGTTCTCGGAGTTCATCTGGGATATGGCTGCTGCCTTGGCTATTCCTGCCGATCCCGAGGAAGAGCCTCAAGCCGAGGAGCTCAGTGCTCTACAGTACGACTCTCCTCCGAAGGAGGCCTTTACTGTCCTGGTTCCTCCGATGCTGGAACGGCTCCTCTTCCGGATGTGGGAGGCACCGGCCTCGGCGCCGGTTCTGAGCAAGCGAGTCAATTCCATCTATCGACTCCGCAAAAGCCCTGGTTTCCAGAAAGCACACCATTCCATGGTTGTGGAATCGGCCATGCATCGTCTGAAGAGCCAGAAGATGCACTCCGTGATGCGCCCTGGCAGGGAGGCCCGCAACCTCGATGGCGTCGGTAGGAAGTGCTTCCAGGGGTCTGTGCTTGCTTGCCGTGTCCAGTCTTACCAGCTGTACATGGGCATGTACTTGCGAGACCTGGCCAAGGAATTGGCCGGATTCTCTGATGGTCTCTCCGGGGAACCCTTGCAGAGATTTAAGACCTTGTCCTCGGGGATTCGGGAATGCTCAAAGTTCATTTCCCGCGCCGCCTATGATGGCTTCGAGGCTTCGGCCCGAGTTGCAGCTGCCGGCATCGCAGCTCCGACGGGCGTGGCTGCAGTCATCGGACCTCGAGCCATGGGTTCAGGACAAGTTGGTCGATGTCCCCTGCCGAGTTGAGAACCTTTTTGGCAAACCCGTGACCGAGAAGGCCGCTCAGCTCGAGACCGAGCACCTTACCTGGACAAGGCTGTCGAGGAAGACCTCTGCCCCTTCACATAAAAAGAAGGGCTCGGGTAAAAAGTCCTTTTACCCGAGGAAGGGCACTGCCTACAAACAGTACCCTCAGTATCAGGCTGCCCAAGCTGCCCCCCAGGGTCAGCAAGCCAAGGGCCAGGGTAATGGGCCCCGTAGGCAGAGGACCCCCAAGCCTTCTGCCCCTGCTTCCACTCAGCAGGGTGGGGGATTTTGACTCCTTGAGCATAGCCACTCCGTCCCTGTTTTCCCAGCCCTGCACAGACGGTCGCCTTGTTCTATTTGCCCACCAGTGGCCTCTCATTACCACCGACAGTTGGGTGCTGGACATAGTCCAAAAGGGCTATGCCCTGCATTTTCATCAACTGCCGCCTCCTTACTTCCCAGGGGAGCCCTTGCGGCCTCCCCTGCACACAGACCTTCTCCTTCAAGAGCTTCAAGGTCTGTTGGTGGACAGGGCAATGGAGCCTGTGCCTCCCCACTTGCAAGGTCACGGATTCTACTCCAGGTATTTCCTGGTACCCAAAAGGACCGGTGGCCTTCGACCCATTCTGGACCTCAGGAACCTCAAGTTCCTAGAGAAAGAGAAGTTCAAGATGCTTACTCTTGGAACACTTCTGCCCTACCTCCAGCAGGGAGATTGGCTATGCTCCTTAGATCTAAAGGATGCGTACACTCACATCCTCATTCATCCAGACCACAGAAAGTACCTCAGGTTCATTGTGGGAGGAAACCATTATCAGTACAGAGTACTACCTTTTGGCCTGACCTCTGCTCCCAGGGTCTTTACCAAGTGCCTAGCAGTTGTGGCGGCCTACCTGAGAAATCAAGGCATCTTTGTCTTTCCCTATCTGGACAACTGGCTCATCAGGGGTCAGACGTCCCTGGAGGCCAGACAAGCCACCCTCAGAACCATTGCTCTGCTTCAAAACGTGGGCTTTGTCATAAACTTCGCAAAGTCCACTTTGCTCCCCTCCCAGAACTTGAAGTTCATAGGGGCAAGGTTGGATTCTCAACTGGCAAAGGCATTCTTGCCAGAAGACAGGGCCCAAAGACTGATGGACGTGGCTAAACAGTTTCTAAACAAGCCCCTGGTCTCCGCCAGACTCTGCCTCAGACTTCTGGGCCACATGGCTTCGACAGTGCATGTGACTCCCAATGCCAGGCTCCATATGAGGCCTGCACAGTGGTGCCTTCAGACTCAGTGGTCTCAGGCCACAGGCCGCCTAAGAGACAGGATAAAGGTGTCCAAACCCTTTTTGGCCTCCCTCAGCTGGTGGCTACATCCACCCAATCTGCTGAAGGGGATGCCCTTCCAAATGCCAGAATACTCGGTGGTCCTCACCACCGACGCCTCTCTGCGGGGCTGGAGTGCTCATTGTCTGGACAAGTGCACTCAAGGCCTCTGGTCTCCCTGGGAGGCAGCCCACCAGATCAATCTCCTGGAACTTTGAGCTATCTGCTTAGCTCTCAAGGCTTTTTCTCCAGCCCTGGCTCACCGCTCATTCTTGATTCAAACAGACAACCAGATAGCCATGTTTTATGTGAACAAACAGGGCGGGACTGGGTCAAAGCTCCTTTGTCGGGAGACTCAAGACCTTTTTTCCTTTGCCCTAAAGCACAACATGCTTCTCAGGGCGGTGTACCTTCCAGGCCAGGAGAACTGCCTGGCCGACCGTTTGAGCAGAATTCTGCAGCCCCACGAGTGGCAGCTGCATCCCTTGGTCGTTCAGAAGATCTTCCTGAAGTGGGGTCTCCCTTGGATAGATCTCTTTGCCAGTCTGCTGAACAAGCAACTGCCCAAATTCTGCTCCAGGCAACCGCATCCTTTGCGGATGCTTTTCTGATGTCCTGGTCTCAGGGCCTCCTGTATGCGTTTCCTCCCACGCCCTTGGTGGCCCAAACTCTTCAAGACTCTCTTCAGGACAAGGCCTCGGTCCTGCTGGTAGCTCCCAGGTGGCCGAGGCAGCCTTGGTTTCCACTTCTGCTTCAGCTGGCAGTGGATTCCCCACTACCTCTGGGGTTGCAACCCGACCTTCTCTCACAGGAGCAAGGTTCCCTTCTGCACACCAATCTCAAAGCTCTCAATTTGATGGCCTGGAGGCTGCAAGGATAGTTTTGGCTCCCTGGGGCCTACCTCAGGAAGTTGAAGAGGTTGTCCTAGCCTCTAGGAAACAGTCCACTAGGAAAACCTATGCCCTCAAATGGAAGAGGTTTTCTGTGTGGTGTCAGCTATGTACAGAGGATCCTTTCTCCTGTACTGTGCCAGTAGTGTTTCAGTACTTACTGCACTTATCCAATCAGGGACTTAAGTCCAATTCTGTTTGGGTCCACCTCTCAGCTCTAGCAGCTCACCACTCACTGGTGGAGGGACATTCTCTATCAGGTCACCCTTTGGTGTCCCGCTTTCTCAGGGGCTTGCTTTTGCTCAAGCCTCCCATCCGTCGTCCTGCTCCTGAGTGGGAGCTGAATGTGGTCTTGCAGCAACTGACTCGCCCACCCTTTGAGCCGATGGCTACTTGCCCTCTACGCTTCCTTTCCTGGAAGACTCTCTTCCTGATAGCCCTCACCTCGGCTAGGCGAGTGAGTGAGCTTCTTGCCCTGGTCTGTGATAGACCTTACACCAGGATTTATAGGAACAGGGTAGTCCTCAGGACTCATCCCAAGTTCCTTCCTAAGGTTGTCTCCTCTTTGCACCTCAAAAAGGAGGTGGTTCTTCCAACATTCTTCCCTAGGCCTCATGCTAGCCAGGCTGAAGCAGTCCTGCATACCCTGGACTGTAGGAGGGCCTTATCCTTCTACCTTGACCATACGCTGGGGCATAGAAGGGCTACTCAGCTCTTCGTCTCCTTTGACCCCAATAAGTTGGGGTTGGCTGTGTCCAAGCGTACCTTGTCCATCTGGGTGGCTTACAAGGCGGCTGACCTTCCTTTGCAGGGTAGGGTCACGGCCCATCGTGTCAGGGCAATGGCTGCCTCAGTGGCTTATCTCCGCTCTGTGCCCTTGGTAGACATCTGCAGGGCTGCAACTTGGTCTTCAAGCCAGACTTTTGCGGCCCATTACTGTCTGGAGAGGGAGTCCTGTAGGGACAGTGCTTGTGGCCAAGCAGTACTCCGGAATCTCTTGAAGGTTTAGGCAGCTCCTGCCCTCTGTTGGGCTACCGGTGGAGGTTGTGTCCTTGGAAAGTCTTACTTTGCTGCTGTGACTAGAGGGAGTTCTCTTGTTCAGCCTGGGTTCCTGGTAGCCCAGAGCTAGGGAGTCACCCATATGTGAGGAATGACTTCCTGCTTGGTTGCTTGGTCCTGGAGAAAGAGGAGTTACTCATCTGTAACAGGTGTTCTCCAGGAGCAGCAGAAATCAGTCCTCACAACCCTCCCTCCCCTTGGAGTTGCAGTTGTACATAGTTTGTTTTACATTTTTGTGTGCTTTTCTTAGCTATGTCATTTGACTGAGGTAAGATGGCACCTTTAGGCAGGAAGGGAACCGCGCATGGGTGCCAGCATTCCCAAAGGCTTTCATGGAAAGCTGGGGAAATGCTCCGCTGGGGCTTCTTCGGCACCGATGACACCCATATGTGAGGACTGATTCCTGCTGCTCCTGGAGAACACCTGTTACAGGTGAGTAACTACTCTTTACTTGCTGTTTGATTGGTCCTTCTGAATTCTGTTGGGATGGCTTAGGAGTTTTGAATAATGCCCAGTTATTTGGGATCTTGTTAATTAGAGATCCAAGATAGGATGAGGCTATGTCATGAATTAGTGGGAATGTAATAATCAAGTTTTTGTACTGGATTCTTCTGTGTATGGGGAGCCCATGTAATTGTCTCATAATAGGAGTGATGTGATCAGATCTGGGAGTCTTCTTAGAGTAAATATTCGTCCTTCTCTGCTAGGCTATACTTTGATTTGGTTTAAATTAAAAGCTCTCTAAGCTAACTGACTTAATACATTGGATTCTAAAATACACAGATTTATCAGTTTTAACCCAAAGAATTCCCTTTTTCCCCAAAACGTAGAGGATTTCCTAGAATGTGAATATTTCACAAGTGCAGATTTCTTTCCATCAATAGCAATCCCTTTTGGTAGTCCTTCAAGACGTTGACGTCAAAGGAGGACCTGTGTGAACATCGGAGCCCTTCCCAATGTGACATTGGTAGCGATGTCCAGGAACAGCCCACCAAAGTGCTTTGCAGGGGCAATCAACTCCCAGAATGCCGGAGGAGCACCGTTCATGCTCCAATGCCTGCAGCCTCATTGCCTCTAGGGGGATGCCGGAGGCGGTAGCTGAAGCTGTTCCAGCCCTAAAACCTTCAGAAGCAGCAGCCATAGAGGAACACTTCTGGGCCCTCGAGGCCCACGTGGTGGTGGTGGTGGTGCTGGCGCAGAAGCAAGCTGGCCCCTCGGTGTCCATGGCATTGTCACCACACACCATACAACTGATACTCGAGACCCATGTATTGCCTGAGACTGCAGCAGTGTTGGGGCATCTGTCAGAGTTAACACTGGCTCCCATCTGTCAGGGTCTGATATCCCAGTGAAACCCAGGAAGCACTCGATGCTACATCAGTCCCATCGACACTCTCCCTCTGCATAGTCGGAGGGAGCGCAAGAAGGGAGTCCCAGTGATACTTTGACTTTCTCTTGGAGTCAGACTCAGACAGTTGGGCGACTGATGTGGAATAGGAGACCCTGTCGGACAGCAGGTCTCCTGAACTTCCATCAGACCCCTCTCCTCCTCATGAACACCAGAAGTCTCTTCCTATATGTGAGAGATATGGCTAAGGCCATCCCATTTTCCCTGGGTGGAGGAGCTGGAGATCCTTCAGCCCCCAAGGAGTCGGTGTTAGTGCTGGTGCACCAGATCCTGCAGATACTGTAGATGAGGATGTGAGAGAACCCTCTAACAATACCCACTGTCAGCCAGAGGTTGGACTCGATGTATCCAGTTGAGAAGCCTCAGCTTCCGCTCTACTCTCTGGTGGTGGAATCTGCTCTGAAGAGATTCAAGAGCAGTGAGACTCACTCCACAACACCCCTGGTAGGGAGGTGCGGACTCTGGATTCCTTTAGCAGTTGATGTTTTCAGAGCTCTGTGCTAGTGGCCAGAGTCCTGTTGTACCAGCTGTACATGAATATATTCTTAAACATCATGCTCGATCTTGCCAAGCTGGGTTCATTCATTCCCCCAGAGTGATTGGACTCCTATCATGCCCTGTTCAAAGTACATGGTCTGGGTGACTTATGACGCTTTTGAATCGGTCCACAGGGTGGCAGCGGTGGGCATTGGGGACCACTGGCTCATCTGGCTCCAGTCTGTGCAGATCAAGCTGGCAGATATGCCATGCAGAGGGGAAGACCCCCTTCGGGGAGCAGGTGGAGGCCAAAACTGGTGACGTAGAGAAGCAGCATATCACCCTCACCAGGCTCTCGAGGAAGACTTCCGGTCCCTCTTGCAAGACGTATCAGGGGCTGGGGCTGAAGAAGACTTATTACCAGCGCAAGCGCAGGCATGTCCTGAGCCCTCAAAGTTCTCAGCAAAAGGTGCAGGTTCCTCATCAGCAGCAACAGGAGAAGCCTCAGAAAATATAGCCTGCCGTGCAGCCCAAGCTGGGGGAAGAGGAGTTTTTGACTGGTTCCTTTGGAGCATAGCCAATCTACCCATTGCCACAGAGGAACCCTTCGGAGGGGGGACGACTAGTCCTTTTTGCCCACAAGTGGACTCTCATCTCTGACTCGTGGGTTTACCGATAGTCCAAAGTGGCTACATGCTGCACCTTGCTGATCCCCTCCCAAGGGAATATCCCCTTGACTCTCTGCACCTAGACCTGTTGTGAGGAGAAATCTCTGCCCTTTGGCCAATCTTGACATAGAGCCTGTGCATCCAACTCAGGTTGGGCAGGGGTTTTACTCCAGGCAGTACCATACCTAGCCCTATGTGAGCGGTGCAGCTGCACAGGGCACAAAGGATATAGGGGTGCATTTTGGGCTGCCAGTCTTAGCTCCCCTCCCCCCCCCCCATACTGCCTGCAGTTGCCCTGCCACCACCACATTTGTTTTCAGCTGTGGCGACACCAGCAACAGCAGACTAGATCTGACATCAAATTTTAAAAAAAAGCGGGTTTTTCCGACACTGCGCTTGTAGGCAGGTCTGGTCCCTCCCTTCCTTCTCTGATGTAGGTCACATCAGAGGAGGAAGGGACCTGGCCAGCCATTCAAACATGGAGTTGCAAAGACTAGCGTTTGAATGGCTGGTCTGATCCCTCCCTCCTCTGACATGACCTACATCAGAGAAGGAAGGAAGGGACCAGACCTGCCTACAAGCGCAGAGTCGGACTACATGGGTTGGGGGGGGGGGGGTTAAAATTTGAAGTCTGGTCTGTCTCACTGCCTCCGCCTCCGAGAAAACAAAAAGTGGCAGCAGCAGGGCAAGGGCAGGCAGCCAGCTGGGCATTGAGAACATGGAGGTATGGGTGAGATTTGGGGGGGCCTCCAGATGTGCAAGTAAGACAGGGTGCAATTATGGCATGGTACGGCCCTGACTCCAGGTACTTCCTGGTCGCCAAGAAGATGGGGGGGGGGGGTTCCCAGCCCATTCTGGACCTCCAAAACCTCAACACCTTCCTAGTGTGAAAAATTCAAGATGGTCTTGCTGGGGACTCTGCTCCCTTACTTTCAGAGAAATGACTGACTATGCTTCCTGGATCATATGGACGCATACACGCACATACTGATCCATCCCGCTTACAGGAAGTATCTCCGATTCATCCTGGAGGGATGACACTTTCAGTACCATATGCTTCCCTTCGGCCTGGCCTCTGTGCCCCAGGTCTTCACAAAATGCCTCGTAGTCGGGGGCCGCTTATCTCTGGATCCAGGGGGTGTTTGTCTACCCCTACTTGGATAACTGGCTCATAAAGAGCTCCAGTCCGGACAGAGTCCAGCATTTAACTCAATTGACCATCCAGGTGTCTGAGATGTTAGGGTTCATGAACAACTGCCCCAAGTCCCACCTCCAGCCCTCCCAACAGCTGAAATTCATAGAGGCCCTCCTCAACACCGCTCGGGCCTTCCTTTCTCTGGACCATCTGCAGAGGGTGACAGCCTTGGTCCGCAACACCCAGCAGAGACGTCAGATAATGGCTCGTGGGATGTTAAAGGTGCTCGGACATATGACCTTAACAGTGAATGTCACGTCCTTGGCTCGTCTGTCAATAAGACAAACTCAGTGGACTCTGAGCACTTAGTGGAAGCAAGCCACTGGCCGTCTCTAGGATTGGGTGGCTGTCACCACCCCTCGGGTCCAGACCTTAACAATGGTGGCTGGATGCTCAAAACCATCTCAAAGGTCTCCTTCAGGTAGCACCTACGCAGAGGATGCTGACAATGGATGCATCCAAGCTGGGTTGGGGGGCACATCTGGATGGTTTTCACAATCAAGGCATGTGGTCCAAGCGAGAGAGCCTCCACCAGATCAACTTTCTGGAGCTCTGAGCCATTATGAATGCTCTCAGGGTGTTCCGAGAGCACCTTGCCAACCTGATTGTTCTGATCCAGACTGACAATCAGGTGGCGATGTACTACATTAACAAACAGGGAGGCACAGGATCGTACCTCTTGTGCTGGAAGGTGGTCCACTTGTGGAAGTTTGCCATCGCTTACAGTGTGGAGTTGAGCTACTTATCTGCCTAGGGAACTCATCTCCCTGGCAGATCAGCTGAGCCGTGACCTCCAGCCGCACAAGTGAACTCTGAACAGGGAAGTCATGGCCTGAATCTTTCAGTAGACCTTTTTGCCACTCTGCATAACACTCAAGTGGATCAATTCTGCTCAGAGGTCACTTAGAGGGACAGGCTGGCGCTGGATGCCTTCCTCCTTCACAGGGGGGGGCCTGCTCTATACGCGTATCCCACCCCCCAACCCCCATCACCCCCACATTCCTCTCATAGTCTAGTAAGGGCTTGATGATTCTCATCATGCTGCATTGGCTCAGACAATCATTGTTAGTTTATTTATAACCTTTTACTATACCACCCTTTCCAGTGATCAAAGGCGATTTACAGTGAAACAGAACTTGTTACATTGAATGTAAAGTTAACATTGTAATCGGAGACTGTCAATTGTCAAGAAGGAAACATTGACCATTGTATCTACAATGTGATTTTTCATAACATATTTACAATTGACCTATTTATAGTTAACATGGTTGCAAGGTGATTATATCATGAGAGGATGTTTTGAGGAGCTTGTTAGGTTGGTAATATCTTGTTCTGTTCTGGTGGATCCCCAAAATGTTCAAGGAATGTTTGCAGGTCCTGGTAGAGAATTCCAGAGAGTAGGGGCAACATATGAGAAGGCTCTATTACTCTAGGGACAAGTATGGTGGTCTGGGTGCAACCTCTACATCAGGGGTCTCAAACAAGCGGCCCGCGAGCCGCATGCGGCCCGCGAGAGAACGTTGTGCGGCCCGCGACGGAGGGAAACAAAAAAGCCTTGCTTATGCTTCTGCTACTGCCGTTGCCGCCGTGGCAGCGGCAGAATCGACTGTCAATTTTTTTTTTTAAAAAAACTGGCTTCTGCTGCTCAAGCAGCAAAATCAGCTGTCCTGTGGCCCCTTCCTCTCTGCCCGGAGATCCCTCAGTGTGCTCCATCAGCGGGTGCTTTTCAAGCCGCGAAGAGAGTATTCCCCTCTCACGAGGCTTGAAAAGCGAATAGGCTTAAGCCGCGCGAGAGGGAAATACTCTCTTCGCGGCTTAAAAAGCACCCGCTGATGAAGCACATTCAGGGCTCTCCGTGCAGAGGGGAAGGGGCCGCGGGACAGCTGATTTTCTGCTGCAGCAGCAGTAGCCAGGTGTTTTTTTTATTTACCGGGGGGGATGGGGGGGTAGGACTGGAAATGGGCTATTGGCAGGGGGGGTGTATGACTGGAAATGGGCTATTGGCAGGGGGGGTGTAGGACTGGAAATGGGCTATTGGCAGGGGGGGTGTAGGACTGGAAATGGGCTATTGGCAGGGGGGGTTAAGACTTGAAAAGGGCGATTTGCAGGGGGGGGTTATGAAGGGAAATGAGGTATTAGCTGTCGGGGGGGATAAGAACGCAAATTGGATAGTGGGAGGGGGGGGTTATGACTGGAAATGGGCTATTGGCAGGGGGGTTATGACTGGAAATGGGCTATTGGCGGGGGGGTGTAGGACTGGAAATGGGCTATTGGCAGGGGGGTGTAGGACTGGAAATGGGCTATTGGCAGGGGGGGTTATGACTGGAAATGGGCTATTGGCAGGGGGGGTGTAGGACTGGAAATGGGCTATTGGCAGGGGGGGGGTTATGACTGGAAATGGGCTATTGGCAGGGCGGGGTGTAGGACTGGAAATGGGCTATTGGCAGGGGGGTGTAGGACTGGAAATGGGCTATTGGCAGGGGGGGTTATGACTGGAAATGGGCTATTGGCAGGGCGGGGTGTAGGACTGGAAATGGGCTATTGGCTGGGGGGTTATGACTGGTAATGGGCTATGGTGGGGGCTAGGATTGGAAATGGGCAGCTGGGGGTTAGGACTGGAGGTGGGCTTATTGGGGGGTAAGGACTGGTAATGGCCTATGAGGGGAGGTAAGACTGAAAATGGGGTGATGGGGGATAAGACTGCAAGTGGGCTATGGGGGGGACTAGGACTGGTAATGGGCTATGGGGGGGTAAGACTGAAAATGGGGTGATGGGGGGTAAAACTGGAAGTGCGCTATTTGGAGGTTAGGACTGGTAATGGGCTATGGGGGGTCTAGGACTGGTAATGGGCTGGGGGGGTTGCTAGGACTGGAAATGGGCTGAGTGGAAGGAGGGCTTGAACTGCAAATGGCTGATGGGGAGGGGGGCTTGGAATGGAAATGGGCTGTGAGGGGAGGGAGCTAGGATTGGAAATGGGCTGATGGGGGGCTAGGATTGGAAATGGGCTGATGCAGGGACTAGAAGGGAGCGGATGCTGGGTGGGGCTGGAACTAGAAGGGAGCTGATGTTGGGGGAGGATTAGAATGGGATGGAGCTGGGAAAGTGAAATGGAGAGGGGAAAAATATTTTGTCTGGGAGAGAAGACAAATCTACAATTGGCCAGGTATTGGGAGAGTAAGTGGGGATTGAGGATGGAGGGGTAAAATTTGAGTGGATGAAATAGGAATGAGGAAAGAGAAAAAGGAGAAAGATTAGTATGTTAAAGCAGATGTAGAGAGAGAATGGAAAAAAAACTAGGAGAGAAGAAAGGGCAAATGGACAGCAGACGATGGAGAGTTAGCAGAAGACATGAAGAAACCAGAAGAAAGTGGCTGGAACAATTGCAACTGAAAAAAATGCACAAAAGGTAGAAAAATATCTCTTTATTTTGAATTTATTAACTGGAATATGTCAGCTCTGGGAAATGTGCATCATTAATGTTTGCGCTTTGTTTAGTACAAGAGGAAATTAATTTATAGTTTTATTTCTACAGTGTTGTTGTACATTCCAAGTTTGGCTTTTGGGGTTCCCAGTTTAATTATTGTCTTCCTGTTTCTAAATCTTCTAGTCTTTCTTTATCCATACTCATTAAAGAGGCATGTTTACTAAAAGTTAGTGTATGGTAACATTATGCAAATATTTATGCAAATGAGGTCCCTTATGCAAATGAGGCCCCGCGTCTTATGCGGCCCCCGGGTTACTTTACAAGTCCTCATTTGGCCCTCAAAGCAATTTGAGTTTGAGACCCCTGCTCTACATAGTCTGTCAGATGGTGTGTTGATTAAGGTGGATAGGTATGAGGGGGCTATATCTCTGAGTAATTTAAAAGTGATCATTAGTGATTTATATTTTATCCTACTTCAAACTGGTAGCCAATGAAGATTGTACAGGATGGGTGTTATAGGATCTGTGCTATGGGCTTATAGCTTATATGGGCTGCAACATTCTGGCAATACCAAACCCACAGAAATATGCAGACTACCTGCAAACCAAAGCAAACCAAGCCACCCTATCCGCTAGCGATGAGCCCCCCGGCATTGTGATGGCCCCTCCCACCTCAGCCTCACAAGCAGTGACAGCGACACAATGCACCATCTCCACCTTTACTACCCCAACCGACAGAGAAATACAAGACATCCTCATGAACATAAACACCACCACAGCACCAGCCGACCCATGTCCAGCATCCTGGATAAAAACCCTACGAACTGAACTCAGTACCTTCCTGGCAAAACTGATTGGGACCTCATTCCAAACAGGCGTCTTCCCCCGAAGCCTAAAACAAACCTCCATTAGACCGCTGCTCAAAAACAATAAACTTGACCCCACAAAGATGGAATCATACAGACCCATCTCTAGCATACCCCTCCTGGCGAAAATTGCAGAGAAAATAGTCCACCGCCAATTGAGCCAACATATCGAGGATAACTCACCCCTCGATCCCTGTCAGCATGGATTTCGGGAACAACATGGCGTGGAAACATTATTAACAATCCTATTCAGCACTCTGATAACAGGGCTGGACAACCTCAAACAGGGTTTTGCCCTCATCTTCCTCGACATTGCTGCTGCTTTTGACTCCGTCAACCATGATCTACTGCTCTCCCGCCTAGCCGAAAAGGGCATCCACGGAACCGCCCTTGCATGGTGCACCTCATACCTAAATGACAGATGGCAACACGTCCGATCCGGTACCTCAACCTCCACACCATTCCCACTAACGAAGGGCGTCCCTCAAGGCTCCTCTCTCTCTGCCCTATTCTTCAACGTCTATATGCAGCCTATCTGCACTATCATCAGGTCCTTCGGTGTAAACTGCCTAATTTACGCCGACGATGTCCTCATGTTCACCCCAATACATACGGATCACCCAGACGTATCCCGGCTGTCTTCATGCTTCAATGCAGTCACAGACTGGCTTCACTCTCAGATGCTCAAAATCAACCTCAAAAAGACAGAGGTGCTTTTCATCAGCAGAGACCAAGCATTCACTCCTCCATCTTCATTGAAAGTACGCGACGCCGAACTCCTCACGAAGACAACGATCCGTTACCTTGGAGTTATGATTGACCAACATCTCAACCTAAACGCCCAGATAGGACACATCTCAAAAGCGATCTACCATAAAATCCGGATGCTACGTCATATCAGACCGCTACTCGAGCCAGACGACTTTCGAACAGTCTTTCAGTCCCTGGTGATGCCCCACTTCGACTACGCGAACTCCATCCTCCTCGGCCTACCGAAGTGCACTCTACAACCTTTGCAGCTAGCAATGAATACCGCAGCTCGAACCCTCCAACAAGCATCTAGCAGACAGCACATCACCCCTATCCTGAAGACACTGCACTGGCTCCCAATACGCTACAGAGTCACCTTCAAAATCCTAACAATAACCTTCAAAGCCATCAACAAATGCACGGCTAATGCCCTCACTGAACTCATCCAGCTTACCCCTCCCAACAGACTCAGAAGATCTGTCGCCACCAACTCCTTAATACTCCCGAAGACCATTACCAAATGCACCAATGCCTCTAGAAACCGTGCCTTCGTATTAGCTGCACCATCATGCTGGAACAACCTACCACCCAATATCCGTGCCATAAACAACCTTCTCCAGTTCAGAAAGGCTTTAAAACACTACCTTTTCCTTCAATGCTTTCCCAACCCTGAAGACATCACGTAGCCGCACCCCATCCATATCCACTTATTCCACCCTGACATATCCCCCACAAAGACCTTTGCACAGCACACATAGATGGATTGAAGAGTTGTGTACATAGTTTATATTGAAAAGTTTGTACATAGTTGTTATCTGTTATCCAAGTTTGAATTCCTTGTTTAATGTAAGTCCAAGGTTTCCCCCCCTTGGACATCTGTGTTTCCTGGAAACCGTGCTGATGTTAAATAGTGCGGTATACAAACAATGTTAAATAAATAAAAATAAATAAATAAATAAATACCACTAAATAAGCTGTACAGGAGCAACTTCCAATGACATCAACCAACACACGCTCCTTAACACAAGCAAAGCTCAAATACAAATAAAGTTTTGAAATTAACTTTATTTGTATTTGAGCTTTGCTTGTGTTAAGGAGCGTGTGTTGGTTGATGTCACTGCAACATTCTGGGCCATCTGAAGTTGAACAGTTTGTTTTGGGAGACCCTGGAGTATGCTATTACAGATATCGATCTGTGGTGTGATCATAGCTTGGAGAACAGATCTGAAATCATAATTTGAGAATAATGGTCACAGCTTTCGGAGCATTCTTAGTTTGTAGTAAATTGAGCTTGTAGAATGTTTTATGTGGGCAACCGTGCTCAGGGACTGAACGAGGATTAACCCAAGGTATTTGACTTCACTTTTCATTTCAATTTCTGCTTCATGAAGTTGGATCTCCTTTTCCCTCAATCTCATTCCTTTCCCTCCTTTGAAGTCTATTCCATCTGTCTTTTTAATCCCCTACCTCTCTGGATCGCTGTCATCTATAGACCCCCCTGACAAGTTCTCTTCTACCTTCCTCACTAATTTTGATTATTGGCTCTCCTTATTCCTGGATTCTTCTTCCCCCTCCCTTATTCTTGGTGACTTTAATTTTCATATTGATAACCCCTCTGCATCCAAATTCCTTTCCCTTACCTCCTCTTTGAGCCTCCAGCTGTGCTCTTCTGCTCCCACTAATCAGCTTGGTCACTACCTTGACCTCATTTTCTATTCTAATTGTTTACCTTCTAATTTCCTTACCTCCACTCTTATTTATTTATTTATTTAGCTGTATTTATATCCCGCTTTTCACCGGGTCAAAGCGGTCAATTGGGGGATACATTTAACACAAGGGGATATGAGACACATACGCTAATACTTACAGGGAACATGGGCAATGGAGGGTTAAGTGGCTTGCCCAAGACCACAAGGAGTGCCTGTAGGACTAGAAATCCCAGTCCCTCCGGCCTGAGATTGCTGTCCCCAGGTGGGACTTGAACCTCCGGCCTGAAGTACCTTGTCCTAACCACTAGACCACTCCTCCCTTATCTGACCATCATCTGTTAGGTTTCACTCTTCATTACTCTCCCTTCTCAATCGTGCCCAATCTCCTATCTTTTTAGGAATCTTCATGCTGTCGATCTACTGACTCTCTCCATTACTGTCTAATCTCTTCTGTCTTCCATTTTGTCCTCTAAGTCTGTTGATGAAGCCATAGCTTCCTGTAATACTGCTCTCTTCTACTCTGTATACCCTTCCTCCACCCACTCCATGTCCTGTGAGGCGCACCTCACCTCAGCCCTGGTTGTCTTCAACTACCCGCTACCTATGTTCCTATGCTCGCTCAGCTGAGTGCACTTGACTCAAATCCCACTCTTTCTCTGACTTTCTCCACTTCATATTCATGCTTTCTTCTTTCCAGTCTGCCATTGCACTCGATAAGCAAAATTTTTCTCCATCTTATTAACCGTCTTCCCTCTAATCTACACCGCTTTGACCTGGTGAAAGGTGGTATATAAATACAGCTAAATAAATAAATAAATAATCCTTGCTGGCTCTTTTCTACTCTGTTCTCTTCTTAAGGCACCTCCACCTCCAATCCTCCCTCCTCTTTGCCCAAACCCACGCAGGGCCTCTGGTCACCACAGGAGTCACGACTCCACATAAGTCTCCTGGAACTTCGAACAATCTTCAATACTGTCAAAGTATTTCAGGAACATCTCTTACCACAGAGTCCTGATACAAACTGACAATCAAGTTGCCATGTTCTATGTGAACAAGTATGGAGGAACAGGCTCTTGGTCCCTCTGCATTGAGGCTCTACATCTCTGGTCCTTTGCCATTGCTCATCACATCCACCTACAAGCGGTGTATCTTCCAGGCAAACAAAGTGTCTTAGCAGACTAATTGAGTCTGATCCTTCTTCCCCAAGAATGTCGACACAGTATCCTGTATTTTCCAGACCTGAAGGACTCCAGAGATTGACACACCGCAGAATGCCAAGCTTCTACACTTCTGCACCAGGACTCTCACATTGGACAGTCAGTAGGTGGATGCTTTTCACCTCCGTTGGGGGCAGGGCCTCCTTTATGCCTTTCCCTCCCGTTCCCCTAACACTATTCAAACTCCAGGTGGACAGGGACTCCATGATACTCATAGCCCCATCCTGGCCATATCAACTATGGTTTCGTCTCCTCTTACGTCTGTCTCAGACTCAATTGATAGATCTCTGGGCTGCACCAGATCTGCTCTCAGTGAGGGGAGGATGCTCCATCCTAATTTGCAGTCTCTCCATCTCACAACATGACTGCTGAAGGCATAGCCTTTCAGTACCTTACTTTTCTCAGGAGGTTAAGGACATCCTTTTAGCTTCCAGAAAGCCATCAACCAGACATTCCTATGCCTTTAAGTGGCATAGATTTTCTTCTGGTTTTCACAAAGGGATCTTAATCCTTTCTCAGTTCCAGTAGAGGTACTTCTCCAATATCTCCTCCGGCCTCTAGACCAATTCTGTAAGAGAGCACTTAAGTGCAATTACAGACTCTCATCACTTAGATTGGCAACCCATCTCTTCACAGCCACTTGTCTCACGCTTTATGAAAGGGCTTCTTTTAACCAAGCCTCCCATCAGACCACCACCAGTGGCATGGGACCTTAATGTTTTAGGACAACTTCTCAAACCAGCCTTTGAACCTTTAGCCACAACCTCGCTCAAGTTTTTATCGTGGAAGGTTATCTTCCTTATTGCCCTCATTTCAGCAAGACACATTAGTGAGCTTCAGGCCTTGGTGGCCGACCTGCCTTACACCCGGTTCCACCATGACAGGGTTGTCCTTAGGACTCATCCTCACTTTATGCCAAAAGTGGTTTTGCCCTTTCATCTGAATCAGGCAGTTTACCTTCCTATCTTTTTCCCTAGACCGCATTCTTCTAGGGCAGAGGCAACCCTCCATACTCTGGATTGTAAACATGCTTTAGCATTCTACCTTCACAGGATGAGAGAACACCAAAAGGCTTCTCAATTGTTCATCTTCTTTGACCCTAGTCATTTGGGGTTGCCAGTATCCAAACATACCCTCTCCAAATGGATAGCAGACTGCATCTCTTTTGCTTATGATGCGGCAAGCCTATCCCTTGAAGGTCAAGTCACTGCCCATAATTTTAGGGCTATGGCCACCTCAATGGCAAATCTATGCTCTGTGGCTATTGACGAAATCTGCAAAGCAGCAACTTGGTCTTTGGTCCATACCTTTGCTGCTCACTACTCCTGCCGGGATGCCATGTTTGGCCAGGCTATTCTCCAGCATCTCTTTCAGATTTAGAGCAACTCCTACTCTTCATCCCAAACTTTTCGATACCAAACATCCATGGAGGATCCATGACCTCTTTTAGCCTCTCCTGAGGAGAACCATTACTGGTTCTGAGGTCTCTCTCTGGTATCTTCCAGCTAGGGAGTCCCATATGTGAAGACTACATTTCTGCTTGTTCTTGGAGATAGCGTAGTTACTCACCTGTAACAGGTGATCTCCGGGAAAAGCAGAAATTTAGTCTTCACAACCCACGCTACTCCCCTAGGAGTTGTAGGTTTTCTTTTTTCCTCTCCTTTTATCTCAGCTACAAACTCAACTGAAGAGGGAGAGTGGCAAAGGTGGGAAGGCAGCTAGGCAGGTGCAGTGGGATGCTCCCAAAAGCCATTCCTATTGGATGCTGGGGAGCGTTCCCGCATGGGTTCCATCGGTACCGATGTTACCCATATGTGAAGACTAAATTCCTGCTGTTCCCGGAGATCATCTGTTACAGGTGAGTAACTACACTTTATTTGTTGCCTGTGTGTAACAGTGTCAAAGGCTTTACTGAAATCTCAGTACACCACTTCTAGGGCTCTGCTTCGGTCCATCTTTCTGCTTTCCCAGTCAAAGAAATTAATTTGATTTGTTTGACAAGATCTACCTCTAGTAAAATATGTTGCCTCTGATCCTGCAATACATTTGGCTTCAGAAACCTCACTATCCTCTGTTTTGGAGGTGATTCCATTAATTTACCCACCACAGAGTTCAAACTAACTGGCCTGTAGTTCTCAACCTCATCCTTCTGCTTTTGTGTAAAGGGATCACATGTGCCCTTCTCCTGTCCTCTGGGACCACATCCGACTCTAAAGAAGCATTGAAAAGGTCAGACAGAGCTGCTAGAACTTCCCAGAGTTTCTTGAATACTCTCAGATGTATCCCATCCAGCCCCATCGCTTTGCACACTTGTAATTTTGCTAGTTCCTCATGAACACAGTCTTCAGAAAATCATTCAAGATGCTCTTCACTCTTGTTCCTATTTGTGGGTGTTTTCTGAGGACCTGCTGCTGGCCCTTCATCTATGAACACAGAACAAAAAATATTTGTTAAGCAATTCCGCTTTATCCTCATATTCTGCATATTCATTCCCTTTACCTTTGAGTCTGACATTACCACTTTTTCACTTCCTCCTCTCACTAACATATCTGAAAAATGTCTCGTCCCTCCTCCATTTTACTGCCTATTTTCTCTTCCATTTATATCTTTCCTTTCCTGACTACTTTCCTAGCTTCTCATAGCTTTTCCAAATATTGATGCTTGTCTTCCTCTTTCTATGATCTTTGGTATTTTTTTGAAGACCACCCTCTTTCTTCACCTTTTCAGCTACTTTTTTGAGAACCATAGTGGCCTCCTTTTACGTTTGTTTACTTTCCTAATAAATACATTTCTTGCCCTTAAAATAGCCCCTTTCTGTTTTGCCCAATGCTTTTCTTCATCCCCCAACTGTTTCCATCCCACTAACTCCTTGAGGTATTGTCTCATCTTGGCAAGTTAGCTTTCCTATAGTCTAGGACCCTCACTTTTGAATGGACTTTATTGTCCCTAGTCCTAATACTGAACCATACCATCTGGTGATCACAGAATGTGAGATGATCACTCAATATAACATCAAAAACACTCTCCCCTTTCATAAGCACCAGGTCCAATATGGCCCCCTCACATATGGTTTGTTACCAATTGCGGAATAGTTCTCCCTGTAGAAAATCCAGTATATCCTTACTTCTAGATGACCCTGCATCAAGGATGTGCAATTCTCCACCGCTCTCTCAAATTTCTCTCCTATCAAGCTCTCCTTGATCTACTTTAATCTGGTTTTTGTCCATTTCATTCTAGTGAAACAGCTCTTGCCAAAGTTTCCAGTGATCTGTTCCTCGCTAAGTCCAAAGGCCTTTATTCATTTTTCATTCTTTTCAACCTTTCTGCTGCGTTTGATACTATTGACCACCTCCTCCTCCTTGTCACTGTATCCTTATTAGGTTTTATTGGCCCTATACTGTCTTGGTTCTCTTATCTCTCCAATCGCTCTTTCAGTGTTTGTTCTTGAGGTTCCTCCTTTACTGCCATCCCTCTCTCAGTTGGTGTACCTCAAGGGTTTGTTCTGGGCCCTCTCCTTTTTTTTAATATACACAGTCCCTTGGTGCCCTTATCTCTTCGCATGGCTTTCAGTATCATTTTTATGCTGATGACTCTCAAATCTATCGCCACCTGACATCTCTACTTGCTTATCTAACATCACTGCCTGGATATCTCACTGCTGCCTAAAATTGAATAGGGCTAAAAACTGAACTTCTTATTTTCCTCCTAAACCCTCTTCCCTCTAAACTCTTCTCCCCCTTCCTCCTTTCTCTATCTCTGACAACATTCTTCTTCCTGTTTCCTCGGCCCCAACCTTGGGGTCATCTTTGCTCCTCCCTTTCCTTCTCCACACATATTCAACATATAGCGAAAAGCTGTGATTTCTTTCTCTACAAAATTAACAATTTGTCCCTTCCTCTCTGAACATACTACTAAGGCTCTTGTCCACTCTTTGGTCACCTCCCGTTTTGACTATTGCAGCCTCCTCCTTACTGGTCTCCCTCAGTGTCATCTCTTTCCTTTTCCGTTTATCCAGAACTCTGCTGCATGGCTAATCTTCCACCATCCCCAATACTTATATAACCCCTCTTCTAGAATCACTTCACTGGCTCCTCTTCCATTTTCTTATCCAATTCAAACAACTTCTTCTAACATATAAATGCATTCACTCTACTGCCCCTCATTACCTTTTTTCTCTTTGCTCTCTCCCTGTACCCCTCCTCGTGAACTCTGCTCCTCCTCTGACTTTCTTCTCTCTATGCCCTTTTCTTCTGCAAACTCCAGCCTTCGATCTTTTCACCTTGCTGCTCCTTATGCATGGAACAAACTTACTTTACCGTTACATCAAGTTTCTTCTATCACCTGAATGTGATTATGCTAAGCAATCATACTTTTCCATATACTTCCTTAATTGGCAAGCTGCTGTTGCCTCTATTAACTTTGATAGATCAGTTGCTAATTAGGCTTTGCTATCTCCTCCATTTTTTAATAAAAAACGTAAGTGGCATTTTAGAAAGAACATCCAGGTGCACTCTTGGAGGTCCAAGGCAAAAGTTTGTGAAAACCCCTGGAATGTTTACATTTCAGCCTGATTTTTAGAAATATGGCCATCCCCCACTGGACAACTGCAGAAATGGCTTCTTGGACCTCTGATCTGACTTTTTCCAGAAGGGGGATGTCCATGTTCACTGACTTTGCAGACACACGGACATGTGAGTTTTGTATTTACATGTAATTTTCTTTACCTAGGAAACACCGACAGTGACGATAACAGCGCATTGTGCTCTTCACCCCTTGTAGCATTGCTACCATGAAACAAGCATTTTATTGCTCATTATTTGTGGTCAAGAGCAGGTATAGGCATGGATGCCTCACCAACCAGGGACCGACCTGCTTCTGCTGTTCTGAAATCGCATCATGACGTGCATCTCCCTTGCTCCAACCAGGTCATGCCTCCACTATACCTCCGTTCTGCTTTGATGTCCCTAAACTGATCTTCTAATATGGCTCCTACTACTACTGATCAGTTGTATAGCACTACAAGGCGTACACAGCACTGTACAGACACATGTAAGAAATGGTCCCTGCTAATTAGAGTGTACAATCAAGACAGCACAACAGCTGAGGACAAGGGTACATCTAGGAGAAAGGTAAGGAGACACATTGGAGACTAAATGGATCAGGATCCAAAAGCAGCCTCAGGTGAGTTTTCAGCCTGGATTTGAAAAGGGCCAGAGATGAAGCCTGACAGACATACTCAGGTAGTTTATTCCAAGCATAAGGAGCAGCAAGGTGAAAGGATCGAAATCTGGAGTTGGCAGTAGAAGAGAAGGGCACAGATAAAAGCAATCTGCCAGAGGAGCGGAACACGAGGAGGGGTGTAGGGAGAGAATGAGAAGCAGCAGAATGAGCGCACTTATAGGTCAGTAGGAGAAGTTTGAACTGGATATGGAAAAGAATAGGGAATCAGTGAAGCGACTTGAGAAAGAGGCTGGTGGAAGATTAGCCGCACAGCTGAGTTTTGAACAGATTGAAGGGCAGAGAGATTTATTTATTTTATTTATTTAACATTTTTTATATACCGCACTATTCATCATCAGTGCGGTTTACAATAAACAACAATATACCTGTCAATACATGACTGATCTAGGTTTACAGATAACAGGGAAGATAAACTGGGTGTGAACTGGGGATAACTATCTAAATAATTATATATACATTGAATAGGTTACATCAGGATTTGATATTTGCCAAGATACAGTGTTTTCACATTTTGATCCTTTGTTCTGGGTGGTTGTTATGTGTAGGAGTTATCTGAGTGAGGCGGGAGCCGGTTCTATTGTGTGTATGGTAGCCTGAAGTGCAAAGTGAATAAATAGTGCTTGATGGACTTTCTGAATTGGGTGATATCCCTGATTGATCTGATGTTGGGAGGTAGTTTGTTCCAGCACTTGGGAGCATAGGACACAAAAGCTCTGTTTATAGTTTGTTGTGTCCATTTTGTGGAGATACTAGTAGATGATTCAGAGGGAGGATCAGCAAGGAGGAGGTTGCAGTAGTCTAGGCGGGAGGTCACTAAAGAGTAGCATATCACCTGGACCAGGGACATCCTTGAGAATTTGATATCTGCATACCCGTTGTCAGATATCCAAAACATTAATAGGACTTCTAAATTAACCCCCAGTAAGTACAGTGCAGGGTTAGTTAGGTTTGTCTTTCCTTGTAATCATCTAGTTGGCAAATACAGCTGAAGATAAACTTTTTTTAAATAAATAAATAGTGTCTCCAACAGATACCTTCCCTGTTGCTCACTTCTAGATGTAAGAGTTGCCAATCCCGGTGCCTGCCTAGCTAAGAAGTGTTCATGTGGCTGTCTCCAGAAACTTGTCCAAATGCTTTTTAAACCCAGCTGTGCTGTTAATTTGACTACATCATCCAGCGAAACATCTACCGCTTAATTGTGCATGAATTAAAATCGGCTCCCATTTAGCTTCATGGCGTGTCCCCTACTTTTATTACTATTTAACCCTGGAATTACCGAGATTTTTTGCACACACTGAATACCGTTGGGGTCATAAATGACCCCACGACGAATTTTAATTGTTAACCATGAAAACTTTAAACTACACAGACAAAATATTATTCCGAATTAATATTATATGAAGGTTAAATGTTTTGAAATTTAATGCTTTATCATAAAATTGCATGAAGAAGAGTTGCCATGAAAGCAGTTTTTGTATGCACTTGATGAACACAATAAAGTACTACAGTCATTTGCGTGAGACACAGACAATTTCTGAATGTTCTTTGCAAACACTGCGCCTGCAGGAGGTGCAAACTGTTGCTTTTCTTGTCTTTTTCTCTGGAACAGCAGTGACACCTTGCCCTTTTCTTTGGGATCCCGACATTGCAAACAGCATCGGTGGCTTCTTCAATGCTGGAAGAAGTCTCGCTGCAATTATTCTGAAGCAGCTGCTTTCCTAATTCCAAGAGGAATCGACGACGTCTGTGCTTTGACTTGGACTGCCGTTCTGGATTTAGTGACATTCAAACAATGAAGGCGATCAAAGCACTGATGTTCAACATGTTGTAGAAGATTGTCACTGGCCAGCGTCTTGTCATTCGTTTTGTGGTATACGTGCGCAACATTTGATCTGCCGTATCTACTCCACCTTTACTAGAATTATAGTCCAAGATCATGCGTGTTTTTTTTGTCTGGACATGTGTTAACTACTTCTTGATCATGCAAACTGCTCAGAACAACCACTTTTCCTTTCTTTAGGCAATAGGAAACCAGAGTGGCATCATTGCGAAAGACAGTGAAGTGAATACCTCTCGGCCCTTTGCTGTTACAAATTCTGGAGGTAATTCTTTTCTGTTCTTTCGAATTGTCCCCAAAAGTGTCATTTGTTTTTCTAGCAATTTCCGTGACAGGGATAAACTGCAGAAGAAATTGTCAACAGTAACATTTCTGCCAGATCGCGTCAATCCTTCAGTGAGTTGCAGCACAACCCTTTCACCCTGATTCTGTTCCCTGTTTTGTCTGAGTTCCCTTCCTGTATATACTTGAAGACGCAGAACATATGACGTTCCACTGTCACACAACATCCATAGCTTTATGCCATATTTCCCAGGTTTGCTGGGAATATATTGTCTGAACGAAACACGGCCACGAAATGTAAGCAGTTGCTCATCCACGGTAACATTTTCACCAGGAACAAAGGCGTCACTTAAAGTTGCTTCCCAGGTATCAAAAACGTGTCTGATTGGAGCAAGCTTATCCACGCCTCGTTGTTCACATCTGTTGGTTGCATCATCAAATCTGAGAGCACAAGAAATTTGCTGAAAACGGTTACGAGCCATATTTTTGCCGAAAACAGAACGACCATCTTCAAGGTTCCACAACTGAACTATGGATTCATTTCGTGACTTGTACACGCCTGAGAGGATCAGAAGTCCAAGAAAACGTTGAAATTCTCAGTCTGTCAAATCTTTCCAGGTGTCGTCATAAATGTCTTCCTTGTTTGCTCGTCCAACATCATGATTTCATTCAATAAGTTCTTCCTCATGAACAAGTGGAATGTTGCGAGAGGGCCATCAACATTTCGTACAGCATACCTTGTAGAACCTTGTTGTACGGGCATGACATTAGCTCTGGTGTATCTTCCCAGCAGCTTGCTTTTATAGGTTTCCTGTTCCATGATGTGGCATCCTTAGATACATATGCTTCAATGGCAACATTTGTGCTTATAGTTGATGACCTCTTAGCTCCTCTACGACCACAACTAAGATTCCTCGCAGATGATACTGACACTGAGGACTCCTTCCTTCTTCCCCGTCCAGCACAGCCTCGACCTTTGCCTCGACCTGTAACTTGACTCTTGGCTGCAGGCGATGTTACCGGCTCAACATCAGTCTCACATTCACTTGGCGACCAACTGCTGTCGCCATCTGAATCATGACTGTCATCAGATTTATTGCCCGAACTTGGCTGATATGCTTCTTCGCTTGCTGAATATGCTGCATCATCAGACGACTCAGAGCCATCACTGTCAGCATCTCGTTGCAATATTCCTCTTACTTGGGTAGCTAAATACTTTTGTTTTGACATCATAAACAATAACCTAAAATAAATAAACAAAGATAAAGTTGAATAAAACACAAAGCAGTTTTACTATAGGTGTACAATAATCGTGATGAACGAGCTGAAAGCCTTTAGGTTTCATCGGAAATAATGAGAGAACATATGATATCAATTACAGAAAATGTGTAATTTTCATAAAATAAGAGTACCAGAAATGATACATAATTAATGATAAATACCTTTGTCAGATCAAAAAATTCACAAAACTGCAAATTGTATCACGATCCAAACCGGGCGTAAGCAACTGGGGTCAAAAATGACCCCACTGGTACTCTGTGCTGCAATTCATCACTAGCGTCACCTAGCGGATGAAAACTATTCCTCTCATGGCGCAATATAAAGAGAATATTGACATGTGAAAAGTCATAAAAAGATTGCATTCTTGAACAACTAATTCCCGAGATACGTGTTGTGAAACTTGCAATGGGGTCACTTTTGACCCCATCGGTACTCCCAGGGTTAAAAGGGTAAGGACCAGAACGGTTCGTCTAGTCTGTCCAGTAAGGTGGCAAGAGTACATGTACCCGCCGCTGTGTGCCGTTGTTTAGGGGTGCAGCTGCCACTCCGTGCAAGACACCGCTCTCTATTTGTTGAGCTATAGAAAAGAGAAGTAAGAAGTGTGATGTAATATAACCTGTACTCACCATATCTCCTGTGCATTGCTTCTGCATTCTGAAAATCCCTAACCTCTTTAGCCTTTATTCATAGGTGAGTCATTCATCATCTTTATCATTACCATCTTAGTTGCCCTTTTGTATCTCGTCTGGTTCTAAAATGTCTTTTTTGACATGAAGTTACCAGAACTCGGAGTGGCCTAGTGGTTGGGGTAAGGTACTTCAGGCCGGAAGGTCGGGGGTTCAAATCCCACTAGAGGACAGCAACCTTGGGCTGGAAGGACTGGGGTTTCTAGTCCCACAGGTGCTCCTTGTGGTCTTGGGCAAGCCACTTAACGCTCCATAGCCCATGTTCCCTGTAAAATAGTTATCTCCAAGTTATAATACCCTGTTCAATGTAAACCGCACTGATGCAGAATAGCACGGTATATAAGAGAATGTAAATAAAATAAAATAAATTGTACATAGTACTCTAGGTGCTGTTCCAGTTGCATCATAAATCTTTACAGAGACGTTATGATACTTTCCTTTCAAAATAGTCACCAATATTAACTGCTGCTGCAAATGTTACTTCACCTTTTTTTAAATCTGATATTCTGTCTTTCTAAAAGACACAAAAAATGTAAAGTGTCATCATTCTTCCTGCCCATCCAAAGCAGTATAACTATTATCTAAAATTTACTTATCATTAAAATTATGCACGGAGCTAAGGATTTCAACGTATTATCCTCAGTGATTCTAAGGGAACTATTTAGTAAACTGCCTTGTTTTATAGTGTATTTGGATTTTCAGAAGGCATTTGACAAAGCCCCTTATGAAAGACTTCTTAGGAGGCAATGCCCTTTTGGTGCATTGCAGACTGGCTAAAAGGCAGCAAACAATGGTTAGTTATCCATATTGAAATGGATCAGCTTGTAGAGTGTCTCAAGGGTCGGCACTGGGACCTGTGCTGTTTAGCATATCCATAAATGATCTGGAGATAGGAGTGACAATTGAGGTGATCAATTTACAAATGACACAACATTATTCAGTTGTTAAAACAGCAGAGGATTGCAGGGATTAGTGAAAGGATCTTGTGAGACTAGGAGACTAAGCATCTAATAGCAGATGAAGTTTAATGTGGACAAGCTTGAGTGATGCACATAGAGAAGAATATTTCAAAGATCTTGGGATTATTATGGACAGTACATTGAAATTTTCAGCTCTGTATGCCATGGCTGCTAGAAAAGCAAATATGTCAGGAGTTACTCAACAGAAACGGGGAAATACAGAATATGATTATGCCTCTGTATAGGATTCTAGTCCCCATCTCTAGTGGAACTACAAAAGGTTCTGAGAATTGCCTCCCTTATGAAAAGAGGCTAAACAGCATAGGGCTTTCCAGCTTGGAGAAAGGATGACACAAGATGTGATAGAAACTTATCAAATCAGAAGTGAGGTAAAATTGCTAATTAGGGAGATTCAAAAGAGGTGCAGGCAAGTTCTTGGAGGAAAAGTCCATAAGTGATTAGCAAGGTAGACTTAAGATCCATTGATCCTTCCTGGAAATGATCTATGAGAAATTGATCTGCTTTTTGGAATCTGCTAGGTTCTTGTGATCTGGACTGACTACTGTTGAAGATGGGATGCTTGGCACTATGGAGTAGTGATGTGTTTAACACAACAGGGCAGCATCACGTTAACAGGTATTGCAGCATGCTAACTGACACATTAAACACCTAATCCAAAAACTCCTATTAGGGACATGGAATAGATGAGGACTGTGTCTTTAAATGTGGGTTATTTACCATGCTTTAACTGATAACAGAATAATTTGGTGCCCTTCTGGAGGTGTGGCTAACTGCATTCCTCATGAGCAGTTCCATCAACCCATAGTTTATTATTTATTTAACATTTCTTATATACCGCCTTTCATGATATCAAGGTGGTTTACATTGAACAAACTGAAATTACATTGAACAGGGCATTATAGCTTGGAGATAACTATTTTACAGGGAACATGAGCAATGGAGGGTTAAGTGGCTTGCCCAATACCACAAGGAGCACCTGTGAAACTAGAAACCCCAGTCCTTCCGGCCCTCTAGTGGGATTTGAACTCCCAACCTTCCGGCCTGAGGTACCGTGCCCCAACTACTAGGCCACTCCTCCTGTTACCTTCCCTAAAATGCTGAGTATGCAAAGACATTCCCCACTGTGGCAGTAGGCTTATTCTGGACATGTCTGAGCTACCTTTCTTTTGTAGTGATTCTTTACGGAATCAAAGGGGGGGGGGAGTGTGGAAAGGGACTTAAAGGGGTATTGGGGTCTCTCTGGTGAGTGAAAGCAGCTTAAAAAGTGATGCCAGAATTGCAAAGACTATGTGGGATAATTGGGAAACTGTCAAGGTTGTATTTTGCAAGGGGAAACTAGATAGTAAGCTTATATTTGTAGAAAAGCTCTCAGCTTAGGCCAGGTCACTTATGTTTGTGAACAACTTGACATGCAAAGTATTTTGTTAAGGTTATATCCCATAAAGAACGAAACAAAGCTTATTCTCACAAGAAGTTTGCCATTAAGACATGACCAATATAGTGCATAGTTTGGTTTGCAGTGTGTAGATATTAAAGATTAAGGCAAAAAGCATGACAGACTGATAAGATGAAATTATATAGTGTGGCATTTTTTCCTAAATAAAAGTAGATGCTGCGACCAAGCAAATTAAGGGAGTTTCGGGTGACTGCTGAGGTTTGTGGGCCGGTGACTGCCTTCCTAAAGCTTTAGCAGAACTTTTTTATTGTTACCAAATAACTATGTAGTGTGTTATTTACTTTTCACTTGCTTCTACAAAGCTAGAAAACCAAGGGCCGAGGAAGGATTCTAATGGTTGTTGCCCACAACCAGGCAGTCAGGAACAGAGGCCACAAACACTGAGAATGCCCCTAACTTTATTGCAGAGCTTTTGCAGCTATCGTTGATTAACCTTTGTAGTTAAAGCGCATAATGTGCAAAACCTTAATGTGGGTTAGTAAATGTACCCCAATATTGTGTAGATATACTAGAAATTTTTCAAAGTCATTTCTGCAGATAAAACAGTACTATGCCCACCATAATGAGCTGTCTGAAAATTGGGAGAGTGATGAATTTTGTTTACTCACATCTATTAATTTATTTATAAAATTAATTATATATAAATTTAAAATATAAAGATACTAGATTATATTTCAAAACTTACAAATATTAATGTGAACAACATATATAGAGTCAACATAAACATATAACCATAGATGCAAACCTACATGGACATTTTTAGGGATCAGGCCTGCATCAGTAGTAGAACTTAAATATATCACTGCACCTAAGTTAGGCACTTTTGTGCAGAAACCAACAAAAAGGTTGACATCCTTGTAGTAAAATATAGATCTTGTGCAACGATATATCGATCTTGTGCAATCAACACATTGGCCCTACCATTGAGCAGCTGTGCTCTTTGCACATGGCCCTGTTGTTCAGCCCCTATTGACTTATGCAGATGAGGCCCTGCAGTTGGTCTCTGCACATGGCCCCACTTCCCTCTGCATCTCCATTTATTGCACTGCGATTTTCTAACATCTACAACAAAATGGACATCCCTAAGATAGGTGATCACATTCTTGCATTCAGTTTTAAAATGCCAAGGAAGTACACTGTTACATTTGGGATGTAGAAAGTGAAAGGAATGCTTCACAAGGAGGTGAGGAGATGGACCTTAGAGCGATGTCTGATCTCAAGGTAGCAAAAGGCTGGTGTGACAAGGCAGTGGCTAGGGCTAGAAGGGTGCTGTGATGCAAAGGGAGAGGCCTAACCAGCAGAGAAAAAGAAGTGACTGACCCATCCTCCATATACTTATAATATAATGTCCATTCAATTCTAGTGGCTGTAGCTAAAAATAAATTTAGCTTCAAGGAGGTTCACTGAACTGGCAGAGAAAGTGAAAGTAAGAGGCTGGCTTTTTTCTATCAAACTTCTTCTGCCAGATCAGTGAATCTTCCTGAAGAATCAACAGTAGCAAAACCATGCTTGTGGTGGAGGCATCATCTGATTTATATTGTTTAAGAAGTGAAAGATTCACTCTGTGCTATGCTGCAGCCTTAATGTGGTTCCCTTGAGCTTTTCTCTCTTGTACTCAAGGATCTACATATTTAGGTTTTTCAGGCTCATCTCATATGGACTTGAGGTCAGACCTCCCAGTGTTTTGGTTGCTTTTCTCTGAATAGCTTCTAGCCTGTCTGTATCCTTTCACCCTCAACACATACAGAGGCATTATTGACTCCTTTGTAGTGTGGGCTATATCTCATCCCTCTGACTTACTACCTTATCACGCTATTCAACAATGGAGCCTCTTTTGAAAACTGGCATTATATTGGCTGGCAATAGGAACTGATCCAAGCATTCAGTATACATACCTAAGACAGTAAGAGTAAATGTTAGTGGACTGGCTAGCAGTGAGGATCTTCAGACCTATAACACCTTAGATTTGAGTGGATTCACTTTAAGTCCTTTCGCTACTATTTAGTTAGGGGGTTATTCTGTGACATGAGCAGCAGGGATGGACGGCCCAATGGGACGTCCATCCCCGCTATTCGTGCCTTCACCCAACTGCGACTAACTTCCCTGCCGGTTGTGCGGGGAAGTTAGACGGGGATGGGGAAGGGGTGGAGTCTGGGCAGTCGCCGGCCCTGGATGTACAGGGCCAATTCTAATGTTGGCCCTCTACGTCCAGGGCTAGCGACATATGTGGAGACGTTATTCCACCTCCAAGGTGGAATAACTTCCCTGGACGTGTCATTTTTTAAATGCTGGGGTGCAGATGGGGCAGGGGGAGGGGTCGGAGGACATTCTCTGCAGCACGACCCTGGCCATAGGAGGCCAGATTGGGGGTCAGGCTGCAGGGAATTAGCTTTAATTTCTGGCGGCTGGCATCGTGGCTCTTCTGTGGAGCCACAGTGCCATGGCAACATGACGCCACAGCTCCATTGAAGAGCCTTGACTGAGTTAGACGGGGACAGTCCTGCACGTGTGGGCCGGACTGAATCGCAGTCCCGGCCTGCACGTGCAGGACTGTTCACAATTCTGATCCCGTGGGGCTAGATGTGCCCCGTGGGATCAGAATCACTATCCCCTCTGTATGTCCAGTTCAGACCAGATGTACAGAGGGGATCAGCATTCAGAACAGAATCGGGCACTTAGCTAATTAGCTTTCACACCTCTTTCTGTGTCATGTTGATTTGTTTTAGTTTTTCTGAATCATTGCCTATAAAGACTGATTCATACATAGATATAGACTTATAGAAACAAAAAAAACTGATGGCAGATAGAGACCGTAGCTCTCTCCTGTCTACCCGTTCACATTCACTGCTAAGCGCTAGATTTTCTTTCTCTCCCTCAGAGATCCTCTGTGCATTTCTCCTGCTTTCTTGAATTTAGACACTGTCCTTGTTTCTATCACCTCCACTGTGAAGCTGTTCCAAGCAACCACTACCCTTTCTGTAAGAAAATATTTCCTTACCTTCTGAGTCTACTCACTTTCACCTTCATCCTGTGATCCCTCATGCAGAAGTTTTCTTTCCATTGTGCCTTTATACCTTGGAAATATTTAAATATCTCTATTTTATCTCCCCTATCTCACCTTTCTTCCAAAGTAGACATTTAGAGTCCGATATTTAGCGCCGGCAGCTAGTGCAATTACAACAGCTAGATGCCGGCGCTGAACATTAAACGCCAGGGTCATATGCAGCCCTGGCATTGACTATCCGGGGTTGCAGCACAGTCGCAGAAGCTAAGCAGGCAGCAGCTATATTGAGCCGCTGCCCAGTTAGCTCCCACAGGTAAAGAGAGGCCATCTTTTGCTCACAGGTCACTAACCGGGCAGTGGTGCCGCCTCTGCTCCACCCCGGAACACCCACAACACGCCCTGACGCTACATAGTTAGCATTGGGGCGTGTAGTGGTGGTTATTTATTTAGCATTTCTTATATACCGCCTTTCAGTTTTATCAAGGTGGTTTACATTGAAAATAACCACAATTTTACATGGAACTTCTAATAACATCCCTCTAAGTGGCATTTCCACGGTTTATAGGTCTGTAAAGCTTGTAAATGCCTTGCAACATCGGACCCTTAGATCTTTAACTCGGACCCCATATGCATTATGAGAAGAAAGGTTGACCATTTTTGTAGCTGTCCTCTGGATCAACTCCATCTAGTTAATATTCTTTTGAAGGGTGGTCTTTAGACTTTCATATAGTATTCCAAATGTAGATTCACCAGAGACTTATACAGAAGCTCCCTCATCTCCTTTTTCTTCCTGTCCATTTCTCTCGCTCTCGCTCTCTCTCTCAGCATCCTTCTGGCTTTTGCCTCTACCTTACAATCATCAGATCTGATCATGCCAGCTTCTGCTCTTTCATGCACCAAAGAATTTCGTTTTTGAGATTTTGCAGCCCAAATGCATGACTGTATTTTAAAACATAAATATTTAACAGTCCGCTTTTTCCTCATCTGTCTCAATACATTCCTTCCCTTCACCTTTGGTTTTCATAATGCTACTTTTGCACTTTGTCACTAACATATCTTAAGGAATCTCTTCCCCATTTCACTGTATTTGCTATTTTTCATCCAATTGCATTTTTGCTTTCCCAGCTACTTTCCAAATATTGTTGCTTATCTTCCTCTTTCTCTGATCTCTTGTAGTTTGCATACTAACCTATTTTTCTTTCTTTAAAAACCATAATGTCCTCCTTTTCCTCTTAGCCTTATTTACTTTCTGGTCCTTACAATATATCCTTTCACTTCTGCTCACTGCTTTTATTTCTGCCAGTTTTCTTCATCCAGATTCTTCTTGAGATGCTCCCCATTGTGATAGTTAGCTTTCCTGAAGTGTAAGACCCATCGTCACCCGTGCTCTAATACTGTAGCACACTAATCTGGGATCCAGTGATTATCTCCCCACTCATAAGCACTTGGCAGTGCTGGTTTTAACACGACGTCTCCTGGGATGCTGCACGATAGAGCACACCACCAGGAGCCCTGAGTCCACATGTATGTCAGGAGTGCCATGTAAGCACTTGGTCCAACCCACCCTGAGTGCAGCATGGCGCAGTCCTCCACTGACATAGCCCACCTTGCCCTGAGTGGGGGTGGAAGGTTTGAAGCACCACCATTGACACATCCCCTCTCTCCCAAGGGGTACCCTGCCCAGGGAACCACCCATCCTAGAGCTGGCCCTGGTTCCAAATCAAATGTCTGGTATAAGTTGCATTACAAGCTCTCCCTGCAGAGAATCCAGAGTCCTGTTCTAGATGATATCCCGTTCGGAATGTCCCAATCGGTATCTGCAGATATCTCCCCAGCATCCTCTCCAGTGAAGGTCAAGACAAAGACTTTATTGAGGTTTTTAGCTATGGCCTTATCCTCTGATTGCCCCTTTCATCCTCCAGGTCGTTTAATGACCTGGCTGACTCCCCTGTTGGTTTCTTGTTCTCAGTGTACTTGAAAAAATTCTTAGCTTCTGCCTCTCTCCTCAGATTCTCACTTGACCTGCCTTGTTGATGTTTTACATCTAATTTGTCAGTGCTTATACACTTCTGTATTTTCACCATTAGGTTTTGCTTTTCTCTGTTGGGGGTGGGGTGTCTTTTTAAGCTAGCACGGTTGGTATAGAAGGTTTTTCATTAAGTAATTTATGAACCTAGTTCTTCTGATACTTGTAGAATTGTAAAATGTTTTGAATACATCCATTTCTGCGTGCAATGTTAGGCAATGTGACCAGTGGTGTTTTTCTCAGATCTGTGTGCATATTTCTCCCTGGGTACCACACACATTTTCTTTTCAGCACTTCAGTGTTTCACCCTCCTATCCAGCTTTAGTCTTCTGGCCATGGATCTTTCTCTCATCAGCTCTTTCATTTTTCTTCCTCCCAGCTGCTTCCTGTCTAGTCACAGCAAGACTCGAAGGTCTCCAGCATGAGTACTGACCATCTTTCCAAACTCAACCTTTGGAGCCCTCTGCACCTGTGTCCTATGAATGGAATTTGCCAGGACACTAACATTTCCACAAATCAATTAGGAATTCAGTACCTCCTTCCGGCTAATCAAAGCAGGCTGATAAACCTTGCTAGCTATTTAATAAATGAATTGTGACTGATTACCTATTAATATGAATGCCTTAGGAATTCACCCTTGGGGAAGCAGAGCAATGAAATAGAGAGAAGCACAGTCCACTGGGAAATCAGGGCTTCATGTCTGCAGCTTAAATACCTTGCTGAAGTATCAATAAGGAGGTAATTGAATTTTGAACACAAACATGAATGCTGGATGGATGGGGGGGGGGATTCCTCTCCCTCTTGCGCCTCATCTCACACACACCCTCCGATTCCTCAGAGACCACTCTAGTAAGGATAGATGCTAAATCTATTAAATAAAGATTAGACAATGGTATGGCTGCTTAGCAAAGACCTATGTAAACCAAGACCTTAAACAGTACAGGAGATTTGAGTGTACATTTCTTAAACATGCACTCTCCATAGTGGTAATTTCCGCATGCAATGGAAGAAAGGGAAAACTCAGCTTTCAGATAATGCTTTGTTTGCTACGTGAAAAATCCTATTAAGACTGGTTCAAAAAGCTTATTTTAGAAAGATGCGTAGGCCCCTATGTGGCCTTTATAACATAGACACCTCTCTGGACTTTTCACAAAGGGGTTATGCTATAAATACCCCCCCCCCCATGTTTATTTGTACATAGTTGACCTTATTAGGCTGCTCATGCAGCCCCTACCCTGATTTTAAATAGCAATTGTTTTTGTTTACCAGTATAGCCGAGTAGCTCCTTGTCAGGCTCACAGTAAGCGAATCAACTCTTAAGTGTCAGAGTGGAGCAAGCACCTGCTCTTAGGGTCAGCAGCAAGAAAACGTTTCCTTTGCTTAATGCTCTGAACTAACCGATTCTAATTTCTTAAATAAAAGTGATTTGCACTGTCAAAGTGTCTGCAGCTAGTTACCACCTTCTCCTTGCTTGGTTTTAATGGCTGTGTGCTATCCTGGTTCTCCTCTTATCTCTCCCACCACACTTTCAGTGTTTGTTCTGGTGGATCCTCCTCTACTGCTATCCCACTCTGTTGGTGTACCAGAAAGGGTCTGTCTTGGGTCCACTCCTTTTTCTCTATATATCCGGTCCCTTCATGCCCTCATCTCCCTCCCATGGTTTTTACTACCATCGTTATGCTGATGACTCTCGGATCTAACTCTCTACACCTGAAATCTCTCTGGCAATCCAGGCCCAGATCTCTGCCTGCCTATCTGACATTGCTGCCTTGATGTCTAACTGCTGTTTGATATTGAATTTGGCCAAAACTGAGCTGCTTATCTTTCCACCTAAACCTGCCTCCCCCATTCCTCCTTTTTCAGTCTCTGTGGATAATGCTATCTCCAGGAACAAGCAGGAATGAGTCTTCACATATGGGTATCGTCGGTACCGACGGAGCCTGCGCGGGAACGCTCCCCAGCGTCCAGAAAGAAAGCTTTTGGGAGCATCCCACAGCGCTTGCGCGCTGCCTTCTCGCCTTTCCCAACCACCTCTCTCCAGTTCTTCTTTTCCGCAGAGCCAGCAGGTCGTGTTCCTGTCACCGCTGAAGTTCTTTATATTTCTTTGGTCGCGCGTCTGCCTTCTTCGACGTCGGACCGGTACCGCCGGTCTTTTCTTCTTTCTTTTTAAAAAAAAAAAAAAAAAACCTACCGTTTCCCACTTCTGTGCATTTTTTTCCTTTTGGGCCTTAGGCCTAGAAAAAATTTCCTCATGGAAAAGCCCGCTTCCGGGTTTAAAAAGTGCACGAAGTGCACTGGTACTATTTCTATCACTGACACCCATGAGTGGTGTCTAAAATGTTTGGGTCCTGACCACTCCATCACCGATTGTGAGTCCTGTTCCATGATGTCTAAAAGAGGTCGACAGAATCGAGCGGCCAAGCTCAGTACCCTGTTTCCCTCTGATGCAGCTTCGGTGGCATTGACATCTTCCAGGGCTGCTTCTTCTTCCCATGGATCTCAGGTAACCAAACATAAGTCCAGCCGGTCCTCGAAGGGTAGATCTCCCTCTAAGTATCGAGATGCCTCCGGGCTTGCTCTCGAGGATGCCGCACCGGCAAAATTACCCCGGCGGGAAGCTCCGGCTTCCAATGCTTCATCTATGGGGTTACAGGTTGACATCGATGGCTCGGCCTCGACCGATCACCTGTTGCCATGTTCTGGGGTACCGGTGGTTTCCACTGGTACCGACATCCAGACATTGGTTGCGTCGATGGATCAGAATATCCTGACCATGCAGCGTGCCATTACAGCATTCATACAAGCTGCGACGCCTCCGGTACCGCAACAAACTCCGTTGTCGATATCGGTTCCGGTGCCGGTACCGATTGCATCGACATCAGCTTCGGTGTCGACTGCACCGGTACCCTGTTCTGTGATGCCCATCAGTACCGATCACTCCCGATGTCGGTACGCATATCGGGCTCTGCAGGAGCATCCAGACAGGCGATACTTCGATTCCTCCGAAGACTCTGATGAATCAGAGGCTTCTGTCGAAGCATCGGTACTCCTTCCTCAGGAGCCCTCTTCTCCAAAAAGAATGACTCCTCCAGAAGACTTGTCTTTTCAAGACTTCATTAGGGAAGTGGCCAGGGGCCTCTCCATTTCAGTGGCCCCTCAATCAGAGCCTAGAGCCAAAAAATTAGATATTTTACAATATCCTAAGGCTCCTAAAGAGGCAGCTACTTTACCAATTCATGAGATCCTTTATGATCACATGTTGGGCATATGGGAGACACCTCTCACTATCTCCCCTCATTCTTGTAGGTTGGACACCATGTACCGTGTTCCTCCTTGTCCTGGCTTTCATAAGACTCAGCTTCCTCACCACTCTATTGTGGTAGAATCTGCTATGAAGAAGATAAAGAGTGCAAAAACACTCATCTAATCCTCCAGGAAGAGAATGCAGAACCTTGGATGCTTTTGGCCGGAGAATTTTCCAGGCCAATATGCTTGCTGCCAGAATCAACTCCTATAGTCTCTCTATCGGGATGTTTCTAAAGGAAGTTACAGATCATCTGCAAACTTTATCTCCTTTTATCTCAGAAGATAAAAGGGAAGAGTTTCTTACCTGGCTTAAACATGCCCAGGATGTTTCCAAATCTTCCAACCGTGCAGCCTTTGACTCTTGAGTGTGCCAGCAGAGCCTCGGCTATTGCCATAGGTGCATGCAGAGTTGCTTGGTTACAAGCTTCTGATTTGGAACCCTGGGTCCAGGATGGATTAGGAAATCTTCCTTGTACAGGTGAAAACCTTTTTGGCAAGGATTGGCAAGCAAAGGCCACTCAGATGGATGCTGAGAATTCTGCCTTAGATAGACTTTCAAAGTCTACTTCTGCTTCTGTTAGAAAAAGGTTATTCAAAAAGGCTTTCTATCCCAAAGAGGGGAAATATTATCCTGTTTATGGTCAGCAGACATCTTCTGCAGGTCGTTTTGCTGCAAAGCGTCAGCAACAACCTAAACAAGCCAAGCCTAAGGCTGCAAGGACTGCTACGGCCCAACAGCCTCAGCCTCCTCAGGGCCTTTGACTTACATCTAGAGAACTTAGCCTTTCTGGCTGTAGAAGAACCAGAGCCTCTCACCATTCCAGGAAGGTTAGCCCACTTTGCTCCCAGATGGGAACAAGTCACGGCCAATGTTCCCTCTAATTTTCTGTAGGCTGTGTGCACTTAAAGTATCAGCTGTGCAGCTTTTGAAGGAAGGTTAAATTTTTGTGCGCCACATAACGACACTCTGAGTTATATACTTTACAATTTGACTACACCTCAGAATACAGTATGTACACCATATTGATTGCACTAGAAAATATTGTAGAACTTGTGAAAACCGTAAATACACAACAACTTTTAAATTTTAAGACATCTGTGTTTTCTATCAGAATCAGAACCGTAATTTTTGTGCACTCTGTTGTAAAGTATGTGCGCTCACTTGGCGAGGTGTGTGCGCGCGCACATGCGCACAGCTTAGAGGGAACAGTGGTCACGGCAGAGCAATGGACCCTCTCCATCATAAGGGAGGGGGTACAAGCAAATTTCTTAAACCTTCCTCCTCACACCATGGTGAGACAGTTCAATTCTCCAACATCTCTCCTCGACCTTCTGGGTCAGGAGATTGCTACCCTTCTTGCCCAAAGGGCAATAGAAGAAGTACCCCTTCTTCAACAGGGCTCAAGGTTCTACTCCCCCCTATTTTCTTATCCCAAAGAAAATAGGGGGCTACAGACCCATATTAGATCTCAGAGAATTGAACAAGTTTCTATGCAAGGAGAAATTCAAGATGATATCTCTCGGTGCTCTCCTTCCATACCTTCAGAGTCAGGATTGGCTTTGTTCTCTAGATCTCAAGGATGCGTACACCCATATCCTCATCCATCCAACACACAGAAGGTTCCTTCGGTTCCTTTATCAAGAAAAGCACTACCAGTACAGAGTGCTTCCTTTTGGTCTGGCCTCTGCTCCAAGAGTGTTCACAAAATGCATGGCAGTAGTAGCTGCATTTCTAAGCACTCTAGGAATATTTGTATTCCCATATCTGGACGACTGGCTCATCCGAGCTCCGTCCCAGTCAGAGGCCCAGACTTCCCTAGCCTGCACAAGGCGTGTTCTTCAGTATCTGGGACTTGTAATAAACATCCCAAAATCCCATCTCACCCCTACTCAGTCATTAGAGTTCATAGGGGACTTGCTGGATACCACAACTGCAAGGGCCTATCTTTCCCAGGCCCGTTGCCTACGCTTGGTGCAGTTAGCCTCACAAATTCAGTTAAAGTCCCATTTAACTGCTCGACAAATGTTACAACTCTTAGGCCACATGGCATCCACCGTGCATGTGGTTCCTTACGCTCGCCTTCACATGAGGGCAGCTCAGTGGACTCTGTCCACCCAATGGACCCAGGCATCAGGGTGCCTGTCAGACTAAATAGCAACCTTCAGTCGCCTCTTCTGTTCTCTCCAGTGGTGGAGGTCCACTCAAAATCTGTTGCTGGGGTCCCCCTTTCTACAGTCGCTACCCCAAGCAATCCTTACAACAGATGCCTCTCCAAGAGATTGGGGAGCTCATCTACAAGATCTCTCCCCCCAGGGCATCTGGTCTCCACAAGAGACATCTGTACATATCAACCTCTTGGAGCTCAGACCAATTCTTCTAGCTCTGAGTCTTCCACACCCTGCTCAGCTACAAGACAGTCCTCATCCACACGGACAACCAAGTAGCCATGTTCTACGTGAACAAGCAGGGCGGGACTGGCTCTGTCGCTTTGCAACGAAGCTTTGAGATTGTGGGCCTTCGTCAGAGAGCATCAAATTCATCTCGTGGCAGTGTATCTTCCAGGGGTTCAAAACTCATGGGCAGACAGACTCAGTCGAGTTCTGCTTCCACACGAATGGTCCCTCCATGGGGACCGGATAGCCAGGATCTTCCGAATTTGGGGAACCCCGGACATAGACCTGTTTGCAAGTCCATGGAATGCCAAACTTCCCCGGTTCTGTTCCAGGATTCCGTGTCAGGGAGTTCAGGCCAGGGATGCCTTCCTCCTTCATTGGGGGGCAAGACTTCCTCTATGCCTTTCCACCCATTCCCCTAATTCCCAAGACACTGTTCAAACTTCAGAGAGACAAGGGGTCTATGATCCTCATAGCACCACATTGGCCACGCCAGGTGTGGTACCCTCTACTTCTGCATCTCTCTCTCAAGCTCCCTCCCTGGACTTGGGATCTGCTCCAGACCTCCTATCCCAGGAGGAGGGAACTTTGTGGCACCCAAATCCCCAGTCTCTTCATCTCAGAGCCTGGTTGCTGAAGGCCTAGACCTTCAAGATTTGCATCTTTCTCAGCAGGTGAAGGATATCCTTCATGCTTCCAGAAAGCCTTCCACTAGACGTTCCTATGCTTTTAAATGGAAAAGGTTTACCATTTGGTGTGCTTAGAAGGGTCATAACCCCCTTGCAATACCTCTGAATTCTTTACTAGAGTATTTGCTGCATTTATCCCATGCAGGCCTTAAAACAAATTCAGTAAGAGTCCATTTGAGTGCTATTGCAGCATCCCTTAAGCCTCTCAATGGACAGCCTATTTCCTCTCATCCTCTTATTGCAAGATTCATGAGAGGCCTTCTTTTAACTAAACCTCCCATTAGACCACCTCCAGTGGCATGGGACTTAAACCTGGTTCTTGGCCAGCTTATGAAGCCACCCTTTGAACCCTTAGCCACTACCTCCTTGAAATTTCTTTCCTGGAAGGTTACTTTTCTCATTGCGGTCACCTCAGCTCGCCGCATCAGTGAGCTGCAAGCCTTGGTGGCTAATCCTCCTTATACAAGGTTCCATCATGACAAGGTAGTCCTCAGGACTAATCCACACTTTATGCCTAAAGTGACCTCACCTTTTCATCTGAACCAGGAGGTGTATTTACCTGTCTTTTTTCCAGGACCTCATGCATCAAGTGCAGAGAGGAATCTCCATACCCTGGATTGTAAGAGCGCTCGCTTTTTACTTACAAAGGACACAGCAACATAGAAAGTCCTCTCAACTCTTTGTTGCTTTTGATCCCTCTCATTTGGGACTTCCAGTCTCTAAGAGAACTCTGTCCAATTGGATTGCTCAGTGTATTTCTTTCGCCTACCAGAGTAAGAACCTATCTCCAGGAACAAGCAAGAATGAGTCCTCACATATGGGTATGTCGGAACCGACGGAGCCTGCGCGGGAAAGCTTCCCAGAAAGGAAGCTTTTGGGGCCTCCCACAGCGCATGCGCGCTGCCTTCCCGCCTTCCTGATCAACTCTCTTCAGTTCTTCTTTTTCCGCGGAGCCAGCAGGTCGTGTTCCTGTCACCGCTGAAGAAATTGTTATTTTAATTTGTTTCTTTGACCGCGTGACTGCCTTCCCCGATTCCAGACCGGTACCGCCGGTCCTCTTTTCGTTTGTGTATATATATATATATATATATATATATATATAATTACTTTTTCTACACTTGGTGTATTTTTTCTGTGAGGCCTCTAGGCCTTCTCAGGTCTCCCTCATGGAAAAAACAGCTTCTGGTTTTAAAAAATGCACTAAGTGTACCGGTACTATTTCAGTTACAGACACCCATGAGTGGTGTCTTAAATGTTTGGGGCCTGACCATTCCATTCCGGATTGTCCATCCTGCTCTCTGATGTCCAAAAGGGGCTTACAGAACAGAGCAGCTAAATTTCATATGCTGTTTTCTACCGATACTCCAGCATCAACATCCTCCAGGTCTTCTTCTCCTGATGGATCTCAGGTAACCAAACATTCTTCGGGCAAGTCCTCAAAAGGTAAATCTCCCTCTAAGCAGCGAGAGGCCCTTGCAATTGACCCTGAGGACCCTGCCCCAGCCAAACAACCCCGGTGGGAAGCTCCGGCTTCCAAAGCTCCTCCTATGGGGTTACAGGTAGACATCGATGGCACGGCCTCGAACGATCTCCTGTTAGACTGCTCTGGGGTACCGGCTCACACCGGTACCGACTTCCAGGCAGTTGTGGCGGCTATGGGTACTACGGTACAATCCATGCAGCAGGCCTTACTGACTTTCATTAATGCTGCACCGCCATCGGTACCGCGACAATCGGTTCCGACTCCGATTCCGGTACCGCAACCGATACCGGTACCCAGAGCATCTACTTCCAGTAGCATGCCGGTTCCGGTCTCCGGTTCCGGGGCTTTCTTCGATACCGCTCCGATTCCCGGTACGCCCGATGTCGGTACCGATCGGTACGCGTATCGATCTCTGGAAGCAAATAGACGATACTTTGAATCCTCTGAAGATTCTGATACATCAGATGATTCTGCTGACGTCTTTTACTCTTCCTGAGGAGCCCTCTTCTCCAAAAAGGAGAATGTCTCCTCCAGAGGATTTGTCCTTTCAAGACTTCATTATTGAAGTAGCTAAAGGACTCTCCATATCTGTATCCTCTGAAAAGGAACCTAGAGCAAAAAAATTAGATATTTTAGGATACTCTAAGGTTCCCAAAGAGGCAGCCACCTTACCCATACATGAAATTCTTCAAGAACACATGATGGATTTGTGGGAGGCTCCTCTCACCCTATCTCCACATTCTCGACGTTTGGACACCATGTATCGGGTTCCTCCTTCTCCTGGTTTTCAAAAAACTCAGCTTCCTCACCACTCTATTGTGGTGAAGTCTGCTATGAAAAAGATAGAGTACCAAAAGACACTCTTCTACCCCTCCAGGAAGAGAATGTAGGACTCTGGATGCTTTTGGGAGAAAAATCTTCCAAGCTAGCATGCTTATTGCCAGAATCAATTCATACAACCTCTATATGGGCATGTTTTTGAAAGAGATTGCATTAAAGATACGTCAGTTTCTCCCCTTTATCCCAGAGGATAAACAAGAGGAATTCCTTCTTTTGCTAAAGCACACTCAAGATGTTTCAAAGTTCTCCAACAGAGCAGCCTTTGACTCTTTTGAGGGGGCAAGCAGAGCCTCGGGCATTGCCATAGCTGCTCGCAGACTTTCTTGGCTCCAGGCCTCTGATTTGGAACCCTGGGTACAAGAAGGCTTGGGCAATCTGCCCTGTACAGGTGAAAATCTGTTTGGCAAAGAGTGGCAAATCAAAGCCACTCAAATGGATGCAGAGAATGCTGCTTTAGATAGACTTTCTAAGTCTACCTCTACCCCTGCCAAGAAAAAACCTTTTAAGAAAACTTTCTATAAAAAGACCAGATTTTCCACAAATACTGGCCAGCAATCTTCCCAAGTTCGCTTTGCTCCTAAGCATCAGCAAACTAAACAGGCCAGAACAAAGTCTACAGGGGCTGCTACAATCCAGCAGTCCCAACCTCCTCAGGGTTTTTGACTTGATTCTAGAGAACTTAACCTTTCTGGCTCTGCAACAGCCAGCACCTCTCACTATTCCAGGAAGGTTAGCTCATTTTGCTCCCAGATGGGAACAAATCACATCAGAACCGTGGACCCTCTCTATCATCAGAGAGGGCTACAAACTACATTTCTCCAGCCTTCCTCCCCATACCATGGTGAGACAATTCAATTCTCCCCCATCTCTCCTGTACCTGTTGGGCCAAGAGGTGACCATTCTTCTCGCCCAAAACGCAATAGAAGAGGTTCCTCTTCCTCAACAATGGTCAGGTTTCTACTCCCCTTATTTTCTCATTCCCAAGAAAACGGGGTACAGACCCATTCTGGATCTCAGAGAATTGAACAAATTCCTATACAAAGAGAAATTCAAAATGCTTTCTCTAGGTACTCTCCTTCCATACCTACAGAGTCAGGACTGGCTTTGTTCTCTAGATCTCAAGGATGCGTACACACATATACTCATCCATCCATCCCACAGAAAATTCCTACGGTTTCTGTTCCAGGGAAAACATTTCCAATACAGAGTACTCCCCTTCGGTCTAGCCTCTGCTCCAAGGGTATTTACCAAATGCATGGCAATAGTAGCTGCATTTCTATGCACTCTGGGGATCTTTGTCTTCCCATACCTGGACGACTGGCTCATCCGAGCTCCATCTCAGTCCAAGGCTCAGACTTCCCTGGACCACACCAGACGCATACTGCAGTATCTGGGACTTGTCATCAATCTGCCAAAGTCTCAACTCACCCCTACTCAGTCCCTAGAATTCATAGGGGCCTGGCTAGATACTACCACTGCAAGAGCCTATCTTCCTCATGCCCGTTGCCACCGTCTAGTGCACTTGGCCTCTCAAATTCAGTCCAGAAGCCACTTGACTGCCAGAGAGATGCTACAACTGCTAGGCCACATGGCATCCACAGTTCATGTGGTGCCTTATGCTCGCCTACATATGAGAGCAGCTCAATGGACCTTGTCCACCCAGTGGACCCAAGCATCAGGAGCGCCCTCAGACCAAATAGCAACCTCAAAACGTCTTTTTTGGTCTCTCCAATGGTGGATATCCACTCAAAATCTGTTGTTGGGGGCCCCCTTCCAACCTTTGTTACCCCAAGCAACTCTCACTACAGATGCCTCCCAAACAGGTTGGGGAGCTCATCTCCAAGACCTCTCCACTCAGGGCAGTTGGTCTCCAGAGGAGACCACCCTTCATATCAACCTTTTGGAGCTGCGAGCAATTTTCCTTGCTCTCAAGGTCTTTCATACCCTCCTCATCAACATGACAGTCCTTGTTCATACCGACAATCAAGTAGCCATGTTCTACATAAACAAACAAGGAGGGACTGGCTCTCTGTCGCTTTGCAACGAAGCTCTAAAACTGTGGGCCTTCGCCAGAGAGCATCGGATCCATCTCCTGGCAGTGTACCTCCCAGGAATCCAAAACTCTTGGGCAGACAGACTCAGTCGAGTTCTGCTTCCACACGAATGGTCCCTGCACATGAATCAGGTACTCAGAATCTTTCAGGAATGGGGGACCCCGGACATAGACCTCTTTGCAAGTCCGTACAATGCCAAACTTCCCCGGTTCTGTTCCAGGATTCCGTGTCAGGGAGCTCAGGCCAGGGATGCCTTCCTCCTTCATTGGGGTCAGGCCTTCCTATATGCCTTTCCACCCATTCCCTTGATTTCCCAAGACTCTATTCAAACTTCAGAGGGATCAAGGATCCATGATCCTCATAGCTCCACGCTGGCCATGCCAAGTGTGGTACCCTCTACTTCTGCATCTCTCCCAGACACCCTCCCTGGATCTGGGAGCTGCTCCAGACCTTCTGTCTCAAGAGGAGGGGACTTTGTGGCACCCAAACCCCAAGTCCCTTCACCTCAGAGCTTCGTTACTGAAGGCCTAGACCTTCAAGACTTGAATCTTTCTCAACAGGTGAAGGATGTCCTCCATGCATCGAGGAAACCTTCCATCAGGCGTGCTTATGCTTTTAAATGGAAAAGATTTTCAATTTGGTGTGCAGACAAAGGTCTTAACCCTCTAGCACTACCTTTAAATTCTTTACTCGAATATCTCCTGCATCTTTCCAATGCAGGACTTAAAACCAATTCTGTAAGGGTCCATTTGAGTGCTATTGCAGCATCTCTTCAGCCTATCAATGGACAATCTGTTTCCTCTCATCCTCTTATTGCAAGATTCATGAGAGGTCTAACTTTAACTAAACCTCCCATTCGGCCTCCTCCGGTGGCATGGGACTTAAACGTAGTTATTGGTCAGCTTATGAAGCCACCCTTTGAACCCTTAGCCACTACCTCCTTAAAATTCCTTTCCTGGAAAGTCATTTTCCTTATTGCAATCACTTCTGCTCGCCGCATCAGTGAACTGCAGGCGTTAGTGGCTAATTCACCTTATACAAGGTTCCATCATGATAAGGTAGTCCTTAGGACAAATCCCCACTTTATGCCTAAAGTGGTCTCACCTTTTCATCTTAATCAAGAGGTATATTTACCTGTCTTTTACCAGTGTGTTTCTTTTTCTTTTCTTAAATTCAGGGAGATTTTTTTCCCTCAGTTTCTGTCTTAAACGTTTTGGGCCTTTTAGGCCTCTCCATCATGGAGCCGCCACCTTCTTTTCCTAAGAAGTGTCTAAGCTGTTGCACTACAGTTTTGTTGGGCTGTGCATGAGACCTACCACTCAAGGGTTGGCTAGTCTTAACAGACTGTTTGTGGGTTACCTGATCCTGTGGAGAAGAAATGGTCGGTGCCCTGAAACTGGAAGGGAACTCGGTATCGAGGGAAACTCGAAATGGAAAATCTCTTCTCACAACATTGTAGCCTAATGGCTCCGGAGGAAAATGGTCAGGACCCAAACAGGTTAGACACCAGTTCTTGGAAACCTGTTTGGGTCCTGACCATTTTCCTCCGGAGCCATTAGGCTACAATGTTGTGAGAAGAGATTTTCCATTTCGAGTTTCCCTCGATACCGAGTTCCCTTCCAGTTTCAGGGCACCGACCATTTCTTCTCCACAGGATCAGGTAACCCACAAACAGTCTGTTAAGACTAGCCAACCCTTGAGTGGTAGGTCTCATGCACAGCATGATGACGGCTCCGGCCTTACCCTCAAGGGTCCTTTGGCTTCTAAACCCCGGCGGGAGTCTTCGGCCCCAAAGCCTATCAGGGGTTTCAGGTTGTTCCTGAGGCTCACCCCTCACAGAACATACCTGAGCCATGCTCAGTGGTGGCATCCGCTTTGAGCGGTACCGATACCCCGGCATCGGCACTGATGTTGAGCGATTCACTCCTCACCAGGGATCGTCATCTGGCTTTCTCGGTACCTTCGGGACCGGTCGATACGTCCCAGATTGACTTTCCAGTATCGGCATCACCGCCGATACTACCACCGACGTCGGTACCCTCTAGACATGCATCGATAGACTCGCTTCCTTCGATGCCGAGTCTGGAATCGATCTCTAGTCTGGAAGACTGGGTACCGACACGTCTCGGAACCGACGCTTACCGGTTCCGAATGCTCGGTACCGAGGGTGATTACCAAAGGCCTTCGGTTACCTCGGTACCGATTGAGCAGCCACTGATGACTGCTTCGATGTCAGTATCTCCTTCGATTCCGACACAGCTCTCGGTATCGGTATCGGTGCCGGTACCCGCAGTAACATCGGGGCCAGCTCCTTCCATGCTTCTTTCACCAGGATCGCTCCTTTCTATACCAAGTTTGGAGTCGATACCTGGCATGGACGATGCAGTACTGACTGTCTCAGGTCCTGACCTCCAGTACCAGCATCCATCCCTTAAGGATCCTTTCTTGCACCGTGCAGGATCTTCTATTCCTATATTTTCAAGTAGATCCTCCGGTGCACAGGCTAGTTCTTCAGGTCTAGCCTGTCCAGGGATGGTTCCCTTTGGAGATCCTTCTTTTCAGAATTTTCTCCTGAATATGGCAACATCTGTTGCTATTCATATCCCTGGCTATGATCCTACACAGGGCTCTCTTTCTACTAGAGATAAGGAAAATATAATGCTTCCTTTTACATCATTCCTTACAGGATCTTCTAAGAATGTGGGAAGCACCTTTAAAGGTACCCTCACCTTCTAGAGCAGCTGATCTTCTGTATCAGGTGCCTCCCTCTCCAGGGTTTCAAAAGACTCAACTTCCCCATCATTCCATTGTGGTGGAATCAGCAATGAGGAAGGTGAAAAGTAAGAAAAAGCACTCTTCTTACCCACCAGGTCGTGAGTCTAGGACACTAGATGCCTTTGGATGTCAAACCTTCCAGACATCCATGCTGTCAACAAGGATTCTCTCATATATTTTTTGAGTCTTTCCCTTCAGGAGGTCACAAAGAAATTATATCTTTTGACTCCTTTAATTTTCAGAGCCCAAGACTACAGACTATTCCTTACTACTTAGTCATATTCAAAGTATCTCTTGGTTTCTTACTCATGCTTTCCTAGACTCCTTTGAGTCTGTTAGCAGAACTTCTGCTATAGCCATAGGGGCACGACGTATTGCCTGGCTCCAAGCTTCAGACTTAAACAGATGGGCACAACAAAGACTGGGTAATACTCCTTGCACTGGGGAAAATCTCTTCAATAAGGAGTCTTTACATCAGGTTGCTCAGTGTTCCACTGACTTCCCTGTTTCTGAAGGCTATCTTAAGCCTTCTCCTTCCCCAGTAGGTAGAAAATGCCCTACCAAACCTTTCCCTAGAAGGTTTTACTCTTCTGCCCATCATACAGATGTTCCCAAGCAGGGGAAACCTCGCCCTGGTCTGAAGAATCCAATCTCTAGCCAGGCTGAACAAACCCAGCAACCATAGGGTTCTGATTAATCTGTTTTTTGCCTCCTGGAGTTTACAACCTACAGTTGACTACTTCTCAGTAGAAGTTTTTTCACTGTTTTTCATTCAAAACTCTACACATGGATTCCTTTTCTCAGGACATCCAGTTGCTCCTAGGTATGCTGAGCTGTCAGGATATTCATGTCTTTGGGTCACAGGTTTCTCCTCTTCTTCCTACCAAGAAGAGGTTTAACAACTATCCCATGATAGTTTTCTGTACCAACATGAAGTTTTTCCTTCCACAGACTTACCATATGGTAAGTCATCCTTCAGCTCCTGTTTCTCTACACTCTTGTCCAGGGTTTCCCCTGTACGAGTGGTACCATACCACTGGAGGGCTTCTTTAGCCTTTCTAGTCTTTCTTTCCGTTCCAATGTGGAGTTTTTTCTCTTGAGTAAACTCCCTCCTTTTGCCTGGGCAGCTCATCAGACAGGGACAGGAATTTCTTCTCTTGTTCTGTCTGTTCTTTCTGTTTTACACAGAAAGATTCTCTCTGCTGTCTTATTCAGCAGCTGCCCATGCAGGAGTTCCACTGTTTGGACTACTGGTACTTTCCCACAAGTTTCCAGTCTTGTCCTCCACTACTTTCTGTCTGGCCTTAGTAGTGATTCCAAGACAGTGCATACATCTTTCTTGGATAATCCTTATCACTTCAGGCTTATCACACTATCTTCTATTCTTGCCATCTCCAATTCCTTTGGGTTTGGCAGCATAGTTGACGTGGCTGCTGGGTCTTTCCAACAGCCAGTTCTATCTCCCAATTCTCCTGCATAATGCTCTCTGCAATCCTACAGAGAAGCTTTCCACTATGGGCCCTTGCTAGAGAGCATGGTTTTTTTTCTCTAATGACTATCCTATATGGCTGAAAAAGGCTTCCTCAGTCATTCCCCATGACTGTGAGGGTTCTTCACACCCTACTATCTCCTTTTAAAATAAAGGACATAAGCCTTCTCTATGTGAAAGTCTAAAGAGTTGTCCAATTCCTACAGGGCCTATGCTCTTTTTTTCCTTTCAGCTTGTCCTCATGGTATCCTAATCCTTCATGGACAGCACATATTTAACTAAAAAACGCATGATACCCCTTTTATGTCCCTCAAGTGGGTCAACCTGGTATCTCATCCTATGCGTTTTCTGTCCATTTACCATGCTAGAGTTCTACAGGACTCGGGACTTACTGTTTACAGACTGATATTATCCTCTGTTTTTTCACGCAACCATCCTGGTTATTTCCCTGGATAGCATTCCTGCACCATCATAACCAGGAGGAATAGAATATCTATATATCTTCTCAAGTAGGTTCCACCACCTTGTTGTTGGATGAATCTTTCCTCTTCACATCTCCCATGTGAATGTTCTTATAGGCATATCTCTGCTTAATTGCAGACATTTATCTTTAGACCTATATATTCATATATGTATATATATCTAAATACATCTCTATAGATACATGTCTGTCAGCTGCGTGTGCATATGTTATGCCCCTCTAGATTTCACTATAGACATATATGTTAAGTGCCGTCGAGTCGGAGTCGACTCATGGCAACCCTCTGGATAGCTATCCTAAATTGTGTTCGGTCTTCAGGCGGCTCATTGTTGACAGACTGGTACCCGTAGCTGCTGTTATTGTATCGATCCATCTCATTGCTGGCCTTCCTCTTTTGCATTGGCCTTCTATCTTGCCAAGCATGATGTCTTTCTCTAATGATCTCTCTCTCTGCATGATGTGTCCAAAGTATGAAAGTCGAAGTCTTGTCATCTGAGCTTCTAAAGAAAGCTTAGGTTTGATCTCCACTAGTACAGACTGGTTTGTTCTTTGGGCAGTCCATGGTATACACAGTATTCGCTGCCAGCACCTTAACTGAAAGGCATCAATTTTCTTCCTGTCTATCTTTTTCACTGTCCAGCTTTCACATCCATATGATGTTATTGAAAATACCATGGCTTGAACAAGTCGAATCTTTGTATGGAGAGAGACATCTCTGCTCTTCAGAATCTTATCTAGGTCTTTCATAGCCATTCTGCCAAGAGCAATGCGTCTGATTTCTTGATTGCTTGTTGCTTCTTTATTGATAGTTGATCCAAGTAGGTTAAAGTTATTCATGATTTCAATTTCTTCTCCTTCGACGATGAACCTGTTGATTATGTCAGTTGTCATGATCTTTGTCTTCTTTACATTAAGGTGCAGGCCCATTTTGAGACTATGTTCTATGATTGTGAGAAGCAAATGTTTCAGATCATCTTCACTTTCCGCCAGTAATGTGGTATCATCAGCATAGCGAAGGTTGTTGATGAGTCTTCCACCAATCTTCACACCTCTGTTGTCTTCATACAATCCTGCTTCTCTGATGATTTGTTCTGCATATAAATTAAACAGGTAGGGGGAAAGTATGCATCCTTGTCTTACACCTTTGCTTATTTTATACCATTCTGTTTCTCCTTGTTCTGTTCGAACTGTTGCTTCTTGATCAATGTACAGATTGTGCAAGAGAACGATCAGGTGTTCTGGTATATCCATGCTTCTTAATGTGGCCCAGAGTTTCTCATGGTTTACACAGTCAAAAGCTTTGCTATAGTCGATAAAGCACAAATAGATATCCTTTTGGTATTCTTTAGTCTTTTCAAGGATCCATCTCACATCCGCAATGATGTCTCTCGTTCCTCGCCCTTTTCTGAACCCTGCTTGAACTTCAGGTAGTTCTTGTTCCAGGTATGATTGTAGTCTCTTTTGAATAATCTTCAATAGAATCTTGCTGGCATGTGGGATCAGAGTGATTGTGCGATAATTTCCACAGTCAGTTGGATCACCTTTCTTTAGTATTGGTATAAACACAGATCTTTTCCAGTCAGTTGGCCATGATGCTGTCTTCCATATTTCTTGGCAGAGCCTTGTAAGTACGGTAACAGCTGCATCAGATTGCTGTAATACCTCTATGGGAATGCAATCAATGCCTGGTGCTTTGTTCTTTGATAAGGCTTTCAATGCTGCTTCAACTTCTTCTTTCATCACCAATGGTTCCAGATCATAAGGTACAGGTTGAAACGGCTGTTGGTCCACTTGATCTTTATCATATAAAAACTCTGTATATTCCTTCCATCTTTTCTTGATCTTCTCAGCATCATTCAACATAGAACCTTGAGCATCTTGTAACATTCTAATTCGAGGCTAGAACTTTTTCTTTAACTCTCGTAGCTTTAGGAAAGCTGATCTTGTTCTTCCTCTAATAGTTTCTGCTTCTATTTCCTTGCATGCGTCATTGTAGTACTTTTCCTTGTCCTGTCTTGCTGCACGTTGGAAATCTCTGAGTTCTGTGATTGTCTTTCTTTCTCCTCTGGCTTTAGCTTCTCTGCGTTTCTGGGCAATTTTCAGTTTCTTCCGTCATCCATTTTGGCCGTTTTTTCTTTTTTACCTTTTGTAGAGACTTCTCACTTTCTTCCAACACAACTTTCTTGATGTCATTCCATAACTCTTCTGGAGCTCTATCATTTGTATCTAAAGCAGAAAATCGATTTTGCAGGCAGTCTTTAAATTCCAGTGGTATATTCTCAAGGTCATATTTTACTGCATTCATGAGTGGTTTTCTCTTTTTCAGCTTTAGCTTGAGTTTGCATACTAGTAGTTGATGATCTGTACCACAGTCAGCTCCAGGTTTTGTCTTTGTTGATGTTATAGAGCTTTTCCATCGTTGACTTCCACAGATGTAGTCAATTTGATTTTTATACAATCCATTGGGTGAAGTCCATGTGTACAGTCGCCGCTTGTGTTGCTGGAAGAAGGTGTTCGAGATGAATAGATCGTTGGTCTTGCAGAATTCTATCAGTCTTTCTCCAGCTTCATTTCTGTTGCCAAGTCCATATTTTCCAACTACTTTGTCTTCTTCTTTGTTGCAAACCTTTGCGTTCCAATCACCCAGGACTATCAGGATATCCTGTTTGCATGTTCTGTCAATTTCAGCTTGTACTTGTTCATAGAACTCTTCAATTTCATTCTCTTCTGCAGCTGTTGTTGGGGCATATACTTGAATTATAGTTGTGTTGATAGGCATTCCTCATAGATGAATAGAGATTAAGCGTTCGCTGACTGCATTGTATTTCATTACAGTTCTTGCAAGTTTCTTCTTTATTATAAATGCAACACCATGTCGTCTTTGTCTTTCATTTCCAGCATAGTAGACCATGTGATCTTCTGATGCAAAGTGCCCGATGCCAGTCCATTTCAGTTCGCTGACACCCAACAGATCAAGTTGTACACGTTCCATTTCATTCTTGACCACCTCCAACTTCCCTTGGTTCAAGCTTCGTACGTTCCATGTTCCATTGTGTAAGACATCTTTACAGCTTCTGACTCTCATTTCTTGCGCAGCTACATCAGCAGTCAGACTTCCCGAGGGCTTTGATCCAACCACATCATAAATGCTGGCTTTACTCTGAAAAGTCTTCAGCTCTTCCCCAGTAGCTAATTGAGTGCCTTCCAACCTGGGGGTCTCATCTTCCAGCACTACAGCACAACTTGTTTTGTTGTAACTGTCCATTGGGTTTTCATGGCAAGATACAGAAGTAGATTGCCAGCCTTTCTTCCGCGCAGTTTAAGTTTGGTGGTGTTGGAGATCACGTGATGCGGTGAGAGAAGCAGATGGTCTCTGCTTGCGCTCCGGTCCTCCCCAGGCTATACCGAGTGATTATTGCCGTTTCTATTGCCAATTTCTGGCTAGCCTTGTTGCTTAATTAGCCCTCCCAGTGAATTTAGCTGGATTCGTCTTTGGGGGAGCGGGGGAGAGATGGCAACAGCCGTGAAAAGCACAAGGTGGGAGAGAGAACGTGGCACCCCAGCTCCCAAGATGGCCGACAGCGGGGCTATGCCTAAATCGCCGACCTCCCCAGAATTCTTAGAGGAGGTCTCTGCGGCGGTGGCTGAAGCACTGTCTACTCAATTTACTGCCCTCCACGGTAAAATGGATATTTTACAGACATCGGTCAGTGCTTTTGGGACTCGCCTCCATGAAGCGGAGGACCGTATTGGGCAGGCCGAGGACAGCCTGGAGGCCCTGACCCAAGACCTGGCGGCTATGCGATCGCAGTTACAGGCACAGGAGCTCAAAATTGATGATCTTGAAAATCGCTCCCGTAGAAACAACCTTCGGGTATCTCCAACTCGATTGCGGATAAGGAACTGAAGACCTATTTGGAGGCCCTAATCCCTCAGCTCTTCGAGGGTATTGAACAAGATGAGAAACTGCTAATAGAACGTGCTCATCGCGTGGGAGCTCAATCTCGGGATCAGAGGCCGAGAGTGGTCCTCATGAGATTTTTATACTTCCCTCAGAAGGAAGCTATCCTTCGAGCAGCGCGGCAAAAGGGTGGAGATTTTGCATGATAACATGAGGATTCGCTTTGCGCAAGATTACTCGGCGACTGAGCCAGAAACACAGAGCCTACGCTCCCCTTTGTCAGAAGCTGCTAGACTTGCAAATTAAATTTTCTATGTAATACCCGGCGAAGTTACATGTGTTTCAGGCCGGGGGTCGTCGCTCCTTTGAGTCAGCGGAAGAAGCTGGCCCTTACATTGCGACACTGGGGTGCGAAGAACAACCGACTTCGGCTGCTTCCTGAGTGGCCGTGCTTGTGCTGAAGGATGGCTTCTACAAGTCCTACTTCTTCTTGGCTGCACAGAGGGACAGCACTATGTGGCCTGATTTTGCGATTTTTGGGAGTCTACAGTTGCCATCCTGCCTCTTTTATGCGTACTTTGGGGGGCAGATGCCTGGGAGAGTATGCAGCGCCATGAGGGGGTGTATGCTCTTAGGAGCTGATGCTGTTTAGCCCTTGGTAGTGGGCTTCGCCTTATTCCCCTCATGGTGATGGCGGTGATGGGGGACTTACACACTCGGACAGCTGTATCCACCTTAAGGGCTTTGGACTGGACTGCTTTGGACTTTGAACTGGTATATATGCTTGTTGCGATATTCGTTGTTCTCTTTGTGTGTTTTTTTTTTTTTTAATTAATTTTCGGTTGGCTCCCTGGTTATGGCAATGTTTGTGTATTGCCCCCCTCCCCCTTTGTATGAGCTAGCGCTGGTGCTTGAGTCGCACTCGGGGAGTTCCCTTGACTCTTGGGTGAGAGCCTGCCTGGGCTTGCTAGGGGGTTCGGGGCCCCTGGTGGAGTTTGGTGGGAAGGTCCTGTTGGCTGCCCCCCCCCCCCCCCCCGTTGGCAAGGTCAGTGTGGCCCTCTGGCAGCTCCTGCATGCACGGCATCAGTACCTCCAGGACTTCCTGCAACGTTCTCATTGAGGTTTCCCACAAAGGTTTCAACTTGTTATAACTTGGATGAGTGCTGTTTGGAAAGTGACAAACCGTTGCTTGCCGGCAGTCCTGGAGGGTGTAATTGCATGTCTGTTGAAGGCCCTTACTCTTAGTCAGCCTTGTTAGTCTCTGTCTGGCCTTCTTAGAGCTTTATTTATAATAGCATGGCATGGTGCATACCGTATTTTTTTAAGGCTGTAGTGGACCTTCTTACCCTTAACATCTGGAACAGCTTCCCCCGCTAGTTCTGGTCTGGGTTTCTGGGCGTCTGCGGTGGGTGTGTCGGGGGGATATCTGCGTGCTGGTAACTCGGCTGTGCGGGTCTCTCCTGCGCGCTCCCGGCGGTTGCCCGGAAGGCATGACCAGTTGACATGACACCCCCCTGGACTGGCCTTGGGGGCCCGGGGGGGTTCTCCATCAGGTGCGGGGTGAGGGGGGGGCTGAGTGGCGAGCTGGTCTGTTGCCTTGGGGACTTGTTCTGGGCGGGGGGGGGGTATCCCGGGGGGTTTGTTTTGCTTGCTCTATGCCTGCTGTTGGACAATTGATAGACTTTGCCTTTGTTTGTTTTTCATATGGGTCTCGGGCCCTGGAATTGTGGGAGGCTCTTTGTGGGTTGAGATTTTGGGGGGCAGATGCATTGTTTCTATTTGGCAGTGGGGGGGGGACCGTACGCATCTAAGTGATCTCGGGTGGTATTCTTCCTCTGTTAGCTCAGGGGAGGATGGAGAGGCAGTGAGTAATGGGAGGAGGGGGGAGAGGGGAGGGGGTTAGTCACATCCTTAACACCTGTAGTTGGAAAAGCAGCAGCCACCTAAATACCGGAGGGAAGGTGCCCCTGGCTGGGGGGGTTCCCTCGGGGATATCATTCTGTATCTTGTTTGTAGGCCATTTTGGTACCCCATTAACCTGAAGATAGTATCCTGGAATGTCTGCGGCTTGGGGAGCCCAATCAAGAGATCTAAAATTTTACAGGCCCTAGCCCGGCAAAGGGCTGATATAGTGCTACTTCAGGAAACCCACCAGACAGCTGAGGAACATAGTAAGCTGTGTCGAGGGTGGGTGGGTCAGGTGTGGGGGTCCCCCCAGCCCTTGGAAAGAAAGGGGGTGTGGTGGTTTTAATACATAAAAAGGTTCGATTGGATGTTAAGAAAGAGGTTGTTGATCCCGCTGGGCGATTTATTTTGCTGCATGGTGACCTGGATGGGAAGCCTATTCTGCTAGGAAACCTCTATTGTCCAAATGTTCTGGATTCTGCCTTGTATGGTCGACTTGCGGCCCACATTGAGCAATTCCCGGAACTCCCCCTGATTCTGGGTGGTGATTTTAACGGTGTGATGGACGTGGAGGCTGATACATCTGAGGGGAGGGGGCCGCGGGAGAGACACCAGATGGCTCAGGCAATGTGCCGCTTTTGTACTCGGCTGGGGCTGGTTGACCCCTGGTGGTTATTGCATCCGGAGGAGAGAGACTTTACGCATCAATCCCGTGCCCATGGCACCAGTGCCCGTATTGACTATCTGTTGCTTTCTAGAGGCCTGTTTCGAGCTGTGGGGGACGCGCAGATCGGACCGGCCGAGATCTCGGACCATGCTTTCATTTGGCTTGAGTTGAGTTGGTGCGGTGATGGCCCTCGGACGCGGATCTGGCGGTTTCCGTTGGAGCTTTATCGGGATGTCCAGTTCCGGCATTTTCTCATCCGCCGATGGCAGGAATTTGAGTCTGACCATAGCGGGCATCAGGGAGATCCCGAATTGGTTTGGGAAACCGCAAAAGTCGTTTTGCGAGGGGATATTATCGCTTTTATGGCACGCAAGCGGAGACTGCAGGCTGACCATATTATCCGCCTGGAAAAGTCAGTGGTGCAGCTGAGGAGGGCAGCTGCCCATAATCAGAGCACCACTCTTAAGACTAAACTATGGGAGACCAAGGTTGGCCCTAAACGAGCTCTTGCATCAGCGGGCAAAGAAATCTGTGATGTATTAACGATATCAATTGTACTGTCATGGTGATAAACCGGGAAAATTATTGGCTCGGTGCTTACGGGGCCCTCGGTCTTCAAATCTGATTGCTGCTTTACGGGATCATCGTGGGACTCTTTATAGCGATAATTCGCAGATTGCCCGAGTCTTCCGTTCATTCTTTCAGCGTCTGTATACTACGGAACCGGGCTCTCCTACGCGGATGGCGGACTACCTAAGGGGTGTGGACCTTCCTCGGTTAAGTGCGGCCGAGAGAGACTTGTTAGATCAGCCGTTGACGGTCCAAGAGGTGCAAGCTGTTATCTCTAAGGCTGGTTGTTATAAATCTCCGGGGCCTGACGGATTTGGTGCTGAATTTTATAAGATCCTTAGTGCCTTCATTTCTCCAACCTTAGTGGCCCTCCACACTCAAAGGTCTGAACAGGGTTTTTTTTAGGTGGGGGGGGCAATCATGCTCTTATTACTCTTATCCCCAAGCCAGGAAAAGATCCCTTACAGGCGTCTTCCTATCGACCCATCTCCCTTCTTAACTTTGATGTTAAATTGCTGGCGAAAGTTCTTGCAGGTCGCCTGGCAGGAGTCTTGGGCCATTTGATCCACGACTCTCAAGTTGGCTTCGTGAAAAACCGATATGCGGTACGTAACCTACGCAAGATCCTAGCCTCGTTGGAGTGGGTCCATAACAGAAAGTTGCCTTTGTTGTTAGTGAGCTTTGACGCCGAGAAAGCCTTCGATCGTGTCGACTGGCAGTATTTGCAGTACTTACTCCCCTGTTATGGTCTTGGGCCTTCTTTTTGTAAGATGGTTACGGGCCTGTATGCTACGCCGTCAGCGGCGATTTGCTGCAATGGAGTTGTTTCCGAAGCTTTCTACCTACAGCGTGGGACCCGGCAGGGATGTCCTCTCTCCCCCCTTCTTTTTGTATTGTCTCTGGACCCCTTTATCCGCCGGGTGGAGTTGTTGCGAGAGATCCAGGGGGGTCCGTATAGGTTTGCATGAATTTAAAGTGTCGGCCTTTGCCGACGATCTTCTTGTACACCTGTCCACACCCAGTCATTCTTTGCCTCTCCTGCTGCGCGAATTTCACACGTTTGGACAGTTTGCTGGCCTTTGTATTAATAAAGAAAAGTCGGAGGCCCTGGATGTTTCGGGGAGTTTGCGGGACATCTGGCCAGGGGACTTTCCTCTGCGATGGGCGGAGAACCAATTTCTTTATTTAGGGATTGTGTTAACCAGTCAACCCTCTCGCCTGTATAGGTGTAATTTTCATCGGCTTCTTACCCGGCTTCAGGCTCAATTTCAGGCATGGAGGTCCCTCCCCCTTTCTTTGTCTGGGCGGGTGGCCGCGATCAAAATGATTGTATTACCGCGGATACTTTATTGGCTCCAGACTCTTCCTGTTTGGTTATTGAAACGTGATCTCCGGCGGCTGGAGGGGGTCTTCCGGGGGGTTTTGTGGCGGGGAGGGAGGGCACGGATCCCCTTTTGCCGTTTGGTGGGTAGCTGGCGCCAGGGGGGTTGGGACTTCCCGATCTTGGGGCTTATGCCTTGGCTTGCCAGGCCTGGCACCTAGGGGATTGGTTGGGGGGGACTGAAGTGTACACGCCTCGGGCCTTTGAGGAAGCGTTGGTTGCGCCTAATACCCTCCTGGCTCTCTTGCACCAGGAGAACCGTCTCCTTTGGAGTACCTTTGGGGATAGTGCGTTGCTTAGCTCAGTTAGGCGAACCTGGAAGCAACTTAATCTCTATTGGGGGACGAATTGGCGGGTTTCGTGTTGGTTGCCCATCCAGGGCAATGCACAGTTTACTCTGGGTGCTGATACGGCGACTTTTCGGAACTGGGATCGCAAGGGCATTTGCAATCTTGGCCATGTAGTGGATCTTTCGGGGAAATGTAAGCGGTTTCCATTTTTATCTGTGGAGTATGATCTGCCGCCTAGTCATTTTTTTGCGTACTTGCAGATTGCTCACTACGTAGCCTCGTTGCCGGTGGGGGAACTCCAAGTGGAGCGTTCTGCCCAGATCTTGGAATTTTTGGATTTGGGGGGCGGAACCCCGCCCTCTATCCGTGTGTTGCACACTCGGATAGCCCCTCTTAAGGCTCCACCGGATTACTGTGGGATGGAGCTGGCGTGGGCGGTGGAAATGGGAGCTGAGATCCCTCCTGGTCTGGTTCTGGGAGCTCTCCGACGGATCGGGGATCTGGCCGTTGGTGCCCGCTGGAGGGAGATATAGTTTAAGTGCATAACGAGGGTGCATATCTCCCCGCGATGGGCCCTTTGTTGTCATATTACTTCTGATGGGGGTTGCCCGCGTTCGGAGCCGTTGGCGACCCTGTTGCATATGTGGTGGGGTTGTCGGTTTATACGGCCTTATTGGGTGAAAATTGCTTCCTTTCTGGCAGAGATTTTGGGGCAGCGGGTGTGGTGGGATGCTTTTCTTATTGTATTGGATAGTTTACGTCCCACACAACCCAAAGGGACCTGGGCTCGCTTATTGCTTCGTAAGGCTTGTCTGGTGGGTAAAGGGCCTGTTCTACGTAATTGGAGGGAACGGCGCCCGCCCTCCTTTTGGGAGTGGCGCATTAGCTTCCATCCAATGGTGGATCAATACAGGTCACAAGTAAATGACAGGATCCCAAGGAGTAGCTGCATTCTAAAGTCTCCCTTAATAAGGTTTATGGGCTTTTCCTCCTGGAACTTATCTAAACCTATTTTAAACTCAGCTGTGCTAGTTTCACCATATCTTCTGGCAAATTCCAAAATGTAATTATAAGTTTATTTATTTATTTATTATTTATTTTTATTTCTTATATACCGCGCTCTTTTAATCAGTGCGGTTTACAAATGAACAAGTTAAACACAATGGTACAATCAGCATTGGTTTTTTACATTTAACAGGGTGCAAAAACTAGGAGGTAAACAGGGTTAACTATCTACAAAATATAGTGTTAACTGTATACAAGGTATAGGGTTAACTATATACAAAATGTGAATAGGGTTAACTATGAAATGGCAATTTTTAGGTGAAAAAGTGAAAAAAGTGAAAAAATTATTTTTTGTGATTTGTTTTAAATGTACTAACTTCACAGCCTATCTCCTAGTCTTTTGTACTTTTGGAAAGCATTAATAGCCAATTTACCTTTACCCATTCCAGTCAACTTAGGATTTTATAGATCTCTATCATATATCCCCTTAGCCATCTTTCCTCCAAGCTGAAGAACCCTAACCTCTTTAGCCATTACTTAATGGAGGTATCCTTCCATCTCCTTTATCATAGAAACATGACGGCAGATAAAGACCATACAGTCTGTCCAATCTGCCCTTCCATATCAACTACTACAGTCCCTTTATTTCCTTTAGCGATCTTCTGTGTTGGTCCCATGCTTTCTTAAATTCAGGTGGATACCTATTCACAAATGGATATCCAGCCCCTTGTGCAGTTGGGAAGAATTGAGGTGTACAGCGGTAGACCCGATTCTGATCCCGCAGGGGCATCTAGCTCCCATGGGATTAGAATTTGGTCTACCAACCGGGACATGCAGGTCAATCCCTGATTCTGATCGGCCGCACACCCAGCCACATAGCCAGTTAACTCAGCCTAGCTCCGTAATGGAGCTGCAGGGCCATGACCTCTTGTTGCCATGGCACTGCGGCTCCATTACGGAGCTGCAAACACCGTCCACTGCTGAGATTGTCCTATCTCCAGGAACAAGCAGGAATGTAGTCTTCACATGTAGGTGACATCTGTACTGACGGAGCCTGCACAGGAACGCTCCCCAGTGTCCAATAGGAAAGCTTTTGGGAGCATCCCACTACGCCTGCGTAGCTGCCTTCCCAGCTCTCTCTCCTCAGTTCTTTGTTTTCTGCGGAGCCAACAGGAAGAAAATTCTGTCACTGCAGAAAATTCCTTTACTTTAATTCTTTTGTTTTTTGTGGTCGCATCTGCCTTCCTGTCAACACCAGAACCGGCTACTGTTGGTTCTTTTCTTTTCTAAAAAAAAAAAAAAAAGTAAAGTAGACTGACTTGGGTGCATCGATGCTATTTTAGTCCTTAACATAATTTATTTATTTATTTATTTATTTATTTAACTATTTCTTTTATACCGCCCCTTCCAGAGATCAAGGGCGGTTTACATATAACAAGTTAACAGTCATGTACACAGTTTGTATACATTTTACATAGAACATAGAACAATAGAAATCAACTATTTACATTAAACAGTAAATATAACATTTATAGGTATTAAAGCAAACACATTAAACTTTATACAAATGAATATTTACAGTGTGTGGTGTGTGTGGTGTGTGGGGCAGGAATTGGTGTAGGTGCTGGAATTTAGTTCCTTTTTTCGTAATACATAATACATAATACAAATAAACTTCATCCAACAATTTCTACAGATTCAGTTTTCTCACAACAGCCTCAGAAACAACCATTAGCACTAAGAATACTGGAATTCACATTCCTTCCAGAAATGTGCTGGTTTAACATCAACGGCTGGAGTTGATTAAAACTGTGTTGTATCGACTGTTCATATGTGCTAACAAAAAAGCTTTTCTCAAAAATTGACGTGATATGACTTCACTATCTAGATCTTCATTATTGTTAGCGCTACAAGTACTTAGCTGAATCAGTTGTAGAATACTTCACAGCACATGTATTTTTCCTTATTTTGACGCCAGCCTTACAGGCGCCCATGCGTTTCTCCATTAAGGTTTTTCAAGGAACTATTGTATACAACGAGTTTTCTGTAAAAAACCATGTTCAAAATCACTGAACTGTAATCTTAAACTTAAATACACCCACTATTTATTATCTCCAGGAACAAGCAGGAATAAGTCATCACATATGGGTACGTCGGTACCGACGGAGCCCGCGCGGGAAAGCTCCCCAGCTTTTCAGATTAAAAGCTTTTGGGGCCTCCCACTGCACATGCGCGCTGCCTTCCCGCCTTCCTGACCAGCTCTCGTCAGTTTCTTTTTTCCGCGGAGCCAGCAGGTCGTGTTCCTGTCACCGCTGAAGAAATTGTTAATTTTATTGTTTTTTTTAGACCGCGTACCTGCCTTCCCCATTCTGAAACCGGTACTGCCGGTCTCTCTTTCTTTCTTTAAAAAAAAAAAAAAAAATATATATTTTTTTTTCTTTTCTTAAGCACAGCTTGGTACTTTGTTAGGCCTTCAGGCCTACACAAATTCTCCTCATGGAGAAGCCAGTTCCTGATTTTAAAAAGTGTACCAAGTGCAGTGCTGTCATTCCTCTTACAGACACCCATGAATGGTGTCTTAAATGTTTAGGACCTGACCATTCCATACCGGACTGCCCATCCTGCTCCCAGATGTCGAAACGTGGATTGCAGAACCGGGCCAACAAGTTCCATGTGCTGTTTCCTTCAGAAGCATCACAGTCATCCAGGTCTTCCTCTCCGGATGGATCTCAGGTAACCAAAACTCCAGTGGGCAAATCCTCTAAAAGCAAATCTCTTTCTAAAGATCGAGAGGCTCTCAATTCTGAGTTCGAGGATTCTGCCCAGGCCAAAAAACCCCGGCGGGAGGTTCCGGCCTCCAAAGCAATCATGGGGTCAAAGGTTGACATCGATGGCGCGGCCTCGACAGATCACCTGTTGTACTGCTCTGGGGTACCGGCCCATACCGGTACCGACATCCAGGCAGCAGTGGCGTCTATGGGCACTACTGTCCAAGTCATGCAGCAGGCCATTCTGGCTTTTATTAATGCTGCTACGCCCTCGGTACCGCAGCCAGCGGTACCGGTTCCGGTTCCGGTAATGGCTTCCATACCGGAACCGAGGCCATCGTCTTCCAAACGCAGATCGGTTCCGCATGCCGGATCCGGGCTTTTGCCCGGTACCGATCCCATACCCGGTACGCCCGATGTCGATACCGAACGGTATGTGTATCGTGCGTTGGAAGCACATAGAGGATACTCTGCTTCTTCAGAGGATTTTAACTCCTCTGATGATTCTGATGAGTTCTCCCTTGATCTTCCTGAGGAGCCTTCTTCTCCTAACAGGAGAATGTCTCCACCAGAGGATTTGTCCTTTCAGGACTTCATCATAGAAATGGCTAAAGGTCTTTCTATTGCTTCATCCTCTGAAAAGGAACCCAGATCAAAGAAACTGGATATTTTAGGATACTCTAAGTCTCCTAAAGAGGCAGTCACCCTGCCTATCCATGAAATCCTTCAAGAACACTTGATGGACTTATGGGAGGCTCCTCTAACATTGTCTCCTTCTTCTCGCAGGTTGGACACCATGTACCGTGTCCCCCCTTCTCCTGGTTTCCAAAAAACCCAGTTGCCTCACCATTCTATTGTGGTGAAGTCTGCAATGAAGAAGATAAAGAGTACCAAAAGGCACTCTTCTACTCCTCCAGGGCGAGAATGTAAGACTCTAGACTCTTTTGGCAGGAAAATTTTCCAGGCTACTATGCTTATAGCCAGGATTAATTCCTATAGTCTTTACATGGGCATGTTTCTCAGTGAAATCGCTCTAAAAGTTCGGCATTTTGCCCCCTTTATCCCTGAGGATAAGAGGGAGCAGTTCATTTCCTTAGTGAAACACCTTTTGGATATTTCAAAGTTCTCCAACAGGGCAGCTTTTGATTCCTTTGAGGGTGCTGGTAGGGCTTCGGGCATTGCTATAGCAGCCCGACGTCTTGCTTGGCTCCAGGCTTCTGATCTAGAACCTTGGGTCCTAGATGGCTTACGAAATCTGCCCTGTACAGGTGAGAACTTATTTGGTGAGGAGTGGCAAATTAAGGCCACTCAAATGGATGCAGAAAATGCCACCTTAGATAGACTTTCTAAGTCTACCTCCACTCCTGCCAAGAAGAAATCTTTTAAGAGGCCTTATTACAAGAAGTCCAGATTTTCCACAAATACTGGCCAACAATCCTCTCAGCCTCGTTTTGCTGCTAAACGTCAGCAACCTAAACAGGCAAGGTCAAAGCCTGCGGCGTCTGCTACGCCTCAGCAGGCTCCACCCCCTCAGGGGTTTTGACTTGCCCCTAGAGAACTTAACTTTTCTGGCTCTAGAACAACCAGAGCCCCTCACCATACCCGGAAGGTTAGCTCACTTTGCTCCCAGATGGGAGCAAATTACATCAGAGCAATGGACCCTCTCTATCATCAGAGAGGGTTACAAACTCCATTTTTCCGACCTTCCTCCTTATACTATGGTGAGGCAGTTCAATTCTCCCCCATCTCTCCTGGCCCTCTTGGGTCAGGAAGTCTCCTCCCTCCTTGCCCAGGGGGCAATAGAGGAGGTCCCTCTTCTTCAACAGGGGACGGGATTCTACTCCCCTTATTTTCTAATACCAAAGAAGACAGAGGGCTTCAGACCAATTCTGGATCTGAGAGAATTGAACAAATTTCTGTTCAAGGAGAAATTCAAAATGCTTTCTCTGGGCATTCTCCTTCCATACCTTCAGAGTCAGGATTGGCTTTGTTCTCTAGACCTAAAGGATGCGTATACACACATACTCATCCACCCATCCCACAGAAAATACCTTCTGGACCGCACAAGGCGTCTTCTGCAGTATCTAGGACTGGTAGTAAACCTTCCCAAGTCTCAACTAATCCCTACTCAGTCTCTCGAGTTCATAGGGGCCCAGTTAGACACCATCACTGCAAGGGCCTACCTGCCTCAGGTCAGGGCCCAACGCCTGCTGAGTTTGGCCTCCCAAGCTCAGTCCAGCAGTCATTTGACAGCCCGGGAAATGCTGCGACTTCTGGGCCACATGGCCTCCACGGTACATGTGGTGCCCTACGCTCATCTGCATATGAGAGCAGCTCAATGGACCTTGGCCACCCAGTGGACTCAAGCATCTGGAGCGCTCTCCGACCAAATACTCACCTCAAGCCGTCTATTTTGGTCCCTCCAATGGTGGACATCCACCAAGAATCTGTTGTTGGGGGCCCCCTTCCAACCTTTGTTGCCCCAAGCAACCCTCACAACAGATGCCTCCCAGACAGGGTGGGGAGCTCATCTTCAGAACCTCTCCACTCAGGGCACTTGGTCTCCACAGGAGGCCACCCTTCATATCAACCTCCTGGAACTGCGAGCAATTTACCTTGCCCTCAAGGTCTTCTATACCCTCCTTGTCAACCTGACTGTCCTAGTTCAGACAGACAATCAGGTAGCCATGTTCTATATAAACAAACAAGGAGGGACAGGCTCTCTGTCGCTTTGCAACGAAGCTCTCAGATTATGGGCCTTCGCCAGAGAGCATCAAATTCACCTTCTTGCAGTGTATCTTCCAGGAGTTCAAAACTCTCGTGCAGACAGACTCAGTCGAGTTCTGCTTCCACACGAATGGTCCCTACATATGGACCAGATACGCAGAATCTTTCAGGAATGGGGGACCCTGGACATAGACCTCTTTGCAAGTCCGTGGAATGCCAAACTTCCCCGGTTCTGTTCCAGAACTCAGTGTCAGGGAGCTCAGGCCCACGATGCCTTCCTCCTGCATTGGGGTCAGGAATTCCTCTATGCCTTTCCACCCATTCCTCTAATATCCAAGACTCTGTTCAAGCTCCAGAGGGATCACGGGACTATGATCCTCATAGCTCCCCGCTGGCCACGCCAGGTGTGGTTCCCTCTGCTTCTGCATCTCTCCCAGGGATCCTCCCTGGACCTGGGAGCTGCGCCAGACCTTCTGTCTCAGGAGGAGGGGACTTTGTGGCACCCAAACCCCAAATCCCTACATCTCAGAGCTTGGTTACTGAAGGCCTAAGTCTTCAAGACTTTAATCTTTCTCAACCTGTGACAGATATCCTTCATGCCTCTAGGAAACCTTCCACGAGGCGTTCGTATGCTTTCAAATGGAAACGTTTTTCCATTTGGTGTGCTCAGCAGGGTCTTGACCCTCTAGCACTTCCTTTGAATTCCCTCTTGGACTATCTCCTGCATCTTTCAAATGCAGGCCTTAAGACAAATTCAGTAAGGGTCCATTTGAGTGCTATTGCAGCATCCTTAAAACCTATAAATGGACAACCTGTCTCCTCTCATCCTCTTGTTGCACGTTTCATGAGAGGCCTGACTCTAACTAAACCTCCCATCCGACCTCCTCCGGTAGCATGGGATTTGAACCTAGTTCTAGGTCAGCTTATGAAGCCACCTTTTGAGCCTTTGGACTCTACCTCCTTCAAATTTCTTTCCTGGAAGGTTGTTTTCCTTATTGCAGTCACTTCGGCTCGCCGCATCAGTGAACTGCAGGCTTTAGTGGCTCATCCACCTTATACTAGGTTTCATCATGATAAGGTGGTCCTTAGGACGAATCCCCACTTTATGCCCAAAGTGGTCTCGCCTTTTCATCTTAATCAAGAGGTATATCTACCTGTCTTTTTCCCGGCTCCTCATGCATCCAGTGCAGAGAGGAACCTTCATACTCTGGATTGTAAAAGAGCTCTTGCCTTTTACCTCAACAGGACTCAACCACATCGAAAGTCTTCCCAACTTTTCGTGGCTTTTGATCCTTCTCATTTGGGACTTCCAGTCACCAAGCGTACACTTTCCAATTGGATCGCTCAGTGTATTTCTTTTGCTTACCAGAGTAAGAACATTTCTCTGGAGGGCCATGTCACAGCTCACAATGTGAGAGCCATGGCCACTTCTATGGCTCATCTTCACTCTGTGTCCATAGATCAGATCTGTCGAGCAGCCACTTGGGCCTCGGTTCATACCTTCACAGCCCATTACTGCTTGGACAAGGACTCCCGCCGGGATGCCTTGTTTGGTCAGGCTGTCCTCAAACACCTGTTCCATACTTAAACAACTCCTGCCCACCTTCCCTGGATGGATGCCTGAGATCCATGCAAAGATGGTTTACCCTTGGAGGGGGATCTCCCAGGCATCTTAGCTAGGGAGTCCCCATATGTGATGACTTATTCCTGCTTGTTCCTGGAGATAGCACAGTTACTTACCTGTAACAGGTGATCTCTGGGAACAGCAGGAATTAGTCATCACAACCCACCCACCTCCCCTAGGAGTTGTATCTCTATCTATCTTCCTGTCCTCTCTCTCTATTGTCTCAGCTTTAAACTCGAACTGACGAGAGCTGGTCAGGAAGGCGGGAAGGCAGCACGCATGTGCAGTGGGAGGCCCCAAAAGCTTTTAATCTGAAAAGCTGGGGAGCTTTCCCGCGCGGGCTCCGTCGGTACCGACGTACCCATATGTGATGACTAATTCCTGCTGTTCCCAGAGATCACCTGTTACAGGTAAGTAACTGTGCTTTATTTATTTATTTATGCTTTTCTTTTATACCGCTTTTTCCAGAGATCAAAGGCGGTTTACACTTAACATATAATGAACATGGTTTTACATGGAACAGCGTTTTTCATAACTATGTACAATTAACTTTTCATGAACAATAACATGGAACAGTGTTTTTTCATAACTATATACAATTAACATTGGCTAGTAATGCTGTAACTATTTACATTAATCATTCATTATTAATCGTAGTTTGTAAGAGTTGCTTTTTTTCTTAAGTGTATTGAGGTTTGAGGCTTTTTGATCTGTGGTTAAGGAGGATTGTTATGGAGGTGTAGTGTGCGGGATGGAGGGGATTCATTAAGATTTATAAAGTGTTCTATAAACAGATATGTTTTTAGTTCTTTCCGGAATATATGGAGATCTTTTATTTTGCGGAGGCTTAGCGGAAGTTTATTCCACAGGGTGGGGGCTGCATATGAGAAGGCTCTTGAGCTTGTGTTTTTTTTTTGTTTTTCGGATGGATTTTTTTATGTCTAGAGAGTGGGTTGCGTTTTGCCTGCGGGTTCTAAGTTCTTTTGGAGCATGTATCAGAGTGGCTAGATGTGAGGGTGAGATGCCGTTGATAAGTTTAAATGTGGTTAAGAGTATTTTATACGATATTCTACTATTTATGGGAAGCCAGTGTAGTTCGGCGAGGATGGGAGTTATGTGGTCAGTGAGGCGAGCTTTTGCTGTTACTCGAGCACAGATGTTTTGAGCTCGTTGGAGTATATTGGTATTTGTGAGAGGGAGGCCGATAAGTAGACTATTACAATAGTCGAAGTGTGGAGTGATGAGTGTGCTGATAACAGATCTGAAGTCATGTGTGTCTAGTAGTGGTCGTAAGTGTTGAATGGTCCTAAGTTTATAGAATATGGTTTTCACTGTTTGTTTTATGTGAGGGAGCATACTAAGGGGCTTGTTTACAAAGCCGCGGTAGCGGTTTGCGATCGTAATCGGAGCCGCGGCCCCATTGATTTCAATGGGGCCGCGGCTGCGAACGCGAACCACTACCGCGGCTTTGTAAACAAGCCCCTAAGTGTGTGATCTATTATGATGCCTAGGTATTTTACTTCTTTTTTAACTGGGATTATTGTGTTAATTGTTATAGTTTCAGGGAGAGTAGTGTCTGGTTTCCTTGATATGAACATTGCTTCAGTTTTTTTTAGGTTGATGCTGAGGTTATTATTTTCTAGCCAAGTATTTGCTTCACTGATACAGTTTAGTAAGTTCTGGTAGGTGGGATTATTTGTGTTTATCGGTAGTGTGAGCATGATATCGTCTGCGTATATGTAGTGGTTGACTTTATATTTTTTAAATATATTTGTGATGGGTTGAAGATACAGGTTGAAAAGGAGGGCTGATAGGGCCGAGCCTTGTGGAATACCTTGTCCTTGTGTGAAGGGTTCTGAGGTGCTTTGGCCTAATTTAACGCGTATCAGTCGGTTTGTAATGTATGATATAAACCATTGTAGAATTGTTCCTCCTATTCCTAGGTTTAGGAGTCTGTTAATGAGTGTGTTGTGGTGGACATTGTCAAAGGCACCAGCTATATCAATGAATATGAGGATGTAACCTTGGTTACATGTGTCAGTGCCTTTGAGGTCATCCATGAGTGTTATTAGTAAGGTTTCGACTCTGTGAGATGGGCGGAAGCCGAATTGGTGTGAGTCAAGTGGTGCATGTGTGTCGATAAAATCTTGTAATTGGAGTTGTATGATTTTTTCTATTACTTTGGCAATAAACGGTATGCTGGCTATGGGTCTGTATGAGTTCGGGTCTATAGGATTGAGTTTATTATTTTTTATTATAGGGCGTAAGGATGTAAGTTTTAGGGCATCTGGCATGATGCCCTGGGATAGTGATTGATTTACTATATTTTGTATATGGATAGCCAGTTCAGTTTTGGTGTTTTTTATCCATGATACGGGGCATGGATCCAGGGGGGAGGTAGTGGTGTTGATCATTGATATGACATTGAGGAGGTGTGTTTGATCAATGTCTTGAAAGGTTGTCCATTTATTGGTTGGTTTTAAGTCCGTGGGTGTTATGGTTGTGCTAGATGATTTATTTCTTAGTTTGTTAGCAAAATGAGTTGCAAGAGTTTGTGCGCTTATCATTGATTGTTCTGGTTCTGGAGTTTGGGTTCTTGTTAGTGTTTTTATAATTGCGAATAATTCTCTCGGGCGGTTGACTGCCATATTTATTACTTTTGTGTGATATTCTCTTTTCGATCTATTAATTGTGTCTTTGTATTTGTTGAAGACTCAGGTATTGAGCTTTATTATCGCTTGTTTTAGATTTCCTCCACCGTTTTTCTTGTTTTCTTAGTTGCTTTTTTAGGTTAGAAAGGTCTTTATTAAACCATTTTTCTGACTTTTTTTTTATGAATTGTTTTTGAGAAACTTGGGTGGGAGTTGCTGCTTCTTTTATTATTGAGTTCCATTGGTCTATTAAGGTGTTGACTTCAGTCGAGTTATTTGTAAGGTTGGGTAATACAGTATCTAGGAAAGTATCTTTGTTAAAGTGGGTAAAGCGGGATTTATAAGGTGTTGGAGTTGTTTCAGTGTTGGTGTGGGATAGTGAAATTAAATTGAAGGTTATTAAGTGGTGATCTGACCATGGTACTTCCGTAATAAGAGGTGAGGATTGTAGTTGGTGTTTATTAAATGGGGTGGGAATGAATACGAGGTCTAGGGCGTTTCCTTTTGTGTGTGTAGGTGTCTGTATGATTTGGTTGTAACCCATTTCTTTCATGGAATCCATAAAGTTGGTTGTGTTGTGGGTTAAGTGATGGAAGGTTCAGATCACCTAATATGATAAGTGGTTTTCTCTGTGTGGCTGTACATGCAAGTTCTAGGATGGGGGTGAGATTTTTGTGGTCAGCTGAGGGGGGTCTGTAGATAAGGGACAGTGCAAGGGTTTTATTTTCTATATTTATGATGTCCATACCGTCTGTTATTTACATTTGTTAGTGAGTATTGGAGCTCTTTTTTAGTGATAAGGGTTCCGCCTCCCCTCTTTGCTTCTCGGTGGCAGTTGAAAAGGTCATATTGATTCGTGTTAAGTTGGTTTAGGAGGATTGTGTCTGTGGGTGAGAGCCAAGTCTCTGTGATGAGAAGGATATCGGGTTTTTTATCAGTGATTATGTCATTAATTATTGGTATTTTATTTCGTATGGATCTTGCATTTATGAGGATGAATTTTCTGATGGTGTTTGTGTCGGGAGATCTGTTTTTAGGTTTGTCTTGTTGGAGATTTATTTGTATTAGTCTTGAATGTCTGGGGTTGTTGGGACGGTGGGTTTGGTTGAGTGTATATGAGTATGGTTGTGGTGTGTTTTTGTATGTGTTGTGAATGATGGGAATGGTGTTATATGCTGTTGGATTTGGTTCGTGTGCATAGATGTTGTGAGCTAGGTGAATGGTTAGTATGGTGATAAGAAGGTAGGATTGATACTTTGTGAGATCCATGTTTCTTCTGGAATGTGTTGTGTTATATGATAACAGTAAAAGATCATACAGTGGCTATGAATGTATATCACTATCATTATGATATACAAATGTATATCATAATGAAGCATGTAAAATAAGATAAAAAACGTTCCTAACCTGATGGTAATTAAACACTCGTCTCGAAAACAAGATTCCCCTCTGGCTCACTGGGGAATCCCTCAAAAGAACGCCGCGCATGCGGTCTGTCAACCTAAACGGCCATTTTTAAATACTCCAAGGAACCGAGACTGTGGTGAAAACCCGTCCTTCATTGGTCAAAATCTAAATGCAAACTGCCCAATCAATGCCAGCGTTGAGTCCTTCAGGTTGCACTGTGGCCAAAGTGTGTATCCACCTTTGTTCCCTATAGAGCAAAAATTGTTCTTGAGATTTTCCTTTTGCTGCAACTGTTCCTCTCTCAATACACCAACAGCGAAGCTGGGCAAATACATGATGAAATTGTAGACAGTGTTGAACCAAGGGCGCTTCCCTCCGACCGCATCGCAATCGACTCATGTTCTTTCATGCGAATCTTAAGAGCGTATGGTTTTGCCCACATAAAGCAAGCCGCATGGACATTGAACTGCATAAACCACATAGGTGGAGGCGCATGAAGTCGCTTGTTTCAATGTATAGGTGATGTCCCTGTGAGTGAACTCTGTTAGTTCTACCGTAATGTTGCAAATTTCACATTGCCCACATTTATAGTGGCCCAGTCTGAGATCGCGTACAACTGTAACATTAATATCTCGCAATCTTGTGGGACTAAGATGTTCCTTTAAATTACGACTGCGTTTCCACACACATCGAATTGCTTTGTCTTGTAAACCCGGCACTATGCGGAGCACTGCGCTGTATTTCTTAAAAATTCGTTGTAAACTGTGACTCAAAGGAGAATAGCATGTAATAAAATTCACAGTATGTGACTCATTGGGAACCCCTTTTTGTTTCTTTGGTTCTAACAGGTCACGATGGTTGCACAATGCTCGCTTATACGCCCGCTGTATCACCGACTTTGGATACCCTCTGTCATGAAAATTAGCTTTCAAATCTTTTGATAATATCTTGAAAGTATCCACATCCGAACAGTTCCTACGATATCTCAAGAACTGTGACACAGGGAGACTGTTTTTTAACTGAGGAGGGTGAGCGCTATCGTGGTGAAGGAAAGTGTTGCGATCTATAGCTTTTCGATATACTGAAGTGTCCCAGCCAGTCTCACTTCGCGTGACCTGTACGTCCAAATATGCAATGCAGCTTTTATGTGATACACAAGTAAAGTTTTTTTTACATGTGCTGTGAAGTATTCTACAACTGATTCAGCTAAGTACTTGTAGCGCTAACAATAATGAAGATCTAGATAGTGAAGTCATATCACGTCAATTTTTGAGAAAAGCTTTTTTGTTAGCACATATGAACAGTAGATACAACACAGTTTTAATCAACTCCAGCCGTTGATGTTAAACCAGCACATTTCTGGAAGGAATGTGAATTCCAGTATTCTTAGTGCTAATGGTTGTTTCTGAGGCTGTTGTGAGAAAACTGAATCTGTAGAAATTGTTGGATGAAGTTTATTTGTATTATGCTATAGCAATCGTCCACAGAGATAGACCTCTTCATTTATTTTAGTCCTTAAGCCTACCATTTGTCTACTGACATAATGGAAAAACCAGCTAGTGGTTTTAAGAAATGTTCTAAGTGTGGCGGCACCATCTCGGCTAATGACACCCGCGACTGGTGTCTCAAGTGTCTTGGGCTCGACCACCAGCCTTCAGAGTGTCCCTTGTGTTGGAAGATGACAGAGGCCTGCAGAATCGATCTGCAGAGTTAGGCACACTCTGTCTCAGACGTAGTGGCTTTTGCATAGACCTCATCGAGGGCATTGTCTTCCCCTCATGCATCTCAGATATCAAAGAGTAAGTCTTCTTTAAAGCACACTGTTCCCCCAAGGGTAGATTTCTTTCTAAGAATTGAGATGTCTTGCGTGTTGCCCTAGAGGTGGATCGGCCAGCTAAACAACGCTGGCGGGAGGACCTTTCCTCCAAAGTCATTGAGGAGTCTCAGGATGCTCCAGAGGCCTCCACCTCTGGAGAGCTCCTGGTGCCATGCTCTGGGACGATAGCCTGCATGTCCGGTACCAAAACCCAAGCATCAGCGGGCTGTATAGATCAACGTATCCTCACTATCGAGTTTCAGCTTAGCGGCTCTAGTAGCAGCAACTGTTCCGATCGAATCCATACTGGTGGTACTGCCGACACTGGCACCGTCCACGGTACCAATCGGGGTTTGTACCAATTGATCCACTACTATGCCTGCCCTTGAATCGATCCCTGCTATTGGGGGCTCCTCCAAACAAGTTTCCCAGTCCAATGCCGATTTTGATCAGTACCGAACCTTAGCGGAGCACGGACATCGCTCTCGCCGATACTTTGAATATTCCAATTCATTCAATGATGAATTCATCGATACTCAAGGACTTTAAAGTAAACTGGAGGATCCATCTCCCTCTCTGGAGCGACGCATGTCCTCTCTTGAAGACATGTCTTTTCAAGAATTTATTCGGGGTCTGGACAGAGGCCCATCCATAAAAGTAACATCGGGAAAAGAGCCTAGAGTAGAGGAATTGGCAATCCTCCAAAACCTTACGGCTCCTAAAGAGGCTGCCACTCTTCTGGTTCATCTCCTCTTCCAGGATCTCATGCTCCGGATGTGGAAGATGACCCTTACCATTTCTCTCCATACTTGATGACTCAATACCATGTATCGAGTACCAGAGTCTCCCCAATTCCAAAAGACTCAGTTGCCTCATCACTCAATGGTACTGGAATCGGCAATGCGTCAAATTAAAAATCCAAAGACATATTCTTCGAACCCTTCTGGTAGAGAATAAAGGACTTTCAATGCTTTCGTGCGCTGATGTTTTCAGGCCTCCATGCTTTCAGCCAGAATAAGTTCATACATCCTCTATATGGGTATGTCCCTGATAAGAGCTGACTGTCTCACCTTGGTCAGAAATGGCCAAAACATATCAAAGTTTGTAAATAGAGCAACTTTTGACTGCTTTGAATGCACCAGTAGAGCCACTCCAATCTGCATTGGAGCACACAGTATTGCTTGTCTTCAAGCATCAGATCTTGAACAGTGAGCTCAAGATAAACTGGGTAATATTCCTCGTACAGGTGAGAACCTTTTTGGCAAGGATTGGCAGGATAAAGCTTCTCAGTTGGAATCTGAGAATGCTACCTTAAATAGATGTTCTAGAACCACTGCCAACCCGGCTAAGAAGAAATCAGCTGCAAAGAAAACTCTTCAATAAGAGAAAGTTTTACCCTTCTTACACCACGGCTTCACAATACCAACCTCAGGGTGCTCAGAAGAGTCAACAGCCTCAAACAGCAAAGGAAGCCACAGGCTCCCCAAAACCAAGCAGCTCCACAGATTCAATCTGCGCCTGATTTTTTACTTTTTCTTAGAGAACATAGCCACTCTGCCTCTAGAGACCTCCTCTCCCCCCCTCCCCCAACATTGCCAGCAGACTCTGTCACTATGCCCACAGGTGGCATCTGATCACTTCAGAGCACTGGACCCTGACCATTGTGACAGAAGGGTACAGACTTCACCTGCAAACTGTGTCCCCTCCACACTGATAGGGGAATATCCTCAGCCGCCTCACTGCTCTTTTGCTACAAGAGGTCACTTCTCTTCTGTCAGAAGGTCAAATAGAGGAGGTTCCAACATCTCAAACAGGGAATGGGTTTCTACTCTCCTTACTTTCTCATACCAAAGAAAATCAGAGGATACAGACCCATTCTGGACCTCAGAAACCTGAACAAGTTTCTAGTCTGAGAGAAGTTCAAGATGGTCTCTCTAGGGACCCTCCTACCCTATCTCCAGAGTCAGGACAGGCTCTGTTCTCTAGATCTAAAGGAAGCATACACACACATCCTCATTCATCCAGAACACAGGAAATATCTACATTTCATGTTTCAGGGTAGATATTATCAATACAGGGTCCTGCCATTCGGACTCTCCTCTGCCCCAAGAGTCTTCACAAAGTGCATGGCAGTCATGGCCATATTTCTAATATCTCTAGGGATATTTGTCTTCCCTTACTTAGATTGGCTCATAAAGGCAGGATGCTCCCAAGAGGTCCACCTGTCCTTCTCGTACCATGCAGGTACTTCAACATTTGGGATAAATCTTCCAAAGTCCCATCCCGCTCCTACTCAGACACTAGAATTCATAGGGTCTCTCTTAAACACTCAGCAGTCAAGGGTGTTTCTACCTCAGCTCCACTGTTCTCGTCTCATTCAGCTGGCATCTCGGTTACGTGTCAGAGACCACCTAACTGCCCAAAAACTGCTGCAGCTTCTAGGTCATATGACCTCAACAGTACATGTAGTACCACATGCATGTCTGCATATGTGCACACCCCAATGGGCTTTGGCCTCCCAATGGGCACAGACCTGAGGCCGTTTCACGGACAGAATCAGTGTCTGCTCCTCTGGCCACATCTCTTCTATGGTGGTGGTCCCCAGAGAATTTCCTCAGTCACCTTTAAAGATGCCTCAACATCAATGTACCCTGATGATGGATGCCTCCAGACTGGGATGGGGAGCCCATCTAGGAACCCTCTCCACTCAGGGACTGAACGGAAGAGGAGTCCAAGCTCCAGATAAACTTACTGGAACTTCGGGTGATCTTCAACACCCTCAAGGTTTTTCAGGGTCATCTAAACTCCCAGAGGATCATTTAAGCTCACAGAGAGTCCTGGTACAGATGGACAATCGGGTAGCCATGTTCTATCTGAACAAACAAGGAAGGACAGAATTTTGGCCCCTCTGCAAAGAAGCCTTCCATCTCTGGTCCTTTGCCATTACTCATCAGATACACCTTCAAGCGGTATATCTCCCAGGGGAGCAAAATGTCTTAGCAGACAGATCGAGTTAGATCCTTCTTCCCCACGAATGGCCTCTGCACACGAAGACAGCATCCTTCATTTTTCAGACCTGGGGGACTCCAGGCATAGACCTGTTTGCCACTCCGCAGAATGCCAAACTTCCTCGCTTCTGCACCAGGACTTCCATGTAGGGCAACCAGGAAGCAGATGCTTTTCACCTTCACTGGGATTGAGAGTTCCTGTTTGCCTTTACTCCTGTCCCTCTGATTCCCAAGACGCTTTTCAAGCTCCAGGCAGACAGGGGCTTCATGATATTCATAGCCCCATGTTGGCCATGTCAGCCGTGGTTTCCTCTCCTACTATGTCTGTCTGACTCAACCCCTAGATCTATGATCTGCTCCAGATCTCCTCTCTCAAGAGGAGGGGATGCTGCTCCATCCCAATCAGCAGTCTCTCCACCTCACAGTATGGCTGCTGAAAGCATAGCATTACAGGATCTCGACCTTTCTCAAGAAGTAAAAGAGATCCTTCTAGCCTTTAGAAAGCCTTCCACCAGATGCTCTTATGCTTTCAAGTGGCATAGATTTTCTCTCTGGTGTTCCCAGAAGGATCTTGATCCCTTCTCGGCTCCAGTGGAGGCACTCCTCCAGAATCTCCTCCATTTATCCTCATCCGGTCTCAAGGCCAACTCAGTAAGAATTCACCTGAGTGCAATTTGCAGCCTCTCATCATCCCTTGGATGGACAACCAATTTCCTCATAGCCGTTTGTGGCACACTTCATGAGAGGTCTCTTTCTCACCAAACATCTTATCAGACCACCAGTGGCCTGGGATCTCAATGCTGTATTGGGGCAACTTCTCAAGCTGCCCTTTGAATCCTTAGCCACTACCTTGCTCAAGTTTCTAAGATGGAAAGTCATCTTCCTTATTGCACTCACTTCTGCTAGAGGTATTAGTGAGCTTCAAGCTTTGGTAGCAGACCCACCTTACACACGGTTCCACCATGACAAGGTTGTTCTAAGGATTCACCCCCATTTTATGCCAAAGGTGGTGTCTCCTTTTCATTGAATCAGTCAGTTTATCTTCCTGTCTTTTTTCCTAGACCACATTCATCTAGGGCAGAGGCAACCTTCCATACCCTTGACTGCAAGCATGCCTTGGCATTCTATCTTCAAAGGACAGTTGAGCACCACAAGGTGTATGTTCATCTCCTTTGATCCTAGTCACTTAGGGTTGCCAGTATCCAAACGTATTCTTTCCATATGGATAGCAGACTGCATCTCATTTGCTTATGATAAAGCAGGACCATCTCTTGATGGTCATGTCACTACCCATAATGTTCGTGCCATGGCCACCTCATTGGCGAATCTACCCTCTGTAGCCATTGACGAAATCTGTAAAGCAACAACTTGGTCTTCAGTACATACCTTTGCTGCTCACTACTGTCTGAACAAGGACTCCCGCCGGGATGCCATGTTTGGTCAGGCTGTGCTCCAGCACCTCTTTCAGACTTAATTTAATTTAACAGATTTTTTATATACCGCTCCTTCCATTGATCAGATGCGGTTCCCATAGAACAACAATAAACAGAGCTAGCTGTTTTTACATATAACAATTTGTAACTTGGAAATTAGTTAACAATTAGTGAACTATGTACAAATGAACAGAATTAAACTATATACAGAGTTATTCAATTGTCTTCAATACATTGTTTTAGGGCTTTAGTACTTCATTCCTTTTTTGAAAAATGTATTATCTAGAGTGGGATTATCCTTTATCTAGCTGAGAGGTGAGAGGTGAGTTCGTCACGGCTCCATAGTGCATTGTAAATAAGTGTTTTAAGTTTTTTCCTAAACTCCATGATTTCAGGTAATTGTCTTAATTCTATTGGGATTGTGTTCCACAAGATGGGGGCTGCATGGGAGAAGGCTTTATTGTTTGTGGATTTTTTGGCTCTAATGAATTCTTTTGATGTAGTTAGTTTATTTAACTGGTCTCTCCTTTGAAGATTATGGGTGAGTTCTATTTTGATGAGGTTATTTATGGTCAGGGGTGCTGTTTTATTTATGGCTTTGTAGGTGGTTAAGAGAGTTTTGTATTCTATTCGGCTTTGAATCGGGAGCCAGTGTAAATATTCTAAAATCGGGGTTATATGTTGGAAAGGTGGGGCCTTCGTAATGGTCCTTGCTGCCGCGTTTTGTGCTAATTGAAGTTTTTTCAAGGCTTGCTTTGTTACACCAAGTAGGATTTGATTTGCAAAGTCGAAATGGGGGGTTATAATTGCTTGTATGACTCGTTGAAAATCCTGTAAGTGCATTAGGGGGCGGAGTTGCTTTAATATTTTCAGTTTAAAGTAAACTTTTTTTTGTTATATTTCTTACTTGTGTGTCCATGCTGAGGTGTTTGTCCAGTATAACGCCTAAGTAACGTATTTCAGATTTTAGTTTGATATCGTTATTCTGCAATGTAATATGTGAGGGGGGAATGAACGTTGTGCTTTTGGTTACTATTAGAGCTTCTGTTTTTGAGTGATTGATGTACAGATTGTTTTCATTTAGCCAGGTGTTTATTTCATTGAGGCAGTCGTTAATGAGTTGTATAGGGATATTTGGTATTTTGAAAGGGACATACATCATAATGTCGTCCGCATATAGGTGATAGTGGACATTGAATTTTTTAAAGATTTTACAGATGTGTTTTAAGTATATGTTAAATAGTAACGCTGACAGTGCTGAACCTTGTGGGAGGCCTAGTTCTTGATTGTATGTTTTTGAAGTGAGATTACCGATTTGTACCATTTGAGTTCGGTCTGTTAGATAAGAGGTAAACCATTTTAGAACAGTGGATTTTATACCTATTTGCCTAAGTTTATTAATCATTGTTGAATGGTGAACACTGTCAAAGGCTGCGGAGACATCAATGAATATGAGTAAGACTTAAGGGCAACTCCTACCCTCCGTCCCGGAACCTAACAATACCAGACATCCATGAAGGATTCATGACCTCTTCAGCTCTGCCCTGAGGCAAACCTACTAGTTCTGAGGTCATTTCCTGTGGCATCTAGGAGCCAAGGAGTCTCATATGTGAAGACTGCATTCCTGCTTGTACTTGGAGATAGTGTAGTTACTCACCTGTAAAGGGTGATCTCCGGGAACAGCAGAAACTTAGTCTTCACAACCCACCCTCCTCTCCTAGGAATTGTAGATTTTTGTTTTCTGTCCTTTTCTCTCAGCTACAAACTCCAACTGAGGAGGAAGAGCTGGGAAGGCAGGAAGGCAGCAATGCGGGTGCAGTGGGATGCTCCCAAAAGCTTTCCTATTGGATGCTGGGGAGCGTTCCCGCATGGGCTCAGTCAGTACCAACATCACCCTGATGTGAAGACTAAATTCCTGCTGTTCCCAGAGATCACCTGTTACAGGTGAGTAACTATGCTTTCCCCACAGCCAGACCCCAGATCCAGCCTCCCATGGCCAGGATCCAGCTATGGGGAATCTCCTGCACGCCTCCCAGCTTTGTCCCTGCTGGCCGCTGCTGCTACCCCACGTTCAGGGGGACATATTCCACCCCTGAGGGGGAATAAGTCCCCCAACTAACTGGCATACACCAGACGTACAGGGCTGACCCCAGAACCAGCCTGTACATCCAGGATGACGGCTCACCCTTGCTTCACCTTCCGCCCACCCCTTCCCACCCCCATCTAAGGCTCCCCATACAACTCCACTGTTCATACAGGGAGCTTTGAACATTTATTTATTTAACTAGTTTTTTATAACCGCCTTATCCTTCAATCAAAGCGGTTTATATTAAACCTCACTGTATACAAAGAACGCTGAACAGTTGGGGAGGAGGGGATGGGTATTTGGGATAGGGTAACAGATTAACTTATGTACAATGCAACATGAAAGGCATAAGGCATGACATATGTACAACTTAGGTCTGTGGAAAACAGACATAGGGAGAAAGGACAGATACTGGGCATGATAGGGGGCATAGGAGAGAAAGGGCTGTTGGGCATGGACGGCAAGGGGGATGAATAGCAGGAATGTACATCCAAGCAGGGCATACATAGCCACTATTTGTGGCTCAGAATAGACCCCATACTGTCCTCATCTCTGTTACCTCCACTTGGAGACTATTCCACGTATTTACCCCTCTTTCCATAAAGAAATATTTCCACATATTACTCCTGAGTCTTTCCTTTCACGTTTGTCCTATATCCCCTTGTTGCAGTGATCTATTTCAATTGAAAGAGGCTTTTCCCCAGTACATTTATGCCATGGAGGTATTTAAACATCTTTCATATCGCCCCTCTCCCACCCCTCTTCAAAAGTATACATATTGAGATCTTTAAGTCTGTCTCCATATACCTTATGATGAAGCCCACTGATCATTTTGATAGCCATTCTCTGAACTGACTCCATCCTGTTTATATCCTTTTGAAGGTGTGGTCTCTAGAATTGCACACACTACTCCAAATGGGATGTTGCCAAAGATTTATACAAAGCACTATTACCTCTTCCTTCCTGCTGGCCATTCCTCTCCTTATGCACCCAAGCATCCTTCTAGCCTTCACTGATGCCTTCTTTCCTGTTTAGCCATCTTAAGATCATCAAACAATCACACCCTGGTCCGCTCTTCTTTTGTGAACAAAAGTACTTTACCGCCTTCTACTGTACCGTTCTCTTGGATTTTTGCAGCCCAAATGCATACCCTGCATTTTTAGCGCTAAATTGCAGCTGCCAAATTCTCAACCATTCTTCAAGCTTAGCTAGATCCCTCCTCATGTTGTCTACTCCTTCCTGGGTGTCTATTCAATTGCAGATTTTGGTATCATCCACAAAGAGGCGAATCTTACCCAACAGCCTGTTCGTAATATCACTAACAAAAATGTTAAAAAGAATGGACCAAAGGACAGATCTCTCTGGCACACCACAGGTAATATCCTTCTCCTGAGAGTGAGCTCCATTTATCTGTACCCTTTATCTCCCACTCAACCAATTTCTAACCCAGTCAATCGCTTTAAGGTCCATTCCTGGGGTGCTCAATTTATTTGTCACCTATGTGGAACAGTGTCAAACGTTTTACAGAAGTCTAAGTACACCCCATCTAGGGCTCTGCCTCAGTCAACTCTGGTTGCCCAGTCAAATAAATAAATTAGATTTGTTTTACAAGACCTGCCTCTTGTAAAAATATGCTGCCTTGGATCTTGCAAAATTCATTGGACTCCAGAAACCTCACTGTGTTGTAGCAGTGTTTCCATTCATTTACTCACCACTGAGGTCAGATTAACTAGCCTGTGGTTCCCACCTCTTCCCTACTTCTGCTTTGGTGTAAAGAAGACCATATGCACCCTTCTGTACTTTTCTGGAGTCACTCTGAACTCATTTTGGTTGCCCTTCTCCATACTTTTTCTTGTCCCCTGTATCTTGAGTATACAGTATTCAGGGTATGATTGCATCATGTTGTGATAAAAAGGTGGCATAATTTCTCTTCTATTCTCCATCCCTTTCCTAATAGTTCTTAACATTCTATTTGCTTTTTTCACCACAGCTGCACACTGAGCAGAGGATTTCAACATACTGTCCATGATTATGACTAGATTTTTTTCCTGGATGGTGATGCCTAACATGAAACCTAGCATTGTATAGCTATAATTTGGGTGGTGGTTGTTCCCTGTCTGCATCAGTTTGTACTTGTCCGCATTCAACTTCATTTATCATTTGGATGTCCGGTTTCCCATTCTTTCAAGGTCCTTCTGCAGTTTCTCTGGTTCTACTTGTAGTTTATCAACTTGTCACCTGCAGATTTGCTTGTCTGCCTCGTTCCCATGTCTAGATTCTTTATAAAGATTTTAAAAGAAAATCCCAGTATAGAACACTGGGCACGCTACTATTTCTCCATTGAGAAAATTGACCATTTAGTTCTACTCTGTTTTCAAACTTTTAACCAGTTTCCAAACCACAGTAGGATATGGCTTTCTTTCCCATTACTTTTTAATTTCCTCGGGTATCTCTAATGAGGGACTTTGTCAAATGATTCCTGGACATTTGGACACGCTATAACCTCTGTCTACATTTATTCATGCCTTCAAAAAATGTAGTAGTTTGGTGGAGATGAGATTTCTCTTGGCTAAATCCATGTTTGTTTTATTTATTTATTTAACTGTGCTTATATTTATTTAGACAGTTTTGTATACCGCCTTATCCTTCAATCAAAGCGGTCACAACACAATTGGGGGATACATTTAACATGCAGGGATATGAGACACATACACTAATACTTACAGGGAACATGGGCAATGGAGGGTTAAGTGGCTTGCCCAAGACCACAAGGAGCATCTGTGGGACTAGAAACCCCAGTCCTTCCGGCCCAAGGTTGCTGTCCTCTAGTGGGATTTGAACTCCTGACCTTCCGGCCTGAAGTACTGTGCCCCAACCACTAGGCTACTCCTCCCTTATATACCACTGATCTGAGTCTAATTTATTTATTTTTTTATTTATTTATTTTAATTTCTTTTATACCGCACTCTTCGACATCAGCGCGGTTTACAGAGAACAAAAACAAAAACCAGAACAACAGGCTGTTCGGAGTTACATATAACAGGATTATCAACTTGGAAAACAAGGGAGAACTATTTACATGGAAAATGTAATCTAAGCGGTTTACAAATAACATGGTCACATGGGCTTACATGGAACATAGATAACTTAGCGACGTACATAGAAGTGGCTTCATGTAACAGTAATAAGTTGGTAGAAACGTTGAACTATATACATAGAACTATATACATTGAACAGTGGCTGTGTTGGGACATTAATATGTACATTGAACAGTGGCTAGTATATGATAATTAAAGACAGGTACATCAATTGGGCGTAAGTTTATGTGGAGGGGGGTAGAGGAGAGGGTGGGATGGTTGTATTCTCATTAGTAAAGTATTCAAGGAGCAAGTGAGTTTTTAGATTTTTCTTGAAGTCTGTATGGTCTTTGTTGATGCAGAGATGGTCTGGTAGGGCATTCCATAGCGTCAGAGCAAGGAGTGAGAAAGCTCTTTTGGATGTCGTGGAGTTGGTTTTCATGTGTGAGGATGGTATGTGGAGTGTGTTGGCAGAGTTTGTTCTGGATCTATTGTTGGGGTGTATCTGTGATAATGATCTTAGGTAGTTGGTAGATAGTCCATGGAATAGCCTGCAGATTGTGTGGATGGTCTTGTGCTTGATTCTTTGATGGGTAGCCAATGCAGTTGTTTGTGTTGGGGTTGTGTTCGGACCTTTGGATATTGCAGAGGGTACATGCAGCAGTATTCATGGCTAGTTGAAGGGTGGATTTAGGCAGTCCTTGCAGGAGGATGATGCAGTAGTCAAAGTGAGGGAATATGAGTGCTTGAAGAACTGAGTGGAAATCGCTTGGGTCCAGAAGTGATCTTAGGTGTTGTACCGTTTTGAGCTTGTGATGGTTCTTGTAATATTGGTTATATGAGGGGAGAGTGTGAAGTGTTGATCCAGAATGATCCCCATGTAGTCTACTTGCGGCTTGACTTGCAGTTGGGTTCCATCAATCGTTATGTGCTTAAATGTTATAAAGTTGGTGGCTTGAAAATATGACGTCAGGTTTTTTATAATTTATATTCAAGTTGTGTTCCGCGAGCCATGTTGCTACAGAGGTGAAGCATTTCTTTACGGTGAGTGATGGGTTGACGGTGTTGACGGGGGCGTAAAACATGATACCATCTGCATATAAGTGGTATAGTAAGTTGTGTGTTTGTAGTATGGTGCACATTGGTTGTAGGAAGAGGTTAAATAACAATGAGGATAGGGCTGATCCTTGGGAACTCCTTGCTGTTGTAAGTAGGGCTTTTGAGATTTCATTGCTCATTTTTACTCGGAGATAGCATTCTGTGAGGTATGAAGTGAACAAAACATACATAAGAACATAAGATATGCCATACTGGGTCACACCAAGGTCCATCAAGCCCAGTATCCTGTTTCCAACAGTGGCCAATCTAGGTCATATGTACCTAGCAGTATCCTCAAGAGACACAGGTTCCACAATGCTTGTATTGGGTCAAGCATTGATATCCTTGGTCCCTTTTTAATAATGGTTTATGGACCTTTCCTCCAGGAACTTGTCCAAACCTTTTTTAAACCAAGCTACACTAACAGCCTTTACTACATCCTCTGGTAACAAATTCCAGAGTTTGATTACAAGTTGAGTGAAAAAATATTTTCTCTTGTTTTAAATAGTTTACCCTGTAGCTTCATTACATGTCCCCTAGTCTTTCTATATTCTGATAGCGTAAACAATCAATCTATATTTACCCATTCCACTCCATTCATTAATTTATAGACCTCTATCATATCTCCCCTCAGCCATATCTCCCCTCAGCCAACACACACATACTCGGAACTATCTACAGCTAATAGCCACCCAACACCGGATAACCTTTTGGATAAAAAACCATCGGCACCATGGTTCACCCCAGAGCTAAAGAAATCCCTCACACCTTTGAGAAAGCTAGAGAGAAGATGGCGTAAATCCCAGAACTCCTCTGACCAAGCATCATACCTAACCCATCTAAAAACCCACCGTGAAGCGGTCTGGTACAGCAGAAAAGCCTATCACTCGGAACTCCTCAACCGCTCTCTAAACAAGCCACGAGAGCTCTTTAACCTTGTAAGAGTACTAACCACAGAAACATCCCCGCCACAGCAAGAATCCATACACCCCCAAAAGTACGCCAACTACATCCAATCAAAAGCCATCAAAACATCAATAGCCTCCCCCTTGATACCTTCCCAAATTCATGTACATGAGAACCCACTCTGCAAGTTCGTACCCCCCTCCACAAAACACGTTGAAGACATTGTCACCAGAATAAACACAACTACGGCAGCAAATAACCCATGTCCAGCACACTGGATAAAAGCAATGAGATCTGAACTCAGCCCGTGCATATCGAAAATCATAAACCAATAATTCTCAACAGGAACTTTCCCATCAGCTCTCAAGCAGACCTCCATAAGACCTCTTCTAAAAAACAACCAACTAGACTCAACAAAGGAAGAATCCTATCGTCCAATTGCCAGCATCCCCTTTCTAGCTAAAATAATTGAGAAGATAACACAAATTCAGATCCAACAACATATAGACACCACATCTCCACTAGACCCCAGTCAACATGGCTTCAGAGAAGCTCATGGAGTCGAAACACTGCTGACCTCATTAACCAACACTCTCATCACTGGAATCGACAGCATCAAAAATGGATTTGCATTAATATTCCTAGACATCTCCGCAGCATTTGATTCAGTGGACCATAACAAACTCCTAACCCGACTCCAATGCAAAGGGATCCAGGGGTTAGCACTGGATTGTTGTAAATCGTACCTGGAAGAGCGCTGGCTACATGTTCGTATGGGAACAAACACCTCAGAACCATTCCATTTGAAACAAGGAGTCCCCCAAGGATCCTCCCTCTCGGCGCTACTATTTAATATTTATATGCAGCCGTTATGTGAGATCACACGTTCATTCGGAGTATCCTCTCTAATTATGCAGTTGACGTGCTGATTTTCACACCAATCAACATCACTCTGCCAGATTTCACGGTTCTAGTAGAATGTTTCGATGCAATAGCAGACTGGCTTCTCACACAGAACATGAGAATAAACTTTAAAAAAACCAAAGTTTTAATCATCACCAAGAATAAGGAATTTTCACCCCCACCTACCCTAAAAGTATGGGACGCCGAACTTCCAGTCAAAACCACCATAAAATATCTAGGTGTAACTCTGGACCATCACCTAAACTTCAAAGAGCACATAAACCGAACAGTAAAAACCATCTACTTTAAGATTAGGACCCTCCGACACCTCAAAAACATGCTCGATCCCGACAACTTCCGCACCATCTTTCAAGCGATAGTCACTCCCCACTTTGACTACGCAAACATAGTTCTCCACGGCCTCCCAAAAAGCACCCTAAACACGCTTCAACTAGCAATGAACACCGCTGCTCGCATCCTCCATGGGGCCTCAAGGAGTGATCATATAACCCCCATATTAAAGGAATTACACTGGCTCCCAATACCTTACAGAATTACATACAAAGCACTACTTACAACATTTAAGGCCATCAATAACTTAGCGCCCCCAGCAATCTGCACACTCCTCACTCACACCCCTAATACCAGATCCAGGAGATCGGTAGCGGCCAATACCCTAACCATACCAACCGACTCCACAAAGCGTTCAAATGCAACCACGGAAAGAGCATTCTCATACTTCGCTCCTAGATACTGGAACAATCTTCCTCCCTCCATAAGAGCAATCAAGGACCTCAAGCAATTTAGAAAAGCTATAAAACACCACCTGTTCCTCTTACACTTCTCCCAACACCAGTTACCATCTCCTACCCTCTCAACTTTTCCTAAGCCCCCTTTATAAACCAAAATTGATCTGATCCATCTATTCTGTATAACAAGAAATTTACCATTGTATATAGTTGTATAATTAAGATGTACAAAGTTTTCCTAAGTTGAATCCTGTTAGATCTCCTGTTACATGTAAGCTCACGACAGCATGTTGCTATCTGTGAGCACTTTATATTTACTGTAAACCGCGCTGATGAGAAAGAGCGCGGTATATATGAACATTAAATAAATAAATAAAAATAAAAAAATCTCTTTTCCAGGTTGAAGAGCCCTAACCTTTGTAGCCTCTCTTCATAGGAGTAGCCTTCCATCCCCTTTACCATTTTGGTGACTCTTCTCTGTACATTTTCTAATAACACTATATCCTTTTTAAGATACGGCGATCAGAATTGCACACAATATGCAAGGTGCGGTCGTACCATGGAACGATACAGAGGCATAATAATATCCTTTGTTTTATTCTCCATTCCTTTCTTTGATACCTAGCATTCTATTTGCTTTCTTGGCTGCCGCTGCACACTGGGTGGAGGATTTTAACATGTTATCCACGATGACGCCTAAATCTTTTTCCTGGGTGGTGGTTCCCAATGTGGAACCTTGCATCGTGTAACTATAGTGTGGGTTGTTCTTTCCTAGGTGCATAACTTTGCACTTGTCCACATTAAATTTCATCTGCCATTTGGATGCCCAGTCTTCCAATTTATCCAGATCCTCCTGCAGTTTTCCACAATCCCCTTGGGTTTTAACAACTTTAAACAGTTTTGTGTCATCTGCAAGTTTGATAACCTCACTAGTTATATTCCCTTTTCAAGGTCATTTATGAATGTCAAAAAGCAGCGGACCCAGCACAGATTCCTGGGGTAATCCACTATTCAACTTTTTCCATTGGGAAAATTGGCCATTTAGCCCTACCCTCTGCTTTCTATCTTTTAACCAGTTCCAGATCCACAATAGTACACTGCCTCCTATCCCATGACTTTTTGTTGTTGTTAAGTGCCGTCGAGTCGGAGTCGACTCATGGCGACCCTCTGGATAGCTATCCTAAATTGTGTTCGGTCTTCCGTCAGGCGGCTCATTGTTGACAGACTGGTACCCGTAGCTGCTGTTATTGTAGCGATCCATCTCATTGCTGGCCTTCTCTTTTTAGTTTTGCCAAATGTCTCTAATGAGGGACCTTGTCAAAGGCTTTCTGAAAGTCCAGATACACTATATCAACCGACTCGCCTTTGTCTACCTGTTTATTCACACCTTCAAAAAAACATAACAGATTAGTAAGACAAGATCTTCCTTGTCTAAAGCTATGTTTGCTGTCTCCCATTAGGCCATGACTATCTACATTTAAGTGTGGTGCCTCTTAGGCCTATTGCTTGTATGCGCTGGATGATCAGATTGTGTGGGATGGATTTGAAGGCAGCTTTGATGTCCAGAAATATGAGGATGAATTCTTTGTTTGTCTTTTCAATGCCTTTTACAAGGTTTTCAGTTAAAGCAGTGAGTAGGGATTCTACTCTGTTGTGGGCTGAAGCCATATTGCTGAGGGTCAAGTGGGTGGTTTGTATCCATGAATTCTTGCAATTGTGTCAACTATTTTTTTCAATTACTTTTGCTAGGAATGGCAGGCTGGCAATTGGCTATGAGGTTGGTTAGGTAGGGTCTGATGAGGGTCTTTTAGTTTGACGGATGGAGGCTAGTTTCAGGTCCATGGGCATGTGTCCTTGTTGCAATGATGTTTGTATGATTTTGAGCATTATGAGTAGCCGTTCTTTCCATGCTGCCTTTATCCAGCTAACTGGACACTGGTCAAGTGGAGAAGTTGTAGTATTGATGTTTTTGATGAGGTTTTCCAGATGTTCAAGGAGGATGGTGGAGAAGGATTCCCAGGTGATGCCAGAGGTTGTATGTTTGTGTGGGTTTTTATTGCTGCATTGATCTGGCTGCCTGGAGGATGGGCTAGCATTTGGAAGTGATCTGCCAATGTTTGTGTGGTGAGATCTGTAGTCTGCTGTCTTGTTGCAGGTGCTTTTACTGGATTTTGTTTTACCAAAATCAAATAGTTCCCGGGGACGGTTTAAGGATTTTTGTAAAGATTTGTGGAACTCCTTTTTGGCTCTGTTTATGGCTGTTTGGTATTCTTGTAATTTAGTAAGGTAGTTGTTGAAGTTAATGATTTGTTGCATCTCCATTTTCTTTCTAGTGCTCTTAGGTGACGTTTCATGCCTTTGAGTTGTGTGGAGTACCAAGTGGCTGAGTTTCTGTTGCGTTTGTTATCAGGGGGTTGTTTTATTGCTATATTGCTTATAGCCATCTTCCAGTTGTGGATGAGCGAATCTAAGTTGTCAGATGAGTCTTGGAGGTGAGTTAATATCCTTGTTATAAATTGCTGGGTTTCTAGATGGTGGAATCTGCAGGTAGTAGAGTGCGTGTTTGGCTCCTTTTGGTAATGTGAACTATGTGGGAGGAAGAAGAGAGTACCTTGTGGTCTGACGAAGGTATGGTGTTTATGGGGGGCGGGGGTGGGAGGTTGTGGTCTCTGATGAAGGATGTTGGGAGAAATATCAGATCTAACATATTACCTTTGTTATGGGTAGGTGGTCTGGTGATTTGTTTGTCCCCAGTGCATCCATGGTGTCGAAAGGCCTTTGCTGTTCTAGATGCGATGGAGGTAAGGTTAAAATCGCCTAGGGTAAGTGGTTGGAGGTGGATTTGTGCTTGCAGGCTCTTTCTAGGATGGTATCCAGGTCGTCCAGGTTAGCATTCGTGGATCTGTACACTAGGTGGAGGGTTGTGGTATTGTTGGTGATAGTTAAGGTGTCTAGGCCTCTGCTTGTGCTGTTGCTGAGGAATCGGAAGTTGAGGTGTTACTTTGTTAGGATGGTAACTTTTCCGCCTCTGCGTTTGGTTCTTGTACAGGTAAATAGGTCATAGGAGGGTAATGTGAGTTGATTCATAAGTACATTGTTGGAATCTGAGAACCAGGTTTCAGTAATAAATAAGATGTCCAATTGATTGTCTGTGAGGAGGTCAGCAATTATTTGTGTTTTATTACACGCTGAGCGGGCGTTAATGAGAGAGATTTGACACATATGAGAGTATTTAGGAAGTGTTGTGCAGTGGTAACGGCTGTATGAGCATGGGGTCTGATTTGTATGAGGCGTTGGTATGTTTTGGGTCTGGACTTGTGTGTGTAGTGAGGAGTAGGGTTGATTGTGTGTGTGTATGATGGGTATATAATTGCAGGGAGGGGTTAATGAGGTGGTGTGTGTGAGGAGATGGGCCAGGTGGAGTAGTATGAGAAGAGTGGTTCTAGGGGGCATGTATAAACATCTCCCACAATGTTTCATGTTAATAGTTACTGTGTAAATAGTTTAATGTATTTACTACACTGTTCTATGTAACTTGTTAGTTTGATGTAAACCACTCCTGATTTTTGGAAGGGGTGGTATAGAAAAATTGATCAAATAAATAAATGATGTTTCAGAGTGAAGATAGGTGATTCTTGTGGTGTGCGTGATGTAAGTATGTTTAAGGTGTGTTGATTGAGGGAAGATCCTGGATGCAGTGTGTTATATGCAGTGAGTAACCGTTGTCAGCTGACTTCTTTGGGACTTGTTTAAAGCTTTGGTTGATGCATTGGGTGTTTAAGAGGTGATTCTTGATGGTAAATGGGTTTGAAGGATGGATTTGTTGGTGAATGTGAACTTATTCCATTAAGCTGTTCTCAGGGCCTTTGATCCTCTGCCAAAGACCACCAAAGGGCCCTCTTGCAAGGTCCTCAGGCACGGGCGTGCCTGATTGGGGCTCTTTTTTAAGTTGCTGGAGTCGGGCTGATTGGCTGTGCTGGTGAGGAGCTTACCTTCCCGCTCCCTGCTGGTGCCGCTGATCGGTCCAGGGTGGCTGCAGAGGCCAGGCGCCTGATCGGGGCTCTTTTTTAAGTTGCTGGAGCTAGGCTGATTGACTATGCTGGTGGGGAGTGGGGAGGAGCTTACCTTCTGCTCCCTGCTGGTGCCGCTGATCAGTCCATGGTGGCAGGAGATGTTAACTTTGACCCATTTAAACCAAGGCTACCAATATGTTCAGTAAATTTTCTTTGTAATATTTTTTACCATTTATTCTGGCACTGACTTCAGGCTCTCCGATCTGTAATTTACTAGATTACCCCTGGAACCCTTTTCAAAAATTAGCATGTTATTGGCCACCTTCAATCTTTAGGCACCCATAGACCTTTAAATGGAAAGGTTATAAATTAATAGGCCTGCAATTTAACTGTGGGGTTATTTCATTATTCTGAGGTGTATGCAATCTGGTCCAGGTTATTTGCTGTTCTTCTTAGTTTGTCAATTTATCCTAATACATATTCCAGATTTACTGAGATTTTGATTCAGTCCACACATACAACTGCTCATCAACTGGAAGATAACCATATGTATGGCAGTCAGTGCAAAAAAATGGATAGCATGATAGTATCTGGCACCAACTCATAAAATTTATTCCTGGTTTAAAGTGCAGCAAGGTGCAAATAATAATGTCTAGAATTGATGGTGGAGGACAAAGGCACATATGAGAGTGACTTATTCGATGAGTGGAGATCCCAAGGAGGGGTATAGGGAAGAGAAAGTGAGGAGGAGGCAATGAGAAGTTGCAGAATGAATTGATGTCTCAAGCATGTAGAGGCTGTTAAGTGCCGTCGAGTCGGAGTCGACTCATGGCGACCCTCTGGATAGCTGTCCTAAATTGTGTTCGGTCTTCAGTCAGGCGGTTCATTGTTGACAGACTGGTACCCGTTGTATCGATCCATCTCATTGCTGGCCTTCCTCTCTTGCGTTGACCTTCTATCTTGCCAAGCATGATGTCTTTCTCTAATGATCTCTTTGCATGATGTGTCCAAAGTATGAAAGTCGAAGTCTTGTCATCTGAGCTTCTAAAGAAAGCTTAGGTTTGATCTCCTCTAGTACCGACTGGTTTGTTCTTCGGGCAGTCCATGGTATACACAGTATTTGCCACCAGCACCATAATTCAAAAGCATCAATTTTCTTCCTGTATCTTATCACTGTCCAGCTTTCACATCCATATGATGTTAATGAAAATACCATGGCTTGAACAAGTCGAATCTTTGTATGGAGAGAGACATCTCTGCTCTTGAGGATCTTATCTAGGTCTTTCATAGCCATTCTGCCAAGAGCAATGCGTCTGATTTCTTGACTTCTTGTTGCTTCTTTATTGATAGTTGATCCAAGTAGGTTAAAGTTGTTCACTATTTCAATTTCTTCTCCTTCAACGATGAACCTATTGATTATGCCAGTTGTCATGATCTTTGTCATCTTTACATTAAGGTGCAGGCCCATTTTGAGACTGTTCTTTGATTGTGAGAAGCAAATGTTTCAGATCATCTTCACTTTCAGCCAGTAATGTGGTATCAGCATAGCGAAGGTTGTTGAGTCTTCCACCAATCTTCACACCTCTGTTGTCTTCATACAATCCTGCTTCTCTGATGATTTGTTCTGCATATAAATTAAACAGGTAGGGGGAAAGTATGCAGCCTTGTCTTACACCTTTGCTTATTTTAAACCATTCTGTTTCTCCTTGTTCCATTCAAACTGTTGCTTCTTGATCAATGTACAGATTGTGCAAGAGTACGATCAGGTGTTCTGGTATACCCATGCTTCTTAATGTAGCCCAGAGTTTCTCATGGTTTACACAGTCAAAAGCCTTGCTATAGTCGATAAAGCACAAATAGATAACCTTTTGGTATTCTTTACCAAGGATCCATCTCACATCCACAATGATGTCTCTCGTTCCTCGCCCTTTCCTGAACCCTGCTTGTACTTCAGGTAGTTCTTGTTCCAAGTATGGTTGTAGTCTCTTTTGAATAATCTTCAGTAGAATCTTGCTGGCATGTGGGATCAGAGCAATTGTGCGATAATTTCCAGTCAGTTGGATCACCTTTCTTTAGTATTGGTATAAACACAGATCTTTTCCAGTCAGTTGGCCATGATGTCTTCCATATTTCTTGGCAGAGCCTTGTAAGTAGGGTAACAGCTGCATCAGATTGCTGTAATACTTCTATAGGAATGCCATCAATGCCTGTTGCTTTGTTCTTTGATAAGGCTTTCAATGCTGCTTCACCAATGGTTCCCGATCATAAGGTAGAGGTTGAAACGGCTGGTCCACTTGATCTTTATCATAAACTCTGTATATTCCTTCCACCTTTTCTTGATCTTCTCAGCATTATTCAACATAGAACCTTGAGCATCTTGTAACATTCCAATTCGAGGCTGGAAGTTTTTCTTTAACTTTCGTAGCTTTAGGAAAGCCGATCTTATTCTTCCTCTAATAGTTTCTGCTTCTATTTCCTTGCATGCGTCATTGTAGTACTTTTCCTTGTCCTTTCTTGCTGCACTTTGGAAATCTTTGGAAATCTGAGTTCTGCGATTGCCTTTCTCCTCTGGCTTTAGCTTCTCTGCGTTTCTGGGCAATTTTCAGTTTCTTCCGTCATCCATTTTGGCCGTTTTTGCTTTTTCACCTTTTGTAGAGACTTCTCGCTTTCTTCCAACCTTCTTGATGTCATTCCATAACTCTTCTGGAGCTCTGTCATTTGTATCCAAAGCAGTAAATCGATTTTGCAGGCAGTCTTTAAATTCCAGTGGTATATTCTCGGTCATATTTTGCTGCATTCATGAGTGGTTTGCTCTTTTTCAACTTTAGCTTGAGTTTGTATACTAGTAGTTGATGATCTGTACCCCAGTCAGCTCCAGGTTTTGTCTTTGTTGATGTTACAGAGCTTTTCCATCGTTGGCTTCCACAGATGTCAATTTGATTTTTATACAATCCATTGGGTGAAGTCCTTGTGTACAGTCGCCGCTTGTGTTGCTGGAAGAAGGTGTTTGAGATGAATAGATCATTGGTCTTGCAGAATTCTATCAGTCTTTCTCCAGCTTTATTTCTGTTGCCAAGTCCATATTTTCCAACTACTTTGTCTTCTTCTTTGTTAACAACTTTTGCGTTCCAGTCACCCATGACTATCAGGATATCCTGTTTGCATGTTCTGTCAATTTCAGCTTGTACTTGTTCATAGAACTCTTCAATTACATTCTCTCCTGCAGCTGTTGTTGGGGCATATACTTGAATTATAGTTGTGTTGATAGGCATTCCTCGTAGACGAATAGAGATTAAGCGTTCGCTGACTGCATTGTATTTCATTACAGTTCTTGCAAGTTTCTTCTTTATTATAAATGCAACACCATTTCTTCTTTTTCATTTCCAGCATAGTAGACCATGTGATAATCTGATGCAAAGTGCCCGATGCATGTAGAGGCTACTGTGATGAAAAGCCTATAAAGGGAATGCAAAGACAGACAGAAAATGAAGTCATTTATAGAGAAGAGCTTGCTGACGTCATTTCAGCAGGTTCTAGCCTCAAGCTTGGCAGGAAAAGGCAACAACCGACAAATGCAAGAAATATTTATAGTCTGAAATAGGTAGGGGCTAATCAGAATTTCACATAGAGAGAATGGAGGCCTTTAGATAAGCTCCACAAGCCTTTGAACTTTTTTTCTTTCTTCTAGTGTTCAAACTTGAAGAGGAGATAAGGTAAAGCAGTTAGGTGTGAAGGTGGTGTTCTCCTCTCCTCTGTTGAGAGTCAGAATTGAGACCAAGAGGCTCGCATCCTGGAGATGAATCTCTGGCTGCATGGATGGTGTCATCAAGAGTGTTTTGGCTTCCTGGACCATGACATGATTTTCCCAGGGATACTGAGCAGATATGGTGTCCACGTATCCAAGAAAGGAAGGAGTGTATTTTGCAATAAACTGGAGAATCTGGTTAGGAGGTTTTAAACTGGGCTCGCGGGGGATCAGCGAATAAAGTCCCCAGATAAGTCAAAGCCCTTGGATACATAAAACATTTAATAAAATAGTATCTACAGGAACAAGCAGGAATGAGTCTTCACATATGGGTATCGTCGGTACCGACAGAGCCTACGCGGGAACGCTCCCCAGCGTCCAGTAAGAAAGCTTTTGGGAGCATCCCACTGCGCCTGCGCACTGCCTTCCTGCCTTTCCCAACCGCCTCTCTCCAGTTCTTCTTTTCCGCGGAGCCAGCAGGTCGTGTTCCTGTCACCGCAGAAAAAGTTCTTTATTTTTTTTCTTTACTTTTCTGTGTCGCGTCTGCCTTCTTCGACGTCAGACCGGTACCGCCGGTCTTTTCTTTTCTTTTCTTTTAAAAAAAAAAAAAAACTATTCTTTACTTCAACTGTGCATTTTCAGTTTGGACCTTAGGTCTGAATATTTTTCTCCTCATGGAGAAGCCTGCTTCCGGGTTCAAAAAGTGCACAAAATGTGGCGGTACTATTTCTTTCACCGACACCCATGATTGGTGTCTAAATGTTTGGGTCCTGACCATTCCATCACGGATTGTGTGTCCTGTACCATGATGTCTAAAAGAGGTCGGCAGAACCGAGCAGCCAAGCTCAGTACCCTGTTTCCCTCTGATGCAGCCTCGGTGGCATCGACGTCTTCCAGGGCTGCTTCTTCCTCCCATGGATCTCAGGTAACCAAACATAAATCTAGCCGGTCCTCGAAGAGCAAATCTCCCTCTAAGCATCGAGATGCCTCTGGGCTTGTCCTCGAGGATTCCGCACCGGCAAAATTACCCCGGCGGGAAGTTCCGGCTTCCAAAGCATTGTCTATGGGGTCACAGGTTGACATCGATGGCTCGGCCTCGACCGATCACCTGTTGCTGTGTTCTGGGGCACCGGTGGCCTCCACTGGTACCGACATCCGGACTCTGGTTGGGTCGATGGATCAGAAAATTCAGCGTTTATGCATGCTGCGAGGCCTCCGGTACCGCAACAATCTACGTTGCCAGTACCGGCTCTGGCACCGGCATCGTTCCCAGTACCAGTACCGATTGCATCGACATCGGCTTCGGTGTCGACTGCAACGGTACCCTGTCCTATGATGCCCATCGGTACCGAACCGGTACCGCTTACTCCCGATGTCGATCCCACTCGGTACGCATATCGGGCTTTACAAAAGCATTCAGACAGGCGATACTTAGATTCCTCCGAAGACTCTGACGAGTCGGAGGCTTCTGTCGAGGCATCGGTACTTCTTCCTCAGGAGTCTTCTAATTCAAAACGAAGAATGTCTCCTCCAGAAGACTTGTCTTTTCTTCATTAGGGAAGTGGCTAGGGGCCTCTCCATTACAGTGGCCCCTGAGTCAGAGCCTAGAGCCAAGCAATTAGATATTTTGCAATATCCTAAGGCTCCTAAAGAGGCAGCTACCTTACCTATTCATGAGATTCTTTATGATCTCATGTTGAGCATGTGGGAGACTCCTCTTACCACCTCTCCTCATTCTCGTAGGTTAGACACCATGTCTAAATGGGGATGTTTCTAAAAGAAGTCACAGATCATTTGCAGACTTTAGCTCCTTTTATTTCAGAAGATAAAAGGCAGGAATTTCTCACTTGGCTCAAACATGCCCAGGATGTTTCCAAATTTTCCAACCGTGCAGCCTTTGACTATTTTGAGTGTGTAAGCAGAGCCTCGGCTATTGCCATAGGTGCACGCAGAATTGCTTGGTTACAAGCCTCTGATTTGGAACTCTGGGTCCAAGATGAATTGGGAAATCTTCCTTGTACAGGTGAAAACCTTTTTGGCAAGGATTGGCAAGCAAAGGCCACTCAGATGGATGCTGAGAACTCTGCTTTGGATCGACTTTCAAAGTCTACCTCTGCTCCTGTTAAGAAAAGATTGTTCAAAAAGACATCTTTTTCTAAAAAGGGAAGATATTATCCTGCTTATGATCAGCAGGCATCTTCTGCAGGTTGTTTTGCTGCAAAGCGTCAACAACCACCTAAACAGGCCAAGTCAAAGGCTGCCAGGCCTCCCACGGCCCAGCAGCCTCAGCCTCCTGAGGGCCTTTGACCTGCAACTAGAGAACTTGGCCTTTCTAGCTCTGGAAGAACCAGAGCTCCTCACCATTCCAGGAAGGTTGGCTTACTTTGCTCCCAGATGGGAGCAAATCACAGCAGAGCAATGGACCCTCTCCATCATAAGGGAAGGGTACAAGCTTCATTTCTTAAGCCTTCCTCCTCATACCATGGTGAAACAGTTCAATTCTCCAACATCTCTCCTCAACCTTCTGGGTCAGGAGATTGCTTCCCTTCTTGCCTAAGGGGCAATAGAAGAAGTACCTCTTCTTCAACAGGGCTCAGGGTTCTACTCCCCTTATTTTCTTATTCCAAAGAAAACAGGGGGCTACAGACCCATATTAGATCTCAGAGAATTGAACAAGTTTCTATTCAAAGAGAAATTCAAGATGATTTCTCTTGGTGCTCTGCTTCCATACCTTCAGAGTCAGGACTGGCTTTGTTCTCTAGATCTCAAGGATGCGTACACCCATGTCCTCATCCATCCAACACACAGAAGGTTCCTTCGGTTCCTCTTTCAAGGAAAGCACTACCAGTACAGGGTGCTTCCTTTCGGTCTGGCCTCTGCACCAAGGATGTTCAAGAAATACATGGCAGTAGTAGCTGCATTTCTACGCACTCTAGGAATATTCGTATTCCCGTATCTGGACGACTGGCTCATTCAAGTTCCATCCCAGTCAGAGGCCCAAGCTTGTCTAACCTGCACAATGCGTGTCCTTCAGTATTTGGGACTGGTAATAAACATCCCAAAATCCAATCTCACCCCTACTCAGTCTCTGGAGTTTATAGGGGCCTTGCTGGATACCACAACTGCAAGGGCCTATCTTCCTCAGGCCCGTTGCCTACGCTTGGTGCAGTTAGCCTCCCAGATACAGTTAGTCCCATTTAACTGCTCGAGAGATGTTACAACTATTAGGCCACATGGCATCCACCGTGCATGTGGTTCCATATGCTCGCCTTCACATGAGGGCAGCTCAATGGACTTTGTCCACCCAATGGACTCAGGCATCAGGTTGCCTGTCAGACAAAATAGCAAACTCCAGTCGGCGCTTTTGGTCTCTCCAGTGGTGGAAGTCCTCTCCAGATCTGTTGCTGGGGTCCCCTTTTCAGCAGTCGCTACCCCAAGCAACTCTTACAACAGATGCTTCTCCAATGGGTTGGGGAGCTCATCTGCAGGATCTATCTACCCAGGGCATCTGGTCTCCACAGGAGACTTCTCTGCATATCAATCTCTTGAAACTCAGAGCAATATTCTTAGCTCTCAGAGTTCCATTCCTTGCTCAGCTACAGGACAGTCCTCATCCATACAGACAACCAAGTAGCCATGTTCTATGTAAACTAGCAGAGCAGGACTGGCTCTGTCGCTTTGCAACAAAGCTTTGCGACTGTGGGCCTTCGCCAGAGAGCATCACATCCATCATCTGGCAGTATATCTTCCAGGCGTTCAAAACTCTTGGGCGGACAGACTCAGTCGAGTTCTGCTTCCACGCGAGTGGTCCCTCCACATGGACCAGGTAGCCAGGATTTTTCGAATTTGGGGAACCCCGGACATAGACCTCTTTGCAAGTCCGTGGAATGCCAAACTTCCCCGGTTCTGTTCCAGAATTCCGTGTCAGGGAGTTCAGGCCAAGGATGCCTTCCTCCTTCACTGGGGTCAAGACTTCCTTTATGCCTTTCCACCCATTCCCCTAATTCCCAAAACTCTTTTCAAGCTTCAGAGAGATCGAGGGACCATGATCCTCATAGCACCACATTGGCCATGCCAAGTGTGGTACCCTCTACTTCTGCATCTCTCTCAAGCTCCTTCCCTGGACTTGAGCTCTGCACCAGACCTCCTATCCCAGGAAGAAGGAACGTTGTGGCACCTAAACCCCCAGTCTCTCCATCTCAGGGCTTAGTTGCTGAGGGCCTAGACCTTCAAGATTTTCATCTCTCTCAGCAAGTCAGAGATGATGTTCATGCCTCTAGAAAGCCCTCTACTAGACGTTCCTATGCTTTCAAATGGAAAAGATTTACCATTTGGTGTTCAGAGAAGGGTCTTAACCCTCTTGCAATACCTTTGAATTCTTTACTAGAGTATCTCCTGCATCTATCCCATGCAGGTCTGAAAATGAATTCAGTAAGAGTCCATTTGAGTGCTATTGCAGCGTCCCTCAAGCCTCTCAATGGACAGCCTATTTCCTCTCACCCTCTTATAGCAAGATTCATGAGAGGCCTTCTTCTAACTAAACCTCCCATTAGACCACCTCCAGTGGCATGGGACTTAAACCTGGTTCTTGGCCAGCTTATGAAGCCACCCTTTGAACCTTTAGCCACCACCTCCTTGAAATTTCTTTCTTGGAAAGTTATTTTTCTCATTGCAGTCACCTCAGCACGCCGCATCAGTGAATTGCAAGCTTTGGTGGCTAATCCACCTTATACAAGGTTCCATCATGATAAGGTTCCATCATGATTCCTCAGGACCAAACCACATTTTATGCCCAAAGTGGTCTCGCCTTTTCATCTGAACCAAGAGGTATATTTACCTGTCTTTTTTCCAGGACCTCATGCATCAAGTGCAGAGAGGAATTTTCATACCTTGGATTGTATGAGAGTTCTCGCTTTTTACTTACAAAGAACACAGCAACATAGAAAGTCTTCTCAACTCTTTGTTGCTTTTGATCCTTCTCATTTAGGACTTCCAGTCTCTAAGAGAACACTGTCCAACTGGATTGCTCAGTGTATTTCTTTCGCCTACCAGAGTAGGAACATTTCTCTGGAGGGCCATGTCACAGCTCACAATGTGAGAGCCATGGCAGCCTCAATGGCTCATCTAAACTCTGTGTCCATTGACCAAATCTGTCGAGCGGCCACCTGGGCCTCAGTTCATACCTTCACAGCCCATTACTGTTTGGACAAGGACTCCCGCCGGGATGCCTCGTTTGGTCAGGCTGTTCTCAAACACCTGTTCCATTCCTAATCAACTCCTACCCACCTACCCTAGTCGGATGCCAGAGATCCAAGGGAGGGGGTAGAATCCTTTTCAAGGTCACACAACCTGGGGTTTCTCCCTGGCATCTGCAGCTAGGGAGTCACCATATGTGAAGACTCATTCCTGCTTGTTCCTGGAGATAGCACAGTTACTTACCTGTAACAGGTGATCTCTGGGAACAGCAGGAATAAGTCTTCACAACCCACCCACCTCCCCTAGGAGTTGTATCTCTCTATCTATCTTTCCTTTCCTCTCTCTCTCTGTCTCAGCTTTAAAACTCGAACTGGAGAGAGGCGGTTGGGAAAGGCGGGAAGGCAGCGCGCAGGCGCTGTGGGATGTTCACAAAAGCTTTCTTACTGGATGCTGGGGAGCGTTCCCGCGCAGGCTCCGTCGGTACCGACGATACCCATATGTGAAGACTTATTCCTGCTGTTCCCAGAGATCACCTGTTACAGGTAAGTAACTGTGCTATAGAAAAGGGAAGATAGAGCAACATCAGGAGAACTTCATATATGCCCATATAGTTCCAGATTTAGAAGCTGTAATGGAAGAGTTTGACTTGGATATAGTGGCAGTCACAGAGATATGGTACAGTGGGACGTAGTTATACAAGGCTATAGTCTAGTCAAGAAAGACAGGGTAGGAGGAAAGGGAGAGAAGTGACGCTATATATTCAAAATAATAAGCCACAGAACTGCACAGCTTACCAAGGAAGGAGGCGGCATTATGAGTTAGTCTGGAAAGAGGGAACAGAAATTCTATTTAAGTTGGTTTGATAAACAGATCTCCCCTGCAGGCAGAAGAAACATTTAATTGAAGACATGAAAGTGCTATTAGGAGACTTCAGTTTGCCGGATGTTGACCGGGATATCTTTACTGCAGTGTCATCGAGATGTAGGAAGATTCTGGATTCTCTATAAGGAGGAACTGTTCCAGCAATTTAATGGAACTCACATGGGAGGGCAATACGGAATTTGGTGCTTACAAATGATGAGTGTTTCTAGAGTTTTAGTGGGTGATCTGGCATGTAGTGATTACCGGATGGTGAGCTTCAATATTTAGGACATTGGTGGAGATGGCTTACTCAAGACAAGGTCCTAGATTTCAAGAAAACTAACTTTTGCAAAGATGGTGGGAACATCTGTGGGAAGTAGAACAGTGAGCAAAACTGAAAGGAGAGATATTAGAGGCAGCAAAGCTTTTTTGTTAAGAAAATAAATAAGAGGAAGAAGATTTTCAGAACAAGTAGTTAAGGTAAGGAAAAAAGAAGTTAGCCTTCAGAAGCTATAAGAGGTCTCAGGAAGAGAAACAACAGTATCTGGAGAAGCTGGTGAAGTTGTCATGAAAGCAAAGATCTCTACTAAAAAGAAAAACGTTCAATGTAACTGAGTATGATAATTTCAAACACACTTTTAGAGACAATGCTTATTCTATCTCAAGGAATAAAATTATTTTAACTAGGTGAAGAGGTCTCAGACTTACAATAGCAACCGTCCCTTTGGCTAAAATGCCAATTATAGGGAACAGTTTTGCTAGTTAGCATCAATGACCTCAATAGCGTCGTGCGGTTATACTATGAGAAGCAAATGCTGAAGTTAAATCTAATGTCCACAGCTCATTAATCATTCAGAGCCTGAATATTCACATCCTGTTGTCTTTGTTCATGTAGAAGACTTCTGTTTATAATGATCTGAAACAGCACATATTGAACAAATCGAACCCAGGAGTTTTCACAGCATTGGCTTCGTTGAAATACATATGCCACACTAAAACTTAAATTCATTCAAGTGTTCAAGTTGCCCCCGTTCCCGACGCCTCCCCTCAGCGCTTCAGAGCGTTTCTCCTGATGCGGTTCTTCAGGGGATGGGGTATCAATCAAATCGCTGCCCACGTTTTGTAGATAAGTTTTTAAGATAATCGTTCTTCAATATTATGTTCACCGAGATGGAAGTTGCTTCTCATAGTATAACCGCACGACGCTATTGAGGTCATTGATGCTAACTAGCAAAACTGTTCCCTATAATTGGCATTTTAGCCAAAGGGACGGTTGCTATTGTAAGTCTGAGACCTCTTCACCTAGTTAAAATAATTTTATTCCTTGAGATAGAATAAGCATTGTCTCTAAAAGTGTGTTTGAAATGATCATACTCAGTTACATTGAACGTTTTTCTTTTTAGTAGTGATTATTAGCGTTCTATAATTAGACCACTTGATACATGAAAGCAAAGATGCCTTCCTCTGAACCATTTCCAGTCCTTTTATATTCTTTGTAAGATATGGTCCCCAAAACTGAATGCTAATGACTTGTACACGGCATTAAAACCTTCTCCTTTCTGATTTTCATGTCATCTGCAAAAAGGCAAACATCTCCCTTCAGTCCTTCAGCAGTAATCACTCACAAATACTTTGAATAGTACTGGTCCCAAGATTGATTCCTGAGGCACTGACCCTACTCGCCTTCCTTTCTTCTGAGTGAGTTCCGTTTACCACTACTATCTGTCATCTGTCAGTCAACCAATTTCTGATCCAGTTCATCACCTTAGGACCCATCCCCAGGCTTCTCAGTTTATTGATAAGCCTCCTACGAGGAACAGTATCAAAAGCTTTGCTGAAATCTAGGTAGATCATACCCATTGCATGCCCTTGATCTAGTTCTCTGGTCCAAGTCCATTTTCACCATCAGGGCTTCCAAGTCAAGAACTTTATGGGATAGATTTTGAGTATTTGTGCTCATTGCCTTCCAGTAATTGTTGTTTGGCTTGCGTGGATTTTATTCCAGACTCCTCTTCCCTTTTGTTATTGATGTATGAGTTAAGATGACTATTTCCATTTACAAGTTTATTATAATCCCTTGTGGGAGTGACATTCTGAACTTGTTGTTTTCCATCCATGATCCCCTTTCCCTAGTTTAAATGCTTGTCTATGTATTTACTGAATTTTTAACTTAGGATCCTTTTTTCTGCCACAGAGAGATGTAGTCCATTAATACAGTATAGCATAGCCTCTTGTTCCCTCTATTGCCCCAGCCACCTGTAATTCTAAATCCTTTTTGTTTATACCAGGTTTGGAGCCACATATTATATGTGGTTATGTGATGAAACCTCTCTTTTCATGAACAGGTAGAAAGAACTTCAGAGAATGCTATAGTGTTGGCAGTGGGATTAAGTTCTCGCCAAAATCTGGAAGTCCCTCCGTACTGTAGGGGTACTGTTTCTAGCCAGGTCATTTGTGCCCAAGTGGATAACATCATCAGTGTTAGAATGCTTACTTTCCACTTTGACTATACTAACAATTTGGTTTGTATTTTTGCTGGCTGAAGATCCTGGAAGGGATATGACCACCTGCTTTCCCTTGGGCTGTGTTCCCAAACTAATCCTTCTGATAGTTTCCAAGTTATAACAGTTTCCTGTTTTGAGATTTTTGTTTGTCTGTGGCATTACTGGTACATTGGGTGTTACCCTTCTCATTTAAGGCCACTTCAGTTTCCATTAATTGAGCGCAAAGCAAAGAAGGCATTATGTAAAGGTATTTCTGGGTGGAGAGGGTGTCTGTGTTTTAGAGCCCACTGTGATCACTTTGTTCCTGAGATGTTTGATTCTTTGTGGGAGTGGTGAAGGATTGTTTTCAGCTTGTACCCTGAGGGAGGTGCATTTCATTGCAGCTAATTCTTCCCTTAATAGAGTCAATTCTTTGTTCATAGCAGGTAGCTTTAGACACAGGGCAAGCTCTAAAGCTCCAAATGATTCTTCTTAATATTAGGGCAGCACAGCAATTGTATTGAAAACAAACTGTGGATTACTGAATATGTTATAAAGCAGTTTTAGCAAAAAGAGACAAGGTGAGTCTTTCACTTATTTGAAGACAGATATCAATCTATGAAAAGAAGACGATATAGGCAAATTCAGCTCTCTGGTGGGTAGGTACTACTGCTAATTTATTTAACAGGTGTGTTTTTTTTATACTGTCTACCAGACAGGCTGTTTCTGGAGTGATCTTGAAATTTCCCCAATCTCATCCAGAGACTTCTGTAGTACTTTTAAAGTAATCGCAGAGACAGTGACCATCCTCATCTGTTTCCTTAATCCATGGCTACTGATTTTAGGAGAACGGCTTGATTAAGGCAGTGTCTTGGTGATACCAAACCAGAAGCGGCACCATAACTAAATCAAATCGGACCCAAAACACCGCTACAGATCTAGATGTCATAACAGCAAAATTCAAAACTTATACTGAAATGAGGCATTATGCAAAATTAATCATAGAAAACCAAGTATGAGAGAGCAGCTAAATTAGATGGAACTTGATGGTGTTTTCAGCTAACATGAAGCCACTCAAAGAAAAGAGTATAAGTGAAACTAACCACTGAAGGAAGCCAAAACAGGCATCCAATATTTCTAAACAAAGGCTGCCCAATAGTAGTCAGTGGTACTATAAATATAGTTTTCTGAGAACTAACTTACTCACTCCAAAGTAAGGGAAGGGGACTGGTCTCAGTACAAGGGCTAGGGGCTGCACTTGCGGTTAACCTTCACCGCGGCATCACACCCAATACAAATACCCTTATTCTCATTCATAGGCTACCAGGAGTATTTTTACAACTTTTAAATCCATTGAAAAACTTGACTTTGGTAATTTTTGCATCCATGAAAGCACATTAACAGGAGGATAATTATTCCAGTTATTCTATTGAATATCAGAGGAGTATGTTAGCGAACAAATTAAGAAGTTCAAATTTGAGAAATTTCATAGAGAAGAAAGTGACACATCTATTTATGAATGTATTCAGGGACACATAGGCGCAGCAGGCTGCCCTCGGGGATCCCATCCCCCGCAGACAAACAGGAAGGGTCTTTGCTACGATCAATGTTTCTCTTCTTATCTGTTTTTTTTTATACCGCTTTATTTCAATCAGTGGTTTACATTGTAACTTAAACTTGGTAAACGTACATTAAACAGGGACATTGATAACTTGGATTTTTCTGAGCAATGGAGGGTTAAGTGACTTGCCCAAGGCCACAAGGAGTGCTAGTGGGAATCGAACCCTGGTCTCTTGGTTCCCAGGCCAGTCCTCTAACCACTAGGCTACTCCTCCACTCCACTTCTGTTCATGAGGAATAGGATCCCCACGGGCAGCCTATTGCCTGCCTGTCAACGATCATTGCAAAGATCCTTACTGTCTGCCTGCAAGGATTGCGGGCAGACAGGAAGGGTCTTTGCAGTGATCGTGACCCAAAGGCAGCAGTCTACCCACAGGCAGAAGAAAAGCCATAATCGTGGCAAATACCCTTTCTGACTGTGAATAGGAAGGGGCTCTGCGCACGGGGCGATGCTTGGGCCCTTCCAAAGAAAAGGCTATTCTGCTGCCCTTGCAGGGACAGCTAGATGGAGACCAGGCTATTTTCATTCTGCCTCACATGGTTCCACCTCTGAAGAGTCAGAGAGAGTTCATCAGGGGCCTCTTTGTTCACATGTACCTCGATCTGAAAATAAGATGAGGCTGCATGAACAAGTTCCTGGTGAGGGAGAAGTTCAAGGTGCTCTCCCTTGGGACACTGCTGCCCTACGTCTGCCAGGGAGACAGGCTGTGCTCCTTGGACCTCAAGGACATGTACACCCACATCCTGGTCCATCCCTCCTACAGACAATACCTGAGATTTGTGGTGGGGGGGGCAGCACTACCAGTACAGGGTACTACCCATTCGGCCTCGCCTCCTCTCCAAGGGACTTCACAAAGTGCCTGGCAGTTGTGGCCGCCCATGTGTGCCTCTGGGGGCCCACCTCTTCCCTTACCTGTACGACTGGCTCATCAGAGGCAGCATGGCTCTCGAGGCCAGCCAAATCACAAGGCTTACAATCCACACCCTGCAGCAACTACGCCAAGTCCAGCTTCTCCCCAGTTCAAGACCTGGAGTTCTGTAAACGGGGGCGCTGGTCGTGAATGGCCACAGTCTTAGCAAAGGCAAAGTAGTATTATGACTTGCAAAGGATTGTGGGGAATGTAGTTCACTTATACCAGAATCAGCCGTTCACAAAATAATGAGTTGTGATGCTCGAGTGTAAGCAAAGAAAAACAGATTTTATTCATGGGGTTAATTCTCCCACACAGATTTACTTGGTAACACAAAAGGACACTTGCTTCCAGTATTGTACTCAGGAAAAACAAAACATGTTATAATATAAGGTAACTGAATCTTCTTAAGCAGAAATCAATAAATAAAGACCTTGATGGGAAACAGAAAAGGTCTTTTTGATGGCTCCTGCTAATGACTCTTAGCAGTGCTCCAAAAACAAAACCCAAAAGTAACAAAAAAAACTGTTCTTTATCAAGGATAACTTTCTTCTATTCACACACACACAAAAAAAGAAAAGTTTTCTTCCAGAGCTCACGTGCACTTGTGCCTGGCTCAATCACCAATAATTAGCCAGCTGCAAAACCCTTTGCTGGTTCACTCTCTCTACGTGGCTCAATCCTACCCTAAAGCTTTCTTGCAGATTTTTCTGGGTAGATAAAAGAACAAGTTACAGTTCCTTTTGGTGGTTGTTGTATTAGTGAGAAAGTACTTTAAAACAGTAGCCTAGACAGAGAGCAATCCATGTATTCATTCTGATCATTTGATATATCTCCTTCTTCCTCAAATATCATGGAATCAATATCAGGGTCTGGCTCAGAGGAATTCTTTAATTGATCATTCTCAGGATAATATTTGTTTCCCTGCTGTCTTCCTGGAGAA